>JAVUNC010000026.1:10894157-12252378 GCA_032173965.1 Sitta carolinensis
CTTCTTTATTTTGCCTTTGTTTTGTTGGGTATTTTGGCAGATAAAACATGCAAAACTTTTTTCCCCCCCTATTATTTTCCCTGGCTTTGCTGCCTTAAGGGATACAAACTATGTCTTGCCTACAGCACCTTATTTCTTTGCATGGAAGGATCTAGTACTTTCACATGCCTAGGTTAAATGTCCTGCTTAAGGGTACTTAAAAGTGATTGATAACAGGTCCTCAGAAAACAAATACAAAATCGGAGGCGGTGGCAGAGAGAGGTCAAAGGCAAAGGGCCAGTGGGGGTGAATGTGGTCAAGGGGGTGATAGGCAGAGGAGACTGCAGGAATGTATGTGAGGGGAAAATGTTCTAATGGGTTGGCTCTGAGTCTTTCCAGCCAGTTCTGCTGCCAGGCTGGAGGCTTTTCTAGAATTTTATAAATCCCTGGCTAGCACACGAGAAAGTGTATTAACTGAATGTTACACATCAGCAGGCTGTGCTGCACAAGCCTTGAAGTCACATAGAAATTTATATGGGCTGCCTTCCTTGCAACCAAACCTCTTCTGCTTAAAGAACTAGTGAAATTTAAGGTATTGTTAGAATTTTTATACAAATACTACTTTTGTTGGGATTTCTGATTTTGGAAGGAGTGACAAGCAGGAAGAATGGGGACAGGACATGGGAATGGGAGCCTGAACAAAGTCAGATGCTGCCATTTCTTTGATTAAAGAGGTCACCCCACCTTCCATGAGACCAGGACTCCCAAAGCATCTGCCTCTGTTGGAAATATGGTTTGTCTAACAAAGCCTTTCCTGGATAATTTGCATTAGCTTGTGCTGGAGTATTTACCACTATAGTGTTGTTTCGTGGTTCAAATAGTGTAGAGGTTCTTTGGTTACATGATAATAAACTATATCTGAATGTCCAAATGAATGCAGGTGTCCAGCCACTGGCTTTGCATCTGGTACAAGAAAAAAAAAAATCAGAATAGCATTTAAAAATTCAAGCATTTTATGGCAAAATACAGGCTGTCTGAGAAAACCACAGAGATGGTGTGAATGCAGTTTGTAATACTGGCATCCAAAAACATCAGTGAAACTCGTTGAAAAAGAATCTTAAAATACATGGAGCATTTCACTGGATGGTACAGTTCACTGGATTCAAAGGACTTTTTTTCACAGAAGCAGAAATCACTCTTTTATCCTTGATTTGTCAATAAAATAAAAATGTAAACACTTAAACTGATAAGCAAAAGGAAAAAAAATGTTGGTATTACCCACACTAGAAATAAATTTTTTAAAGATTATCAACACCCTGTTTTCCAAAGTATTTTTGACTAATTGTTACACACTAAAAAACAACTTTGTAGATACTAAAATAGAAACAAATAGCTTATACTAACCAGTAAATATTCTTCAAATGAAAATTCTCAACCCATGTGTTTGATAAGCCCTGAGCAGGAGAGGATTTATATCTCTATAGTGTAAGCCTGCAGGATTTTGCAAGACTGCAGTTATGATTGTGGAACAATAAATAAATATTTGTGTATATCTAACAGCAACTTTGGCAATAGTGACAAGAAGCAGTTTATCCCTGACACTAGGGCAGATCCCATTCGAGGCAGGAGTTTTTAGAGATGACATCTTAACGATGAGAAAGTCTTTGCTTGCAGCCCGTGGGGTTATTAAAGACCATGTCACACCTCCCACCCCCTAGCAAATGAATGGTATCCAATTACTCCTCAAGCAATCTCTTTATTCTGTTGATGCTTTGGCTGACTCCTTCAGGATTTTATCCTGTATGTGAGTTGATCTACTTTTTTTTAAGAGAAGCATTATTGATACATCACATAGCCTCAGGTGCTGGTGTGACAGACTTACTATGTGCAGACTCTTTCTCTCAGTCCAGCAGAGTTCAGCAGGATCAGAGGTGATGGGCTGGAAGTACGTTCATGTTTATATTTTCATATTGTGAAATTAATACTATTGAAAAGTTTCTTAAGTTTCCCATGCTGATTAAGGATTAAACCTTCAGGATTAAATTTTCATTGAGCACTTTTTACATACTAGTGAGTTATTACTGGTAAGTGTGCAATGCCTTTGTACCTTGGATTTTTGAGTATGGCATTTTAGCGTTATTTTCTTTCTTTAGAGAAATGGCTCATTTTTTTCCATTCACTTCACATGAGACAACACCAGAATGCCATCTTTAAAAGGAGTCACATCCTCATTCTCTATTTTCCACAAACTCACTGAAAGAAAAGAAAAATACACCCTTACTTAGACAAGAGTAGAAAAGAATCTAGAGTTCCTTGAGATACATTTGGCATAACATAGTGGTGCAAAGAGAGAAGAATTTGGCCTTTATACAAGCTGAACTATGCAGCTTTTATGCTTGCTGCTGCACAGAAGTCTCCAAAGAATGTACAAGCTCTGGTGTTTGACTTAGGGAATGGTGAGTTCATTTGTCCCCATTCCTGTTCTAGGACGCAGCAAAATCTTCCTGGTCCAGAACTGTGTGTAAACTGAAATAAAACTGCCTCTGCCTTCTTAAGGTTTCAAATTCGCTCTACAGCCCACACTTTCTAGAGTCAAGTGGTGACAGGAACAGAGGGAAAAGAAGAAAGGGGCAAGGTCAGGAAGAGAAAGGAATGGGGATAAACATGAAGCTTTCACATTGCTTCAGTTTGAAACTAAACTTGTTTGTCCTTGCTTTTTTACCCTTGAGTCTTCCTTGGCCATCCCAAGGCTCTGTGAGTTTATCTGAACCAGGTCCCTCACACAAATAAAGGCAGCCCTGGTATGTTAAAGAGGTGTCAAGTAACTATTTGCTTCTCCTTACTGCCTGCTGGGGAAGGTCTGCTGGGCCTCCTTCCCTCTGGAACAAAAAGTGATGGATGTGGGTATGGTAAGCATATGTGTGCAGGCCTTCTGCATCCTGCTTTGTCAGCACTTGGCTCACTAGCACAGCTCCTGGGGACAGCCAGGAAAGCTGTGAAATGCACAGCTCCTTTTTTCATTTAGGTGCAAGTACTGCAATGCAGGAGAAGTTACGGCTACAACAACAGAGATGAGAGGCAAATTTCTTGTGTTAGTTCATTTCAGTATCACAACTTTGCCCAAAAAAAGGAAACCGCAGAAGATAAATGAAGAATCTTGATCTCTTACTTATGGTTGGTTTTCATGTGAGACCAAGAAATTGCAAGAGCAAGAATTGACACTTGGAGAAGAATCTCTTTGGAGGCAGAGATACCAAATACATTGTGTTCAGTATCATTCTTCTCAGGGCTGCTCCGAGCCTTAGAAGAATTGCCACTTTTGCAGTCAAATCCAAGTAACATCTGCTCTATGCAACCAGTCAATATTGTGGAAAAGTTCAAAGAATGAAGATCATTAGTAGTGTCAGCTTTACAACCAGAAGGTAATGGCATTGAAGTGAGCAAGTATAATACCCAACAATACCAGGCTCATTAACCAGTGATTTATCATGATGAAAAGACCTGTTTAACCTTTAGTCTTCACATGCTTTCTTTTTTTAACAAAAAGACCTATTATTTCTAGTTGTCAAGTGATAATTTGTGGGTTGTTAAAGGGATGTATTAAATTATACTTTAAACTATTATGCACAATTACACAAATATTGCTTTTCCAATGGGATGAGTTGATGCTAAAAAGATTTTTATTTTCCCCTCTTCTTATAATTTCGTTCATCCATTTGGGAAGTGAAATGATGGCATTATACATATTAAGGTTACCACTATGTGACTTTTAGGCAAGTTAAATCAAATTTGGTGGGTGCAGCAACTGACAGTGTTGGCTCACAGAAGTAGCAAAATCCACATAAAATATATTGAGGGTTGTATATACCGGTGCAGATACCTCTGAGTAAAGAGATGCCTGGAGATGACTGTACCATAAAACTAAGTTTTCTTTATCTCCATGTTGGGTTGTTTCATTAATTTTTTTTTTAAATTTTATTTTTTAAAGAAAGCACTACAGATTCTAGACAGCTTTTGGCAGTTGCCACGTAACCTTTCCTACAGAAAAGCAGGCAATACAACTTAGTCTGAAACACAATATCTTGCAAGCAATAAGCCTCTTGGAAAATGTCATTGTATCAAAATGTGGCAAACTGTATGGTGACTTGTCATGTAGAAAAACATCCATCAAGGGTTGGAAAGTCCACAAGACCCATTTCAATCTAATTAGATAATTTGTGATCTAGTTCAGTCTTGCATTTCAGGTCACTGGGGGCATCATATTATCTCCAGTCTAGTTCCACATTTTTCTACCTATTTGGTTCTCTGTCTACCTTTGGTATAATGTAAGGATAAATTCTCCAAATATTTTGTACACAAATAGATTCTAAACTAAGCTGCACAAACAGAACAATTGTGGGCATCCCACCTGTATTTTGAACATCCCTACAATCAATCCCCCTACAATCCCCCTTGACTGTTCAATCAATTTGAACAATCCCCTTACATTTTGAACATCATCCATCCAAAGGTGTTGGTGTTTCATATACAAATTGGAGAGAAATCAACATTTAAGAAGTTAGTAGGAACAAAATGAGAGGGCTTAACATGGCAGTAGAGGCATCGTGTACAATACTCAAAATGAACAATTAGGAAGGATTTTCTGATTTGTAATTGTGATTTCTCAGTTGGAGGCCAGCTTGGTAACTTACAGGCAAGGCAGCATTTGTGACAGAGTTCTGAAGTAGACATTTAATTGCAATACTTTTGAAATGAGCAGAGATGTAAGATGTTTTCTTTCCCTCCAGCTTTAACACAGATTTTAATCAATTATTGAGAAAATGTCTAGGTACAACTTTTTAAGTGACAAAGACTCTGTATCTATAGATCTCTGCAGGTACTGTCTTCCTCTGCTTACCTACAATACTAAAATACCAAGCTCTGCTTTCTACCATGTTTGTGGTGTAAATTTTTAGGCAGAATGTTTCATTCTTGGTGATGCTGATTCTCATCTTCTTGATGATCACTTCCAGGTCTGAATAAACATTTGGAGATGTACTGTCTACCAATTTAAATGTAAAATAATCTTGGTTGTTAAGAACATATTTGAAAATCTTGCTGCATTTGAGAAAAAGTTTGGACTGAAAATAAGACATAATGATCTCTTTTTATCCAATACTTCAGTAGAAGTGTATTTGTTTTTATTTCTGGAGTGCTAGTTTAGTTATTCTCATCAGTCTGGTAAAAATCAAATCTTTCTCTTCCTTCTGCAAGGTGACCACCCCAAGCACCATGGTTGGAGGGTGGATGAGCCTCCCTTGCTTCTTGTACGTGGTGTTTCACTCTGTATGAAATAAATACTCATTGAGATAGGAAATGAAAAATAAGACTTGAAGAACCTCACAACTAGGACACTGGTCTGGGAGAAAAGACACTCCTGATGCATGAAGAACATGTCTTCAAATGCATGTTCTCTTTAGGCATGGTGGAAATGCAGTAATATGAGACAGCAATCAAAAATCAGACAGCACCCATGTCATTGTCTGTCCTGGTGCCTTTAGAGCTTTCTGTAGAAGCACCTCAGGGACTTTTTTGAAAGTGAAGGATTGAGTGACCTACACACCAGGCTCCTGAAGGGGCTGTGGGCACAAGTCAGTCAGGATTTCTCTGAATACATATTTTCTGTTATTTTCTTTTTTTTTTTTAACATATGCTTCATTCTAAAGCTTTTAAATATTTTAAATATTTAAATGTTGTGTTGGTTTTTTTTTTTTATTTCTATGGTTTGTGTTTGATTGGGAAGCTAAAACTCCCCATAAATCTGAACAGTATGCTTCATATCAATTGGACTGAAAAGTCTAGAACATACATATTTGAGAAGATCAGGCTCCTAACAGAAGGCAGTGCTTTTACTAGGATTATATCTCAGTACTTTCCCAAGAATCTAATATCAAATGTGGATCCCTCCCTCTCCAACCAGCAGTCTCAGATTTCTGCTGTTGCTGCAGGACTTGGCAGGTTAAATTCAGGCCTCAGAAATTTTACCATTGACTCCCATAGGAACAGGGGCTCAGCTTTTGTGTCCTCTGCTGTCTGATGGGAAGGGCAAGGGCAGAAAGACAGACATCTCTGAAGGGAAATAAAAATAACTTTCTGTATTTTTTTTTCTGCAATATTTTCAAAAAGGAGAAGCATCTCTGGCTCTTGGTTTGCAATTTTGCCTGAAATAGAACTTTCTATACATTTTAGCCTTTGGAAAAAGCCTGTAGGGCAAAATGTGAATATGTATAAGCTTGTAATTTTCCTTTAAAAATGTGGAAAACACACAAATCTTGTGTTTGGCTTTCAAGAAATTGTGAATTATGTGTTTGTGAATTCTCACAGGGAGGGGGGAAAAGAAAAAGAACAAACGAGAAGAGTTTGATAGGTTCAGCTTTTGTTTGCAGCTATTTGTAGCACTCTAGTGGTGACACCAGAAGAGTTTCACAGCTGTAACAAATCCCTGCTGTTCTTGGGTTCCATTTTGTGCATTCCTATTCCATTTCCTATGGACCAAACATTTCAGGTATGTTATCTCAGAGATACCTCACATGTAAGTTCTGTCCTACATCTGGGTGGAAATACAAACTTCCAAATCCTGTGAGCAAACGCGGTGTATGGGATCAGAAGCAGCACAGAGCCCATTGCAGGACTGTTTGGAAACTGAAATGTAGTTGAAGCATTGTCTGGACTTTTCTTTGGGATTGTCTATCCAGTTAGATGGACTTCTAACAACTTTGCAACAGTGAAAAATGGATAATGTATTCTTATTGAGGGAAAAAAAAATGTTTAAGGATTGATGTTATTTGGATTTCAGTCCTATATAGTCAAACAAACTAAAATACTGGCAAGAGCAGGAGCAAAGGAAAGGGACTGGAAGACTAGTGACTTTGAAAGATATGCTGAGCGCTCGGAGCCAGCCCAGAAACACAGAGCTGGCAGTCTGGCACACCCTGCAGTGTATATCCACACACATTAAAATGCACTCGCTCTCAGAACGGGCTCTCTCCACTCCCTCCACCCTGCTCCCCTCCCCGTCCTGCGCTGCCTAACAAAAGATTCACGACAAAAGAGATTCTTCCTGGTTTGTAAAACAGTTGTGTAAAACTTGGACTGTAAGGCCACAGTTGAGTGCTTTAATGTGGAACAGTTGGGAGGGTGGGGAATGGCTGGCAGGTTGGGACAGGACACAGCCATGGTGCCCCTATTCTGCCGAGGCTCTACTTAGTCACACCACCTGCTCCCCCTATTCTTTCAGAGGCAAACCAGTCATGACAGGATGAACAGACGGATGTTTAAGCTCAATACCTTGGACACACTGCACCAGACGGAGCAAGGGGAGCTAAGAAAAGATAAATTGAGTGATCAATAAAGATAAGGGACCTGTTCAGCAGTAAATGGTGGGGACAGAGCAGACAGAACAAGGGGTGAACGTGTGTTAAATAATGCAAGTGTGTCTGTGGGCACACACAGGCTCCCCAATATAAGCCTCTTCCAGAGTCAGTGAAACTGTTTGGTGCTGGGCTGGAGGGTGAGGAAGGGGAAGGGGAAGGGGACTGTGTCCAGGGCTGAGTCAGTGACCTATTTGCACCTCCCACCTTTGTGATAGCCAGGAAAGAACAGTAAGGAGCAATGAAGTTCTGATAGAGAATCAGTAACTGTGCTTTGACAGTTGATTGACAGTGAAGTGATCCAAAATTGTGGACTTATTTTAATCAGCTTCCACAGTCAAGAACAATCTTTTGGTCTGTCCTTTTGCCTAGTACAGCAAAGGTCTTGATTTCAGGTTCAAACTTCCAACCCCTTCTCTTCAAGAAGATCTAAAAATCAACTTGCAATCACTTCCCACAACAATTGACCTGCTGACAGCTACAAAAGATGCCACTGATATAAATTATCAAGCACAGCCCAAATGAGAGTCAGTTTGCAATATGAGCATGTCTCTGATTCTTCTCTAATGACTGAAAAAGGAGGTACTTTTCTCAGTGAGAGGCTCAGGGTTGATGCAATTACACTCATTACTGCCATGTAAGTGATGGTGTTCCTTATTGTGCTGCAACGACTCTGTGGTAGCAGCACTGCAGGGGGCAGCTACTCTGAGTTTGGCCAGGGGCAAACCTGGAGCAAGCACAGGCACAGGGAAGGTGGTGCCATGTGTTGTAGGTTTATAACTTTGCCAAGGTACCTTGTTCTTGTGCTTAGGCCACCAGTGTCCCCCACTCACTCAGGAAATTGCACTTTAGACACTACTGGTCATGGAACAGCTATTCAGTTAGTAGGGACCTACAAGAACCATGTAGCCCAATGTCCTAAGAATCAGCAAGCAAGGTGTTCACTGGACTGGACCCTTTTGCACTCTCAGCTCTCACATTATGGTCCAAAACCCAAGGAATAAATCCCAGTCCATTAGGGTGATCAACCTTCTCTTCTGCTCATTGTTGTCCCAGTAAGATTACAGACATTGTAATTCTGTTTAAATAGATAACTGCCAGATGACATTAAACTGGTTTTCCTATTACTTAGGTCCCATGGCCTATATAGCTCCTAACCTTTCCATTATTTTATATATATGCCAATTATGTAATGCTAAAACAATGATGTTGCAGAATAAATAGTAAAATGCTGGGAGTTTTTCAGGTGTCACTCACCAAAATTTCCCAGGATGTGAAAACTGAATTGTAGTGGTACAATAGGGCACAAAACCTATCTCCATGTTATAAAGGTATGTTAAAGTCTATTCCTTATAAATACATTTTTATTCCTTAGAAAGTAATTTTATTCTGACAGAATAAAATGCAGACCCCCTACAAGACACTGTTAGGTAGGCAAAAGGGACAGGGAGATAAAGCCAATTCAAAGAATTTAATCAGCCCTGGAGACTTGGTGATGGCTTGTAAGTGCAGCTGAGCCTCAGCTGTTCTCTTAAGTGTCATCCTGAAGTGACACTTAGATTTTTGTTTTGGAGCTGAAATGTTTCTCACTGAGTTTTTCCACAGCTGACCCTGTGCAGCTGTGGAGACTTGGGAATCTAATTCCTGAGGGAGAGGGGCCAGCACAGCTGCAGGGAGACAGCTGCTAGGGCTGGGTGGTTCCCAACCCAAGGTGTCCTCTACAAACCACCCCAGCATTTCAGGCCACAGCAAGGCCCAGGTAGCAAGTGATAGGACAAGAGGAAAGGGCCAGGAGTTGCACCAGGGGAGGTTTACTTTAGATTTTAGGAAACATCTCTTTACTGAAAGGGTTGATAAGCCCTGGTACACAGGCTGTCCAGGGAAGTGGTGGAGTCCCCATCTCTGAAAGTGTTCACAAAATGAGTTGGACTTGGGGACATGGATTCATGGTGGGCTTGGCAGTGGTGGCTTAATGGTTGGACCCCATGATCTTAGAGGGCTGTTCCAACCTGAATGATTCTGTGATTTACAAACACTCCCACAAATCTGTGGCAGTACAGGCTACACCAAACTGGGAAGTTTCCTGTGCTCCAGGTAGTGCTATTGCAGCCTTTCTCTGATGTGACACAGTTCCAATGAGACCTTGCAGCTACTTAAAGGCTCTCATTAGGAGCATCCCTTCATTTTTTCTGTACACTGCTTTTACTGATCATGAGAATTCCAATATAGACATGGAAAATAAAGATAACCTGGGTAATGAGCTTTCTGCCCATTTTAGATGTGAGCCACAGGCTCTTTAGGGATACCTGGTTATGTGTAATATGGAAAGGTGGATAAATATTTGGAATTACTTCAACAACTGCAAGAGTTAATGTTTCTAGACCAAAGTCCAGATAGATTTTTTCATTTCCCCCTAAATGAGACAGTGGAGCTTTCTTTTGAGGTGTTCTTTGGCTGCCCAGAATCCCAGGGTTCAGCTGTGCTTTGGAGAATAGCCTAGGCTGGATTTTGTAATAGTATTTCCCCTCTTGTATTTTTAATGTTTTTTTGGGGGGTTGGTGGTAGGGGGAGAAGGTATGAAACAGAGTAGGCCTGAGGGGAAGAACAGCTCCTTGCAGTGTTGTTAACCCCCTGTAGTGTTGGACATGGCATGGTGATGCTGACTAGAAACAAATTAAATTGTCAAAGATGGCAGAAATTAAAACCATCTTAGTGCAAAATTTTTCCACTTTAGGAGGTGAGTTCAGTCTTTATATAGCAAGGTTTGAAGTGAGGAGGAAAACAACCCACTGGCCTCATTCTGTACTTCATTCTCTCATTATTCACAAGCAACAGAATAGACAAAGGTCTGTGAGAGTCAGGCCCTTCTCCCAGTTCATGAATTGCACCTTGTTAAGCTTAAGCACGCAATGAAGATTTTTTTCTTTTTTTTTTTGTTCCCAGCAGTGATGTTGAGGCGTCTGCATGTGTGCTAAATAAAAGTGACAGGGGAAGGGTCTGTGCAGGCTTTACATTGACAGTGCTGGGATGAATGTGGGTTGGCTGAACACTATAGTTTTATTAGCATCTGATCCTTGTGCATACAGAGGCTTTTCAGCAGCAGGCAACTGCTGTCTGCTTTGTGCAAAAAGAACTTAGTCTAACCACATACCCACAAACTCCGTAATACAGATCCCTGCTTTGGTAATTACTATGATACATTCCCTGATTAATGTGTTTTTGTTTTTTTTTTTTTCTGTGGGATTATCATTCATGATGAACCCGCAATAAAACTGTTTATTTTTGTGAGATATTTTGCAAATCCAACTCCAAGAACAGCGTGGCACATTAATGTTGGTACGTCAGTTAAATCTGCATGCAGCACCGTAAGATGATTCAAACAAACAACTGGGAGCATTATTGTGTGCTCTGGAATTAACCACAGTGCAGCCAGGGTGTGATTCATTTGGCAGTCTTCTCCTACAGCTTAGTACAGTCATTTTAGAAAACTCTTGGTCTTTCTCCATAGAGAGTCAGCTTGATAGTAAGACACATCCCATGAATAAAGTGTGTGATCAACAGCAACAGCAACAATCATCATAATCATCATTGTCTACTCCAAAGACATTGTGAATTCTTGACTAAAACGTTGAATTGAAGAGATGCTGAACTCTCTTCACTTTGGGGCACAAAACCACCTTTGTTTTCCCCAAAGTAATTTAAGTGGTTTATTTTCTCGAATTCCATGAAGTGTGTGTTCCCATTCCAGTTTTTATTTTCTGGAAAGGCACATCCCTAGCAGGGCCTGAGGGATTTCCTCCAGTGAGAGGACTACAAGACCCCTCTGTCATCTACAAAAAATGTTCTGTTCCTTAGTTTGTTTCTAAATTTGTCAAGCATATTTGTATTTATCTCTCTCTATCTCTCACAGCCTGCGGATTTAATTCCTTTTTCTACTGCCTCACAGACAACAGCCTAGCTTGGAAGGGACCTTAAAAGATCCTGTGTTTCAGCCAAAAGAAAGGGAACTTAGTGGTACCCCATGTTTCATGTTCTGCAGTAAATCAGCTGTAACTTAACAGGTTAGGCTACACCACTAAGAGATTAATAATTCCAGGTGGGATTTGGTAGGAAACACTTGCTAAAAACACAGGTGGTTATTTCAAACTCTCTCCCTGTTTTATTCTAGGGTGCCTAGATGAAGACACTTCTTAATTACTTTAGTGGAGGAAAGACAGGGCCACAATATTTGTAGATTTTTATTTGGTCTCTTGGCTGCTGTCAACACTGTTTTAAATGAGAAATGGTCTGAGCAGGAGTCCTTGTTTAAGAGGGAATACTGTAAATGATGTGGTTGTCACCCACTGGTGGCAGTAGAGGCTAACGAGGGCAGAAACTCAACTCCTTGGACTCCTTTAGTGTTCAGCTGTCAGCACCATCTCACACCACCCAGTTCAGGAGTGTTTGAACCCAAGGGTTCAGCGTGGCTCTGGCACAGGAGGCTCTGCGTTTCTGTGCTAAGCTGTCACTCAAGGGTGACAGAGTCACTGCAGCCCAGTTGATGTCACGGTCCAGAGAACCCCTCCCATGCAGTCAGTCAGAGCTTTGTGCCCGTCCTTGCCTTCTGAAGGAAAGAAGCTGCAAAGCTGCTTTGGATGTGTGTGTTCTTGTGCCCTTGAGCTGCCTCATCTGGGCAGCTCACAAGCCTGGATAGTACAGGGATGGATGGAACTGAGAGGAAATGTTGGTCTGTCTAGAATTTGAACATTGACCCTTACATCCACATAAAAATACAGAAGGGTCTTCTTGATTTATGAAATTCAGGCAATAAATGATCACAGGATCATTCCAATAGTCACTGATTTACATGGAATCAGCAGTACAGATTCAATTATTACCTAATAAATAGGTTCTGTGTCATTATAGTTGCATGCTGATCAAACTATTCCAGTGAGGAAATCCTGGAGTAACACAAGGAGAGATCACACACATTGTCCTTAATGATGTATTGCTACTGTGCATTTGTTCCTGCACAAATATCAGAATATTTTCAGTTTTCACACAAGTCTAATTAAAGGAATTTTTAGTTTCTCTTATTTCAAATAATGACTGTCATTGTTTAGGATAAAAACATAAAATAAAAAGGTGGTATAAAACACACTGTCACATTTCAGGGAAGTGTAATTAACAGAATGGTGATGTTAAGTTCTGGGGATGAAAGTACTTTTTAAAAAGAGAAATTATATGCTGCCTGTGGGTTATTGTTTTCATTATTTTGAATAGCCACATCTTCCCTGTGCCCCACAGCTTTGATCACATAGTAATTTTTCAAAGTTTTAGTTATGCTGAATGAAAGAAAGCATCCTCCAAATCATTGTGGAAATGATGTGACAGCGTTAAATGTCTGAATTGTTCCCCCCATCTAAATAATATCTGTTAATAATGTCTATTGCATGTAACTTGTGCCTTAACACCCTGCCAAGCCTACCACTGGCACCAGGCTTCCCAGAACTATTTAGTGTGTTTTCTTCCTGTTGTGGCTGAAGGTGCATTATTGGCACTATGGGAGAGACAGGCTTGCAAATTTATTTTTTACATCATCGGTCACACAAAGTGATTACTCCAGCTGTACAAATAATGTAGGAAATGGATTTTTTTTTTTTTTTTTGCATTAGAATTATGCAAGCCCTGCAAATAATCCCAACAATTGCTTCTTAAGTCAGTGAAATTTCAAGCCATTCAGTTTCCTTGTAAGGAGCTCACGGCTTCTTTGATGATGAGGTCTGTTAAGCCCAAACGTGGAGAACTAATAAAATAATAAAAAGGCTCCAGAGGTGTTTATAGATTTCAATTATCTCTTACTTTCTCTCCCAGGACTGGGCTGGGCAGGATTGTGCTGCCCTCAAGTAGCACTTGAGTCTGGGCTGCGTTTTATGCTGGCTGTCTCTGAGGTTTCTCCTTTGTGGCTGAATCGCCTTAGTGCGGGCAGCGCTCAGAGGTGCTAAGGGCTCGCCGAGACAAAGCACCGGGCTCCACAAAAGCAAGGGAGCAAAGGGAAGCAAAATTGAATCTCTAGCACCCAGCTCCTGGACAAACAGACAAAACTAATGGATCCCCTCTTGCTCCTCCCATCCAATTACTGTGATCCAGTGGAGAGAATATGGCAACATCGGTTCACACAAACTCTAATGCTCTTAATCCCTTCCATACATATAAACCTCACATTCAGCACCGTCACTTCATTACCGAGCACCCAGGCAGCCGCAGCGTCGGAATGGACCCACCGGCTGCACGAACCTGCTCCTCCAGGTTTTCAGCAGCTAATGAGGGATATGCAAATGCCGAGCTTATGGGATTATGGGCTGTCTGACCGCAGCGCCGCTCGCAGCCCGCAGCACTGACACAGGTGTGAGCAAACTGGTTATTAGGCGCTGCCTAATTTCGGCTCATTCAGGGCGGCATTGTGCCGGCAGCCCTGCCGTTTGTCCTGGCCTTGGTGGCCCAGTAGGACATCTATTAGGGCTGTGGTGGGTCCGGGCAAGCCCCTGGCTGCTCGATATGAAGTTAATAAATCCGGTTGGGTTGGTCTTCGGCAGCACACAACAACACAGGACTGACATGGGGATTTCCCCCTCCACCCCAGCCGCCTGGGAAATTGCCACAGGAGGGCAAAGGGGAAGTTTAATTGACAGTTACTTAACATTTACATGAACTTCTCACATGCTTTTGAATAAAATGTAGAGCACAGAAGTATGATTAACCTATATTTTCCCTTGGTCACCACCAGCCATCTCTCTCTCCCATGAAAGAACATGCAGCCCAGAAACACGCAGTGAGAACAAAACACTCTGTGTCTGGGGATGAGCCACCTCTCTGGGGTTTTGGCCATTTCAGTGGTCCAGTACATCTTTCTGCTGTTTAATTTTTCTAATTCAGTGATATTTCTTTAAAAAGTTCCTTCACTATGCAAACAATTTTGCTTTGCAGGGTGTTCACTCACCAGGTCAGTGGAGTAAATTGGAGAGACATCAGTAAAGTATTCACAGCCCAGAGCACACGATGTGAGCGCTTTGTTACCTGATACCCCTGCTACATGTTTGTCTAAAATCTCCTAAAGTGTACTCTTCACATAAACAGCAAATATTCCATACATGTAAACAAAAGTGCCAAGCCTATAGCAATTTTCATTATTTCCCGAAAGAACTACGGTGGAAACTAAGATAGGACTGGCAAATAATTTCAAAGATCTCCACTCTATGAGCAATGAGATACAGAAGCATAGCTGCTTCCTCCTAGGAGGGACACAGAACATAGCAGAAATCTACAACGACATCAACTGACAAGTGCCAAAATTGGTTAGAAGATGCCCAATGAATTACAGATTTTATCTCTTCCCAGTCAGCAGAGGAAAGGTTGTATTTTAAAATAAATCTCTGTGTAAGACCCATTTGACGATTTTTGCCAAAAAAGATGTGATGTTGTAGGGGTTTCTTTTTATTACCTGCACTATTCTTCATTTAAATACTATTTAAAATTGAAGGACCTCATTAAAGTTTTGAGTCGTTCTAGTAAAAGCCAGAAATTCGGGGTAGAGGTAGCTTTAATGAGTTCAAAAGTTTGATTTCATCTTCAAATTGATTAAGTTGGAATTGTCATCTTCTACACTGGGAGTTTCAAACAAAGGTTTAAAGGGAAAAGTATTCAAAAGTGAGCCCACAAATGTCAATAAGCAAAGCCTCTTAGGTTTAATGCCACGTATCCATTGTTCTGTGTTTGCTCTGACTGACCCTAACTAAATGTGTATCTTTAGGGAAAAGCTCTGTGCTGAATTTTTCTTGTGTCTTTCAGTTTCAGATGTTTGGAAACCAGAGGTCCAAAATTTGAAAATTCAGATCAACGAATCAACCTCTTGAATCTTAGGCTCTAGGTAAGTGAGGCTGGCTCATCTGCTCACACATCACCTGGATTAAAGCTGCCTTGTTCTCCTGGTCTGCAAACTGTAACCTGAGGTGATCTGTGGACACTCTCCTGTCCACCTTTTGCTTAGGATAACCTGTTGCTGTGTGTAATGACTTTGCCCGTGACAGATCTTGTATGAGCTAAAAAGCACTGAGTGATGGATGAGGAAAAGGCAGACATAATGGAATGGTTTAAATGGAGCATGAATTTTTGGTTTATTTATCATTCTGTCACCCTGCTCTTTGCCTGCCTCTAAAATAACCTGGAGGATATGACCAGGAAAATGTGGGTTTTATTGATTAGGCCCTGGAGTGGAATCCTGCTGCTGGAATGTCACTATGCTATTTATAGATAACAAAAGGATCACTTCTATTTATCCTTATGCTTTGTATCTGCACGTTGTTGCTTTGGACACCAAGAAGGTGAGGAAAGTTTAGCAAGTCTGGACTTACTCAAAAATCCCAGAAGCCAGAATCCCTGAATGTTCACAACATAAATCCTCAGAAAGATTAAGAAATTCTTTAGAACAATGGAAAAAATAATTTTTCTTTTAAAATTTCAGTTATCAGCAGCACCTCCCAATGCTGATAGCTCTGTTTCAGTTGAGAGCTGAGAAGGTGACGGATATTAGATTTATAGAATGACTCATACCTAAGTCAAAAGACATGGTAGGAAAAAAGCATACTTGCACTTGGACAGAGCATATCAGAAATAGTGTTAAAACATTAAAGAAATATTTTATTAGTTAACAGCAGTGGTAGGAGTTGCCACGAGTGGGAGCAAAACAATTGTTACTAAGAGTGTAGTTACACAATAAATTTTCTGTGTGTTTCTTTTTTATCTCTTGCTTTTCTTTGATTACTTCAAAGAACATGAATACTTCTGGCACCTTGAGGAGAGTGCATGCTGCACCCTTGAAAAAGGCTGCACCTTGATTGATCAAGAAAGTATAACAATGCAGTGTTCAAAAATGAATATGTGTGAGAAAAAGTCTTTATGCTCCAGTAGAGAGAAGCACATGGGCTATGGGAATGAGTACATGCTGAGGGATGAAACAGTGACAGTAAATATTAATTGAAAATTTAATTAAATTAAGAATCCACTCATGCTGGTTTCCACTGGATGACAAAAGAGCTGCCAGGTGATGTGGACCTCAGTGCACTCAGGCAGCTGCCAGCCTTGCACCCCAGAAGGGTAAATCTCAGGGGCTGGAAGAGAAAGGAGTACCTGCCTTCCCTTCTGGCCAGCAACTATCAGCCCCCAACATCAGTTTAATTTCCCAAGTACTGTTCATTTGTCTCTTGGAAATGAATCCTTGACTTCCACACAGGTTGAAAAGATCAGTGATACTGCAACTTCAAGCATTCCACTTAAACCTGCTTTACTGCAAATGCTCTTTGAAATCTACCTCTTTGGCTCTAAAATGGAAATGGCACAATGATATTACCAGGACTCATAACAGTTTTAGTTTGAAGAGCATTCTTTTCTAGATTTCAGGAAAGTAAGTTTTTCAGCTTGATGTTTTACTTAATATTTTTGCCAATAGAAGTTGGGTGCTTAGTGAATCATACAACTGTTATTTGGAACTCACTGTAAAACATTTATTTCCCATATATGAAGACTAAATGATAATTAAAACCAAACACAAACTGCCCTTTTAAACAAGACACAGACCTTTCTATGAATCAGACTCACTGAGAGTTTAAGCTTGAGTTTCTGGTGCTGGGATATATCTACAGCTGCAAGAAATCTAATCTAGCAGAATAAACTAATCTGGGATCTATCTACATGCAAGTAATTTCAAAATTACTTCATGGAAACAAAAAAAAATCATAGAAAAGTGAATCCATTTTTGCCCTCCTTTACCTTCATTCATGCTAAACAGCATATATTATTCCTAGTCCCATATATATATATGTATATATTTATATATATATGTATATAAAGATATATCTTTAAGAATGCTGTGGGACCATCAACAAGGAATTCTATACTGCTTAAGAAATCCTGTGTTCTGCCCAATATTTAACACAGTAAAATATTTCAAATGAGAAGAGATGCCTAATCAAGATAGCTTTGGAGATCCATATTGTGAATTTAGCCTGAGCAACTGAGTTCTGTTCTGAATTGTGTCTCATGGTGTGGCCCATGACAGAGGGACTGTCAGCAGCATCCCTGCTCTGGGACCTTCTACATTTGGATCCACACCACTGTGCCTCGGCTTCCCTCAATGCTATGGCTTCTTTTTTAAGCAAATTTCCATATCTGAGTGCAACAGTTATATTCTGTATATTTGTTCTAGGTGGGCATTTTCTATTACATAACATTTTTATAGCATCTGTCTGGAGCACAGAGTTTTCTTTCCTGTGGCATGCATAAGGCAGGTCTGTACCAAGTTTTTCACTTTTCCCAGTGGAAGATTTCTGGTCCCTTGGGATAACTCTATTATCAGAAAGATCAGTTGTGAAAACCAGCTTATGTACCCCATCCCAGGGAAAGTAAATACAGCTTCTTTCTTAGGCATTTCTGAATCTTAAATAGTTTGCAACTTTTTCTGGAAAGAATTCTCAGTTCCCTCACTGCTAAATGGGACCACAAAATGAAAAAAAATACACCATGAAAAGTAATTTGGTTAGAATTCTTGTTTAAGGAGTTATTTGCAAATGCAAAAAGATGTGAGAAAATTAAGTCTAAAAGTTACTTTCAGAAAATCCTGAGGTCAAACAGCCTTAATGCTACTCCTTGTGTATCTTTACAATGAGAATTTTAAGCGGATTCCTCCTGCATGGCAGTACACAAGGTTAAAGGTTAACAACTGACCAATTCCTTGGACAAGGTGTTATTCAAAATCAGGTACTTAAGACATTTGCTAGAGGACTTAGCCATTACGGCTGTTTGGAATCAGTGCATTTTCCAGCAGGGAAAGTATTTAGGAGAACAAAAAGAGTGCAGAGACAGGGAATTCCAGAAAGCCTGTCACCATATAAACTAAAAACCACCATTAGAAGCTGAGTTCTCTTAAGAAAAATCTGACAGTATCCAAATAGGTTGTGTGGAAATCGTGGTCACCAGAAAGAGATGAGAGCATTCTCCACAAATACTTCAGCCTGGCTCTATTTAAGCTCTGTTTTCAATGTACACATGAGTTTTCTCTTCCCATGTTGCTTTCCTTTGATGTAGTTATGCCCCTCAAGATCTATCTGACTTCTTTTTTTTTTTTTTTTTTTTTTTTTTTTTTTTTTTTTTTTTTTTTTTTTTTAAGAGCTTGTAAAGTAAATGGCAATTTTACAGTCAGGTCTGAATCAAAGGGAAAAGATGTTGGATCTTGCAATGTCCAGAGCAATGTCTCACTAGGGATTGGAGCTTACTTGGGGGAAGCCTGAAATAATAAAAATCTGGAAGCTGTAGTGTCCTCTTTTGGAGAAGAGTTTATAATATAGGTGGCCAGAGATATTCTATTTGTTTAAGCAATGAGTACAGCTGATGGATATTCTTTTGATCTGGGTTGCAGGGTTTCTTCTCTAATTTTGGGGGGTTTGTACGTGGATCTTTTGGGGTTTTGAGAGGTCGCTGTCATGGATGGACAGCACATCTGTCTCTTTTGTTGGATATGAAAAAGTCCACAGCAGTTTTGAATGGGGTTTAGGGAAGAAAAGAAGGCACTGACACAGCCCTAAAGGACCAGGACAGCTCTCAGCACTAAAACTTTGTGTGTGTGTAAAAGTGAATATACTTTCAGAACTTAATTCACAAAAATGTCACCATTGCATTCCACAGCTGTTGTGAGGGGGAAGATGTTCATTCCACCTTGCTCTAAACCACTGCTTTGACTCAGGACATTAAACAGCTGCTGTGCTCCTGCTGCAATGTGGCTTTTCCATGGCAGATCTATGCTACAGCCCCATGGTGTGAAAAATAGCTTTTAGCCACGAGGCAACTGTGAGGTTTAAATCAAAGGCATCATGCTTGCAAAGAAGAATAGGAAGTTTTATATTTAGATATATTTTGGAGAAAGCAATACTGGATAGCAAAGCAACACATATATTTTGAAAAGCCAAATTTAGGAATGGGTTCTTCAGCGTGCTTGCTTTAACATACGCATTCATATCCAGAATTCTGAAACCCCAATCAAAAACAGCTGTGTCTCTGAAAAGAAAATAAGAAGACTTGAGCTCCAAGCATGATTCAAAGACTAAGCAAACAATGATAGCCTTGTATAGTTTTCAAAATATTTTAATCTTTTTTTTTTTTAATCTCAGACTCTTCTCATTGTGGAAATAAATTTCTCAATCTACATTTCAATGAGATTCTTTTAACCCGTTTATCTCTTCTAACTGCAGATATAAAAAGCGTTTTTAGAATACTAATCTTAGATGTTTAGGAGCTGGTATTGTCTCACTGGATATTAGTCAGAAGCCTTTGGTTCCATCCAATCTTAAAATGCATTTTGAAAAGAATAACACCAAATACTAGAGTGATTGGTTAAAAGAATGTTTTCATGGGAGCACATGAAACAATGTTTGGCTTCATTTGCTTAAAAATACTTCGCAGAGCAGGATATTAAAACAAAACACCAAAAAAAATTAAAAAAAAATAAAAGGAAAAAGCAGAAATGTAATCTATCCAAAGTCATAGATGGATAGATCCATCTCAAATCAGTGCTGACACCAGGAACAATAGTTGGATTTACGAACTGTAACTTAACTCCTTGTCTAAACAGGTATTAATGGTGGTGAGTAAGATGAATGTCCCAGTCTAATCAAACACAGCAGACCAAGTAGGGGGAATGCATGTGGAGAAAAGATAAAAAGAACCTTCATCTAACAAGTATAAATGTTGTAATCTATGAAATAGGACCCAGGTCCAGCTTCCCAAACTTGAATGACAATTTGGACTCTATCATGTAAAAACTTTTTATTTGTTCTTACAATAACTTGTAATTTGGTTGAGATTTATCTTGCTTTTCTATAGAATGATTTCTAAAGAGCAACCATCTGTAGGATGAGGAATTAGAGTTTTTTAATCTCTTTTTACTTCTTGAGTTATGAAGATAATTTGGTGGGAATTGGGGCAGGTAGCAAAGCCTGGCAAGACTAAGATTCGTGTTAACCAGAATTTCTTATAAAATGTAGCTAAGACTGTAAAAGACCTTCAAGCAAAAAGATTTTCATCTGTTATAATGGATGAAGGCTCCTGGGTTGATGGTTTTGTTGTTGACTCCAAGGAGCTAATGTGTGGGAATAATTTTTACCCAAGTGCCACTCTCCCAGCCTAAGTGAGGTTTTAGCTAAAGCACATGAATTTCAGCAATTGTGATGATTTCTTAGAGGAGAAGAGCTCGCTCCATGAGAAGGCAGGATTGGACTACTTTCATTTGTCATGCAACATATTTCCTTTTCCAATGAGACAGCAAGGTGTGGGGCTGGAGAGTGTGGCAGGAGAAGGGAATGGTGAAACAGTGGATTTGCAAAGGGAATGATGCTTCCCACTGCCAGCTGCAGGGAAGAGGGAGTAAACATTCAGCCCCCAAAAGCGTAAGTTTATATGGGTGTGAATCATCTAAACACTTATTCCACTGATGGAATGGATGCCTTCCCCTCCTTGCTTTTGTGTATTTATTGTCATTTATAAGTAAGGCAGAAACAATTTCCAATGTGGAGAAGAAGACAAGCTAACAAAAATCAGGAAATAAATCCCAGTTTTCATCTGAGTGAGACTTGGATATCACCTCCTTCAGGAGAAATCTCTGGGGTTTTCATTGTGTGAATATGCAAGATTCAGGATTTATCTCTCCTTCAGATTATCCATGCAGCCATATATTTATGTTTTAATAGTGAACAGGAGGACATGGTCTGTACAGCCCAGCTCTCTCAGGGGCAGTTTAGTCCTTACCTCATTGACATGACTTGGTTCTAAGGCACAGAAAGTGGCCTTTCTCTTACTCTGTCACTTCAATTTGAACAACACACAAGAAGCAGCCCCACATCCACTTTGCAGGGATGGTTTAGGCAGTATTGTAGCTGTGGAGGTAACACACCCAGCCTCAATATCAAAACCAGGCAGATAGGAAATTTTATTTTACCTAGAGGTGTTTCCATGACCTCTTCTAAACTCCCAATGGTGTCTTAAAGGGCTTAAATACCTTAAAAATTTGAGTAAGAGACCAGATCCTACTCCTTTGGTCACTGGCTTCAAAAGACTTGTGAGAAGAAATGGGAGACATTGTGGAGCTAGGGCCAAATCCTGAAATGGCTGGGCTGGACACCACACAACCTGTGCAAATTCTGCTTCTGCAGTCTAGTGATGACCTGCTCCATCAGTCTGGGCTTCCCTCTGAGCCCTCTCCAGCCCTCTGCATTTTGTCTTTGTCCTGAGAATGAAGTATTTCCAATTGTGCTTATTAGCGATGCCATAATAAAACATTTATTTAATCCTTGTGAGAAAGTGCCTTAAATTTTTTTATTGAAAGAAGTAAAGTTAATAAAGCAAAGTAAATTTTTACCAGTTATGTCTGGCAGTTATTTTGCCTACTTTTTCCATTGTTCTTACACATTATGAGAGGTATTAAATCAAGTTGGGATTTTTTTTTTCCTCTTTCAGCTCCCTGCTCCCTGACACAGCTATTAAAATTATGTATTCTTTACTGCTTTCTAAGAAGATTACTAAGCCAGCTGACCCAAACAGTAGTGGCACCAATTAGACATCATTCAAAATTAATAACCACTACGATGATAACAAATCAAAAGATTGATTCTTCTGATGGGAGAATCATTTTAATTAATTTAATCCTCGTTGAAAGATCAGCTGTGCACAGTGCTGCTCACCAGTGGGGCCCATTTGTCCCTGTCTGTCCCCGTCACCTAAAGCCAGTGAATATGATCAGTAGCCAGCACTTAGGGAACAATAAGAAACAGATTGTACTGTCAGGCTTCATTAAAGATCATCATTAGTATTCCAATTTGAAAACAGTCAATCTATCCTAACCTTTTACCAATTCTTTTCAGCTGCTTTTGTGAAGTTTGGTTCAGCTGCTAAACGTAAAAAACGCAGCACAGGCTTTTTTAAAACAACAAGTTGGGTCTGGCTGATGCCTGTCAGGCAGCAGCTTAGGGACAAAGCTCGGGGGAAATACGGGTTATGCAACCCGGCTCTAAATGATATCATGTGCAGCTGCTTATGATCAGAGTATTTATGGGCAATGAAACTTTCTTGAACTCGAAGCTTACCGACGGTGAATGGAAATGAAATGGATATGGCACTTGCTTTCATGCCACTGCCGAGGGGTTTTGTGGTCCCGGGCTCTGCAGAGCTCCTGGCCGGGCTCTCGCCCCGCTCGCTGCCGGGGGCATCGGGAGCATGGTGATGAGGGAGCTGGAATTTCACATTTGTTTGCAGTTCACTTTACCTTCTCTGCCGAGGTCAGATTGCTTTGTTTGTTTGTTCTTCATTCTGGTGGCTGGAAATAATGATGGCGAAATGGATTATAGGATTTGGAGGCATATTTCTGTATGGCTATCCCTTTATCCCAGCCGTGTCCTGTGGCTGTGCAGGAGATGTAGCTGGAATATTAGTTTTCAAAATAGTTTCTGCCATGCAATGATCTCATTATTTTAATATTCTTGACAGTTATGATTTGTTAACCTTCCCAGTTGTCCAACCATCTTCCTGAAGATGTTTCAGGAATGCTCTGTCTGAAATACCAAAAGAAATGTACAGTCCTGTCCCTTTGAATAGTCTCCTTCTAAGAGTGAATTTTTTTTTTTTTAAAGGCAAGTTTTATTTTTTTTTTGCTGTGTTCTTATGTTTCACAGAGATTGCAAATGAAATCAGAATCAGGCCAGTAAAATGGAGAGAAACATTAGGTTTAACATTTCTTCTCACAGGAAAAAAAAACCAAAACAACACTCTCTCTGAATTTGATTATGAATTAAAATTGTTATTATTGTAACAGAATGACCAAAAAAAATCCCAACCAAAGGCCCAAAGTACTTTTTCTTTTCAGCTGCTTTTGTGTAGTTTGGTTCAGCTGGTCTCTGTAAAAGCTCAAATACTTTCCTATAGTTTAGTACTACTCTATCTTCTGAATGCTTTATACAATTCAATAACCCTCTTGGAAACAATTATTTGCAATAACTGATTGCTCATTGCATATGCACAAAGATTTCTGCTATTTAAATCCAGGAAAAAGTGGAGTTTTCTATAACAAAAATAGTTATAATAAATGTAGGTACTTTAACATAATACTTATACTTTACATAAGGATGATCCAGCCCAAAATCTAATTTTCAAATGTTTTCCAAAACTAAGCCAGCATAGCAAAACCCATTATTTTTTCACCACAGAAGAACAGAAAATCCCTTAGTAGAGAACTGCAGCTGAAACCAATGTTAATGAAGATTCTCTGTGTATTTGATAACATTTTCTTTAGTTTTATGCTTGGTTTCTGGGGAAAAAAAAAAAAAAAAAACCAAAGAAAAATTCAGCCCTCATTATTTTTCTCTGAGAAAACAGAAAACCTAATTTATTGAAAATGTATGATACTGCTGTAACTGAATTTTAAATAGTTGTGTGAATGCTTTTTGCTGTCTATAAGCCCTTGTATCACTTTTCACTTTGACAAGATGGTTTTAATCCAAGTTCAAAACCAATTGTAGGTTTTATAGGTTAGAACTTATTTTTTGCAATGTTATTGCCTATGTAAGTGGCTACACAGATAATATTAACTTGCAACATATATTGCAGTGGTGAATAATATGAATATTGATAGGAATGTAGATTAAAATTTCTAGCATCTCACTGAAGACTGTCAGTCTTTCAAACTATTTATATTCTGGGAGTCCTTTCATTCTAAAATTTATTTATAATTTTCCAGTGACTGCTTTGATTATTTTGTCAGTTTTGCCCATGACAAGCCTGTTACCAACGGAAAGGCAGAGGGAGCTGTTCCATATTTTTATATCAGTGTGACTGAGTTCCAAAGCCTTGGCTTGCTAAATGATTTTTAGTTGATTCTTAAAGTATCTCTTTTTGAAGTCAATCTTCTTAATTTCACTCATCTTTTCTTTTTTTTTTTTTTTCCTTGAGACTGCTGATTTTGCTGTGATTTTTTTCTTTTACCACTTGATTTTTAGTAATTTTTTTTCTTTTTTTATGTCACATACACCTTTATTGGAAAATAATCCTTTCAGAAGGAGGTATACACAGTGTGTTATTACCTCAATATTTTCAACTTGATTTTTTAAAAATGGATTTAGCGTTTTTTGGAAAGACTCTTTGAGAAAGGGGCCCCAGTGAAAGGCTCTTAAACTGCTGCAACTCCCTTGAACTCGGTGGAAGTTGGTCTCAGGTTATGGCCTCGAGTTTACACCAGTCCAAATCAAAGATGCTGCTTACAAGAGCAGTTTCCTCTCTGCCTCCCTCCCTCCCTGCCCTGAGCAGCACCATCCCTGCTCTCCTCTTCACCAGGATGTTGAAGCAGCACTGGCACCAACCTGGCTGATCCGTTCTTTGCAGTTTTAATTTGCAGAAGAATGAAGCTTTCATTCATAGGGGAATGTGTTAGTGCAGTAGGAATGTGAAACCACAAACAGAAGCAGGGTACCTCCTCTCCTGTCAGATACTATTACTATTATTATTATTATTATTACTCATGAAGTGTTTGTAAAGGTGATATTCTACTAGAAAGTCTTGTACTGTTTTCTTATCTCCCGAAAATGTTAATTAGAAATATTCATAAAATAACAGCATAAACTAATGGTTGCAGATATAGTCAATGATTTCTGCAATTTCTATATAACTCTAAGGAACAAAATCACCTACCAAAAGGATCAAAGAGAAAAAGACTAGGAAATGCCCCACAGAACTGATGTTTGCCAATTAAGACCTATTCCAGAATCCCCTCTGCAGATGTGGCTGCAGCAGGTTCTGTGTGTGCCGTGCATGGAACGTGGTGCTGCTGGTGAAACCTCAGCCAGCTCAGGTGGCTGCATGCCCTCAATGCTTCCCGTGGTTTGTGATGGGATCCACGCCTGAGGCTCTGCACAAGGTAAGAGCCTGCCGAAATTCAGCATCCTGCTAACAGACTTCTCTTCAAAAGAGCTGGCTTTGCTTCAATGTGTTGTGAGGGGGGAAAAAAGTGTGTAAAAACCCCAATTATTGCACAAAACGGGGCACTCTTTACTGCACCAAACCACTTATTACTTCAGTGAGTAATTTGTTTTGGTGGAATTAGTCACTTAATTGGCCAAATACCTTTGCACTAGGGAATCTGGTTGGAAGAACCACTGTGAAAGGAATACAGGGAAAGAAAGAGAATGTGGAAATGGAAATTCATTTCAGAGGAAATTCGAATGAAGAGGCTGTGACCCAGCAGAAGGAATCTGATCAAATCAGCCAGAGTTAGCAGGTAATTTTTTTTTTTTAGATTTCCTTTATGTATTTTATATGTTTGCAAACCATGCAGATACTCTTTATACTGCAAGTACAATTTATGAGCTATTCTTAGAGGTGTAGCTGATTTGACATTTTTGATGCCTTTGAGTCCAGCAGCTTGTTTATATGTGGTACAGATAAATGCAACAGCAACTTTGTTTATTTTATTTTACTCTTAAACCCCACGTCAAACTCCCCCTTTTTCTCCCCCTTTTCCTCCCGTCCTCCTTCTTCCCTTCTTCTTCCCTCTTCCCCTCCTTTTCTCACCTTTTCTCTCTTCCTCCTTCTTTTCCTTCCCCCCTGCCCCACATCCTTTGTTTGCTCATGCAAATGGGGAACAGAATTTATTTCTCAAAGTCGAGCTACAGGTGGGTTGCCAAGTGTAGCAATGAAGGAAAGATTAGAAACTCCTTTAACTGGAACTGGAGGCTTTACGTGGGCTTGGGCTGAGCTTTGCTCAAGACCATCTGCTCCAGAGATGTTTGAATCCAAACTGGAACTGCACTGCCCTCCTGCGTTCACAGCGGAAAAGGGGAAAGTTCTGTGAAATCCCCGGGACAGGGGAAGAGCCTCGTTTAATGCCACGAGTGAGAAACAAAAGGAACACAACTATTCCTGTGCCCTCCTACTCAGAAGAGCACAGAACCGAACTTATTTTGGCTAATCAGAGCAGATTCTGCTCTCAGGTTCACCCAGAACATACAGAAAAAGTGCACAGTTCAAACCATTTGGAGTGTTTTTTCCAACTATTCATTACTTGCCTAAACATTGTGGAAGTTTTGCAGGATGCTCTGCTTTTGCAGGCAGCCAGTTCATGCTGCAGTGAAGTCTTGTGTAAACACTTCGTCCTGTAGCTGTTCAGATTCCAAAGCCATCACTGACAAAACACCCAGAACTAAAAAGCTCCTAATAGAGATGGAGGTTGCCCAGTTATTTCAACACACCCAGCACTAACACAGACGGAGGTTGCCCAGTTATTTTCTAATATGCTGGGTTAGGCAACTCATAGATTTCTGGAAAGCAGAAGAGAAGGGCTCATGACACAGGATGTACAACACAAAGATGTGAGCTGCTGGAGCTGGCAGCCACGTGCCCAGGGTTGAGCCAAGGCACTCCAGCAGCACAGCTCCAGGGGACAGAGCCTGGCACATGAACTGCTGGTGGCACAGTGTGTCCCCAGGGCATGGCTGGGGGGGGCTGTTGGCTGGGGGTGTTCCAGCCGCCCCTTATGGAATCACAGGATGGTTTGTGTTGGAAGGGACCTTCAGGATATCAGCAGTCCAACACCCCTGCCACAGGCAGGGACACTTCACTACACCAGCTTGCTCCAAGCGCCATCCAACCTGGTCTTGAATATTTTCAGGGATGTTTCTGGGCAGCCTGTTCCAGTGTTTTACTACCCTCATTGTAAAAATGTTCTCCTTATACCTATTTTTCTTTAAAACCATTCCCCTTCCCCTCCCTCATCCTGCTGGCAGCAGAGTGGGCTTGCAGGCTCTTGGAGAGGTGATACATGTGAATGGTCCTGGCCCCCAGCTCCACACCAGCAAGGCAGCTCCATCCAACAGCTATGCTAGAAATAAAATGGCTCCTGAGCATTGGGAAAACAGGCTCTAGAGCAATCTGTTAATGAAAGCCTAGGAATAAGAAAAGCAGCTCATTTTAAAATTACTTGGTGCACTTAAAAGGAACCAGAGTGGCCTGCAAGAACAATTAGGAAGAATGGGAAAATCTACATAAATATATAAAATTTACACTGGCACAGGTTGCCTAGAGAAGCTGTGGCTGCCCCATCCCTGGCAATGTCCAAGGCCAGGTTGTCAAGGGCTTTGAGCAATCAGGTCTAGAGAAAGGTGTCCCTGCCCATGGCAGGGGGGACTGGAGCACGACAAGGGTTAAGGTCCCTTCCAACCCAAAGCATTCTGTGAAAGATGTTGCTTGCTAAAGAGTGCTTTATACAAATCAGGGATTGTACAAATCAGAGGTTCCCTGAAGGGTTATGCACTTTCTCATTTAAGGACCTCAAACCACACATTGGGTAAAGCCTTCCTCCCTCTATTATGCTGCTATATTTTGGCAATATCTCTTCAAAATGAGTTGGTTCTTTGAGGGCAAGGAATGACATCTGAGCTGAACAAAACAGAAATAAAGCATGCAGGCAAGGAAAGCAGGAAACAGGAGACCAAACACAGCTTTATCCACTGTGGCTGATAAGAGATAATCAGGACAGCTCCTGGGGAGGACAGATTTGGGATAACAGCAAAATATTAGTTCAGTAGGGTTGCATCAGGTTTACTGTAATGGTAACATAAAAGTGGCAAATGACATTTTTTGAAGTTTTTTGAAGACAGACTCTTTCACTGTTTTTGCAGCCGCAGATTTTTTCTGGGGAACAAAAGTAAAAATAACATTGGTAGAAGAATCATTTATTGTCAGGTATTTCTAAACATGGAAGCTGGAAGTCAAAATAAGCCACTGAGACTCAATCTTAATTTTATTGAACTACTGTACATCCAGATGAATTTGTTTGGAAATTGGCTGTTGGCTCACATTCCACCCTGGGTCTGGATCTAGATTTCTAGTCTCCAGCTACTCTGACAGCTATTCAGTTCTAGGGCTTTGAAGTTCAGAAGACAGAATTTCAGCATGCAAATATGGCCATTAAAGAAACCAAGTTATTACTACCCAAACCCGTGCCTGATCAATTAATAGCAAAACTGCATAACCGCTGTCTCCAGCGTGCTCTGAACATTGCCAGAGAAATGAACCAGTGGTTTGGAGAACTTAAGCAAAGCAGGAAATCTCCTTGCTGCTCCTTAACTTGGACAACAGCTGCTTGAGCATCTGCCTAGGCTTTCAGCTGTAGGATTTGGCTGCCAGTTCCAGTAAACAAGCTGGGTGACCTCAGTTTTGTAAAAATGCATGAGCATCACTACTGCTCAGTCTGTTGAGGCAGGTGACTGGTAGCACCAAGTGAAACTTTAGAGGAATTACTCTCAATTTTGACCATTTGTAATGATTCACAGAAATTATTCCTGTGGGGAAGAACTCTGGAACAAAAGCTTGCTCAATGTGACAGCAAAAAATATTAAGTTTACAGGGTTTCTTAGGAGCAAATCAATAAACAGAAGCAAGGAATGCTGAAATTCTTACATCTACAGCACAAGTTCAGTCTTTCTCTATTTAAAGGGGCCTTGTAAGAACGATAGGCACAGGCTTTTTACTTGGGCCTGTAGTGATAGGACAAAGTGTGATGGTTTTAAATTAAAAGAGAGCAGATTGAGACTAGGTAAAAGGAAAAAATGTTTTGTGATGCAGGTGGTGAGCACTGGAACGGGTTGCCCAGAATGCTGTAGATGCCCCATCCCTGGAAATAGCAAGGCCAGGCTGGATGGGGCCATGAGCAGCTTGGTCTAGTTGAAGATGTTCCTGCTCATTACAGATGGCTTTGACTAGATGATCTTTGGAGATCCCTTCTAACCGAAACCATTCTATGATTCTAAGATCAAGGGGTTTATAATCCAGATCAGATTTAGTCTGGTGCCCTGGATTCACTATCTGCACCACACTTGTGGTTTGAAGCAGTCCAAACAAGCAGTTCAGCCCCTCAGTTCAGCTGCAGAGCAAAGCTGGTGTGCACCTGGAGTGGAGACTCTGGCTTACCCTCTTCTGAAAAGAATCCAGTGTGTATCCACCAAAAGGGGTCTGCAGATCAGAAATGGGATCACTTCAAACCTCTAGTGCTGCTCCAACACAAAACAAAATGCTTTGACAGATGAAGCCACTGCAATCTTGACGCACAGTTGAGGTTATAACCCTGCACTAATATAGATTAGTCAGGAAAAGTGTATCTTCTGCTTTCCCAAAAAGCTTCATATATTCACTGGTTTTTACTATAGAAAGCAGTGCATTAAAAGCAAAACATTAAGGAGCTTTCAAGACAAGTACTCTGAGCAAGAACTGAAAAGCTTTCTGTCCATTGTAAATCAAAGAGCGTGGAGGTTCACGCTGACCTGGGAGGGCTGCTTTCCATACCTGAGCTGGCTTGCAGGAACTGCTGCAGCCTGGACATACCCAGAGATCACAGAGCAAGAGCTCTTCCCCATTTCCAGTCCTTACCACCTCTTTACAATGATTGTCTGTTTCTCACTGCACTGTCAAAGAAAATGTTTCAAATTTCATTCCCCTATGAGTTTTCAGATGTTCAAATGACCTTTACAGAATACCTAGGTGAAGATTAGGTACCAGTGGCATTTTCCCCCCATTATTACACAGAAATAATTCTATGAACAAGGAGTAAACTCTGTTTCTGCTTCAAACAGTACAGCCTATTGCACAGTACATCTCCAGATACAAATAAATTTCAAAATAAAAATAACTATGTGATAGTTGCTGTGCAGAACAGCCATCCTGACACAGAATATGTGTTGCTTTATCCTAGAATTCAAGAACTGTAGAGTTGCTCAGATCTTCAATCAACAATCATTTTCTAAAGTTACCATCACCGGCCTTAGAAATAGAGGATTTGGAGAGGAATTGTAAACCACAGTAAATACTTACTTGAGTAACTATTGATTTCACTATTGTTTCCTGTTAATTCTTATTGTTAAAAATACAAAACTGCAAAACAACTTCAATATTTGTGGTCCTTTTTTACTACTGGCAAATGCAACAGAGTCATGCACGTTAGCCAGAGACAGAGAGTAAACAAACAGTTGCTGCTTTATTTAGGTTGGCAGAAAGTTACTTGTTCCATTTAAAATGTCTGAGATTTAACTGGTCAACCTCTTTTGAAAATTATAAGTAGGTGTTTTGGAGGGTTTTTTGTCATTATGTTCCACTGTTTTGATGAGTATTTTCAATAGGATAGATATTTGTCCTGGCAGAAAAAGTTTCTGAAAGAAGAGTTTGAGAAGAGCCTGTAAAAGACCTGAGCTTATATGGAAGAATCTTTAGAAACTGTTACTGAACAGCCAAATTTTGAGCTGTCTTAACATTACTCTCCAAGTAGATATGCTCACAGTATTTGTGCTGACTTTTGGAAGTCACTGATTTGAAATGTTGCCTCTGAGAATTTACATCTACAGTCTGTTTCAGAACTAGGACCCTGTTCTCAAGGCTGATGACTTAGGAAATCTATGTTTTGTTTCAAGAGACTTCCCAGAGGGTTTAACCAGCTGAAATTATTTTTCCCTTTCTACTTAAAACAGTTTGGGTATGCTAAGTCCCTGCAAAAAGAGCATAAAATGTGTGTTAGTTCATTTGTACTTTCAGTTAACTCCTTCAATGTCAACCAGGACTTTTCCAAGTTAACTCCCTGTACTGAAGAGTCAAGACCAGCCATTTCAGGACTCATTTCAGGCTGGGCATGTGCAGCATTGCTGAGGCATCAGCTTGCCCACAGTCATTCCTTCCTTATTGCAGAGGGAGCACATCTACAGGAACAATTCAGCAGAGGTAGGAAGAGTAAAACCCAGACTAAAACCCAGACTTGCAAAGCCAGCTCCCCGAGTCAGCACTGTGTCCCTGGGTGCTTCAGAGGCTCAGACTGTGCCTATCCACACTGCCTGTCTGCCCTAACCTTGACTTACACTGCCCCTCCCAAGCAAATGCCAGTGGGCTAGCAGCTCTCATAACCTGCGTGTCCAGGGCAAAGGCAGCCAGTGAGTGGGGATGAGCAAACCCAAGGGGAATTGGGTTTGGAATGCTCCTCACAGATCTGTCTGTGAGCCACCATGCACACTCAGGTGTTGTCCCTGAAAATCAGCCTTCTGATTTGTTTTAGTATAGTGGAGTCAGTTCCCATGAATTGTAAAATAAACAAGAATCATGTTTACATTCCTTTGTAAAAGATCTCACCTGATGGACTTCTCAAGTGACCAGTGAAGATGGAGGGTGGGAACTTCTCTGTCCAATCTCTGATCACTGTCCAGAAACTTATATATACGAGTCAACAATAAACTAGAATCTCCTTCCTTTCTTCTTCTCTACCTGAACACCTGTTGTGTGTGTTACTGTGTGTTTCTATCTACGTCACAGTAACACTCAGGTATCATCCCAGCCTCTGGCTGTGGCTTGGAAGTGAATTCAACATGGTTCAACAGTGCAGCAGCTGCTTTGTTAGCATTTTATATATTGTAAATCAAAGAAGCTTCTTTCACTCCTTAGTGCCCTAGCCCACAGACTAAACAGGAATTTATCGTACTGCTGCAAAAAGAAAAGGGAAGGCTCAGGAGCTCTTGTATTCTAAAGTTTCAAACTGATGGGTTGAAAGTGGAGGAGCCAGTAAATATGCCGAGGGTTTGGTGGCATAGGTTTGCTTATGTTTAAACTGTGAAAATTCAGCATTTCCAAATCTCTTCTTAAAGGCAACATTAAAGACAACAGACCTCTTTCGCTTTTGTGGCTTTGCTCACCAGCTACAATGTGCCATATCAGAGTGTGAGGGTTGGGAGGAGAGATCTGAAATTTAGCAGCTTAAAAAAAAAAAAAAAAACGCAAAAAAAACCAACAAAAAAACACCCCAACCCAAACGTTTTTAATCAGCTTGAGAGCTCAGTGGATTTGTGAAATCGTTTGGGATTAACAGGCTATTGATTGCTAATAAAACAATATTTAGCTTTGTCTGATGAACAGCAATGGAAAAAGGTGTGGGCACCTTGTCAAACAAGACCCATTGAGGAGGGATGATGGGTTAAGTGTGGGGGTCTGAGTGGCAGCGTGGGTGCCCAGGCTTCAAGGAGAACTTGTCAGTTGTTAGTGAGGCTGGTGAAAGGAAGGACGCCAGCGCCTGATGGCTGGGGTAGTATTGATGCAAGTTAGCTGACTAATCAGATTGAAAAAGTCCCATGGTATTTATGTCACTTTAATTTTCATCAAACAATTGGAGACGACAGCACTCTATTAAGAAGAGGTTGATCCAGAACTAAAGCTAAATAAATTAGGGTCTCAGTTTAATCAAATTATCCCTCTGCTGGCCTTGGATTAACCGAGGGAGACAGCGTCAGTCTAGGCACTTTTCATTGGCTGGTTTATTTTTTTTTTTTTAAAGAAGCTGGTACAAAGAATGGGAGATTTAACACACAGCTACTACTCATAATACCTCAAAAAAGCACCTTTTAAAGAAGCAGGAATTAATATTTATCAGGAAAATTTGCAGTTTTACTGAAGGATATTTCCATTTTTAAGTTAAGAGGGGTTTTTTCAGTGAAATGAACTGAAAATGAGGATAAAATTTGTCAATAAAAACCTAGACTGAGAAAACCTGAAACAAGCTGGCACAGAAATGGAAACACTAGGCCAATGCTACCTAATAATTTCTTGTTAGACTCATTTTATTTTAGTTTACCTGCTCTAAAAATGCTTTAATTGAACATTTACATTTTGCTATTGTTTACTTGCAATTTTTTTTGCAGGGTAAGAAATTCTTTTTCCTCCTTCCTACATTCTTTACACCTCTGGGTGTAAAAATCTTTGAGGTATCCAGATTGTCTCTGAGAAAATAATTTTCCCAAACTGCCTTATATCTTCTCCTGCAAAGTTTTCACTAGAAGTTTACAGTATGAGATAGAACCTGTCTTTTCAACAGTAATAATATGAAAAAAAAAATCCTGTGTTTATAGATCCTCTACAAAGATTTAACTGAACTGTTGCATTAAATCTTTCAAGAGCTTGAACTCTTGAAATATTCCAAATCTCTGTGTTGTCAAAATCATTGTAAAAGTAACTTTGGTTTTCTAGACATAGAAATGAAAGTAAAATAGTACATCCTTTGCTGGAAGCAATGAATTGAATTCACCCCCATTAACCACAATTTTTTTTTTAAAAAAATGAAATGTGATGAATAAACACCTCCTTCCATATTTGCTGCAAAACTAAAAATAATTTTGTGAGAAAAGCAGGGTAAATGGATGTGGTATTGTGCCTGGATCTACTTTCTGATTGATTCTTTCTCTGACTTCTGACTTGTTTGGCTGCCCATGATCATCAGTGTTGTTCCTCATTTTTCTGAGGCAAACACAATTTAGGGAAAGTGAAGCTGAACAAATAAATATTTGTATTTTTGTTACATCTGTCAAAATGGAGCTAATGGGATCAGCTGTGATCTAGTGCACACTCTGGTAAATAATTTTCACATTATTTCACATTACACATTGTTGCATGTGTAATAGACATGAGAAGTATGACTGGCTTCTGTTGGTCCCTATTCTCCCATAATCTACTAAATTTCATAGTCTTCCTCTGCTTGTATTTCATTTCTGTTCTTATTAAGCCCTTGGAAATCCAGGCACTAAGCACCCGGTTCCTTACATAGCTGTGCACACATATCCTAATGCTCCTTTCATTTATGATTTCTAGATTTCAAGCTCAAATAATTTGATCCTTTATTTTTTCTTGCACACTTCAAGATTCTACTCTTTGATCAGTTCTAGTGGACATAACCTTGCAGATGTTCATCCCTTCACAGAAGGGGATTTTTACCCCAGGTAACTCATTTACTTATTTCCTTCCAAAGCCTGCTAAGTGCCTGACATCCACTCCTGTTACACTAAGCATCTTGCAGATACCATAAAAAAAAAAAACTAAGTGCCAAATAGTTGCTTTTGGGGTTTGCTTTTAATGCACAGCCCTCACAGTTCTGCTAGTTTGACCAGAAAGCTGAGCAGAATGCCACCTGTCTTCATTTGTTTTTTATTTGTGGATGAATAAAGATCATATATTTTCATGGTAAAGATGAGGTCTAAGGTAAATGCTTTATTTTACTTCAAACAGGGATAGGATTTTTCTTGTAGTTTTTCTGCACATTTACTCTGAGTTCAGGTATTTGTTTTGCAGCCTACACTTTCCTTTGGCAGCCCTTTCCAGCCCCACTTCAGCTCCAGATCTAGGCTTGCCTTCTCTCACAAATTTAAGCCTAACCCTGCTTTGAGGGTGAGCCCTACAAAGGGTCTGCTGGGCTTTGCCCAGATAAAAAATACCTCAGTCAGTTATTTTAGTATACTAATGGGAACATGGCCATCATTTTATGAAACTTTTAAAATGCCTGAGCATTTAAATTCAGAATAGCAATTCTGCTTTCAATACTATTAACTTTTCCTTATGATAAGAATAAAAAATACCTTTTGACTACAGCTCTTTGTCCTCTGCATACAAACTGGCACTCCCATTTTCTAATTTATACTTCATTTAAATCTTTCCATGCTTTTGTTATTTTAAGAGAGTCTAAATTCATCCTTTGGCTGTGAGGGCAATAAAGGGGTAAAGAGCTCACTGTCATTACTGATGTTTCACTTGCAAGGATACCATTCTGCAAAAGGTAAGGTCTCTGCACCTCCTTCCGTGGCACCTATGGAAATCTATGGATTTCCTCTAGAGCTGCACTTTTTGTTGCTGTGTGATGTAGGGAAGTGACAGCTTTGTGAGAACCTGTTCATCTCTACACATCTTAAAGGCTCAATGAAAAAACCACTCTGTTTTCAGACTGCTGGCTACAGAGAGTTTCCATCATTAAATCTATAAAAATGCAACAAACTGGGCGAGAGGACTGAATATAAGTGTATTTGCTTTTGGAGTGTCATTCTTGGCACTTACGTGTAGCAGGCTAGCTTTAGTATCCAAGGAGTGCAAAGTAAAATTTCGGACAACTTGGACTTTCTAGATAGAAAATGCTTTTGAAAAATTGTCTTCACTTTTGAGTTTCATGGTTGTGTCCATTGTCTGCTCTATTGGTGACCTCGAGTGGTTAAAATCTAAAGAATACAACTCTGACTACACAACTAAGAAGTAATTTGGTCTGTTAATATGAATTTTTAAAAATCTGCTCTCTCTTTTTTTTCCTAATATAGTTAACACAAGGTAAAGTCATAGCCATTTACTAATAGTTTGTAGCCATTTAATAATAGTTTGTTAAAACCACTTTTTTTCCCTACACAATTTCTATTAACATATTTCTTTGCTTTTGAATTATGACAAGAACAGGGGCCACAAAAAAGTGACACAGATAGAAAATAGAGTTACACATGCTTGAAATTCAGATGAAACAAAGCCCACAAGTGATATGTTAATACCATATTTTGTGTGTGAACAGCCTCAACAGTCTCCCCAGTGTTGCGTTTCCAGAACTGGAAAAAAAGTTTGAAATGCAGTAAAAAACCCCCAGCAAATATTTGAAGTTTCTTCCCCCTGGCCCAGATTATAAAATAGTAATCCATTACATTGTAATTCTTCCTGTACCATGCAAATCCCTTTACAAGGATTAGGAGATTGTTACAAAGATGATCATATTTCAAGAGGTACCAGTGCAAATTATACATTCCTGCTGCAGATTTCATACAGTCCTCACCCAACACGTTACCTACGGCGACCCAAACGAACAGGTGCTTTACATTTATTGAGAATCTTAATTCACACCACAATAAAAAAGCAGGCTCGGTTACAAGGCTGTGCGGCACATTCAGCCAGTGCTCTCTGAGGGGACTCAACAATAGCTGAGGGTGTGCAATGGAGCAAGGACTATGCAATCAGTGACCCCTCGCCCCTCGGGGGCGGGAGGGGGAGAGCAGAATTTCAGTAAAACACAAAGAAGCTGCTGTTTCTGCTTTTGCTGCTATCAGCCTGGCTGCTGCTGACAGAGCAGCGCCTCTTAAATCTATTTCTGCTCCTAACTGCTTGAGCAAGAGTAGAGAAAAACTGTTCCATCATTCTGCATCATTTCTGTTCCTTCCAGGGGATCGGATCCTACTTAGGGAGAATAAGGTAGAATCATCTGACTTGGCTGTGTTTCCTCTATACACTAAGGGAATGCAGCACTTTGCCAGCATTTCACACCAATTCTAATTCATTGAGTAGTACTGAATTGCTATGTAGGGAGAAAAAAATTCCATGAGAACTTAGTTCTCACCACTAAGTAGTTGTTTGCAAAATTGGTGGTCTCTTCTCATACCCATAGAAGTCTGAATGGATATAGGATTTTTAAAAATACAGGACAAAATTTGTAAAGGAGTCTGACTTAGTAGCCCTTAGACACTTTTTCAAATCTGGCATTCTCATCTTACTTAAAACCAGTATCCAAATTTAGATTTTTCATGTCCCTCTGGATTTGCCTATAATTAACTCAACTGGAATATCAGATACTAATTATGTTCTTCAAGTGATGAGCTTCAAGCTTTGGTTTTCTATATAGTTTTTTATCCTCTTATTAGCTTCTGCATTTGAATGTGGTCTCAGTTATAAAGGACATTAGGAAGAATTTCTTCACAGAAAGCATGATTAGACATTGGAATGGGTTGTTCAGGGAGGTTATGGAGTCACTGTCTCTGGAGGTGCTTAAGGAAAGACTGAATTTGGCACTTAGTGCCATGGCCTTGTTGCAAAATGTGAAATATGTAAAATTTCCTTAAGAAAGAATGTTCTACAACGTTTGATCTTTGCATACTTTCAAGCCGAATCAATCCAAAGGGAGATCTAATTGGTAAAGCAGAGAGCCACTAACAAGCTCTAAGGGATCTCCAGGTGTTAGAAAAGCCAATTACTTGTTGGCAGCGTTACCTTTGTAAGGTTGAGGGCTGGGCACACTTCAATGATCTCAGACCTGGGGGAGGTTAACAAAGCTTGGGAAGAAGGATGTACTCCTGAGAGAGGACACAGAGAATGCAGAATTTATGGGACATGAGGACATTTGGCAGAACACCCAAGATAAGGAAGAAATTAATAAAAGACAACTCAGCAACTGTGCTGCAGTCAGCTCCGGCTGGGTAACAGGTCAGTCCCGAAGGGGAAGATCACGGCCAGGGACTCACAGCAGCAACCCACGGAACCACCAGCTTAAATAAAGACTGAGCACACAGCCCAGTTAACAGGAGGAAGAGAATCTTCAACCAGTATTAGATAGAATACTAATTAATAAGAGAACTACGTAACTTGTAGCAAATAGACACTAAATTTCCTTTGTTGAAATGTATCAATAGTGTATAATGCATAAATAGAGTATAATGCGTAAGTAGAAGTTCTGCTAGTTTGTGTGCTTTGTTTGCGGAATACCAGCGAGCACCCAGGCTTGTGCAGCGCTGAAATAAATAATCGACATCTCTCGAGTGCGCCTCATCGGCTTGCTGCACTCCGGCTACTGAATCCGAGTGGACAAGGTTTGATCACAGGTCGGACTCCATCACCTCAGAGGTTCTTCCAGCCTCACTGCTTCTGTGACTCCGCGCTTCTGTCCGTCGCTAAACTTCATTTGAAAGCTGGCATTGAAAAGCGCGCGCTGTTCCCTTTGACGCTCCCACCGCGGCCGCGCCCTTCGCGAGGCGCGAACAGCCGGGCGCGGAGCGGCGGCGTTCCTGCTGGGGGCTGAGACACGGAGCACGCTCCCGTGCCGGGGGCCTGTCCCGCTGCCCCTCTGCCCTCTGCCCCGCTGCCCTCTGCCCCGCTGCCCCTCTGTCCCTCTGTCCCGCTGCCCCGCTGCCCTCTGCCCCGCTGCCCCTCTGTCCCTCTGCCCGCTGCCCTCTGCCCGCTGCCCCCTGTCCCGCTGTCCCTCTGCCCCGCTGTCCCTCTGTCCCGCTGCCCCTCTGTCCCGCTGCCCCTCTGTCCCGCTGCCCCTCTGTCCCCTGCCCTCTGCCCGCTGCCCCTCTGTCCCTCTGTCCCGCTGCCCCTCTGTCCCTCTGCCCTCTGCCCCTCTGCCCCGCTGTCCCTCTGCCCCGCTGTCCCTCTGCCCCCGCTGCCCTCTGCCCGCTGCCCCTCTGCCCCTGCTGTCCCTCTGCCCCGCTGTCCCTCTGTCCCTCTGCCCCGCTGCCCCTGTCCCCCCTCTGCCCCTGCCCCTGTCCCGCTGCCCCTCTGCCCCGCTGCCCTCTGCCCGCTGTCCCTCTGCCCGCTGTCCCTCTGTCCCGCTGTCCCTCTGTCCCCCTGTCCCTGCCCCTCTGCCCCTGCTGTCCCTCTGCCCGTCTGTCCCTCTGCCTCCCTTCCCTCTGCCCCGCTGTCCCTCTGCCCCGCTGTCCCCTCTGCCCCGCTCCCCTGCCCCTTGTCCCTTGCCCGCTGTCCCCTCTGTCCCTCTGTCCCTCTGCCCTCTCTGTCCTCGTCCTCTGTCCCTCTGCCCCTCTGTCCCTCTGCCCCTGTCCCTCTGCCCCTCTGTCCCGCTGCCCCGCTGCTCCCTCTCCCGCAAGATGGCGCCGCCCGTGCCCTCAGCGCGGCCGGGCCGGAGGCTGCGGCAGGGGGCGCGCGCGGCCCCGCTGAGGCGGAAGCGGCGCGCGCGGGGCGGCGGGCTATGGCTGCCGGGGGCGAGCTGCGCGACCGTGAGGGCGCCTGGGACGAGGAGGAGGAGGACGAGGAGGAGGAGGAGGAAGGCGCTGCCGTGGCCCAGCAGACCCGCTGCCTCTTCTGCGACAGGTGGGGCCCCGTGCGGAGCGCGCCGCGAGCGGCCGGGCTCGGCCCGGGCGGCCCATGCCGGATCCGTGCCGTGCAGCCCGCTCGGCGTGCTGGATCGCACACGCGGCCGCCGTGCAGCCGAAGGCGTGTGAGAGTCACACTGAAGGAGGGAGTGACGCGGTACTCCCCATACCTCGTGCTGAAGCAGCGTAGAGGCTCTTTTATTTTTTTTTTCCCCCCCGCCGTGTTTTCCCCATCGCCAGTATCGAGATGAGAGTTCTTATTTCAATGCTGCAGATCAAGCTGCCCCACCCGCCTTGTGTTGGTGCGGTTTTTAGATCTCAGGTTTAACGCAGGCTTTGCTGTCAGGGAATGTTTGGAAGTTAGCAGGGTCTGTGGTTATCTGTGGTTTTGTCAAGCCACAAAATCTTTGTGTTCATTGGCTTTTGTTTCAAAATGTTTGACAAACAAGGTAAAAGCTTCTTTGGGAGGTGGTGCACACAGTGTCATCCTTTCGCAAAGGCAGGAAGTGTGTTCTGAATTGCCCAGTCAGTCAGAACAGAGCATATAGCACTCAGAACTTAATGTGTCAATATTACATATTTAATAGTTTGTTATTTACAGGTTGTTTAGTTCTGCTGAAGCTGTGTTCTCCCACTGCAAAACAGAGCATCAGTTTGATGTTAGTGATGTGATCCAGAAACACGGTAAGGTTTCTTCGTGACTTGTCATTTCGTTTTGTGTATGAGTATGTCATTTAAAATAAATTTCAAATATTAATTTGTTTCTAACTGATCTGCTGGTTCACAGCTGAAGCTTCCAAGATTGACTAAGATGAGCTATTGCAGAAAAATTCTTACACATTTTCTTTATACTTGCTGGTTCCTGCTTGCTTTTTCTACTAGTAAACCTCTCAACCAGTGACAAAAGTGAGATTGATCTGTGCTGGCTTGTGCTGGTTCCTCACTGCCTACTTGTTTGACCTGTGCCAGACACTGCATGGACTGATCTGATCTGCTGGGAGCTCTTGCCTCACCAGTGATGCTGTTGTTGGGCTCAGTATTTATGAGTGCCCTGTGGCTTGTGTCCTTCATGTGATCACAGGAAGGCTACCTTCCTGTGTCTGTTAAATTCTTTTTAGTTAAGGTTGGCTGTTACTTGAAGCTGTTATTATATATTTTATATTGTAAGATTTAGTCTGGTCTTGTGTGTAAAATCCAAGAAGTATTTTGGGTTTGTCTTTTGTGTTCCTGGGGAGAGAACACAGTTAAACTACTATCACTTTTGCCAGGGTGGCAATTTTAAATCAATATTGGTAGGTATTCTTGATGAGTAGCATCAGTTTGCATTCTTTAAAGCAGAAAGCTTAAGAATATGAACGGGGGAGCACAACAGCCTAAAATGTCAGCAAGGTGGCTGGTGGGAGGTAAGACTGCTGTCCTGTTGTACTTGCTTGCCAGATGAATTAAATCTCTCTTCATAGTTCCCATTTGGATGTGTTCCATTCTGAATTTGTGGCAAATGTATTTGCCCTGAGGGTGAGGATTTTCTGGGTTAGTCCTAAGGAGAAGAGGAACATAGATGGCAAAGTTAAGACAGGAAGACTGCTCTAGGTAGTGATGTACACCCAAGGGGAGTTCTGAAACAATTACCAATTGAACAGGTAATTAGAATTCACATAACTGTATACTGTGGTCTTTTCTGTAATACAAATGCTCTCTCCCTTTCTTTTTTCCCTCTCAGGACTCGATTTTTATGGCTACATTAAACTAATAAACTTTGTCAGATTAAAGGTAGGTGTGCCACATGATGCTTCTGTGTTCTGACTCTGGAGAATAGTGCTATGCTTTCAGTTTGCCCATTTCTAATAACTGTGTGAGATTTTGCATTGTAGTTTTAGAAGAAGAAATCATGGGAATTAAAGTAACTGTTGATTGGTTTATCTAGATATGAGGCTGTTTTAATTGTAAATTTATGTAATTAATGTGAAGATTTGTTTTCAGAAGGGGATGTTGAGATTTGCACAAAGCCTCCATGCTGTATATCATCTTATTTTATTACTTTTTTGGGGCCTTTTACTCTGCTGTCTCGCTTCAGAAATGGGTTCACTTCTCAAGAACTGAAGTTTCTCACTCCTTGCATGTGTGTTGATGTAAAAGCCTTTCCTGAGGGTGTGAGCTGGCAGACCCCTACTTAGTAAGGACAAAACCTGATCCTTTAAGTTACAGAACTTAGAACTCTGCTAAAATGATACCTGAGTCAGGAAAGCTAATGGGAACCTACAATTTTAAGACAGGCCTTCATATATTTTGTGTTTCTTGTGACTTTGTTCCTTCATTAGTCCATAAAAGTTTAGGTTAAAACTCAGTACCATCTTACCTTATTAAATATTTTTTATTTCAGTCTTCAAATCTTAAATCCTCAAGTAGTTATTTAACTATGTAGAGTAAATACAGAAAGGTAAAAACTGAAGTTCAAAACTGACTTGTCTTTTCCTAACCAAGTATTAACTGGATGCAGACAGGAGACAGCGTTTCTGACTTTTGTCTCTACAGCAAACCTTTCTCTACAGGTTCATGTAAGAGCACCTGACAGGAGTAGTATCTTGGATTTATTGATTAGCCAAACACCTGAGTGATCTTGGTTCCTGAGAGCACTGCAATTCTCAAGTATCCTTCAGTATCTCTCAGTGTGCTGTGCATTACTGCTTGCACTGAATTCCTTGATCCTGGAACTGCCTGGGCTTTCCCAGCCTTTGCTCAAAGCTCCTTTAGTAATACCCTGCATATTTTACTGTGTGAGAGAGCAGGTCTTTGCCTCGTTTTCTTGAATGGAATTGAAGGGCTGGTGTTTCCAAAGAAACTTTGCTTACATGTTCTTCTCCTGTCTAGAAACCAACGGGAGCATATTTGAGTTCTCTCAGCAGCCCACTGCCTTGGGAAGGAGAGGAATATTTGAAACCAGAACTGGAAGATGATCTCCTGCTTCAGTTTGGTAAACAACTGCTTCAGTATGACTCCTTCTTTGTGGGGTAAATTGTCAGAGTTCACGCCATGTGTAGCGTTGTCACTGTTACTCAATTGATTTTTGTATTTGAGAAGGTCCATGTACGTAATTAGTACATCTAATTTAATATCTAATTCTAATATCTAAACCAAATGTCTCTTCTAGAAATAATCAAACACTGGTATTTAAGGAAGCCTAAATTCTGTTTGCCTTGGCTAAGAGCTTGCTAGTAGCATATTTGCTTTTTCTGTTTGGTCTTGTGTTCTGTAGTTAGCCCTGTCAAATTCAGTGCCTTTTGTGAAACAGCCAGCATGTACAAAGCTCCAAAGACAGAAGTAGCATGAAATGTCTATGATCTGCTGTGAAGCTGTGCATGATTGGTAGGTATTCATTTTCCTCCCTGTTTCATCAGACATAGAAGATCTTTGTGAACCTGTAAAAGTTTTGCCTTCTAATGGTTTGAGTGCTCCCACGGTGCTCCTTGAACAATTGAAACATGCGGAACACAGAGCCAGAGCTGCAGAAGCAGCCTTGGCCAGAGCACAAGATGATCTTCAGAAAATGAAGTAAGTGACCTGGAGTTTTGGGGTGTTTTTATTTGAGGTGTTTTAGACAAGATGTTCTTTTTCAAAGACCAGTAGAAGTTGAATTAGAAAGTATTAGAATGTAACCGTGGAATAGTCCCTTGGGGTGGGACTGTAGGTTGGACTTGTCTGTTGTAGGTGATTAGTAAATGTCTTGTAGATGGTTAGTAAAAACTGCACAAAAGCCTGCACAGAATGAAAGAATAAAGTATGCTTCGGAAACCTAAGCAAGCACATCACTCAGAAATAGGTATTTCCCTTCAGACTGCTCTTTGTTTTTGAGATGCTTTTCTGTTAGTCCTTTAGATAGGAATTTAAATGCTGAGGATGCACACTCTGGAGAAGAGAGACTGACAGATTAAATAAAGGACTTCAGATATGTTCGGCATTGCCTTCAAACAGTAGTTGTTAGTAAAGTTCAGTTACAGTTTGGAGAAACTCAGTGAAATTAGTAAATCAACTTTTTTCAGCTACTTTTGTGACTTTTGTTTTCAGTGTCAGATGAGGGTAGTAAGTATATTCAGTCAGGACATCCCCACAGCTACTTCGTAGTCTTGAAGTCTGCAGAATATGGATTGATGATGCTCATGGATAACACAGAAATATAAACTTCATTTAGATCCTCTAGAAACATGTCTTTTCAAGATCACACTGACTGGGCACTGAGGAACTGAAATTGTATTTAAGAGACTTGGAAAAATGATTCATGTTCTTTTGTTAATCAGCAAGAAGATTGTGAGAAGTTAATCAGCAAAAACCCTTGAGTTGTAAAATACATTTGAGGGTTTATTGTACATTTTGCCAGTACACACTTGGTGCTACAGGTAACCAAAATATATTCATGTATTCACATCCTCTCAGCTGTGAACAATTATTTATGTCAGAAATTATCAGTTTTGTCTTCAGGTGAGTTAGAATTTTGTAAATTATACTTTACAGCGCACAGTGCTTTTTTCGTGTCTCTGTGTACATGATGCATTAATTAATCGTAAACAGAATTAAAGAAATTGTCATTGTGCTTCAAAAACTTGGGGTATTTTCTGTTTGTCTTTTTGTCTTCATGTTCCATTCATTTTCCTTTAAAACAAAAAAAACCCCACCTTCTCAGGTCATCAGTAGCAATTTCTTCTGAGCTCTGTAAACTTCAGTAAGGCTTACAGGTTTTATTTTAACTTAGTATATCGAGTTATATGCTCTTGCAAGAGGGAGCCTTTAATTTTTCTTTTTCTATGCAGTCTCTTCAATTCAGCAGGGATCAGCTGGCAGCAAAAATAGCCAGATGTAGGTCTGATGAAGCAGCACAGTTTTAAATTTTGGACCAATGAGCCAGTTGCATTGTAGTAGTCTAAATGCCATAATTCAGTGGTTAGTGCTGGAGGTTATTCCACAAAATATCACCTGCTCCCTTGCAGGTAAACCTCTGTGGAATAAAGACAGTAACATTTCAATCAATCATTTCACCTCTAGTCTTAGATGTAACTTAGGAGTGCAAGACCAGGGAGGAGGGAAAATACGGAGTATGAAATTAAAGTTATAAATTGAATTTTAGGCTCTCTTTTCTTTTCACCCAAATGCCTCAGTTTTGCAATGCTTTCTTCTCCCATCCAGTAGTCACCAGTGTTGTGTGGGCTGCAGTTCTTGTGCCCTTTGTATTGAGTCCATATCAGCATTAAACACCTTGACACTGCAGTGCTGACTTTTATACCAGCAAGTGCAAAATAGATAGTTCTGCCTTAAAAATAGAAGCTACCCCCCAATATTTCACTGCTGATAGTTGGTTACAAGCAGGGCTTGCAGGAGGGAGCTGGAGGTGATGCCTTCTGGAGGCTGCCCTGAGCCCAGCCTGAGCACAAAGACAAAGCAGGGATTTATTCAAAGGCCTCCCTGGGCACACCTGGGCAGCACCAGAGCCCAGCTGGGCACAGCCAAGGGGAACCCAAAATGGGCACAAAATGGATGACAGATCACGAGGGCTCACACTTGATAAGTTCTGGTCCATTGGCATATTGGAGTTAATTGTCCAGTTACAGCTTCAGGTTATGCAGCTCCATCCTCCTTGGTTTTTAGTTTTCATTTCACTGTTGTTTTTGTTCTTGGGCTTGAAATTTGTATTAGTTTGTCTTTGATACCGAAGCTAGAGAAGGAATTGTTTTGTCTCCCTAGTCTGTGAAGAGAGCTTACCAACACTTAATATGAAACCCAGAACCACCCACGAAAACAGCACAGAATCTGGAAAATATAAAAGCTAAAACTCAGGGCACCAGAGGGAGTGCAGTGGTGCAGCAACCCCGAGGAGCCTGCAGAGGGAGGATGTGCACACCTAAAGCTGCTCCCATTGTTGCCCAGCCCCTGGGCAGCCTGGATTCCTTCCTTCTCCCAAGCCTTTCTCCCCCCCTGCCCAGCCTCCTTCTCCTGGTCCCATAAACACGTCTCAAGGGTCTATTTCCAATTGATTACAGACAATTTGCTCAGGATTTTGTGATGAGCACAGATGTCAGGAGCAGCTCGGCATGCAGTGCCATTGCAGACCTTCAGGAGGACGAGGATGGTGCTTACTTCAGCTCCTATGGGCATTATGGGATACACGAGGAGATGCTAAAGGTCAGAAAGTCATCACTGCTGCATCTTTCTGGGACTAAAGAGGAGAGGTGCAATGAAGTGGGCTGTGTGCCTGTAAATATACTGCAGAGCAGCTGCATTTTTAACCCTTTCTGTCCAGGAGAGGTTTTTTGGTGGTAGTTGGGCTGAGAGATCATTTTTCAGTTTTATTTCCTTTGTATAAATTCTGTTTACGGGAGGCATTTGGGACATAAAATAATTTACAGTTATGCTTGATATTACAATACCTGTACCACAGCCCTACCTTGCCAAAAGCAGCTTTTGAAGGATAAAATGTACACACAGTGAATATTTTTCTTCAGTTTTACATTTTCCTCATAATTGAAATTTGTTAGGCAAGACCACTTCTCAAATATTATGGTTTTCTCTTGCTCTGGGTAAATTGTTGCTTGTGCACGGTTCAGTGTATTGATAGCATGACATTGAACAGCTGGAGCAGTATGCTTCTTTCATATGCTAAAGATTAAAAAAAAAAAATTATGCTTAAAACCTCTCAAAGGCAAACATACGTGTGCCCTTTTAACTTTAAAATAAGGGAAAAAATGCACAAAGCCAAGCAGCTTAAAATTAACTCGTAAATTAAATGTCTTAATGCTTCCTTTCAGAGAAGATGACACAGTTGTGAGAGTTACAAGCAGTTTTATCATTTTAAGGCATAAATAAATAAAATTCATGTCTCAAGTCAGGGCAGAATGCAGAGTTGTGAAGTGACTTTGTGCCTGCAGCTGGCATATAAAGCTTTCAGCTTTGTAAATCATTTAGTGGCCCCAATGCAGAAATACACATGAATCTGTGTTAAGAGCAGTATGGCTGTGAGGTTGTTGTTATTAAGGGGAGGAGATGTTACAGAAGCACAGAGATGGCTGCAGAAGTGGAAGGATGTTTTCTGAAATGTATGGTCTGTAGAAATACAACTGAAACATAACTTGAGGTTAAACAAGAATGGTAGGTGGTTTTGCAGCTGTATATAGCTGTCAGTTGAGATAATGTAGACTATAGGATGAGAAAGCCTTTCTGTTGGCTAATAAAGTTATTAGAATACAATAAATCTGCATCTCTGCACAAGGAGATTAGTATGAAATCGTATTTTACTGATTTTAGGGTATGTTTGTCAAAGTGCTTTTAAAAAGCCTTTTGATTTTCCAAAACAGGAAAATTATTTGAATTTTTTTTTTTATGCTGGGCATTCACTTTGGGGTTTTTTTTTCCTGTTTACCTTATTTACATATAGTGGCTTACTACATGAACATTTTTGAGAAAGCTGTCTTGCTGTCTGAAGTGTAAGCCTGTTTCTGAAACTGTTCTTGAACCCTTTATTTTCTTTATACGTGATAGTGATAAGACAAAGTTTCAGTTTGGGTCTTTTTTTCTGCAAACACCTCAGAGGTAGAGCAAGAATATTGTTACTTCACACTTGCCAAGTGACTGGTGTTTCCCTTGCTCTACCTTTTTACTTGAGAATTTATTAACTGTCATCTTAATAATTTTTTTTCCCATTTTACTTAAACCAAGAAAGCGTTACATGGCAGTGTCAAGTGGGAGAAGGGGATTGGTGAATAGAGACCCAAAGTGCTTGGCTGTGGCTGCAACTGCATTGAGTTGGGGCAGTGCTGAAGCAATGGGAGGGGCAGGATGCAAGGCTGAAAGCTTTCCAGCTGGCTGCTTTCTAAATTGGTTATTTATTTTTAAACTTTTTTGGTCCTTCCAACAAATCCTATTATATACTGCAGTAGAGGTGAGGTGCTAAAAATAGTTGCTCTGAATATAGCATCATTGCAAACTAATATGGTTTTAAAAGGTCGTGGTTTCTGTTATTTATGTTAATTATGCAGGATTTTAAAGCAGAATTTTCTGAAATAACCTCCAGCTGCTTCTTTGGGTTGTGTGTGAGATACTACTTTTACACCTACAGCTGGATTTTAGGATTTTCAAGCCTCAAAATAATTTTTTGCCTCCAAAGAAGATCTTACTCTTTTATTAAAATAGACTTTGTTCTTTCTCACTGTAGAAAATTTTTCTCTGTTGTTTCTAGAAATTCTTAACTTGCTGTAGTAGAAAAATCCCCTAGATTTAATAAAAGTACTGCGATTTTATACTTCAGCATTATTTGCTCTAGACAAAAAATTGCTGCCTTGTTTTTAATTTGTCTGTAACACTTGAACTGCAACAGCAACTCCAAAACCTATACTTGTCTGTCAATTTGAGTACCTGCTGAAGCATGTTAAGAGAATCAATGTTTTAATAGATCACCTTGCTGGTAAACCAATCTGTGCTGTGAGCTTTTCTATACTAAGATACCATGTATGTTTTGTTCTAGGCTTAAGAATATTCCAGCTCCTCTGGCCCTGTTGTATTTCAATCAAACTTATTTAGTGTGTTGGACTTTGGTCAAATGGGCTGTATAGCTTTAACTGCTAGCTTGTCATCAGGATTGCAAATTTGCAGCTTGTTCAGAAATAAACCCAAGTTAATTTGGTGCATAGCTTTTTTTTTTTTTTTTTTTTTTTTAACGGAAATCTCCGTGTCACAGGGCTGTCAGAGAACAAAATGGTATAAAACATTTTATGAGCTTGTGATTCACATTTTCACCATTCTGTAGAAGGTTTCTATTTAAGTTGGTGTAATATTGTCCTTCTATTACTGCTGTTCCTGGTTAGTGATGAACAGGAATTAAGAACTTTGAAACATTCAAAAGAAAAGGCAGAATCAGGAAAACACAAAATAGTTTCTTTTTTTCCTCCAGCTGAGGCAACTGGCTTCATTTGCCACAGTAAATTCTGCAGTATTATCATACAGAAGTGTCATGATTACAGGGCCCATGTGAGTACAGTACGTGCAAAACCTCCTTAGGCCAAGATGAAAAGCAAGTTGATCAGCATTTTTGAATTTTAGGCTGTACCTAAGTAGAAAAAATGAGCCCTCTTTGTTCTTCGATAGGATAAAGTGCGTACGGAGAGCTATCGTGACTTCATCTATCAAAACCCACACATCTTCAAGGACAAGGTGGGTAAAACCACTCAGAAGGGACAGTAATTCCTGTGCTTTATTTTGTCTCAAATGGTAGAAAACCTGCAGGTTAGCTACTCTGGGGATGGCGAGTCGCAGTGCCAGGATTTGATTTAATGTGCTCTGGCTCTGTTAGGTGGTGGAGCTGCTGGAGGGTGCAGCGTGCTGATAAGAGCAGTGCTGATCTCTATTGTCATTGTGCTGTGTGCCATGGCAGGGGGCTCATTAATTATCTTGGCGGGGTGAAGCTGAGCCTCTCTTGTCGAGGATATTAGGTGGAATCTCTCTGAGGGCTCTTTACCAGGATTAAGTGAATTTCTCTGTATGCCTGATACAGTAAAAATGTCCTGGAAGGCCTGTGTAATTAGAGCTGGGAAAGAATTCATGTGGAACTGATTTTTTTTTGGAATTAGCACTGTTCCATGTCTCCAGACTGGGTGGTTGTTATTAATGGGCTTGGAACTGTGAGTTTCATTTGCAGTGAGGAGGGATTTCACTGATAGGATCTTACAGTGGTTATGACCCCTGTACAGTAATAATCCTCTTCTTGTCTTTTGTATTTCTGCTGGCTGTTTCTGAGGAATTTGTTGTGGTTTGGGCTTACAGAACCATAGGATGGTTTGGGTTGGAATGGGCCTGCAGGATCATCCAGTTCCAACCCTTCTGCTGTGGGCAGGGGCACCTTCCTCTAGACCAGGTTGCTCAGAGCCCCATCCTGCCTGGCTTGACTGTTTTTCCTCAGGGTGGGGCATTCACACCTTCTCTAGGCAGCATGTGCTGCGGCCTCACCACCCTCACAGGGAAGAATTTTTGCCTAGGATCCTATCTAAGAGTACTCTCATTTAAATTCATTCTCCCTTGTTCTCTCACTCTAGAGTCTCTCTTCATCTTTCTTTTAGGCTCTTTTCAGGTACTGGAATGCAACGATTGTGTCACCCCAAAGCCTTCTCTTTCCCAATACTCTCAGCCTTTCTTTGTAGGAGAGGTAAGAGAGGTACAGCTCTATCCTGGCAGAAAGTATTTCAGTGTTTGATGATGCCTATTCTTTGTATGTCTTACCTCAGTTTTCAATTAGCAACTACAGCAGAAAAAAATAAGGAATAGTTTTCTTCCCCAATTCATGTCAGAATCCTGTTTCTACTAAACATTTCTAAACTCTTTGATTATAGTGAGAGAACAAGCAAAAGTGTTGTAGAATTATGCCACCAGCTATTTAAATGATGCAGGTGACTGCATAGGTGGGCAGCTCATCTAACAAAGAAGGATCAATAAAGGAAAAAAACCTTTCCTTAGAGAAATTTAGTTTCACAGGTGCCCCTAAAATTGATAACTGCAGGTTTTCACAGGGGGAGACTGATCTAAGTTACACAAAATGTGAGGCCTTATGGAACAGTAATTTTTCATGACTGATAGTGTTTCTCCCATGTTGTATGGACAGGCTGGGAACATTCAAAACAAAAGGTGCAGTAACTGTTAGAGTCAGTGTTGCTTCAGCCCCAGGAGTAGATACACATGCTCAAGAAAAAGCCCAGGCAGTGTGTGTGCTTACTCTGTTGTAAAAGCATTCATCTTCTCTGAAGAAAAACTCAAGTATCACAACATCTACAAACTGATTTCTGAACATGGTTTTTACAGCAGTTTTTTGATCAAGGTTGCCTCGAATTCATGGTGTATCCAAACCCATCATGGTTGAGGTTGAACTAAAAGGCAGAATCTCAATTGCTTTGAGTTCCCAGTATCCCCCATCCATGTGAGCAGTGCCCTGCTTAACTTGTGTGTCTGTCCAGATGATGTAGCTTTCTCTAGGTACTCTGTTATGGAGAATAAATGGAGTTTTCTGCAGAAATCTGGCTTTTAAGTGTCACCTGTTACAGACTTCTGCTGAAGGAGCTGTGTAGGATACTCTGCTTAACTTAATGTATTGTATGATGCTCTCAGAACCATACTAATGAGTAAAAATTCCAAAGGCTGTTTTCCCTTAGATTTCAATTACAATTTAAAAAAAAATGAGGAAAAAGTCTGATACTGTATTTCCTAGAACTAACTCCCTTATGGTATTCCTCCCTGGAAAATACATACTGATGCTTTTGGGTTTTTTTGAATGGACAGTTGTGAGGTAGTTTGGGAGGAGCTTGTTCAAAGAGCTGAATTTTTATACTCACTTTAGATGCAAGTCTGCATCCTAACTTTTAGGATACTAAAGAGGTGTGATTGCATGGTGATAAATGATAACAGAGTATCTAGGTTTGTTTATTACGCATATTTTATTCGGAACCAGCTAATTTGTTTGTTCTGTCTCAGCTTTCAAAATTAATTATTAAAACTTGAATGAATCCTTCTTGCTGCCTTTGTTTTCAACCTGTCAAATGTATTTGAGGTGAGAGTGGGATAATTCAGATTCCCTGGCAGCAGTAATGAAGGTGGCTGTACTCAGTAAAAGGAAGTCTGGTCCATTTTACAATGAGAGTATTTTTGGGTGGAAAAATAATTAAGCACTGTTGCCAAGCTTAGTTTTTGTTGTAAGACTGAAATCTTGAGACAAGCATCAGTGCCCTATTCAGGGAATAAAATGAGCTTTTAAACCACTGTCCTAAGAGTTCATTGATGAAATGAATTTAATTAGCCAAAGTCCCTGGCCTCCTGTTTTTCTGTGTTTAAAGTAATTTTTTCTGTCACTTAAAGCAGGCTATCAGTTTTGCTTAGATTGCAGAGGAGGATGTGAAGCTGCAGTGTGTCGTGTTGTGGTGTAGTGAAGTTGCCAGTCCAGCTGCTCCAGGTCTTTGGTGAGAGGCCATATGTGATCACTGCAAGAATGTGTGGGCTGCAGACCCTTGTCCTGAGGCTAATTGATGATCACTCTGCTTGTCTTTGCCTTCCTCACACCTATTCCAGCTTGTATGTTTTCTCTCCAGTGCCTCCTTCCCATCCCATCCCCTGCCTGAGGCTAGATGAGTTCCATCTGGGTTTTTAAGTGACCAGGGCAGCTGTCCAAAGTGGTGTCTGTTTTGATTTTTTTTCAATTTGTGGTGATTGCTCTCTTTCATACAACTGTGTGTCAAGATGAGTCTTTCACAGTGGTTTATTTTTGGCTGTGACTTCCAGCTGTCATGGCTCAGTGATTTTGTTAACTACCATAGGTGAAATGTTAGAATAGGTGATGTTGGAGGGTGTGAGATTTCAGCAGCTGCAAGAATACTGATTTTTATTTTCTATTCCTGTCTCCAGCAGATTCAGTTTAGGGATTTCTGTAGCCATAGCATGCTCTCAGGTAACTTTTGAGTTGAGTTGACTCCTCTTCAAACATAGCTGCAAAAGAGTTGCAAGTGGAACAAGTAACACTGTCCACAGCTTCTCTTCCCTCTGCACAGGCTGCTGTAAAAGGTCATCATCAATCAAATAAAATCACCAATGTATTTTAGTCTGTTCCCAGGTTGTAAGGGGCTCTACCAAGACAGGTGGCAGTCAATTCTTCAGTCACTCCTGCCCAGACCACCACAGCAGCAGCTTCCTTACACTACTGCTCAGGATGAACAGCTGCTTTTATTCATGCTGGCTTCAGGATCATTGTTCTGTGTCCATCAGCAGATGTATAGAATGGTGTCCAAGGAAGGCAGGCAGACCTGAGGGACAGAGCATTCCAGTATTTGCTTTGCTGCTCTTTGTCAGGGGAAATGCAAGGATTTGTTGTGCCAAAGCAAGAGAGATCAGTAGCTGGAAACTCTATCAGCAGCAGGGTGCATTATTGCCTTGAAATATTTTGTAAATATGGGATTGATTAGTGAGGGATTTGATGCTTTCTTTGGAAAAAGATTTAATGTGATGAAAGCTGTGAGGAGAAGAGGTAGTGAAATCAGTTTTCCTTTCTAATAAATTCTTACTATGACTGGTAATTCTGACTCAGTGTTCTTGTTAACTTCAGTGTGTTATAAGTTGTATTTACTTTAATGTTTAGGTTTTATATATGGGAAAGTAAGTTCTCTCTACAGTTCTGATTCAGTTAATGCTTAAATACTGTACATGATATGAGTGGCTGTACATAGTGTTTAGAAAACTTATTTTGATTTTCAGGCTTCAGAACATTTTTGAGTTTAGTGCTTTGGGTTTTTAAACACCATTAATAAAGCTTAGCCATATTTGATATGAGTCTAACAATAAGACCATTGATGATCTGGCCATTGCAATGAAATACACCCTCAGAATCTCCAGAGATGACTTTCAGCCCCAGTAATTCTGTGAAAGCATCAAGCCTGGAACTCAGCTTAAAAATCTACTGTAACACATTCATTAGGTTTTTAGCTGTTGAGAAGTTTCCAGCAGTTAGAAGAAATGCACTGTTATGATAGCAAGGCTTGAAGAAGACTACCAGGTAAAATATCTATGAAGCTTAAAACTGCTGGAAGCTCAACTCTGCTTAGTCATAAATTTGGTACTCTTTTCTTAGGTGCTTCACATTATTTTCACTTTTCAGTCTTCCTATAGCTGGTATGTGATACACAAAAACCCAGGCATTTTCATGGATCTGAGTATGCTGAGTGTACTTTTTCCAGCTGTGAAATTGACTCTTAGGAAAACTCTAGAGATTCCATCTTAACTGGATTTCTTCTAGTTCTATTTTGATTATAAATAGTGCTAGACATAAAATATTTCCAGGTATTAAAACTGTGCCAGTGACCATGTTAAAATTTAGTCATTTCGAGCCATAGCTGTTTTGAGGCACTGTGGCCAGGTGTGCCAGAGGATTCCTAAATAAAGTTTCTGAATAGACTTTCAATTAAAAACTGCAGCTAGAATATGTTTTCTCAGTGCCAGTGCTAAGTTCAGTTATTAGTGATTCAGTGATTAAAATTGCTCAGGCTATAATTTCCTTTTCCTCCTCTTCATCTGACGTTTCAGGTGTTTCCCACACAATTTCTTGCTGTTGTTTCCCATGTGACTGGGTTAATCTGCAGCTGGAATTAGTGGGTTTCATTGTCTGCCTGGAAAAGCTGGTAGAGTGGAAATTAGACTTGCAGTTTGACTTGTATATCTCTGCATATAACAGCAAGACTTTATGCCTTCTGTTGGAATATGGTATCTCACTGATGTTGAAAGAAGTGTAGAAAAATTATAGCAAGGAAAATAGATCATTTTGCTTTCATTTATTCCTTTCAGGTGGTTTTGGATGTTGGCTGTGGAACTGGAATACTCTCCATGTTTGCTGCCAAAGCAGGTGCCAAGAAAGTGATTGGAGTTGACCAATCTGAAATCATCTATCAGGCCATGGACATCATTAGGTAGGAGAAGTTGTGGTTGTTAGTCTTCTGTTTCTTTATTGGAATTTTAAGCATAATCTCTACTTTGTCTGTGTTACAGAAAATAAAAGCCCTACCCTGTCAACTGCTCTCCCCTAATTGAGCATTGCTGAGGGTGCATCCTGTCCACTGAGGTCACTAAAGGCATTCACTACTACCAGAACTAGCCCTGAACCCTGAGGGACACCCCAGGGGACCTGGTGGTACTCCTCTCAACTCTTGAACCTCGTGCTCTAGACCCATCTCCTTGTTCACTTATCCATTCCACATGTTACTAATTTGCCTGTGGAGGATATTTAGGGAGGCTCAGCATATGTGAAAATCAAGCAATGACATTCAAAGACTTACAAAATATTTCCTAGGATGAAGTTGGAGTTGTGTCAGTGTCCATGTGCACTGTTGACAGCTGAAGCCAGCAGTTTTTTTTTCATTTAGGTTGATTTTGTAAGAGCAGCTGTGAAAATGAAATCCAGGTAGATGCTGAAGAATTTGGGAGAGATTTTGGGCTTTTTTTGTGCAAGTTCAAGTGGCACAGAAGTAATGTTGTCTGTGTGGGATTTGTTAGGTAGCACTCACACGTTGGTGGTGCAGCACTACACATTTGGATGCTGTAAAATTACTCAAATAAATATCTGCTCGAGAAAAGCACCATGTTAATCCTTAAGTGCATATTTAACTAAAATGCTTTTCTGGCACAAGGACTCATTCCTGAAAGAGAACTTTTCCCCTGAGTCCCTGACGTCTTCAAAACGGTTGCAAATGTGAAATAGTGTTTTTTATCTAATGTACTAGATTACAGATTTAGGGCTGTTATAACTTTAAACAAGTGCACATAGACCTTTGAGTGTTTGGGGAGAGTAGAAGTAACAGTCGATACGTATTATCTTTGGGGAGGAGAAGGGCAGGCCTCTAAGAAAAACAATGAATCAAAACTGTTGAACTCTTAAGAGTGATGAATTGCCACTTGAAGTACACAGCAAGTCATCAGTAAGGCTGCATTTTTAGATACATTCTGCTATAAAAGATTCAATTCACATTAAAGTCTCCAGTTCACTTCCAAACAATTTATATTTGTCCGGTTAAAGCTACTTTTCCTAAAGGAATAAAGCTGACAAAGTTGCAATGGAGTAACAAATATTTATTGGAACACTAAACAACTGTGTGGCTTAAAAAATGACTGTTGGGGGACCCTTCCACCTGTGATTCAAGTGTGTACTTAAAGCTGTTGTCCTTCCCAGAATTCAGGCTAATTTCTAGCATGCTAATTACTGGAAACAGTGCATCCCATGTGTGTAAGTGAACCAGAATACATAGCCTGAGTAGCTTTAAAAATAAACTTACTTTAAACTAAATGATTGCCTTTTCCTTTTCTTGCTGTGTGTAGTCCCTTTAAAATTTCTAGCACAGTGAATGACTTGATTTTTGTCATTCATCACTGTTAAGCTAGAGTAGAAAGTTGAAGTAGACTTCCTAAATAACAGCTCAGTTTTTCCTACAATGTGTAAACTACTTAGGTTGGTTTGGGATTTTTTAAACATTATAATTGAAAACAAGTGTGTAGTGAATTTATCCTTCTCCTCTCTGTTGTTTTAAATCATATCCTTGGATATGGTCATTTAGAAAGATCTCTTTCAGTCCTTCTTAAATTGTTGTTGTGGGTGATAGCTCTTTAATATTCCTCACTTTGAACTTCTGGTTTTACTTGCTTAGAGCATTAAATATGATAGTAGTAATGAATTGCTGTCTTCTAACAGAAGACTTGTCTTGTGTAGAGGATTTAATTGATCTTTGCAACAGCCCATGTGTTCAAGTAGCCCTTTGACCCTTTCCTTTCCCTCCCTTCATACTGATCTTTCTTCCATTGTCTTTTAGATTGAATTTTTAATGTCATTACTGGTCTGCATTGAAAGTCAGACAAGAATGTAAGAGTAAGATATCAGGAGAGGGAGGGAAGAGGCAGAGATAAGAACTGTGGTGGGAAGATAAATTTCTGTGGTGAGAATCCTTTTCTGCCCTCTGTAAGAATAACCATGGTGGTAAGGATATGTGCAAGAAAGACTAATATGGTTTGCCAAAAAGAAACCCAGTACATTTCAAGCATTTACACGCTCATCTCAAAACCTGTAGTCCTGTGCCAGTCCCTCCCTCCTTGCTCAGGGTGCTTGTACCATGACGTGCGTGTGAGGTAATCCCTGATCACTGCAGGTGCTGAACATTGCAGATGCTTTTGCCCAAATCACAGTGGGGAGGAGGGTGCCTTTCCTGTGGAATAACTGTAGTACTGATTTAGAGGGAAGCTTTGTACTCAGTGACTTTGCAGCTGGTCTGGTTAAATAAAAAACAGAGTTGTGCAAAACAGCCTTGTAAGGAAGTTAATTTCCATTGCTTTCCTGATGTGGTGAGTAGGCTCTGATTGCTGTGGAGGTCACAAGAGGAGAAATGGAAACAAGCAACTTTAAATAAAGAGAACCAGCAGTTTTAAATTGTCTGCTTCTCTGTTTTCCTGGTTTCTGAAGCTTGCACATTGGCATGCATGGCACGTTGGAGATATACAGATCTACTGCCTGCCATCTTCTCCTGGCACTAAATCTGCTGCAGTTTTTAGCTACTTGGGAATGTTCCCTCTGAAATATAACTGAGGAATAGTACGTTCTAGTGCTTCTTGATTAGTTAAACCAAAAAGTTTGTGAGGGGAGGAATGAGAAATATGGATGTCAGTATATCTCTCTTGACAGCATAAATTGGAAATAGAAGCTAATTTGTTTATGTTTTGACTTGCAGACTAAATAAACTTGAAAAGATTATTACACTAGTCAAAGGAAGAATCGAGGAAGTTGATTTGCCTTTGGAAAAAGTGGACATAATTATATCTGAGTGGATGGTAAGGTGCATGACTCTTCTTTTCAAGTTATTTTCAGGAAAAAGATGTTTTATTTCATTAGAAAAGTTATTGTATGAGTGATGCTAGGTTGTTTTTAACCAAAGCATCTATCATGGTTCAAACAGTGTCTTTGACAATGTCAGAGGTGGGATGGCAGTCCTGATTATGTGGTACTTGGACTCAATTCCTGGTCCCTCTTGTTCAAGCTCTTTCAAGTCAAGCTTTTTTAAATACAGTCGAGCTGCTTTAGGTGCAGCGAGTTTCTGTTATGTAGTTGGTTTGGAAGTCTATAGAGCACTCAGTCATACTGTTGTGGCTGCTCAAGTGAAAGTAACAGAGAAATAGTGTATTAGTCATCTAGCCAGCTCATTCTGATGGGTAAAACACCTTCAGTGTGCAAATTCAGCTAAGGACTCTCCTTACTGTGCAGGAAAGGTGATAAGGAGGGGAGGTGCCGCCTCTGGAAACCTGCAGATACTGGGAGAGCTTGAAAATGACATTGCTTTTCATGCTGGATTTTAGCATAACAGTAAAAACACTCGTTTAAAAGTACAAAAAAATGTGAGGGACAGCAGTGTCTAAAGGAGCCATCTCCTGGAATCCATTTGCTTTCAGCTGTTGGCCTGTTACCTTTTTCATGTGCTGGCTGATGTTACACACCTGTCCTTGCTACCTGCCATTAATCCTAATAAAGAAATCTGTGTTACAAAGCCCAGTGCCAGCCTCAGTTTCTTAGTGGCATAGGAATGCCTGTTCCCTATCAAAGATGTGGTAGGGAACATCTCTGAACTGTTTTTTTGTGAGCTTCTGCTGTTCGTTATCCTCACATCACTGGCCTTCACAAAGCACTTCAGAACACAGGTTTTCTTCGTGCTACTTCCAGCTGTTGGGACTTAAAAATTTCTTTCTGCCTGAAATTTAAGATCAGTAATAAAAACTTCTATTCAATGTTATGTGTTTCTTTGTGGGGTTTGTTTTGTTTTTTAACAAACTGTGGCTGTTCTGCTGAGGACAGTGGTCTTTAGGGTGGGAGGTGGTGCACACTCACTGTGGATCCATATGTATCTACCTGTTTTTCAGGGAAAGATGAAAATAAATTGGTTTGCCTTTTTTTTTAATATTTGTTTAATATTACATGTGTTAGTGATCTACAAACCTGCAGTTTTTCCTCTTCTGCTGTAATGTATATTGTTTGAAGCATGAGCTTAATTTAGTGTTGAGGTCACTATTTTCAAGGATAGTTTAAACCATTGGCTTAAACCAGTGATTTAAAAATAAAACATTATGGTTGGTGATTTCTGACGGTATGGTGGCTTCGCTAGAAATGTAATTACAGTTTTTTCAGGGAAACTTCTGATCAGCTGCCTAATATGTGCACCAAGATTAATGTTCCCAAAAATCCCATTTCTCCTTCTGGAGCCCAAGATTTGGTTTTAAAGGGAACCTGAGCAAGTGAGCTGAAGTCATGTTGTAAATCAGTGCCTCTAGGATGAACTAAAGGATTTCAAAACTCTGCTCTTGTAAGAAGTATTGAATATTAGATATTTTTATTTTGTGTGCTAATTTACCTTTTTTTATGTCATAATTTTGTAGCCATGTGCACTTCAGTTAATTAGGTATTCTAAATATTTAGGAATGTTAGGATTTTTATAGGTTGCTGCATGACAGAGATAAAGAGGACAATGCCGTGGAAATAAGATTGATAGCTGAGCAGTGTACACATTGTTCCAACACTGTCCAGAAAGGAACATTATGTTGCCTAATGCAGATGAAGATTCCTCTTTGTCTGGCTTTCTTGTGTGAATTTGATTTTTCATTTCCTTCCCTACATGATACAGTGTGAAATCTGTTCTTAATATGTGAATGTAAGTGCTTGGAAATGTCGATGCGTGAGAGAAAAAAGAATTTAGTATATGTCAGATTTTGCCTTTTTATGCAGGGAATCTGTATGGACTGGCAGAAAAATTCTCATGTTTTTCTGTGTAACAAAAATATGAGAAGTTGAAGTTCTATTTAGAAAACAAACTGCTTTTAGGTTAGTAGATGTCAAACCCTTTTGTGAAGCCGCAGCTTTGTTTTCCTTGGTACATAATGCTGCTTAAGACCAGTACACAATAAGCTTTTTATTTTTTTTTAAGAGCTGTGTCTGGAACATCAGAAAATTAAAAACAAGTATGAGGCAAGGGAGAGGAAAAATACTGCATTCTCCCAGGATCTAATTTCTAGATTAGGCTTTCTGAAAAAGCTGTCACATAGAGCAGTGTCTTATAAAAAGTACAGCATTGCATTATGAGCATCTCAGTGTGATGCTTCCTGATGATCATTTACTTAATTGCAGAAGTGACCCATGACTGCCACAAACTGCTTGCTCTTCTTCCCTCTCTTTCATTTGTAAATTTTTTCCCTTAAATTATGGAAAAATGGGAGAAGCATCTTAAACATTACACAGTGGGCAGGCGTGTGTGAGTGCGTGTGTGTCTGTGTAGAAATTTGTATTTCAAATGCATACTTGCCATCTTCCAAAATAATACTTTCCCAATTTAAATTCCTCTGGATATGTGTTTCACTTTCCAGGTTTAGAGGCTGAATGAAGAACAACTGTATCTTCAGTGGTTTTATTTAAGCCTGTGAAAAATATTAGCAGTGAACTTGTTTGTAACATACTAAATGCAGTTCGTGACATCTCAAGTTCGTGTGTTTGACAATGTCCACATCAGACCAGGACATTTCTGTGACGTGTTCAATCCAACCCAGTGTGTAAAACACAGGGGAAGGCAGTGGGAGGCGTGAAGAGCTGTGAGCTGTTCCCTGGGTGCCTAGAAGGCAGATTGCTGAAGGTTGGGGGCCCCTTGGACTTGCAGCTGTTGAGACTGTCACTCCAAAGAGCTGGACAGTGCCTTTGGCAGAGCTGCAGTGGAGTCTGCCCCTGCCAGCCCCGGGCTGTGTGCTGTGAGCCAGGAGCACAGGGCAGAGCCCGGGCTGAAGGGCACTGCCCCCAGGGCACCACAGTGCCTGGAGGGAGGGTACAGGAGTGGCCAGGTAGCAGTCTGTGCTAGTAACCAGACAGACCCTCTAAGGACACAGTCTGCCCGTTCTTGGAGAAGGGGTTTTTCTGGGTGTAAGAACAGGTGAGTTTTCTATAAAATACCACAGCTGACCTTGTTTCTGTGGAGGTTTCCCTGTCCAGGACTGTTGGATGGTTTGTGTCAGGGCTGCAAGTTTCTGATGCATCATCCTGCTTGCCTGCCTAGAGCTCTGATAGGTGAAACCTTTAAAAACCTTAATTTGTGTAACTAAAAATTTGTGTACTATGACCAGGCTCTCGTATTTTGTTACTTGTCTGCTTTTATCATAAGTCACCTACAGATAAATCCCTTATTTCTTATTCAGAGTGTAGACTTACATGCATTCCTGGGCAGGAAAATAGGATGTACAGAATTATTATGACTGAATTATTGCTCACATATTTAGGTAGGGTAATTGTAAACTTCACAGGCTGCTTATCGAAAAGATGAGTGCAGAAAGAAACAAAATGTATGTAATGCTTTTCTGGAATGTTCCTGCACAACTGCATCTGTGTGCAGATTTTTCTTGCCATCAGTATTGCTTTTGCTTCCTTTCCCTACCTAAAACTATACAGCTAAAGGTTGCTAGTTTTACTCACTTGAGAATATCTTCATTTTTAGTTTGTGAAGGGGCTTTAGTCTGAGAGACAATTGCCTGAGATGGTTGTCTCAGATACATTGTTAGTGTACAACGTGTCCACATAAATTGGATTTTTTTATGCAGTGCTTTATGGTACTGAATATGCAGTAGAGTTACACAAGATAAAACTGGGGAAGAGATGCATTGTCAGATTAAAATACACTGAGGATACAACCCAGTACTTGTCTTTTACTCATGTCTTTGGTCAGATAGCTAATATTTTCTCCTTTTTCTTTTCTTACTTTTGTATTTCTTTCTCTTTTTTTTTAAATAATTTTGAAATTACATGAGTATGGACTGTGAAGAGAGGCATTTGGAATCTAGGGAAAAGAAAAGGAAGTGAGCATGTCTGAAACACTGGAAACCATCTTCTCTCACCTTCCCCCTTTCCCGTATTTCTCTGAGAGATACATAGTTATTTCCTTGCATGATTTTTTTTTTTTTGGTCAACCAGTAACAAGGATCAGTTTTCTGCTCTTCACATCTTCCCATTTGGTGTTCTCACTTTTATTTGTTTAAGGAAACAACAGGGTGTGCATAATGACAAAGTCAAGCTGTAATTCTGAAATTTGTAGGCTTGCTCTGTCAGTAATGAATTATTTCCTTTTTTTTTTTTCTTTTCTTTTTTTTTTTAAATTAAATTGTACCTGAGAGATCAGCATGAAGGCAAACTTAGCACGTGGGAGATGGTTCTGCAGCAGAGCATGCTGAACTGTTCATGTGTAGCTGCTGCTTGGCATTTAAGTGTGCTGCAGGTTTGGAGGAAGTTTTGTCAAATAAAATGTAATTTTTCATGACATAAGTGTGGGCCACATCAGTTTTGTGCATTTGTTAATGCCAGATTAAATTTTGTGTTAGAGCTGTTGTCCAGTCTGTGTTGCACACCTTCCGTAATTTGCTTTACTGTGTAAGCCAGTGGAAATCTTGTAGTTAGAAACTTCAGTTTAAGAAAATAATGCACTTTTTTATACCACTGTGGATTAAAAAATATATAAGTTGACTCTGGGCTGGTAATTTGATAGCTGTTTTTTGTCTCATTAAAAATTCAGTATTGGACCTTACCGAATCTGGAGACCCAGACCAGGTTCAGTAATGTTATAGAAAATAATAAAATGCATCGTTAATAGCAAGTGAAGGGGAAACACAATGCTTATTTAAGTAGTTAAACATTTCTTCCAAATTCTGTCTGTACATATTATTTTCTGCTGTACCAAAAATTCTGTTAATTCTTGCTGTTGTAAACACGCTAATACGCTTTTTGATGCTTTTATAGAGCTTAAACTCTTTTTCTCCACAAAGATTATCATGTAAATACTGAAACACTAAAGCTAAAAGAACTCAAATACTTATATTTTGATCAATTGGTTAAATATTTTTATGTAGCTTTGAGTTAAAATGGAAATTACTATGAGAATGCTGCAGTACATTTGAATAATAGAAAAAAAACCAAACAATGCAGGATATTAAGGCATCAAAGATTAATGAGCCTTTTATATTTGTGTTAGGGACACAGAAGACAGATATACAGGATATATAAGAAATGTAGCAATATTCACATTCCTGTGAATTCAGGGGGCTCAGTGGGTGTCTCCCTGGGCAGACATGAGGCAGGGCAGCTGCGTGCTTGACCAGAGTTATTTAGTGCTGTGTATTTCTCTTCCTGTCCAGATCTGTTTGTATGGGGCTTTGTTGTTAGCTGGAGAACATTTCGTTTCAGCTTTGCAAATATAAAAAATAGGGAATGTCATGTTCCTTTTGAGAAGGAAATGGCCAGCTTTTTAATAAAAAAGGCATAATGGGACAGCATAAAATTTAAGGTGTTCTGTGCATTCAGGTTGTCTTCAACAGAGATTGTCACCTTTTATGTGTCTTAGTTTAGCCACTAAATTGTACTAATAATATGTAGCTCACAGATTTGTATCATAAAGGTCTCTTTGCACTGATTGATTGATGCAAACCCTTGACCAATTTTGGGGGTGAAGCAAGAGTTCCCCACAGCATCACAGGGAAAAATGTCAGGTGTAATTCTCTTTCCAGAAGGCTTCCCTACAGGTGGGGCAGCAGGCTGTGAAATTGTATTCTAACTTGCACTACAGGTGAGCACAGCACACTGAGCAAAATGTTTTGGTGTAAGTAGTAAATTACTTGACTCAGTACCATTGATAGTTTATGTAACTTACAGGAATTGTATAATAAATTGGAGGGGAGAGAGAACTGGCAGTGGGGGGAGAACCAGTAGTGGAAAGGTCAGGAAAAGGATGGTGAGAGTTTTTCTGTATTTCTCCTGAGAGAGTGTCTTCCAGCTGTACTTCTTGCACAGGTTGGCAGGCATAGTTAGTGGGCAGAAAGAGGGGTCTGAAGAGCTGATCCATAAAGATGTCACTTTGTGAATTACTGACTCTTTCCAGTGACTAGTCTTCAATATGTCCTAGAGGTTACCTTTAAAGTACTGTGAAAACAACTCATTTTCCTTTAAAGGCATCTAAAAATACTTTTTGTGAGGTAAACATATTCTATTTTTAAGCCATAACAGTATAAAAAAGAAAGCTGTGGTTCCATGCTGTGCTTTTGGCTTGCTGCGGGCATCACATTATCCCTGCCTGACTCAACTGGAGCTCCAGGCCTTTTCAACTGTTCAGCAGAGCTTACTAACAGCCAGCCCTATTGCTTTTAAAATAAAGCAGTGGTGTTCCTTTTGGGACTTAATCTAAGGATGTACAGAAGTTGGGTAGTAAAGCAGAAGAACAGGCAAGACTGGGGAGAAAAGTTTCAGTGGAGCGCTATTACCAGAAGAAAGAGATTGAGAAAAGGACGTGGCCATTATTTTCACAATGTGTTCTCTTTGAATACAAATATGTCATGCTTCAGTTTTCTTAGGTTTTCAGTTTGTTTTGGTTTTTTTTGAAGGCTGCAGAAAATGGCATTTATAAGCAATTCTGAACTTTAAGCATTTCTTTAAGACCATTGCGTCCAACCCAGCACTTCAAAGTCCAGCACTAAACCATGTTCCCAGGTGTGACATTCACATAACTTTTAAATCACTCCAGGGCTGCCCTGAGCAGGCCTGTTCCAGTGCTTGATAACCATTTCAGTGAAGAAATTTTTCCTAACATCCGATCTGAAACTTCCCTGGTGCAGCTTCCTAGCTTTCCTTTGTTAAATTACTGCTGACTGGGCTTGTAGGACTGCAGGTCCAAAGTCTGGATTTAGTTGTCCATTTTGTTCTTGCCAACTAAATCAAGCCACTTGGCTAAGCTGTGTTCTAAGCAAAATGAAAATTAGATTGCTAAATCGAAATTGAAAATCTTTGGTGTTTGTCTTAATTGATTTGGTATTGTGAGGATGTAGATTAAATATGTTACAGTGTTGTGTAACGATGCTCAGACTTGGAGGACAGGAAAGGTATAAAATCAGTATACCAACTGGAAAACAAAGGGCTGTTTATCTCCTAAATATGCAGTTTGTTTAGAAGTAGTTGAGAAAGTGGATGTTGTCTATGAAACGTTAATTTTATTTAATACTGCTCTTTTGAGTTTTTTAATATCTCAGATATTTAAATAAGGAATGTTTTCTTTGTCTCCCTGACTCATTGATGTTTACAGTAAATTATTCTAAACACCAATAGAAGTATTATTAACCTGCCATAAAAATTAATTCCAACCCAAAAAAGCTCTATGCAAATCTAGTTGTAATCATTTTTATCCTGGAAATTTTGCAAGTCTGAGTGCTGCTAAGTGATGTAGAACACCCAGAGAACCAGTGTTTGGTTTATGATTGATTTCCACCTCTGTTAGTGAGCACTGCCCAGGGTGATACAGGGCACCATGAGGTTGCAAGGAAATGAGGAAGCAAAGATGTTTTCCATTTGGCCTTTCTCTTACAGTAGTTTCAGCGTTACTTGCAGATCTGAAGGGGAAGGGGTATTTTTTATCGTTTATTTCTATTGGAACCTCACAGTTTTTACTAAAAAATCAATACATGCAGCTTTTCATTTGCTTTGAGTTGAATTTGATGTCTTTTGATGTTGTAGGACTCTTGTTGGTGTGTATTGCATACTTATTTTCTGTGTGCTACATACTTACAGTTTGGGCAATTAAAAATGATACTTTATATGATAATTTTTGAAGTGACATTGCTGTTTTTTTGAGAAACTCTCTGGGTGTGTGGCTTATAATGTTCTTAAACTGTTGATAAAGCCTATCTGCAGAATGACTTAAGTGTAAGAAACACAACGATTTCTAAATTCTTTCCCTTTTCTATAAACAGGGTTATTTCCTTCTCTTTGAGTCAATGCTGGATTCTGTCATCTATGCAAAGGACAAGTACCTGGCAGAGGGAGGCTCAGGTTGGTGCTCGATTCTTTTAATAAATTTAACTCTGGGGGGAAGCTAAATTAACTCAGACTCAGAATAAGCTATGCATGGATGAGAAAGTTGCCAGTCTCAGTGAAAAATGTTTCCATTAGTAGGAGCTTCAAGGCATTAATTTACTGTGTGGGCTATAGAAGAACATTAGATGGGGTACCAAGGTCTCAAGTTAATGGTGTTTTGAAGAATAGAGGGGGCTATTTATTCTTAAGTACAGACTAAAATTTTCCTCCCTATTTCTTCCCACACATGTGGGCATTTTTTTTCCCCTCCCGAAATCCAAGTTTCTGCATAACTGTGAACAGAGGAAAATAAGTTTTATCCTGTAAGATGTGATACTGTTTGAGTAAACTACTGTGGATTAGAGGAAAAGTGGATAGGGTGTTTTCCTGACAGAGGGAAGTTGTGTGGGGAGGACATAGTTTCAAACAGATGAAGTAATTAGTGGAATTAACCCTGTTTCAGTTCAGCATATTTATCCTGGTGGTGATATGCTCTTTGTTTTTATGGCTTGAGGGTAGGGTTGTGACAAAGTGTTTGCTTTGAAATAGATTTCTTTTACCCATTTAAGCAGCTCAGATAGTGTCATCTTAAGCAGTGCTTAAATGTCTGTAAATATTTATTCCCCATGTGATGCAGTTTTGTGCACGAGTTCTGCATGTGCTTAATTCCACTGTCAGTATTGTATTTCATATTGACCTTTTCAGTCGTAGTCATCAGTCTGGGTTTTTTTCCTCTTTTGTGCTAACCATGCACACAGTTTCACTACACTGACCTAATGATTGGATTAATGACTGTGTCACAGTGCTTGCTGCAGTGCTTCCCTCTGGTTGCAGTGAGCTTTTGTATACTACAGAGTGCAGCAGGAAAAATGGGGTTTTCACAGTTGCTCACAAAGCTGAATATACAAGCAAGAGATGTCATAGAATATTTAGTAGCCACTTGAGCAACATGACAGAATAAGAGATTTTTTGTTTTCAGTAATATAGAGTAGTCCAGCCACATCAGGAACACAGGTGTGTACTCTCTGTAGATACATGCTGATAATTTTACACTGCAATACATTTAAATCCAGAGGCATTCCCTGAAATCATAAGGAATCATTTTATGTTTAGCTACTACTTCCAAAGCCTTCTGAAAAGGGCCAGGAATTCCTGACATTTGTTTAAACTGTATTGTTGACAGGTTTGCTCTTGGTTTGTAACTCCCAGAGATTCCTTTGAGAGATGGGCTATCCTGGTTCTGCAGTACACTCATCCTTTGGGGTCTGACAGTGATCTTGGGCCATTCTTTGATTCTTGACAAAGCACACAGTGTTGTACAGGCACTGATGGGATTTTCAGTTTGTCAACAGTTTCATTAAGGTGCTTGCAGTTACTGCTCCTCTGCCAGCTTGTCCAGCAGGTGAGTGGCCGTGCCCTGGGTCCATGAGCAGGGTGCTCAGCAGCTCAGACTCTTCTGCTGTGCAGCTGAATTGCACATCTAAATCCAGATGAGCCAGAACAGAGTTCACTCTGAGGTGAAGCCTTTCCAGAGAAACTCCTGAATCTGCTTAGTTTTGTCTAAAGCCACTCGGTACTATGGAGCCCAAGATCATTATTACAGAGAATGTTTGAAAGCTGTAAAAAGCAATAGCAGCAGCTGCAATTTGACCAGCTCTTTCAGTGATTGAGCTGGGAATAGAATCCAGATTTCCAGATATGTGTTCAGTCAGTCATATCGTCATTACTTCAGTTCAGCCTATTGGCATGCTGGGTGGATCATGCCAAACTGCCTAGAGTAATGTGTACAATATAGAGTAGCTTTGCTTGGGAACATAACATTTTTGCTGCCCAAGGCCCATCTGTTTGTTCTTTAGAGCTGTTGCTCAAGTATAGATTTTTTCACACACTTGAGTCCAGTTCTCATTATCGAGGGGCGACAAAGGTAAGGAAGGTGTCATTCAAAACAGAATGCATTCAAAACATAATTCTCCTTCACATCAAAATGATGATGGTACTCACGTGGAGTTATTTCTGTGTAGCTGGAGGATTGCTGTCTTCCCCTTCAGCATGCTGAAGTTTGTGAGGCGTTGCTGAGGGCTGAAGGATTTCCCATCCTGTTCTCCCCAGCACGTGAGCTGTTCTGGTGACGGATGGCTCGTGGGCAGCGAGTCGAGAAGGACACAGATGGTCAAAGCCATGAATCTGGGAGAGCTCTGAGGAGTGTCTGCTTTTGTCCAATCAGCATTTTGCTCATTTCACCTATGAGAAGGAATAATTAGTGAATTATAGGCTTAATGGGAAAAAAAATGACAAGTCTGTCAGGATTGCACAGGAAAAGTGTTACAGAAAGAGCAGAGGATTTCCAGGGAAATCAAGGGTAATGGGGAAATGGCAAATGCAATTTTATGCAGGTGCTTTAAAATGTGTACAAAACTCCACAGTGATGATCTAGGCTGATATTCAGATAGCATTGTTTACATTTTCAGTCAGATCTCAGTACAATGTATAGGACAAGGGTGGGTCTGTAAATTAATGAATTGCTGTAGTCTTCTGCCTGAGCTCTGTTGGTAGAACACAGATTTCTTTTTGTGAAGACTGAATAGACATTTTCTGCTTTTGCTGCTGTTAATAGCAAAAATGCAGATTAAATTGGAGCATTTTGTGTTTACATTTCCCCAGTCCTTAAGCACATTGTACAATCGATCATGAGTTCCACTGCTGATTTAAGGATGTGCTGTGAGAACAAAGTTTTAATAAAAACTGATTATGATCCATTTCAAATATTTTACGCTTGGTAGCGGCGATTGAATTTCTCTTTACAGAATGTCCCAGAAATTTGGGCTAGTCAGAGGAAGAAAGTTTATAAAGTAGTTGATCATGTTTTGTTGTGGGTTTAATTTTCGTTTCCAGTGGCAGTACAACTCTCCTGTGTGTTCTGTAACCAGGGTCTGCCAGTCTTTTCATCTCTCTTCTCACCATACCATTGTATCTATGAAACCCTTTCCTCTGAAAAATAATCCCTCAAAGGCAATAGTCCCTTGCCTTTGGTGTCTGTATCACACTGTCTTTTAATTTTTGGAGCACCAGTGGTTGCTGTTGAGGGTGTGAATGCTGTGAGGTAAAGCAAAGTGTTGTACATACACACTGTGAAAGAGTGTGAAAGCTTGGAGAGACAGACTTCACCCAGTGATGGCTCCAGAAAGTACCTGCAGATACTCCCCCCCAGATGGTGATGTTTTGTGCATGTGGCAGCTGTCAGTGATTTGTTTTGGACAGTTTAACTGTCTGCCTGTTTGGGTTCTCATCATTTGTACTGTTGAGTTAATTGTAGGCTGTTCCTGGAGATACCTCCTGCTCCCATTCCCTCAGATACAGTGTAGGGGTGATGGGAGTTTACCAATGGGATTCCAATTTAAGCTTGCTGATATTTATTTATTCTGCTTTAAACAGTCAGCAAGTGAGAAAAATGTCAGTATGCTTACTTTAATGTCTTTATAGGACAAAAAAAAACCTTCTTTAGAGGAGGTTATACTTTACAATCACTATTTAAAAGATTTCCTTTGGCCTAAAACTGTTCTAACTTTATGAAATGTCTAATTTTAATTTGCTGCTTCTATCTTCAGTATTTTGCAAGGCAGAAAATACTGCTTTTCTGACCTACCATGCTGTACCAATGATTTATTCAGTTTGATAAACTATAATTTCAAACAGAGCTGAAGACAAAATTAATTTTACAGTTCACCAGATTTTGGGAAGGAAGAGAGAAACTTGGCTTCAGTTGTATTAACACTGCCCCTTTCATGTATTAATATAAAATAAATTAAATGGGGTGTTTTAGTTGACATTTTGCTTTGAAATCAGGTCAAGAATTCAATGTATATGGCTTTAGAGGCTTTAAAACTGAAGAACAAAACATGGGAATTTCTTTGTGAAAAGAAACCTAGCTAAATATAAATTGAGCTTCTTTTACTATTTGTTAGGGTTATAGACAGCCATGTACATAGCAGCTGTTCTTTGTGGGTTTTCCAGTCAGTTGAGATTGCCAAGAGATTGACTGACTTCGTTGGCAGCTGTTAAAAAGGCAAACGTCAGTCTTCCTCTACTGTTTGTAAAGGCTGTAAAGTTACTTGTTCTGAAGATGTTCTTGGGAAAAGGAAAAGCACAAATGTGAAAATAGTGTAAAATGATAGCTTTATCCTGGAGGTGGGAGGGAGGGAAGCCATGAGGTTCTCTTCTGTCTGTTGGGCCACTTCCTGCTCTTCAGATGCAGACAGAGAAGTGGTTATTTCCAGTACCCAGAAATCATTCTTTAGGTTGTAAAGTAAGAATCAGCCAGAGTTGATAGCAAACAGGAATAAAACTTTTGAGTAAGTATATATGCTCTTTTCTGAAAATAAGGTCTTTTCACAGAAGTTACTTCTTATTGCAAAGCCCTCACCTGAATTTCTGTTTGGGTGTCTGTCTACAGTCATGAAATATATTTTAGGTTGGTTTCTGTATAGAAGCCAGAATAGGCTGTTCCAAATTATTTTCTTCAGACATCAAGTTTCCAATCATTTCCTGGTAATAGGATTCTACTACAAAGATACTTTGTTATGAATAAGAAATACCAGAGTAGTGTGTAAAAATGAAATTTTTGTGTCTCCTCCCTTCTGTTGACAAATGGGACTCTAGAAAGTAAAGTAGCAGAAAAAGTGTCTTGTCCAAGAACTAAAAAGTTAGGTTTTTAATTCTTTTGAAATGTAAATAATTTTTAGATAAAAGAGAAAAAAAGTCCTCTGTATATGTAAAATAAAATTTCACCACTCTGTTTCCTGTTGTTACAGTCTATCCTGACTTGTGCACCATCAATCTGGTAGCTGTTGGGGATATGAATAAACACCAGGACAAGCTGCTTTTTTGGGAAGATGTGTATGGCTTTGACATGTCTTGTATGAAGAAGGCTGTCATTCCAGAGGCTGTTGTGGAGGTGCTGGATCCAAACACACTGATCTCTACAGCCAGTGTCATTAAGGTACCATATTGCTTAATGCTTAGGAGCCAGATGAGGAGTTACCTTGCTTTATGGAGGAGGAGCAAAAATTCACATGGCACACTCAAATTTCAGCATCTTCAAAATTATAAAAGTGCAGTAAGGTTCTTGCTGTTAATACTGGAAGGTTTGTATTAATTGCTTTTTTTTACCAACTTTGAGCTTTTAGTAAGGTAATTTTCCCATATTTAGACTGTTGTGTTCTATGATTTCTTCTATCCAAAGCCAGATTTCCTTTGGCAATGCTCTGCTGGTAACAGTGCTTGCATATTCCCTTTTGAATTCGTGCTGTCATGAGCAGTTGCTGTCCAGCTCAGTTGTAGGGGCTTGTCAGATTTTGTCATTGTGCAGCATGCAGCATAACTGTTGTGCTGAATGGCTTTATACTTATTTGTTCTCGTTTAGGCATCATGGTTTTTAAAAGAACTCAAAATCAATGCATGTGCTTGTTTGCTGGAGTTACAGTACAAAGTAGTAAAATTAATGAGTTGAGGAACAGTGGCATTATAGGTAAATTGTTTTAATCAATAGCTATCCCACAAAACAAATGGATTATATTTTGTAGAGAAAGTTTAAAAGTGTTCCCATTCATCATTATGATTATTACAGAAGGTACTTTGGTGTGTTTGCTCACATCAGGTGCTGCTTGTTCTATATAGCTCATAATGTAACATTTCAGGAAGGAAAACATTCCCTAAAGGAAGACAAGGGAGCATGAAAAATAGAAGGCTTTGGGTTAAACATCATCCATTTCCAACTCCCTGCTCTAGGCAAGGACACCTTCCACTATCCTAGGTTGCTCAGACCTCCCTCCAATCCAGCCTTGAAAAATTCCAGGGATGGGGCAGCTGCAGCTTCCCTGGGCAGCCTGTGCCAGGGCCTCACCACCCTACAGTAAAGAATTTCTTCCTAATATCAAATCTAAGCCTGCTGTCTTTTAGTTTGAATCCATTCCCCCTCGCCTCTCCATGCTCTTTGAAAAAGTGTCCCTCAGTCTTTCCTGCAGGCTCCCTTCACGTGCTGGAGGCCACAGCTGGGTCACCCCAAAGCCTTCTCTTTTCCAGGCTGACCTGTCCCAATTCTCTCAGCCCTTCCTGCCAGGAGAGGTGCTGCATTGCCTTGGTGGCCTCCTCTGGGCTCACTCCAGCAGCTCCATGTCCCTCCTGTGCTGGGACTCCAGAGCTGGAAGCAGAAATCCTGCAGAGAGGAGGGGAGGATAACCCATGTACCAACAGAGGCTGGAAAGCAGCCTTGCAGAGGAATTTGGGGGTCTGGTTTGGCACCAAGCTGACCATGAGCCAGTAACACACACCCTTGGGGCAGAGGCAGCCAGCAGCCTCCTAGGCTGTCTTAGGAAGAAGACTTATCTCCATCAGCTCAAGAGAGATGCATCTTTTGTACCTCAGGGACTTGGCTGCACCCCAGGGAGAGGACTCCTGGAGTGCTCCGTTCAATCTCAGGTTCCCCAGGCAGGAGTCCTGGAGATGACTGTCCTGGAGTGAAAGACTGCAAAGGGCGTTCTCCAGAGGTCTCTTTCAGTTACTCTGTGATGGATACAAAGCCAATCTGGCAAATCAAAATCCCCCCAGTTTTAACCCAAACCAGTTTGATGCTGTGGTTTACCATGTGGATATCGCTGTGGGCGATGAACAGATGACATGAGACCTCGTTATAAAAACTGCATCTGACTCCCCTTTATTCAAAGACTGACCCCCTTTATAGAGCTTCTAGAGCAGGCCATCTCATTGGTCAGAAGAGTGCCAGAACTCTTCATCCCACTGGCCCGAAACTGAAAGACAGAGAGAAGTCCATCCCACAGCGAGGAATCCAAAACATCACTCTTGTTACAATAACACTCGTGATGTTTATGCCAAGCCTGTGAGAACACAAGGTCTTCCTGAGCCAAAACACCACGAAGAAACTGAGTTCAGAAACTCAGAAACTTCAGGCCCAGGAGCCTCAGACTACATGTGAGTGCATGAACAAGGGGTAAAACAGGTCAAGAATCTGTGAAAGCTGCTTACCCTCAACAAGGGGCAACAGCCATCAAGAAGCAACTTTCCTGAACAGAATGAGCTCCTCTATGTAGTTCCATACCTCTACTACTCAGTGTCTGTTTATTTGGGCATGTGAGGAGGTGGAGTTTCAGGTGGTTTGTCACATGGGATTAGGTAGTTTTTAAGTCTGTTCCCATTTTTTTGAAAGCTGAAATAGTATTGCCTTATAAAAGTTGTCTCCTAATGAGAACAACTGAACAACCTTCCTCTAAAGGGAGATCTTAATTGACATTCCTCAGTGTTACTGACAGAATTTTATTACCATTTTTGACAGCATATCGACTGCAACACTGCATCCACTCCAGACTTGGAATTCTCTTCAGACTTCACCCTGAGCATTACAATGAGCACACAGTGTACGGTGAGACAATTTTAGCTTCTTCATACATGGTTGGAATTGCACTGGACTAAGAGACAAGCCATTAATTATCCTTCATTTATCATCACTCCTTGCCTTGAAACATTCATTGCTGCAGTACAGAGGTGTCAGATGAGCTCTTGCTATAAGGAGAGATGGATGTAAAACTCCAGTCATGGTGTTATGGGGGAATGCAGGTAGCTGAGGAAAGGGAAGGGTAAGGAGCCTTAACAGTGGGATCTTTATGCTTTGTTCTCTAACCAATTTCTGAAATACAAAAAAGTCTGGTTTTAGCTTGCCTAAGTAGTGCATTGAGCTTTCAAACACTACATTATAAACAAAGGCAGGATAGCCTAATTTTTACAGGAATGTCAGTAATTTGCTTTTATATTCAATACAAATTATTAGTGCTTTATACCAATTTATTAAAATTCCACCATCAACTTTGACAAAAGAGCATTACACTCTGAAATCAGTAGTAAAAACTGAAATTTTTGCCCTCTGGAGTATTGTGAAACTTCTGGGAGTTTCATGCTTAAGTCACATCAGAAAATCAAGTGTAAAGAGGTAATTTTTCACTTACTTCTAATATATTGAGATTAATTCTGCTAGAGCTGGTTTATTGGGCTTTTGCACGAGTATACAAAGAAGTGCTGCAGGCTTCCTCTGACATGGACACAGGGAGTATGTTTGTGTGTGATATAAACTGCTTAGGCTGATGACAAAATCTTGGATGCCTGCATCAGGCAATGTAATTCTTGGTTTGGATGTTAGTTCATGCTGCTGCATTTGCCAACATTTCTGCAGAGTAAGAGTCTGTATAAGAGTTTGTTGGTGTCAAAAAGTGAAATCTTTCCCATGTATATAGTTTAAACATTATCATTTTTAATTAGTAGGTGTGTACAAATACTTCATATTTATTTGTCAATTATCACCAAATGAGCTAAATGCACAGTAACATTTTCCAGTTTATTAAATGGAATTCTTTCTATTTTACCATGCATACAAATGAAACCCCTCCTGTTTCAAAGTATTATAGGATAATTCTAGTTGCCTCAGGGCAGGGTCAGGTTTGATTTGAGATCAAGCTCCACTGCAGCCCTGGTTTATTTGACTTAATATGGCCACATTTGAATAACTGATTAAGCAGAAATCTTTACAAAATGTTAGTCATCTTTCTGATGTTCGGGTAAGGTAAAATAGCTTATTTTATAAATGTTGTTTTCACCAGCACTAGGCTCTTACAAAAACTTCATTTCTGTTCTGTGATTCTATGGCATCATTGGCATATAAATCAAGATGTATACCTGCATTTTATGACTTCCAAGAAGAAGGGGGAGGGAAGTGGGGAAAGAGCAGTGTTTCTGAATTTTTGCAGCGAATGCAGGTTCTAAAAAATGATCAGAATGCTGTAAAGTATTTTGCACTTCATCATTTAGGTTTATTGACACTTGGAGTGAAATTTCCACAGTTTCTATGATGGATTGTAGAAGTTTAGTTGAGGGTTGACAGTTCATCCATCATATCAGGCTGCCTAACCTTGCAGTAAATGAACAATAAAAGTCCATTATTTATGTTGAAATTTTTGAGGAGATTCTTTAAGATTGCAGTTTGTCCTTTGAAAATAATATTTGATGTTTTTCTTGTTTGCATATGTTTTGTTGTTCTACTGGTTTTTCATTTTCAGCACAAAAAGAGAAAGTTGCCTACATTTCCCAAAATTCTAGGGTTTTGTACTTGTCTCGTAGGATTTTTCAGGGGGTTTTTAAAATACGAACAATTTAAAATAACTTTGCTTTATTTACAAAAAATATTCCACAAAAATAACCATTTGGAAATGCATCTGTATTTCATTGCAAAGCAGCTTTTCCTCAGCCATGGGAGTGTGGAAGCCCATTTGGTTGTCTCATTCCTGGTGTTGCCATCAACATGGCTGATAGCAGAGCAGTGCTAGCAGCAGGACTAGGACTGGCACTGAGGAATGCTCTGTTCCTAGAAACCAGGCAACTGAAAAATGGCTCTGTTGTTTGTTCTGGGGGTCCTCCTGCAGACCAGCTCCTGGTGTGCAGTGTCCCTGGCTGTGGGGGGTGCGTTCCCATGCCCCTTCCCAGGGCACTGTGTGCACACAGCAGTGGGAGGCAGACATTGCTGCACTGAAGTGTGGCAGCAGCAGGGAATGCACGGCTGCTGTGGCTGAACTTGGCTTTGCAGGAGCTCTGCACTGGTGGGAAGTAACCAAGCAAGTAGTTGGAGAAAAGAGCTGTGGGCTCTTAAGGTTGGAGTGAGCAACATAATGTTTATGGTTGAAGAGCTAAAGTCTCAGCTGGCATCTCTAGAAATACCAGCCATGTCAGGGTCTGCTGTTTGCTCCCATCAGCCTGTTTGCCTGTCTGTGCTAACAGGACAGGACGCTGGAAAAGCTGGCAGGAGTCAGAACCATAATTGCAGATTTTTACCAACTCATTACCACATCTGCTCTGATCATGGCTTGGATCCCTCAGGCAGGAGATGCTGCACTTCGTGGTTCTGTGGCAAAATCATAGAATGTTTTGACTGGGAAGTGATCCCAAAGATCACCTAGTTCCAACCCCCTGCCATGCCCAGGGATCCCAACCCTTGGATCAGGTTGCCCCAAGCCCCACCCAGCCTGGCCTTGAGCACTTGCAGGGATGTGCCAGGGCCTCACCATCTTCACAGTAAGAATTTCTCCTAATACCTAATCTAAATCTCTCCTCTTGTAGTTTAAAACCATTCCCCCTTGCCCTGTCACTATCTGCCCATGTAAAACAATGTTAAACTCTCTAAAACCTGTCCTTAGTTTTCCCTCAGCTGATTGTTTTCTGGATGGATGTACTAAGGGCATGAATACCCAGCCATCATGGTGAGCTTGTGTAAAATGAAAAAGCTGTGCAGTTCACAAAACTAAGAGCATAGCATTGATGCATCTGATTTGTTTGTCCTTCCACCTATTTGAAACTACTCTCCTACATGACCAAAACACCTCCTAGCAGAGTATTAAGTCGTGCTCATAAGAGATGAGCCTCATGTCTTGCTGTAGCTGCATCTTGAGTGAATTGCAGATGCTCCTCTTATATTTTGAAGTGTGGCCTTAGAAAATTATTAAGGGTCTAAATAGTTTTTTTCCTTCCAGATGTTCAAGAAATTAAAGTAAGTCTTCCAAAATAAAATTCTAATGCACGTAAGAAATACAAAATGATTGAGCAAAAAGAAACATTTAAAATATGACCTTTTATGTGCTGGTTAGTCTTTTAGAAGTCCTGAGACAGGGTGGGTAGTTAAACCTTTTTTCTGATAATATATTGCTTCTGTTAATTTTTCCTTCGTTCCTCAGATGCTTTTTCACAAAGAAGCATTTCCTAACCTTAATTTTGTATATCATTATTTTAGCTTTTAAAGATTGAAGATTTTCAAAGCGTGAAATGGTTGCATGGAATCATTATATGAAATTGTTCCAGAGCACTTCTATTGCAAGTTGACTTGATTTCAGTCCTACAAAAATAACAGAAAAAAAAATTTAATTAGCCTGCAGAAGTGCATTTTCCTAATAAAGACCTGGAGTTTGTCACTGCTGATTGTAATGAGACATCTGGCTAATATCAGTTGGTAGATGCTGCTAGAAAAATACTCCATTAATTGTATTCTAAGTTGATCACTGTGTGAGCTTTTGAGATAAAATATAATGGTGATTACCCTCAGTATAGAAATCAATTGACAAACTTTCTCTTTTGTTTGCAAACGTTTCCCCTGTGAGTCCATCAAGGTTGATCTTTCCTAGCTGAATAACAATATCCCCTGAGAGGAAAATGGCAGTATCTCTTCATTGCTCCCAGGAGATCTTGTCAAAGAGCAGGGGATGTGTATAAAAAGTGGGAGGGAGGAAGGGGGTGAAAGAAGGATAATGAACTAGAGGACGTGACTGATGTATTAAAACCTTTAGGAGGAAAAAGGAGGTTGACTAAAGAAAATTATTCTGACTAAGGAAAAAATCTTTGCTTGTTAAAATTTTCTTAAGTGTTAGGCAGTTTGATTTCTTAGTGTCTGGTCCTTCACTTGGGAGCCAACAAGAAGTATCATCATATGGTTCTTTGGTTCCAACCTTAGGTGAGAGACTTAGTTTTTTGAGCTAGAAGTTGGAAATCTGGTTTGGGTACCACAGTTGAACCCATCTTGATCCCCTGATTTCTGAGTAAAGGAAATACAGTTTTACCATATTGCAAAGCAGGTTTTATCCTTCTCATCTATTTCCTTATCTGTAGCCTCCTCGGCAGTGATGTCCAGATTATTAATCTTTAAACCACAAAATTGCTGGGTTTAAATTGCCAGGGGTTTCTTTTCCCTGTGATAAAAACACAGGGACTCTGCTGCATGGATGACAAACATTCCATCTCCATGCTTGGATAAACTCCATCAAAAGCACATTATCTCCCACTTCTGTGGCCAGCTGTCTAATTGTATTTGTTGTAGCCGCTCACTGTTGGAACATGATACTAGTGAAGAGCAAGAATGATAAATTACTCACTGTAGGTGATAGTGATGATGATAATTTTTAATTTCCTTGGTCCTAAGTGAATTGGTAAGGCTGCCTTTGAGTTCTCATAAGGAAACGAGCAGTCTCATTTGTTTTGTCCTGTTAAAATGCTGCATGTACAGCCAGCCATTTTCTTTAGGAAAAAAAGCCTTAGTACGTATTAACCATAGCCTCAGACATATTTGAATTAAAATTTAGACTTTTCTTTGCCTTTCAGCTGAAGGCTCTGAGTGGAAGAGTGTAAATAATGTGTACTAATCCTCATTTATTTTATGTTAAAGCTTTTTATGTTTTTATTATATTTGGCACATGTTACATGAATAAGTGGTGAGGAAAGTAGTCTTGAAATCATTTAGCTAGGAGGGAAGAAAAACAGTTTGAAGACAAGTGAATCTTACTGGGAGGACCTGCTTAATTTACAGGTTTTTCATATATTTGCATGGACACCTTAGAAACCCTCAGTAATGGATGAAGACCTTAAGCTGCATGAATTCTTCATCAAAATGTGGGGTTGACAAAATTGGGTAGGAGTTTGTGGCTGCTGTTTTAATTTCAGGAATGTTTTATTCTTAGTTCAGTTGACCTTTGTAGGATGCTGTTCTGCAGTCTCAGTAATGTATATCTATTAATGTATATCTCATCCTTAATGTTTCCTTCATTCCTTATTTGGCCACCTTAGTTCCCTGGGTAAATACGTTGGGTTTGTTTTGGGCTTGGAGTTTTTGTCCTCATAGCTTGGCTTTTCTCCTGGCAAGTTATTTGAGAGCAGGAAGAATAATATTTTGGTAGTGTATCCTAATATTTACTGTTCTTTGAGGCTTGAGCATGTGTCAGGCTGGAGTTGTAGTTATTTATTACCAGTTTAGAAGTCATTATTTTTGTTTTCCTCTTTCATGGTATTCTGGAGACTGGCACTTGAAAGATTTTTCCAGAGAAGGATTAAATTCTTACTGATTAGTTGTAGGTGCAGTTGTAAATGAGCTGCCAAAGGTGTAGCAAAAAGATGAGAGAAATTGCAGTAGGAGTAATAACAGCTATCATTATGCTTAAAAAAAATAAAAACAAGAAGAAAAAGAATCCAAGGCAGTAGTTGTAAAGCATCACTTAGAATTTATGGGGAAGTTATTTGCTTATTCCTTATCTTTAGTTTGACTTCTTGTAAAAAAGATGTCACCTTTAATGAAAATCTGGCCAGTCCTATATTTCATTTTAATATGCATGTGTCTGTGATTGCTTCTAGTAAGCTACTTGTTTTTTCTTATATTTTGCTGCATGTGATAAATTACTCAAGAGGGGAGGACCAAATCTTCCTTCAAGTTGTAGACATTGGAAATCTCTTTCTTTGAGGTATTGCATATTTAATAGTTGTTTGTGATTATTATAGCTACTGCAATTTGGGATAGTGTTCAAAAGTGAAATGAAAGGAAACTATTTTCTATTTTTGGTTTCTTTTGGCTCAACATTTATTTCAGTGTTCACTATTGAAGGACACCTATCCATTTTAGAACATAACAAGAAGAAATTAATGGATCAGTGTAGAGCTCTTGTTCTCTGTAATCCCTGGAGCTGTGATTAAGGTGATCTTTGTGATGTGTAATAATTATTACTACTACTCTGGATTAGCTGTTCAAAATCAATGTTTCAGCTTGTTTCAGATGGGGAAACCACTGATGCTGTAAAGAATAAAATAGTTATTTATCTAGTCATTTACAAAAGGTACAATTCCTGTTTCCCTTAACACGGGGGAGGCAGCAGGGAACATTTTCTTTGCTTGGAACAGAGTTTCTTTTCAACCTGAACCTGACCCCAAATAGTAGTTCTCTGGAACCTTTTCAGGGTAGCATGTAAGGTGTTTCTGTCACCTCTTGTTACCAAGTGTATGGATACTTGCATCCACCTTAGCTATGGTCTGTCTGACTGGAACTTCTGGCTTTTTGATCCAAGATGTAGCTTGATTGTCTCGTTTTCTCTGTAGGCCAGAATTTTTTTTTTTCTCCTCAATGTATTTTTGTTGTCACAACCTTGTTTTCCTGTAGTAATCATGTCCTAGGTCTTATTTGTAAGTCTACCAGCAGTATTGAGCTGATGGTTGAAAAATATTTTATATGACTTGGTAGATCTCTGACTAATGTCCAGAAAAGATTGTGCATCAATAAAAGTAGTCTGATGTGTCAATAGAACTTTGTCAAGACCTTCTCAATCTTTACTCAAAAGGCATATTAGAGACAAGGCTTTAATTCACTTGGGAATGAGATTCTCAGATTGAGTGATAGAACTTTACTAAAGGACTAGAAAAGTCACTGTTTTCACTGTCTGATGCTCATTTGTCATGAAGGGCTCTCAGTTGTCTCCAGAGTTTGTTCTGTATTTTGATTCTTTAGCCACATTGGAATTCGGAACTTGCCAGGCTTGTCTGGAGTGCCCTTCCTTGAAAAGCAGGTGCTTTTGCACAGTTTTACTGTTTTAACACATTGTATTCTTCATTGTTGTCAACATCTGTTTTGGAGTTAGACTAGAGAGGAAAAATACCAGAATGACTTATTCATATTATATATTTCATAGTGATAAAATCCTATACATGTAAGCATGTTTTACTTTTTGTCCCATTGCTATCTTGTGTGAATCTATATGAAGGGTGTGCTGTAGAAATTGTCCTTTTAGCTTTCAGAACAACCAGTTTTCTGGTCCTGGACTGGGAAAAAACCCTGTTGCAGTAAGAGGGATGTTACAATAGGTTGTTGGCTGTGAGTTTCCATGGAACAGGTGATGCCTTCTGGAGGCTGGCCTGGAACAGAGACTAGGCACAGCAAAAGGATAAAGCAGGGATTTATTAAAAGCCCTCCCTGGGCACACCTGGGATGTACAAGAGCCCAGCTGGGCACAGCCAAGGTGAACCCAAAATGGGCACAAAATGGATGACAGATCACGAGGGCTCACACTTTGATAAGTTCTGGTCCATTGGCATATTGGAGTTAATTGTCCAATGACAGCTTCAGGTTATGAAGCTCCATCCTCCTTGGTTTTTCTTCTCACTTCACCATTGGTTTTGTTCTTGGGCCTGAAAGTTGTCCTTGGTCCCAAGCTAGAGAAGGAATTGTTTTGTCAACTTCAGCCTGTGAAGAGAGCTTAGTAGCACTTAATATGAAACCTAAAACTACCCACCAAAACAGCACAGAATCTGTAAATTATAAAAGCTAAAACTTAAGGCATCGCGGGCCTGCTATCATTGCATTGGTACATTGTTTGAATGCAGCTGATGTGGGGAGAGTCCCCAGCTGAGTAACTTCAGCTCACTGTGGTTACTCAAAAGCTCTCTTTGCATCATTTCTTCGGGCTGATGTGATAGAAAAGCACAGCTGCCTTGGCACCAGGGTCTGATGTGCTTTAGCCTTTTCACAGGACAGGAGGAAGCAAATAAAGGTGAGCATGGACAGGATTTCACAGGTGAAACCAAAGCAGATCTTTTCACATCTTCTCACAAGCCATTTTTTGTCACAAAAACCGTCCAGCATTAAAAGACTGACTGGGTGACAGTGTCTATATGCTGTTTTGTGTGTGAACATTTTATATCTGTTACTATTGGGAAGAAATGCTTCCATGTGAGGGTGGTATGGAACTGGCACAGGGTGCCCAGAGAAGCTGTGGCTGCCCCAGCCCTGGAAGTGTCCAAGGCCAGGCTGGATCGGGTTGGAGCAGCCTGGGCTGGTGGAAGCTGTCCCTGCCCATGGCAGGGGGCTGGAACAAGATGGTCTTTTAGGCTCCTTCCATCCCAAACTAGTCTGTGATTTCTTTTCCTGTTCAAACTGGAAGAAGAGTCCCACTAATGAATTAGGCACTGAAGAGAGAGGCTCTTGAGGTTACAGGATGGCAGGAGGGACAGAGCAGGAAACATATGGAGAGTTGCAGTCAGAAACTATCAGCTGCTGGAAGGGCCAGCAGAGGAAGCCTTTGTGAATGTTTTTCCTCATCTATGTGTGTAGCAGAGGAAGAGGAGGATTCCCTGCTTGGTTGTGCTGTGCCTCTGTTCCCAGGGAGCTTCTGTGGAATTCCTGCTGAGACACACAGCGAGTGAACGCGTCATGCAGAATCCCTCAGACCTGCTGTGTGTTTACTGAGGGGCAGGGACAGGACAAGCACTGAGTTTTGTGCTTGTGGTTTGCACATCTGAAAGGCTCTTTTCTCATATTTGATTCTGGTTGCAGTTAAGGCGTGTGGGTTGTTTTGGAAACTCATACTAAAATCTGAGGTGTAATAAAATGCAGTTACAGTGGGCTGAATATTCTCAAGTAGAGCAAAGGTGTAATGGCAGCTTTTTAAAATTTTTTACCTAGGATTTCTAGCATACTTGAAAACATAAATATAAGCTTGTTCCTCTTGGTAAACACTTGAAAAGGAGTAGAAATTCCAATAAATGCATATATGAATCACAGAATTTTTCTTGAGTGTCACTTATTCCTTTATCGTATTTACATTTTCACCTCTTTTATAGGCAGTTGCTGGTTACTTTGATGTATTTTTTGAGAAGAACTGCCACAACAAGGTGAGTATTTGGGGTTATGCATTTTAAAAATGTCTTTGAGAGATGAGGATTTTATTTTGCCTCAAGGTGTTTGGCAGTGAGTCTATTTTGCTGTAGCAAAGACTTCATATGCATTTGTGTTTGGTAATTGATTGATGTGGTGTGATATGAAAAATGTTGTTTTTAATCAAACTCTTGAACTCTCCCGTTGCAGGTCTTGTTTTCAACTGGTCCCCAGTGTACCAGAACACACTGGAAACAGACAATTTTTCTCCTGGAGAAGCCAATTCCTGTAGAAGCAGGTACATTTAAATTCAGTTGGGGTGCAACAATGGTTGTGTTAGAGTGCTGTTACCATTAAATCTAGATACAAAATACTTCAAAAGTGACATAAGTGTCAAAAAGAACTGGTAAATAAATCTTTCAGCTTCTGTTGAAGGAAGTTTTTTGTCTTATCAAAACAAGGAGGTATCTGTTTGCAAAATTCTTGTTTAAAATTACACATACATGTATGCATAGGTATCTTGTGAGTGGGCATTTATCTTCTACTTTTATAGCTCCATAGTGGAATTTTTCTGAGAAAAGTTCTGTATCAAAGCACTTCTGATGCAGAAAAATGTAAGACCAGAACACTGCTGTTGACATTCTCCTAATTTTGACATTGCTAATATTGTGAAGTATCAAATTTGTCAAGTGATTGCACAGGATTCCTTGTAGCCCTCCTGAACTGTCCTGTATTTAAATGGATCATGAATATATGCATAGGTTGTTTCTGCCACAGTGGGGTTACTCTAAAATGAAAACAGTTTTAAAAGCTCACAGCCATGAACTTGAGCCATTGAACTTGAATGAACTTGAGTTAAGTACTGTAATAAGTTCCACCTTGAATTTGATGCAACTAAAAAGGCTTTTGTTTTCATGAGGGATATGCAAAAATCAGATGATAAACTGTTGAGGTGAGGTTTTGAAGACTATAAAGAGGTGCTTGTTAGTGGTTTAATTAGTTCTATTTGTAAAGACTTGAAAGCACATTTTATACAAGAAGTCAAATATTCCTTGCTTTGTAGACACAAGTATATCCATGACCCTCATAGAATGCTCATGCAAGAGGATGGACATGCAGCAGGTCAAGAATTATAAGTCTTAACCTCTTACTCCTGTAGAACTTTCTTTCAGACTCTCACAGTCTTTTTATTACCCAAGGAAATGAGGTAGTTACATTTTTATGCTGTTATTTTGTGTCCATTTGGCCTCTGGGTATTTACTCTCCACTGTTGAACTCTCGCCCAGTGATGAGTCAGTGATCTTTGAGGGCTCCTTTTCTTTACAGCTAGCAGGACCAAAGGAGGAGCCTCAGAATGGGGCTCATTTTTGCTGGTCAGTTAATAAACTCATGGTAATACCTGGCCCTGACCTGAACAGTTTATAAATCGATCAGACATATTGGGAGAAAAGCATAGAAAAAGTTGTGTGGATGCTTCTGTACTCAGTTGAACTGCTTTCACAGTTGCCTCTTCGCAACTTTTTACCAGGAGCTTCTTTCCCAGAGGCACTGAGGTTTGTGATATCTGACAAATCGTTTGTCTTTCATACTTTGACTTTATATTCTTAAACAATCTTTATTTGTAATTTCTTAGGTCCTTTCATTTCTTGGGGTGCACCTGTGCTTGGGTGCATTGTACTTGGCTTGTGTTCTCTTCAGATTCTCTTTCTAGACAGGGCTGACTAAGATCTCCTTGCTGCTACTCATTAAATCTCAATGTCATAGAGTGAATTTTTTTAAAGTGCAATGACATTTGTTAAAATATGCACATTATTTCATATTACAGGGATCATTTGACATTTTTCAACTATGTGAAATTGCTGGGAGGTGTGCCCCAGCCTAGAGTTCTGGTCTAGGTGTGGTGACTTTCTGAAGGGAACTGTAGAAGCAATGTGCTCTGAAGCAGTGATCACAGCCAACTTGACCTTCAAGATCGCTTGTGCTGTAACTCCTTCCCTGCTTTTTATTAGCTCGTATTTCTTAACATTATTCCCATAACAAATCTTGTTACAGCTATGTTTCTCTTTCTTTCTGCTTGTCTCCCTTCTCTGTAATTATTTCAGTTCCCCTTTCCCATCCTTTTGCCCATTCTGTCTGGTTTTATACCTACATGAAATTACCACTTAAATCTAGGATTGTCTGCCTTTTGCTTCTAGTGTTAGAGAAGGTTCTGAGAGGAACTCCTGATGTAATTTCCTTTTCTTTTGTAATCCCAGTTCATTTCTATGGGATATTTGTTGCTCATTTGATGACATAAGCCCATCAAGCTGAAAATGCTTCCTGATACTTATATAGGAATGTATGTTAATTTACATGATTTTTCTGGGAAAACCATTCCCTCTGACTTTGATCCTTCTCCTCCATTGTTCCAAATATCTTTTTCCCTAAGATATGTTGTTATAAGTACAGATTTCCCTATCTTCCTTTTTTGTATCATTTTCTTTGTCTAAATCATGACTTGAATATTCATCTTGATAATTTGTGGCTACCCAAAGTTTTTGGTTTCTTCAGTCTTTCCATTTTCTCAGCTAAACAAACTGTTGAAACTCATTTTGCAGTCTGTTTCAACTTGCACTTGCAGCTCTTTCACTTGTCCCACTTATTAATGAATTAGCACAGCTTGTTACCACTTCCCATTCAATGTTGAAGTGAGCTCCACTCTGAGTGCACTGAGCTTTTAGGGAAGCCTTGTCTTCAGAAGGGCTTTCCTCAATGCAAGTTAACTGGAGGCAAAGTAACTGTATTAGATTAAACACATTTGCATCATTTGAAGCCCTTACATCCATCCCTGTGTTTTCATCAGCCCTCTGTATAAATTCTTAGATTCAGAAATACATTATGGCAATGGGGAAACAGCAAAGATGCCCTATTGACTGAATATATTTTCATAGAATCACTAAGGTTGGAAAAGACCTTTAGGACATTGAGTCAAGCCATTAACCCAGCACTTCCCAGAACACCACTAAACCATGTCACTGGGTGTCACATCTACAGTTCCCTGGACAGCCTCTTCCAGTACTTTACAACCCTTCCCACGTAGAAATTTTTCCTAATGTCCAATCTAAACCTCCCCTGGTGCAACTTGATGCCATTTCCTCCTGTCCTGTTGCTCATTCCCTGGGAGAAGACCCAACTGGGAGACCCAACAACTCCCACCTGGCTACGAGCTCCTTCCAGGGCATTGTAGAGAGCCAGAAGGCTGTAGGGAGCCTTGAGCCTTCTTCCCTTCAGGCTGAGCCCCCCCAGCTGATGAGACTTGTGCTCCAGAGCCTGCCCCAGCTCAATTCCCTTCTCTGGATGCACTTCAGCACCTCAAAGTCTTTCTTGTAATGAGGGGTCAAAAAGTGACCCCAGGATTGGAGGTGTGGCCTCAGCAGTGCCCAGCACAGGGGCACAGTCCCTGCCCTGCTCCTGCTGGCCACACTATTGCTGACACAGGCCAGGATGCCATTGGTCAAGATGAACTCTTCTTTTTTCTAGTAAATATTGGGAAATAAACAGAAATAATGCCATTCGAGTCTTACAATAGTTGGACCAGTGTTACCATGATGGCTTTCGCTTGTAGCTTTTTAATAGGTTGTGAAAGAAGAATTTGCTAGTGGAGAACACATTTAAAATGTATTTTTTTGTTTTGAAAGCATCTTTCATACAGGGCAGTGGCTGTTTTTCCCCAGTGAAGAAAAATGGTTCCCTCAGATTTTTAGTTCCAAGTAAAATAGTAAGGCTGACTGAAAGTCCCTTATCAGATGCTTTATAGCTTTTGGGGCCATGCCTGGAGTGGTTATAAAGCACTGATTGTATTTGGTTTTGCTCTGTAAAAGAGGTTGAGCTTACAGATATCCAAACCTGCTGGGTATTTGACTGGAAAATGCTCTTTTATGCCGTGGCAAAATTGTTTTGTTCTGCAGTGTGAACTAGCTAATTTTCTCAGCCGTTTGATGCCAGGGTTTTTGTTATAAAAATAGATCTATTTTCTCAGCCATAAAAAGGACTGAATGTTTTTATCTCTTCTAATGATAGCAGAATCAAGCAGTTGCAAGCCAAAGGATGGGTCTTGGAGCTCATCCTGCCTCCTTTGCTGGTCCTGCAGCAGCCTGCACTCCATGTATGATGCTCTGGGATGAAGTAGGAGAGGTTAATTCTGGGTCCAAAGGTCTGGACAGTGAGGCAATAAAATTTACACCTAATTAATACTGATTATTTGCCACTGAGTTTCAGCTTGATACCTGTGGTAGGTAGCTTTGTATATAATGGATATATGCAAATGGGTATATTTAATGGCTAATTTCTGTTCATTTCATTTAGATTTAATGTGTGAGTGGGGGATAGCCTCTTACCACTCGTGTTCTGAAAAACCAGTTTTCTTCCTCGTAGACTGTGACAAGAGACTTGAAACTGATTTTCAGTCAAGTAAAACAAAATAGCATCAGCATGTTGGATATGCTTTAAATGTTAAGCAAGCAATTAAAATTAAAGAAACTGAAGAAAGAAGCTATATATCCTGGTTTTTCTCAGACAGAACAGTGATGTATTGTAGGCTGCCTACAGCGTACAGCCCTTCCCTTAGAGCCCTTTTAATAGCTTGAACATCTCCTTATTTTGAAGAGTGAAATTGAGATGCCAAAGCAGTATCTTTTTCTCCTTAATGGTCCAAAAACAAGTCTCTTCTTTTGTTGTTTGTTGAAATATTCATCCCTGCTAAGCAAACAAAAAATTACGTTATTCTCATTTGGTTGTCTCAAGAATTTACTAAATAAATCAAATGCTTACAAAAAGTATTTTAAAGGGCCCACAGAATCTCTTCAGTAACAATGCATTAGGTTAAAACCAAGCTCTGAATGCAGGCAAATTCTATTAACAATAAAACAGCCTATTGTTGGTATTGTGTGGTCATGATATTGCCTTGCAGTGAAAATAAAATCTTGATTTGTTTTTCTATGGCGTTAAAGGGGCTAGCACAGCAAAGCTGGAGCAGAACTCACATGACTAAGTTCGTGTAAAATCCTTGATTATCTTTAGCTCCCCCATCTCTGTAATTGGAAAGCTGTTTGTAAATTTACAAACTGAAAGAATGTTGATTCTTCTACTTAGACAGCACTATTAAAAGTAGGAAAACAAGACTGGCATGATTAATCTGTCTGAATGTTTTGATCCTATACTGAAATACTTCAATATTGTGCTTCCCAGTTGGGTAATTTGGCTCCTAATTAAGATTTTAGTGTTTGTTTTGCCTGTCTACAGCTTCAATGTGATGTCTATAGAAATCTATCTCTTGGTTATTTACAAGTGGCGCCTCCAAGAATTATGTAGCTGTTAAAACCTGAAATTTGAGGTCACATTGAGTCTGGCAAGTCTTATGTTGTATTTATCAAAATCTCCATTTTGAAATGATCCTGCTGACTTTTCTGAAACATTTTCAGGTGTGTTTCAGGGCACTAAATTGAGAGAATCTCTTCTCATGGCTGTTCTGTCTCATTGAAAGATAATAGAAATCCCATATTTAGTAGGAAAACAGGGATGGACTGATGACAGAGAAGTGCTGTTCTGGGTTGCCTCCCTTTGCAAGTTCTGCAGCTGCAAGGGAATGTGGTTCAAACAGCAACAACAATCTGGTTTTCTCAGGTTTTTGTCACACTGGCTGAGAGAAAGCTTGGGACAAGGTTCTGCAGTTAGAATCTCCACTGTAGGAGTAGTGAATTAAGCCAGTTCTGGGTGAGTGAGTTTGGCCACTGCAGCTCCACATTGTGGAAGACCTGGCCTTCATCATTCCCTGTGGCAGCTCCTTGTGGTGCCTGAGGTGTCTGGGAATCTGTCCCCTGCAGTGCACACTGGTTACCTTTGGTGCCACACGAGCCTGCCTTGCCTTGCTCAGCTGGCAGAGCAAACTCCTTTGCAGCAGCCTTGTTCCTGGGTTCCTTGAGCAGTTGGAACAGGTCAGTTTGGCACACAAACTCCTCAGAGCATGCATGGAGAAGACAGAACCTCAGGATAGTATCCACAGAGGGTGAACAGTGGTGCAACAGAACTGAGTTGGCAAACAGTTGATAAAAGCCAGCCCAGAGGGGTATCAAAGGTCAGGTGGGTGATACCTAGAGGCAGTGGCTGCTGCTCAGAACAGAAACTGCTTCTTGGATCACACTGGGTTGGAGAGTCAGTAGAAGTGGCCAGAGGGGAAAGTGGCAGCCTGTGCACAGCTGCAGGTGCCTGCAGTTTAAGAGGATGAATGGGAAGGTTAAGGGCAAGTTCCCAAGTTTAAGGGAAATGCTGTGGGTCCCACTGCAGACTGTTTCAGTCTTTTATTGTTCCCCCTTTTGATAAGATAGGTGATAGATGGAAACCACTTTCTACCCAGAGGAATGCTTTTGAGACTTGCTGGTTTTTCTGTTGCATGCTAGAACTCAGTGTTGCATTAGATGGTGAGTCCAGTCATTTAAACTAGGTTGTGTTTTGTCAGCTTCCAGCAAGGACAGCCTTGTTGTAGCAGTTGTCCCGATTGGTTTGCATGGTATTAAATCATGCAGGTTTGTGACTGGGAAGGCACAAACCCATTCAGTGGTTCTTTTCATTGTAGAGGATTTGTAAAGGTACTGTTCACCAGCAGTTAAGTAGTTAAAGTGTGTTTAGCCCAAACCCCACTGCAGTTTTCTAGCAGCTCTCTGAAACAATTCCAGTGAGCTCTTTCATAAGATTCTTAAATTTTTATGGGGTTCAGAATAAATAATGGTTTGAGTACTGTGTTCTTACTTGTCCCACTGTTAGCTTCATAAAACTCTTCCAGGGGACGAAAACAAGAAAATCTGAAAGACCTTGATTGCTGGCTGCCTTTGGTAACTCTGAGTCTTTTTTTGGGATCAAAGAGGGAGGAGACACCAAGTTGTGTGGAAAGGCAGGGTAGTTCCAGACATTACAAGCTCATTGCCATGGGTCATTCCAAGTGGATATTCTGGATATGCATGCAAGGGACTTTGTAGAATCTTTGGTTTTGATCAAATCCTCTACAGACTGAAAAAAAACCATGATTTGTTGTGCCTGAACACTCTTGGTGATAGAGGATCTCTGCACTGAGAGATCCCTTGGCTCTCAGACTGCAAGCTGGCCCCGTGTGTGATTGCACTGCACAGACATAAGTGACAGATGCAATTGCTTACTCTTTCACTGGTGGTAAAAGTCAGAGCCAAACCAAACTGGTTCAAGTGTCCAGAGCACAGGTACTGCAGAGCCTGCAGTCAGACCTGCTTTATGTGGCAGGGACTCAGCATGCACACAGGGATGTCTTTTTTCCTCTACTAGCCAAGCTTACACAGCAGTTGTCCTGAATTCTTCTGCTTTTTCCATTTGGGGGAAAATTTCAGGCCTCCCCAGGGGATAATAGAAATGCAAGGAGGGGATGGTAATGGATTCAGTTTTGTCCTAATCAAACTGCAGTGGCACTGTGTGGTTTACTTGCCTTCAGCTGAGCGTGATAAGAGCGAGGTGATGCAGCTGAGTCCCAGGGACAGCTTCCTCCAGGCAGCTCCTAGGACAGAGAATGGGGGAAAGCATCCGTCATTTTCTATCTCCATGACATTGATTAATTGTTCAGAACTGCCTTTTGGTTCCTGCTGTTGTCTGCTTCAGCCTCAGAAAGGGCTGCTCAGGAAAGCACGTTGATTGTGGTTACAGCATGAGGAGTAGCTGGGAAAAAAGGAATTGAATGCTTTGTTTCATTAACTGTCTTTATCAGCAGAATCTGAGGGTTCTGTTCTATGAAGTCAACTGTTTGAAATTATATTTTAAGTTTTTGCTTCATTTGTTTGAGTTTTCTTTGTGTATTAATGTTTTAAGTGGGAAGATTGAAGTATGGATTAATTGAAATCATGGAATTTTACTTCTCAGAGGCTCTTTAGTGTTACTGAATTGTTGTCACAGGATGTTCAAATAAACCAGATAGGTCATTTTATAGCAGTTTTGAAAATCTGTGTGTTCAAACCAGGTTAAATTTCCTAGCTGCAGTAAGACTATAATGCCCTTTTTTCTTTATCTTGTCCTTCTGTCTGGCAAAGCTGTCTCTGTTTAAATAATCTGTGAAATCATTTTCACAATTCTCTGCAAATTGCATTGTGTGATGTCAGTCTTTTGATTCCTAATAACAAAGCTGCACAGGAGTTGTAGTGGAATCTCCATCTGACTGTTACATGATTTAAAAAAACACAAAATGATCAACATATTTTTCTTCTGATCCTTTACAGTCATTCTTGTTGATAAGCTGCCTTTGATATTTGTACTGCAACTTCTAACAAAATGTCCTGCATTTATAATTTGGACTTTCTGTCAGTTTACTGTTTGTGGATGCAACTCAGAATTGTGCCAAATGGCGACCTCCAAAATGCTTCCTGAATTTGATACCAGCTTAGTTTTGAAATTGCTTTTTTTTTTCATTGTTTGCAATAAGAAAGCTTTTTAACAGGATATTAACAATGGCTTTTAAAATCACAGTGAGTAACAGTTGGAAAATACCTTGGATGCAGGGAGATGGAAAAGTAGCAGCAGTGGACGTGGCTGGTGTGAGCCATGAGGGGGGCAGGGGAGGCCTGATGGCAGAGCAGCAGTGAGATCCTGCTGTAGATGGGGTCACAGCCTGCTGCAGCGTGTTCAGCAGAATCTTCTTTGGGGATGTAGCTCTTCTGGGTTTTAGAAGGGTGGGATGAGGTGGCTCAGCGTTGGACTTCTTAAATGTACGCATTTACAAATGTGTGTGTTTATATTTTGTGGGTTGTATATTCCTAATTTACAAATATTCCTTAAATGAAAGGTCTTAGTAAGGACTGAAAAGAAATTGAGATTTTTTTCCTTCAGTGTAAAAGCATTTGCTCTGGGTGTAACTGACGGACATACCTATCAACTGTCAGGACATTGACTCTTTGTTAAACAAAACCTACAGTTAATAATATATATACTTGAAATGCCACAAAGATTTCCTTGGTAGTTTCCTGCCACATAAAAAAATACCGGGTCAGAACTTAAATGAAATGCAGTGCAAATACAGAGCACATGGCCCACAGAGCAGGAGGGAAATAGGCTTTTGTGGCTGCCTGGGTTTACTCCAAGATGGTGGATATATCCAAGGGATACAGTGGTATTCCCCAGCCACAAGAGAAATATTTGGCATATCAGTAATTTGGGTGAACCTCTGAGAAGTGAAGCATCAGCCACAACTCAGCATCTCTCCAGGTTTAACTGCAGTTACTGTGACTTAGGTTTGCTGTCGGGAGCTTTGAAAAAACTTCTGTAGACTTCTAAAATGGTCATTAATTGGGAACAGCTTCTCATGCAACATGGATGCAGTGCCTGTTTGCTGTTACTGTGAGCCATTCCCTTCTTATTTTTTCAGGAGAGGCCCTGAGAGGGAAGATCACAGTCCGCAAGAACAGAAGGGATCCGCGCTCCCTCTTCATCAGCCTCTCAGTGAAGGACAGCCAGCAGACCTACAGCCTTCAGTGAAACTGCCCATGACTGAAGGGACTCCATTCCACTGCTGCATTTGACTGCTGAGAACTGCTCTGAAACACCCAGAAATGGTCAGCTCTTGGGCTTGTGTGTGTGCACACACAGGAGTACAGAAAAGTTACCCAGAGCTGAGATTTATGGCAAAATGGGATTCTGCTGCTTCACATGGTGTGAGGAAAGCAAGAAAGATGGGTTTGGCTTACCTGAGACAGCTGGGTGAGAAAAAATGAGCCTAAAGTCTTGCTGTAAGGAATAATAAGCACGATCCCTCAATAATGTTTTATTCTTCCACTGGCAAAATCCTTGTATAGTATTTTTTATATGAAAGAAGCAGCTAAATCTTGTGTCAGTGCACCTCAACAACAGCTGGAAAATCCCAATGGGAATAACTTTGGAATTCCAACTGCAAGATTGCAGCACCAAAACGGTGTTTTTACTACACTTTTGCAGTTTAAAAGTTGTACACATTGCAGTTATATTTGTCTAAATAAATGAACCCAGTGTGATATATAATGCAGTTGCTGCTTTCCTCGTGTTCTGTGTAATTGGAAATTCTGTCTATCCTGTGCTGCCTCATTTATTTGTGCCTGCAGTTTTTTCTCTACTAACCTGTTGGGGCATAGGTGGATGGAAGTGTGTATCTTAGTAGCTCTAGGAAAAACACAACAAGCAAAAAGCAGTTGCTGGAAGGGTGGGTTTGGTTTGGTTCCTACAGGAGCACTGGACACTCCAGGGTTGACTCTTTAAGGGAGGGGGTTGTGCATTCATTTGAATTCCCTTTGAGCTCCTTAAATGTCCTGATTAACGTGTGGATGTTCAGGAGCTCAGTTCACATAACAGGTACTGATTTTAGAGCCCTCAGTTTATTGAAGTGAGACTGCACACAGCTCTTAAATACTGCTTTCAGGATAGGCTTTTCTATAAAAAACTTCCTAAAAAATGAGGCAATTGCACATACAGAAGAAATTAAAGATGTTAGTTTTATTTAAATAAATAAAATAATGTGGAAATGGCTGGTATTCTGCATCGTTCATGGAAACACTTCTTTCTCCAGGTGGTAGGAATAACTTGTTCATCAGTCATTGGTGTATCAAATTTTTAAATATTTTTTAACAATTGGGGTAGTTGCAATTTCAGACCTAAATTTAATTACTTCAGTGTGTGCCCCTGTATTGAGAACAGAAGGAGAAAAGTAAGTTGTAGAGAGCCTGAATTTCACTTATCATCTGACAGCATTTGTCTGTTACACCAGCTCCTCTAAATTTACCTCACAGGGTTTATTTCTTCACCAACATTTTATGTGACAAAATCTTTTTTTTTTTCCTTTTCCTCAGCTAAGCAGTATCAAAATTATACATCCTATGGGTTAGGTCTCTGTACCTTTGAAATTCAAATGAGGCATTTATTGACCTGCCTCTCTTGGAGGTCTGTTTTCTCCTGTTCTTCCCTCTCCTTCCCTGGTGCTGCTGTGGACAGATGCAGTTTTCGATGCAGAAGCAAACCCCACTGGTGGCTGCTGCTCTCCACTGCTCGTTCTTCACCTCTTGATTCTCATCTGACATTATCCAAGGGCTGTTTGCTCCTGGCTCCTTTCCAGAGCATCTCTTCTCTCTGGCCTTCGGGGTTTTCCTGCTCTGGGCTATTTTTGTTGGTTTTCATTTTGTTTGAACTTCTAACGTGCCCCGACAGCATTCCCTTACTTCTGATGACCAGATCTGTCCTGTCCTAGGCTGCTCCTCTTCTCCCTGATCCTTTCATGTGAAATGTTGGATGTGCAGCTGATTCCTGGGAGATGCAACAACCCCTGTGCAAACCTAATCTTTGCTTCAGCAGCCAGTGCTGCTCAGAGCAGGCTTGATTTGCAGGCACAGCAGAAAGGGGATGCAGATGCAGTAAGACAGATACAGACAAAGGCTTGTCACAGGCCTTGAAGTGTATGAATAAGTTGTTGTTGCTAATGGAGAACTGCCAGAGCACATTAAAAAATCTGATTGGGTCTATGATGCATATCTAGGAGGATATAAAGAAAAAATAAATACGATTGGTAATTTCAGGTCAGTTGTCAGAAGCGTGAAGAAGTACAAGATGGAATTATGTTACCTTCCTTAATGGGTAATTTCAGGCATAAACAAAGCCTTTTCTTTGACATCAGAAAATTCAGGACCCTTAATTCACTTTATAAATTCATCTCCTGAAACTTGCACTCAGCAAAGGGCGAATGAATACATGGGGGTAAAGGCACATCTGTTTTCCAAGAGGATAAAATTTGCCTGACCCAAATTGCAGGTGGCAACTACAAATTTAATGGAGAAGTGTCTTCATTTGCAAGCCCAGGGAACCTGCATGGTAGGTGTTATTAGCAGTGTCATGTAAGTTTGTAAATGGAATTGTTTTGGGGGGTTAAGAGGGTTTGGGTTTTTTTTTTGAAAGTATGGTTTTGCTGTGCTTAATAATGAAGTCCTCTTCTGAAGAGCATTGCATGAACAGAAGTTTTAGTGTTTAATCCCATAGTTAACCTTTTTCTCAAGGAGTGTTCTTTGCCAGCAGTTATCAATCTCTGTTCATGCTGAAGCAGTTTGCATTATACTTAGCCCAAAGTCAGAGGAGTTAAGATTGACCAGTGATTCATAAAAGTTCTTTTAATATTCGGATAAAACCTGAAGGTTGGTCTGCCTTTTACTTGCAAGTCTGTGCCCACCGTCTGTGTACTTGAGGAAAAATAACCCATCTGAAAATGGATGCTCACAGCTCTACTTCTCATTTAGATGTTAATGATATCTTGGTATTTGGGTTTTTTTTCAGTCTTCTTGTCTGCATTGCTTTTAAATGTTCAGCTAAGCTGTAAAATTATCTTGCTGCTTCAACCCATCAGAGAGCAGCTAAGCAAGACAGACAAACTTGGAAGCTTCTGGTCCTTGGTTACTGAATGACTCTTCAGTGAGCACCATGCTGGGGTCTCTTAATAGGATTTGTGTGTGTACACCTCAGTTTGACCTTCTAAATTCCATCCTGTGGGCTGTGCTGTAATAAGACAGATCCAGCTTCTGTGATCCAGAGAAAAGCAGAGACTCTATTTCAAATAAAGCTCTGCAGAGGATTCGGAGAGCTGGTTTGGGAGATGGAGCTTCTAACTAAAAATGTAGGCTGCTAGCGAGGTTTGAGGAGTTTTATTTCAAGGATGTTTCTCTGCTCCCTGTTTAATAGTGCCTGAAGTTCCCAGCAGTAATGACTCTTAGCATTTTCTGTCCCTGGTTTGAATGATCTGAAGGAAAAATTGCAGAAGTGTGTCTTCCCCGAGGTTTGTGGAATGGCACAGCCTGGCTGGACAGGATGGGAGGGGGAGTTGGAAGATCAAGGGTTGAAAGTAAAGGCTTGTGTGAAGACTGAAGTGATGATTTTATTTTTAGAAGCCAGGTTTAGAGGTACAATTCGCTACTGCTTTTCCTACATGGATTAACTGCATAGTAACAGCATTTGGGAGTTTTCAAAGGCTACCAAAAATGAAGTCATGGGTATATATCTGAATACACAAACTTTGAAAGGAATGGCAAAGACATTTTATGTTATTTCGTTTATCCAGGCATTGACAGATGTTAAAGCTGATGAAGTAGTGATATCTAATTAAAAGACAAATACCCTATTACATGGAAAGGGAAGTTAGAGGGAAAATCTGGCTTTTAATGTTATGAGCACTGCAGACAAATTTGGAGGACTTACGTGAGTAAAGAGGTGTAGAAAACATCCAGTTTGAATTGCTTTTATATTACTGGACAGAAACCTGAAGATGGTTCAGTTTTCCCAGTTGAGTAAATGTTTAAACACATACTGTTTGGTGTAATTTTTGACCCTATATTAAATTCATAGGTAGATATTTAACTTCACAGGAAAAAGTGGTATTGGAAAATACCAATTTAATGGTATTGCTGAGCAGCAAAGACAGAAGGAGAAGCCTTCCTGCTGGTGAGGTACCATGCACACAGGAATTATTAATAGGATATTTAAAAAGCTCATGCTTTTTCAGCACCTGAATGTGATGTGTACCTGTCTGTTCCCTGGCAGAATTTTTATCTGCTTTGCTAATTCCCAGATATCAAAATAGAAACAAACTTCATTTCTATCCCTTTCTGGATGGCAAGGATGTTACCAGGTTTCTTTGGATTACTAATATCTCCAGGTTCCAGTGCTCTCTGAACTCCTCCGTGGTAAATGAAAAGGCCTCACTCATGCCATGGAAAAACTCTACCGTGAAACAATCAATTTCTGGATTTATTTATTTATTTATGCTATTGCTGTTCCTCTAACAATTAACCAAAGTAAAATAAAAGACTCTTAATGACAGCGATAACAAATTAAAGAGGATAAAGCTTACTCAACATGTTAATTCTATTTTCCACTTGGGTACTACTCAAAACATCAGTGCAAACAGAGTCAGAACAAATATGTCCCCTGGAAAGCAAACTGGCTGAAGTTAGCCTTTCCCAAGTAAGAACTACAACCCAAATAAAATTATTCTCCTTGGATTCAACTGGCAGATGCTAAAATAATCCCCCTTCACATGCTGATTTCAGAGGCTTTTCAAATTATTTTGGTTTTTTCCCAGGAAAAATGGGTGAAACAGGTAATACCCATCTTTTTGAGGTTTATTTTTTTACCTTTGTGGCATCTTGATTCATGATCCCTTTTCCAAAGTGGCTTGCATTAACCGAGAGAGATCCCATCTGGTCCCCAGGGAAATGTGAAGTGAGGAACAAGGTGTGGGTGACTCAAGTACTTGGAGGATAGGATAGCCACATGTGGGAAATTCCCACTGGTGAAAACCCTTCTAGTGGACATACTGCCGGTGCTACTGGAATATCATCTGTGCCAGGTGTGCTCCTCTTGGGGTCACTGCACCTGGCTCAATTTGCTTCCCACTTGAGCAGGTGATACTCAAAGATTAGGATTAAAAATAAACTAATAAATAAGTAAATAAAAATCTGTAAAACTGACGTAGTTCATCCAGTATTGTCCAAACAAATTAATACACATTGGCTTCACTCTTTAGAATCCTCACTCTCTGTTTGCAGTACTTTTCTTTACAAAGTCAATCTTGCTAAGAATTTTAGCTTTTGCTTCTATTTCCCTGAGTGTTGCAGACTGCTTGGATGAAAGAAAGAGCTCTAGGGTGGCAGGAGGAAGAGTGAGCTGGTGGAAGAAGACCAAAGGTCCTGGGAGGCACAAGGAGCTACCTCGGAGTGTTGATCCATTTTGGGTAATGATGGTTTAGGTAATTAAGCCTGAAATACAAGTAGGATCCTGTAAGTAGAATTGAATTTTGATTTAACCTTCTGATGGGTTATGCAAAGATAGGAGCCCTGAAAAGAAGGAATTTCTTAATAATATTGACTCCTGTCACAGCACTGGACATTCTTGGAACAAAGGCTACTCAACTGGAAAATTGGATATGAGGAGGAGGAGGAGGACTTCTCTGTGACTCAGATGTTAAACTGTGCTGTACTGCTTGCTTGGGAATTAATACAAAGCCTTGCACTGAGGAGAAAAAGCAGTGCAGAGTTGAGTTTCTTGCCTCATACTAATACACACAGTGATGTTAATTTTGGGAGCTTTGTGCCTTTAGAACAATCACAGCCCTTGTGTTTGTGGAGACCCCAAAATGGATTTGGCTGAGAGGATAGCAGATGTTACGTGGTGTCCCCAGAGGTAGAAATAATGCTGTTACCATTGATTTGCAGTGACTTTGAGCTCCTTTAGGGTGCCATGTGACTGTGACCTGGACTGAGCAGCCTAGTGGGACAGGTATCCCCAATGATTTTAACTTCTCACCTGGAACAAACCAAAGTTCTTTGCAAATGACAGCAAACCACAGCAGAGGAAACACACTGCCAGCTGAGGAAAATGGAAGGAGAGGTCATTTAATGTCAAAAACAGAGGATATTGAGGTTAAAATGACAAGCTCCTTTAATTATCAAGCTATTCAGCTCTGATCAAAATTTTCTGAAGAGACTAGGATTTTAATTTTTTTTTTTTTTTTTGGCTCCGATGAAACTGAGATTTATACTTTTACAAAAGTTTGCCTTTCTGAATGAAAGCTCTTCAAAAACCTGAAGGCAACATCCTTTGTAGTGCCTTAAATGAAAGATAATTTAAACCCTTTGAAAGAGACTTCCCGAATGTCATTTCTTCAGAATAGGTTGATGTATGTTTTAATATTTAAAAGATGTCATGATTTTTCTCATTTTCCTATGTTAACTAAAGCCCCACAAGCAGATGATGTGGTATGAGGGTGGGAGTAAATACTCCATCTTTCATGGCTTTCAGATCACCTCTTAATCCATTGTTTTGGTCAATTCTTAAGTTAAAACCTAAATGCAGCATCTTGCTGAGGAATACACCATGGAGTTAGGGTTGTGGCTGAGCCCATCCATTAATGGAATTTTGTGGTTTTCACACAGAACTGTTTTTCTGAATCAGATGTTTCATGCCTGATTTATTCATCCATGTGACAGTTAATTACTTTTGAAGTAATTGAGACATTATTGAAGGAAGTGGGTAAGAGAGCTGTCAGCAGGAAAACCTCCACAAAATCAATATTATAACATCATCTGGCACAGGCTGCCCAGAAAAGCTGAGGCTGCCCCATCCCTGGAGGTGTCCAAGGCCAGGCTGGATGGGGCTTGGAGCAACCTGATCTAGTGGAAGGTGTCCCTGGAAGGGGGGTAGGAGCAAGAGCAGCTTCCACAGTGGAAGTGAACAATCCTATGGTTCTGTGATCCTGTGGTCTGCTTCTGTAGCTGCCATCTGAAAACTTTGCTTCAGTCAGCAGAGTAAGCAGGAAATGGTTGAGCTGTTACCCCAGGCCCACAATTTCTCTGCTCACATGGATTTATTCCCAGCAAGAAAGTGTCATGACTGTCTACAGAGCTGAGAAAAGACTTTCAAAAAACTTAAAGAGGAGTTTATTAGGTTTTTGATAAAATGCTGCTCTTTGATATGCCTGCCAGTACATGGTTGATTTTCCTGAGTTCTGTCATTGCTCCTCTGGGACCACTCTAAATAAATTCCTGTGTTTGTACCTCGTGTTAGAGCACTGAGAGCAAAATGAAGCTATTCCCATTAGTCAGAATGCCCAGCTAATATATAACCAATAAACCTTGTTTTCAGTAGGTCATTGCCAATCAATCTGCTCCTCAGCCTATTCTGATGTTGCTGGCTGCATTTTTTGAACACTGAAGTGTACTGATCCTCTGGAAAAGGACAAATACATCTTCTCAAGTCTCCTTCCCCATCTGCAGTCACTGTTTGATATGTGCAGCTGTTGTTATTTGGGGAGGAGGGAGGTGATCAAACTTTGATTGGTTTGACATGTGCTATGCACTAAGCAACACTTCACCAGCCTCTTTGGTGTGGTGGTGTGCTGGACAACCTCAGAGAGGCTGAGGCACTGGGTAGATCTAGCCTGTGCTTTTTTGCATAAAATATTTCAAATACAGAGTCTCTTTCCAGGGTGCTTCGCCTCTACTTGTGTTCCATAAAGAACAAAACCTTAGGTGGAGTTAGCCAAGTGTAATTTACCCTTTCTCTAGAGGTGAATCTGAATTAAGGAGAGAAATGCATAATCCTAGGTGGTAACAAGAGTGTAGGTGACAGGAAAAGTTAATAAAAGGCAATAAAATACCTACCTGCAGCTTGGTAATTACCTCAACCTAGGGCAGTGTGTGGTTTAAGGAAACATCACCAGATCCTATTCCATTTTCCTGTGCTTCACAGAAGCCTCTGCAGGTCATATTTCTCTTTCCTCCTCCCTCCCTGCAGCCTGTTGCAGCTCGCACTGTGAAGCAATTTTTCATGCTCAGTAGCATGGAAACAGAAGGGAGAGAGATGAGCTGTCACCTGGAGGAATTTGCAGGGGGTTACACATGGATCTGATGAAGGGCCAGGGGGGAGATGGTGCAGGTGACATTTCCTCTCTCTGCAGTACATTCCAGGCACCACGGTTGCTCTAGCTTGCTTCCCTCTGCATGTGTGAGGTTTGAGAGGGAGAGAGATGAGCCACAGGGGTTAATACCATGCTGCCATGGGTGTTAATGCCATTCTGGCTCCACATAGGAGCTTTCTGTGCTTGTGTGTTCAGTGATAATCACACCAAAAGCAAATCCTGAGCATGCACATGGCCCTCTCTTGCCTGGGACTGTCCAAGGGGAAGCCATGTGTTCAAGTTCTCCTGCCTGTTGTAGCTAGATAGGAGTTTTGAAGCAGGTTGTGGTGGCCTTGCTAGCCTAAAAAAATTAATTAGAGATTCTGAATCAGCCCTGTTTGAGCACTGCTGACTCTGTCAGCTGATATCAGGAGCTGCTGGTAGCTTTCAGATGATCTCTGCAGAAGAAGCAGTTCTGTTTTGCAGACCACATTACTGCTTGTCCTTGGAGTGTACATTCATTTCCAGTCTGATCCTGGGATTTTTTTGTTTCTTTCCCTGTGCCTCACACCTGCTCCGAAACTGTGATTATCTCAAAGTTGAAGTGTGTGTTTGTATGTGTGCTCCTTCATTTCTTGGGGGTCCTTGCTTTTCCCCAGGATCAGTGATGTGTGGTACCTGGAATTTGCTCCTCTGCCTGCTGCAGCCCAAGCTGACTTGTTTCTTCTATGCCTGAAGAGTAACCACTAATAATATTCAATCCCAGCAGAAAGCTGGAGAAAGGAACATATGGCCAAAGTTCTGTGAAATTCTCCAGGCTAAAGTCTCCAGACATCACAACCAATTTAATTTGTCTGTCTAAATGTTATTGCTCAAAGTTGAGTAATGATGTGTTGCTTGAAGATGAGCAAATTGGGTAGAAAGAGGCAGAGAGATCTAAGATATCTCGGTGTTGTCAGTTTTGTAACAAATCTTGTAAAGCAGTGAAAAATTTCCTCTGACACAGGAGAGATGAGAGTGCTAGCGTTGAAGTAATTGGTTGGTCCAGGTGGTTATTTTGCAGATATCTGGGCAGGCTTTACCTGCCTGGGGTTTGACCCTCTGGCTCATCATCCCCATGGCCATGCCCTTGTTGGGGACTAGAGTGGGGAGAAGGCAGCTCAGCCCCCCTTGTCTCACCTGGCAGGGCCCTACAGCCATGATGAGGTGGCAGAATGGAAAAGCAAATATTTCCACTGTCAGAAAGTCTCTTCAAAGGATATCATCTCACTAAATGCCTTTGCCATCCATCTGCCCCGTTGCAATTCAAGGGGGAGGTGTTTATGAATGCAAGAGAGATGTTACTGTCACAGTGCAGCCATGTGAACAAAAGGCTTCTCTCAGATTTTTGTATCAGCTTGAAGAGAACTGAGGGTTTAGTCTCAAAACACTTGAAACATAGAGGAGTAAGAAAAGGGGAAGGGAAATAAAAATGCCTAATAGAATTCTTCATAGTGTCACTCAATGCACCACCATAGTGGTAGCTGTAATCCAAAAAGTTACAGTTCTGCAATAAGGGCACCTGGAGATGCTCAGATACCAAATTTCAGCAGAATCCTAAATGTGCAACAAAGAAGAATTTGTTGCAGTACTTATTGCCTCAGAAACTGTGCAAAGTGGACTGGAAGTAATCACAAGCCCTGCATCATGCCTTGCCAAGGGACCAAGTTGTATTGAATTATTCTTTTTAGCTGAAACATTTATAAAGATATTAGGAGTATCTCCAGTGGAAATAACTGGAAGTGTGGGTTAAAGTATCACAGCTACTTTAAAAGGTATTATGTATAAGAATTTCTATTTATGACTATTTTGGATTGTCTTTCAAAAACTACAGGATTCTTTTGCTTTTACAGCATCTGAAATGCAGGAGACATATGCAGAAGTGCATGAAAGAGGAAATCAATCACCATATTGCACACCAAGCCAATGGTGCCAGTCAAACAAGTCACCAAGCAAGATTTTTCTAACTTTAGAATAAAATCATACAAAAAAACACAAACCTCATAAACCTATATTGAAATAGTGTTTGTCTGCTTCTTTAACTGCAAAAGAGTAATGATGGCATTTAGCTGTATTTTGTTAAATACTTTGCAATGTGATGAGAAAACATCTTTGGAGTGTCCCAGATAAATGGGGCTTTATTAGGAAAGGGTAAAGAAAGATTAAATGAAAAAGGTACTTGGAGAAGCTGATGACTGAAGTACCTCTGGTGATTTTTTTTCTTTGCATCTCTTACCATCTCACTGACAAGAACAGGAGTGAGCTGAGAATCTTGATAAAATGACACTGAAGTCAGAGTTCAGTTTTCCATTATCTTAGATAGTGGATCACCTTGAATTTTTCATATGACCAAGGCATTAAGTATATTAGAACTCATTGTTGAAGTTACACAGAATTTCAGAAAATGAAGCCTAGGATTTCACAAAATGGTCTTTTAAACAATGAATCTCATACCTGGGGAGAACAGCGTTACTTTAATTGGAAATTCATGCTCAGAGGAATGCTTAAACCTCATTTCAGGATATAAACTGGTAGAGTCTTACTTGCTTTTTTATGTTTTAAGCAATTCAATGTCTTTGGCTTGAAACCAAAGAATGCACAGATCATCCGAGGATATTTAAGTTTTTCTACTGTGAATAATGTTAGAGCTGTCTCTCCAGAATTAAAGTTGAAGGGATGCTGCAAGTGAGTCCAGCACTGAGGGGTCACGAGATGGTTCTGTGCTCAGTGAGGTGCAGGCACTGGGGGATTAGGGAGCTCTGACAAGCAGCTGAGGGGCTGTGAGTAACAGCCACATGTACAGCTGTGAGCCAGACTGCTGCCGTGCCACAGCCCCTCTGAGCCCTCTGACAGGGTAATGGAGCTGAAAAGTGGCTGTGTAATGCATCCCTGTCCCCTGCTCCTTGGCTGCAGGGATGTTCCCAGCTGCACAGTGCTGCCATTCCCAGCACACTCAGAGCTGAGGCTCAGCCCCAGGATTCAGCCCCCTCTGGATTCACACTGGGACTCTGCTGAGGAGGCTTGGAAATGTTTCCACCAGTATATTCCCACAGAGCTGTTCCAAGTACACTGGGGCCACTTTGATTCAGAAAGGGGAGTCATGACTAATGTCCTCCAAGGAGGTAGCCCAGGGAGAGAAGCTGTAGCTGAAACCTTTTCCTTAACATTTATTCTTCAGCCAAAAATAAAATGTTAGATTTAATTTATGACCTGAAAAGTTCACTGCCTATGAATGTCCTACAAACTGCTCTCTGATTTAGCCTTTCATCCCAGTACTGGGTTATCAGCCCTGCACAGATGGGTTTCTTCAAATGGCACTCTGCAAGATGGGAGGGTGGGATTTTTCCATGCTGACAGAGGGAATCACAGTTTTGTTATCCCTATGAAAATCACCATACTCACTTCACTGTTTTGGGGAATTTCCCCAAAACAGTGAAAGAGGAAAAAAATTTAATGTGAAGTGTTGCTATTTCAGATAATACACGACATGGACTCTGTGATTAGAAGGTTAAAAAATAATTCTTTTTATTATGGATGGTTTTTCCTTTTATACAATTTTACACAGACCAATGTAATTGGTAAAAGGAAGGTAAACCTCTTCAATCATATTGGTCAAAGCAGAGGGACATCAAGAAGTCCCTCCTGTCAGAAGGAATGAATAACATAATTATTACGAAAACATTCTATCATGTTTATCACACTTCCTTGGGAAAGAACATCAGAAAACTAAAACATTAGGGCTGAAACTAGACTACAGTGAAGAATCTGTGCCTGAACAAAGTTAGAATTTCCTGTGAGAGACCACAGAAAAGGTTTAAGTTTTTTTGGGTGTTTTTTCCCCCAATCAGAATCCAAATGACTGTCATGACTTGCCTTGTGAAAACTAGGTACATTACTCTGTTTATTATGACTTTTTCTTTAAATGGCACCATGTAGTCAATGTTGCTGACCCTGGAGAAAGTTCACACAGCTTCACAGAGATGCATGTTGTGATTTTTCCTTTTGACTCAACAGTTAGAAGTGAGTAATGCAGAGAGTGAAAGGTGCTAAAATGGACTGGCTATCTGCTGGAATCTGGCCTGTGGCGTGGGTACTTAGAGTGTCCTCACAAGACACCTGCTTGGAAAATCAACTTTCTCTCATTTTGTGATATTTTCTTTCCAAATTTCTGATCAGGAGTTCAAACCTGTGGTATTTTTTACATCACACAAGTGACTGGGACTCCACGGTTTGAAGAATTGCTCTTTTCAGGCAGTTTTGTTTAGAGTTTGTTAATCTCTATTAATGTTGCATTTTAGCTGATGCTTGATGGCTCAGCACTGAGTCAGTGTGCCAAGCAAGCCCAGCCCTGCCCGTGGTTTGGGCACTCTGCTGCAGGTGACCCTTCCCTCTCGGGGGTTGCATTGGTCAGGATGACCCTGAGATATATAAATTCTGCTGTCTCCAAGCCCTGCTGCTGAAAGAATGAGTCAAAAGTCTTCAGCTGATGCTCTCAAGGTTGCTTTATCGTTTCTTATCTAAGATATTTTCTGTCTGGGCTGCCCAGGTCTGTTCAGCAGGGCAGCCCCAGGCACACTCTTTGCCCCAGGGGCAGGCACTGATTTTTATACTACAAATTCCCTGTAAGTTATTTACAATTATGATCCAATGCCCATCACCTGTGTTAGACTGTTACATTCTACTCCAATGCAATCCCCAAGTGCCAACATCCCCAAGAAGATGGGGTTAGGAAGAAGAAGGAAGGAGGACAGGACAACACCCAAGTCCCTCCATCTTACCCCCTAAGCCCCTATGGTAAAATCCCAAAAATTCCCTTTTCACTCTATAACTACTACTATCATGCTATCTAGCCTTTTGTGACCTTTAGTTCTTCATTCAAAGGTAATAATTTGTTCCATGGATCAAACTCAAAGCCCCAGGAGTCCCTGGCTGCCTGCCAGGGTCTCTGACCCCCCTGCCAGGGCTGTGGAGCCCCTTGGCTGGAGCTGGGATCAGCCAGGACTGGCAGAGAGACATCCCGGGTTCTGACCCTTCCCTGTGAGTGTGCTGTGATCCAGGGTCCCCAGGCTCAGTTCCTGTCCCTGTGTCCCTGGCACCGAGCCCGCTGCTGCTCCAGCCTCCCCGTGCCAGGGCTGCCCCTGTCCCCGCCGCCCTCGGGTCTGTGCTGACACTGCGATAAGGGTGCTGACATCCATCAGCACGGGGCTTGCTCTGCACAGCAGTCCTGGGCTGCTGCTCCTGCAGCTCTGCCTGCACGGACCCTGCAAGGATTCAAGGAGTCTTCCCTGTCTGTGCTCTGTCCTGACACAACTTATTGTGGGTTTGTACAGCTGGAAGAAACTCCTGCTCTTATTCCAGTTTTGAGCACCACTAGGTCAAAGAGATGTATTTTTTATTTTGTTTGCAATGTAAGGAGAGGTGCAATTTTACCAGAAGAGGGGGATGTGTTAAGTTCAATGACTGGGCTAAGCTAAGTCTGGAGTTCATTGTGCCACAAGAAAATAATATCCTTGACTTGACTGCTTATGGGTAAATCATAGAAATCTATTTCAAGCTCTAAATAGCATCTACTTATCTTTTTTTAATTTTTTTTTCATTAAATATATGCCTTTTTTTTTTTTTAATGCCCTATTCTATTGGAAGTTCTAATCTCTGGTTATTATATTCTATACTGAGATTATGCCCTGTGATTAAGGCAAATGTCTGGACAAATGAAGAAACATGTATATCTGGGGGAAATAGCTTAATAGGAGCATAAATGCCTGGCCAGTGGTGCAGAAATTTCCTCCAGATGCTTCTGTTTTCTCCCCACCTGATCCCACTTTCTTTTAATTCTGTTATTTACACTGGTCTCCAGAGAAGACGTTAAACCTCTCAGGGAACTGACTCCTTTTGCAATAAGGATACCAGACTTTGATAATTATCTGAAAATCTAGGGGCCATCCAGTGAGTTAGGTGAGTTAAGGCAATTGGAAAGTGTACAGGAGAGCTAATAAATAACAGGATGAGCCTGAGGCATTTCACAGGATAAAATAACAGGTTATTATCACCTGAAAGGTTTTTACAGTGTCTTCATTATTTGAATATAATTAACTGAGAGAGGCAAAACATTGCAGTCTGGTAAGTTGAATCTTTGCCTTAAGAAAAGGGCAGTGCTCTTTCCATGGGAAAATTGTTCAGTGGAATTAAGGCTATACAAATTTTTTGCATATAGGTGGAATTAAAAGGGAAATACAAGAAACTGAAGTGTCCCTTGGCAAGGTCTGGTTTATTGACATCTCCTTTTGCTGGTGTATGTGTGTAAGTCAGCTGGGTGAATGCAATGTTGTCCTTGGCTTTGCATTATGGGTTGCTATGGTTTAAGACCACTTTTGGTTATGAGAAAAGGCATAACCCTTTACACGCACATTAACTTCTCCCTGTTATCCAAAACTGTGATTTCTCTCCAAGATCCCCAAGCCCTGGGTGAGGGCAGGTTTATTCACCGGGGAGAGCTGTGCAGCCCAGAGAACCGACGCAGACCTGCCCGCTCCCTGGGCCGCAGGGAACCGGGGCTTTGCCTGAACCCAGCGTCCTCTCCCCAGGGAAGGGGCTCGATCGCGTGGAAACCACATCGGAGTGCAGGTCGGACCCGCAGAGTCCTCGGTGCGGGTGGAATCAGTGCATTTCACCGTTTAGCATCGCTGATCTAAGTGCCTTGAGGCTGTTCAGTCGCAGTCTGGAGTGGGTGTTTAAAGGCATTCCCCTCACACTCATCCTCGCTGTCGTATTTGCCTTTCAGGTTTAGGGAGGAAAGAGTGTGACTGGCCGCTATGGAGAACTCCAGCCCAAGGGGTTTGCTCTGGATTTGTCACGATTTCCCTGCCACAAAAACAACGAGAGCCCGAGGGGAGGAGGGAAGAAGGAAACCTCCGTGCCGCGAGGTGCATGGATTACTGAGCTGTGGGAATTGCTTCCCGGGACAGGCTGTCCCTGCAGAGGGTGGCTGGCGTTTGCCGAGGTGGCAAAGGCTGCGGCTCGGGGTCGTGGGAGAAGCAGCGGGGAAGAGGGTGCAGGTTCTTGCTGCGGCTGCCTCCATCCTTTTTAGGCAAACTTTCCAGCGGGAAGGGAGGAAAAATATTTAAGATCAATAGCTGCAATGCTTAACTCCGTCATAAAGAAGCCAGGACCGGGGGTTTAGTGCAGAGATTAAAGCTACATGGGTGCCCGTGGGCGTGTTTGGGGTGTTTATGGAGAGGTGTCATCCCTTGCTCCTGTCGTGACTTGGCTTTTTTCCACTGAGGCACGGCACGAATGCGGCATAAAGCCAGGAAGGCGCCAGTGATGGGGAGTGGCGGGGAGGGAGGCAGCGAGCACCCTCCGAGCCCCCGGGCGGGGTAGGATACAGCCCCCGACCCTCTCCCGGGGGTTCAGCTCCGCCGACTGCTCTCCTGCATTCGCTTATCTGCAAAGAAGGGCCGGGGGAGGAGGAAAGATGGCCAGCGAGGGGAGAGAAAAATAAATCAATTGCTATTTTTCATCTCTGACAAAGTAATTAAGACTGGTTCTCCCGCTGCAGGGCCCGCGGAGGGGCCGGGGTGCGGACAGCCCCTCCCCGGGGGCTCCTTCGGGCGAGAGGAGTTCTCCTCTCCGCTCTCTGCCCTGCTCCTGGAAAGCCGCCCTCCGTCCCAGCTATTCCCTCTGGGAAGAGAGCAGGGATCTCTGCAGGCCCAGGGGTCTCACGTCGAGGGTGGGTGACTTCCCCGGAGCCCCGAGGGAGGGAGGAGGGATGGGCGCTGCTCGCTGTGAGCTGCGGCCGCTTGTCCTTAATCCCTGGAACCCGACGAGGGCTGGGAGGGTGGTTCGCCTGCGGGACAGGCGTTCGGGGACACGGCGACAAGGAGATCATAAAAATCGTTTGAATGAACATGACAGATGCTGGCTGGGGCGCTAAATCCCCATATTGGAGGGATTTGGTTTGGTTTGAAAAGAACCGTATATCCAAATTCGGAGTTTGGACCAAAGCGGGTGAGAAGGCGGGGCGGTAGGAAGCTGGGCTGTGCGGCCCCGAGGGCCGGCCACGGACAGGTAGGTCAAAGGAAAATGTTTGAAAACCGATGCGAGTTTCTCCGTGGGTCTCCGACTTGACCGGGAATGGATCCTTGCCTCAGCGAGCGCCTCCGGCCGTGCCCCTCCCAGAGCTTTCCCTGGGGTAAAAGGGAAAGAGAGGTGCTCTTGACTTTTCAGAAAATAAAGGAGATCGATTCCCTTTTCCAGGGGTGAAACTTCGATTTCATGTTACAATGCTGATGAAAAAATACAGTTTGGAAAAAAACACAGAGTGAGTTTTCCGATTTTGGAAAAACAAAATATGTCAACCCAATGAATCTGGAAGACTTTTAGGGGTATTGCCGACCAAAATCATCTCTTGAACTACTGTCTTGTCCCTTTAAATTCGGCCCGTGCCTTTAGTGGCACTATTGTAAGCCGGAGGTCAGCACGGCCGGGCTCAGGACCAGATCGCTCTGCGGCTGGAGGGTGCCTCGAGAAGGAAACGCTGCAGACACCACTCCCCTACTAAAGCCAGCTTCTGTGAGCGCCCCTCGAGTCCTAAATAGACCCGCGGGGAGTACATGGAGTCACGGAATGGCTTGGCTTGGAAGGGATATTAAAGTTCATGCAGCTCCACTCCACCAGGCTGCTGTTCTGCGTGGAGAGCAGAGGCAGAGCAGTGACTTTAGGGACGGGAGCGGACAGCGACCTACGGCCCGTGGGTGTGCGCACGAACACCTGTGTGTGCACACCGTAATTCCGTACCTCTGGTGTAGGTGACCCCCGCGCTCGAAGATGCGCGAAGCGCCATCCCAGGTTAGCGACAGCTGCGCTGCCAGCGTGCTCCGCAGCTCTGCTGGGAGCCAAGGGCTCTTCTCAGCTGCGAGAACTGACTGATCTCTTCGGCGAAAACCGATTTTCGCCGTTCTGCTTTGCTGGCCCCCAGCCCCTCGGCTTTCGGGGGCTGTCAGTAATCGTGGCGAGTGCGTTCCAGCCGCCGCCGCAGTGCCCGGGCACGAAGCCGCCCTGGCCCCGGGCCGGGTGGCCGCTCTGCAGCACTGGCTGGGCCACTGCGAATTTTTTATTTGCTTCGTCCGCCGAAACTAACGCTCGTAACCCGTGGAAGCAAGGACGCAGAAGAAACGCGTGTGGTGCTGGCGAGTTCAGCCCCCTCCTCTCCTCCCCGCCCCTGCATAGGCGCAGGCTCCGCTCTGCTTACGCCAAAATGTGAAATACTCTCCGGAGAAGCTGACACCAGCAGGGGCTATGCGGATGAGCAGCGTCGCTGACGCTGAAACGACTGGGAAGGTTGAGTAGGGAGCATCCCGATTCGCCAATGCGTTTTTATTTTTTTGTCAGCCTGAACAAAATCGTCTTATGCTCAACAAATCCTTGAGAAAGCCCCTCAAGTAGCAAATCACACCTGCGAGAGGTGATTAGGTGTGAAATACTTCGTTGCAAAAACGATTCTCAGTTAACACCTGACTTTTAATGACGAATGATTTCCCCCTCAATAATCAAACATAAATGCTTTGATGGGTGAGAGAAGAACACCAGCAACCTCAGGGTGCTGCCGTCATCTTTGCTCCCACTTAACTGCTCTTCAGACAGTTTTGATGAAAGAGACGTTTGCTTTATTGTCTGTGTCGTTTAAATTTAATTGGAGTTTCCCCCATGAGGCACAGAAAAAATACACGATACAATGCAATTTCGTGCAACGAGAGCAAGAAAGACACAATTTAAATGTATTTGCGTACTTTATACATAGCGAACTTCTCACTCCGTGTATAAGTATGTGGTTAGATACAAAACTGATAATGTTTATGTTTTTATTTTATTATTTTTTATTATTTTATCATACTATATTGTTATATTTCTTATCCATGGATATATAAATTGATAACGTATATACACAAGCTGTTATAACATCTGCTCTGTGAACTGCAGAAATGCAGATTTTAGAGAGGGAGCTGGCTTGCACTACAATAAGAGGGAGGAGGAAGAGGAGTAGAAATGGGAGGTTTGTCCCCATTTCCCTCTTGCCTTAGGTGCAGTAGTACGTGTCTCTCACATGTTCCCTCTAATTACCAGCAAAAAGTTCTGCCGAGCTCGGCTGGCTTTGGTTTAGTACTCAGCCCCCATATGAGTCACAGGGAACACGCAATGCCACTGCCGCGTGAGTGACAGCCAGCCGCCGCTCCGGCTCCTCGGTGCCCCTTTAAAATCTCAAACCAAGGGTAATGATTTATCAAACTCTTATTATCAAGAAAATGTCACACGAAGGGCACCTTGCTATGCACTGACGCAAACCCAGGCTTTCCCAAGGAAGTATAGAAAGCTTTGCTCTGAACTCGGCAAAATCCAGTCCGACAATCGCCTGCGCTGCTCTTTGCACCTCTATCGGCTCCATCTGGGGCTCTTTCAGACACGGTAAGTGCTCGCTCGCTTCTCTCGCACCGAGCAGGGCGCAGGGGCCGCTGGCCGCGGTGCTGCCGGCGCAGCCAGCTGGGGAGGGATGCTGCCGGAGGGGCTGGTACCCCAAAATACACTCATTTAGTGACCGAGCCCCTGCAGACCTTGTCCGCCAGAGGGGATTACGATGGGGAGACAACTTGGTGACGGGGAGTTTTGTGAGACACTCTGAAGAAAGAAAAGGTGTTTGTAAAGCCAGCGTTAAACTAATGGAAAAGGTAGGGTTCGCCTGCGGGTTGCTTAGTGTATAAAATGAAGATACATTTTAAATTGTACTATTAAGCTGGAGGGAAAGGTAGAGGTGAGTGCGGGAGTGTCGTCTGTAATCTATTTAATGATTAGGGGAAGCTTAAATAAAATCTTTAGCATTATGTGAGTCGGAAGCGTAAGAAAAAGAATAGGGGAAAGCTACTGTTAGTGGCGTTAATCCCACTGTGGCAGTGCGGTTATGTTTTGGGGCTTTTTTTCTTTTCACTCTCTTGCTGATAGGCTTTGGAGCATAGCAGCCAGCTCAGAAATATTCACCAGCACTATTTCACTTGGTTTTTAACATCCCCGGTTCCCTACAGGGCAGCTTGTCTCTTGCTCATATATATTAAAAAAAAAAAAAAAAAAAAAAAAAAAAAGTCGATGTGCATTGTTGAATGACAGAAAGGAAATGGGGCGTAAAATTAAAGAATCTTTCTACACTGGTGATAGGGAAGGGAGCATCCAACAGTCGTGATGTGAAATCTAACGAGGTCTGGCGGCGCAGTGCTGTAGAAACACTTATTTAAACTTGAATTACGGGTTTGCAGATGCTGGTATTGTTTCTTGTCTGAGGTTTGTTGTTTTTTTGGTTTGGTTTTATTTTTGGGGGGTGTTGGAGGGAGTGGGGTGGGGTTCTTTTGTATACTGTACTCATTTTTTCCCCCAGAGTATTAACGTTGAATGGGAGGGCAAGCAGGTGAGCCGTGGCTCCTCGAAATTCTGCAACACTCCTGTATCCCGATTTTCTGACGCATGCGTTTCCTGCACGAGGACAAAAATTCGTATAATCTCCGCAGTGCCAACACTTATTTTTTTTTTTTTTCTCTTCTTCTCCTTTTGGTAAAATATGTGACGTTCTCATTTTAGGATTACGCCAGTCAGAGGGATATGAGCAAGCAGCTTGTGAACAATCCTGAAGCGGTGACTCCCGGACCCAACGAAGGTGCGGGAGTTGTAAGAAGCAGCCCCGAAAATGAGCCGCAAAACGCCCCTCCGCAAGCCAGGCTGCCGCGGTCACTCTCGAACGACAGCAAAACACTCCCCTCCGAAGAAGCGAAACCAAATGATTTTGAGAGGACCAAAGTGGGGATCTGCAAGCTCAGTAGCACCCCGGTGCAAGCCAACTCCACCGTCCAGAGGGAATCTGTGGAAAGCTTTCCCTGCAAGCCTAGCTCCGGGGCAGGCACCGCCGGGCAAGCTGCGATCCCGCATTGCAAAATTCCCGCTCTGCAAAGCACGGACGGGGACGCTGCTCTGAGCCTTGGTAAGAGCACGCTGGAGCAAAACAACGCCAAGGGCGCCTGGGTGACCCTGAGCCAGAGTACCGTGGTGCTGGGCACAGACGGCAACACTTCTGTTCTTCCTGGCAGAGTGGAGGGGGTGAGTTGTCTCCTTACAGGTTTTCCTTCCTCCGCTCCGGCTCTTGGGAGGTCTTCGCCCCTCGGCACCGATTTGGGGTGGAAGTTCTAAAATCAGGCGCAGATGAGTCTGCGGGGATGGGGCTGTGCCGCCGGGAGGAGGGAACGAGCAAGGGGGGAGAGGTTCTCAGCCCCGCTGCTGTAGTGCTGGCGGGGGCTAACGGTGTAACAGCGCTACAAAGGAGCATCCTGTGCAATTCCAGGCGGCTCCTGAGCCGCGCCTGCAGGCGCACCCCGGCTCTGGCGGGTGCGCACATCCGTGCTCGCCTCGGCACCGGTCTGCTCCTGTCTCCAGCGGCAGATGTGAAGGGTGCCCTGCCCTTCCCCTCCTCGGGCTCGTCCGCCTGCCCAACCCCCGGGGACTGCGTGCCTCGGACGCTGCAACCAAAAATAGGGCGAAAGAAATCAGCCCAGTCCCATCAGAGGTCCCCGGCAGGTGGCGTGCGCTCCCGACGCTGTCCCTGTCCTCTGCCTGTCCTGCCCGCCTTTGCCCTGGCAGCGGGGCGGTGCTCGCGCGGTAACAGCGATTTTCGCTTCTCCTGGATGTGCTGGGAGCCGCCGCTCGGTCCTGACCCTCCAGAGGCCACCGAGGGCTTCCAGCCCCAGGGGAGGCGATGGGACCTCCCTCGCAACGGGGGATCAGGAGCCGGGCCACCCACCCCGAGCGCTCTGTGCAGGGCCATGCTTTAAATCCCTCTTTCGTGGTTTTTTGTTTGTTTGTTTGTTTGTTTGTTTTGGTTTGTTTGTTTGTTTGTTTTTTTAAAAAAGAGAGGCCCGGCAGCGGCGGCGGGGCTGCAGGGAGGGGGCCGGGAGGGTCCCCCGGCCCGGCCGCTGCTCGCAGGGTCTCCCTCCGGTGAAGCCGGCAGCATCGCCGTGCTTTTTGCTAAAGTGGCTGGTTTCCCATCTCTCTCTCTTCCCCCCTTTTAGGAAGACGATGTGGGGGATGAAAATAAAGCCCGAGGGAACTGGTCTAGCAAGCTGGATTTCATCCTCTCCATGGTGGGTTATGCAGTGGGGCTGGGCAATGTCTGGAGGTTCCCGTACCTGGCCTTTAAGAATGGGGGAGGTATGATGGCTTTTTCCTGTCTCTCTACCTGCAGTACCGTACGGGTCTGAGCCAGTCCCTGCCTTTTTGGCGGGGAGAAACACGAGGGAAACGGGGTCGGCGGCTTCTTATTGCCGGGCAGCCAGCCCCGGGCTGAGCCGAGGTGCGGGGGCATCTTCAGACCATCAGACACTTGGTGAAACGCCTGCCTGGGTCTTGGGGTTGGGTTTTTTTGTTTGTTTGCATTATTTTTGGTTTCTTTGGTTTGGTTTTTTGATGGTCACCTCTGAAAGCAGGAAAACCCTGACGAAATTTCCTTAAAAGGTAGCGCTTGCCTTAAAACACCTGCAATTGGTGCTGGCCGGAGAGGGAGGAAAATGAAGAGGCGTGTTGATCACAGAGACAGGGCTCCGGAACCCCCCGCGCCTCACCGACACACGGTCGGGTCCGAATCCGCAATCGGAGGGATGGGGAAAGAGGAGGGAGGGACTTCAGAGTCAGGACAGTGACAGGAGGACGTTTGACCCCGAGTCGAGACTTTCCGTTATTTCGTGAGGTCTGGGGGTATTGTTTTAAATCTCTCCATGATCCTATTGAAAAATAATCGTTTGAAATAGAGTGAATGTCGATCAGCTGAATAGAAGTTGGAAGGGGCTGTGCCGTTAATAGTTTACAAGGGGAAAATGAAGAAGTTTAGTTGCAGGGGTTCTCCTACCAGAGACTTTTACAGAAACGGGGAACCGGTGGATGTTACTGGATCCAAACCCTTGCAGCTGTAACCCCCTCCCCTCTTCGAAGGGGCTCTCAGCAGAGGATAGTGGAGTGGTGCTGTGATCATCGAAAACAGTTAGGGTGGAGCCCGTAAGAGCCGTTTTCTGAGGGAAGAGGCAATTTTAAAGAACTATTAATTATTGATTATTACTCGTGAGGTTTTTTCCCGTTTTCATTTTACACGTAAAAACTTGCAAGTGGGAGGTGTCAAACACTCATTTATATGAGTATTTAACATACAATAGTAATAGTACAATGGTACTTAATACTCAGCAATAATGTGTATTTACTGTCCGTAGAAAACGCTGGAAATGTAGATAGCCGCCACCCATCTTCCTTCCCAACCCCTTCTTCCTGCCCCGTCGAAAAATTTTAAAAGATAAATGTCTTGACTGAGTTGTCCCCAGTATCGCGGGGTGATTCAGGTTGCTCTCTCTTCTCTCCCCCCCGCCCCCCAAGGTGCGTTTCTCATCCCCTATTTGATGATGTTGGCTCTAGCTGGGATCCCCATTTTCTTCCTGGAAGTCTCCCTGGGGCAGTTTGCTAGTCAGGGCCCCGTGTCGGTCTGGAAAGCCATCCCCGCCTTGCAAGGTGAGCGGAGCGGGGGCCGGCCCGGTTTTGGGGAGCATGACCTGCGCTCCGTGCCTTGCATGGCTTCAGCCGCTCGCCGCGCCCGCTCCGCCGCATGCCTCTGCCGCTCGCCCTCGCTGGCCCTCGCTGGCCCCGTCCTTGTCCCTGCGCCTGTCCTGTGCCTCAGGAAGCCGCCGGCGCTAATGGCTCTCCCTGCTGTCGCCCTGTGTGTCCGCAGGCTGCGGCATCGCCATGCTGATCATCTCGGTGCTGATTGCCATTTATTACAACATCATCCTGTGCTACACGCTCTTCTACCTGTTCGCCTCCTTCGTGCCCGTGCTGCCCTGGGCGTCCTGCAACAACCCCTGGAACACGCCGGACTGCAAAGATAAGAACAAACTTTTGCTGGGTGAGTTGGGACGTGTTTGTGCTCTTCTTTAATTAGTAATTTGTTTATTTTTGGTTTTGAGTCTGTGGTCGTGGTGGTTTTCCAGAGCTTTCTGCGGCTCAGCTGCGCCCCTGGGAGATGCCAGAGGAGACTGCGGGTGACCGCGGCCGGGAGGGGAACGGGCTCCTCCGAGCCACTTTGGAGCGATCTGTACCCCAAAGGCACTCCCCTCTACTTTAATTTCATTTTTCCTTACCGAAGTTAAATTAGATTTGTCAGTTTAAATGCTAAAAAAATGCCAATGTTTCTTAATTTTTTCTTCCCCCTCCCCCGGAGGAAAACTCTCTGTTAGGCAACAAAATTCCACAGCTGCTTGCCTGGAGTGGCTGCTAAAGACGAATTATTTGTCTGTGGAGACGCTTCTCTTAAAAAAATAACAAACCCCGTTTCTGCAAACGGCCCCAAATACACAATGACACGAAAACAAAAGCAAACCTAGTTAACGACCTTTTGGAAAAGGGGTCGGCAACCGAGCAAATGTTCAAGTAATTAGGTGTGATCTAATGCGTTCTTCTCATTTTACAACAACTAAAAAATCTCTACACTTAATTGTTCTGTTCCCCCACCTCATTTCTTCCTAGATTCCTGCATTATTGGCGACCACCCAAAAATACAAATCAAGAACTCTACTTTCTGTATGAGTGCCTATCCAAACCTAACCATGGTTAACTTCACCAGGGAAGGAAACAAAACATTTGTCAGTGGGAGTGAAGAATACTTCAAGTAAGACCTTTCTTTGTTTGGAGAAATTATGCTGATCTTTCTGTAAAATCCACTGGAACAGGCAACAAATCACGGCTTGGAAAACCAGAAATACAGTAGTCAAGGCAGCAAATGATGCTCATTTTTTGTGCTTAGGGACCATGAGAGCTGAATTCAAACACTGGATTACTTGTTTTCTGTTCCTGTGGTGCTTAGCACACTGGGGTGTTGGTCCATGCCTGGCAGTTTTATCTACTACTGCAATGCAGATAAATAAAATAATACATGGTGAGAATCACTGGAATCGTCTAGAGAAACTGCTGAGGACACTGAAGCAAAACAAAGAAGGAATTTGTGCTGAATTGCTTCCTGTGGTTGCTGTCAATTTTTATATATATATATATTTATTTTTTTTTTTCTTATTCTTAGGTACTTTGTATTGAAGATTTCAGCAGGGATTGAATATCCTGGTGAGATCAGATGGCCCTTGGCATTGTCCCTTTTCCTAGCTTGGGTGATTGTTTATGCCTCCCTTGCCAAAGGAATCAAGTCATCAGGAAAAGTAAGAACAATATTTGTGATTGTACACTCACAAGAAAGCAGGGTGCTGGTTTTTAGGGATGCACGTTCTCGTTTAAGGGATGAATAACTGAAAATATTTTCAGTAAATGACTGAGTATTAATTGAAATTCTTTTTTCCTGTTCTGTGTTTTCTAGCCAAAACAGGAACAATTTTTGTTCAACATTTTTTTCTCTAATCTTCAGTAAATTTAAGCTAAATTTAAATTGAGCTATTAAGCTGCACTCGGCAGTGGGATGGCACAAATGGTACTTTCCAGCCTTCCCTATTCTGTGTGGTGTTCACAAAAATTCTGCAATCATCTCACATTTCACTGGAATCTGGAAAATTGTGATGTAAATTAAGATGTTAAGTAACATTTTAAAATCAGAACTGAAAATTAAAAAAGCTTTGTGTGTGTGTGTGAGAGAGCAACATAACTAGGTATTTCCTGGGATAAGAAGTGGAAATGGAGACATGAATTCTCTAGAGCTGATCACAGAGTTCCAATTCCAAGCTATCCCTTTGCTTCTAGCAGCTGGCTTCATCTGTTGGGAGGTCACTTGGCAATTAACAGAAAATCCAGGGACACAGAGGGCCACAGGAAAGTTGAAGTTATTTTTTTCCCCTTACCTTAGTGGGATAAGAAGAAATATTTCATGAAAGGCAAGAGACTGGATAATAATGTGGTTTGGATGTGGCAATGGATATTTCTCTTCATGACCCTTGGTGGCCAAGAAAAATACTGACACTGATGTCAGAGAGAAAAATATTGACTCCTTGGTATTAGAGACAGAAATCCTGTATTCATGTAGAGATTAATTCAGTTTCTTGACTGTACAGAAATTCATCAGGGCAACTTGCTGAAACACCTCTTGAAACAGCAAGATAAGTTGGAAAAGCTGTTTGGAAAGTCCCTTCAGCCCAGACCCAGGCTAAGGGAGGCGATTCTCCCCCTCTGCTCTGGTGAAGCCTCCTGGAGTCCTGTGTCCAGCTCTGGAGCCCCCAGCTCAAGAAGGATCTCTTGGAGTGAGTCCAGAGGAGGCCACAAAGATGCTCAGGGGGCTGGAGCCCCTCTGCTGCAGGGACAGGCTGAGAGGGATGGGGCTGTTCCATCCGGGGAAGAGAAAGGTCCAAGGAGACCTTCCAGCACCTTCCATTGCCCAAAGGGGCCACAAGAGAGCTGGAGAGGGGCTGGGGACAAGGCCATGGAGGGACAGGACACAGGAATGGCTTCAGACTGACAAGGGGAGGGTTTAGATTAGGCATTAGAAGAAAATCTCCTCTGTAAAGGTGATGGGGCCCTGGCACAGGCTACCTAAAGGAGCTGGGGTTGCCTCATCCCTGGGAATGTTCAAGGCCAGGATGGGCTGGGTTTGGACCATCCTGGCCCAGGGGAAGGTGTCCCTGCCCATGGCTGGGGCTGGAATGAGGTGAGCTTTCAGGTCCCTTCCAACCCCAGCCACTCTGTGATATAATTCCACAATGTGTTAGGATATGTTTTTGTTTTGTTTAGGGCCCAGAGGTTAATGTGAAAAATATTTGAAATGATTTTGTGTTGAATGTAAAGCTTAACTGGCCATAATCCAACTGTTCTTTTGACCACAGAGAGAGCTGTGTTCTGGATAATTATTAAAACATTAAACACACAACCACTATTGTGTGCTTAGACATCAGGATGATTAGGTCCGTCTAGATAATTTCAGGCTTTCTTTCCTTTTTTTTTTTTTTTTAATTTGGACAATAACTGTCATCATGGTGGTATGTAATTATTAAGAGGTACAAACAGTAATAAAAATTCTTTAGGCTTTTTTTTTTTTTTAGCTAAATACAGAAAAATATAGAAGAAAATATAGAAGAAAACTACAGAAATGTGTTACTGAATAGCGCTTCTCATTTCATTTCCACTGAACTGTGATAGTACACTCTGGACAATGATCGAAAGTGGTATTTTCCTTTAGCTTTAAATTCCTATTGGAGATGGAGAGAGGAACCCTCTTCCCTTCTCTGTCTAGAATTCCAACTCTTACCCCTATTATTGGTGTTATTCCTGTTCCCAGCAGCAAGAAGAGCTGTAAAATTTCAGATTTCCAGGGCAATAACCCTGTTTTCTTAGTTTATCGCTGGGTGCTGTCTCTGAGCCTGAGTGATTGCCTTCCTCAGGCACTCACATGTCCCCTCCTCTCTTCTTACCCAAATCAGCCGCTCCAGTGACCTCCTCTCTGCCCTCTCCAGGTTGTGTACTTCACAGCTACATTCCCCTACGTGGTTCTCATCATCCTTCTCATAAGAGGAGTAACTCTACCTGGAGCTGGAGATGGGATCTGGTACTTCATCACACCCAAGTGGGAGAAGCTGATCGATGCTATGGTGGGTTTGCACAGGCACTTAGAGCTGCTGGGGTGAATAAATCACACAGATCTCTTGGGGTCTGCTGCAAGCATTTTCCATTTGCAGAGGTGGTGCTGTCATCTGGGGAAACTTGTGCTTCATCTTACATGGGTAAGGTGGTATTTAGGGTCACTGGCAGATGAAACATCAGTATCTGATGCAGACTTTCCCTCTTGATTTGTATTTTTTGTTTCTGAATGTATTTGAACTGGTACATATCAAACAATATAGTTTTTTATATTTGTGTCCTCCATATACAGCAAGGTTTATATTGTCCTTTTATATGGACTCAAAAGGAACAATGCCCCTTATCAAATGTACTAAATGGAAAATACCAATGTATTTTATGGCAGGATTTAAATATTCTATTGACATCCATTGGTCTAACACTTCTTCCTGAAACTGATGCCACTTTGTTTCCTACTTAGGTTTGGAAGGATGCTGCCACTCAGATTTTCTTCTCCTTATCTGCCGCATGGGGAGGTCTAATTACCCTCTCTTCATACAACAAATTCCATAATAACTGCTACAGGTGTGTAAGAGTGAAATGCATCTGTTTTATTAAACAGGTTTGTCCAAAATCAGCAGTCCTTCCTCTTGCAGAAATCTGGTTTGTAAGACCCCCAAACCCTTGTCTTCCCCCCCCGCCGTCTTTTTTTCCCTGATGTCCTTTTGTCCTTTTTTTCCCTCTTATACTTTTTTTCTTTCCTCCCCTTTTCCCTTTTTTTTCCCTTTTTCCCTTTTTCCCTTTTTCCCTTTTTTTTCTTCCTTTTTTCCCTTTTTTCTTTTTTCCCCTTTCCTTTTTTCCCTTTTCCCTTTTTTTTTCCCTTTTTCCCTTTTTTTTTCCCTTTTTTTTCCCTTTTTTTCCCTTTTTTTTTCCCTTTTTTTTTCCCTTTTTTTCCCTTTTTTTCCCTTTTTTCCCTTTTTTTTCCCTTTTTTTCCCTTTTTTTTTCCCTTTTTTTTCCCTTTTTTTTCCCTTTTTTTTTTCCCTTTTTTTTCCCTTTTTTTTTCCCTTTTTTTTTTTCCCTTTTTTTTTTTTCCTTTTTTTTCCCTTTTTTTTCCCTTTTTTTTTCCCTTTTTTTTCCTTTTTTTTTTTTTTTTCCCTTTTTTTTCCCTTTTTTTTCCCTTTTTTTTCCCTTTTTTTTCCCTTTTTTTTCCCTTTTTTTTTTTTCCCTTTTTTTTTCCCTTTTTTTCCCTTTTTTTCCCTTTTTTTTCCCTTTTTTTTTCCCTTTTTTCTCCCTTTTTTTTTTTTTCCTTTTTTTTTCCCTTTTTTTTCCCCTTTTTTTTTCCCCTTTTTTTTTTTCCCCCTTTTTTTCCCCCTTTTTTTCCCCCTTTTTTTCCCCCTTTTTTTTTCCTTTTTTTTCCCTTTTCCTTTTTTTCCCCCTTTTTTTCCTCCCTTTTTTTCCCCCTTTTTTCCCCCTTTTTTCCCCCCTTTTTTTCCCTTCCCCTTTTTTCCCCCTTTTTTCCCCCTTTTCTTTTTCCCCCCTTTTTTCCCCCTTTTTTCCCTTTTTTCCCCCCTTTTTTCCCCCCTTTTTTTTTCCCCCCTTTTTTCCCCCCTTTTTTCCCCCCTTTTTTCCCCCCTTTTTTCCCCCTTTTTTTTTCCCCTTTTTTCCCTTTTTTTCCCTTTTTTCCCTTTTTTCCCTTTTTTTTCCTTTCCTTTTTTTTCCCTTTTCTTTTTTTCCTTTTTCCCTTTTTTCTTTTTTTTTTTTCCTCTTTCCCGTTTTGTTTACATATAACCATTTTTGATTTGTGTATTTTCTGCTCTCACCCAGATCCTAATCTACTATCTCCAGATGAGCATTTAGCTTATTAAAGCTCCTGCTTTAGCCTGGATGTGTCAAGAGCTGTGAGCAGTGAAACAGAATCACTTGCAGCTCTGCTGAAGGACAGCCACGAGCTGAAGGTTGCATTGTGAAACATGCAGGACTTGAACCTGCAACTGCCATTTATGTGATTCTCATATCTCCTAAATGCTCTTTCTGTTTCCAATTATTGTGATTTTACATGTACAAAGTTATTTTCATGCTATGAAATTTAAAATCACTTCTATTTGAAATCACAGAAAGCTGATTTTACCAGGGGAAAAGTCAGTGTATAGTTTTTCATGCAAAAACTTGCCAGCTAAAATATCTGCAGATGGAAAACAAAAGCAAGTTGCATTAGTGGAGTCCTTCCCTGCTATTTTACAGCTTTTAAAGTCAATCTGAATTAAACCTTTGCCAATTCCTGCAATGCCAGAGGTGCTGATCCAGCACAGCCAGCAGCAGGCACAGGGACTCATCCAAGAGATGCTCAAAAACTTTCCCCAGTCAAGACTTCAAAGCAAACACTCCTTGGGATTTCCACTGCCATCTCCTATGGCTTCCAAGTACAGAATACAAAATATTTAACTTAAAAAAGAAATGTGGATAAGGATATTAAAAAGAAATTTTAAAAATATTTTTATTAGTGCTCAAAAGTAATTTAATGAAATTACCCCAAAATATGGGTGAAAGCTAATGGTGTTACATACACAGTAACTCCCACCCACCAATCCTTTGGGTCCTATTTTTGAAAATGCTATTCCTGAGCTTTCTTCATTTTTTTTTAATACAATCAGAATATCGGGGGGAAAAATGGAGGAAGCATCATGCTACCTTTCTTCATTAATTTTACAATGTTTTGTGGAGTTTGGATGATGTTAATGAAAATTTTTAAGGCAATACATGGTAATGAAGTTTAAAAATACTACAGTTCCAATACCAAATACATGCTTTACCTGTGTTAGGCAGGGATATGAGAGACTGAAGCAGAAATCATTAGAAAAGCTTAGTTAATCCTAATTTTTTTAATTTTACAGCACAACCTTGAATACTGAAATGAAGCATGACTATTTTCTCTTTCAATTTCTATATTCATTATGTTTTAATACAGAAATTGTACTTTTCAGTTACACATTAATTTTAAACATAGTTAAAAAATCTATAATTGCTGTAAATTTACATAAATTGACTTCATAATGAATACCTGAAATATTTCAAACCTGTCTAGGTTTTGGAAGAAGGTTAACACATGATGATTCCAAACAGCACATTGTCATTTTTTTTTTCTCTAGACCCAAAGAATTAATGAAATCTTTCCTGCTAAGACATGCTCTGTTAGAAATTCTAGAAGTTTGCCAGCTTAGTGAGGTTCTTTGACAGCTTTTCAAGTTGTATTTCATTCTGTTCCTGTCAGGAAAAATAGCAGTAGGAACAAGCAATTCTGGCCAACATAACCCCCCAGATATTTAACATGAATGATCTGTTTTTCTAAGGATTTAGTAGCTTATGGGGAGTTCTCTGGGTGCACATATTGTTTAAAAAAATCCTGTCAAGGATGTAACAACTATGGATGGGGCTCATGAGGTCTGATTTGCTGTCAAGTCTTGACATACCCAGCACAATAAGACATTCAGCTATAGATTTCTTGAGATTCCCTTGACAATAACAACCATGGAAAGATGTACTGAGGAATCCTCCCTCTACAGACAGGAAGGTGATGGAGCGAGTTCAGCAATGTAGAGAAAGCTTAACCCTGGAATTGTGTGTGAGTACAAGAAGGATAAGGCAAAAATCATCTTACCTGGACAGCAGTGGTTAGTCCACAGCCAATATGGAGAGCAGATGTCCTCTTGAGGCAGAGTTAAAAAATATGCTGCAAATCATGTCACCAGGGCTGCTTGTCTCCTGCAGAGAGGCCAAGGGCAGATGTGCTTGCTCTCCTGCAGGACCTGTGCTTCCTGCACAGCACATGGGTGAGGGCAGCCTGCAGAGCTGATTCCTGCAGGTGCTGGGGAGACTTCTGTGCTCTCTGGTCAGCATCAAATGCACCTGATAAGTATGAAAGTGTGCCTTCACCAGCAGACCCACAAGATGTGTGTGCTCATGGGAAACTCCTGGAATGCTTCTACAAAACCTTCCTCGTGTGCATCCCAACAGGCTTCTTGTGCTTCCTTTGCAGGGACACCCTGATAGTCACGTGTACCAACAGTGCCACAAGTATATTTGCAGGATTTGTCATCTTCTCAGTTATTGGCTTCATGGCAAACGAGCTCAAAGTGAATATTGAAGCTGTGGCAGACCAAGGTAGGGCTCACTGGTATTTCATTACTTAGGCAGGCACCCTGTGGCACTTCCAGCTCTGTTATTAATGGTAACATTGGTGTTGGAGGTGGGAATGATGGCTTCCAAACTGGTGTGGATGAATAAACCACTTGTAGGCACTTCTGTACAGGAGAAGTACCCTGGGAAGTCAAGATTTTAGTTAAAATCTCTTAATTACTTGCTTGGTAAGAGAAAGAAGGAAGTTGAGACTTATTCTGACCCTTTGTGTAAATGGCTGCTGGAGGCCAGGTGGGATTGTCCCTTCATATAGTCTAAGGGATTATTGGCTTTCTCATTGGTCTCTGCTGCTGTTTGTCAAATCCTCTTCAAGGCAAAAGTTATCTCTGGTGGTGGGAATTTTGGATGAGAGGAGGAGGGGAGAAATCTGGTACGAGGGCTGGATTGTGCTTCTGAACTGTGAGGAGCAAGGAGATGCCTCCATGGAGAACTGAAACATTTCTGATCTGACTAGAACATCTTGGTTAGTGAAGAGAGATGGTCATTAGTGGGGATCTGAAAGGTCTTTATTGGTAGAGCTGAGCAGCACTATGCCAACTAAACCATAGATCTGGCTGCCAGTCACTGCTAGAGCAGCTCAGGGATGAGACTCCACCATCATTGCTAGGACAGCTCCAGGGATGAGGACTCCACCATCATTGCTAAGCAGCTCAGGGATGAGACTCCACATTGTAGGACAGTCAGGATGAGGACTCCACCATCATTGCTAGAGCAGCTCCAGGGATGAGGACTCCACCATCATTGCTAGAGCAGCTCCAGGGATGAGGACTCCACCATCATTGCTAGGACAGCTCCAGGGATGAGGACTCCACCATCATTGCTAGGACAGCTCCAGGGATGAGGACTCCACCATCATTGCTAGAGCAGCTCCAGGGGTGAGGACTCCACCATCATTGCTAGGAAGCTCAGGGTAAGGCTCCACCTCTTGCAGGACGTCCAGGATAAGGACTCCACCATCATTGCTAGGACAGCTCCAGGTGAGACTCCACCATCATTGCTAGAGCAGCTCCAGGGATGAGGACTCCACCATCATTGCTAGAGCAGCTCCAGGGTGAGGACTCCACCATCATTGCTAGAGCAGCTCCAGGGATGAGGACTCCACCATCATTGCTAGAGCAGCTCCAGGGATGAGGACTCCACCATCATTGCTAGAGCAGCTCAGGATGAGACTCCCATCATTGCTAGAGCAGCTCAGGCATGAGGACTCCACCACCTTCCTGGGCTGTCCTTTCCAATGCTTAGCCGCCCTTTCAGTGAAAAAGTTCTTCCTGGTTTCCAGCCTGAACCTCCCTGGCACAGCCTGAGCTGTGTCCTCTTGTCCTGTCCCTGGTTTCCTGGGAGCAGAGCCTGACCCCCACTGCTCAGGGTGTTGTAGGAGTTTTTAGGAGTAATGTTTACATTAATAGTTTAATTTTAGATTTCACCTCTGTTCTGGAACAAATGACAAAAGCAGCCCCAAAATCTAAACCACACTGCAGTCACCAAAATGATTTGTGAGGAGTTGGAGCTAAGGAAGGTGTGTTTGAGTGGAGCTGCAGTGGAAGCTCCAGAGGCAGAGCAGTGGGATGAGGCTGTCAGGGCTGTCAGGGGATGCTTGGCTCGGCTGGGCACCTCTCTGGGATGGGGAAAAACTCAGCACAGGAGGGCAAAGCCCCTTTTCTGTGGAGTGCTTGTGGTGGTCTTGGAGTGAGCAACAAGCCCCAGGCTGGAGCTCTCTGTTCCCAGCTGTTCCAAGGCATGTGGGAACAGCTGTGAGTGCATTTGTAAGAGCCTGTTCAGATCATGTAAAATTATTTCATGAGGGGGAGGCTTTGCTGCTCTCCTTGACGGGGGAAACAAAACTGAGTGAAGAAATAGATGAATTTGCAGTAGGAAGAGAGTGAAGATTTAGGGTGGACTGATTTTAAGTCCAGGTGGAATTAAAGATTTCAGGTGGACTGAAATTTAAGATTTTGTGGACTGAGGTAGTGCTTTGTATAACCATAGTTAAAAAGCAAACTCAAGAACTGGTAAAAAGAACCAGCCTTTGTCATTGCCTTATTATTATTATTTTTTTTTAAATTCTAAAGTTGCATTTCTTTTTGCAGTGAAGGAGAAAAAAACCAAAATGATGATGAAACATAATCTCCCTTCAAGTTTTCAAAACCTTGAATGAAAATGTTAATGGATATAAGAAGGGTTTAAATTCTTTTTCTTTTTTCTTTTTTTTTCCTCCTAAAATATTAATCTGAAACACATCACGTGATTTTTTTTTTCATTTAGAATTTTCTTTTCAGGAAAAACTCTGATGAACAAATAAAACAGAGGGAAAGACAGCACAATCTCTTTTTGTTCTACTCTCTGAGTAAGAACATAGTGTAGTTGAAAAATATTGTACTTTAAAGTGAAAGTTCAAGGTAATTTTATTTTTTAAGGCATATAAAGTACTTGGATTTTTTTCTGGCTTTTATATACTTTTATAAAGAGTTCATACTCACCAAATCTTGGAAGATGGAAGGAATGGGAGCTAGCATCCCTGTGCCTATTTCCTGTGGCTGGATGCTACCAGGCGTGTGTTTTCTAGGAGAGTTATGAGGGGCTGACATGGACACATGTGCAGTTTCATGTTCTGTAATTTAACTTTTCCTAGAAGTGTGATTAATGGGAACTCATTATTCTGAGACCTAATTAAACTTCTATATACAGGCAGCAAGTTTAAACAGCCCTTATCTCCAAAAGTCAAGAAGAAATCTTGAATCAAGAGATTAAAGAAGTGTTTATAAATACAATAGCTGTTCTACATGCAAAAAGTAATTTTTTCCAGCACATTTTAAAGACAGCAGCACTTATGAGTCATATACAGAGGTTGTTTTGGTTCTTCTTTACTGTGTTTTAACTCTTGTGTTTACCTTTTGTTTAGAAGGAACCCCAAACACTTGACAAGTTGCCCAAGGAGATGATTTTTATGCTGCTGGAGCTGTTTTTTCTCAGTATATGAGCAAGCAGCAGTTGTCTCTTGAGCACAAGCAGCAGGTGCAGCTGGGGTGCAATGATCTAAAGTAGAAATGTCCAGGGCAGAGCGAGAGGGGAGCCCATTCTCTTGGCATGAGGACAGCCTGGCTCTCCTGTGCATCTCACCTGGCAGGCAGCATCTCTGAGGGCTCGAAGGGTGTCCCTTCAGCTGGGATAAATAGAGGAGAAGTGCCACCTACTGAAATGCTGCCACCACAGCCCTGCAGCCTTGGCTCCAGGCAGAGCTAAGCACTTAGAAAAAAATCTTCTTTACAGTCGATAGAAATTAGTAGATATTAAATTTGTATATAAATATATAAGGAAAATTTCTGATTTAGGCCATAAAAGATTATTCCATCTCCTTATTTCTTGTCCTCTGTATTATTTCAGATTTTCCATTATTTCAGGTTTTCTGGTGGATTTTTTTAGAAGCACAGTAGTTTTCACCTTCTGTCTGGTATCAGCTCTGGGCATGCTTTATGTTCTCTCCTCGTTTAACAGTGTGGCAATGAGTGGAAGAAGAGTATTTGCATTTCCATTCATGTTGTAGCATTGGAGGTTTGCCATGGGTTGCTAATTGTCAGGGAAGTGGCAGGAATTTCATCACAGAGCGGGACAGAAAAATGGCTGCAGTGTGTCAATTTTTGCTGATTTTTTAAAAATTTGGTCAGTGTGTTGGTATACTGGTTGAATTTGCATTCTGCTTGGAAAGTTTGAGTAAAGAAGTGATTTGAAATTTATGGTATAAATAGAAATTAATCAGGTCAGGCTAAATTCTGTAATGTTTAAGCCTTTCTGTAAATAAGAAAGATTGAATCTGATAACCTTTATTTCTCTTATTTCTAGGTCCTGGGATTGCTTTTGTGGTTTACCCAGAAGCCTTAACTAGGCTGCCCCTCTCTCCCTTCTGGGCTATAATATTCTTTTTGATGCTTCTAACTCTTGGATTAGACACAATGGTAAACTGCTTTTGTGTCCCATTCTTTTCCTTTTGAATTTCCTATTTATTTGTTTGGAGGACCATGCAACTGATTGCTATTTCCCATGTGGGCAGCAAGTCATGAAAAAGAGGAATGAAGTAAGGCCATCAGTGCTGAAATCATTTTGGCAGAGCTTTGGTGCTGCCATCTGAGACCATTTAACACCTAGAACTCAAAATACTCTCTTATATTGTGTTGGACCACATCGTGGGCACTTTGAGAAATGAAAAATGAAACAAAATGAACCTTTTCTTTTTGTTGTTTTTCAGTTTGCCACCATCGAGACTATTGTGACCTCTGTGTCAGATGAGTTCCCCAAGTACTTACGCACACACAAGGCACTGTTCACTCTTGGCTGCTGCGTGTCCTTCTTCATCATGGGATTTCCTATGATCACTCAGGTAATGACACTGGCTTCCAGCATCACTGTCTGTCCCCAGTCCCCCTCTGGTGGCTGCTTTCCTCCTGCACAAGCTGCAAAAGGTTTGGCTGAATTCTGCCACATGTGACACATGGTGCATCCGAAAGCCTTATTTAAAAATAAAAACCAAATAAATTATTTAATAATAAAAAAAATTAATGGGTGCTCTGACTGAGATATTCTTAAAAGAATATCTCTTCTATATCTAATCTATATCTAATCTATATCTATATAATCTAATATATATATGGAATGAAATAGTCTTTAATGTTTCTTCCAGCGTAACTCATTCTATGAATAAAGGAAAAGACCCCAATCAATTTTGAATGTTATATAAGTATGCACACTTGTTTAGAGTGTCTTTCCTCTGAGATTAGACATATACATATGGTCTCAGCAAACTGTGGGGTTAATACTGGAATTCCCATCTATTGTTGGTAAACTTCAGGGTCTTCTTCATTAATACCTTCAGCATTATCTATAATTTCAAGATGGGTTGCATAAAATCTTAATATTTTATCCATCTTTTCCCCCCACTTTTTCTTTCTTTTCTTCCCCCCCTTACCTCACCTACTAGCCCAAGTTTGCTGTTCTAAAGCCCAGGAAGGATTCAGTCCTTTATTCACTTGAATTATGCTGCTTAGCTCCATCATGGAGACAGGATATTGCATCCTTTCCAAACAGAGGAACTGGGCTCATTATTATGGTGGTTCTGCTCTCCATGGTGATTTTGCTTTTGACACAGTGTTATGTGGTGTGAGACTCTGCAGGAGAGAGGTCTGATCACAGTTCAGTTCTTAATCTTAAAGGACTGAACTCAAAGTCTTCCCAAGGTGTCCTAGCTACCAGAATCAGATGCACCCTCTGCTTTTTTCTTGTTTGATATTCATTCAGCCAGAAGGAAGAAGATAGAGTGCAGCATGAGCCTGTGTCCCATTGATGTTTGGATGTTTCCTTGGGTCCTGTTCCTCTCTAATCTGCCTGCCTCGATGCCACGAGTAACCTTTTATCTTTCTTTCCTTAGGGTGGAATGTATATGTTGCAGCTTGTGGACACTTATGCAGCCTCCTACTCTCTTGTCATTATTGCCATCTTTGAGCTTGTTGGAGTCTCCTATATCTATGGTAAGGAAAAACGTTGGGTTTGGACAGCCTATGTCAAAGAAACATTTTATCAAATGATAAAGTGCAATTCTTAAGGAAAGGAGTAATTCTTTGTAATTAAAAAGCCTCAAAATTCCCTTATTTTGGACAGAAGCATGATAGGATTTCAGGATACCTTTAAATTCAAAAGACTTTCATACAGTCTCAAGTAATTTTCACCAACAGCTCAAAGAGATGAGGATAGACCAAACATTTGGTGACACTTTTCCAGGGATGCTTTTGTGCTTCAACAGTTTTAGGGACAGAGACCTCCTGAGCCAAAAGAGGTATCTTTGCATTTGCAGTGGATGCCAGGCACTCACCAGAGCTGCTCTGTCACTGTCTTCTGCCACTGGGCAGGGGAGAGAAATCAGAACAAATGTTCATGGGCTGAGATAAGGACTGGGACAGATCATTCAGCCCTTACTGTCATGGGCAAAACAGACTCAGTTTGGGGATATTGGTTGCATTTATTGCTAAGCAAACCAGAACAGAACAAAATAGGATAATGAGATAAAAATAAATTTTAAGAACACCTTACCCCCACCCCTCCCTCCTTCCCAGCTCTATCTCCTCCCCACAGCAGCACAGGGAGATGGGAATGGGGTTATGGTCAGTTCATCACAGGTTGTTCCTGCTGCTGCTCAGCAGAGGAGTCCTGCCCCAGCGTGGGGTTATTCCTACAGGAGACAGTTCTGCAAGAACTTCTCCAATGTGAATCTGTTTCATGAACAGCAGCTCTCCAGGAGTGTCTGTAACGTGGGTCACTCTTCCATGTTGTGCAGTCCTTCAAGGACAGGCTGCTTCTCATGTGAGTTCCTCACAGGGTCACAGGTCCTGCCAGGACCTGCTCCAGCACGGGCTGCCCACGGGTTCCCAGCCCCCTTTGGGCATCCCCTGCTCTGGTGTGAGCCCCTGCCTGGGCTGCAGGTGGATCTGTGCCCCCCTGTGCCCTCCAGGGGCTGCAGGGGAATCTCAGCTCCGGGCCTGGAGCAGCTCCTGCCCCTCCTGCTGCCCTGAGCTGGCAGTCTGCAGGGCTGCTCCCCTCACATAGTCTCACCCTGCTCTTCTCTGCTGAATTAACACCTGAGCAATAGCTTGGATTTTGTCCTATTAAAATCTGTTATCAGAGGTGTTGCAATCATTCCTGACTGGCTCAGATTTGGCCAGTGGTGGGTCTGTCCTGGGCCTCCAGGGATTGCCTCTGCCAGACACAGGGGAAGCTTTCACAGCTTCTCACAGAAGCCACCCCTGTAACCCCCACTGCTACCAAAACTTGTCCCTGCAAACCCAACACAGCTTTTAACAACTTTTGAAATCTCTTTTTTCCATGTAGACATCCAGCCTTCCCTTCTTCCTATTTGTCCATATCCTAGACTCTAGACCATGCAGCATGATTAATTATCCACAGCAGTAACACCAGTTATATTGATCCATGTGGATGGACATTGAATTGTGAGGAAGGTCTTCAGTTGGTATAAAACTGTGCAATTACCACAAAGCTACTGTAGTTACAATTGATACCAGCTGCTGATGTGCTCCCAAACTTGCCCAGTGTTTTCAGGAGACTGATTCTTGGAAATGTGAAGATCTTCCCACATACCTGATTAATTAATTTATGCCTGGAGTGTAAAGGGGTTTCTGCTCTAGCTGTGGACAGGAATGAATTATATACTTTAATCAGCTAGGCATAAAAATCCAAGATGTTCTGCTGAAGCTGCTTGTGTAGCCACTGAATTTGGGCTCTGGATTCTTGTACCTGCCTGTGTTGTGGAGTCCACTCTGTAACACAAGTACTTTAAAATATAGTACAGGTTTCAAATCATGCAGAATTTGGTGCTCTTGCTCGAGAAATGAATGTTATAGGCAGGACAGGGAATCAGCCCTTCCTTGTTTTCTCTAATTTCATGGAAATACAGCAGTGTATTTAACCTCCACTGACCTCCAATTCCGTGAGTATGCCTGAGAGAGTGGCTGCTAAGCCAGACATGACCTAGAGAGGAAATGTTACAAAATGTGATGGAAAAATTCAAAATGCAGAGAGAAAAGTTGATTTAGGCCAGTCATGTTTTGGTTGAACGAAATTCTTGGTGTTTTTTATGTCCCTGGAATGTAAGTAATTCAATTAGAGTTGGTTTAGAAGTGATATGAAACCCAGCTTCTCTAAAATCAATACAATTTCATAGGAGGTGATGAGTGGGGAAGCTTAAAAAGATTTTAAGGGTTTGTGGGGGATTTTTTGCCTTCCTTCTCCTCCTCACTTTGCTGACAGCATACCTGAACCACGCTGTACTAGATGTTTTCACTCTTTCTGGTCACCAGCATTGACAGCATCACCTGATCTGTGCCAGAGATTGCCCCCTTTAAAACCTTTGCTAATAGTGTGAAAGAGAAAAATTATGTGTTTAAAATATTTTAATATTTTAAAAACTCCTTAAATCTGTGAAATTTCTTTGCTCTGCATGATTTTAAATAAAGATGAAGGTAAATAAGGAGCAAGAGCTGGCCCTGTTCCTCCTGTGAACACTGTGTGGCAGAAGCACTGCAAACCAGACTTTGTGGAATGACATTTTTATCAGGTTTGGAAGAAAAAACTGCTCTGGCCAGTGTTTGCTTTGCCCAGCAATTCCAGTATCCCTTAAAACATGAACATTTATGAAAACCATAACATAATGCAGAAATAATAACAGCTCTGTAAAGGAAGGACATGAATAGAGGAGAAAGGTTTTGTTTTTTTTTGGTTTTTTAGTGAGATATTACTTTAGTGTAATCAGATGTGGAAAAGGTTTGACAAATTACCAATCATTCTTTTTATGCTTTCTGTACAACTGATTGTTCATCAACAGATGTTGGTAAAGCCTTTGCTGTAATCTGTTTCAAACAAAGACCGTTCCCTGGAATTAACCTTTTGCTAGACTGAGCAGCTTCCTTGCTTTTAAATGAAAAAGGAAAGACTTACATTAAAATCATTGCCTGTTTGACTAATGTACCAGAGCTACTTTTACTGTGCTAAAGCTACTTTTGTGAGGACTGTTCACAGAAATACAACTTGTGCATTTGTGATTTGTGTGTTGTAAATACAAGAGAAGCTGCTGCTTGGGTTATATTCCTTCAAGCAGAGCTTAAAATTGGCATAATATATTTTCAAGGTCTGACAACTGCTGTTTTACACTCCACTGACACCTTTCTCTGTGTACTTGTACTCTTCATGGCAAGCAGATTGGCACAACAGTGGCAGGTGCTTTTATGATGAAATAAATTTGTCTTTAGTTCTTGTTACATGTTCTGCTTGCTGAGCTTGTTGAGATTTTTAAATTAAAAAGAGACACATGTGGTTATTTCCTTGTAATCACTTATTTTTCGGTAGAGTCTGTGCTCCATAATCCAATCAAATTCACCTTTTTATTTCACATGCTGGTTTATTCTCCAGTTGTTTATTCTCTAATTTATGATGAATGATTAGTAAAGAACAGCTTAGATGTGTGGGTATTAATTTAATCATCAGCATAATTCCCACTGTTGCATTTTTTAGCATGAAGCCAAAGACAAAAATCCCTGTGTTTGAGTGAAACACTGCTGGAAACTGAAAATCTGTGGTGGTAACTTTGTTCATCCTGATCTGTTTTTTGACAGTTTGTTTTTTGGAAGGTTCATTGTCAGAATGAGTGGAAACTGCTGCTGTGTATTTGTAGGAAAAATTAGTAATTTTGAACATTTTACCTGGAGCAGAATAGTGAAGTAATAGACTGGTTAGGTTTGCAGACTTCTTTAAAATGGATTTTGTATCTTAGCACTTATGAATACATCATTCCACTTTAGAGAGGGAAAAATCAGATATGGAATACCATGTGCTGTTTATTTCCCAAAGTTATTCATCCAGCCTGACTGATCTAAGAGGGAGACCAGATTTACTAAGATTTGAAAAGAAAAATTGGGGTTCTCTTAACTAAAATATCCTTTGCTTTTTTTTCTGTGGAACTTTCACTGGAAAGAGATAAGTAACATGTAATCCCTCTATCTGTTTACACACATTTGACTCCTGAATTGATAATATTTAAGAGTGCCTTCAACTGTGAATATTTACTGACCATTCCACAAAGGAACTTTTTTTTTGTTGCTTTTAAATTGGAGTATCAAACAAATCTGTGCAGGTTTACACGAAGCTAGCATGACTTTTGGAGGCAGAAACCCCATGTAACTACGCATTTAGGGATCCCTTCTTTATAGCAGCAAGGGTGGCTGAAGTAGACACTTTAAATGGGATTTAAACTTTGTGGAAATACCCATCAGCCTGTACCTTGTGCTGCTGCAATTAGTGTAAGACCAGCTTTGTTCCCAGCACAGCACAGGGATGGCTGCTGTGTGAGCATCTCCCTCACACTCACTGCAGGAGCTGCACAGGTAAAGAAAACACAGGGCCAAATCTTGCAGTTGAAGCAAAAATCTCCTTTCAGGTCCACCACACAATGACCTGGGAGGTTACATTTTGTCCAGACATACAAAGTTCTGTTACAAAATGGAGAAAAACCCAATTAGTCAGACTGGTGCTGAATTACACTGATTCCGTGGGTCAGAAATACTACATGTATTATTTACATATAACTTAAAATTACATATATTTTACATGTAATTTTACAGGTTTGTTTGTAAAGAGGCTTTCTGAAGAAGATCATTTGTGGTAGTCAGTAAAAGAGAAAAAGAGGGAAAGAAAAAACAGAGAAAAAAGGGACCTCTGGGTCACCTTGTCTCAGCTTTCTGAGCTTACATCCACTGCAGATTTTAATTTTCCCCCTTCCCTAAACACAGTCTATTGCAGTACTATTTTCCTATTTAACTTCTGTATTTTTCTTCTCTGTTCCTTACCATGACAGGGTTCTTTAGCTGTTCTCTCACATGCTGCCTGCCTGAGCAGGGTCTCTGTGTGCTCAGCCCTGAGGGGCTGCCAAGCATCACCCAGCCCTGCTGCTCTGCTCGGGCACTGCAGGATGAACCAGTGCTGTTTGCTTACCTTCCTGACTCTCAGAACAATCAGGTGGAGAGATTTATTTCTCCTTGATACCAAGAAAGGCTTCCAAAGTAGGTGGATCAAGCCTGGGGATTATCCCTTTTTACAGAAGCTGCAGTAGCTGACTGTATACAATAAGAGATAAAGTAGTTTATTCCTTTTCTTACAAGCATTTCTTCCCTTACTCAACCCCTTTTCTCCAGTATTTAAGCTTTCCACACATCATGCAAGCTAGACAATATGCTGCAGAACAATGCTTTGCAAAATTTAGATAAATTTGGCCCAAATTTTTAACATTTGTGTGACAGATGAACAGATGAGCTCTGACCTCCCTCTTCTTATTACAATTTTAGGGTTTTTTTTGTGTTTGGGTTGTGTGTGGTGTTTTTTCTTTTTTTGTTTGTTTTTTTTTTTTTTTTTTTTTTTTTAGCTTTTGGATAAATTACTAATAGCTAACTTACTAATAACAAGGAGGGAATAGCAGAATAGCAGCTGCTGACCAACACACCTTTCCCTGTCACATGGCATGGCCAGGGAGGAGCTGCAGAGTGGCTGAAATCCCATTTTCCAACTTGGCATGTTTTATTAACTCAAGTAATTTATAGATGCAGTGAATATAATATTCTGAGGAACTAACATACTAATTGGTTTGTTTTTTTTCAGACAACATTGAATATAATTTAAAATATTTACAGGTGCTTTCTAGGAATTTTAAATATCACTTATGCATCGGGTGAAAAAGAATAGGATATCACCAGTTTTAGTGCTAAGCTGTAATCCAGTCATGTAGCAGGTATAGAGAAGCTGAGATATTGCCTGTGCTGAAGCAAGTACACAGATATTAATAAGGCTGATTTCACAGGGAAATAAAACAAATGGGCAAATAATTGCAGCTACCCAGTACATATTATTAATGCTTTAGCACATAACATACTAAAAACCTAATCTCAATGTAAAAGCTCAATTGCTTTAATCCTCAAGAAGGAAATATTATATTGGAATGGTTTCCACCCTATTATCCCCATTTTTTACTGTGTAGTTAGATCCTCCAGGGAAGCTTTCAAACAAAAAGTTGGAGTTTGTTTTTGTAGTTAGGCACAAGGGAGGGCACCAGAACTCTGTTGCAGACTGCAGCTGGTTTCTTTCACACCTAATTTCTTTTCCATTTGCTGTTTACAGGATTGCAGAGATTTTGTGAAGATATAGAAATGATGATTGGATTCCAGCCAAGTAAATTCTGGAGAGTCTGTTGGGCATTTGTGACCCCAACTATTTTAACAGTAAGTAAAAAAAAAAAAGAAGAGGAAAAAAAAGTTAATGTCTTCTCCAAAGAGTTTTATTGTTGTTTATTCATTATTTGTGATATGTTTGGGTGTTAGTAGTTAGAACCTGGATGCAGACACCTAAAGACAGTGCCTGTGTTCTTGCCATGGGTGTGCAGCAGAAGCAGTGTAAGCCATGGTGTTTCCAGTGGAGAGGGACAGTGAGTCTCCCAGGATAACGGTGACCCTTTCCTGGCCGTGCAAAATGCTGCTGTGGCACACCATTGCACGGCAGCATTATGGATTATTGTGTGTATATGTTCATATATATGTGTGTGAGTGATATTTATGTACGCACGGGGGAAAGACAAGATCCCTCTGTGTGCGGTCAGGTTGAGCTAGGGGGAAAGCCCATCTTATTGCCCGGGGGCTGGTGCGGGAGGGCTGCCCTGGAGAGCGGGGTGAGGGGTGATGGGGTGAGGGCGAGGGTGATGGGTGAGGGCGAGGGGTGATGGGTGATGGGGCGAGGGGTGATCGGCGATGAGCGAGGGGTGATGGGGCGAGAGGTGATGGGGTGATGGGCGAGGGGATATAGGTGATGGGTGAGGGGTGATGGGGTGATGGGCGATGGGTGATGGGCGAGGGGATATAGGTGGATGGGCGAGGGGATATAGGTGTGGGCGAGGGTGATATAGGTGATGGGCGAGGGTGATAGGTGTGGGCGAGGGGATATAGGTGATGGGCGAGGGGTGATAGGTGATGGGCGAGGGGTGATGGGGTGATGGGCGATGGGTGATGGGCGAGGGGATATAGGTGATGGGCGAGGGGATATAGGTGATGGGCGAGGGTAGGTGATGGGCGAGGGGTGATGGGCGAGGGGTGATGGGTCGATGGGCTCGGGCGATGGGCTCGGGGCGGTGGGCTCGGGCCGATGGGCTCGGGGCGGTGGGCTCGGGCGTGGGCTCGGCGATGGGCTCGGGGCGATGGGCTCGGGGCGGTGGGCTCGGGGCGATGGGCTCGGGGCGGTGGGCTCGGGGCGGTGGGCTCGGGGCGGTGGGCTCGGGGCGATGGGCTCGGGGCGGTAGGCTCGGGGCGATGGGCTCGGGGCGGTGGGCTCGGGCGAGGCTCGGGCGTGGGCTCGGGGCGTGGGCTCGGGGCGGTGGGCTCGGGGCGATGGGCTCGGGGCGGTGGGCTCGGGGCGGTGGGCTCGGGGCGGTGGGCTCGGGGCGATGGGCTCGGGGCGATGGCTCGGGCGTGGGCTCGGGCTGGGCTCGGGGCGGTGGGCTCGGGGCGGTGGGCTCGGGGCGGTGGCTCGGGGCGCTGGGCTCGGGGCGGTGGCTGGGCGTGGGCCGGGCGGGCTCGGGGCGGGGCTCGGGGCGGTGGCTCGGGCGCTCGGGGCGCTCGGGGCTCGGGGCTCTGCCCGCTCCCCCCTTCAGCTGCACTGCCCAGCGCCTGCCTTCGGGAATTCAGGCAGCATTCTTCCGTGTGGTCTCTCCATCTTAACCCTCACAAATGCCGCCTTCATCCAATTTCAACCATCGCTATGAAACGTTTTTTCGAAGTCCAGGGGACCAAATCCAATAACTAGGTCTACATTTGTGGTCCGGGTTTCTAACATGGTGCTTCTTTAAATTTCAAACTAAGTGCAGATACAATCTGCAATCACGTATCTTTTTTTTTTTTTTTTTTTTTTTTTTTTTTTTTTTTTACACAAGAATGAAATAATTATTCTAGCCATTTCAAAAGGTTTCACCTTGACAAATCAGCAGAAAACAAGAGAGCCTCCCTTCACCAGTGTCTCTGTTTGAGAGCACGTACCTCCACTTGGAAGTCCTCAAGAAATATTCTGCATTTGTGTAGAGTTTTCAATACTCATCATCCCACAGCAGGGTTAAATAGTTCCCACAAGTCCCACAAGCACAGAATGGTTGGGGTTGGAAGGGACCCTAAAGCTCCTCTCATCCCACCCCCTGCCATGGCAGGGACACCTTCCCTGTCCCAGGCTGTTCAGGGCCCCATCCCACCTGGCCCTGGACACTTCCAGGGATCCAGGGGCAGCCACAGCTGCTCTGGGTGAGCGTTCTTAGCTGTTCAGGTACAAGATAAGAAAGGTTTCTGGAATTCTTGAAAAGACACATTTTGAAGCAGTAAGTATGAGCTCAGCTGGTAGGTGGAGAAGTAAAGCAGTGACTCTCCAGTCCTTTGCAGTTGCTCCTTCCAGAGAAGTTATATTTCAGCTCATGTGCTGGGAGGTTCCTGTGTGTGGTGTTCTGTAGTGCTGTGTAAGTGTTGGCAAATACTTTCATACCTGGAGGGGGAAGAAAAAGGCGCTGGATGAAGTCAATGATTTCTTTTCAGTATTGTTAATTCACAAATGAGGAATTTTTTCCTGAAAACTGGAAAAGGTTTAGTTTTTACAGAGAGTGCTGCCTGTGTGAAGGGACCAGTGAGTTTTGGTGAGCTCAACAAAACCCTGAGTTGTGAAGAAATGAAATTTTCTATGGTAACAATGATTTCTCCAATGGGTAAAATGAAGGTGGTCTACTTTTCTGCATAAATTTTCTTTATCAGTTGTCTTCATTGCACTACAGTATTGCTCTGTGAAAACCAGGCAGATCTATCTTAACTACCTGTTGTTTGATTGTGACGTCTGCCTATAGTTGTCAAATCACTTTTACAATGAAGACATAGTCCAGTTTATAGTGTTAGGATGATGCCAAAGGTATTTATCTTCTTTTGGGGACATTGTTAAAAATGAAGGCATGTGCATATGGGATTTTATAGCTGCCTTAGACCCTGTTTTACACTTCTGAAGGGAATTGTAAGGCTTTTCTGCAAATTGCTCAGATCCATTACTAATTAGACTTGTGCTCATAGCTACTGTCAGTAATCACAACCAGGGAATAGGAAATTATGTTGTTTGTTAAAGAAAACAAATTTGAACTGACCGTGTTTACTCTCTACACTTGCACGTTCTGTTGTTGCTCCCTCCAAATGCAATATTTAGTGAACTTGCAGTGAGAAATAAATTGACACTGATGAGTCATAATTCAATTTTTATGCAATGGAAACAGACAAAGCAAAACCAAGCAATGAATTCTTTTCTATTATTGCCTCTGTAAAGCTAATATTTGATACATTTGGATAGCCTAATATTAGACTTTCATTAGACTTCACATCTCTGGAACTAAAGCTGATCATTTTTATATGTGCCTTCACCTAGTAATACTTCTATAAATCTTCTGTGTGCAATTATTGCAAGCACAGGCATTTTCCAAAAGTTACTGAATTATGCACAAATGTAAGCAGATGTATTGCTGTTCATACAGTAAGTGAAATGGAGAATTTAGCATAATCACATTAGGTGAAACTGCCAATAGACCATGTAATAAAGCATGTTACTCTAGGGACAAGATTCTAATTTCAATTATTCTGGCACAAATACAGTGATTTTTGTGGGATTTTACAGGATTTCCTTGAAACTCATTAGATTCAGGCTCTGACCCATTTATTAGAGCTTGTGGCAGCCCCTGCCTTAGGTGTGTGTGCCTTTATCTGTATTCCATATCCACCAGCTCTGTGTGTGGATACTCACCATTTGTTGCATGGTAGGCTTGTTTTGCTTACTCAAACATACTTGTTTTTCTTTCTTGTTCCAGTTTATCCTCTGCTTCAGTTTTTACCAGTGGGAACCCATGACTTACGGAGCTTACCACTACCCAGGCTGGTCCATGGTGCTCGGGTGGCTGATGCTGGCCTGCTCAGTCATCTGGATCCCAGTTATGTTTGTGATAAAAATGCATCTAGCCCCAGGCAAATTTATTGAGGTAATTCTTCTGTCTCTTTGCTGTTTAAAAATATAGCCACAGGAGACTGCCTCTTTTATTTTACATTGACTTTTTTTGTGATATTGAATGTCTAATACCGCTCAGATTACTTTTTGGTAAACTAGTTATTTTGTTGGAAAGAGATGCTCAGTTGATTTAAAATGTAATCTTAATGTAAACCTTCTATTCCTAGTTTCTCAAAAACCATGGTCCTAATTTGTGGAGTGGTTTGTTTAATGAGATCTAGACAAATTTCCTGAGTTTTTGTATGGCATTCTTGGAAGAAAGTTGTTCTAGATTCATTTGCCCTGTTGCAAAAGCAGCATATAGCCACAGGAAGCCTCAGCTGCTGGTGTGTACCATGCCCAGGGAGCCTGGCAATCAGCACTAGCAGAGGTCACTCAGGAGCAGCCTGATTACTTAGGGGTTGTTACTGTGATGCAGATAGAAACACACAGCAACACACACAACAGGTGTTCAGGTAGAGAAGAAGAAAGGAAGAAGAAGATTCTAGTTTATTGTTGACCTCGTATATATAAGTTTCTGGACAGTGATCAGAGATTGGACAGAGAGGTTCCCACCTCTCCATCTTCACTGGTCACTTGAGAAGTCCATCAGGTGAGATCTTTTACAAAGGAATGCAAACATGATTCTTGTTTATCTTACAATTCATGAGAACTGACTCCACTATACTAAAACAAATCAGAAGGCTGATTTTCAGGGACAACAAGGGGTGGTTGGGTTCTGGAGTCCTCCAGGATGTGCCCCACGAGGCTGTGCCACTCGCTGCAGTCAGGGAATAAGATGTAGATCAGGAAGGCTTTTCATGCATCTCAAGCTACTTGTTATCAAACCCAGCTGGCAATCTTTGCTTTCACCCTTCATCTCTTTATTCTTCTTGAATTGGCTGATCCTTTCTGGCACCTGGGCTTAAAATAATTCCAGGAGGCCATTTATTTTTAATTTAAGCTTCTTTTGTTTATTTTGCTTATTGGATTCCTGACACTGCTTCAGAGATGTAGTGGTCACCTTCTTCTCCCCATCCCTGTGTCCTGTCCCTGCCTGTCAGCCCCCTCTCCCTGGCTGTTCCCATCCTGCTGGCTCCTCAGTGCTTGGCAGGGAATGGTTCAGCAATGTCAGCATTTCCTCCCTCCCTTGCCTTGCCCCTGTCTTCTGGAGGAGCTCAGTGCTCTTATTTTAGGTCTTTGAGGCTTTCTCAGTTCTGCCTTCTCATCACTGCCTGCTGCTTGTGCTGCTCCCACCTTGGGAGAAGGAACAGACACTCGCTCCCCTTTTTTGTAGCCGCTTTTGCAGTTCAGCTTCCCTGCAAATCCCACCGGGGCTGTTTCTCGCTTCAAAAATGAAAAGGAGAGAAAATGCACTAAAATAGTATAATCTTTTTGGTCTCTCAATATGTCACACTACACATGCCTAAGGGGAAAAGACCATGCTTCTCTGCTTCCCACAGAGCAGAGGAATTTTGTAGGAGGGGAATTTTCACAGTGGTGGGACACCCGAGGGACAGCACCCAGGCAGCAGGCAGCAAGGCCACTTGTCTAAAGGGTCATGCAGCTCTTGTGTGGAGCAGACTGGAGTGCCTGGGTCAGGAGACTGCTGCCCTGCTGGAAATGAGCTAACGTGGAATTAGATTCACTTGGTCCTTGTCTCACAAGCTTCTCTCGCTGACACAAATGGTTCTGCTTCAAAGTGTCTCACGGGTAGAGCTGCCATACATATTGCCACAAAAATAGGGTGCTTCCTTTACTGCCTCTCCAGTTGAGCACCCAAAGAAACACCCAAGAGCTGGATCTGTTTTGAAAGGGCTTTTGCTGAAGATATTTCAGCTGTAGTCTGGTATTTCCTCAATATTGAGTCTGCTGCATAAAATTATTATGGTTGATCTGGGAGGGAAAAGTTGCAAACTGGTAATTAAGCAGAGATTAAAATAACTGATAGAGAGGTCTGATTCACTTTATTAGGTAATAAACATATAATTGTTCCCTCTTAAGTCATCAAAAATATGTTTTCTTTCCTTTTTATCTGTGAATGCACTGATCAAATTATATATTCAATAAAGAACACAGTGGAAAGATCAGAAAATTTTCATTGTTTGCCAGGTTGACATTCTCCTCTTTCTTTTTTTCCTGCAGATAGAAATGAAACATTTTTGTCATCTCAAAATTAAAATCTTTCATAGTGATGTACTACTTTTTGGTCATTTGTATACTTTGGGGAAATATGCTAAATAGAAATCCAATTATTTTAATGCCCTTACCCACTGCTTGGACCATTGGGCTAAGTAATTGTGCACATGTCCTTCAGTAAGAGAGCCTCATGGTCTGTAGCAGTGGTTCTGAGCTCCCCTCACGTGGTGCATAATTAAAACCTGGGCACTTTATCCTCTATTAATCCTGAAAACTTTGTGCAAAACAAACGCCGAGCAGCGGAGCATTGCCGGGCAGTCATCAATAATCTTAAATGAGCCTATCCTGACTTCTCCTGCATTGTAATTGTGCTCCCTGGCACGGGCTGAGCTCTCTCCTCTCTGCTCTCTCCCCTGGCAGCGGCTCAAGCTGGTGTGCTCCCCACAGCCGGACTGGGGCCCCTTCCTGGCCAAGCACCGCGGCGAACGCTACCGGAACATGATCGACCCGCTGGGAACCTCCTCCCTGGGACTTAAACTGCCAGTGAAGGAGATGGAGCTGGGGACCCAATGCTAATAATGATTGCAGAAGGGTGCCAATAGCATTATCAGCCTTTTCTGATTTTATTTTTCCCCCGTTTTTTTTTTTTTTTTTCACCCGCTGTCTCTTTTCTTTTCCACAGTGCCTGAAAGTGGTTGCTTAGGAAAGCAGGAGTTGTTGTTGCATGCTCTAGGGGAGGCCTAACTAGACCACTTCCAGGTGTAGGTGATGCCCGTGGCACATTCTGTACCCAGTGACACAGTGGAAGCCCTGAGTGTGACAGGTGACACAACCAGGTGTTGTTCAGGTGAACCAAACCAAAGAAAAAAATCTTTAGAGGAGACGAGGTGTGCAGTTTGACCCATTTCCCACAAGCATCCTTTGTAGCAGGTGGCTGTGATGGGACCAGGGTTTTGCTACCAGCGTATTCCAAAGAAGGTTCAGCCCTCAAATATGATGGGAGTGAGCAAAGAATGGGATCTCCCATAGTCCTGGTGTAAGTCCAGCATAAGGCTCCTATAGCTATGGGGTTGATTTTCCTACACTGACAGCCGACCTTGACCCATCATGCCTGCACACTTCCTTTATGATTTATACTAACTTAGAGGCATTGTTATGTTATTTAAACAAGTGGAGACCCTTGAAACAGCACACCAGGAAGCAATATATGGGATGAGAACAGAAATACATTTGATCTCTTTAGGTAGAAAAATAAGAACAAAGTTTTTAAAAACAACCAATTGAGACTGGGACTAAACTGCATTTGAGCCTAGAAGTGGTTTGGAAAAGGTGTCAGAATGAGTTGTATGGGCATCACCGTTTTAAGTCCTGTCATATGTTTATTTTGATAATTTGATATCTGCCATTTCAACAAGGAATGCTTCAGTTATACAAAGTGTCTGACAACTTGTTCCACACCAAGGGCATCTGGGGTTTTACTCACCTCGCTCCAATACTCTGAATTTAATTTTCCTTGTTTCTCTGCTTTTGTTTACAGTATCTCCTCAAGAAGCCATCGTATAATTTGTGCCTAACTTTGTATTCTTACAGTGGTAAGTGTAGTCTAGTTACCACCTGAAAACAGTTATTAGAAATTAGATGTGCTGTTCAACTTTGTGATTCCCTGTTCATTTGCCTAAAAGCACCTTTATATAACCTATAACCTTTAGATGGTGTATTCTTCTCTTTCAAGCAATGGGGAAATAGCAGGACCCCACTTGTCTATATATTATATATATAGCACGTAAATTCTTCAAAGCAGTATTCTCTCTGAAATGTGCATAGGATATTTTTTTCATGAAAACATTTTCATTAAATAAAAAAAATCCCCAAATCCACAATAATTAACCACTGCAGTCATCCACACAGATGAAACATTAGATAAAGAAAATGCAAGGGTTGGTGGGTAAGGACAATTTAGTAGAGGGCCATCATAACATTGCATAGCAGTAGGGCATCCTAAATCATTATATTTTAGAGATCAGATATATGCAGTCATATGAATATTAGACTTAAATAGTTTTATTACCTATTGGACAGAGTAAAAAATAGAGCTTTTAAAGAGTACATTTATTTACCTAAATAGAAAATTAGCCCAATTTATTGTAAATGCACTAGAATGAGGGAGAAAAAATATATCTTCGATAATTGGCAAAAGGTAACCTTTATTATCTTGTTATATCCTATACACACATATATGATATTTTTTAACGGTGATCAGTGTTCATGTAGTGTGTGCTAGTGATGTTTTATGTCCCTATAAATATCTTACCAATCAATGTAGAAATGATGAGCTTAGTAGTTTAGCCAGTTTTTTCCTCCCCACCGACACTGCTGTAGTAGCCTGTAAATGTTCTTTCCTTTCAGGGGACTGTTTCTATCCCGTTCTTTTGTCTGTCTGTCTTCATATTTCAGGGTCTCAGGTAAATCCTCAGTTCATGTGTGTCCGTAGATCAGTAGGTGTGTTGTTCTCATCCCATTAAAGAAAACAAAACTAAACCTTAAAGTAACACTTCCGCGAATTGTTAACTCCTTTTCTCTGTGTGTGTGTGTATATATATATGTATATGAAATATATTAATCGTTTTGCTGAACTTCCTCTTTCACGGGCAATTAGTGTTGCCAGTTCTAGGCACTGCTGGAGACCTTTAATCCTCACACAGAACAAGTGAAGCACTATCAGGGGTGGTGACCCAGGGCAGGGAGGGCAGATTCCACAATATTTTACACTGACCCCTGAATCTCCGCTCCACGGGCTCTTGTTGGTCCCTGTCTCACACAGCAGCACGACAGGACCCTCCTGTGAGCTTCTCTGCCTTAAAGCTGTCCCCCCCTGCTTCAGCTTTGCCTGCTATTTTAATAAAAGGCTTGCTATTCTTACTTCTGGCTTTTATTTTCCTGACAGAGACAGGTTTGAGAGGCTCTCTTTGACCTCACGAGTCCATAAGGATGAGCTGGAAATTTGGTTCCCACGTCTAGGTGGGGCTGAGGGACCTTCCCTGGGTACAGAAAGGAACAAAAATCAGAATTTCTCTTGGGAATTACATGTTTCTGTCAGGATAAATCTCTTCTGGTCTCTCCTGACCAATATTCCCTCGCATCTTGGTTTGATTTTAGGAGTCCAAGCCAGTTTGTCTTCGCTACCGCTGTCATTAAAAACAACAAATGTCTGCAGGTTTGGTCCTCTTTGAAAAAGAGAAAGCACAGTGGAATAGTTTGAGAGTACTGGATCCTTCCAGATGCTTGTCTCAAGGCATGCCTTGGAACTGGGATTAACCCATTGCCATAAAGTTCCCTTGGTGTAAGGATGCCAGTTACTGCCTGCCTGAATTATGAAAGAGATATCATTTGAAGGAATACTGCTGGGATATGATATCTTTTGGTTTGGATTACCAAACCAGACTGCATATGAAATTGCAACTGAATTGCTTTCCATGATTTATGTAATTAATCCGCTTGCTTTTAATTTAGATGTTGTTCCTGTGCCTGCTAAGTCATTAGCACAGGATTAGGCTTGAATTTGAAACTCTGTAAACAGATGATTGTGTTTTTTTTGCTAGCTGATCTTTGTCTTCAGCTTTGGCCCCATTGCTAGGCTTGCAAAAACCTTTGGAAAAGGGGAGAAATGTGTACAAAAATTGCAGAAGATGTGAAGCTTTCACTGCATGTGAAAAGCAGGGTTTTATCTTGGTCACAAGAGACTTTTTCTAAAGTATTTTACTGTCCAAATCTGAAAGTTGAGATTAAATTAACCAGCAGTGTCTTCTTTAAATGAGAAGTTACCTTGAAGTTTGGGAATGCACTTCATTTACCATGTTCTAAGGAAAGTTTGCATGTACTTTGATAATTTTCTAAAAATAAATTTAGTAACGAATAGCATAACAGTAAAGATCTTTAAAAGAAAAAAAAAGGAGGGGAAAAAGCCATATTAGTAAAAATGTGATGTATGTACATTCAGATCTATCTATCTTGTGAGTAAAAAATGTTTAAATTAGGTGAAATTATGATGCATATTTTTTCTTTGAAATGAAATTGAATTTCTGGATGAGCTGAGATGCATTAAAGATTATACCTAATGCAAATGCTTGCCATCTTCAAATTCTTTGGGGTCTTCCTAGTGTTTTTAATATGCAATGTTCAAAACCTGTGTTTCAGCTAGACAAGGCAGCACTTTGTTTCCAAAAGAAGGGTTTAACAAAATGACCTTTAATTGAGAAAGACTTGGATTGTCTTTATATGATGTTTCAATTGAGTCCAAGTAGTTTTTTGATTCCTTTCTGCTCCAATGACCACATTAGATGTGCCTCCACACTGAAGATCATTGCTTCTGATACTCTGGGTGACTATCTCTTACCATCAAATTCCAACCCTGACTGATTTTAAATACCTTTGGTCTTTTTGTTGTGTACGGTCATGTAGATAATATAATTTCTTTTTGCTTGTGTTAAAGCAGTGTTTATGTGTGGCCACCATCGGTCTCCTGTTGATTTCTTACTCTGCAGCTCCACTTCTTGCAACCAAGGACAGACCTGTAGGGACTGTGGGTTGCAGACAGCAGAGCTTTTTCACCAGAGGCATCCCAGAAAGTTTCTCTGCTCTGCTGTTGTAAGGGACTCTTGTTTCTTGGTTTGCAATTGGATGGTGTGCACATAAGGTGCCTGGAAAATGGTCAGAGCTTGATATTCCTGAGGGGCTCAGGTTGGTGACTTGAGGCAGGAGGGGAGAGGTATTGGGGTTTCTGCCTTTGTCACCCTCAGGCAGCCTATCTTCAAAAGAGAGAAGGTTTTCCTGAGGGGGTTATCATAATGTGAGAGCTAGGCTGGATCTTAATGCTTGCAATATTTTATTTGCCCTTAACATTAAAATACATCTTCAGGTAACCATTTGCCTTATAGCTATTGTCCATTGTTAGGAAAATTGACTAAAACACGTTGTTATCTGTCCTTTATATTATGTAGTATTACCTTGTAAGGTAGATGCTTGGCTGGTATAAATTGTCACAGCTTTGTCTGGAGCTGTGACAATTTACATCAGCTGAGAATTTGCTCCCTGTGTCCTATGGCACTTTATTACGGACCCATCGCTGATGGGTTAAATCTTAATTACTTGCGTAATGTCATATATAAATATATATATATATATATTTACAGGCATTCTATGGGGTACTGCTGCCTATGGATAAAGATTTGTACCCTAACCAGATCATTACAATTTTTTTCATTAGCTGTATGTGCAAAAGATATATTGTTACAAAGAATGCATCATCTGTATCTCATGTAGTACATATTATGTTGCTGTATGTTGTTAATTTCAGAAATCATTATTCTTGAGGCCCTACCTCAAATTTTGTATTTATGTGTACAAATGCAATTTATTGTATTATATACTTGCCTAATATATTTGGATGTGATAAATTAAAATTATTCAATAATGTATGGGCTCTAAAGACTCTAAATAAATGTCCAGTGTTTAAAACAGAAATTACATCAACTTTCCTGGTGAATAAAATGTCTCTTTTTCCACCACCTCCTTCTCCACCCAACACACACCACAAACATCATTCTTACTTAACACACAGCCTTAAGGTATCTTCAGAATTGATCCATTTGATTGTTAGAAACATTGAGCAGCAACTGGAAACAGCCCTCCTGGGAAATGGGGATGTTGCACAGCTGCAGAAACAAGTACCATTTAAATGGCTGGTTTCTTAACTATTGAGTGCTCTGCACCTTGCAGAACAATTGATTGCTTAACAGAGGACCAACCGGATTTGTTTAAATCCTTCTTATCCTATCAGTTCAATTATCCCAAAGCTCATTAAACTGCAAAAACCAAGAGAAGTTCATATCTGCTGTAGATGCAAATGGGAGGCAAGTGAAGAAGGAAAGTGTTAGAACAGTTTCTGGTGCTATTGTACCTTGTGTTCGAATTCCTGCCGTGTGGTGAGGGCCATGTGCCACAACACTGCTTTGGGAAGCACATTCTTCCCTTCCCAGCCTGCTAGGGAAATGGTACTGATCCAACCTCTTTCACTGTTGGCAGACACGAGCTCCCGAGAATCTTTCCCTGAGTACAGTAGCTGAAGCACGATGTCACGACGTGTCATCAAAAGTGGTAACACAAGAGATGCTCGTGCCAAGAGCATGATTCATTTCAGGGAGGGTCTGCACCTGAAGGCTGCTCTCTAGCTGAGTGGCAGGACTGGTTTCACTTTGTTCTGTCTTTAAGGTCACATTTCTCTGAATGTGCATGTGTGGGTAAAGGAGGTGGCAGGACCTGGTGATGAAGGCTCCAGTCGTCCTTCACACATTACCTGTGCAGGCGGATTTCATTTTGGGGAAGTCTGAAGTTACCAGCAAGCATCGTGAGAGTCCTGAGAGAAAGCTGAGTGCCATTAACACCCTTTTCAGGAGGAAAAACTGAGGCATATGGAATGTGTCAAACCCCCAAAGTCAACCAGCGTAAGTCAGATACAACACATTGATTTTGGGAGTAAGAGAAAGTCATTTGCTGTCACCATTAGGCATCTACTGCAGCAAATCTTTAAACTCACGGGAACAGATAATAATCCATGTCCTTTTAACTTGGTTGTATGGACTGACCATGGCCACAATTTAAACCAAAGCATGATACTTAACAGCTGGAAGACAGTTACATGTTTCTACTACACTGATCACAGATGTCCTTAGTCTGAAATCGTTTTACTCTTTTGGTGCTGAAATTCCTATGGTCAGCATGGAGGTGGAAGAGCACATCCTATACCAAATGGATTAATCAGGTGTAAAGTTTAGTTTAGACTTCTTCACTTCTCGGTCTTCGGTCTTCAAACATTAATTAACTATGTGTTGAGGAATTAAAAAAAAAAAAAAAAAAAAAAAAGGAAGAAAAAAAGAGCAGTAAGTATTCCTTCATGACTGCATACAGAAGTAGACAAATTATTTTTCTTTGTAAGGCTTCACTCTGATGCATTTGTTAGTTACTTATGTAATTGTAAGCCCTAAAGCGGATTCCTTTAGCCTGCTGAACTGATTATATAGTTCTTTACAAGTATTTGTCAGTGGGTAAGGCAAGCATGGCGTACAGTAATCCCCCCTTCCTCTCCACCTATTCCTCTTCACAGGATTCGGGGGTTAAGTGCTGCTGCCAATTCTTGCCCTCTACTGGCGGCAAGCAAACTTCGCTCGTATGGATCGCAAATGTCCCGGGGGAGCCGGGGAGGCAAGCCTTACCTGGGAATCGAGGAGCTTTTCTACCCCGTGAGCTGCAAGCAGTGGGGCTTTGTTTTTCTTCTCTCTCTCTTTTTTTTTTTTTTTTTTTTTTTTTTTAATTTTTTAAAAGTTTTTTATCTCCCAGTGGAAGCCCTGCTGTTCCCCAGCGTTTGCAGTGCAGCTGGCAGCTGAGTCCACACATATTCAGACACCCTTGAAGTAATAGTGCTTTTAATTGCGTTGTAGCTGTGGCACAGACAGCCCTACAGCTGCTCAGAGAGGCACTAAGCCTACTCAAAAATCCTTCCTCAAACTACAAAATGTCACTAGCTTTGTGGCTGGCAGGACTAACAGTTTAACACCACCCAGTTAGCAACTTCACAATAATTTAGGTCAAAACCAATGCATTCAATGACCAACGGAGAGTGCAAGAACAGTATTTACAAGAATATTATCTGAGCTGAAATCCAGCTCAGTTTTCAGGTAAAATGCTTCACTCTTGCAAAAGTACCTTCAGATTTTGTTTTTTAAATTGCTATGTATACTCAGGAAAACAGTTTTAATTCTTATCTGGAACTCAGACTTTTCAGCTATTTATACCTCCCATAAGAACATATCAGAAGGTCAGGTTTTCTGGCAGTAAAGGGAGATGATTTGTTGCTGTTAGAGGAGGTGTACGAACAGTGTTGGCTGCAAGAAGGGGATTTTTTGTTTTCCACCCATTTGCCCTATCCTTTCTCCATATGAACAGCTGAACATATGTGCTCTCCAAATGCTCTCCAAATCTGTGATCATTTGGGCATTGAGCTGGACTATAGGAAAAGCCACAACTGTGGGACCAGCTTTTTTTAGAGCACTTTTTACCAAGCTGCTTGTGTTGCTTTTTGCAGTAGCTGTGGGCTTTTGGATGCTTCTGGTGAATAGAAGAACAAATCAGTAATGGTTAGGATATTCTTTTCCATGAGATTGTTCAAGGTGTGTTTGAAACCGTGCTTTACAGCTGATAACATGGTGCAAATTTTTGTGCTTACCCACAGTAATTTTTTTATAAACAGCATTTAATCCAGCCTTAGGTTAAACAGATCAGTTTGAGAATCTATCTATGACCATTTTAAATTGTATATCCACTTAAGGTTCTGCATCAAGTGGAAAATGGAAAACTTGAATTAAATTCAATTTGGTGTCCAGCTAGACATTGGTTTTACTGCCAGACAAACGTGAACAGATCTAAGCTATCAGGAATTGGATTTACAGACCTGTTCCCCAAAAAGAAATCTCTAAAATCAGACAGCAACTGCCATGCAGAACCCTGATGTTATCAGGATGGAACAGAGGGGTGTGTCTTCACGTGCTGAGGTACCACTGCCTCTTTCTCTTGTTGCTATGGTTATGTAGAGTATCTGTGCATACCCACACACACTTGTACACCATGTGTGTACCCCTCCTCTCGCCCCGTGGCTCCTCGTGGGGCACCCTAGCCAAAGGGAAGAAGCGGCAAAGTTACATTCGAAGAAAAAAAGTTGTTTTGATACACTGGAGAGAAATTACTGATGTGCTTTCCGAGTGGCCACCCCAGAGGTTTCCCGGAGTGCATTACCTTGCTGGCAGCCAGGAACAGCTGTTTCCAGACATCTCACTAATTAAGTAATTAGGCAGTCAAGTCAGACTGTTTGCTCTTGCCAATGTAAATGTGTATGAATGCAACTGCACCCCTAAGATGGGCATGATTTTCACGGTGTCATCCTAACTTTGTCCAAATGTACAGCTTATTATTTAACATTTAAGATGGCTGGAATTTGCAATGTGCAGCACTAAACCATGGTGAGGGGAAGCTGCAGAGACGATGATCCTGGGGCTTGCAACTGTAGATCAACTGGAAATCTCACTCTGCTCCTGTTCGGTAGGTGGGAACATCATCTGGGGCCAGTAAACTGTCCTTCAAAATTAAATCAGGTGTTCTGCAGGGATGAGTATTGCATATAACTGAGGCATGTGGTATTGTGTTCCTTGCTAAGCACCGAGCCAAATTAAAAGGCTGGAGCGAAGAAATACTTGAAGACAGGTTTTAGAACAGCTATCAGAGCAGATTCTCATATGGCTCACGAGTACCTTTAAATACTTTACCTCCCTTTTACACGTTAGAGGCACAAAAGCGCAGTTAAGGGAGTTGAGCAAGGACATGCAAGAAGCCGAAGAGCGGCACAGGCTTCTCTATCACACCTCAGAACTTCTTCTTGTTTATTCATACGCTGCATAAATCATTACTAAGAGTAAATAGCCAGTGAGGGTTGGTTCTTAGGCCGACAAGAAGGGGCAGGTGCCGGGGCAGGTGCCGGGGCACAGCCGCCCGGGCGAGCCCCGCTGCTCTAGGTGCCGCCGTTACGGGCGCGGTGCGGGGCTGCCCGCTCCTCTCGCAGCGTGCCGGTGCCGGTGCGGGGCTGCCCGCTCCGCTCGCAGCGTGCCGGTGCCGGTGCGGGGCTGCCCGCTCCGCTCGCAGCGTGCCGGTGCGGTGCGGTGCGGGGCTGCCCGCTCCTCTCGCAGCGTGCCGGTACCGGTGCGGGGCTGCCCGCTCCGCTCGCAGCGTGCCGGTGCCGGTGCGGGGCTGCCCGCTCCGCTCGCAGCGTGCCGGTGCCGGTGCGGGCTGCCCGCTCCGCTCGCAGCGTGCCGGTGCCGGTGTGCGGGGCTGCCCGCTCCTCTCGCAGCGTGCCGGTGCCGGTGCGGTGCCGTCCGTCGCAGCGGCGGCCGTGCCGGCTGCCCGTCCTCTCGCAGCGTGCCGGTGCCGGTGCCGGTGCGGGGCTGCCCGCTCCCTCGCAGCGTGCCGGTACCGGTGCGGTGCGGGGCTGCCCGCTCCGCTCGCAGCGTGCCGTGGCCGTGGCCGTGGCCGTGGCGGGCGGCGGCGCTGGCGAGGCCCGGGGGGGCCGCGCGTCACGGCGGGGGGCGGGCGGGGGGAGCCCCGCTGCGGGGGCGGCGGGGCCGCGCCTGGGCAGCGGGCGGAGCCGCCGCCGCCTCCTGCCGGAGCCGCTCCGCGCCTCGGAGGCTGCGCTCGGCTCCGCTGGGCTCGGTGCGGCTCCGCTGCAGCTGCCGGCGGCCGGGGAGGGAGCGAGCGGGCGCCTCTGCCCGCGCCGCGCCGATGGGTCTCCTCCTGCTCCTCTGGGCGTGTGCGGCCGCCGCCGGGGCAGGTGAGGGGGCCGGGGCCGCGGGGCCGGGGTTCGTGCCGGGACCGGGGTCCGCCGCTGCCGCCTCCCTGGGGAGCGAGGGCCGGGGCCGCCGCCCGGGGCGCGCCGGTGGAAACTTTGCAGGGAGGCAGCGGGAGCCGCCCCGGCCGTGCCGCGAGCATCCCTGGCCGTGCCGCGAGCATCCTCCGCCGAGCCGAGCCGAGCCGGGCGGGCGCGGGGCTCCGCGGGGCGCGGCTGCGCTCGGCCCCGGCGGGGCGGGCGCTCCGCGGGGCCGGGGCAGGCGAGGGAAAGTTTTTGCGAGAGCGGCGGGCGGGCTGCGCCCCGCGGGGCCGGGCGGCGGCGGAGCGGCGCGGGGCGGGCGGGCGGAGCTCGGCGGCGGCCCCGGGGCTGTGTCCGGGCGCTGCGCGGAGCTGCCCGCGGTACCGGGCGGAGCTGCCCGCGGTACCGGCGCGGTGCGGCGGCAGGCGCGTTATTCCAGTCGGTATCGTGCCTGCTCCGCTGCCTCTCCATCCTTGCGCGACCCAAGTACCGCTTCTTGTTCCGTGCGAAGGCTTTGTTCTTGGTCCCCGGGTACCGCTCCTCCTTGGCTGGAGCTACTGAGGGGCACGTTTCTCCGTGGTGCTTGTAGCTATTCTCAAGGAAGCCAATTATCAAAAGTGCAAAAGAATTAATGTTTTATAATTAAATTCTAATAGTAATTATAACCTCATCAAAATCTACAGAGAGATGTGGCGTAAAAATAGTTGGAGGAAAGTACCGCCCGTCCCTTTCGTAGTGGTTTTACCCTGACAGTGCGTATAGAGGTTTTTAAATGGTCAATAGGACCCAAAACTCTACTACTCCGAAAGTTCTCTGTGTGCAACAATTGCCATCGAAGTTGTTAGAGTGCAAAACGCCTCTTCTAGAGCCCCTTCTTTACCATTTGAATGGCTTCACGTGGGTACGTGCAAATGGCTTTATTGTGTTGACTGTGCTTTAAGGAAAAGTTTTTCCATCCCCAAATAACACGTTACACATGTCGAGGAGATGATAAATGTGCTGCATAGGTTGCATGGCTGCACATTAGCTAGATGGAGCATGGCATGATTGCTGGTGCTTGAGTGTAAGTGATAAAGGCAGAAGCAGAGAATAAAAGCTGTCAGAGCTGTAAGGCAGAATTAATTTCTTTTCGGGATTTCCTAGTGACATCATTCATAATTATATGGCTTAATCCTCTAATCTACTGTAGTGCCTTCAGTTCACATTGGGCCGAATCCACCAAGTCCTGAGATGATTTCTACTCCCGCCCACCTGCCTGAAGCATTTGGAGTGTTGCTTGTGTAAGCCACTGATTTGAGGGGAATGGCCCAATTACTTTAAATAGGAATTGAAAGCAACATCACCCAGAACCGGGCCCAGGCACTGCACAGCTCTCCGGTGAGAGCAGACGCTTGATGCTTAATTTTTGCTTCAGAAAGAGCTGGTGTTTCTAGCTGTTTGTTCCACTGGAGAGAGACAGCATAAAATACTAGATGCAAGTGTGGTTGATATGCCTGTGGTATCTTTCTGATAGACTGGGGGGGACCACAGGGGAAAAGGAGACTTGTTTATCATACTGAAGCTGCTGATTTGTTGTTTATTAATTATTAACTAGGCGTTTGAGTGCCTGCTGCCATTCGAAGAGCCAGCTCAGGAAATTGGCTAGGTATTTAAAGCAGCGTAGGCTCTTGCTAAATAGTTACTGTGACATTAGAAACGGTCTCTGTTTTCGGAAGTATTTTAAAAGCTGGAAGGGAACACACTGAAGCTGTCACACGAGATCCTTCGTTGGCATAAATCGAAGCCTGTGGAGCTACAGTGATGTATACTTGTTGAGCCTTGGGTGTTCAGGCTGGAATAAACAGCTTTAATAGAGCAGTGGAGCTGCTGTGATTTATGGGAGTGCCTATACTTGCTCGCTGCTTGTTCTGTCCCCACCCTGTTGATGGCTGTGACAGAGCTTTCACTTACTTTAATGGGGTTGAGATTTGTCTTACTGAGCACAGTTTGTCCTTTCTGTTGAGCAAGTTTTAGTACCTGTTTGACCTCCCTTCATATTAGTAGATTATTGCTGATCTGAGTAGATGTAACCCCTTTCTAATGAGGGACAGCGTACTCTGTTCCTCACAGGGATGGCAAACACTTGTCATTGCTGAGAGGTATGTTCACACAGTTTACATTGTGCTGCTTTCCTCCTGAATGATAACCTTGGAAGAATAAAAAGTCCTTTCTTGTTTTGGTGCTGGTCTTTATTCCAGGAGGGGAAGGTGTTTTTGGTCAACCAGTGCCTAGAGTGGAAGTCAAAAATACTAAAAGCCTGATGATGTTGCTGATTATCTGGGAAGTTTTTACCTTTGGAGAAGTTTATCTGGGTTCTCTAATATTCTCTCCCAATTCCAATTTTTTTACAATAAGGTGTTTATCCCCATATCCTTATGAAAACGCTGTGTATATGTGGATGTGTCAGTACTCTTGGAGCTTCAGTTCCATCAGATGCCTCTAGATCTGAATTTTCCCTGTAAAGAAAGGTTGCTAGAGACCTCCTAAAGCTGTATTTTCAGTATTTTTTAATGCTCTGTCCCTTGTGGAGTAGAATCCTCTACGTTAGCATGACATGTTATTCCAAGACTTTTTCATCCTAGAGGAAAAGAGAAAGTGCTGGAGGACAGAAGATTTATGAGTAGTATATGTAACTTCTTGTTTGTTCTGTATACCTCAGTAATTTCTCAGAGCCTTTCAAAGAATCAAACTAGAGTACTTGCTGCTTAAATGATCCAGAAGTATAGTCCTGGAATAACAAATCAATCAATTTAGACCTGAATGTGAAGTCTACTTAGTGGAAATCAATCTGGACGTGCTTTACAGGTAATGTCCTTGCTCCACGGAAGTCAATGGGACTTTTACCATTGACTTCAGCTGTGTCAGGATTTCATTCTTGGAGCCTGTTCCTGTTGCTAATGATGTTAGTGGAACATTTAATTAGCAAAGTGTTTGGATTCCACACGAGATACTTGACCTGTGTCTCAGGCACAGATCTCATGTCACTCTTACTGCTGTGTTGAGAGAAACACTGAGGTCAGGCTGCCCTCTTCCCATCCCTAGCAAAAAGGAGCTATGTTTGATGAATTTGGAGTGCTAACCATCAAATTTCCCTGAGCTCTAACATAACATTTTCAAACTTCTGCAGTTTGTGTCTTTTATGTCAATCCCATCAGGTCCCTACTAAAGAGTCCCCAGGCTTTTCTTAGGCATAATTTTTGAATTTCAGGTTTAGATTTGTGTTTTCCCAGTAGGTGCTCCAGAGGTGCTGCAGCTGGTTTGGGTGAGTGAATGCCTGCTGTTGGTAGGTGGGCTTTGGAACAGCAGAGCTGTGCTTCAGGAGCAATGTCAAACACCTTAGGGAGTCACCCAGGGCTCTCAGTCTACAGGACGGTGTTCTTTGCCCTGCTACCATATTTGCTCCAGGATCCTTTGGTCCACTTGGGAAAACGGATTGCATTCAGGCAATGAGCTGTGGGCCTGGTCAGCTGCTTGCAGCTAAATAGGAAATGTGAGAAGAATTTCCAGTCCTTACATCTCCCTGGAAATACTCTGTGGCCAAGAGATGAATGCTACAAATCCCTCATCATTTTGCATAGGTGGTTGTGCTTTTCTTTATTTGTTACTCTTTAACCTTGTGAAGATACTGGATAAATGTATCAGTTTTAGAATGTTTTAAGAGGTGCGTAGTAAAATCTCTGGGAAGGAAATAGTTTAATTGAACGACTTGGAATAGAATATCTTCTGTTTCCTGCAGCAGAGTTACTGTCTTATAAGTAATTACTGTGTACAGTGTGTGTGTGTGAGTGGGAAGGTACTAGAAATGTCTGTGCTAGATATTCTTCTCTATTCTTTCCATTACCTGATTTGAAATAAAAATTGATCTAACTCTCTCTGCCTCCAACAGCTGTAGGATTTGGAATGGATCCTGACTTACAAATTGATATCATCACAGAGCTGGATCTGGTGAATACAACCCTGGGGGTAACACAAGTGTCAGGACTACACAATGCCAGCAAAGCATTTTTATTCCAAGGTGAGAGAAACATCCTCAATTTTCTTATCTCGCTTCTGTCTGCATGAGCTTGGAAGAGCTTTAATGCTTAAGTGATTCCCTGTAATGGTGGTCTTACTTAGCTGTTACTTTCTTTTATTTCTCTTTCTTGGAATTATTTCTTGAAATACAGATGATCTTTTTGTGTGTGTGTGCTGTCAGGTAGTTGAAGGGAATTTAATGAAGTATTTCTGGGTAGGTTTACAATACTCCCCAATATTTATTTCACACTAAATATGCCAGTGGTTCCAAGGGATGGACTTGTGGTTTTATTTTTTTTCCTCTGTCATCATATACATGCAGAGAGACACACAGCTAAGGCTGTGTAACTATGAGAAGGCATTTCGTGTGTTGGCATTGATGGGTAACAGAGCAAGCTTTTTATCAACTTTGTGAAAGCTGCTAAAGTGGCCAAATAGAACATTTTCATATTTAACTGACCACGCTGAGTATCAAGGACAGGTGATTTTTTTTTCTCCCTTCATTAAATATTCTAACATAAAGTTTGTGAAGTATTTTAAAATGATGTTGGGGTTTTTTTGTGTTTTTACTGAATGAAATTCTGGATGTAGTTTTACAATGTATTTAGGTAAGGTCTAGATTAAACGACAGTCTCATGGGGTGGAAGCACTGAATTGCTAAAATATGCTAATTAGTCAAGAAAGATATTTTTATAACTTGAGATTAACATGTGAATTAAAGCACGATTGGAAACATTTTTATTGTGGAGGCTTCCTCTGTTTTTTCTTTACTGTGCTTTACTCAGTGTTGAAATTTGCATATTAGTGTCTCCCTTTTTCTTATCTGTCCTCTGTAGCTGTTTTTAGAGGCAAATGATTATGATCTCATTTAGCTTCAGTTCTGGATTTGCAGGGCTAGCTGACCTAACTGTAAATAATAAAGGAAGTGGGTCTGTAATAGTTCATTCTTTATCTGGCCAAGGCCAGTTTAGGAGTCAGAGCAGAGAGACTTTTGGAGACCACCTCAGGATTTTGTTCATGTCTTTCATGATAGTACAAGTAATTTAATTTTCACTGATTCCCAAATTAGAGTCTAGAAGAGCAGCATTGATTCTTCTCATTTAAAGAGATCAATTGTTTTTCTTTTGATACCCTGACTTCAGGTTTGTGTGCTATGGACAAATAATATTATAGTCATTCCTCTAAGGACTGCAGTGGCCTAAATATGTTAATAATTCCACTTGCTATTCCATGAAGTTAATTGCAACCACACTGGTGGGCTGTTGTGGTGAGTTTTCACAGATTGGTGGTTAGAGCTGTAGGGAAGATGTCCGAGATGTGTTTGTCAGGACTTGGATTGAGACCATTGATACTGAAAGGAGATGTGAAAGTTGAATGGTGAAGATGTTTTGGATGTTCTGTTCTTTTCACCTTGGAGTCATCCATTTGTAGTTTAGGAACTTAGGACTGGTGTAAAAAATGTAAAACTTACTAAGTTTATATGAACAGATAAGCTGAAAGATAGATGCTCAGGAGAAGCAATAAACAAACATGCACTGTATGAAATGAATAAATAATTTGAAGACTGTAGTTAGGTACATAAAGCTTTTTTTAATTCCCGGAACAGAAATGCTTTTCGCTAATGCACACAGGAATAGCCCTGTCCTTGAGTATTGCCACTAGTGTAAAACTTCCTGGAAGGTGGCTCAGGAAAATTGCCTTCCTCAGTAAAGCTCATCAGCCCTTGGGTCGTGAGAACACTGAAGGCTTTTGCTGTCTGCTGGGATGGAAGTCTGAGGCTGCCCTATTGTCTTCTTCCCTTCTTGTTCCTATCTGTTATTTGTTAAATGTCAGCAGTGTGTTGGCAGCTGTGTGGGTTCCCTTTTACTAACAGAGGTGACTTACTTTACAGCTACAGTCTGGCTGTGTGCCTGGTCCTTTGGCTGGAACCAGGAGATACTCAATTTTGATTTTTCTCTTGCCATACAGCAAAACCAGTATAGAACTCGGAGCAATGTACGGGTGACTGCTATGTCTAAGTTACAAGTAATATTTTTCTCCCACAGAGAATCACAAAAAATCCCTTGTCCAATATGACACTCCCAGAGGAGAAAAGCCTGGAAGTCAGTTCTTAGTTTCAAAATTGCTGTGTCCTCTTGGAGCAGCTCTTGCAGCCTGGGAGATGTGGTCTTTTCAGCACAGTTCTGCTCTGGTTAGTCTCTGTGATTAGGTCCTGTGTGTTGTGCCTTGCTGCGATGCCTTAAGTTTTAGCTTTTATATTTTTTGGATTCGGTGCTGTTTTAGTGTGTGGTTCTGGGTTTCATATTAAGTGTTGGTGAGCTCTCCTCACAAAGTAGGCAGACAAATCAGTTCCTTTTCTAGCTTTGGTATCAAGGGCAAACCGATACAACTTTCAGGCCCAAGAACAAAACCAACAGTGAAATGAGAAGGAAGAAACAGGAGGATGGAGCTTCATGACCTGAAGCTGTAATGGGACAATTAACTCCAATATGCCAAAGGACCAGAACTTATCAAAGTGTGAGCCCTTGTGATCTGTCATCCATTCTGTGCCCATTTTGGGTTCCCCTTGGCTGTGCCCAGCTGGGCTCTGGTGCTGCCCAGGTGTGCCCAGGGAGGCCTTTGAATAAATCCCTGCTTTGTCCTTGTGCTCTGGCTGGGCTCTGCTCCTGGTCAGCTTCCAGAAGGCATCAGTTCTGCCCCTCTGCTGCAGTGTGGCCTTGGAGCTGCTGGGCAGGGCAGGACCTGTTCACCTGGCAGGAGGATTGCTGTGCATGGAACCACTGTAGGAGACCTCATCCCTGGAAGGCTCTCACTGCTGAGGATTCCTTAGCTTAGGGAGAAACAAAGTTTGTATGGTCTTTGGCATGTGGTTTCCACAGTGACAGTTTTGCCTGCCACCTTTGACAGCATGTATCAGGGCTCTGAGCTTACATAAAAGCTCCCTGTGGAACATTTTCTGTCTTGTGAGATGAATTTTCTAAAATGGCTATACTGGAGCTGTTTGAACTGAGTGTTCCTTTGTGTGTCCTGGGAAGTTTACATTTTGGAGGTAGAGAAATGGTAATTTTTCCCCAACTGGGACAATTGTGTGTCCAGGATAAGTCCAGGAAAATATGGAATGTTCTAAGCAAGATTCTTTTTCTGTGAATTAAACTATTTGAAAGAGAAAGCTATATAAGTTTTGAGCTTTCCTTCAGTTGCCTTTAGAGGCAAAAAGAGGAAATGAAAAAGGGGGTTGATTTCAGTCTGAGACCATCCCAGTAAAGCTGCTGGAGTGTTCTGATTTTTTAATAATAGTGGTATTAACAGCCAAACCTCAGATTTCTGTGTGAAACAACTTGGTAGGGAAAGAAACAAATCCAGCTCTGTTGCAAATTGTGTGACAGCATGGTAGAACCAAAGTGACAATTGAGATATGCGGGTTACCTTTGGGCAAGCAAATCTGTTCCTAATTCAGAAAAGCATAGAAACCTATAATTAATTAACCTTTAATTAATTAATTATAATTAATTAGTAATCCGAGTGGTTCTGCTGGGCATGGACTTCGATTGCTAGACTATTTCAGCTGGATTTTTGATTGATCAGTTCCATTATTTGTGTGTTCCAGTTCTGTTCTGTTCTGTGAAAGGGGGATGAGGAAGTGAAAAAACCCCCCATGTAAGTGCTGACAATGTGCATTGGAGGAAATGTAGATCTTTAACTCATAATTGCAATTCTGCAAACAGTCTGATTCTTAAGATCCATAGCATTCTGATGTCTTAATTATTTATCTTTTAATAATTTTTACACACAAATGTGGGGGCAATGTCTTTGTGTGTAGATGAGTTGCTCTAGCCTGAAGGGTCAGAGGCAGGCAAGTGGAGATTCCTGACGAGTGCTTTTGGGCAATGGGGCACCCAAGACCTGATGTCTGAGCCACATCTTCTCCCCTCCAGCCAGGAATGAATTCAATGAAACGGTTGTGGAGGTGGGTGGAAAATCTGCCTCAAAGAAATATATTGAAAGAATGAATTTTTAACCTAACCCCTTATAATAACATCTTACAAACATCAAATATAAGACATCTACAAATAGTATCTTACAGACATGAAGAATGTACAGGATCAGAACAGGATTATACTGTAAATTGTAGATAATGCAATTAATATAAATAATACATCAATGTAAATAATAAATATTGTAAATAGTACATTAAGAAACCCTGAGCTGTGGCTGCCTTGATGGGGCTCAGGCCTCTGATTCAGAGAGCAGGGAAGCAGTCCTTGTCAAAAGACTTATCAGGATCTTGGGTTCAGTGTCAGAGGAGAGCTCTGAGGATAAATAAGGCAAGAGGATGTTAACTGGTCATCTTGTTTCTAGGTAGACTGAGACCAGTTTTTAGGCTAGCTGTTAAATTATGTGATTACTTTAACCAGTCTAACTTTCGTTCCATGCCCAGTTCTTGTTGTGGAAGTAAAATTTTATTTGTTTTACCACCTGTCAGCTATGCCTATTTCTTTTTAATTCTTCCTGCAGCATCTCTTTTAAGCTAACAGAGACATAAAGCCTTTACTTACAAAACAGTTTCCCCCAGCCCACAAAAGTTTATTAAGGCTTTGCTGTTTCCTTTCCTAGCAATCTGGCAGTGTTTTTAAACTTAGCCTTTAAATTAGGAATGGTCTTTTTACTGTGTGTACTATGTTTAGCATCAGCAGAAGAAACCACTGAGTACTGTTCAAAGTCTGGAGATCTACAGTGCTTTGTTCTTGACCGTTTCTTGACTTGTTTTAAACAACCACTGGATTCGTAAGAGAAACACCTGGCCTGGAGCTCCTGCAGCACAGAGTTGAGTTGTGCTCCTTATTCCCACTTTGTACTAGAGACTGCTGAGTTCTTTTCTGTACAGTCGTGGCTCCAACAGGAAAGGTGAAAGAATAACAAGAATCTTAAAGCACAGAGAAAGGCAATGTTTTTGTAAGAAAAAGAGTGAAACTTGTTGAGTTCCTGAAACAAAAGGACTGTCCTGCTTCAGGCCAGGAGAGAGATCAAAGCTGCACTTCTAAGGCAGGTAGAGGTGCCTCCCAGAAGACTCTTGAGCTTCCAGATGAAGTGCAATCCTCTCTGTTGGTGTTTTCCTTCAGTGCTTTATGAATCCTGTCTTTTTTTTAGACTAATTCCTCACTTAGAGAGTTGAAGTATTTCCAGATTCCACTCCAGGAATCTCAGTCCCAGAAGTCAGGTCTTGCAGTGTTGGAATGAAGGAGGTTTGAATGCTGGCCAGCTTTGCCATGTTTTGAGATTGGTGGATAGGAACAACTGCCTAAATTGATCTTGTCATCAGGAGTGGGCACATACCCTTTTTATCAGGAATTCTAGCTCTGTTCCTGGAGGAGCAGTCTTCAGGATACTCTTCTTGTGCCCTGGCAATGTGCTTGGGGCAGCAGCTCAGCACTGAGCTGTGCTCACTGAATTCCAAGGCCAGGTGAAGGCTGCTGCCTTTGTCCATCTGTGCTGAACTTCTCACCCCCAGTCTCAGGGGCCTGGGTGCTGTGGCCAAGGTTTGAATCCACTCCAAGTGTTCGACTCTCTTATGGCAGCATAGTGTGCAAGGTGTGTGAGCTGCAGAGCTCAGAAAATAGCCAGGGACTGGATGAGAGGGAGCAGATAACAGCTCAGGGAGGAAACATATCATTACTCTTCCTGGGGCAGGTGGTGGGAGGTCTGCAGTGAGTAGGAGAGAGAAGCTTTAATTTTGGAATTCAGGCGTCAGTCCCTCTTTACATGAGATAATGAGACAAGAGTCATTGCTTTTTGTGGGATCTCTCCTGCTACTTTTATAGCAAATATTAAGTATCAGCAGTGTTGTTTTTACAGAGCAGAAATCTTACAGCAGCAGGAAAATTAGGAAAGCACAACTAGGTGGCTGGAAATCTTCCTTCTGCCTTCAGCTGTCACAGGAGAGGGTAGCTCTAGTGCCTTTTCCATGATGGTGTATCTGAATATCCCATCTTGTGGGAATGCTGGGGTTTTTGTGGCAGAGCCTCTGGGCACACCTGAGGCTGCTGGCAGCCCCCTCCTTCATGTGCCTTGGGACAATTGACAAAGCAGCTGATGACCCCTGAACTGTTGGAAAGGAATATCTGTTTTTTAATTTTTTTTTTCTACCAGGTATTGCCCACTGTTACTTGGACTTGTGCCTGTGCAGCTCCTCCCTTCCAGCTGGACGAGATTTTTGGTTTTTCCCTTTTTAAAACACACTTTGCCTGAGGTGCTGCCAGCCTGGGTGTGGGGCTGGGCTTTTCTCTGAGGTGGGGCTGGCCAGAACCAGCAGTATGTCCCCTCACTGAGGGGTCCTGCTGCTCACCACAGAGGTTTATCTTTGTGGGAACTCTGCAAGCTCCTTAAACTTGTGACCTTTTATTTTTTAAAGGTCAGAGTGAGGTATTTTGCCATCAATGTAGTGTAGGTCTGCTCTGGTTCCTACAGGGGTGGGTAAATTTGGGGTTTTACCCCATGCTGCCTGTGGGATGCCTCTCCTGGGCTCCTGGGAGTTCATGAGGGAGAGGCAGCTGCCTCTGACATACTCTGACATTTCCCTGACACATACAAAGATGAAAAGCTTTTGTATGTGTCAGTGAAAACACCTTGGCACCTGCGGTGTGGATCAGCCTCTTGCCCCCTCGTGCAGTAACATTCAGGTGTGGCAGCATTCCTTGGTGTTTAACTTTGGCTGTTTCTCTTGGCTTTGCAAGGAGGGATCCCTTCTGGGAATCCCCCTCTCCCCTGTGCAGTCTGGTTTTCCAGGCCTGAAGCTCTGAGTTTCTGCAGCTTGTTCTTCCTGATCCGTCAGTAAAGACAGTGGGTCCTTGCACTGGCTCCCTGCTACACTTTGGCCACAAAGAAAATTTAGTTTGCTTTGCCACCTCCAATACCTTGTGGCTGGGCATATGATAAATGATTTGCCCTTTAAAGTTTTCCAGAGCACTTTGCAGAGAAACGCTGTTTGCAAAGGCCCAGTCCAATTCCTCCTGCTGTACTGGGAGTACAATCCTTGCTGGATCATCCCCCATCAATTGCAAACACCGTTGCCGGCATTTGATTATCAGGTGGACGATCAATTCAAGCAATGGGGTCTGTCTTTTTTGGCTGGTGGGACAAAAAACCCCATTCCAGAACGTGCAAGGTGTCTGACCATTTGTCACTCCATTGGCTGATGATACCTGTAGGAGGCAAATCCAGAGTTCCAGATGTCACTGTGGTAAATAACACACGACACGAAATTTTCTCCAAACATCTTGGAGAGATCAATCTGACTCCTTTTATTCAACAATGGCTCCATTTTTGTAGATTTTGCCACAGGCCACTGTGATTGGTGAATGAGGGGCAGAACTCTTCACCCACACTGGCCAAAGCAGAGGGACATCAAAAGACAGTCCATCCCACAGAAAGAATTCAGAACATGAGTATTGTTACACAAACAATCCTGATGTTTATGTGCTTTTGCTGGGGACGAGTTTCAGCAAGCCAAAACATCAGGAAAAATGGAGCTTTAGAAACTCAGAAACTCCAGGCCTGAAAAAACCCAGACTACATTAGCCCTTTGTCAGAGCTGCTCTGTGAAGCACTGCCAAAATAAGAATTTAAATAGGACCCAGCAGCTGGGCTGCCTACACCCAGCAGGACAGAGGAAACTGGGACTTCTCTGAAGGAGATGGTTTTGGGCTTGTGTCCATCAGCAGTCCTGGAGCTCTTCCTGGGATCTTGGGTGCTTGTCCTGATTTCCAGCCCTTCCTGGCCTGCTTTTTTCCAGACCTTCCCTCTGTGGAAGCTGGAAATGAGAGGGACTTCAAGCTAGCAGTCTGTCAGAACCCTGGACACAGGATTCCAGGCTTTCTGTGCTGACAGGGACTGATCCTCACTGCATTTGACTTAAAGTCATGGAAAAAGTTTCCAAAACTGAGTGATAGCACTGAGATTGTAAGTGTATAGTTAAATAAGAGTGTTATACTGCAGGATGAAACATTTAGAATTTAAAGTTTTAGGATATAGTAATATATATGTAACAAAATAAAAAAATTAAAGCATAATCATCATCTTCACAAAAATTTAAATAATTTTCTGCAACATTATGTAAGTCCACAGTGCAAAACACAAGTAGTTTAGTTATTAAATTAAAAATAAATTAATTAGCATCTCATAATTAAATAATTGAAACTTAAAAAAATAACCTTAGAAAGAAAATGCTAAACACCATTTCTACTCTGTTGACTTAGTATATAAAAACACTCATAATCAGTAAAACTGTAACATAAATGAAAAAACCAGTAAACATCTAAATCCAAACAAAATTCTCTCACTTTTAATCCTAACTCTAAAAAACCACAAAAAACCCTAAATAAACCTGAAAATTTCACCACATAGCAGTGTGGCCCCAAGGGAGTGACAAGGACAATACAAGGACTTGAGGAAGGAGGGAGGGAGGTGCCAGGATCAAGAGCATGGTAAGGGGAGCTGTGCCCAGCAGCTGGGAGAAGCAGCCTGGAGAGAAAGAGGGGTCACAGGGCTGTGGGCTGGATGGAGAACACAAAGACTGGGCCAGGAGAGTAGAGTGAGGTGAAGGCTGGCTTATGGTACAGGCAGCATTAGGGCAGCACAAGCTGGAAAAGCACAGCAAGTTCAGATTTGGGGTTGCTGTGAAGTACCCATGATCTGTGCTTATATTTAACAAGTGTTTTTGGAGGATGCAGCTTGGATCATGCGTGGGTTTGTATTAGTGAATTAGAACCTTACTTTGGCTGTGTTGCTCACCTGTAAAATTGAGGTGCCTTTCCTCTAACAACAGTGGTATGGAGAATTCGTTAATATTTGTAGAAGGCTCGAATACTCTGCTGGAATAATTAGCTTGGTGTGTTCTGCCTTCAGAGAAGGATTTGAATATGATGGATTTGCTGTTCAAGGTGAGCCTCGAACAATATAAATAAAGCAAAACTTAAGATCCTTGTTTTTTAAATAGTTTTTACTGTTTGTTCTTTCCTTTGTGCACTGACTGTGACCTGTGATCACTGACTGTGTGATCCTATAATTAAGAAAGGTTTTGGAATATTCATCCCCAGAGGGCTGAGCAAGGATTTCCTATGATACTTTAATTCAAACATCTGCCTAAATTATAAATTATATATATATATTAATATAGCTAATATTTTAATGTGTTTTGTATACATGATGCTTTTTTTTTTTCTTTCAGTTAAATGGTTAGTCTAGGTGTGGGTTTTTTCCTTTGCATTTTCTGAAAAAAAAAAAATAATTTTCAGAACAGACAAATAATCTGGAATGGATTACAACGAGCTAGGAGGGGTTGAGTGAGATCAATCATCTGCAATGAAGGAAATTAAAGATCACCTGAGACATAATTATTAAACAATACTTTGAGGCTTAGAAGACACATAGACTACTATTAACTTTGTCAGTTCCCAGAGGTAGTTTTTAAAATAGTCTTATATACCCATCCTGTCTTGGCTGTTTCTTGTTTAATGTTTGAATTATGTTAGGAACTTGCCTAGGTGTAAAATGTATCCAGCATACTGATATGAAAGTGTAGCTTGTAAATAATTTCAGAGTTTCTCATTCGTTATTCTCTTGTTTAAAACACCCCTGCTCCCTACTTCCAATGAAGTGTAGACTAAAATAGAAACTTAGTCACATTAAACAACAGTGACCAATTGCTACTTTCACTTTTTTTCCCCCATCCTGAATGCTGTCATGCTGCCTTCTGTTACTTTACATTTTTTGGATTTCCCATCGTGTCTGCAACGATTAGGAGAGTTCTGAGCACACATTGCCTCTGTCCTTAACACTTATTTTTGCTTTCCTGAAAGACAATAATTGTGCTACTTATCTATCTTCATTTGCCACAATGGTAAGTACAGAGGGGAAGTGGGATAAGTATTTCTGTAGTGTGCTAAAAGCCTTGAATGCTTCTGGCAACCTGTTGACAAAGTTCTGTCATGGAGATAAGCAGAAAAGAAAGAAAAGTTCTTTGCTCTTTAATGGGCTGAGATGGGGACGCATAAAATAGTTAGAGTTCTAGTAAGAGTGTTCCACACCATGTGAGCATCTAGGTCCTTACAATGAGAGGAACTCAGATGGAAGTCAGACTAACAGTTTGAGTTTCTTGTATCTTCATCAAAATAGGAATACATCAAAAATTGTCTTTTCCACGCAAAGATTTTGGCAAATGGATACTCTTAAGTCATATCATGCTGCAATTAGCTGCTTGTTTAGTAAACAAGTATTAAAGTGTAGTAAGAACATTCCATGGCATCTTGTCAGAGGGGCCCATGTGCTTGTCAGAGCTGTGGGAAGCTGGGCTGAGGCAGAGTGGGCACCTGAGTAGTGCTGCCTTGGGGCAGGTCCCTGAGTGGTCCCAGGTAAAGAATCCTGCCCAAGCTCCTGCCCCTCATATGGGAACTCCGGGTTTCTGGACAGAGCTGTGCTAGAAGAGGGCACAACTGGAGCATTAGTGAGGCAATGCTGAGCTGAAACTGCTTGAAATGCAGAGGATGGGAAAAGCAGTGCTCAAGAATTCTTACTGTAGGCAGTGAAACAAAGTGGCCTATTGTGTGTTTTGACCCCAAGGGTGGTGATATCTTAAATTTTAAACCACTTTTAGTAGAAACTTGTTAATAACTGAGAAAAATATTTACATTCGTCCTACTTGATTAAATTACTTCTAAACACAGCTACATTTTTTTGCCTAAAAGGAGGTGGTGTTACTTGAAATTACTTTCACAATTTTTTTTTCTTTTTTTAAGATTTTGTACCTTAAAGAAGTACACAAAGGCAGATACAGCCAGACCTAATGAAGGAGCCAAGCATGGACTGTTTCCTGTGGTGAAAAATCCTGCTGTCTTGAACTATCTATCAAGAATAAAGATTAGATGCTATTTGAGACCTCAACCTACTTCTTCTATGCCAAATTCTAGAATAATCCTGCCACCTGCAGTGTGGGTGTATAAATGACACACGGGGGGGGACATTTTTTGTGTAATTTTTTCATTTTCACCACGTAAATGGCATGAAGTATTCATGTCATACTGTGCTGGTTTTATGGTGTTACATCATGTGATTGCCTTCTCTTTTGTGGCGTATTCAAAGATACAGAGTGCATTAGGTTTCTTCTTTTTTTTTTTCTTTTTTTTTTTTTTTTTAATAGAATGGGCAAAAATTGGTTTTGGCACCTGATGCCCACTCCACCATGGGATGATATCTTTAGTTATAGGTTGCATATCTGCTAAAATAGCATAGTTGGTCCTGTAATTCTGACACAGGGATCTGTGAATCACTATTTTAGAGCAGTAAGTACTGTAGTTCAGTATTGGTTTTGCTTCCTAAAAGCCTCTCATTTGCAGCTTTTCTGTGCCTCATCCTCCCTCCTTTGTGGAAACATTTCTTACATTACAGCAGAATTTGCTGTGGGTCCTATGTTCTGTAAACAGGAAAAATATTATAACATGACTGCAGCTGTGGGGGCTGTTTTAGAGCCTGTCTTCCCTTGCACATACAGGTGACTCCCCTGAAGCCATGAGGTTTCCATTTGGCATCTGTGGGAACAGGCACTTCCAAAGGAGATCAATTTGTATTGCAAAGCTTAGGTCTGTATGGTGTAGCCCCCTTTTTTTATGTCTTTATTTTCATTTTTTAAAAACTTTTTTGTGAACTGGAACATTGCATGTTGCTTTTAAGAGCAAAACACGTATAAAACTGGATCTTGGTGTTTAAATACTTGTTGCTTCTAAGAAGGACTGTCTACAGATGGCATTCATATCTGCCTCTGTTTTTCTCTCTCTTCTTCAGCTCATTGTGAATAATAATATTGAAATTTTAAAGCCTCTTCCTGGGGACTGGGGAATATAACAAAGCCAAGATGTGTGGGAGGAGAGTGGGGTTTGTGTGTGCATGTGTCATGGTTTTTCGTGGTCTGTGGAGGTCTCTACAGATGCTCATCATTCTGTTTGGAAAGCGAAGCAGCACGGCATTAAAACGTGGTATTTGTAGAATAACTTGGTAAATGCTGGTGATTTGGAAACCTCATGTATTGCACTTATCCCAAGCCTTCCTTTTCAGGGAATGACAAGCTGTGGTAGGAGGACCCTGCAGTATTGGTTACAGCAATCTTGTTTGGGAAATGATGGAAGAAATTTAGGTTGCCTTCATTGTAACTAATAATGGAGCCAGAAAAAAAAAAAAAGAAAAGAGTTTTGCTTTTATAATAGCATTTCTCACATATTTGAGTCGTGTCCTCTGCTTCAGCTTTTTTGTTCTCTGATCTTGGCATTGCTTTTAATGTTTTTTGATGTCTTGTGAGTGCCAGCTTTCAGCTGGGATGTTCTGCCCACCTTGCTTCGTGCCATCCTAATCGCTTCAAAATGTAATAGTTAAAAGAAAAAGTAAACATTATTGCTGGTGTTACTGCTAACGGCAAGAAATGCAGAAAAAGGGGGGACACGAGGCAGTTCTATTTAAATAAAAGCTTATTTTCTGAAACAAAGGCTTATGGAGAAGAAGGGAGCTCTTAGTACCCCAATCACGTTTCCTGTTACGGATGAACCTACAGCAATGGATGCTATCAAAGTTGTCATATTTTATTCATGAGTTGTGGTATGCTTGGGTGAAATAAGAAAAGCAATGGTCCAAATCATAATTATGGTGTAAAAAGATAAACCAGTTATTATTGTGACTTTTTAAAAGAAATTATTAAATCTCTCAAATCATGTAAAACTCACGGAGAATGACTAAGTATGTTAGTTATTTATGGCTCTTTGTTGTGGGTGTTGTGAAACACTTCACCAATAGCATTTATACTTATTTTGGGAGAAAAATATAAATGTGTGCCTATGTATGTTCCAAGAAACAAAGACATCTCGAATATTGCATATAAACATAAAGAGGCTGACAGCAGAAATTATACTTCAGTAGAGGAGGGCTCTGACAAATGTATTGTGCCTCATGCTATTATCATGCAGTTAATAAATAAAACAGACACCCAGGATTTAATTTGCTTTAGCAATAACATGGAAGTGATTTTTTTCCTCAGGGAAAGAAAACAAAAGGGAGAATTAGTTCACATAACACGTGTTGTTTAATGCTTGTATAAATCATATATAGAGTATAAAATGCCCCTGAAATCATCACATTTCAGCAGTACATGACCTATGCCTTAAAAATAATTAAGAAAACTATTTAGACTGTCAAGTCTTTGAGAGTTTTTGAACCAAGAGAGCACTTCAGCATATGCTTGCTTTGAACTTCAAGGATATTTTCATTGTCTTTTGTTGGATTATTCATGTGATAAAATGACTGGAAATTAAAACCTATGTGAAGGTGTGCCCAGGTCTGTTGGCCGCATTAGGCATAGTAACCTCTCTGTCCACAGTGAAGAAACCAAGTCAGCTTTCTGCTTAGCTGAAACTTCCCTTTTAATGAACTATTTTGAGTAGTATTTTGATTTACACATTTAAGAATGCAGGTTTTCACCAGGGGGGCAAATTCTAATTTCTGTGGCTTTGCTGAAGTTAGGCTGGGGTTTTCAACCCCAGAGTCAGAGTAATTTAGGCATTCAGTTTCTCTCCTGCTCCAGTGGAATCTGGATCTTAAAATTTTTTTCAAAATGGGTTATTTATTGACTGTATCTGTTAAATTCATGGTAAACTTAGGAAGTCATAAAGCACTTCAGAAGTATTTTTTTAAAGATATTGTTGCCACAAATTATGAGTAGTATTTATTATTACCTGGAAGAAAGAAGAGTGCTAAATAAGAAATCAGAATTATTACATACTGCCCAAAAATATGAATGGCTCAATCTCCTTGTTCTATTAACCTTATATTTTATTTCTGTATTACAAACATACTCGACATTATAGTAGGAGGAAATAAGACCAAACCTACAATTAGTAGTTATTTGCAAAACTTGTCTTCAGTGTCTGATTTTTGGTTCTAGGGGCTCCTCACCTCTGGTACCACTTTAAGTTTTCTTTAAACAAGTGCAGAATGTGCTTTGTCGAGTTTTGGTATACATTATAATTTTTTAAAAGTAATCTCTAATATTTTTGTGTGAGTTCAAGCATACTTGAAAATGCTTTGTAGAAGGGGAGGAAGAAAATTGTTTAGCTTGCTTTTGGATGAAGCCATATTTTTGAGTGGCTCCTTATTTCTGTATGACATTAGTATTTAATATATTCTTGAAATAGATCCCTGGAATAGCCAGTGTTCCTCCTGCAAAATGGATAGCACACTGGGAATGGTTCTTGGCAATTAGTGGATTCCCAGTGTTCCCACTGGCTCTGTTCTCGGTGTTGCTGGTGTAAGTCCATATTCTTTCTGTTAAAATGTTATTTTCCAAATTGGCAAAGAGCAATCTTTATAGGCACAGTAACATGATTCCCTTATCTGATGTAGGTAAACAGTGGAAAAGATGATACAATCAGTGACTCCTGAACTAATTAACTAACAACACATGTAATTTGATTAACTCACATGATTTAGGAGCAGATTATGTGCTTTTAGTGATAGTGAACTTCTGGAGCATTTCATTTAAGGGATCAACCATTTGTAAACAGCCTTGATTTCAGCACGAGTCCCTTGGGGAGACAATGGAGCCTGCTTGAGAGAACGAGCTCAGCAGCCGCTTAAAATACTTGAAATAAGTTCAAGTGGCTGCCTTGAGTGACGGGTGATGTGTGGCCTCGGGAAGGTGGAATCTGCTGCTGCCAGCAGGAAACCTGCTCCAAGGCCCTTGGCTGGCTGCAGGTGTCTGACTTTGGTCCATGGCAGTTGGTTTGGTGACAGTGTCAGGGGCTGGGCTCTGAGTGTAACCAGGCTGCTGCTCCTGCCCGTGCTGCTGCAGAGGTGACTCCTGTGCTTCCCTTGGTCCTTCTGCCATTCATGTAGGTGGAAAAGACAGGCAAAAAGCCCTGGAGGTGGCAGACCCTTGTGAATTTTCTTGATATGGGCCTTGGCTACAGCTTCATGCTGTTAAAAATGAGAAGCTCGATTCAGCCAATGTTCAAGCAGTAATTCGATTTATTAATTAGTATGGTAAAGTATGAGCAAACAGTGCTGGGTACAGTGGTGGGAGGTTTTCCCCTCCAACTGCACACCGACTGTTGAGGCTTGCTGGTATTTATCTGTATATTCATAAGCTTTCTCAGCAGTTTCTATTTCCAATTTTTCCACAATTCTATACTCTATTGTGATCCAGTCCTCCCAGGATGTACACCCCAGGATGTGTATCCTTGATGGTGGGGTCCAGCTTTCAGGTGTGGGGTCCAGCTTCTATTTTCTAGGACCATTAATCTATGATAGTGATGTCCAGCTTCCCTTTGTCAAAACCATAAATCAGCGAGGTGATGTCCATATTCCTTTTTCAGCCTGTTTTTCACCGTTTTGTGAGGAACTTGGGATAGGCCCACTTCCCTCTTTTGTTCAAACCTTTTATACATTCTAAAGCTGTAGTTTTAAAAATCATTAATACAAAGCAATATTCTAAAATTATACTTCAAAGGTACTTATTACAAAACAGCTTAAGGCTTGGTTACAAGCAGAAAGTTCTTGTCCAAAGGCAACATCCTAGTGTTATAATTCAAATACTCTGACTACAAAACAACTTAAGATCTGTAATAGTTAATTGTGAACACAGGATCGGTTCAAAGGCCTTCCTCCATGCTTTGCTTTCCTTGGTTGTTTATTATAACTCATATTTATCCCATGGCCGTGTTCCACACACTTCACAATTATAATTACACTTATAATTAATTATAATTATATTACAATTATCACATATTATAAATTATATATAATTTAATTATAATTATAAATATTAATCAATACAATTTAATTATAATCAATATTATAATTAAAGGTTACCTTTATTTACCTGACACGAAGCACAGCTTTATATTTCACACTGCTGCAGTGGTTGCTGTGCCCTGCTGGGCACCTGTGGCTGGCTGGGGCTGGGGAGGTGCAGGTGCCTTCACTCCTGGCCTGTGTTCATTCCCAGGCTTTGTGTCTGCTGCTCTGTTCCTGTTCGGCTGCCACGGTTCACTCTGAAACGCTGATAAAGCAAACAAAGGACTTAAGGCTCTCTGACACCTACTTAATTAGCATGAGTGTGGTCACTCTAGCTGGTGCTCCAGTCAAGGCAATTTGCGAGGAGTGAAGAGTCTGATACAAAGCCACTAAATCAGCTAAATTAGTGGTTGAGGAGAAACTGTGATTTGATAAGTATTCTCTGTTTGATTTCTTCAGTGACTCAAAATTCTTCTGCCCCTGGCGTCTGGAGTTTTAGGAGTGGGTTTGCAATGGCTTCCTGAAAGGATTTTTATTTATGTGTCTCTATAATTTTAAACGCTAGATGAATTTTGTTAGGAGACACCTATTTGTAAACTAGTTTACAAACATATATATCAAAGTGACAGCAATGAATGGGCATGTATAGCCAGGGGTAGTTTTGCATGATGCAAAAGCAGAGTTTACATTGAATTACACTATTTTTCCACCTTCTCTAGTGGAACTGCCTTTGCTGTATAGTCATGGGAACTTACCTTTGTGACATTAGCTGTTCACCCTGGTAATTGCTCCATCCTCTAATTTAATGAAAACCCATTAAACCGAAACAATAATTAAAATGAGACATCATCTCTGTAGGAGGCTTGCATATTAAAATCACCAAGCATTTCACTGCGGACGGATCTTATTCTTGAGAAACACTGTTTGAAGCAACATGTAAAAAGTGATTTACAATGAATAATCATAATTTAGAAAGCTGTGCTGTTGAACATGATTTCCTACTGTTTATTACTGGCTCTGAGTGGAGCTAGCAAGGCAAAAGCATTTACAGTGTCTTTTCATGCTGGTGAGAATACTCAGAAGCAGAGATGTGCTTATGAGAATACACCATGCCCTCTTTGGACCTCCCTGGTAGCCCAGTTTTTCAGAGAAGGGTGAGGTGTTTTGACCTCTCTCTTTGGCTTGTTCAGGCAGAACAGGTTATTTGGGTCTCCACTGTTCCAGTGCAGGGGCCCCAGAGACCTACAAAGTGCCACCTTAGCACCTTGGCATAAATTTACATTTCTTTTCCATTGGCAGTACCCCCAGCTTCCTGAACCCCCTCGTTTGGCCTGGGTGGAGGCAGTGCAGGCACCGGGCTCTCTGCAGCATGGGGTGGGCTGGCTGGAGCCTTAGTGCCTGTGGCTGAACTGAGCTCCCAAAGTGCTCTGAGGGAAGTGCATGGCTCTGTGCCTTTTCCTGCCACAGGAACATGTTGTGAAGTCTTCTATTTTCTTAGCATATCTTAGAGAAATCTATGTGAATTTATCCCATAGCTCAAAATAAAAAATTGGTGGTACCTGCAGACATCTACCTTTTGCCCTTGGGGGGTAGGGAGAGACAAGCACTTGAAGCATTTCTCTGCTTGCCAGTGAAATGATTCTTTTGGAGAAGGTCCCCATAATTAGCGTTATCATCTTACTGGGGGTTTTTGCATCTGTTTTGTGTAGACTGAGGAGTGCTTTTAGAAGGGTGGAAGCAAGTGGGAATGGACATTTATCATTGGTGTTTTGCATTGTTGGTTGACTTTTGTTTGTTGTTTGTTTTTGTTTGTTTGTTTTTGTTTTGTTTTATTTTGTTTTGACTGTTCTTCAAAAGATATTTTGTGAGACCAGTGTGCAGGAAGGGAGTCAATGCACTGGATACCACTTGACTCAGAGGCTTTGGTGAAGCACCTACTTCAGTGAACAAGAATGTTTTTGTGATGTGTTGTGTGTTTTCATCCCCAGCAGCTGTTAGGAACTGCCTACACTGAGAGTTGCTAGTTTTGGATCATCCTTCTAATCTTGGTTTCATTTTTGTAAAGCTGGTGACTTAAAAAAGTGGGGCACTGGGGTGATTTTTTGTTTTGTTTTTTTTTTAAATAGAGTTTTCAGTTTTATTGGATTTTGCCCATAGCAAGGTAAACGCCAAAATCTGTAATATTCAGTTCTTTAATTGCTGTAGCTTAAATCCAGATTCTCTGTTGTTGCAGGATTAATTTCTACATGCTTGTCCAGGGTGACTGTTCAAAGGTTCTACTGAAAGCATGTTGAAGCAAATAGCTTTAAAATGATTGAAGTTACCAATAAAGCAATGTGTTCTGCAGTATGTTCTCTGCCAAGGGAAGTGAAAGGTATTCAAGCGGGCTAGTGAGTGATAAAATGTACCTATTTCTTCAGAAAATTAGTTGATTCAGAACTGATTTTTAGTATTTTTCCTCTAATGGAGGCATCTATTAAAGAAAAATTATTCCCCAGATGGATTGGGATATGGCTTTTAATAACTGGTGCCCATTTTTCGTCACTTAAAACTCCATCCCAAATGGTCACGTATTTCCCTTTGTACTGTGGATTGCCGTCACTGTCAAAGGAAGCTTGGCAAGAGCTTTGCTTTCTTTCCCTTTTCCTTCTCTAACTCATTTTGTCTGCTTCTGTGTGCTCGTGATTTTCTTACACTATTTCTACTGGAGCTGATGCCAGCTCCTCCATTTCTCTTATCTGGGGCTTCATCCCTATTCAGGGTTACAAATGGCAGGAGCCTGAGGTTTTAATTTTTAGTTGCTAGAGCTGGTGATGCCTAGAGCATTGAATGCACACCGGAAGATGTGACTTGAGGGTCTAAATCAGATGGGTGAGGACTGATGCTGATCCTGAGTTATTGTCCCTACCCCATTTGGTATTTGGGGTTGGAGTGCACTGAGACATCTGAACTGTTCATGTGTGTGAGGTAAAGCTCAGCTCAGCATCGCCGGCCCCAGAGCAGCATCGCCATTCATTTGGTTTTATGGTGAGGTGAGAACACACCTGTGCTGGCATAACCTGAGACTTATTCTGAAGGTGCTGACAGTGAGTGTTGTGGGTAGTTAGAGCTGTGGGTGAAATTTCTGTGGGGGCTCAGGGGTGGGAGCTTGCTGCAGCTGGCTGTGGGTGTGCCCTGCAGGGGCTCTGCAGCCAGAGCTGTGCTGTGGGGGCTGAGCCCCTGGGTCAGGGCAGCCCTGGCTGCTGCTGCTCCCTCTTGCAGCTCTTTTTGGCTGGGCAGGGGCTGACTGGGCTCTCAGGGCACAAGGCATCCAGGAGCAGACAAGGTGGCATCCCTGGCTGTGGGGGAGATGGTGCCAGGGAGGGGGATGGTAGTAACTAAATGGTTATTGTTGTCTGTCCTGGCAAACTGGTCTGTTGGTTTGTGTTTGGTGCTTCTTCCTTGGACCCACAGCTTAAAAAAAAAATTAAAATCAAGCAACACCTATGTTCTCTCAAGAGAACATAGGTGTGTCCTGTGCTTTTGTTCTGCTGAAGGTAGAAAGTTGCCTTTACTTGATGCTCTGAGATGATTTCTGTCTCTTGGACTGGCAGATAACTGAGTATGCCTGATTTTTTTCCTTGCTTAATTTTAGAAACACTCTAGTATGTTTTAAAAAACCCTCCAGACAGTCACTATTTCAAATTAAGAAAATATAATCACATAGAAGGGCATATGAAAGTCGTATCTGTGTTTGTTTATTTATTTTGCTGAGATTGCATTATCATTCAAGCATGAAGAGATGTTTCACTGAAGATTGCTGTATAAACCTATATTGTTCTATATTATGTAGGAAATATGACATTTCATTACAAGCAGACAGTTATTTTTATAGAGAGCATAAAAAGTATTTTGCCTTTCAGGCACCTGTGGTGAGGGGGTTGTATGTATTCTCAATTTTTCTTCTCTTTTTTTTTTTTTTTTTTATTTTGAAGTGTGAAAATCTACCTGGGACTAGAAGGCTCTTATTCTAAATGGATTGTACTCCCAGCTCATTTGTATGGTGTTTTCTGCAGAAACCAGGCAAAACACAAACAGGATGTTGCAGGGGATGGTGTGTGTGAGGGCAGATGCTGCTGCTGGAGAGGCGTGGGGGCTGTGCTGTGGGGACAGGAGCTGGGCAATGCAGTGCTGTCCTCAAAACCCCTCCTCCACAGCATCTGCATGCCAGGCTGCAAGCCCAGGCTGTGCTGGGCACTGGCCCAGAATCCCAGGCTGTGTGCCCTCTGGATCCCCACCAGCCTTCTCAGCTCACAGAACCACTGGGTTGGAAGAGACCTCCAGGATCATAGAGCCCAGACCAGCCCTAACCCCTCAGCCAGCCCCTGGCACCCAGTGCCACGGCCAGTCTTTGTTTAAACACACCCAGGGATGGTGACTGCACCACCTCCCCAGGCAGACCATTCCAGGACTTTATCACTCTTTCCATGAAAAACTTCTTCCTAATCTCCAGCCCATATTTCCCTTGGTGCAGCTTGAGGCTGTGCCCTCTGGTTCTGTCAGTGCTGCCTGGTGAGATGAGTCCAGTTTCATTTACCATCCCACCATGGAACCAATGGGAAGGTCTCCTTCTAGTTCCTGAGATTAGGCTGTGGAAAGCAGCATTTTTACAGACATTTTTGCATCACCAAGTAAATGTTTCACCTGGCTTGCAGGGATGTCCCAAGGTGCTGGTAATGGCTGGGCTTGCTCCCCAAATACATAGCAGTGTACTTAGAAGTGGGTTAATTTCTAAAAGCCTGGTTATATAACTTTCTTTGTACCAATTACACTAGCACAGTGTTGCAAAGCAGGCTGTAAATACTGTTTGTTACCCAGTAGTTTTGGCCCAACACTCTGGAATTTCAGAATGTTGGATCTTACTGATTTTAGTCAACAGAGAACGAATATCAGTGTATATGGTGGTTTAACATACTTTTATCTATGAAGAGGTGGTAGAGAATAGCAAAATATTTCAAAGTATGTTTCTAACTGAAGTAGTCAGCGCACTGATGAACCATGGATGATTTTGAGAAAGGAGCCCTATATTTTTGTATAAAATTTGATGGATAGGTGGTGGGATGTGGCCTGCCTATAATGAGAAACTGTTGTACTTTGCAAGGCTTGACTGAAGCTTAAACATATATGTTCCACTGACAGCGCTGCCTGTGCTTTCATGTGAAAGAATTTTTGAAAGCTTTGTTAAGTCATATTTTATTTCTGGTAACTGTAACACCTTTAAAAAAAATCGTAAGATATGAAGGTTTTTAACCTTCAAAAAATGATAATCATCTTCATCTGTCAGGTCCTGGACACTTTACCTCTGAGTCTTACTTGTACCTTGGAATGTGCTACCGGTGGGTTGTCTGTTTCTGTAGATAGCAAACTGGATATTGGTGAATTTATGGGTCTGTGGGAGACATAGTTTTTTATCTCTTTCATCAACGTTTTAAAAAGAAACTACATGATATTTATGACCAGTAATAATAACATCTGCTAGGTGAAGATAATGATACAGATAACAAAAGCTAATAGATAAAGACAAAATCTGGTCTTCTGAGCTGGATTGTTTTTTCTGCTGTTCCACTGTATGATGGTGTTGGAGATGATTTCTGGTCTTGTAAGCTTTATCCTCTGCTATGGTAAAAGTGGCACTGGATAGACAAATAGTTTGTTGCTGTAAAGTGGGTACTTTATGAGGGGAATTCAGGCCCCTGGCAAAGATTTTTAAATGATGAGTAGTGATTTTGGATGTCTAATTGTAGTACTTTTCAATGAGATGTGATTTTGGATGTCTAATTGTACTTTTCAATGAGATGTGATTTTGGATGTCTAATTGTAGTACTTTTCACTGGTGAGCCTCTCACAGTGCAAGCATGTTATGACTCTGGGTGTGCAAGCTCATTTCGAGGGCTTTAAGCTGCACAGGAAAAACTGAGACACCCAATTACCAAACATGCTTGAGTACTTTTTCCTTGGAGTTTGGTTTCAGTCCATGGCATTCCCTCAGCAGTTGTGCGTTTGGTTTTAGGTTGTTTTCTAAGCCAGTTTCTCTCCTCTCTGTCTGCAAAGCCTCATTTAATGACACAATGGGGTCTTTTTATAGTGTTGGGGATTTTTTTTTTTCCCTTTTCCCCTGCAGTGAAATTCTGAATTGTAATTTTCATCACTCCTTTGTGTGTTACATCATGCATGCTGGGCTGGATTCTCAGCATTCAGTGGAGTTCTCTGGTTTTCTACCAGCTGAGAATTTGTGCCAGAATTTCTGGCTTCACAGTAAAACCTTTGGAAAGCAAGCACACTGGGTTTCTAATTGGTTGTGACATCCAGGAACTGCAAGTGACTCAGGTCTTGCAAATATGTGACAAAGGCCCAGCATGCCAGACGTGGCAATGGGTGGGAAGGTGAAATGCCATGATTTCTCTGCTTTGTCATTAATTGCCTTTCATGATGATGATGTATAGTGAATAAAAGGATGAGTTAAAAATCAATGTGGTGGGAGATGATGCATTTGAATCTTAGAAGATCAGCTATGAGAAGGCATGATTGGCTGCTTGGCCATCATCAGCATTAGTGAGGCTGGAACATTTCTGCATCTGCCTGGACAGGCTGTAGTTTAATAAATATTGTATGAGCTGTCATACTTTGCTTGCTTAAACTGAGAAATCCCTGAAACGGCTGTGGATTGCAAGCGTGTCTTGTATTTATTTCTCAGGCAGGAGCACAGCTGTATAACATTATTAGCAATAATGCATCTCTGCCTTACACTGTGCAAGGACAGGATTCCTGTGATGTACGGGGGACAGGTGGTAAGAGAGTCAATGGTAAGAACGGAAATTGGAGCTTGGAGAATTGTGTTGGGAGAGGCAGTGCCTGAGATTTCTCAGAATTTAGAGGCCTATTCACACACCTTCAGCACACCTTATTTACAGCAACTTAATCAGCTCACAGCAGACACAAATGGCTCAGCGTCCTGTCAAAAAATCCATCAGAAAATCAGTAGCTGACCGGTTGTGAGCTTGTCAAAGTGACAAGTGGGCACGCTGACAGAGAGGGCATTTGGGTTTTTTTCATTGAAAAAATGCAGTGGTGGACCATGGCAGATGACTCTCAAAAGGAAAAATATTGATGTGAAAATGAAAAATGTAATCTGAATCTTTCTGACTTAGCATTTTTACTAGACTGTTATTTTTTCTATTTTTTTTTCCTTTTAAAAATAAAATTCTTAGATACAGAAAGAGAAATCCACGCAGCACCCCATGTCAGTGAGAAGTTAATTCAGCTCTTCCGGAATAAAAGTGAGTTCACGTTTCTGGCCACTCTGCAACAAAAGGCATCGACTTCTGGAGTTATATTGTCCATCCGAGAGTTAGAGCACAGGTAAGAGGAATTTGCTTCTCTTGCAGCAGCAGCAGCAACATAAAAAATACTGAGTGCTCTGTTTAGACAATGTGTTGAAATGGTGGATGTAAAATTGAACATGCCTTTCTCCATAGTTTGCAATTTGCTGCTTTTTTCTAGTTCTTTTTGTGTTATAGGAGGAATTCATTATTTATGTATCCGGTCTGTAAAATAATTTAAACAGAAATATCAAAGCCAATGTAGTATAGAGGCAATGCACTTTGGAAGTTACAAACCTTGTAATGCAATTTTCCTGACTAGTTTATTATATGTGCTTTGGAGTTTGCTTTTCCATAAAAGTTAAGCTTGCACTTTTCTTGCTTCACTATGTTTTATAACATTATAAAAGAATACATTTTCTTTGAGATTCAGCAATTAAGCTATTAAGCAATTAAACTACTTGTGTTTTCATATAATATTGTATATGTTTTCTTCCCAGCATAAATACATTATATTCTTATTTCATGTGTCTCTTCCCCCTCCCTCCCCTTTTCAGTGTAGGAGGAAAAGAGTTCTCTTTGATTATCTGTTTTAGTGGCAGACACAGTGTGTTACAAAAAAAGGTGTAGTTTGTATGTGTATTATGGTCCATAATACAATTCCAATGCTGTTTTGATGTCTCAAAGTGTATATTGTATCAAACTGTCTTCTATTTGTAACTTTGTTAATGTTTTTTTAATAATTTCTTAGGTCTTGAAGGACCTTCCTGTCTAGCCTGACACATAAAAGACTAGTGCTGGTCATTTCTGTTGTGATACAAGTAACAGGACATTCTTTGGTGGCTCCCATTTCAAATCTAATACCAGTTTTTCTGCAGCACTTCTATTAAAAAAATCCTACTGGTATTTGTCTTACTCATGTACATGATACTCAATTGTTAGCCCAATTTCTTCCTTTTTGTTGAGAAAGTGTATGAAGGAGAAGGCAGCGACTTCATCACGACCAAATTGTTGGTGATGCCTTTTGCCAGTGCAACAGCAGAGGTGTCCAGACAAGGCTCCCCAGTTAAGGGGAGGACTTTGCTATTTCCCTAGTCTATACTTTTCTGTCTCCTCTACTTTCTTATTGCTCTTTCTTTTACTCTATTCCTTTTTACATTTTTCAGGCCACTGTCTCCGTCTAGAATACTATTGCACATTATAGAGGGATCTCTCCCTCCATCTCTTCCCATTCTCCTTCTCTTACTCTCTCATTCCTTTTGCATTACTTTTCAGTTTCTCCAGGCTTTTTCAGGCCATTTGAAGTCATGGTTAACAGGATCAGTTTGCCAAGTTAAGAGTTTGTTTATTATTTATTTGAGAAAGAGGACACTGAGGATAGCCATTGAACAGAAAAATGCTGTCACATGCCTGCACTTAGCAAAATCCAAGGTCAAACTAGACAGGCAGTGGTGATTATACAATGCAAGGCACATGGATTTTTAGATATGGCATCTACTGAATGCAGCTCCCTGAGTCCTCTATCTTGACAGGCAGAGGCTTGTAGGGAGATGTGCTATGCAGGAGTAATCTTGGTCGAACAAAATACACTGCTGTTGTCCTCTCTGGCACTGAGGTTATCTATAATATTTAAAATGATGACATCTGCTTAAAAATACATAGAGTTGAAGGATTGCCTGCTAGTCTCAGTTAAACCTTTGTAGCTGTGTGCAGTAAGTGAGGAAGTTTCAGTCTCTGTAATTCTATGCAAGAGTCAGAACAGGCATGTCTGGTGTTGCTCTTGCCTGCTGTCACTTCAGGTGGATTACTGTGGCTATCCTCCTATTTTGGACTCACTGTGTATCCCTTAAATCCATTGTTTGTTTCTCAGGTTGCATCTCAGACCTTGGTAAGGATCCTGCTTTCAGACCCCAGGTCTGTGATGCCAGAGATGAACAAAGTGGATTGTAGGTGTAGAAGAAGGGATTGCAGGTGACCTCACCCCTGATAAGTCACAGCTGCACTAATTACCAAAGGAGAGGAACAGCCTTGCTCTTAATGGGTCCCAGCTGTGGCTAATAAAGATAGGGGTGATAAAAGGGATGGGTTTGCTGCACAGGGAGAGCTTTTTGAGGAAGAGGACCTGGAGGAGGTAAGAGGAGGGCTGAGGGAGGAGGGCTGCTCCAGAGAGCCACAAAGAAGAATGAACCAAGGGAGAGAGTTGCTGCTGTAGAAGCTCTGCTGTGAGGTCAGTCTGGGTGTGATGGAGTTGGAGCCTGCTGCTGGGCCCTGCAGTCAGAGTTGAGCTGGGGAAGGCTGTGTTCAGAGTCTGCAAACTGATATTTGCAGCCATGGTCCAGCAGGAGACACCCAGCAGTCAGAGTCTGCAGTTGGACCCTGCAGTAGGAGCTGCTGTAATCAGAGTCAGGGTGGCTGAGCTGTAAGGAAGAATAAATCAGGACCCTTTCCACGTTGTTAAATATCTGTGCCTTGGCTCATTGCTACCCCTAACGAGAGGTGTGCTGCAGCAGTGGATGACAATGGAGAAAATATTTTTTTAACGTGGATGAGAAGTAGAGAACAAAGATTTGGGTCACTACTGAAGAGGACCCTGCTTACTTTTGATCAATGGAATAGCAGAACTTTCAGGTTGATAATTTTTAATGTTTCTCTAACAGCTCCACTCACTCTATAGCTTTGCATGGAAACTGAAATAGGTGCAGACACATGTCATGCAGGGCATGCCTTTTTTTAACTGATTGTTAATCCTGCTATGCATCTGATAATTATCATGGTTTTGTTCTTTTTTTTTTTTTTTTCTTTTTTTTTGGTCAAGCTTTTTCAGTTTCCCTGTGACTATGAAACTAGCCACTGCAAGGAGGATAATAAAGATTATTTTATCAGGGATGAGATGTGTGGGAGCAAATATAAAGGTACAATTGTTCCTTAACCAGTATAGTTTTTGACTATGGAAAACCCAAGAACTCTTCTCAATTTCTTCTCTTTGTGCAAAATAGGAGGTATTACAGTTAAAGGCTTGCTTTTTTTTTTAACTTACCAGCATGCCAAAAGTGGCCATATTAGAAGTTCAAGCCTTCAGAACATATAGGAGGTTGACAACAAGGGAAAAAAAGCAGCTCTGTTAGCTGTGGATACCAGTGCTATGGGAAATGTCTTTTTAAGTTGTGCACAGGTTTGATGGATAAAAAATAGGTGTTATTCCAAGCAACAAAAAGATGTGTATATATTCTGCTTTTTGATGTAGTGGAGATAGTTGTGCTAAGGTATGTCCTAGTAATGTGTAGAATGCCTGGTTTAAATTTAATTTCTCTAGTAAGTTTTAACAGGTTTTTATTTTCCAATAGAATGGAGCTCTTAAGCTGAAGATAAAAAAATAAGATGAATACAGTTTTTCTTGAAGTCAGTAATTTAGATGTACTATTTTGTTATTCTAAATGGATATTTCATAGCAATTAGAGGTTTGCTGTTAATTTATATCATCATTTGAGGGACAGGACAATGATAACAATGCATCTTTGTTAACATTTTGTTGAATCAGTTTAATGATGATAAAGACTTTGTTTTCATGCTTCAAATGCATTAAAGTAAATCTTGGAAAATGGAGATCTTAATTAATGCTGATAAATTCCAATTGGGCAGTCTGGGTGTATAGTGATCTAGAATACAGTGGTAAATATGAAGATTATATCTTCTTTCCTAAATAAGAAATAATAAAAACTAATATAGGATGGACAGACACATTACTTGGTGATGCAGAAGGTGGAAACTGTTTTCTTGATCAGTGAATTATGCTAGCCAATTCTTCCTAGATGAACTTTGTGAGCTATTTTGCTCACAACCTTTGACTCTTTAGACCACCAAAACACTTGGAAAAGGCCATCAAGTTATTTAAAATGCCAGCCACAATGAATTCCTCATTTCAACAGTGGTTTAATACAGCTTCACCTGAAGCTGTCTGCCTGCTCCTTACCTGCCCTGGCCTTGCATGGTCCAGAGCTCAAGAACATAAATTAGATGGAGTCAGCATTGCCTTTCAGCTGTTTCATCTCTGGGTTTGAGTGATGTTGATGGTTCTTCACCACTGGCCAAGATCAGCATCTGGAGAATTATGTCAAGGGTGTTCAGTACCCAAATGTTATTCTTCCTGAAGAATGTTTCATAGTGGGAGATCTCACCACGATAGAACAAAAGACTGAGTCATAAGATGATTGTTTCAAAGATTTTCTTACAGGAAGCATTAAAAACTTTAATTTTTTGCTGAATTTTTCATTTTTTTTTAATGTGCTTGTAACCTGTGTCTAGGGCTGGAACTTTATGCCACACCAAATATCTGGAAACCTGTAAGCTGATTGTACTGCTCGAGTGAAACAGATTTACTGGGTCGAAAAACTGCCCCTTCACTAGGTAGCAGCAAGCTGTGCTGATATAAATATTCAGGGGGATTCTAATAAATGTGTCAGGCTCAGAGTGAGCAGGTCAGTTTTGGGTGGGGAGGTAAAATAGTCATGAGACTCCAGCCCATTGTTGGGTACTTCCTCCGAGTGACAACGAACGGCTGTTGAGGAGCAGATAGAAATAACAAATAACAGCTGGAAGGCTACCAGGCCATTAAATGTTTAATTAAAACCACAAAGGGCTAATAAGCTAGTCAAATTATTCGCTGAAACCTAGCCGCTGAAGAGAAGCCTCTGCAAGTGACTTCTGACCCTAGTAGTAAGCCTGAAAAAATTGCATCTACTCCCTGCTATGTCTTAGATTATTGTCTGGAAGATGAGTGTACACATACTGGATTCCAGGATGCCCAGGATTCAGAATGAGAAGGAAAAGCTCTGCAGATGTATCCATTAACCTTTTTCTTTTAGGGTAAAGGGCACATCTTTATGAATATTTATATGTTGAATTGCTAAACTGGAAAGCTGTAAAGAGAATATAAAGATTGAGCCTTACTTCCAGCCCTCTGAAAGAGTTGATGTGAAATATGTGAGGCATTTACAAGTTTTTTTCTTCCTCAAAAGGTCTTTAGAGATGCAAATAGAATTGTGCTCACCTGATTCTGTTCTTGGGGTTAAAGTACAAAAAAGGGTAAAGTAAAGAAGAACTGTTACATAAATCTTCCACCGATTTAAGCATTGTGAGAGAGGAGTTACTACTGGAGGAGTTACCTTCCATCCTGTGGCTTCCTGCTGAGAGCAGGTGTTTTATGTACCCTAGGCTGACAATTGTTGTCTCTCTGAAGCATTAACATGCTGCTCATAACCAGCTGTTGAAACACATCCATTGGACCACGCTGGCAATCGTGGAGAATGGCTGACAGTTTGAAACATATTAAACCTGAATTTGAACAGTGCAGAAATGTTATGGTCAGCCAGGAGCAGGATGTGTGGCTCCCCCAGGAGTCTGCTCCAACATGCTGAGTTATTCTGTTTGATTGTTTTATGACCCTCTGATACAGGCAAAGAACCAGAATGTCTCAAACTTACACTAAATGCAACTTTCTGCAAACTGTCTGCTGAATGTGGACTGCTCGTTTAGGATGTTAACTCCCCTAGTTAATAAGACCGTTAGATGTCTACAACATGTTAATAATGTTCATTTGCACAGTTGACAGTGGCCCGGAGGCTGTGTCTGGTTATTTGGGTTTTGGTTGCAGTTTTGTAGGGATGCCTGTGTGCTCTCTGTGCTCCAGGCACTGTCTCCAGAAAGGGAGAGGGTGGCAGTGCCTGCCCTGGTGGTTGCTGGCTGTGGAGAACTGCCAGAGCTCATGGCAGAGGGGCAGGGAAGGTGGAGGCCGCCTGGGACTGGGGGCATGCAGACGGAGCAGATGTGTGCAGGGCCTTAAGAGAGGGCAAAGGAAAAGTTTGGTGGTTTTATTTTTTCTGAGAATCTAGGAGAAATGTGTTTGTTGTCTGTTACCCAGTGTGCAACAAGTCAGTAATTACACACTTGGGAGAAAGACACCGATTATTTATTTCAGATCTGCACAAGCCTGGGCGCTCAGTGGTTTCACCAAGCACACCCACAGGACTTCCCACACTGTTGTTTGTACAGAAGTCCAGAGTTGGTAACTTCCCAAGTACAGCCCTTCTATTACTACTGGTTAGTAGTTTCCGTACAAGTTTTGTAATCTCAGCTAACTTCTTTCTGTGCATGCCTAAGAGAAGGGTGTTCACCTGGGCAAGGCTCCTTTTGCCCTCTAGGTGTGATTTTTTTTTTTTTTTTTTTTTTTTTTTAATGTTACAATGGAGATAACTCAAGGTCCATGCACCCCTTAGCTGAACTTTTGCCAAGTTGGCAATGTATAAATAGGCATACAAGGATGTGTTGATTTACTACCTCCTTATAGTTTATTAGTTCTAGGATGCTCTTCACTAAGGGATCGTAATTTTTCCACTGATTAAGTGTCCCTTCTTGCTGATTAGAAAAGTCTTAATTAGCCAACTTAGTGTCTAAAGGATACTGACCAGTCCAGACCTAAGATGATTTTGGCATATTCCACATTTTGCAGCATGTGGAATTTGTCATAATGTAGGAAATCACTGGAAAGCTACTGAATTTACTGAAATACTGAAAGATACTTCGAGATTAGAGGGAACCTTTTTTTAAGGACACTACAGTTAGGGTAATTTGTTTTCAAATACTGTAGTTCTACTCAGGGAGCAGACCTCATTAGTTTAAAAAGGTGTTATCCTCTTGTTTTATTAAGATCTAGCATTTAGGGACTGTGGATTTGGGGATCCCCTGAGCTGAGCTGTTGCTGCAGTGATGAGCATGAGGGAGGGAGGGTCTGGGCAGCCCTGTGCTTTGGTTTCAGCTCTGCTGGGGTCTGTCTGGCAGCTCTAGGCTGCTGCATTCCAGCAGAGATCCCTGGGATAATGATCCTGGGCTAATCCCAGCTCAGAGTCCCGGGTTAGCCTTCAAAGGTAGCCAGCCCCCGCTCCAAGTCCTCAATCCACCAATGCTTTGTGGATTGCAAATGGTCCGTGGGGAAACAAACCTTTGGCCAAGGGCTGTGGATGCTGAGCGCTGACAGCTGCAGGATGTGAGAGGTGACTTGGCATTGCAGTGCTGATACACAAAGCAATGAAGGCTTTCTTTTGTCAGGTTACTTTTCAGTAAAGTTAAGGCAGTGTTTAGTGTGAGGGTGGGTTGTTTTTTTTTGTTGTTTTTGTGTGGATTTGCTGTTTTGTTTTGTTTTTTCGAGGTGCATTTAAGGAGTCATAACTTCAATTTACTCCAGCCAGGCTCTTCTGTCCTGCTGGCTGTGCTAGCTCTGAAGCCTGCTAAGATGCTGTACTATTTTTAGGTGCAGTGTGGTACTACATACTTGGTTTATTAGGTCTAGGAGAGAAAGCAGGGTTTTTTTTTTTTTTGTTTTTTTTTTTAAAGATAGTAGGCAGATTGCAGCCATGGTAAGGTAAGTTTTTAGACATATGAAATGAAAATAAAAATGCTTAAGGTCAATCCTTATAACACATGCCATGGAAATATGTACCTGCTTTGTACCAGCTCTGACTCCAGCTGTCTTTTACCTGGCAGGCAGATGTTGGGTTACTTTTTCCTTTATATGATCAAAGAGCAAAGTAAATTTGTATTAGGGTGACCTTTGCCTAGTTGCAGGTACACAAACACATCATAAATGCTTTATGCCTTGCAGCTTGCATGCCCAGCTGCCATGTATAAGATGGGTAGAACAAAAGACAAAATGTTAATAAATATTCTATACTAATAGAAGGTGTCAGTGTGGGAGTGTTTATTGTTAAATGTTTCAAGCTAGGCTGCTAGAACACAATTGCTGTTGTCCTCCAAGTGGTCTGAATAGAAAAATAAAGTAATTTAATTGACTGGGTTTAGTTCCTCTTGCTTGAAATGGAAGGGTAGAAACATTTGGAAGAATTTTTATTTAGGTTGCCAGTAGCACAATGCACTTTCAGGCTTTTACTTGAGAGGTTTGAAAGTGTTGAGTATTACATTTTGGCTATATTAGATTTGCTTGCATAGAAGGGATACTTTGGGAACAGAGTAGGAATAGAGTAGATGATGCAGTATATGGGATTCAACTTGTGTTTCCCTTTGTAGAAAGTTAATCTGATTTTTAGCAACAAATTTCATTGTCTTTTGTTTCTATTCACGACACCTTTTGTGCTGTCTGATGTCAGTCTGACTTTGGTGATATCAGGGTGCAATCTCTGCCACAGCAGTGAGTCTTTAATGCTAAGTAAGTGACGATTTGCTATGTATGGTTTTGCTGCCCAGCCTCTGGGTCTGTCTTTACTTAAGCCATCTGTAAAAGTAGCTTTGGATGGTTTGTAAGTGTGGATGTTAAGAAGCTTCCCTGTCTTACCATCCAGGGCCACTCTGGCAGTCACAGTTGCACCACACAAGACTCTCACTGCATCAAATGTGTTCCTCAAGATGCACATGCAGTGGAGGAGTAGAGCTTGAGCCTGTTAAGAGCATTTCTTCAAAATCCAGTGTTTCACAATGCTTAATGCTTCAGAGCTTGGGATCTCGCCCTGTCACTTTATAGTAACTAGGGTACAAGAACAGCTCCTGTGGAAGCAACTGAAATATTTGCCTTGACAGCTGTAACTTGTTCTGGTTTTGCATCTGCACAGAGCTGTGGTGACAACTGCAAAGTGAGTGTTTCCTTTCATTTGAAGAGCTGTATCTTTTCTTTCAGCGGCACTGCTTTTTCTCACCCTGGCTTCAGCACTGGCAGGGGCAGTGCCTTGGGCAGATGCCTGACAGCTTATCTGCAGTCCAGTGCCCACTCCTGGCCTGATTTGCTTTGCACTGAGGACTGCTGAAACAAGATCTCAGTTCCTTTCATGGCCCTGTCCAGGCTGAGCCTCTTGGCAGCACACCCCACACAGTGTGTCCCACTGTGCACACAGACTCGCTTGGTGGTAAGAAACAGCAAAAGGCCAAAGGAGTCATGGCCCTTGATTCATCACAGAATCCCTGTAGATTGAAAATCCTGAAATCTGTGATAATGGATGCAGGTTTGTTGCCTGTCTCTAAATACATCCAGAGGTGTTTCTACAAAGATGCTAAAGCAGTCTTGCCTGAAGCTGTTTTTATTGTGAAATAGCACAATGCTGTTGTGAAATGAAAAGGCTATGTGCACAAACAAGTCCAAATAGACTGATTTGTTCAGAAGTGTGCTGAATTTACAGTTTATAGCTGATGACATCAAAATGACTGATCTCTGGACTTCTGAATTTGCATTGTTATTAAAAAATAATTAAAAATTGTGCCTTGCTCAGACTGATGGATATTTTCCAGAAGTTTCTGTGCAGTAACAGTCTGATTTTTATGGCAGTGATTTTCCCCCCAGCATTTGGGAGGCCCAACATCATTGTGTTGCTGAGGCATGTGCAAGGTGGATGGGGCTTCCATCCTTGAGCTCCTGTGGTTTTGTGACCTTCGCCCATAGAATGTTAAGCAGATGCACAATGTTTTGACTAGATGGCAACCCCAAGTTTGTACATATTTGCAGGGATGCCATCTGTGCCTGCTGCTTTGCCCTGGGACATCTGTTCAGTAGCTCTAAAAGCATCTGCTCTAAGTGCTGGTGCTGCTCCTTGAAAGAGGCTGTGGGGCTTCATTTGGCGTTTGATCAAGGATGATGGAAGTAGTAAAGTCAGAATGATAACTCTGCTTTATTTATGTTTGAATGTGATAAGGAGGAAGGTTGCCAGAATTGAATGCAAAAAGTTGTTCTGCTTTAGTTCCTAGAGCTCTTACAGGAGCATTTAATCTGCTTACCCAGTTGTGCTGCTGTCTGCATTGTGGGATGTTTTAGTGTTTGGTGATAGGTGTCATGTTGGTCAAGATCAGGAAATAAAATGCTGCGTACCTTAAGGATATTCTGGAGGATGCTAATCCCACAGTTCCTGGGGCCCTCTCTTGGGATCCACAGTCTGTGAGCTGTCCTGCCTTTGGCCACTTGCATCATCTAACAGCAGGAACATCTTTGAATGGAACATGGTGGTGTTTGCCACAGGAGAAGATCACTTCTGGGGGTTGGGATGATGAGTAGGTGCAACTTTCTTTGATGGTGGATTAAGCCAACTTGCTTTGCAGAAATACTTTGCTTTTTCTGCTTCGAGTGTCGTACATGTTCTTGTTTTATGTTGATAGTGACTTCTCCAATGTTTTTTGGTCATTGTATCCACAGCAGATGTTTCCAACTGAAAGATACTTTTAGGAACCTTTCTCTCCTGATGTGGAAGTAAAATGAGCAGTCAGCTATATGATTTAGTCACTATGGTAGTGACCAAAAGAAAGGGAGAAGAAAAAACAGTCATTAAACATAACTGTGTCAGGCTTTATCCTCTCCAAACAATATTTTTGTGTGAGGTATGTGGGGGTTGCAAAAATTGTCAGAAATAATTGTAAGATAACTTGAATCAGCTGTGGAATAATACTGTCCTTCTGGAAAGCACATTGCATGACCTTAAAATATCCCAACTTTTTTTGATGTGCATAAAATCAGTCTGAATTTAGCAATGTTTTTTCTCTTACACATTGGGATTTGAATGAGAGAGTGCAGATAGACCTATAAAAAGCATTTGAATTCTATAATTGTACAAAAGAAGCCAGCAGTAATTTACATGCTTAGCAAATAGGCAAGTTCTACTAGTGGGAGAATTTCAGCCAAGGTCAAATTGCACTGCTGTTCCGTAAAAAATAAGCTTGCTTAATACATGTGTTCCAAGAACTTCATCTGTTAAAATACATGTTAACATCTGATCATGCCTTATTTAAAATATATGAAAGTATAAATTGTTGCTGAGAAATAACAAATAAAACAAGAAACCATCGCTCAGTGATGAGAAGTTGACAAGGAGATTACTGACCCTCCCTTTCTTCCTTGAAAAAAGGTCTGGAGGAGGGAAGCAGGATAGGCTGACAGGCTTCATGCAGATGTGATGCAGATCAGAGATTGTCACAATACTCAGGGATCTCTCCTGGGCTTTTGGGATAGATTCCATGGCAGCATTGAATGTTCACACTGAATCATGATACATGTGTTTAGATGGTCCCAGATGTTGCAATCTTTTTGGGATTGGTGATTTATTCCAATCCTGTGTTTTCTTTTAGTTCCTGACAAAAATACTGGAAAGTACCTTCAAAACACCTGTTAGAGATCAGTTGATTTTCCTGCCTCTTGTATGGGTAGCTTTTATTAATTTCCCCCCTCCCCATTTTTACCTGTTGTTTTATCATTGATTAAAAATTGTACAGTGGCATTTGAAATTGAAGATGAGATAGCGATTAAAAAAAAATCCATTTATTTCCTCTGGCTTTACTAATTATTTTCTCACCAGTTGATAATTACTTTCCTGAGTTTTTTTTTCCCCCTCATTTGTCTTCCATTCCCCCGTTTGCAGATTAGAACTGTGAAACAGAGCAGGTGCACTTATTTCCAAGAGTGAATGGCCTTTGTGTCATTGCTTTGGAAGAGGCTTCCCCAGAGTCCAGTGGAAGGAGGAAAGAAAAGAGAAAGCTGTTTGCACTTGCCTTATATTCTGGTAGGGAAAAGATGACTTCTGAACTGAGGACATTGTGAAGTGTTTGTGCAATCAAGGACTCAGTGGGAATTTCTGCATCTTAAGAATAAATCAACGCAAGAGTGTTGGTTTACATTGCCTTTTGTTTTTGAAATATGAGAGAGAGAGGTGTGTTGGGGTAACCCAGCTAATTTCTGCTCTTGGGATTTTGTTGACTGGTGCTCACTGGGTGTAACTGTTTGTGATTTGCACTTGTTGAAGGGTGGTGAAGAATAGTTGCAGAATTTTTCTGCTGTGACCCTCCTTTTCCTGACTCTGAAGAGGTAAAACATGGTGTTTAGTGCAGTCCTGGGCACTTACTGCATTAGGTGCACATATATAAAAACGCTAGCACTAGCTATTACATGAAATTTTAAGTAATCTGTTCTGTACTATAGAAATTAGTCAGGAGATTGACAACAATCTCGATGCCTAAGCAACAAGCTGTTCTCAGTCCTGAGGTAACTACTGACACTAAAGCTTGTCAAATGAGAAGCTTTGCAATTCCCTGTGCTGTACAAATAATAGAGCACAGATGTGATTAAGTGCAGTATCTGACTGACCTTTCCAGGGCTGCACTGTTGCCTTTACACTAACAAAGAAATCATTGTGTGGTGAGTGATCAGCTCTGTGGCTATTGGAGATTATGAAGAATGACCTCAGGAAGCAATTTGCTTCCTGCAACAGGAATTGCTTTGTTTTTGGGCTCTTAAGCCTTTGTGATCAACCATATGTCACTATATCTGTATGTATATACACACAAATACTTTGTGTGTGAGGTACTAGAATATTTTATTTCCCCCTCTTTCTTTGTTTTTTTTTTTTTTTTGTTTTGTTTGTTTGTTTGGTTTGTGTGTTTTTTTTTTTTTTTTTTTTTTTTTTTTTTTTTTTTTTAGTTTTCTCTCTCACTGCCTTTTTTGCTGTGACAGCAGAGATGGAAATTTCAAAATGTTTAAGTATGACATCATTGAAAGTACTTGTCCTAATGCTTTTCTGGCTTGGGAACATCAGCAGCAGTGTCTTCTGGATATTGACTATATTGTTACTGAGCATTGAAACAATAAATCTTCTCCAGATTTTGTGTGAGTGTAATTTAGGTATTTTAATGGGTGTTGACTGTAGTTAATCAACATTTTGCTGTACCATTTAGAAAACCCCTCTTTCTCTGCCTTCCTTGTGCCAGCTCCTCCATAACACCAGCCTGATTTTTCTTCCACTCTCTACTGCATGTATTTTGTTTGTACCTGTGCCTGCTGTATTTTTATTCAGTGTTGGTTTTACCTCTACCTCCTTGTGGTTTTTACTTTGTCACTTGGGTCTTTGATTCGTGTGACCCAATAATGCTTTTATGTTGCATGAAAAATATGATGACAAGGCATTGGCAAGTTGGAGGAGGGCTTGAATTTCAATTCTTTTTAAGACTTACTGTTTTTGTGTTCCCCTTCCCAGCCTTTTGTGATGTCTTGCCCATGTTTCCAGCTAGTGTTTTATCACCTAAGCTTTCTCCCAAGGAACTCCGTTTTCCAGTTATGTTGGAAACCCTCAGCTTCATTGGCAAGATCTAATCTTGAAGAGGAGCACAGCCCCCATATAAAGCTTGTGCACACAGGCTATTGGGGCCTTTGTACTGCCAAGCAGTGTAAAAGGCTTATGGGAAAATGAAAATTGGCATCCCAATATTTATTGGTTTGTGTTGCATTTATTTTTTGGAAGTGGATTTCATTACTGTAATTTTCCCCAACCTACCTCAAATCAGCACCTTTCTCTCAAATTCCATGTTAAATTGGTGCTGGCCAATAGGGAAGAAAACAACACTGTGGAGGTGGATGGGGCAAAGGACTCTCTGGACAATCTAACATCTTCACTTTCTTGTAGAGCTATTTCTACTCTGCATCACCTGTTTCTGTATACACAGCTTCATTTTAGGAGGAAGAAAGATTCAATATGATGCCAATACTTGGTGAGGTCCAAGAGAAGGTTTCACTTTTTGTACTGTCAGTGTGCCCTGGAAGGTCTAAATCCATCCTAGACAAAGAACTGGCTCCCCCCACACCCTGGGAGGCCAGCTAATAGCCACTCTTGGTCAGCTCTCCTGTGACTCTGACAGCTGTAAGAAAGTTTTGCTTGTTGGATGGTTTATGCCAGATGTGGAGACACCTGATCCAGCCAGGAGATCAGTTTGTAAAGCTGAACGATCACGGCAGTAACAATAAAAGTCAGAAAATGAGTTAAGCACAATTGCGTGTAGGGGAGTCCTAAAAATAAACAGTTGTGTTTTTTTTAACTGGATTTGCAAGTAGTAAATACGAATTTAATAATTACCTGGTGGTTTCTAACCTTAATGGCTTTTTATTTGTTTGTGGTGGTGATATATGTACTGTTCTTTATTTTTCAATTTCATGCAAAGCCTGCAGTCATACAAAATATTTTGGTGAAAAGAATAAGACTTAGTTTCTTGTTGTTTTCTATGGGTAAAAAGAGGATTTCAGTTTCCTGGGCTAACAAGTGGTACTTTGAGCTGTTTTCATGTAATTAGTATTGCTGGTTTTGTCCAGCTCTGAATGTATAGCCTTGCCTCTCTGCTTGTTTTAAAAAAAATTAATTAGTAGCTAATCCATGCTGAGTACCCTCTCCAGAATGTGGTGTTTGCTAAAAGAAGCCTTACCAGTTAAGAAGAAGCTGTCAGAGACAATGGTTGTGTCCAGAAGTGGAACTGATGGTTGTCCCTGTTTTCACTGCAGCTATTTTGAGCTGGAGAGCAGTGGCCTGCGGGATGAGATCAGGTATCACTACAGGTTTAAGGGCAAGAGCAGGACAGAGGTGTTCCCCTACCGCCTGGCAGATGGACAGTGGCACAGGATTGCTGTGTCCCTCAGTGCATCCCATCTTCTGCTCCATGTGGACTGCAACAGGTAAGCAATTCTATAATTCCTCTTTCTTTCAAAAATAATCTCATAATCCTATCATGAGTAGTTATGGGAATAAAATTGGAAAAGGAGATTTTTTTTTTTTCCTCCTCGTAAATACCTCATTTCAAGAAGCATGTTAAACTGCCGTGGGATAAGAAAAGGAAAACAAAGTATTGAAATGGAACAATTCCTTGTGATTCTGGACAAATGTGGGGAAGGTTGATTGCTGATGGGGGAGTATTAAATGCATCTCTGTAGTTTAGGCAGTAGCTGACATCATGTTTGTCAGTGATTGCATTTAAGTGTGATGGATGTGTGTGCAGTCTGTTCTGTTGTGAACTGCTTCACTCAGCATACCTGAGAACTTGAGGAATAGATAGATGTATCAGAGACACTTTAATTTGTATTTTCCATAATCAGACAATGTAGTTTCTACTGATTTTTCCATGTGTTGCTCCATTTGGAAACTTTTGAGAAACCTAGAAGCTTCTTTTTGAATGACTGGAACCGGTGCTTTTTATTTTCTGAGGGAGCTTCTGTCTTTTCCATTAGAAGTAGCTGAGATGGCATATTAGCAGGATTTCAGGGAATGAAAAACAGCAAACCTAGAATCTCTCTTGCCCTGGGACTTGATCTCCCCATGTATTGTTGACTTCAGACCTGGTGGCTGATGAGGAAATTCAGAGAATTTGAAATTGGGACTTTGATGATAGTCTTTATGAAGAGGAAAACCAACTGTTACTTTTGTACCTTATTGCACTGAAATGAATGAAAAAAATAACCTTCACATTCAGTGAGAGGATCAGCTTATGCATTTTGGTATCCTGGCACTTAAATGGATGATAGCAGGTATTTTTTTGGACGTCTTCATTTTGTTCAGGTGGGCAGAATAAAGTTAGATGAGTATTAAGGAGTATGCAGTTATTGGAATACTTGAAAAAGCTTGAATTTTGACCCAAGTAATTATAAGATACTGTTTTGAGAGGAATGTTACATCCATTTTCTGCAGCTCTATTTACTACTGAAAAATCTAATCTGAAGGAATGTTGCTTATTGGATGTTATTTGGACTTTAGAAGCAATTAAATGCTGAGAGTAATTTTAAATTCATTGAAGCATGAAATCTACAGTTTTCAAAGATTCTCTTAATTTCAGCCATTTGATTTATTTATGTTCCCATTATTTGTTATACTATTTCTTTGCTTACATCAGAATGCTTTTTTCTTTGTTTATTCATATACTGGGTTTTGGGACAGGTTCTTCGTTATCTGCTTTGGTGTTTTTTTTTTTTTTTTTTTTAATGAACAGCAGATGTGTTTTGGGAAGACCCTGTTTAGCAGATTGTTTAGCTGGCTGCTTTCTTGCACAGAATGTAAAATGAAGACAACACAAATCCTGCCTGGTGCAGAAGTCTACCCAGGGACAGAAGAACTACACAGAGTTGTGGTTGTGACCTGATTTTCTTTACAGTAACAGGCAGAAATAGATAAATACAGTTATGGAATGAGTTGTTCTGTCATAGGAGGTGACAAATATGTCCAGCCATGTCTGTCAGGTAGCCCTGAACAGGGCTGATCCATCTAACCATGTCCCTTAAGGTGGTACATCCTAAGGTTGCTTCCAGCATAAATCCATACCAGGACGTCTCTGTTTGGCTGTGTGTTGTGGTGTTTGGAGACAGCTCCTGTGGAAGAATAATGGAAATAGTTCTGAAAGCATGACTTAAGGACAGAGCCTATTCTAAGTTTAAATGTGAGGGGGGGGAAAATGTCTCTAAGTTCCTGCAACATCACAGTTCAGTTAATTAGAGAGTTTTGTGAATGTTGGTGTTAGTTTGATTATATCTTAACCCTTTATATCTTTGCACTCGGAAAAGGAGTCAGCATCTTGTTCATCTGGGCATTTTCTCGTGACAGTGCAATAAATGTCAAAGCTGTGAAAATGAAGACCAAGTCAATGAGGGAAACCCCCCAGTCAGCTGCTTGAAAGCCCTGCACCTTCTTCATGTTAGTGTTAGGGAAGCTGCAGCTGAGAGTGTGAACAGAGTCCAGTGTGAAGAGCTGTGGAATTCACGTGTAAATGGGACTGTTTGAAGCTGATGTGGTGTTTGGTCTCAGCAGAGTTTAGGATGCCCAATGCTTCTGCAGACTTGAATGAACAAGAGGAGACAGGATATGAGTGCAGTCAATATATTCATCTGTCCCACCTCTTGCAGAGGTTTGGTGTATTCAGAACAAGAATTTAGCTTTCTGTGTACCTATCTAGTTAAAGAAGTTCTCAGCTTTTCGTTTACTGTTTATGCCAGCCAAACAAAAAGGGAAAAGAAAAAATTGACTGCCAAAATTATGTCTTGAATTTTTACTGTATTTCTTTAGGGGTTTACAACCTTGCTTCATTACAGACACTCCTGAATTTGCATAAATGCATTACTTCTTTTGTTTAGGGCTGTGGTAGTGTTATACATTTAGAAAGCTACTGTGAGTGAACAATTTGTGAATGCAATGTTACTAAAGTTAATCTGTACCTGAGAATGCATTGCAAGTGTTTGCATTGGGAAAAATATCCAGTCACAGCCTAGTTTTGCTGCAGGATTCATACTGTGATACCCAAAGTTAGTCTCTGGCCTCCAAGAGCTGCAGCTGATCAGAAAGCATTGGAGAAGAAGCTTTTTTAATTTGTAAACAAGTAGTCAAATCTACTTTTTGTCTTCCCAGCCCTATCATCCACATTACTCTGATTTGTAAAATTGCTTTGACATTTGTACTTGATTATTTTTTGGATTCAATTCTAAGTCAGCTTTGTTTTTCAGACCTGGGTAGGCTAGGGAAAAGTACTTAGGAACTAGGAAGAACCTGTAGTGCTTTAAAGCATTCCCTTGAAAACAGTGCAGTTTACTCTGTTCTAATGAGATGCTATATGGAGGGGGAAGGATATGTATCAAAGGAGGTTTATTTGCCCAAGTACATGTCCTTTTGAAATCAGCTCCTGCTGCATCTTCCTGACTCCTTTTAGTGCTCCTTCAGGAGCAAGGAGTGGGAATTGAAGCTGAGTTTGATCTTAGAGCTGGGAGCTGCTGACTCAGGAATCACAGAATGATTTCTGGTGCAAGGGACTTTAAAGATGATCTTGTTCCAATTCCCTGCCATGGGCAGAGACACCTTCCACTACAGCAGGCTGCTCCAAGCCCTGTCCAGCCTGGCCTGGGACACTCCCCGGGCTGGGGCAGCCACAGCTTCTCTTGGCACCCTGTGCCAGTTCCACACCACCCTCACAGACAAGAATTTCTGTCTACTATCTAATCTAAACCCACCCCACATGGATTTGAAACCATTTTGCCTTGTCCTATCACTGTTTCCTTGTCCAAAGTCTCTCTCCAGCTCTCTCTTTAGGCCCCTTTAGGTGCAGAAGGTCATCTGAGCAAGGAGCCTCCTCAGGGCTGAACAGCCACAAATTTCTCATCTCATCTTCATGGGAGAGAAAAAAGATGCCTTAAAGTCCAGACTGGGAAGGTGTTCAATGTCACTGGACTCTCCTCACTGACTTTTAAAGAGCTTTCATGCTGGGCCTAACCAGTGACCTCTAGCCAGGGATGTGTCTCAGAAAACTGACATGAGAAGCCATGCTAACATGCTTTTAACATTCTAGTAAGGTTCTGAAGGCTTAGAAAAATGAAAAGACTGCATTAATTATAAATGTACTACTGATGCACAAGTAAAATCTGAGCTCAAAGTAACATGGAAATTAACTTTCTCTTTGGTAAGAACCTGTGCCTCCCTACTCTAGGCAGAAAGGGGTTGTCAGGGATTTTCTGGTGAATATTTAGATTCAGCTAGAGCAACTGGAGGTTCATGTTGTCCTTAAATAACCAGTAGTACTAATAGATATTTTTATGTATATGTGAGTATGATCAAATCAACTCTGCCATGCCTTTTCCTGGATGGGGGTCTCTCTTAATATTTTTTTTTTCATTTTTGCAACCCCAAGAGGCTGTCAAGTCCTACAAGATCTGATGTTTGTGGTCTCTGAGAATTAGTTTCAGCTGTAGGGTCTGCATTGTTTCCCATGGCACCTGACTGTCCACTGGTTTGCTTGACCCCCATGACAGTAACAGCACAGAAATATGGTGTTTAGTGGTATTGAGAAGAGGGAGAGAATAGCATGGAGCCTACAATTTAGGAGATGACAATCTGTTTGCAAAATAGAAATTTCAAGTTGCTGTCAGTGTAGCTGATTAATCTGGAGGGGTAAGCCTGGAAGGTGTTTTATTTTTTTATTTTTATTGTTTTATTTATCATCAGCCATATTGCTACAAAGGTACTCATCTATTCAAACAGTGTCCATATCCCTTTACTAGAACTCTGTGGGCATAGAAGGGAGAGAAGGGTGCTTTGATGAAAAAATTAATGTTCTTCCAGTGCAAGTCTGTGCTGGAATGCCTTTTGCTGTGAATACAGCCTGTGGTTTTGATGGATACTCTTAGCTGTTTGATGAAGGGGGTTGGTAAGAGCGTAAGAGAATAGATTATAAAACTGGAGCAGGCTTGGAAGTAGTCTCCTACTGAAAAAACATGTTGTCTGCTTCTTTTATGTTAGAACAGTGCATTAGGGAATAAAAAATGCATGAGCAGTGAGAACTTTTTAATTGGAAAAATAAATAAATTAAAGTAGCATCCTCCAAATATGGGAATCCAAGACCTCTGAGTTCTTATAAATAAGATATTCTGGCTGCCAACATGAGATTTTCAACTGATCTAAACAAAGTTCTGTGACTTTAATTAAAGTGTAATAAATTTTAAGAAGGTTAAGGGGTATATATAAAAGAGGGATTTGCTGCTTTAGTTACTGTAAAACACTTTCCCTCTTGAGAGGGAAAACAGTGTGGTGGCAGGGAAATGCAGCTAGGTAATTTAGTCTTGCTGTCTGATATGAGTTTGTGACCCAGATTGGTCCTCTGCTCTCCAAGCTGCAGCAGAAGCTGTCACAGAAAGGGTTAACTGGGGAGAGTGGGGTGCTTGTGCATCCTGAGTGCACCCAGCTTCACATCTGTGGTACCGTGGGCTGGAAGATAATTGTCACCTGCCAGTTGTCCCTTTTGCTGGGCAGAAAGGGTGTAAAACGTTCAGCATGAGAGAGGTCTCCAGCTGGCACACCACGTCAGCTGCCATCAGGCTCTGTCAGTACAGTTACTGCAGTTAACTGCAAGGAAATGTTGAGGGTGCAGTCAGCATTATTTTCTTTTTAAAGAAGCTTTTAAATAGCCAGAGCTTTTCACTGAGTAGCTAATGCATCAGCAGAATGGCAGTAGGGGTGTGACCAAAGACTGAATGATGTGTTTTAACCCAGTCCCCAATTACGATGAAAATTTATTTTTTTTTTATCCCGAAAAAATAATTTGAACTCCTTTGTATACTGCATTGAGAGAATTGTGAGAATGCATAAGTGTTTTTGAAAGTGGTGAAAAAGTACTAGAGAAGGAAATGGTAACAATCCCTATTTGTGCTGCCTGTTTCAGACCCTTTGACCAGAAGGCAGAAACCACTGGCACAGGTACCTGCCTGTAGACTCAGCAGTGGTTTTGGTCTCCCCCCGTCAGAACTGGGGACTTGTGATGCTTTCTGGTGAATTGTTAATGTTGGTAGACAGATTGATAGCTTCAACAGGACAGGAATATGTGTTGTGCTTTACATCTTGCATTCCTTGTATTTTTATGCTCTAGGAGTGTCAGAGAGAGAGGATGGAGAATGGTAGAGGGAATGCTCTTAAATCAAGACTGGCAAGCCTCAGATGGTTTAGTAATATCCTAAAGTGTGTGACTAGGTGCATTATCAAAATCTCAAATATTTATATATTGGTCCAATATACTTGTAGATTTTTAAATGTTTAAAACAATAAATCTTTAAATTTGTGTGCTTCTCTCTGTTAGTTAGAGAAGAGTAGTCTCTGAAAATTTAGCTTGTATAGTTTGAAATGTATCTGGATATTTTTCTATGAATTTTTTTCAGAAGTCTCCTGTTACTTGGTTCTATTTTCTTTTTATTTGTTGGTGTGGGGGTCATATGGACAGAGAGGTGATCATATTAATTTATGAGTCAACCAGATAAAGCAAATGTTTTGAGCTTTTTCCTTTCAGATTGTAAAAACAATTATCTTGCTCCAGCCAGGCAGATTAACTGAGATCTAAAATAAATTAACTCTTCCATTTGAAGTGGTTTAGCTTAACTCTGGAGTTTAAAACTACAAGTCACATAGGATAATACTGGGGCTGAATTGAGAAAATGGTAACATAACTCTAGTTAAATACTTTTGTACAAACATTAGACCTTTGCCAAAGAGCAGGTGAGAACCCCTCTGAACTATTCAGCAGCAGGCTTGAGACCCGAGTGTTCCTGTAGCAAATAGTACAGAGGCTTCCCAAAAGATCTGAGACCTCCTGAGGGTGGTGGGGCTTGAGAGGGCGATTGAGCAAACAGGGCTGAGGCTGCTGAGCCCTGTGAAACCAGCCCAGGGTTTTTTAAAATGATTTAATACTTGAGGTGTGTTTGTTTGGCAGTTGAGCACAGTTACCCAGAAGGTAATTATTTTAGTAATCCAGTCTTTACAAAATCCTCAAGTTGGCTGCAGGGAGGTTGAGACTGCTTGATTGCATTTCTTAATACCTCAAAACCTAGCAGTTCTCATTATTTCATGATTGGGGACAGGAAGCTGATGGCACTCCGAAGGGCAGTGGTGCAGGGTCAGTCAGATTTGTCCCTCGGGTGTGAGGAGCTGGAGGCAAATGGGCTCTCCAAGGTGGGAGGTGTCGAGGGGGGCTCTGGGGTGCCAGGGAGAGGCAGGGGTCTCACTGAGTGTGCACAGGACCAGCCAGGCCTCTGGGGTGTTTGGGTGGCCCTGCAGTATGTGAGGGGCCAGGCAGGCTCAGTGCTGAGTGTGGGCACAGCAGAGTTCCTGGTTCAGTGCCGTGGTGTGAGCTGCTTGGCAGATGTGCCAGCTGAGGCAATGGCAGGGGCAGTCCAGCCTCATGCTGCAGAAGGTGAGGTGTTTCTGTGAGTTGAGGAATACTCCATTTCTACAGATAAGTCTTCAGTGAGATAGCTGGCATAGCTTTTTGGTGGTGTGAGTTTCTTTAAACGGGGAAAAAAAAGTTGGATATTTGTATCTGCTTCCACTTTAAATATTCCAATGGTATGAAGACGCCTTGATGTGATCTGTATTACCAGTGGAATGATCCATCAAAGGAGCAGTAAGGAGGAACACGGTGGTTTGATCCTCAGCACAGGAGTAAGGTAACATGCAATTTGCCAGTTGTATAACTTGTCCTTGTACCTGAGACCAGGCAGTGAATGAAAGCATCAGCAGAAGCTGCATTACTTAACTGGGCTGCAGTTTTAGTGGCATCCTCTTCTGCACATCATTACTGAAAGCAAATAACTAGTAACTACCACTGTGCCCACTAAGGCAATTTGGACTTTTTCAGCCAAGCTGAATTTTTCTGTCATACCAGCTACTTACCTTAAACTTGTCTGAAAGTTGTGCCATGCAGTATCCCTGGGGGACAGCCCAGCACAGTCTGCAGTGAGAACTCTCATTGACTTGAGCAGAACCATGCTTTCACCTCCCCAGTGTGTCAGATGTTGTGAGAAATGTGCTGTCCCTGCAGAGTGCTTTTATGCCTGTCTACTGGCTGTTTCCATCTAAATTTAATCTTAGAACCAATATAATGGTTTGTTCTGTTTACTGTCTGTTTCATGCACCTCCCCAGTCATGGCCAATTAGTTATTTGTGGAGAGTGCAGAGTTGCCTTTCAAACAACCAAGACTAAACCAGACAGTTGGAAAGTGCCGTGGGAAAAGGGAGGTGTGGGTTATGGGATGCACGTGCAGGAGGAACTGAGGGATAGGGAATGAGGCCGTGGCATGAACATGAACTAATGTGGCATTAGTGTTACAGAGACAGTGGTTGGTGGGGACTGCTCCAGGGAGAGCAGAGTGCCTTTGCCCAGTGCTGAGACAGCAGCAGGGGCAGGGCCCTGGCACGAGTGTGGCAGAAAGGCAAAGCCTGTGCTCCTCAGCCTGCAGTTGTCTTCCATCACTGCAGCAAATTGGCCCTGGAATATGGATGAGGTTATTTTATGATTACATACAGATCCTCCAGTGATGACATGAACCCCTTGATGAGATGATCCTGTGACAAGATACCCTATAAAGCAATTAACTTCTCAGCAGATGTGTTTTTGGAAGGGGGGAAGAAGCTGTGTAGTAGAAAGGTTTCTTGTGGCTGACTGAATTTTAAATTTATCTTTTGTTGCAGTGCAGAAAGAGTTGAAATCAAAAGCCTTGTTCTTCTCTCAATTGCACCTATCTTATTGTGCTAGATAAATCAACTTTGGGGTTGAGAGGAGCCTGAGACAAAAGAAAAACAAAAGGAAAGACAAAGCCTGCATATATTTTGTGAAGAGGGGCTGTTCCAAAGCTGTAAGAGCTTATCATGCCTCAGGTTCTGCTGTAGCTGCCAGAGTGAAGATCTGTGTGCTGCAGGTCTTGGGCCAGGGACCAGCACATCCCTTTATGTGGCAGGCAGATACAAAGGAAGTGTCCAAGTTCTTACTCAATAAATGCCTTGTGACAAACCCCGAAAGCCATCTTAGGGGTTTTTTCTTACATTTTTTTCATGACAAAATAGAGATTGCATAAGTCATTTAATCATGGTTTTAGCTCTTTGTTCTGATAGCACTTTATTTTGGTGTGTTTGTGTTGCTGCAAGACCTTCTTTGTGCACATTTTGATGCATGTTCTTCCTCTTTTGCTTTCTGATTGTAAGATAGGCTTAATTGGCTGCTACTTGTTTCATAGATATTCTAATACTGTTTTTTTATCTCAGATGTATCTTGCTCTAAGGGTTTCTTGTTTCATTTGTGGGAGAGGAGCTTTTCTTCTTTTTATATCTTGAAAGAACCCATTGAATTAATTTCTTCCTCTTATTTCTAGAATCTGCTTTTAATTGCTCAGACTTGGTTTGATGATATTTTGCGTCTGGGATGTACTCTGAACATTTGGTTCATCTGAGATGGGCTTTTGGAATGATACTTGGTATGGTAACAAATGAGTGTGCTGTGCTTTTAGCTTTCTTGTTAACAGTTTGCTTTATTCAGTGTTCTGGTTTAGAACCCGAGCTTCAAAGCTTGCTGAGGTTAAAGGGTGTCTTTTAGGGACCCTGTGAGTTTTAGTATTGTCCTCATTTATAAGTGTGTTTGTCTCCTCGACTGTAGTGGATACTTGTGTGCATCATAAAAACCCTGCTGCTTTGTGGTTTATGCTCTGGTAGCCAGATAGTGAGTTGCTCACAAGTGATAAAGAGATGCTAAAATACTGTTGGAGAGTCAGGTATTTGTTTGAGAAGTTGTGTTTGATCTATGTACCTCTCAGCACTATATGGAGATGTTTATAGTCCTGCATTCACATTAATCCATACAAGTTATGCACATTGATTTTTATAAGAAAATTCTGTATATGCAGATGGCATTCACCTCAGCACTTCAGAGGAAGAATTCTTTTGACTTAGACACCACCTTAAGTTCTGCTGAATATGGCTAAAATTATCATCTTCACCAAAACCCGTGACAATGAGATCGCCTGTGTGCTTCTGCTACCTGTAGATTATGTACAAGTTTTATGGGCAGTTCCAGGGCCAGGAGCCACAGGCTATTGAGCTCAGCTTTACCTAGAAGGAAAAGGTTGCTGTGTGGTTTAGCACTGTTAGGCAGCTGAGCACCACACAGCTGCTGCCTCTACACTGGGGTGGGCAAGGGATTTGGAAGGATGAAAGTGCAGCAGGGGGAAGTGTGGAAATAAAGACAGTTTAACAGGCAAAGCAAAATAAAGAAGTAATTCACATCTCCCATCAGCTGGCAGGTGTTTAGCTGTCTTCCTGGAAGAAGCCCTCATGGTTGCTTGGGAAGATGAATGCTGTAACTCTAAACATCCCCATCCCCTTTCTCTTTTTCCCCCAGCTTGTATTGCTAAGTGTGATGTAATGGCATGAGGTATCCCTCATGGGGGTCAGTGGGGTCTGCTGCCCTGGCTCTATCCCCTCACTGGTGGGGCAGTGTGAGGAGGAGAAAATACTGTGTCCAGTTCTGTCCCCTCAGTTTGGGAAGGACCTGGAGACACTGGAGTAAATCCAGAGGCTGGAGAGGGGCTGGGACACAAACCCTGAGAGGGATGGGTGGGGGAGCTGGGGGTGCTCAGCCTGGAGCAAAGGAGACTCAGGGGTGACCTTAGCACTCCCTGCAGCTCCTGAGAGGGGCTGTGCTCAGGTGGGGTTGGACTCTCACCAGGCAGCACTGACAGAACCAGAGGGCACAGCCTCAAACTGCACCAAGGGAAATATGGGCTGGAGATGAGGAAGAAGTTTTTCATGGAAAGAGTGATAAAGTACTGGAGTTGTCTGCCTGGGGAGGTGGTGGAGTCACCATCCCTGGGTGTGTTTAAACAAAGACTGGCTGTGGCACTGGGTGCCAGGGTCTGGCTGAGGGGTTAGGGCTGGGCTGGATGATCCTGGAGGTCTCTTCCAACCCAGTGGTTCTGTGAAAAGGCTCTGACACTGCAGGCACTGCTGACCACACCTAAAACATGGATTGGTGCTCATACTGTTTTGGTCACAAATCCAACAAGTGGCACCATACAGCTGCTTTGAAGAAAATGAGCTCTGTCCTAGCCAAAAGCAACAGTTGCCAAAAGCTAAGAAATGTGATAACTATTTGGGTATCAAACCAGCTGTTTGGGCACTAAAAGCCCTGCTCTGTATCTATCACATGGAAGATACAGTTGACCTCATAGTTTGGTGGGTTTTTTTCTATATACCTCTTGACAGTCCTAAGCAAATGGCCAAATTTTTATTTCTGCTTAGAGTCTGACTCAGCCTATTTCCTGGGGTTTTCACACGTTGAGAAATGCTGTTTTTGTTATATGAAGATGGGTAAACGTTATAGCCTTGTGGACAGGCCGTTGGGCTTAGGGACTCCATACACTGGTGTTGTCAGGAAACCTTTCTATCTGTTTTGTCATTTGCAAGTCAAGTTCGTAATATTGACCTTGTTTTTAAAGGTGTTGGAATCTACCTCAGGTTGTCCAGATGGAAGTTGCCATAGAGGCAGCTCTGACAGATGCATTTCTGCCCTTCATGGGCCCACAGCTGTGCCATAGCATGGGTCCAGTCCTCTGCCTTGGGTGGATAATAATGATTGCTTTTAGTTTAGTGCTTAAGAAATTCTGATAAAATTCATGGATAAGCTTCTAGGAAACTGAAGAGCGTAATATGTTTCATAATGAAAGCCCCACACAGGCAGATAATCTCTGTGATTTCACCCTTACTCAACTGATGTGTGGACAATAAACCCCCCAACCTGACAGTAAAACATACTCCTGTGGCCATCTTCACTTGCGTTTGTGTAAATGTCAAAATAGTTTCCTGCTGTTTGTTCGTTACTTTGAGTTTTTTTCATGAAAAAAAGCTTAATATATAATTTTATATATTTATTTAGATTAATTTTTATTTTTAAATTTAGATTTGTACTTGGAATAATTAAAGTGAAAAATAGAGTACATTAACTTTGTCTCTGTGATTATACAGGGAAATCAATGAAATCATTTGGGTGACAGACCTTGAAGAGAATGTAAACTGAGCATGCACTCTTTTACCTAACATGCTATTGCTCAACACCTATTTTTTTTCACCCAAAGCTGAACAATAACTTGATTAAATGGTTGGCAGTTACTATTGTATATTCAAAATTTAATAAGAAAGGCTTCCCGCATACCCCAAGATTTTAATCTAAATTGCTTTCCTCTGTTAAGTGATTGTGAACTCCTATACTGTGGCAGAGGAGATAGCACCAGAAAAAAAAAAATCAAAATTTCCCTTAGGAAATTTATTTTTCTGAAACAAAACACTAGAAACTGAATGAATAATTCAAAGTTGCTCCAGAACTGAATGCATGTCAAATAATGCATCCTATCTGTAAACACTATCAAGAAAATCCAATCACATTGGTATTGACACATTTTCATTGGGATGCATATAGAAAATGGGTTGAAAGACAAGTATGTAAAGATATCTTAGTATTTATTTTTTAAAATCAATTCTTAATCTCTTTAGAAGAACGGCTATAAAGATAAATGCCAGTACTGCATCTTAAAGCTAGGAAGGATATAATCAATCAGCTTCTCTATGCAGGTGGGTTCAGAGAACGTGTTGGACTAACTTTTTGAAGTAGCTGATTATTTTTATACAATGGGCTGTGTTAGGAGGCCTCATTTGCTATTTCAGAGGTGTCCTGTGTTTTTGCAGGCTCAGCTGGAGATGATAGCAAGGGTCAAAGGTGGGCAACACCTCTGCAAATTAGATTAGGAAAAAGATTGATGCAAAAGGTAGGGAACTTCCATTTCTCCTCTGACTTTCTTTACAGAAGTCGAGAGTGCTGTTTCAAAGAGTGCTATGAACAGAACTTTTCTGTACCCTTCAGTATATTTAAAGGATCTGAAGAACCAGATGGATGTATACAGGGTAATGAATGGTTGCAGGAGAGTGTAATTTTTGAGCATCAGGCTTTGAATTGCAAAAATCTGTTTTGATGATTCACCCTGGTGTCAGGGAGGGCTCCTGTGCAGCTGTTGCAGGGGCCTTTAGAGAGTGATTCATTTACTGTAAGATGAATCACACCCTAGAAACACTAATGTCTCTTCATTAAATAAGTGAGTCTGGAGAATTCCACTGTAGGGATGAACTTTTGAGGCATTTAAAATTGGGTGTGGTGAATTCAGCACCTGTTCTCTACACGGGAATGTAGAGCTTCCCTCTAAGGAGGAACCCCTGGGCTTTTATACCCTCACAGTCCAAATCTCTGTTTCAAGCTTGATTAATGCAGTTCAGGGCTGTGTGTGTTCACTAATTTCACAGAATATTCTGAGAATATTCACAAGGACCATAGTCCAGCTCTTAAGTGAATGCCCCATGTGAAGATCAAGCCCTCACCTTTAGTGCTGTCTTTAGCACCATGCTGTAACTGAGTTCATCTCAGGATTTTTATATCCAGCCTGAAAACAAAAGGCACGTTGCTATTTTAGTGACCTATTCATATTTTAGACATAGAAGAATTTGAGAATGTCATGATTTTGTGTGCTGCTTTGTAGTGACTGTTGAGTTGCCATCTATTTTATGGTTCAGAATTTTAGGCACTTTATTTTCATGTTCTGCTAAATATTTCAGCAGTTTCAGAAATGTGTCTGTCATGGCAGATACTGTATGTATGATGTAGAGCTGCATCTCCACAAAAGTGGATATATGTGGTGTGAGAGAAGGGATTGCAGGTGACCTCACCCCTGATAAGTCACAGCTGCACTAATTACCAAAGGAGAGGAACAGCCTTGCTCTTAATGGGTCCCAGCTGTGGCTAATGAAGATAGGGGTGATAAAAGGGATGGGTTTGCTGCACAGGGAGAGCTTTTTGAGGAAGAGGACCTGGAGGAGGTAAGAGGAGTGCTGAAGGAGGAGGGCAGCTTCAGAGAGCCACAAAGAAGAATGAACCAAGGGAGAGAGTTGCTGCTGTAGAAGCTCTGCTGTGAGGTCAGTCTGGGTGTGATGGAGTTGGAGCCTGCTGCTGGGCCCTGCAGTCAGAGTTGAGCTGGGGAAGGCTGTGTTCAGAGTCTGCAAACTGATATTTGCAGCCATGGTCCAGCAGGAGACACCAGCAGTCAGAGTCTGCAGTTGGACCCTGCAGTAGGAGCTGCTGTAATCAGAGTCAGGGTGGCTGAGCTGTAAGGAAGAATAAATCAGGACCCTTTCCACGTTGTTAAATGTCTGTGTCTTGGCTCACTGCTACCCCTAACCAGAGGTCTGTTCCAACAGATCTGCTCTTCAAGTGTTGTCTTCTGCTTATAAAAGTTGTATGTAAGAAATCATCTTCACTGCAAGAGACAATTCCGTGTCACATTTTTTCCCGAGGTAGTGTGTCCCAGTATGTGAGTCAGTTAAGCCACAGTCATGCCCAGTCTGAAGGCTTACATCTTGGGCAGAGTCTCCATCTTTTTGATGTTGATTAATCTGTGTTTCAGTCTGCATATGTATAGAACTTTTTTACCATTCTGTGTTAGATATATGCCGTTATACCATTGTGTATTCACACATTGCAAAGATGCCAAAAATAATTTATATTGGCTATGTGAAGGGAGCTGTCTCCTTGTCCAACAGAACTTGATTTCTAGAGAAGTTCTTCCTCTATGCAGAGCAAGATATGTGTGTGTATATTAGGATGCAAATATTTTAGATTTGCCTCCTTTCAGGAATCCACTGATTATTTTATGGATTTTCTATTTTCTGCATATTGTCTTCATTATGGCAGAGACGCCTGTTTGAAACGTGTCCTTGAGAGAGGTGATTCTGATGGCAGCACTAGAATGCTTAATAAATCAAAGTGTGCAGATAGGGTAGAGATAGAAATACAAACCACAAGAATATAATGGGTATTTGTTGATTAACAGGGGTATTAACAGCTGTATTTCTTACTATATTTTGCTAAATGGATCAGTGGTTACTGAATGTATTCTGAGCATGACCATTTCAAGACAGAGGATTGGTTCATTGTTCTATTTACCCTGGTGTTATGGTTTAACTTCTTTGAAATATGTTGGCATAAAGTGGGGGCAAATCAAGCCTTCTCTTGGCAAGTGAATGCAGCAGTCATAAATCTGCAAGTCTGAAGCCTGTAGTAGAGCTTCCATTAACCTGGAGCCCTGGGTCTCCTCATGTTGGAGGGGCTATTCAGTCTGCAGCAGTTTTAGTGACCACAGTTCCCCTGAGTCCTCTTTCTGAGCATTCCTTTCCTTGTGAAGTGTATTGTGTGTTTCTCTGTGTTGGCATCAAAGCCAAATGTGTTGGAAACTGGTCTCCAAGGAGCTCTAGACCAGCACTTCATAAGCTGAAGTGTATAATTCAGCTATTCATATGCCAAAAACAGAGTATTGGTCACACGGGTATAAAGCCATAGAAGGTGGCACACCTCAGCCCAGAAAGTCAAGTAAGGGAAAGTGAGTGATGTGGAAGCTTAATGTGAGTATTTTGCTTTGTTTGCTTGGGGTTTATTTGTTTTAATTTTGTTTTATTTTTTTTTTAACTGATGTGCTTTTTCACCTTTTCATTTCCCAGGAGTATAGAGGGGCTTACAGGAGTAGCAATAGGCTGTGTGTGTACTTGCCATGCCTTTTGTTTCTGATGATGTTTAACAGTATACAATAATAAACTCAAGTGACATAGTTTATAAATCAAATAGTGTCAATCAGAACAGTTTTTGGCATAAAAAGATAATCAGGGGTTTATCTGCATCTCATGCCCTCTCTGGACTCCTAAGCCTGTTACTTCATAGGCAGATCTAAGGAAAACAAACCAGCCTTGTTGACACATTTAGAAGGCTGCACAAGCTAACCTCAATGAACCCCTTAATTTAAGGTAAATACCTGCTTCAGAAGTGTCCTTTGGATTCGAGTAGAACAGTAGAGGAATATGGGGAATCTTGACCTCTTGAGTCTTAAGGGTGGCACTTCATGAAGAAAGGTGACTACAGCCCTGTCCACATAGGTTGCAAGAGTGTTAAATGACCAGAAAAGAAAAGATAAGCCATGTTAGCCTGTCTCTGATTTGTCTTCCTAACTTGCTATCTCTGAACTGTCATATAACAATGCCAGGTTTTGATGTTTTTGTTTTTTTAATATGCAATTGCAGATAGGTATTGTAGAGTTCTTTTATCAACTTTAACTAGGCCAGGTGAATAAAAATCAAATATTCTTCAATAAGTAGTGTTTTTGAACCTGGTCAGCACTGGGATTTTATATATTAGAAGAAACAGAGTTCTTTATTGAATATTGATTAGTCTTTTCAGGAGATGAGAAATTTTCCAGCGAGGGTATTATTAACTGAAATCATGAATAAAGCTGTGCTGTATATACAGATATAAATTCCTAATATGATAGAGCAGTTCAGAGCACATGCTCTTAAGGAGCTCATGCTCAAGGACCATGTCAATTCTTTATTTCTTGTTCAGTATTTTGCTGTGGTTTTGCATTTGTGTAGTTCAAGGTTTTGCTTGAGGTATGACAGAAGGCCTCTACTTGCACTTTAAATTATTGATAGAGACAGTGCATGTGAAAATCCTGTAATTCTGCAAACCTGCTTTAAAAGGATATCATCTTGTGTTGCTCTTTGGACAGGTAAAACAGCTCAGCAGGGTAATTTTATAGGTAGACCTAATTAAATAGTAGAGAGAGAAATTTCCTAGAGCTCTGAATGTATCATGCTCATGAAATGTGATGAGTTAGGGCTGATGATAATTATAATAAACTTTAGCAATGACATTATGAGTATTACAAGAAGTCTTCTGACTCCTGAACTCACATTCTTAAGCTGTAATTTTCATGTAATTATTTTGTTCTTAGGTTTGAGATTTTTGTTGTTTCTTTAAAAAAAAAAAAAAATGTTAGCCTTTAGCTTTATATATTGCTTCTATTTCATCTTGATAAATGGTTTACTCTTTTTTTTTTTTGATAAGCAGAAGTGGGTGTGATATAGGACTCTGCATTCTGACATAATTTTATAGATCTTTCTAGAAGTTCTTTAATACTGGGACATTGTTCTAGGCCCCTGCAAATAAATGAATATTCCAATAGTGTGATATGGTGGATTTGACCCTGGCTGGTGGGTACCAGGTGCCCATCACTCTGTTCCTCAACTGGAGTAGAGAGAAAAGAAGATAATGAAAGGCTCGTGGATCTGCATAAGGGCAGGGAGAGATCACTCACATGCTACAGCTGAGGGCAGATCTGACTACTTGGGGAAATTTGTTAACAGTTCAATTAGAGTAAGGTAATGAGAAGTAAAACCAAATATGTTCCACCCACCCTTTTTGTCTTCCTGTGCCTATTTCCTGTTATTTCTCTGCCTTGTCCCCACAGTTGGACAGAGGGGCATGGGGAATGCACCTCCAGGGGAACACCTGTCTCCCCATGCAATCTCTGCTCCTGTGCTGGAGCTGCTTCTCCCCTTCCTTCCTACTGACCTGGGTGTCTGCAGAGCTGTTTCTCTCACATGTTCTCAGTCCTCTCCCTAGCTGGAATTGCTCTTCTCAGTAACTTTTCCCCCTTCTCAGATGTGTTATTCCAAAGGTGCTGCCACCATCAGTGATGGACTCAGCCTTGGCCAGTGCCAGGTCCCTCCTGGAGCAGTTGGCACTGGCTCTGCCAGACATGGGGATGCTTCTAGCACCTTCTCACAGAAGCCACCTCTGTAGTCCCCTGCTGCCTCACCCTTGCAATACAAACCAAATACCCATGGCAACTTGCAGCCTGAAAAATCACTGATTACACTTAGTGAGCCTCTGGTAGAAACATGCGGAGTGCAATTGTGAAGATGAGTTTAGTTGATTGACTTCTGTTTTTCTTTGGTGTTCGTTTTTCATGTTTGTTTTAAATCTATACCTTTAAAGAAAGAAAAATAATTTGACCACAGGTAATTTCACCTCTTTAAGCTAGGGGTCTTGGCAGACTCAGTCTCTTTTCTTGGCTGTCACACTGCTGTGATTACACAGCAATACATATTCCCTGTAAACTGTACAGTAATAGGAATAGATTTCATCATCTCCTTCACAATCCTTATTAAGCATGCTGGTTTTTTTATGAAGCAGGAAGTTTGTGGCTCCCTCTGATGTGACATGGATATGAGAATCCAGGGTCAGTAACTCTGGCCTTGAATTTTTCATGTTCTGAAATGATGATATCATTGTAGCGGTCTGTGTTCCTGGAAAACTTGTTATGGAAACTTCATTACAGCTTTTCTAAAAATAAACAAACAAAACCCCAAGCAAAACCTTTTTTTTAGAGCTCCAAATACTCTGTTAATTTAAAAATTGCATTTCAGCAATTTCTCATGGGTTAGTTTTAGAAATTTGGTATGCAGATTGCTGCAGTCATAAAGGTTGCTCATGGACCTCCTGTTACCTGCTGTCACTGTTAGACACCAGGCATGTAAAAAGAGTTCCCATCCTGTGCCAGACCTGTGCTGGTGACAGACACGAGGTGGATGTGCAGTAGAGGCACCACAGCTGAGCACCCAGCCTGGGGAAATCCAATAGCAAGGAGAGAAAGGTCCATGCGCAAGGACAAATGACACAAGCGTAGAGGAGAAAGGAAAAAAGGGAGTAGAGTGACATAAAGTTCTTTTGTGAAGTCTCTTTAAAATTCTAACTAGTCTGAAAGCCCCGAGGGGTTGTTGGATTTGGTTGGATCTTGTGTGTGATTGCACTTTTTCTCTGGAGTAGATTTTGAAAGACTAAGATGGTTCCATTTTATTTTCTTCCCTACTGTGCTGGGTTCTGGCATTGTGTTTTCTTTAGTCCAGAGCTGCACAAGGAGGGTTTCAATTTTATGGAGTCTTCATATATTTTAATTTTTTTAAAAAATTATTTCAAAATTGTAATAGAGTTTCTTCACCATGATCAGTGACAAATATTGTGTTTAATGAAAATCTTTTAGAGGTTTTATTTTTCATTCTATTTTCCATCTTTCCACCTGATTTTTGTCAAGGAGGTTTTCAGAGGAAAGAGAAAATTCAAGTAAATGCAATGTCTTCCCTCTACAGGATTTATGAACGTGTTATTGATCCCCCAGAAACGAATTTGACACCTGAAAGCAATTTATGGCTTGGACAGAGAAACAGGAAACATGGTTTCTTTAAGGTAAGCAGATAAATGGCACGTGAAGAAGGAAAGTAATAGTCAACAAGGTACTTCCAATCAGTTGCCTAAGACTCATGAAATATGATCTGAATGAAATTTGGCAGGAACTGTGGACAGTTTGTAAACAGCTTGTTTACAAGGTTAAAGTTTCTGATGTTTATTCCAGTTTTGGGTAACAAACCATAGTATGAGTGTTTGTCTGTGTCCACAGAGCAGGAGGAGGCCAGTCTGCCTATGCTCAATCTGGGCATGGATTTGTTGCCAAGGTGATTTACCACTCGATTTCCATGTGAAGCTGTCAGTTCCTAAGACAATTTTACGAGTTGCCTCTTTCCTGAGGATGTGTCCTCAAAGTCCCCAGATTTCCAACAAGCCAGGACAATTTTGCTGAATGTATTTCAGCATAGTAGCCAGCAATTTTAATTGTGAAACAGAGGTAACAGCCAACTTTTGGCTTAAGTGATAGTCTGAGGGTTGCTCTGAACCTACAGTGCATTTCATCCTCCAGCAGCTGAGCTGTCACTGTGAAGTAAAATTGATAGTATTATTTTATTCTACAGCTGTTGGTTTTTTACCTCAGCTGCTTCCCACTATTCCACAGATGGTAAACATATGTTTATAGCTACACAGGAAAAGGAAGAAGTTATAGTGGAGTCGCCTGTCTTAAATTCTTATTTTATGCAGGCAGTCAGAGCCTCAGAACCTTGGGATATTATATGTTTGTAAATTAATATTTCTACGTGTTAACACTTTGGAAACAGCAGGGTAGCTAATGATATGCTAATGAGCTGACCATTTTTATTGATCATAATGAAAGCCGACAAGTGCCTTACTTTGCCTTATGCGTGCTTGAATATTTTACTAACTTTCTTCAGGGCAGGAATATAATTGGTTGTGGTTTTTTTAATCCTTCTTGAGTTTCAGAAGTCTCACTTTGTTACTCATTGCAGAAACTTGGGATTTTGCCAGTTTGTAAAGAGTACGCATCTCTTCCCATATATTTCTATGCTCAGCAGGATTTCCCTTTCTTTTTCAGAGCAATTCGTTTCACTGTTTTAGCATATAAAAAAATAGATATATTTTCCTTAATGTAAACAGAGATCTGCAGGGAAATAAGAGCATTAAAAAAGAATTACATTTTTTTGCATGTGGAGCCATGAAAATGTGTATAAGGAAAAACAAGTTTGTTGTGCGAATAATTTTTTTTTCTTCTACCTTTTGTTATTGATATTATTTACTGTTAATGTTATCTCATTACTCTTTCCAGTAAAGTGTGCCTATCTCTACCTTTGTTTTTCATCTTTTGTGCCTCCAGTTCTCAACTCCATCCTGCCACAGTGGAGAGGGATAGAGGCTGGAGAGAGACCAGCCTGGGGTTTGAGATACTGAATTGGGGAGCACCACTCCTAAACCAGGACAGCCTTAATTGGTGGCCAATGTGTGGCTCGAAGGGTGGAAATAACAGAGCCAGAGCAGGTTGATAACTTATTTGCATTAAGCAGCTGTGTTATTAAGTGTGGAGCACTGGCCACAGTGGTGCCTGGTTTGCTCCTGTGGGTGTGTTGCCTAACCCTGCATCTCTTCTATCCCCTAATGTGCCCCTCACAGTGGTCTTTTTCAGTGCAGGGAGAAGGGGTCAGGATTAGTTTGTTGCTGATCTGTATGATATCTGTTTATGACTTTATAACATCAAGGGCAATGAGGGTTACTTTGGATAACAGTCTTCAGTGTTCTCCCACATTTATCTCAGGTTCTTCAGTGGGGAGTCTGCTAATAATCATATCTAGTCTGTGGGGTAAAGAGCAGGGGGGATGATTTTCCACAGCTTTTCACCCCCATTTCGTCCTTTTGAGAAGTTTAATTTTGTTTGGATGTTAAGGAAAGCATGTTCCTGTTGCTATGTCTGCTATGTTTTCTCAGTATGGTCTAGAGTGTTTAGAGTCAGGATAGAGATTCCTGGGACAGTCATTCAGTGCTCTGCCCTGGGTGGGGGATAATCATGAGTGTCATGGGCTGATATTTAAAGAAATTCTCTGCTCCAGTGTTTTGGAGTTCACCCCTGAACAATTACAGGACTCTGATAAAGTGACAGTGTTTGCAAGAAGAATGCTGGTGACAACTCCAGAGAGCAGCAGCTCAAGCAAAGGCAAACCCCTCATGGAATTGTTTTTGCTCAAGAACCTGGGTCTACTTGGTGGGTACCACAAGGGGATTTGATAATTTAATAAGAACAGTCTGTAATGTTGAACTATATATAAAATATTGGTTGCTGCTTGACACTGCGTGCCATGACTGCCATGGACAGAGAGTATGGATTGCTCCAGGTACAGCTAATCATGAGCCCCTGCAGCCCAAGAGCCCTCCTGTCCTGAGAGACATCTACAGTGGAGAGAACCCACAGTCATGGTCTAAATAAACTCAGCAGACACCAGGGAGGCATGGCCATTGACTATAGAAATTATACCTGAGGTTGTATATATCCATATTTCTATATAGTTGGAAGGTGGAGAACCTAGGTGGGACATAAGTGGTACAGACTAAGGGGTAGATAAATTAAAGCTTTCATGGTTTATGAATGGTACTCCCCAGTTCAGTACCCCTCACCAAGACTCTCCCAAATCACACATTGCTCTCTCTCATTCCTCTTTTCCTTCGCCCTTCCCACTGTGGTGGAATGGAGTTCAGAATTAGAGGCACAAAAGGTGAAGATGATGGGTGTAGATAAGAAAGTTTTACTGGAAAGAGTGATGAGATAAGAAAATGAACAGTAACAGCAGCAATGTTATTAACAAAAAATGTAGGAAAATAAATTATTTACACATTCCTGGCAATACATAGTACCAGATGGCTCCCTCCTCCACGTTTTCTTGACCATAAGGAACTCTTCCTCCATGGAAGAGAGTCCCTTCCCCTGCTTCCTGCAGTGGTGTGAGTGCTGTAGAATAATCACCATATCCCAGCCATGCTCTTTCCTGGCTACTGCAAAAATTAACCCTATGCTGGACAGAGCCAGGACAGCCACACAAACTCAGGGTTTGTTTCAGGGCTAAGGAATACCATTATCATCAGGTTAAGAATCTTAAGAAAATGCAGCTGAAGGGAGAAGAAGATTGATGCCAGATATCTATGGAACACTCTCCAGGATGGATCTGATTGCTGTCAGGATCAGAATTATCTGAAAAACTTGTTTTATTGCTGAGGAGAACCCTTCCCCCTAAGGGTCCCTCCAAAGAGCTAGTGCAGAAATGAGCTTATTAATGCCTCGGTGAGAAGGTGATTTATGTTGCAAGACAGTAGTTTTCATAACTACTAGAGCAGGCTCTATTGATCCTGCCTGTGTCTGGGGATTGTATATTAGGTGCTTGAGAAGCATATTGGTATTTTTATTGCACGGTATCATGTATATAATTTATATAGTCACATGACTCTGTATTAATTTTGGACTTGGAGTTGTGTGGGGTGAGGTGGAACTCGGTGTGGAGCTGTGGCAGTGTTGAGGTGCCCTGAGGGGAGCAGCAGGGGCTGATGAGGTGCAAATCTGGGCTGTTGGTATGGCTTTGCCAAGGCACAGCACCAGGCACTGCTGCTGCCACCGTGTAGAGCCTGCCCAGCCCTGGCCAGTGCAGCTTGCACAGCTGTGTGGATCACATTATCTCTGTGGGAGAAGGAGGTTTTAAAGAGGATGAAAGGCAATAGAGGAAATGAAAATGCAGAAGTGGAGAGCTCATGGAATATATGAGCCTCTTTACAGAATGTGGGAGGACTGTTCTGTTTAGTAGGTATCTGAGAGGTGCAATAAACTGGGCTTTTTGCATTATGTTCTCATGAGATGGGCTTGATATTTAGTGCTGCAGACCTGAATTGCATCGTGTAGCTGGTCATCTGCCTGCACCAGATGAAGGCTCTTCAAGCTAGCAAGTCCTGATGCTGAGCTGAAGCTTTGATTGTCATTAGCCAAATGTTTTTATTGATAACATCAAGGTGATGTCTCCTTGGGAAGGGAAGAACTGCCAAGATTTTGACCACTGACACCTTACTGTTAAGGAGACATGTAAGCTCTTGGCAGCCCAGACTTAATGCTGAAGCAGGAATAATTGGAGTTTTTTCATATTTGTCGCAATAATTATGGCTGTAATAAGTGTTTCCCTACAATGAAGTCTTTCTATTAAAAAATACATCAGCAAAATTTCCGCCCTTGGAAATTTTACTTCTATGTTTGATCATAATAATTCATTTTCAGGTAGTTTGTAGACCTAGAAGTCATCTGTGTTAGTGAACTGAAGTTCATATTCATATGTTATGACATAGTAATGTGCTTTCATGTAGCCAGGAATTAAGACACATGAAATAGTTGTTTCCTCTTCAGGCTGTGTTTAAATGCAAATCTGTCCAAAAGACAATTGAGCAATGTGACTCTAATGCAACAAACACATTTGAAGATGCACCTAAAGAAAAGAAAAACAAAAAAAAAAAGGAAAGCTGAAGAACAAGTCACTTCTCTCTGGATGGTGTTTTGTTAGCTAGGCAATATAGTCTGGTGGAACTTTGTATCTCATTTTTTCTTGATTGAGCTTTTCAGTGCAGAGGCTTAAGTGTTGAAGTATATTTTTATGCCTCACCTTCTAATTTCTCACTGAGTGCTGAGGGAAAGTATGTAAAATGACTTCCAGGATGTTCCATTTCCAATGACTGTATTACTTCTTATTACTTATGGTTTCATTATTCTCACAGGTGAAAAGGTTAATAAATGTATAATCTTCTGCAAGAAAGACCTGGTGATCTGATTATCTCTGTTAATATTTTCAGTTAATATTTGATCATGAGACAGACAGTAAGCAGGAAACTGCTTGCTGATTACATTCTCCTCTTTTAACAGATGAGCATGTAAATGTTACTTGTCTTGCCAGGCTTCAAGGACTATCTGAGGCCTCTATTTATGGGTAGAGTGTGAGTGCCTATGAGCAAGTGATGGTGTCCTTGGTCTGCAAAATTCACTCTATTGCAATTTAACAGGAAATTAAAGCACAGTCTGGCAAATCTGTAATTTAATTGGATAATAACTGCTGCCGTGATAAGTTACTTTTCAGATTAAAGAAATTTTCTGTGTCTGTGAGGAGCTAGAGCTGTGTCACAACACCTGATTAACAGTCAGGGGAAGTGCAAACACCAGCACTACGGGTCCCTTGATTTCCCTTGCTCCTCTCCCTTAGTGGCCATGGCATTATTAAAGCCAGTGGATCCTGGGAGGTAAGGACGTTGTACAGTCACAGAGGCAGCAAGTGCTTTGTCCTGAGCTTGGAAGAACAAACAAAGCTTCAGCTTTTTCTGGTGTGTCTGGGGTCCTTCAGGGCCCAGGTGTGCAGGGACACTGGGCAGCTGCTGCTTCCATGGGCAGGGACTGCTCAGGGACTGCTCTGGACCTTTAGGTTGGGTGTAGGAGCCCTGAAGAGCCTGCCCTGAGCTCCTGGCAGCCCTGCCAGGGCATCTCTGCCTGCCTGGCTGCAGGGAGGCTTGAACTCTGCCTGATGGCACTGCTGCCTGAACTGCCTGCTGAGATACTGAGCAACCAAGCAATGCAAGTGTGAACTGTTACTTACATCTGGCACTGGGTACTCTTCAGAGTTTGATTTCACAGTCTTATTTGGCTAAAAAAATAAAGAGTTTTACTGTGTTTTCTTTTTGTCTTTTGGAAAAGTGTGTCATCGGCTTGAGTAATGGATATTATTTCACTGCTGTTTTCACCAGCCTCACCCTATTTGAAGACATTTAAGCAGCTTATATTTGGTGATTACAAATGAGAAAGCAGTATTATTGCTGCAATATCCAAACACACAGAGAGATAGGAGGAGTTGTTGTATTTTGTTCATCTTCAATTATTTTCCACACAAGTAGAGTGAGCTGGTAAATTTTATTTTGTATCCACTGAAGAAATGACTTGTGGAAGAGCTTGTACAGATTGAAGTGGATGTTTGTAATCTGTATTACCAGTTTTCTCTTCTTTTGCAAAGGGTGTTATTCAAGATGTGAAAGTCATCTTTATACCTAATGGATATATAACACAGTGTCCTAATCTGAATCGCAGTAAGTAGCAATCTTTTTATTCTCTCTATTTTGGATTTATTATGCAGGTTGTTTCTTTGCTTTAAAAAAAATACTTTCAGGCTTGTTATTTTTGAATGTGCTGACTTCCAGAAGGCAGAAATTCACTATAAACAGATTGCATTTTATGTTCAGATAAATCTAGTATGATAGATTGTTGTTTATTTATGGGTTATTGTGTTTTTCCTTCTCTTCTTTTATGTTTCTCTTTAATCTTTCTCTATTGAGCATGCCCAACCTGCAGTGACTTCTTAAGTCTGGTGCAAGGAATCATGGATTTGCAAGAACTCCTGGCAAAAATGACTGCAAAAGTAGGTACCTAAGCTTTTTTTTTTTAGTTGCCCATTTCCTTCCTTTCCTTGCCTAAGACAAAGATGAAAGTATTTATTCTATATGCCATTACTTATACCATGAAAATTATTCTAAATTTTCATAGTAGAACCAATTTTTTTTCAATCTTACGGATATAGTGCTGTGGTTGTTCCTTAAGCATAATAATGTTTCTGTTGTCTGCTTTATTATTTGTAAGGTAGGGACAAAATACCCAGAGTCTGATTTTTTTTTTTTTGGTTTTTTTTTGTAAGAAGCCTTAGCTTGATTTCATTTTTTGTGCCAAGGGATAAATGCAGAAACAGAAGAGTGAAATCCCTCAACAATTTTCTCACCATGTCATGCTGTCAGAGGGGGGATGTTTTCTTTTGGGAATTCCTGTGAAGTCTTCAGGACTGGTGTAGTTTCCTTCCTGGGAGTTGAAATGAGGCCCCAGAATGAAAATGCCTGTGGACCTGCTGACTGTGCTCACCTTGACAGCACCTTTGATTTGTCAGTGTAAAAGTTAATTCAGCTCCAGGTGATGTGGTGTGTGCTTGGGTTTGAGGGGTTTTTTCTTTCTTCTTTCCTTCACCCAGCTTTGGATCATGAACAGGATGAATGGGAATCTATAGTGTTGGGGGTTTTTTTTGGAATTTTGAAAATTTCCTTGAGGTTCTGCTCCTACAATACACAGGCAAGCTCAGTGTTAAGGCAAGGCCCTTCAGCAAGGCTGTGCTGAAGATTTGGGATAGGAAACTGTGTTTTGGGAGTGACCTGTGTTAAAGGAGAACCTGAGCACTTCTTGAGGTTAATGTTGATGAACCCTTTGGTTTGTGGTAGAGGGCACTTGTCTGTTTTGAAACAGCATTTTACATGTGAATTATTTAGATTTAAGTGCAGATGCACCCAACCTGTAGGTGCCCTTACTCTCAGTGTAGTTACTGCAGGAATTTCCAAAAAGGGTTTGCATAGCAGTGCTGCTTGTGTAAAAAAATTATATTTTTTAATGCACTGCCTTCAAATGCTCTTTCCCTTCCCAATAGGAAAGGGGAAAATCTTTTTTTTTTTTTTTTTTTTTTTGGAGAGTTTGTGTGTTATCCTGGCAATCCTCTTACTCAGCTGATATGCTTTGGACAGGCTGGATCCGAATGCAAAATGGGAAGCTTTTAGTTCAGTTTTCTGCTTGTACTGCGGAAGAGAGGCAATTATTTTGAGCCTGCTGTGGTGGTATGAGCAAGTTCCAATTATGCAGTGTACTGAGTAACTTGCTTTCTCTGATGTTAATTATATTTTTGCTTGCTAGTACTTTGTGAGGGGAAGCAAAGAACACAGTATTTGTAGTGCAAAGACTGTGCTTTCATAAAGTGGTGCTGGCATAATCCTTCATTGCAAATTCATTTTCTGTTACAGCAGTCCACTGACTGTTTTGTTGCAGTTGTTTGTTGCTGTCCAGGCAAAACGCATGCAGTAGGAAAGAAAATTAGCTTGGTAGACAAATGCAAGTTAAAAATGGGGGGTCTGGAGGGAAGCATTAAGGTCTGTATCTGCCTTTTGAGTCTAGGCACGGCAGGCACAAGTCACTAATGTAGGATCAAGTATGTGTTGTGGGGATGGTGCATGTCAAGGCTTTGAAGGGCTCTGCAGGGATCCTGTCTGGCCTGGCAGGTGGTCAGAGGATGGCTTGCTAATGTGCAGCAGCAAACAGCCCTAGCTCCTCGTCCTGCACCAAGAGATGCAGAGCAGGCACAAGATGTTTTGAGAAGGTGGTTGGGTGTCTGCTTTCAGGCTCCACTGTATCCAGGATTTCAGCTTCTCTCTCAGTCTCTGTTTTGGGTGCAGCTGTATTTGCAGCATTGAATAGATGAGCAAGTCTTGGTTGCAATGGATGTGAATGTGCAGTTTATGTAAATTAAAATTATGGAGGCTCAGAGCTGGGATTGCCTGGGAAGGAAACTTCCAGCTACTGGTTTCAGGCTCCAGTAATTTTAGCAGCTGTGCAGCTTCTGCAGAGTGAAAGCAGGAAAGGGAGGTTGCCTCCTGCTTGGGCTGCATCCCTCCTGAGTCTGGTGGGCTCAGGGTGGGACACAGGGCCCATGGAAGTGGTCCAGCAGAGCAGTGGCTATGGCAGATTGTCACAGAGTGCTGTCCAAGGAGCATTTGATCATGACTCCTAGCAAGCTAACTACCCTGTTATCATCTTCCTACCTGTGTTTTGTGAAGACACAGCTTTTAAAGACTAAATGCTAGCTTTTAAAACTTACTTTATTTTCATCATTATTTGAATTAATTCAGAATGTTTCCAGTAAATATGTCCAATTGATTTCATCTTGTGTCTTTCAATAGAGGCACACTGTATGTCAGGGTGTTAGGACCTGGCTAAAATGTTAATTTGCTGCAGGAGAAAAGGATTGTGTTGCATTGGAGCATTCCCCACTGCTGGGCTAGAGTAATGTTAGTTCCTTTTTAAATGAATAGGCTAAAATAATTCATGTGGCTTTAGCAATCTACTGAAATCAGTCTGGGCATCTCCTGTGCTTCTTGGAGTGGAATGTAACTTCTTTTGGTAAATTATGAGCCTCCACTAGGGTGTGCTTTGTATTCAGATGTGTTTGTTACATGAAGATTTCCAGCACAGAAATTTCCACTGAGCCTTTCCTTGCTGGAAGTCAAAAAGGTTCAAGCTTGGCTTTGATTAAAATCAAGAAAAATCAAGCACTTGAGTTCATTTATGGACTAGGCAATCAATCTGGTTTATTTCCTTCATGGGTTTATACAGCCAGGAATACTTTTATGAATCACAAAATTTTCCATGTGAATTGATTTTTGTTTGGTTGGGTTTTTTTTTAATTTCTTGTGTTTATTTTGCCAGAATAATTTTTTTTTTTTAACAGAGATCAGTCATCTTTAAGTTATTTATAGGGGCAGGGAAGGAATGCACATATTTACTGCTGAATATGAAGCTTGTACATGTGTTGTAACACCAAGGAGGGTTCTGAGCCAGCCACAAGCCCAGGGTTTACTCCAGGAGGGTGATTTCTCCACTGAACACAGTGTGGGATGACCACATACTAACTCCACTAAAATCTGAGGAATAGGGTCAGTTTATACCTGCTGACTCCCTGGTTCAGCCTTTCCAAGGTGGTAGTCAAAGTTGGTTTGGCTAAAAATAAGTGTACTGTTTTTTGCTTTTTTAAATCATGTGTTTGAACTGTGGAAATCTCATCAAGTTGATTTCATTTATAGTTAAATTATGCAGAAACAAGACTGAGTCAATTGGAAGACTGTCATTGTGAGAAGACTTGTCAAGTAAATGGATTGATCTACAGAGACAAAGACTCATGGGTTGAAGATGATCACTGCAGGAATTGCACATGCAAAGTAAGGCTTTCTGAAGAGTTTCAAGGGACAGGATCTAATGAAAATGTGAAAATGGCCTTAGAATACATAATGTTCACTCTGAAAATTACTGGTTTTAGTATGCATCTAGTGGCAGCATGGACAATAGAGAGGGAAATGGTAAAGTAAATAAAATTTTGACATTGCTTATTTGTAAGCTTCATACATAAAATCTTCTTTCCCATGACAATGCTTTCTTATTTGTTCTAATTATAGCTGTGAGGACTTTGTGGTTTTGGGGTGAAGGGGTGGCATTGTCTGTGTTTGGTTTGGAATTGTTTTCACTGCAGTAGCTTTTTCAAAGAGGAGGCATTATCTTAATAGTATTCATAGATGCTTAGTTGCATCTTGCATGGTAAGAACTTGCAGCTTCGTTTTCAGCATTTATCAGACTGAAAACTACAAGGGACAGGAGGAGAATTAGTATGTAAAACTTGTGTCTTTGGAATTATTTGATAAATATCTGAAGAGAGCTGTTGTTTGCTCAGGAAAATAGAAGCCTGATTGTTAAAAAACTCAAAGATGATTGGAACAGCATGCAGAAAGTAGGGCTTCTATTCTTGACTTACGTTTTCCAGTTAATGTATTTTGCTGTGGGAGTGGGGAATAAAAGCAGTAATATGTTTTGAGATACCAAAGGCATTTCACCTTTTGCTGCACTTTGACTCGTTTTGTAGTTGGGGGTGGGATTACACCTGTTACTGAAGGATAGGTTTGCAATCCAGAGTGGTGTTTTCATTTCCTGAAGTAGTTCTTAGTGCTTTGTGTAAGCCAGTCAGTAATTGCAGCAGCAGCCGTTGAGTTTTGTCTCGGAACCCTTTGCCCAGGGCGGAGCCGTGGAGTGCCGGAGGATGTCCTGTCCCCCTCTGGAGTGTCCCCCCGAGGCTCTCCCCGTGCACGTGGAGAGTCAGTGCTGCAAGGTGTGCAAGGGTGAGTGCATCACACCCCCCAGTCCCCCTCCTGGCTCAGCAGGGCTCAGCCTGTCCTGCCAGCAGCCATGCTTTGTCCTCATTGGCAGAGCCCAGGGAGCAACGGGAGTCATGGTGGCAAATGTCATTTAAGGAGAAAATAAATAATTGCTGAGAAACGAACAAGCTTTGCAAATTTCTGAGGTGGTTTTTTAACCTATTGTTAGTGTAAAATTATTTGCCCTGTTTGGGGCTGGGAAGACTGACTTGGCTCCAGTTTGTATCTCCTCTTGATGTTGAGGAGCATCAAGCCTATGGTCTGAACTTTGTGTTGTGATGAGTAATTAACCAAGATGTTATCATTTTGCCTATCTTTTATTTCAAGTTAAAAGACTGTTCTTTAAAATAAACATGACAGCCTATCACACCCTGGCTTAATATCAGTGTTTGGAGCTGTAGGTTGCTGTAATTAATTTCAAAATAAATTAATGAGAAGAAAAGCTGAGTAAATTTTGTGATTGGTGTTATTGTGAGCTTTCAGTTCCTTTATCTGGGAATGAAAGCTGTTCTGTAACGTTCATGGAAGGAATATTCAATATTTGTTACTTTAATAGTAGTGCAAAAAATAAAGACAATCTTTTGTCTGAAAATTTTTGCTGTATACTAATGCCAGTTGTACCTTAAGAAGCACAAATTCTCTTCCCTGATCTCTTCTGGAAGATGAATAAACTTCATGCTTGAGGTTTTCAATAATTTATTAGGACAGGGATGTTGAACTATTTTAGAATTTATTAGGGAAATAATAGCACTTTTTTTAGTGTTCAGACAACCTTCTTCAGTCATTGAATTCATTAGTGCTGTGCACAAATATCCTTTAGCTGTGAACTTGCACTTGCTCTTGTTTCTCATGTAATCTCATTTCTCTGAGCTGTATGTCAGCATGAATATTCTGCATTCTAAAAGATGTTCAGGAACATCTTTTTGGGTGGTAAAGTGTCCATGCTGGGCTAAATTATTTTTGTCTTGAAATATTTTTGTTTGTAGCATTGAAAGTCTAGGAAGTTCTTTCATGAAATTGGATGTATGCATGAGTCAAAATCTGACACAAAGAAATTACGAGGCACAAAATTGCAAATTCAGTGTATACCCTCATGAGTAAACTGTTCCTGTTATTTGTAATGGGAAGATGAACGATCCAACTTGCCTTTTGTCAGTGATTGGCACAAACTTGACTTGTTATTCTGACAAGAACTCGGGGTGTCAGTCAATGGGAAGAGACGTATGGAAGTTGATTGAAATTGATTGTAAATGCCAGCTCCTTGACAAAATGATGTGCCAGGACCACGGTTAGTCACCTCTAGGTAGATAGTAGTAATTGCAGAGGTTTTCCAAAGAGCTGCACTGCAGGTGTTATTTTCTCAGTGCTTCTTCTATTTAGCTCTGATAGAACCATCAGTTGTAATTTGCTGTCTCTAGTGATTATTGAATGGCTGGGTTATTGAACACTTTCCCGTCTTAGCTAAGGGTTAATGAACAAAGCTCTAATGTCTGCCGTGTTAAGGGGTTGAGGCAGTTCAGTTTTGATCCCTGCCACCTTGTGTTAGCATTTAAAATAATATTTGGCAAAAGACTATAATTTTGGTTTAAATACAATTTTTCTGAATCGTACATTGTCTTGCTTTCCAGTGTATCCATTCTTTTGTTAAAAGCAGTCATATCAGGAGAACAGAAAGAAAGAAAAGGGAAATGTCTGTAGTTCAAAATCTCCTAAAAATAGTTACTGGGATTCCTAATTTAAACAAAGCTTCCTCATCTGAAGTTTTCTTCAGATGTGAGATCACAAGAAGTCAGGCATAAAAACTAGGGCAGCTTTTGAAAAACAAAGAAAACTAGGATACCAAAAAGAAGTCTGCTTTTTAAATGCTTTAGTGATGATGAAAACTGAGTTATCTTCAAAATCATAAATAATTTTTTTTTTTTTAAGAAATAAGCATTTTCCCAAAGTCATTAGAAGTATATTTATGTCTAAGGGTTGATGAAGATTGATCTAGCAGTCTCTTCTGCTAAGAATTTGGGAATCAATCTGGCTATGGCAGTTACTGCTATGGAACTATTGGCATCACCTGTCAAGGGGACACACTTGCACCTGTGAGTTCTTCCCTTGCCTGGGCACTCAGGAGGGAAATTTAGGTAAAACAATCCTAGATAGAGTCTGTCTTTTGAGAACAGACAACTCTGAACACTTGTGCTGTGCACGTGGCTCAACTCTGCAGAACTTTCAAGTGCTGTTCAGTTGCAACATAGCATTCACACCTTTTAGCTGTCCTTTCAGGGTCACAGGTCAGGCTTCTACTGGCCAAGTACAGAAAGAGCTGAAATGCCACTGCAGAAGGTTACTGGTGCTTAGCATTGATCTGGTTTGTAATGTGGGGCGCTTTTCAAGTGGATACTTGATTTGTGTGAGATCGTAACAGTCCAGCTGTTCTCTTTAATTGATGGGTTTACTAGCCTTCTCTGGAATTGGAATTTAGACATGTAGTTGCCGGGGGACTGTGATAGTTCTGGTCATAATTGACCCAGCTGTTTGCTGCTGTGGCCCTGGTGCACGTTGCCCCCTTCATGGTGGCAGTAGTCCCGAGCCAGGTGACTTTGCCATGAAGTGAACGAGGAGTGAGCACGAGTTCCAGTCTGTTGGTTCATTTGTGGAGCCACTTACCTTTGGCAGAAGGGTCAAAATTTCACACAAGAATTTTCTAGTAGGAGTCCTCAGTTTCCTGGGAAAATCCTGCATATTTCATGTTTACTTGAAGAATATTTTCCTGAAATAGATTTTTGCAGTTTGTTGATTCAGTGCAGTCACTCACTGCATCTAATCTGTTCGTGCAGCCCTCCAGCAAGTTGAAGAGTTCACCTTTGTACCCACAAAAATGCGAAGCCTTAATTGAAATCTGTGCTTACATTATTCTTGTGATGAACTGGATGCTAATAACTGTCTCCAGTTCTTGAAGTGAGTCATGAGGACCTCTAGTAACACAAATGTAGCTACTCTACACGATGTCAGTAGTGAAAATATTTTCTATTGAATGATAGCTTATTTAGTCCAGAACATGTTGTTTTTGCTCCTGTTCCCTCTCTATAGCTTGGGTAAAGAGGCTACTTTCTCTTAAAATGAGTCTTTTGTTTGTTACTTTGTTTGTAATAATATGTGATACTGACTTCTGATGAAAGCAAAATGCATCTTATTTTTAATGTATTGATATCTTTTCAGTGTATGTGAATACTGGTTTTACTGGAGTTATACTTGCATTTATTTGCTGCTTAAATATTGATTTAATTAATTTTTAATCTCCCTCCTTCTTCTCTTGAATTACAGCCAAGTGTATCTATGGAGGCAAAGTGCTAGCAGAAGGTCAACGAGTATTAACCAAGAGCTGCAGGGAATGTCGAGTAAGTTTCAGCTGTATCAACCTTTCCTGATTTTAAATGTATCTGTGGTGTCCAGAAGTGACAGTGAAAAGTTAGTCCATTTCTTTAGGCTTCCTTCATGCAAATGTGACATCTGTTGTCTTGAAAAAGGTGACTTTGAAGTCACTGAAAGCCACAAATAAGAAAACAAGGCAGGAGTGTGACCCTCGCAGGATAAGAAAAATATGAGCAAAATGATTTGGAAGGCTGTTTACTCTTCTCTGCTTTCATGAGCTTAAGAAAAAAGTAACAGCCTCTTGAGCAAATTACTTATTTCAACCAAATTGCTAAAATTTGAAGCAACCATTTTGTTGTATTGTGTGAGTTACTCTATATTTCCTGTAGTATTCTTCAAACTGTATATAACTCTTCTAATAATTGAGGTAAATTAGAGAGTATTGGAGTGAACCGAGTTCCTTCTTGGCAAATTCATGACACTGGGACTGTGACAGTCAGTATTTAAGAACACAGGAGAATGGAGGCTGTATTAGATCTGTTCAGGGAGTATTGGTGAATGTGCCTTGGAAAAGATTACAGTGATCTGGTTATTGTTGTGCTTGGAGCTGAGTGTACAGAGTAGCAATTTTATGTTCACTAATGGAAATGGACAATAACTGGTTGCAGATGTTGTGAAAACAGCTTGTTATGCAGAATTACTTTGCTGTTGTTACTGTTGAGCTGTATGGAGTGCTCAGCACTGCATATACAAATCCGTGGGCAGGGTCATTGCCTTGGAAGGCAGACTAAGGTGCCTGTTATTTTAATATGACATAGAATGTTTTTTGAGAGTGGAAGTACCTGTATAAAATGAAAGCAGGAATAGTTTCATTTAAGTGAAACAAGAGAGGGTGATCTGAGTTATGTCTGTGGACTTCGCTGTGCTATAAATGTGTTACATTCATCACTAGGAGTATGATAATACATTCATGAAGATGACAAGCAAATACCAACCATCAAATAGCTGTCATTAAGAATGAGTGAAATAATGAGAACAGCTTTTGTGTTTTGCTTATTGTTAAAAGGAAAATGATATGGCAATTTTAATTAGAGTAACATTGTGGTTGGTATTTGCATCTTAATTGACGGTATTGATAAATACTCAAAATGGCATCTGTGAATGTGACACCATTAAGAAATGTTTGATGCCTTCAGAAAAACCCCAACAAACTGAAGTTCTTTGCACAACTGTGCTTCAACAGGATATTCAACCTCACTGGCCTGGGGAGAGTTTTTAGAAGGGTGCTTGCATCTGTTCCTGTGGACTGGTGTGTTCTGTGCAGGAGGGTCATTCAATTTGTCTTCAGCATGACCTCCCAAATCAGACCTGCTTGTCTACTGCCTCTGTTCAAAATGCTCACTAGAGGAAGGGCGAGTGGTGATGAGTCCAACTGTGGCTGTGTCCTTGTTTTCTGTCCTGTGTGGGCAAGGTGTTGTATGAATAAAGGAGGGACTTTGGCAAAGGGGAGGACTGTACAAAATTTAGTATGGTTTAATTCTCCAGACTTGAAAAACTGGCATCAGGTTTCAAAAGCTGCTGATCCATGAAGGAATACAGTGGAGGGTACACATCTACTGTCAGTGTAATAATGTTGATAAAGATGACTTAAAAATCTTTCTGTCTGTAAAGGAGGATATATTTGTAAGTGGGGTAATGTCAAAAAGATTAAGTTGGAATTTCACATTTCAGTTTTTATTTGAAGATAGATTCCTTATCCTTTTCATAGGTACTGATCCAAATTTAAGAGGCTTTTAACTTTTATTGGTTTTCCATCTAAAAAAAATACTGCTACTGATGGATCCAGCTGGATCAAAGATTTTCTTCATCAGGCTGAGCACCTTTTTAACTTTTCAAAACTAATCCAGACTGAAAATATTTATGATGCACATCCTCTTAACCATAAGCACAGGTTTCATTCATGAACAACCATTCCCAGCTGGAATCCTGCCCACAAACACTCTTTAGAGTAGATGAATCTACAATGACAAAATGAGCACACAGGTATTTCTAACAATCACAGAACAGTTCAGATTGGAAGGGATCTCTGGAGGTCATCTTGTCCTGCTATCCTTCTTGGGCAGGGTTACCTGGAGCCAGCTGTCCAGGACCACATCCACATGGCTTCTGAGTATCTCCAAGGATGGAGACTGCACAGCTTCCCTGGCAGCCTCCCACTGCCAGGGTGTTTGCTGATGTTCACATGGGCCCTGCTGGGTTGCAGTTGGTGCCCGTGGGCCCTGGTCCTGTCACTGGCACTGCTGAGAGGAGCCTGGCTCCATCCTCTTGGCACCTTCCCTTTGGGTGTTTTGCTGTGTCTGTAGGGTCCCCTCTGAGCCTTCTCCTCTCCAGGCTAAACAGGCTCAGCTCTCTCAGCCTTTCCTCCTGTGAGATGCTCCAGTCGGTTATTTATCCCTGTGGTCCATGGCTGAGCTCTCCCCAGCTGTTCCATCTCTCTCTCGTGGTGAGAAGGCCAGAAAATACAAGTGTGTACGAGCTTTTGATAATGCACCTTTCTGCTTTCAATAGGTGTCTGATTTCTGTTTGTTGGTTTGTTTAGGGTTTTGTTTTTGGTTTCACCAGTATGGTGATGTGGGCCCCTGAATGCCAGTGGAAAGGTTTTTGTAACTTTTGTTGGAGTGGGAATTTGCAGTTGATCAGCTGCATGTGAATGACATGATGCCTGTTCATAAACAGAGGACATGCTTGACAGCAAAGGGTACAAAAATAAATGCCTCTTCATTAATGCTGGGAGCAGGCAGTTGCAGTGTGATGGACAGGGCTCACAGCTTTCAGGAAGGTTAACTAAAAAGTTTTATGTAGAGATAAGGAACGATGTGCTTCTTAAGAGTGTCAATTAAGGCTGCTATGTGAAATTGTGTCCTAAGAGACTGATCAGTACCAGCTCATTGTGGCTTAGGAATAATATTCCCTGGTGTGGTGCTCTCACTGAAACCATGTCTCTCACTACCCTGGGTGGGATGGAGAGGAGAATGGAGGCACAAAAGGTGAAGATTGTGGGTTGAGATAAGAACAATTTACTGGAATCAGCAAGGGTGTAAGAAAATGAACAGTTACAGCAGCAACACTCCTGACCAAGGGTGCAGGTGATGGGTTCCCAGGAGCATCAATACCTGACTGCTCCCTCCTGACCCCACCAGCCACACCTCAGGGAGGTGGTAGAACAACCTCCTGTCCTGGCCATGCCCTCCTGGTTACTGCAGAGATCAACCCTGTCTGGTCTGGAACCAGGACACAGATGAGTTCAGACAGAAAAGAAAAACCCCTGCCAAAACAGCCTTATCTGGAATCTTGCTATTAATTTTCAAAGCTGATCATGTGAGATGAACTGTTTGTTGTTCGGATTTTCACTGCATGTCACTGATTAGGCTTACATCCAATCCGGTTTTTTATGTACTTACCTTGGTAATTACAAGAAATTTAATTATCTTATTGTAAATTTTCAACTCCAGATCTCATTCTTTGTGGATTGTATGTCACAACTGAAGCTTGATATATTTATTCCAGAAAAAAATGACTTTTTGACATCTATTTCTGTTCACGTTCTATGACTGCTACATATGTGAATTGAATATAAAAGAGTTATTTTTCTAAGGCTGCCTGAAGCAATAATTCTGAAGTGTGAACTCTTCTTACTTATCTCAGTAGATAAAATCTGAAATCTGATGATGATAATTCTTATAATTAGATCTGTACTAGTTCATAACAAATTGATTGTTAACCCAAAGAATACTTAACATGGAAATGTTTTAATTGTTTTAAAACTTAATTACAAATAAGTTTAATTTGTTTTCCCGAGATGCAAAATCTGCAGAAATTAGAGAACTTAAGGAAATAAAATCTTACTGTTGTTAAATTAATGGAATTCTCAATTTGTGTTCTTTAATCTCCTTGTGAGCCACTAAAGAAGCAGTGAGCCTGGAATAAATTTGTCTTTAGCTTTTTGAGTCATCCTGACACTCATTTGACTTTCATACCACTTCTTGCCATATTTTTCTGGCCAGATTTATCGTTGTTCAACACTTCTTGTCGGAATGCTGACATACTTTACTCTTTCTGCTGTAATTGTCCTGTCTGGGCTTAAGCAGGCAGTGAGTTACAGCCAGAGCTGTTCTAGCTGGTGGCTTGCTAACGTGGTGCTGGGTGATGGCTCAGGGTGTGCTGCTGCTGGCACCTCTGATCCTGTGGTTGCACACGTGGCCGTGGGGGATTCCTCCCTTTCCCGTGTGGGAGTGAGAGCAGGGCAGACCCAACACCTCCATGAGCTTCACTCTTCTCCTGGGCACTGGCTCTGATGATGTGTGCCCTTGTGCTGCTGTAGGGAGCTGCTTTTTCTTACCAAAAACAAGGAAAGCAGATGCCTGTGGGGTCTTCTTAGCGTTGTTTTTCATGACTGCCACTGATGCAACTTGCCAGCACAGGGAATTGGCCCTGCTTGGCCTTCAGGTCGCCCAGGACAGCAATTACAGGATGGTCAGGTTTGCATTCCCTGCCTTGGCTCTGCTGCTCAGCTCTAAGTCCTGCAGGCTGCTGGGCACCTGGGCACATCACTGAACTCAGCAGGCTTTTCCCAAGTCTGCAGGGCAGCTCCAAGCTGGGAGAGCTCCTTCTGGAGCCTGGAGGGGCTCAACCCCTGGCGTGGTGAGGTGCAGGGGCAAGGCTGGTGACCAGCAGAGGTTTTACCTGTGCACCTGAGCCAGTGCTTTGGTGGGGTGTGGCACACTGTTGTGTAGGTGTGCAAGCAAGCTTCTGCACTGAGGTGTTTCTTCAAACAGGGTGGACTCTCAGGTAATTTCAGTATCCTCTGTTTGGAGTCATATAGCTGGTCCCTCAGATTATGAGGATGATGGCTTCAATGCGGTTTTATCTGTTGTTTGGTTGGTTTTCCTCTGCTTTCCTAGCCCTAGATATGTTTGGATCATAATTTTCAACTTTTAAACAATCATGATAGCTATAAAAATGAAATTTCTTTGTTTGAGGAGAACAGAAATTCTTATTCCACCTTTTTGTTCTGCCATCTGAGGTGTCATGAAAAGTATTCTATGAGGAGTGGGGACTAGACTGATGTTGGAAAGGTGTTTTGGAAACATAGCAGGTTGTCTGCTTTCTTAATGGAGTTTCATAGCTTGGAAAATGAGATTACTCCAGTGTGGACAGTCCTGTGGGATAGTTACTGTAGTTCTTACTGAGCAGAAATCCTAGTAGGTAATTTCTGCTCCACTTGCCAGTTCTCAGTGGTGGCATAGCTGCAGAAGGGGTGCTGAACAAATAAATTGAAGAGGGCTGGAGGGGTGGATAAGGTAAAAGAGGGAGGCTATTTTGGGACAAGATTGTAAGAAACAACAACTAAAAAGCTGTAAATCTGGTCTGGAGACATATTGAGGCTGTTCTGCTGGATTGGAAGAAGATGGAGCGAAATTTGGTGCAAATATCTCCCCATGAAAGCTCTGTGTCTATGATTATAGATTCTACCAGCACCCAGACCTCCTATCAGTCTTATTCTAAATCTAGAAATCAAAGTCACAGAAACATCTTTAGCTTGATTTTACACAGCAGTTTCTATAGGGAGCTCTCCGGATGAGCTTTCTTCTCTGAAGGATCTAACTTTGAAAATAAGGCCATCAGTGATTCTAAAGAACAGACTCTTGTAATTGGACATGACAGAGCAACACAACTCTTGAAAATACTGCTCTTGCTGTGTAAATTGGGGTTGAATAACTTAACAGTCAAGTATGTGGACTGTGAAATAAGAGGAATAAAACTCAGATTTGCAGAAAGCAGGAAGGCTGCCTTTAACCTGGAATAAAATTCTTTAATTCCTTCAAAGACTTGAAAAGAAGACAACTGGACTACATATTTGGTAGAACTAGAAGAGATTTTTGAGCTGAAGTGCCTTGTCTTTTAATAATATTTTTTTTTTTATGTTGAGCGGAGAAATGCACAGTAGATTACTCTAGATTTGATGTTATGGTGGAACAAATGAATTTAACTTGCTTCTTGCTAGTTTACCAGTGTTGTTACTGGAGATGAATGGTGCTGTGGGTGGAAAAGTGTGTGATCCTTGCCACCGTGTGTGTTTTCACCAATGTAATTTTTAAAAAATGTTGTTTATTTTCAGAATGGAGTTTTAGTAAAAGTAACAGAGACTTGTCCTCCGCTGAACTGCTCAGAAAAGGATCACGTTCTTCCAGAGAACCAGTGTTGCAGTGTTTGTAGAGGTAAGCCAGCTTGGAAGGAATGGAAGTTGTTGGCTCAAGAGGGGGATACATTGAATGGACCAATTCCTTTTTAACGAGATATTAATTAAGTACCTCTATAAGCATGATTCTGAAACCAGTGTGTGATGCTCCTTTGGTTAGAAGACTTACGAGATATAAAGTTGTAATTGCTTTGAATTAGGCATGAGGAGGGAGAAAAGAAAGAGCTGGGGGAGAAAGGAGCTGATATCTCCTAAAAATTCCTATTAAAAACATGTTATATTTGAAAAAAATATATTTTGTTGCTTAAACTTGCAACTGCAGGACTTTGAAAGTGTGTTTTTTAAGGTCTCTGTTATAAAATTGTAAAAATAGCATTAAGCTTCTAGTTTGATAGCTATTAGAAGGTTGATTTAGATCTAAGCACTCTCAGGACTAATTTGTGAATTAGCCTGAACAATGAAATAATACCAATGCAAACCAAAAATTAAAAAAATTAATGCTAGAGCCTGGAACCTCATTTTTCCTCCTTCCAGTGGATGCTGAGATGCAGGTACCTCTTCCTTTCAGCCTTGTGAGTCCTGGTTGTTGTAGACTGGACCAGACTGAAGAGGCAATAACGAAAATCTGACTTGAGGAAATCCCCTTAAATAAGGAATGTTCAGGTATCCCAAGGTTAAGAAACTGGAACAAGCTTTCTTCCTAAAATGTGTTCTAACCAGTGAATTGCTGGGTGAATGACCATTCCCTAGGTACTGTGCCTCTGCTCCTCATCTTTGCCTTGGTGCTGAGGCTCAGCTGGGCTGCAGGGGACCCTCAGGTCTCTCAGGACTCACATGGCAGTGATGCACCTCAGAAATTCAGGAGGAGTGCCAAACGAGCAATAGACATTAGCAGGCTTACACGGTTATATGCCTGCTGGAATGTTTGTCTTGCCTGCATATAAACTCCTCCTGTGCCATTGCAGATGGTAATGAAGGGGCTCTCAATCTCTCCCTCTGCCAGTAAATATTAATTAGTAAATATGCATGGTTAAATATTTACTTAGGCCTTGAACTTAAAAACACATATGTGTGGTTGCAGGGACCAGCGTGTTGGAGACTCCCTGTTGGGTCATGGCATAGGAATATGCACATTCATTCTTTTTTTTTTTTTTTTTTTTAGTAGTTTCTAGAAACATCTGCAACTATTTAAGCAAGCAGTAAATGTTGCTTCTCTGTCCCTCAGAGGGCTCGATGTCTTAATGATACTTCTTAACAGATGGCCCAGTTTGATGTAGTGCAGTACTGAAAAAAACTTATTCATTACTTAAAAGGATTAGGAATATGAAAGCTTCAAAGTTGATGGAAGCTAAGTTCCATAATTATTCACTTCCATATTATTGTTAGTGATAGGTACTCTTTTTAAATATTCATCCCCAAACTGGTGCCATTGTTTATAAAATAAGATGAACATGTGTATTTATGTGATGATCTCTGGAAGCAAGGGAAGCAATTGTGTTTTCCCTTCCCAGGAATTCTGGTACATAATGCTTTCAGTTTGACACATTAAACTTTCACTTTGGTTCTGCTTTAGCTGACTGTTAAAAATAGTACCTTCTCCTTTTGTATTTCATCATGGCTTTTTAAAATTCTTTTGAAAATGATGCCTAAAGATATGATAAATTTTGTCAACTTTACAAAGGCATAAACTAAATTTAGCACTCCTAAGTTGCTTTTTTGTATCTTGAAGTCACATATATGCTGCTTGACACTTTTGCCTCAGTTGCATGCAATCCAAAGTGGTAGTATATAATTTTATCATGTGCTGTTGTTAAAAATGGCTATTTATTAAGAATCCCATATTTGATATGGGGTTAATCAAGCAAACAGGGGCTCTTTGATATGGGAAAGGATTGATTGATATGGATTGATATGGCTCTTTGACTGGGAAAGGATTGATTGCTTCTCTTCTTTGCAAAACTGACTTCTTTCAGAGACTATATTCAGCTTCATTTTTTGTCCAAGCCGAAGTAGTAAGGAAGACATATTGTGATAATTGCTGTCCTGAATAAGCAAAATTTTTTTGTAAGACCACAAGGATCATTTTTACATCATATGGAAATTTCACATTATATGTGTGATGGTGCAGGTAATTTGTTGCATTAGCCCTTAGCTAAGCCTTAAGTTATTCAATGGAATATTTAGCAAGTGTTTACTAGCAGTGTTAAATAAGGATATTTTTTCTGTGTTAAGTTTATCAGTGGATGCTAGTGACTGCTATGTTCTGGGCTTTGTAGCAGTTTGTGTTGTTTTTAGTATTTGTAGCTGTGGAAACAGAAGGCTTCCACTGAATTTCATGTTCTGTAGAATTATAGGATATATTTGCTGAATTGGGCAAGGGTGACAGGTTTGCATCTTGTGCTTTTCTAGCTGCAGCAGAGGAATTTCCATTTAATGAAAGGATAAATATGAGGGGATCAACAGAAGGAAAGAAAACCACAGAGCAATACAAAGTCTTCATGATGCTGTGGTATGAGACTGTGCCCTCCTCAGCAATCTCTGTAGTACTCACCACAATAATAGATGAGTGCCACAGGTTATGCAGGGTAAAACATAAATCTCTGGCATTTATGGAGATGGAAATTGTGAGTCAGCAAAGAGCAGAGTTGAATACTGCTACATGCAGAGCTGGTGGGCTTCCTGGATTGTCATCATTGTTTGTCAATGGTAGGAAAAATAAGGACAGCAAATAATGCCTGCTCTTCCTCAGGCTTGCTATATGAGTTTATGGTATAGCAGAAGGTAACAGGATATTGCTAAGAGGCAATTTCTAGATTTCAGGGAAGTGGTTGTGTGAGGTGTAGAGCAAGGTGAGAGTAGTATGGAAGAGCTCTGCTTTAAAATGACAGTTTATTTTTGTGATTTCATGTACTGAATGCATAAATGGACCTCACCACATTTGTATATAGCATCTCTCCTTGACTGTTATGTAGAGAGTATCCAGTTTTCCCTTTCATCTCTGTGCTTTAATATAAATGTCTGCTTAAACTATGTGGCCACTTTATATTTTCCAGCAGGACAATGTGGTGTTATTAAACTGTCTTTTAGGCTTACAGAAAATTTAGTTAATTTTCAAGTTTCACAAAGAATAGTGTCACAAAATACATTTTTTACTACTTTTGAGAATCACTCATTTTTCTTACAGCGTGCCTGCTACATTTTTTATAGCTCAGGGACAAATCTAATACAAAAAATAGTGTCATGAAAGTGTTTTATTGTTCCCTTTAGCTGTTTTTCTCCTTGCTAAGACAGTGTATAATTTTGAAAGAGTGGATTTTTTTTCTCTTTTGCATGAGTGATTCGAATAAAATTTCATGAGAGAATTTTTATGTTGTTATGCTCACAATTTTAAATACGTAAAAATAGCCTTAACAGGCTTATAAGCTTCAGATGTGCTGCTCTTAAAAGAAAGAACGTGATGAAATAATGAAGTAGTGGGAGCAGTTTCATTTCTAGAGAAAATCATTTGCTGTCCTGCAGTATGGTGGGACTGATGGATTTAGATTGCCTGCTGACACTCCTTAGGAGGAAAGGGAGAATCTTATTGCTGAGGTGAAGTGTATGTTTTACAGCAGGGAGCAGCATTTAAATCTAAAACTGGGGCTGCTTCCCCCCTTCTTTGTGCTGCTTTGTTTCATTTTGGAAGGATTTTTGGTCTCGGAGGGTGAGAAGGCTCTTTAGTTGTGTATGTGTCTCATCTCTTCCTGCCTGGCTGTAAAACTGAGATTTGACTCTTCAGAAATTGCGTTTTTCCCATTTATTGCTTTGGCATAGGAGTTATTTCAAGGTTTTATATTTATTAAGATTTAATGGCAGTTGATAAATATTAATTAGTTTATTTCTAAACATAGTTGTAGCATTAGTTAGGATTTAGATGAGCTTTCTATCTGAAAAAAGAAGAAATCTTTTTAAGCTTGTTAGCCTGTGTAGTTACCATTATTCTATTGCACACAGATAAGCACTGTGTAATAAGCTCTGCATTCACAGAGCAGCTTGAAAGAATGTCTGAAGTTGCTGTTTTATGTCAGGCTACTGAGTTCTGGGACCACAGTCTCTGAAGGTGTAAAGCTGCTGTTCCAAGTGTTGCTTTGCACAAGAGTCATTAAAAACTCGTTCAGATCATGGCAAGGCATAATCGGTAATGCAAATCTTAACACTCTTCTATGACTTCTCCCTTAGATTTACCTTACAGATTTGTATTGTAGCTGTGGGGTTAAATCCTAACAGTAAAAAAGATTTTGAGGTCGAAGCTACCATGGGCTTTTGAACATTGCTGGTGCTTTTTAACAGAAGCATTATGGCAGTTTTTGTTTATACATTAAGAAACCTCTAATTGTGAAACAGTGAAATGAAGCATGTCACGAACAGCAAGAGAACAGGGGTTTGAGAGTTTCTGATGTGAACAGCTGAGGCTGTTGTAAGATGTATGGAGAAGTGTACAGAAGTTATAAAGAAACCCTCAGAAACAAGGAGAGAGGTGCACTAGTGTTGGCCATAAAAAAAGTAGGAAGAGATACAGATCTAAAATGCATTGATTGCAGCTTGTCTGAATGAGTTCTTGCATTTTACAATAAATCATTCAGCCAAATTATCAGGTATGTTAGGTATGTAAAAAACTGGATGGCAGCACAAAACGGCTTAGCTCTGGAAAAGCAGGTTCTGGGAATCACAACTTGGAAGATGTTGCTTGGAAAAATAAGAGCAAAGTTCATGTGTCCCAGAATGGAATAAATTTTTCATTTGGGTTGTCTGACTTGGGGTCACTAAGGCCTAGCCAGTCCTGCAGTTCCTGATACTGCAGAAGTGATGGTTTTATGGCTGCTAGCACGTGTCTGCTTCTTTTCCTAATTGTCTTAGTACTTTTATTAATGGTCATTCTCTAGTTGGAATGAAGGAGTAGAAAGAAGCCTGTATTTCTTAAGAAAAAGATGGAGCAAACATTTCAGCAGCCTTGCTAAAGGAAGAGTGTGATCAGAAATATTATCAGAAATGTTTGGGGAATGAGCAGAGGTCATCAAGCCCATCAAAAATCTAAACATACTCTTCAATATTTAATTCCCCTGGTAGTATCCAATTGTGTTTTGAATGACTTTGAAGGGCTGTTGTGCACATTTATGATTGTGTGTGCTGGGAAAATGCTTTCTGGCATCTGTTCTCAATGCATTCATCTGTAAATTTTAATTCAGACTTTCCTTGTCAGCTGTGCCGTTCAGAAATTAGTTGAGATTATCAGAACTGTATAAGATTTTCTGTGGTTTTGTTAAATATTCTCCAACTGCCTGCTTGCTGAGATGTTGATGCTTGCTTGATTCCATTTTAAGCCATTCTTATATTTTAGACTCTCAGATAAGACTTTGCAGATTATTCTGAATGAGTTGCTCGTTTGTGGGCAGTGGGGGATCCATTGCCATCTCCCTCCACCTGAGGTTTAGAGACCCCACTGCAGTACCAGCTGGTGGTTTTGACATCCTGGAGGTATCTTTAAGGAATCCTATGGTCCATTTCACACCAAAGAATTAATAAAAACCAGGTATTTGGCTCAAAACTCCAGCTGGGGAGAGTGGAGACCAATGTCTAAGAAAGCCAAGAACCACACTTCCTTGGTATTCATCTCTTGGTTCTTTCAAACTGCTGATTTTGCATTTTTGCTGGAAAAAAAGAAAAAATCCCTCTGGAAAAAACTGATCCAAGCAATCGTTTACTTTTTCTGACAGTGAAACCTTGCTCTTCTGTTCTATCAAGTATGTTTTTTTCCTGCTGGTTAACCTTAAATTACAGTTGTTTTGTAAAAGCTTGATAACATAAAATATTGTAGTACCGTGTGTGCTCTTAACAGGAATGGCTTCCACTATCCACTTACAGAGGTATTGAACAATTTTGCTGAAATGCTGGGGGACAGTAAAGTGGAGTCACTTCTAGACAGCAGTTTTAACAGATAGAAAACAGAGTTTCGCAGGTCTTTTGTAATAAAAAATGCCAAGACAATCTAGAGATGTAGTAGATGTTCTGTGATTGTGTATTCCTAATGACAGGAGAAAAATGAAATGTCCTTTGTAGCCTTTATTTTCTCAAGTTACAGAACTTGGAGTTACTTTTGAAATTTCATTTTAAAAATTAAATATTGATTTTAATGATTAAAATATTAAAACTTTAATTTAAATATAATACATATTTAAATAATTATTGAATTTTTTAAATGTGATGCTCTTTTAATAGCCTTCAAGATTTGAAAAGCTTGTTCTGGATGGAGACTGGTCATATTTGAGTTGATGAAGGGAACAAAAGCAATGCAGGGAAAAAAATTCCAGTGAATTTTTGAAAAACAGCTCTAGTGGTAAAAAATGGATAGGTAGGGGTAGCCATCATATCTGCAGATAAATTTCAGTGGTGGCAAATAAACAATGAAGGATTCACAAGGCTGTGATGTGATATTGAAAATTAATCTCTGGCTTGTGCTATGGCCAAAGTGCTGTTAGAGTGGTTGTTCTGGGACCTGGGACTTGTGATGAGAGTTAATTCTGAGAAGCAATAGATTTGGGTAATTTTAAGTCTTAAATTTTCCATGAGCAGACCACAAGGTAAAATATTGACTCACTGGGATAAAAAGAGCCTAGAAACATAGAATTTTGTTGCAGAAAGTTGTACCAGCACTCTTGTAACTAAAACATGCTGAGAAAGATGAAATATTTTTTACAGGTTTGGATGAGAGGGAAGTAGAACTAAATATAAATAAAACACCCTGAGACAGAGTAGCAATCCCTGTGATATTTTCACACTGCCTAGTTTAATACACTGCTGTATGTTACAGGGGTTCTGACCCAATAATAATCAAATCAAGCTCATACTGTGTATGAGCTCAAAGGAGAGTTATTATTCTAAAGAAGCAGGGAACAGACTAGGATGTCACAGTCTTAGGGGAAACAGTGACAAAGAAAATATTATACAACTTATTGTCTCTTGGATGTTATCTGGGATGCCAGTAGCATAGTAATCCTGCATGGGGAGCATAAATTAGATGCTGAATGGATAAGTTTGAGGAGATGGGTTCCAGTATTCAGTTTCAATTATAGTTATAAAGGCAGAAATGAGAAGTCAAACACTGTGCTTGCATGAATGGCTAAAGGCAGTGTATCGACACCCTGTTTTACCAGTCTCAGATGTACCTGGGCTTGACAAGGCTGGGTCTGGGATACTTGAGTTGGTTCAACCAGACTGTGAAATGAGGAAAGACTAGAAGGGATAACTCAAGTTTTCATTAAGGGAATTTGTTCTTTTTTGCAAGCTGGATTACAATGAAAGGAGCCAGCTGAGTGCAAGGAAGATACCTTGGCTGTTAATAAAATTAATTTGAAGTGTAGAGTTGGATGCTGACACTGCTAACAAGTGTTAACATTTTTAAAGGATTACCTCAGAACTTGGCATTAGATGATTAGACACATAAATTTGGAGGACACTAAACTGGCACAACCTGAGTGTTAAATTAGTAGACAACTAAAGTGTGTATGTAAAAATACATAAAAATAGGATATCAAAGCAAGGGGGATGAACAGAGACTTGAATCTGGCATTAGATGTCAGAAGTCTGGGTTGTGTTTTTCTTAGCTGTTTTTAGGGATGTTAGGAAGTTTATGATCAGTGAACTAGAACTTTTAGTTTGCTCCTTTATGACCAGGCAGAACTGGCAGAAACTGTTTCGTTATTCAGATAAGCACAAGCTGGAATACCAATAGGTGATGGTATGTCTGGGTTTTTGCTTTTCTTCCTTCCAGGACAGAAAATGGAGACAAAATAGGAATTACCAAAATGACTGCTTCTATATCTCAGGCAAATAGAAATTGACTCTTGGATATTAATAGAGAAAATCCATAAAACATACATTAGTGGAGGGAGGGAAAAAAAAATCCTGCTGTCAGATTGTGTAAGTTGTTTCTTAACTTCCAGTGGAGTGACTTTAGAGATCAAGTTACAATTACTATCACTTTAGACTTAAGCAGAGAAAGATGTTGACATGTCTCTAGGAAATATAGAAAATCAGAAAGGAGGAACTTCAGCCACATGTACCTTTAGAGAATGAGGTGGGAAAGTTCATCCTATTTCTAAAAATGACTGTATGGAATAAAAGAAACTTCACAAAGAAACTACTGTGAATTAGTGTGAAGGAAGAAGGAGAGATTAATAAAAATTCTCCTCGATAAAGCATGATGCATGGAATAATTATAAACTGTAGAAACAATCGAGCTGGTTTTTGATGACAGAATTACAAGGCAGTGTATGAGGTTGCTTTGACTACTGGTACAATTTTGTGCAATGTCTCATTTTGGTCTACTAAAAGCACACATGGCTATGCATAATAAGAGAGTTTTGAGGACTTTTTAAAATATATTACGCTTTGTTGTCCTTTTGATGTAAGTTATCATTCCACTTCCTGACAATCAGAGACTTAATGCTACATGGGTCTGGCAGAACACAATGAATTGTCATTTCTTCCTGCTTTGGAGTTGTATTTTCTCCTGAATAAAGCCAGTCATACAAATATCCTTTAAAAACCCATGATATTTCTGAGAGTGAAGTGATGGAGAAATCCAAAAAAGCCCGTGTGCACTGACTAGGTTTATGGAGAGAATTTGGAATGTAAAATGCTGACTATCTGATCTGAACATGTTTTAAAACCCTGTTGCATGTTCCTTGTGTTTTAGGCCATAACTTCTGTGCAGAGGGACACAAGTGTGGTGAAAATTCAGAGTGCAAAAACTGGAACACAAAAGCTACTTGTGAATGCAAGAACGGTTATCTCTCTGTCCAAGGGGACTCTGCATATTGTGAAGGTAAACAAAATATTCCCAGACCCGTTCTCTGAACAGCTTATTTAAAAACAATGTGAAATAAATGATAGATGAATGAATTTCATTCCACAGTTCACTTTCGTGGTGGTGAATATCACAGGGCCCCCTTTTGTGTTTGTAAATGGGGGTTCAAGGTGCGGGGGGTGCTGGGCCACCCTGGCTACAGAAAGATTTCGTTGCTGCAGTTGTGTCTTTGCACACCATGGTCACGCTGTCATGACAAATTTTGAAACACTCTTTTTCAGACAATAGCACCTATCTTCTAAAATGTTTTTTAGAGAATGGTTTCTTTCTAAGATGCATTCATTTAGGAAGTGGGAATTCTGCAGGCATTTGTGAGAATGGTAAGTGTGGAGGAGTAGGAGGCTGGGATATAAAAGTGATGACCTGCAGTCCTTCCTGAAGTACTTCTGTGGGACAGGTGCTTCACTGAAATGGCTTTCCTATGGTACATAAGAGACCTGTTTCTGGGAAGAGTGCAGCTGAGGTACTTCTGTTCATGTGTTATGCCATCACAGGAATGAATGCAGTGGGGTATTGCTCTCCTTTTTGCTTTGTTTTCTTGTTATTCATAGCTGTGATGTACTTCTTAAAAAATAAGTTGGTGATTCAGTATATACCACATTCCTTCCTGCCTTTGCATTGTGGGTTGGGTTTTTTAATACTCTTATATGTCAGGCTGCAATATTTATTCTTTTGACCATCATAGGAAGTTTTTGAACTACTCTGTAAAAAACATTTCCCTAGATTGTTGTTGCAATAGTACTGGTGATGGAAGGGGATGGCGTTTTTGACAAGCTGTTGAAATATAGCATAAGAATTTAAATACTGAGGATGAAGGGTGAAAGAATAGAACAAGACATGTGTTGATTGTGCTTAAATGATCTTGCATTCATAAAAGGGCTTTTTAGTGTATGCAAGTGAACAGGATGGTTTGAAATAGCAGTTTATAAATGTGTTTGGTAAAGTGCAGCTTTAAATCTTATGGTGTTTAGTCATTTCTCTACAAACAGTAATTTGAGTATTCCTTTATATTCACTTTAGTGACTGGAAAAGCAGTTCCCACATGTGTTCTTAAAGGTAGACAGCAGATATATTGTGTATAGAGAGAAACTTTTTTGTACCAAAAGCTCTAAAAGAAATTGTACATGCTTCATATGTACTGCAAGGACTTCTTGGACATCAGAAGACAGGCTGTTTATCATCTAAGATACATAATCCAGTATTAGGTGGGGTCTTTATTCCTGTTTTAAATAATGACAGTGCTTAGTATTTCTATTTACCTGCACACAGACTCTGCCTTTTTTTCTTCTGTGGAAAAAAAAATCTAAACATCTTGACCCAAGCAATTTTGGAGATATTGACAGTACATCAGTGGTAGTGATGGTGGAAAAAAAGAGCTTTTTAAAAGAAATTAGCAGGACTTTGAACATACCTGGATCTGTGTTGCATAAACTTTTGGAAGGGCAAATTAAATCCCTGATTTCTTTGTGTATGGGTGAAATATGAGGCAACAGAACAAACAGCTGCCTTTGCTGCCTGAGACCGTGGGACAGGGGAGAGTGTTTCTTCCTGCCTTTTATGAAATTCAGTCTTTGCTAGGAGGAGTGTAGTTCTCTGGAGGGAACACAGAAGAGAGGCCCTTGGGCGAGGGGAGCTACAGACTGACAAATTGATTAGCCAAGAGGTGCCTCCTGTCAGCCCTGTGAAGAGCTGCCTTTCGCTCCTCAGAACAGCTTTCTGCAAAATTTCTCTTTATGCCTCTCTAACCTCATTCCTCTCATCTACGTGTTTAATCTGCTAAATAGAATCATTTCATAGTTGGCTGTACAATGTCTCAAATGCATGGTGGAGCTGTGATTTAAACGAATGAGAAGTAAGGGATGTGTCTGAAGGTACAGTTTAGCAGGAGGTTGAAATAGTATAGGTGTGGATTTTCTCTTTTGTTCTTTGGAATTTCTGTGTGTAAGAATCATACTCAAAACACCTGAGCAACAAATACTAAACATACAAAACACCTGTGGAGGCAAGGAAGCTCTCATGCTCACCTGTAGTTCTGAATTTGTCTTTCTCTTTGCTAAGCCCTTAAACTTTAAGACATGTGAGTTTACTGTTCTCCTTTGAGGTGGAAGGTTCAATTATTTCAAACTCATGATATGTGCTGGTAAGTGGCACCTTAGTTTAGAGTGCTTCAGTTCATTAACTTGGAGCTTTCCAGATTTCTCATCTCTTCCAGTGTACTTGTAGTTGTGCATGTGAATTGTGATGTATGGTGTTATTTTACCTTACCTATGATTTTACTGTTATTTCTGCTTGCTCTTACACTTTATCCTGCTGATGTTTGGCATCATTTTCATTTTGTAAGATCTCTGAAGTATTGTGTTTGAGTCTGCTCTGCTTTTTGATAAGTATTTCTCTTTTTTAACTTTGCATATTCACATTAGCAGTACAGTGGAAAAAAGAATTAAAAGGATTCTAACTTTTATCCAAGAATTGGCATCAACAAATTTGTGAAATAAATAATGAAAACCTGAGAGGTTTTCACTATTCGTTCTCAGCAACTACTTTTCAAGTATTTAGAAGCCTCTTATGTCAAGATGTCCATATGAGATAACCACTCACTATATTCATTCCATTTTTGAAATAACAGATATATTCAGGGAAGACAGTTTCTGAAAGCAAACAAGTAAACGAAGCTTGTGATGAATGAAGGAGATAAGTGGAGATTCTCTGTGTTATATAAAAGCAATGTATTTTACTTAGAAACAGAAGTTGGGCTTTTTATGTTTTTCTGACACTTGGCTGCTTGTCTTGCGTATATAAGACATAATTACAGCATTGGTCTTTTCAAAAGAGATGTGTAGAAACATTTCTATTAATCGTGTGGTCTGAGCTTTACCTGTAGCTGTGGCTGCTTAGGCACATGTGTTGAAGCAGTGTCCCTTTCCCTCTGTCACACAGGCATGGCCAGATCCTGGGTCTTGTGCCAGTGAGCTAGCCCAGTCCAAGGCCTCTGGGACTCAGAGAAGTTCAGTTTTCTTCTAGTTGCAGCAGTGTGTGCACACCTGCAGCTCTGGCTTCTCAGGACATGGCAGATGGACAGCTGGAAGTTGCTGGGCACAGGATGCTGCATGTCTGGTAGTGCCAGTGGGGCAGCAGTTTGTGGCCAAACCAGGGCCAAAATGGGCATGCCATTTGAGTCTGTCTGCTGCTGGCTGTTCCAGATGTGCTGTGTGATGTGTGCAGCAGGCCTGCAAATACACACCTGTGTACTGCTTCAGAGCTGAGAAACTCTGCAGGCTGTGACTACTTTGCAAATAACAGGACAGGACTGCGGACTAACAGACAGGAAAGTGTCAGCCCATGGAGTGTCTGAAGCTCAGAGCTGATAAAGAAAGGACAATCAAGCCTCATCAGCTGAAAGCCAGGCTTGCTGCTAGCTAGCATGCTGGTGCTTGCTTTTTAGGTGCTAGCAGGCAAAGGGCCATCTCTTCTGAAAATTTCTTCTATGTATTTCACAGTGAAGGGGAAAAGAGTGATATCTCTGCCACGTTTCAGCTCCCCATTCTTTATTTCCTCCTTCACTTGAAGCATTTACAGCCCCTTTCTGCCTGCAGAGTTATGTTGGTACAAAAGTGATTTTTACGTTGTTGCTGTTGAGATCTGATCCATTCTGAGGACTGCTAAAATCTGAAGTGGGGTAGATAGCACAGGACAGATGCATGGTTCTTCTCACTGATAAGAGTGCATGGAACAAGAAGATCAGTACTAACCTTAGCCATCCTTTATGCCCCTAAGAAGTATCACATAAAGGTGGTACAGTGGCATACCATGAGGTGTCTGGTCATGTCACACAGCATGTGCCCAGCCAGTGTCACCAGGGGATGGTCTGTGCTGACAGGTGTCATATAAGCAAAGATCCACTGACTGAGGTGCACCTCAGGTGAATATTCTCATTTTATGACTGTATTGCATTCTCTCCCTGTGTACCTAAGCATGCTCCCTAGGATGGCCCTTGTGTGACCTGAGCCTCCCCTCGGTGTTGTCACCTAGGCTTAAAGAGTGATCAATGAAATACTTTAATATTTGTGAAAATTCATTCAGTTTTTGAACTTGATAGAATGCTCTAGAAGTGCATGTGACTTTCAGAAGGAACATGACTCAGTCACTCTTTGCCTTCTGTGCTCTGAAAGTGTTATTTAATCTGTTGTTAACAAATTATTGCTCATTTCAAAAAGTCACATAAGCTCTGAAATGCTAGCCAAATTCAGAAAATCTGCCTACTTTGTGCTCTGAGGAAGACTTATGATAATTTTAGTGGGCTTGGCAGATTTTGGGAAGATGAAATAAAGGCGAATGAAAGCTTAGGGAGAAAACTGAGTGCTTGTTTTCCACTGAGCATGGATCCAAGCAGGCAGCATGGAGGCCTAGCAGAATGTCTGCCTGGTGTGCCTGAAATCTCAGGACTTTGTTGCTAGCTATTGTAAAAATAAAACCATATTTAACTTCCTTGTAATTTGCGAGTACATTCCAGATACACGCAGTGGTCTTTATTGCTTCCAGTTTCTTTTCTTTTGAACTTGATGCCACATGTAGTCAGGAAATTCTTCACAGAAAGATAGATAGGTAAATATACTGAGAATATCTGTTCTGAAGGTACATTAGTGTAGGTTTAGTCAGAAAATGTTTTTTTTTCTCAAAGTCACTTAGAAAAATAATTATAGCACACTGGAGAAGATGGGTTTTCCCCCCATTATTCCAGAAATCAGGAAAAATTAACCTTTTTAGCTTAATGATTTAGTTCCAAATGCAAAGACATAACTATCAGCATGCTTTAGTGAGAAAAAAATATTACTTCTGTTGCAAAACACAGTGGAACAAAAGTCTTTCATCCTACACTGGGGCTTCTGTTATAGTTTTGAAGATGAGAGAGTTTCATAAAGCTTACCTCTAATATTTAATCCTTTGACTCATCACATTCTGTGTATAAATAACTGTTCAGTGTGCAGAACTTTTCTGAAGTCATTTGAACTGAAAAAGAATAAACCCAGTCCTGCATATGGCCCTCAGAGCAGAAGTCTGCTGGCAATCCACTGAGGTTTTCACAGCTGGTGTTTTTCTTGAGCTATAAAATAAGGTGAATTTTGTTGAGTTTTCCCCTTCTCCTCTGTAGTGATTTCACTGCAGCTGTTCCAATTCCACCACACTGTGGCTTGGGAGGTGACATTAGCATTATGTGGCCCCAGATAAACCTGCTGTGTGGCAGTGATGTACAGCTGTGGTTTTGGATGGTGGCCACTGACTTGACTTCTGGGTCAGTTTTTAATGGTAATCCTCCTGCTTGCTGTACTGCCAGAAAAGCTGCATCTCAAGGTGGCTGCAGATGTTCTGTGTGCTCTGATGAACTCATGTTCTGTGCATAGATACAGCTACATACACAGAACTGTGCATACTGCAGGAGATTGCATGGAGTTAAGGAGTTGGGGCAGATACTGATGGTGAATGCACTGATTTTTTCTTTTTTTTTCTATGCAGAATCTGTAGAAAAGGGGAAGAATCTAAAAGTGTTGCAGTCCAATCATCATCTCTGTCTCAAAGACAACATTAATGGCAGTGTTTTAGCTGGAAAAAATCCTCATGGTGATTTATAAAGCAAAACCCCAAACCACCCCTGCAATGGCAAAACCCTCAAACAACCTCTTTGCCCATCTTTTATCAACACATAACTTGATGCCAGGTTGCTTTTTGTAAAGTTCATATTTTCTTTGAAAGACACTTGTTAACCTACTTTTTAAGATTTCAGTTACCTAACAGTGTGTAATTTAAACTTCTGCTGTGTAATAGGTAATCCTATTTATCAGAGAAAGTCACTTCTCCTGGTGATATAATACAAATAACACCTTTGTCCTGCCTACTGTTTCCATAGAGAGAGACTTTTAAATGAAAATTATACCCTTAACCATCACATGAACTCTTAATCATGTTATAAAAGATGAATTTGAGGCAGGTACTTGTCAGTTTGTGTCCTGCCTTTGTGGGTATATGGACTTTAATAAATGAAACTGCAGATTCCTTGTGCTGTGAGCTGCTAGTGGAGGAGATGGAATTAAAACCAAAATAGACCCTTTCCCAGTCAATTTCATTGGATGGTGGTAAATTCCAGGCAGAGATTATAGTCTTGCTAGTGGACAGAGAGGTTTCAAGCAAAATACAAAAAATTTTTATCCTTACAAGATTCAAGAGTTGTTGGAAGCTGATGTTTGTGCCTTATATGGCTCTGGATAGATTATTTCTGTTATCAAAGCCGCTTTTATATTTACAAGTTAATTAGTTTAAAATCATATTCCAGCTACAGAAATCTGGGAAGTGGAATTACTTGCCATCCCCTGGAGTAACTTCAGTTCTTTTGGTGTAATGTCATGCTGAGATTTATATGAAAATAAATCCTAATTTCTGATAAGGTAACCATATGTTTTGGTGTTGTTGTAATAAAGTGTCATAAATAATTATGGCTCCTAAGGAATTCAGGCTTGAAACTGTCAGTTCTTGTGTTAGTAACTTTCATTTGAACAAATTATAATCATTGCTATTAAAGAAAAAAAGCTCATTCTCATTCCTTCAGGATGGCAATGAAAATCCTGTTCTGAAGCTGTTGAGATTTTTGTTCAAATGAAGGGAATGGGGATCTTGTGTCCCCAAATCAGTAAATGTTCTTACATGTTAGGGTTGCATTCTTCTGAATTGTACAGGATATAATTTTATATATGGGTTAATGAAAACCCAGTGCCATGTTGTTGGCTACTAATCGTAGTAGAACCTGACTTAAAAGCTACTTTCTCCAGTGGGAGAACCAAGGGCTATTGCATGGTCCTTCAGTGCCAGTGTCATTATCATTTCACTGCAATGACCCTTGGTTGTGTGCAGAAAGGGAGCTTCAGACAAAGTTTATTAGAGAAGCCCTCCCACTGAGTCAGGAGATGCAGAAGGGACCCCCTTGCTTTCTGAACTCCTCCTCAGAGAGGAGTCTGGGTGCAGCTGGATCCAGGCTTAGCCCCAGACTTGGTCAGAAGTTTGAGTCCAAAGGATTGTGTAGGTGTAATTGAACCTTAAAATAACTTTGTTCCCACATGGTTATGGATAGCAAACCAGATATATTTATATAAAAATAAATGTTTTTTTTTCCTGATAATGCTTAGATTAAAATATGTTAATCAGAATTATTTCCTACACAGTAAAGGTAGCTGTGACTATTCGAGGAGTGTCATGCACTAGTTCTGAAGCAATACTGAAGGTATTATATTAAAGTTAACAAAAGCAATCATTCAGCAGAGCTTGATGTTCCTCACCCATCCCATGACTGTGGGCACATCTCTGGTGCTCACTCCAGGATTCCCTGCTCAGGGGAGGACCCTGCACACACTCAGGGGGGCTGTGTTAGCAGGACTTGCATTCAAGAGTGGGGCTGGGCTTTTGTAGCATGGAGTGCCCATCAGTCACGTGTGTCCTGGGCAGCTGTGTCAGCCCAGCCTCTCCACTCACCAGTGCTCTCTCTGCTGGTTCCTTTATCAGGTACTTCACCAGCTCTGCCACATCTTCACCTCCCTGCCAGGAGCCTGAACCTTGGGGTTCATGTGTCAGGCTGGTTTCAGCTTCATTCAAAAGCAGCAAGAGGCCCCTTCTGCTTCCACCACAGACAGCTCTGTAAACAGGGCATTGTTCCTGTGTTTCACCCCACACCAGGCACAGCATCCTGCTACACCTTTACAGCAAGTTGTCCCCATAGCTGTTCCAGCAGTGATAGAGGGAGAAATCCATGCGGTCAATGGGGGTGTTGCATGTCCTCCACCCTGTCAGCAGAAAGAGCTTTCCTGGTCTTTACTCATTAAGACCTTGTATTGATCCTGGTATTTCCAAAACTCTTTTTTTTTCAAATTATGTCACAGTATAGCTCATGTCACATTCCTGCTGGCATCAATGAAAAAGGGAAACATTTGAAAGAGTTTTTGATGGTATTCTGGTGGTTTAAACCAGATAAGTGCTTGCATCAAACATTTGGCAATAAAGGAAAGAAAAAAATGAGCATTGTTCTTCTAGTGATAATCAGAAGCTTGCTTGTGTTTGAGCTAGACTGAAATGTGCTGAGAAATGTTTCTATATAATGAGGAGGTTTTGCTTGGACTTGGATGGAAGCCACTTACCAACACTTTTATACAAGTTGCTAAAAACTGTGTGATTATCTCTCAAAACCTAAGGGTTGAGGTGCTGAAGTTCTTCTTTGTTAATAATGTGGAGCAAATCTGGAATGGTTAAACAAGTGATGTGTGTGCATGTATGTGTTTATGTATATCTGGGGAATGGAGTTTTCCCAAAAGACTTTAGTTACCTGGGGTTTTGACAGCTGTGTCTCTCTCAGGGGTGAAGTTCAAAAAGGAGTTGCTATGGAAAACCTCCAGTTAACTTCCAACCTAATTTTTTTCTGGTTCTGCCATCTTGACCTGCATCAAGAGCCCTGGGAGATCATTTTAGATGCTCTTTAGTCTCTATGGTTACCCTTTGCAGTGCTTGGGTTTGAAGGCAGGGCAATTATTTTGCACTGTTCAATGTCCTGAAATGAGAAAAAGAGAAGGTCTTTTAAATGCTGGTGCTTAATATTTTTTTCAGCTGCTTTGAAGAAACTTGATACATGGATTTGCTGCTCAATCTGTCTCTCTCTGTTACTCTTAGAGAATAGTCTGGGGACATGGAGTCCCTTTTCCAAAAGGAAGTTCTCACAGCCAGTTTACAGATAACACTTTGGGTTGGGCTTGATTGTGCCTGTGTAAAATTGCCTGTTATAAATGATGTCATCTGCCTGCTCCAAAGCTTGTGCTGGCAATAGTAGAGCAGCAGGTCTGATTTTGAGGCTGTCTGAATGTTGGCATGGGTAGGTCAGAAGAGGGGAACAAATGCACTTGTCCTACAGCAGGATCTAGTACAGAATAAAAAGAGCACCCTCCACCCCTCTCAGTTTTGAGAACAGAAGAGAAAAACCTCATTTGCTGGAGAAAACCATATGAAGGACGTGGAAGACTCTGATCCAAGGCTCCAGAATGTAGGGAGTAGAGGTTACAGATGCAGTGAAATGAGTGTAGAAAATTACTTTGTCCAGGTTTGTATATAGATGTTAGGGATCTTGGGGAAAAACCAGCAAAAACTCCTTGGGAGCTGTTCTCATTGCCATGGTGTCTCAGAAATTTAAAAAAATATGCTTTTAAGCAATTTCAGCTGCTGGGGTACAAGTGTGTCTGAGGGTCTGGTGGTGCTGAGCCACAAGTGGGCAGTGACCCTGGGGGACACCGTGGCACTTTGCCTGGCTCTGAAGCCACAGCACCCTGTCCTGGGGGAAAGGAACAGATGAGGAGAGTGACACCTTTACAGAGAAGGTGGAAATGAAAGGTGAGGGCTTTGGGAAGCCAGGAGACTTACAGAGGCTCTGTAATGTAAGGTAAAATACAGCAGCTTTGCTGCATCCCGAAAAGGACACAGAGCTGACAGTCTGTGTTTGACCAGTTGTATGATTAATCTTAAAGGATTTATTCTACCTAAAGTTAGCTGCAGAAGAAAACCAAAAAGGGCAACAAATCAAACAATCACTCCTTTCTCGCCACAATTGTGGTTTTTTTTTGTTTTTGAAGCTACTGAAGGAAATTAAGAATTTATCCTTCAACAGAAAAATCACAACAAGGAGAACACCAAAACTGATTGGAAGATATAATTTGACCTATTATAAAAATATTTTTAAAGTTATTTTTAAAACCAAATATGTTTTGCCCTTAGTGGTAGCGTAGCTGGAGGCTGCTCTAGTAAATATTTGCTATTGTCTTTTCCCTTATGTGAATATGTTTTGTTTCCAGTAGAAGGTAAACAAAATTGGTTCTACAAGTACACGAGTCTCTAAACCCTGACAAATGTCAGTTTATAGTGACACATTTTTCCCTGCAAGATTTAGTAAGGGACTTACTGGTTTGGTCCTGGGTATTTGAAGTTAATGTGCATGTGAAAAACAAAGCACAGAAGTTAAGAAATTATTGGAAAAGACATTATTGCTAACCTCAGGCTGTGGCATTTGGTTTGCTCTCTACTCTTTTTTTACTATTTCAGCACGCATGTTTTTCATCCTTGACCAGCATTTCTCCTTACGGCTTCTGTTCAGATAATTTGGAATTGAGTTGGATGCTGATGGTACAGGCTATGTCTATATTAAATGCAGTCTGTTCTGAATTTGTTAAAAGGCATTGAGCTTTTGACATTATCCAGAGGTAGCAGCGATACCCTGGCATATAATAATTTTAATGTATTTAGACAATTTTAGACAAAAAAGTATATAGACGTATTGCTTTTATGTATTTGTCTCAAGTTTTATTTTTAAATAAAAATGCAGTTACTTGGGGTTTTTTTTTCCAATGTAGTTCATTTATAGAAACACATTTATAGATTTATTTAAGCAAAACAACAACATATTATTTATTGTGTTGCACGAGGAGATGTATCTGAGTTGAAACTAAAAATAAGGCTGGTTTTTTTTTTCCACTTGAATCATTCTAGTAAGAAGAGGAAGCTGGGCCCACTTGTGAGATCTGGGTGTATCTGGGCAGGTTTGTCTGGCTTGGTTTACTGCCTGAAACTGGGATCAGAGTGGTAGCAGCATCCTTTGTTGTTTTGCCAGGGTGTTGTGAAGTTTACTGGATGCAGGTACATTATAAAGAACAGCACAACAATACCACAAAATCAGCTGAAGTGTAGAAAAGTAATCAAAGTGCTTACATAGCAAGAAATAAGTTGTTGGGGGTTTTTCCAGTTTTATTTTCTAAATGTTATTGACAGCTGAGGGCAGACATTCTATAAAATATTCATGTACATATTTAATTTTTAGAAAGAGAATTTCTCTTAGTCTGTAAGATTTTTGACAGACAAATCAATTTCATTTAAGTAGGTAGCTGCCTCTAAAAAACTATCTCAAAAATGTATTTTTCTAATACATGTACCCTATCTAATGATCTGCTTCTGTGTACCTGTATCTCTTTGGAGGTTGGTAAAAAGAGTTATAAAAAAAGGTAGAGTGAGACTTTGATTTAAATAATTGAAATCAGTACAAATGTATGTACAGCATCTACAAAGGTAATCCTTATATTGATAGTTTCCTGTTGATTTGCTGACTCTTATAATAGTTTTAGTGTTCAGTGGTTTTTCTCCAAAAAGAGACCTTCTCATTTTCCAGTTGGTGTATCTTTTCTTCATGTCTAAAGGGTAAATTTGAAAATATCCTTTGGGTGTTCACTAGAAAATTTTTCAGTGGCTATCCTTATCACTTTCTTTTAAATTTTAGCTTTTGTTTCTAAATTAGAAATTTAGCTTTCCTTCCTGCTATGGGTATTTTCTGATTAATTGCATTATATTAACCTAATTTTTTTTATTGCTTCTATTGAAGATGTTTGCAGTGTTTGTATCTTGCATTGTTTATATCTTGTCCTGAACCCATTTGCTGAAGCTACACATGACTTATATGCATGAGGCATACAACATGTCCCTGTAGGGATTATTGTGTTTAATAGTAGAAAATTATTTTCTCTCCACTTACAGGCTTAAGAAAGTGCTTGAAAATAATTGGAATAAAATTGACAATGCAAAAATGCAAACTCCTTTTTGTCTCTCATCTTCCTTAGGCTTGTTTACTTCTCGTTTTTGGTTTATTATTTTGTTTCTATAATTCTTAGGACTCATATTTTCCCTTCAGACTTTCACCAGGGGCTGTGTCTGTGCATCTTGGCAGCTGTTAGTGCTGAGATGATTGTACCAGCATCTCCAGATGTGAATGAGAGTTGGTGTTAGCTCAGAGACATGCTGTGTTCTGCACAAACAGGGAACAGCCAGCTTGCCCAGCGTGCCTTGGGAGAGCCCTGTGTGCTGGCCCTGGGCTCAGGTGCTGCAGGTGGCTCCCTGGGGCACGGTGGCCACCTGCCCCCTCTGCTTGCCCCGTGCTGCTGCCAGGGCTCCCACTGCAGCTTCAGCTTCCCAGGGACAAGGGCGTGAAGTTCAGCCTGCCATTCGAGGAGCAGCCATTGCCATTCCCACTCATTCTGTTCCCTCAGGAGATGATCACTGAGGGTTTGGTTTCCTAGCTTTTGATCCCTCAGCTGTAAGGCAGTCAACCCCAGTTTTGTGCAGAGCTGGGTGAGTGCTCCCCAAGGACAGGACTGTGCTGTTAGCTGGCATAGGTGAGGGTGCCATGGCAGCCTGGGTTTGTGGCTGGGGCATTCCTGCCTCCAGGAGTAGGAGTGATCCCGATCAGTTTTTCTCTACAAAGCTCGTCCTTACCTCTGGAATCTGGGCATTGTTTTCCACTGAGAGTTTCTTAGGCAAGAGGAATTTTGCAGTACTTACATGGACTTGTGTTGTCACTTAAATGACAAAGAGGAAAACAGGGCAAGCCTGTGGGAAAATGAAATCATTGTTAAAAATTGGAATCTGTGTAACCAATTGGGCTGGTTCAGTCTCTTAAGACCCCACTTGTAGAGGGCCAGGTTCATGCAGGTGAGTTATTTTTTGGTTAAGTCCTTTGTTTCCCTGGAATGATATAATGTCTGTTTAAGAACCACTGTTCTGATCATGAAGCATTTCCTCCATTTTCTTGGGCACAAGTGACATTAACCTTTGAAGGTCAGGCCTCCTGCTCTGTTCTGGAGGTTTTTTTAACCCATTACCCCTTCGGTGACTTCATTTGCTCTTCAACTTTCAGTCTAGTTAGCTCAATCAGTGCTGTTGTGAAAAGGTCAGTGGCAATCTGTAGTGCATCCAGTTTGTGGAAGAATGTAAGGCACAATTTTCAGTTGCTCTTTTCTATGAAAATCAATTCAGAGCCTGACACTGCCGCCGTGCATGGTTTTCATCTGATGATTTTTTCTGTATAAACAACAATATCAAATTTGGCTAAAACATGACCTGCCTCATGGCTGGTGGGCAGCTGATGCTTGACAACGCTGGAGCTGCAGTGCACCAACATCCTTTTTAGCAATTAGAACCTTGCTAGTTTTACATAAAAGGCTACAGAGCATTGAATATTATGAGGATGTAGAGCTTTTGCCAAACACTGTTTTGGTTGTCAGGAGTACCTAGGTTTGTGTTTTGGGTGAGCTGACAATTTCCTGTGTTTGACACCAGGAAATTGTCAGCTCAGTCTGAGAGCTAACAGATTGTGCCAGTCGTTTCTTGGTTAGTATTGGCATTATTGGATATTCAATAATGTGCAGCAGATGATGAATTTGGAGGTGAGCTGAACCATCCTCCCTCATTAAACGTTTGGAGAAAAATGAATTTTAGTTTCAGATGAATAGAATTTTTTTTCCCCTTATTTAACACAATATAAATAACTGGAGCTCAGTACAGCTTGGAACATCTATTTTGCAATTCACATAAATCTTGAAATGAATTAATGAGGAACATGGAAAAGAGGGCTGCATCTTGGACATGGGAATCTAATCAATGTGTATTCCCCTGAGCTATATCTGTTTTGTGCTGGGTTCCCATTGATTTTGTAAACAGTTTAGTGTTAGCCATAATCCCCTTTGAATATAAATCATTCCCTGGTAGTTTCTCCTGTATTTTAATTAAATCTGAACTGACTGGCTTGAGAACTCTTCCTTCAATATTACTGCTAAACCAGATAAATTTTCTTTTATTTTCTTCACAGCCCTACTCTGACCCCTGTGGAATCTGTAGGCATATAGAATTCTCAAGAACTGGTGAAGCTTAGAAAACCTGAGATAGCCGGAAAATGCTGAAATTAGAAACTACAAGAAAATCAGAAGTCTTGAGGGAAAACCAACTGATTTTGTAGTAAATTATTTTCTTTATTTGAATTTATCTGAGTTCCTCTTACAGGTGGTAACACCTTGTCCTTCAAAAGAAAAAGGAGACTGAAATCATCCTTCTGAGGCTGGAGAGGTGGGAGAGGGGCCTTATACCCTCAGTCTGGTTTAAGGATACAGGGAACATGAGCTGTCTATTCTCTTTTCAAATAAATTAGTTGGAAAGGAATTTAGGGAAGTTTTGGTTACAGTCTTGGAAAAGAATGTTACCCAAGGAGATGATACTGAAGTTATTTTGTTGTGATGTAAAAATAAGTGTCCTACAACTAGCATGAAAGCTGGCACTGTTACTTCTTGAAAAATACATATATTACAGTAGGAGGTATTTTTTTTCCTGTGGAGTGCAGGACTGTATCATCAGGTAAACTGTTTGGAGATGCAGGGAACTATCTGAGTTTGGAATGTTCTAAGTGTAGCAGCATCTGATACTCCTGCTCAAGGGTGGGGAGGATTTTTGTTTGAAATTATGTCCCTTTCAGCTTAGACACTCTATTTTCACTCATCCTGATCTGTAGGTGAAGGGTGGCTCATTGTCCATCCAGTAGGCAAAACTCCAGGTGTTCTCACCACTCTCTTGTGTAGACAGCAATTCTTCCTGCTCCTTTCCCAGAGCCTGTTCCATAGGTTTTGGCTCAACAGCCTTGTGTAATGCCACAGGACACCCCAACATTAGTAATAATAATATAAGTAGCAAAATAACTTTGGATCTAGTCTAATTCTACTGCAATAGCTGGATCTCTTAATTACTGAGAATTATTGTATTATATTCATTGCTGTATTATATTTTTGGATAGGATTTTTCAATGGTCATAACTTGTAGAAGCCCCACTTGTTCCTTACAGAATAAGATGAGGCATTTCTTCTTTTTGGCTCTCTCCATCTTTAAATTGTAACTTTATAATCCTACCCACTTTGATCATTGGTCTGTTCATATTTGGGCACCAATATTCTTTCTGAAGTGAAGAAGATGGAGAGTTTAGAGTCCTTTAAATAGCTGATCAACCTTTTTCCCTCCCCCCAAACTTTCTAAATCCACATATGCATAGGTAGAAGGTTTGTCAGCTGGAGGTTACAATTTCACTATGCATTGGTTGTCTAAGGCAGCAGTTGGACTTGGTGATCTTAAAGGTCTTTCCCTGTTTAAATGATTCTGTGATTAATATTTAACCATCGAGGTTGGCTTGTATGACATGTGAATTGTGAGATGTAAGGATGAGGATAAATGGTAGAGTAGGATCAGTCCTTGTTCTTCACAGTTTGTGTTGTGCATTTCCATTCAATGACTGCAAGAGTCTCTCACCGAGTTTCCTGTGTTTCCCTTATCATGTTTTTACCCCCATAAAAGAATGAGTGATGTTTATTCATTACCTGGAAGCCACTTTGTTGTGATTAGGAGCAATTTTGGAGGATGTTAATAACGTGAAGGTACAACAAAAGTGTTCTGAGCTTTGATTTTGTGAGTTGCTTGCTAATGGAAAGAGGCATCGTCCATAGCTGCCTCTGTGCTCATACATATTTATACACGAGTGTGTTTTGGATGTTAGCTACATCTGTACCTTTAGGCTGCTCTTTAGTCTGTTGTAATCATGTTGCAATAATTAAAACATCAGAGGAACAAACAAAACCTCATTTTAGTGCGGTGGGGTTTATGATGCCTGACAGATAGAAGTAATTAATTTTTTGCATGAAAAGCATACAATGGGAGTGCTATCAAAACTGTGCTAGCCAAACTGTGCATTGAGGAGGCAATAAGTGCACTTGAACTGCGTGCCATGTACTGATTCAGGACGTATTTGGATTTTTTTGTTTGTTCCTTTCTGGTGTTTTGTTGTACTAAGAGGCTGCATTATTTGAACAAAGCCTGGTTACTCATGCATGGCTTACTAAATTCTCATTTATTGTAAATACTATCTTGCCTTTCAAAAGGTGCCAGTCCTGTTTTTTCCTAAATGTCTCATCCAATTTGATGCAAACTCCAGGCTCTCACTGTGGGGTTGATTCTTGTTACTTGTTTGGAGAGGTTAGCTGTGCAGACTCTCCATCACTTTTTACTTTTTCAATAGGCTTCTTGATTTTTGCTGAGATTTCTGAGCACTTTGCTGCATCCTGTGATCAGCATATGTTTTCTCTGAAGCTTGGAACAGTAGTTTTAGTTACTGGCAGTAGAACTAGAGTGAATAGTTAAATATTCAGATTTTGACTGTGCTTGCCTTGATGCTTCTGTGTTGATGTGGTATGAGAGATGAAGAGTTATTTACTAGTGGTTTAAACAGAATACGGATGCTTTCCTGAGCCTTTTATACTTTTTCCATTATCTGTGCATTGACATTATTTTTCAAAATTACTGAAAAGGCTCCTTGGTCTCCCTGTGTGCTCCTTAAATTCCCCTTGCAGTGGAAGCAGAGCTCAGTGTGGGCCCACAGGAGCAGCAGCTGATTGCTGGGGTGCAGCAGTGCTGGGTTCCTCACGTGCTGCATTCCAGGAATGCCTCTCCCAGGGTACCAGGAGTGACTCCACAAAGCTGCAGTGATCCAGAGACTGGTCCATTGCTGGGGGGCAGGAGCCATGCTCACAAACTACAGATAAAAATCCCATCTCTGCTGTTTGCCAAGTAGGTGAAGCTGATTGTTTTCACAAAAGAAGATTGTACTTAAGGGTAGAAATGGCCACATTAAGCAGTGACAAAAAATTAAGCAAACACTCCATGAGCATAACTCTTGTAAGTCAGTAAGGCAGACTTGAATCAAGTAATCTGAGATTTATCATAGCGCTTTGAATGACAGTGATTTTCACATCTCAGGTGACAGCCTGGGTCATTGAATGTTGGTTTGAACTTACAAGTCATGACAGACTGCTTCTGAGGTCAGAAAATATTTGGGTTTTTTTTAAGTGGGAATATGTTATATAAAAAGAAATTGTTATTAAAATAATGATGTGTCTAATGACAGCTTCCTGATGGGGCATTTGGAATTAAGTAGTTCTCAGTTATGTTTTATGTTCCTTCCCTTCATCATCAGTGTGTTTTCCCAGTGTTTTGAGACATGTAGGTCTGGATTTAAAAAAAAAAAAAAAAACAACTTCTGCAAAGTTGTTTTTAGGATCCTCAGCTAAGCAGTCACTGTTTCTGTTTCTCGAGGGGCTGAAGGAGCTCACAGCTGCCTTAGGACAAAACTTTTTGTACCCTATAAAAGTTGCTGTTTAGTTGAGTAAGAATATACTGCATGAATAGGACAGAATATTTAAGTATTTTTTGTGTACAAAAGTGTTTTAGGAAAGTATGAAAGCAAAAACAGAGTAAAGGAAATACACAGTTCTCTTGTTAGGGACCAGAGGTCAGTTCTTCTCTGTTTGCCTTGGCAGGTGCCTTGACCACTGGCCTTACAAGGGAAATCTGTCTCCTGGTGAATCCTTTTGTGAGCAAACTTAAGATGCCTCATACTTCACCTGCAGATGAGTTTGCTCTGATTGTTGGGATGGTGGCCAGGGAAATGCCAGTGTGGGTCCTCTGAAGTGGAGGAGTGATCTGGGTGCTCAATGTGTCAGAACACATTTAATGGTTGGGCTGTTGCACAAAGGGAAGAAGCTGTTTCTTTCTCTGCTGTCTAGTTGAACCAGAAAAAAAAAAAAAAAAAAAAAAAAAAAAAAAAAAAAAAAAGATAGCAGGTTGTTTCCTCTTGAAAGAGAGGATCAATCTCTAAAGATGCTTCAGCTCTTAATCTCCAATTTAAATCCTGAGATTCTCCTGACTTTAGTGGGTGTTTTAAGGGCTTAAGCAGGAATTTGGAGCCTACATGCTTTGGCCCTTTGTGCCTGTGTTCTCAGGAAAATGTGAGGTGGGGGTAAGTGTCTCCCTCACTATGGAGTGAGACCTCTGAGCCTGGAGGAGAGGTGGGATTTGAGCTAAACTCTTGCTATTGCATTTTTTTGTCAGCTAACATGGACAGGTTTCTGCTCAGCAGGCTCACTGATGTGAACCCCATACTGTGGATTGTCCTGCTCCTATACATGGACCCTTGGCTTCTACCTCAGGGTTAGAGATTTTGGTTGAGGAGCCAGACACCTGTATATTTTAGGGAGCTAGTAATAGTTTTGTGGAAGTTGTGCCCTCTAAAATTGCTTTTTGGACCCAAGCTTTTATGTCTAAAGCTATGTTAATTTTAACATTTGGAAAAGCTGTGTGCATACACGTTGCTGTTTTTAATACCACAAGGTGTAAACTTGCAATAATTATTTAAAGATAGCAGTCTGTCACTCTTGCCCAGTCCAGAAGAAAGAACAAAATGTGGGTACTAGCTTAGGGAAGTGTGTGTCTATATCCTTAAAGGGGGGTGAGCCATGGTGAAGAGAGCCAAGCTTTTCCTGAGGTGTTCTCTGAACAAGCCAGTAGTAAGATTTCATAAATGTACCTATCAATACATTCAATAGATGTGACTTATATTTGTGTTTGTATTATAAGCTGATGCACAAACAGTTTTCTCCATATGAGAGACGAATGCACTTGAGACTAGTCCTAATGTACCATCTTAAATGAGGTGTAAGATCCTGATAAAGTTCCATCTTGTAGAATTTTATGTAGCACTTGGATCCATTTTAAGAACAAGGGGGAGACCTCAGGTTTATTTGAATAATGAAAGAGTCAGATAAGAGTGGTGACCAACTGAAAGGTTGTTCATGTGTTTGCTATTTTAATTTCTGAGGTCTGTAGTAAAATCCTTGAGATCCTTGTAACTTGTCATCTTTTCTCATATTAATGAAAGAAGATGATGATAGGAAATAAATACAAAGTGCAGTTGCTTTCTTAGTGCAAAAGTTAAGGAAGTGCCCTGTGCTGTACTTCAATATCGTCCTCAGTCTTTGGACATACAACTCATAAAATGTGCCAGTGAGAAAAAATGTGTTAAAACCAGTGACAAAACCCAAGAAATTTGTATCTATATGTGTCCTGGAATTTCTTGTCTAAAAGACAATGTTTTAATCACCTGCATCGATGATGTGATGGTGGGTAGGTGAGTATTCTGGTTGGTGATGTCAGAACCAGCAAACAAAAGAAAAGTAGAAACATCATGTTGAAACAGAAGACACTGGAATTTGGGGTTATTTTAGAAAGAAAAAAAATTATTTTATCAGTCATCTATAATATTCAACTAGTTTATGGCTCATGCTTCGTTTACTGATATCCTAGGCTAAAAAAAAGATTCCAAAAGTAAAATTGAAAATTGTTTGGCTCAGAGAGCTTATAAGCTTGGTTGTCTGAATTCTTTTATTCCCTTTGAGGACACGATGCTCTTACTGGCAAGTTTCAAGAGATGGGGATTTATAAATGCTATTTGTTACTACCTCCAGAGATCCAAGGTCTCTTAGAAGACCTTCCAGTTCTTTGTGGATCATGTGAAAATTTTGGGGACAGTTTTTGCAGCCTGGGATTCTTGTGTGTACTGTGTTTTGCCCATTAGGATGATGTCTAGGCAGAACCATCACTAAGATTTTGTACCTGCTCTCACAAATGAGCAAACACTCCACTACTTGTGTGGCCTCATCTCCATGATGAGATAGATTTGTGGAAAAGCCAGAGGATGTTCCATCCACACATCAGAAATCTCTTGGTGTTCAAGGCAGGCCCTGAGACACTGAAGTCAGGTCATGAGGAGCTGAATACGGTTACACATGATTTTTTGTCGTTATTACCTCAAAAGACCTTTTATGCATCTCTTTCAAGGAGAATGTAAAGACTGAATTCTGTGTGAAAGGGAAAAAAATGCTGTTTGTGAATATGTAATATTACGTAAAAGCACTTTTTTCAGGTCAGTGCTGTTACTTCTCCATTTGCTTTTCCTGTAGCATGTTCAGGTTAAATTTTCATGAGATGTACAAGATTTCAAGAGCTGGTTGTGAGTATGATGTTTCCCTGTTTAGGATTAGAATGCTCAGATGCACTGGCACAGCCATGTAGCTGTGACAAATGAGAGAGAATATTAACCTGTTTCCCTTGTCATTTCATTCCTATATTTTTGTCTCTAGAAAATGCTTGTGTGGGAAAAGCCAGTGCTGAAAGGCAGAAAACTGATCTGAGAGATCGGTAAAGTACATTTTGCTTGCTCAGCAATGGATTAGCTTAACAGAATTATTCCTGACAGATATTTGCCTAACATTGCCTTAACACCCCCGCCCGAGATGCCAACTGTACAGCTTCTGTGGAAGGCTATTCCAGTGCTTTTACCATGAGAAAACCTTTTGTAATACCTAACCTATGCTGCAGTCTCAATCTTAATTTAATAGGATAATTCAAAAAAGAAAATAAAATTGTTCCAGGGAGTCACTATAATATTTTCGCAAAGTTAGGCGAGCTCCATTGTGGAAGAAGTACAAAACATAATAAATTTTTAGCTCCCCTTTGCCTTGCAATGCATCTCTTAAAGCATTACCTTCAGATTTGGGCAGATTTGGATTTGCTGGAAAAAGTCCAAGGAATAAGCAGATGTTGAGCTAAGATGATCTTCATTCACAGAGCTGGTGGTGTTAGGCTGCTGGAGAGGAGGACACTGTAATCATCTTGAAATGCATACAAGACTACTGCTAAGCAGCATGAAATAGTGCTTTTTAACCCTTGTATTTGAGATTTTTTTGTTTTGTTTTGTTTTTTGTTTTTGTTTTGTTAGCTGTTTTCTGGTAAAGCAGCTGATTTATCAATCATTTGTTGCTCCCACTCAGTATCAGTGCAGTTTATTATTTCTGTGTGGGTGTTATAACCTTGCCCTTTTCAAATTGCATTCTATTTTTGAAGATTTGTGTCTCCAATTTCTCAAAACGCCTTCCAATTCTTATGTCCACCAACATTTTCACAGTTCCTGCCAAGTTAGCACTGTTAAAATTTTGTCTGCATAATCCTTGTTTCATCATCCAGGTGAAAGCACTGGATAATATCAGTCAGGACAAGCACTGTAGAAATGGTGCTTAATAATATTAAATTTGGTTAGTAAAACAGATACGTGCTTCACACCCAGAAATTCTTTTAGAACACAAAGTATATCACAAAATAACCTTAGATTTAGTTGATCTGTTAGTCTCTTGAAATAACTCTGGGGTCTTCATCGACAAATGAAAAAGGAAAAGGGCTGAAAGCTCCCTCCTGCCACAAGCAACAAAATCACTATTGGGCTTCCCAACACTGCTCATTATCAGCCCAAAATACACTTGGTGTTGGCAGTCCCTGGCTGTGTTGGTGCTCCTGCTGATCCCTGCCTCCTCGGGGTGTTGGTGGAGGATGCTCTGCCCATGGAACCGAGTCATGGCTTCAGCACCTGCCTCCGTGTCCAGTTCAGCCAGAGGAGCAGCCCCAGCCCAGCCTTTAGTCTTGGGAGCAGTCCCATGGAGTTAGCTGCAAGTACTGAGGTGCTTCAAGCTGACAACATGAAGAGCTTCAGCAGTCTGTGCTTTTGCACTTTGTGACAGTTAAATGCTCTGAAGCTGTTCCGATTGAATGAAGGTTTTATCATCAAAATTTTGAGCTTTGTGGGATCATGACTTCCTGAGCTTCTGCCATTAGAAAACTCTTTTGTACATGAAACTCTAAATAGCTTGCAACTCTTCCTGACTGCTGTATCTCTTACTATAAAACCTCCTTTAATAGCTGTGCAGAATGAACTGGGACCGTTTTCATTCTATGAACAGGCTTAATTTACTTCCATTGTGCTCTTTCATTCATTGTTGAACAATGTTGTATTTGTCACAAGCATTTTAGCATTTTGGATTAAGCAAGTTCACACCTGGGAGCAGTTTGGGATGTCAAGTATTGTGTCAAAAAGGAATTAAAGCAAATTGCTCGCAGATATTGGTGAAGATGTTTAGAGATCCTTGTGCTTATTGAAGCCTGTCTGGTGTGAGTTGTTGGTCATGGCTGTCAATCTTGGAGAAAATCCTTATGGCAGTTGATTTGGAGTTTCCCATTACTACATTGTGAAAATAATGAAAATAAAAGAAACCTCTTTTATATCTTCTACACAAGCAAGTGGTTTTTATTGTAGATGCCAGACACATTTAATAGTGTGTGAGGCAGGACACTTGCAAGTTAGACAGAAGTCGGACTACATATGAGAAAAATAATGTTCTGACTACATGAAACATATAAATGTATTTTCAGTGTTGACTATCTTGTGTGGCTTAAGCTTTTTTCACATATAAATTAAATGATGATTGCTTGATTCAATAACTGCATACTATAATATGGTTGAGGAGAAATATTTCATCATAGGTTTTTGACACTAGTAAGAGAATCAGTCAACACATTAGTTGACTATATTAATCTTCTTTCATCTATGGTATCTGAAGGTGTCTAATAGAATGTAAAACTGGGGTTTTAATGAAACCAAGTGAAGAAAAAAAGGCTAAAAAGTATTTTAATCATTATAAGTGAAAGCTATTCCTGAACACATGATAGGCAAATTATTGTTCTACCTGTTCAAAACAATAGTAATAACTTTAGCAATAACTTCATCTAAAAGGAGGTGGGAGGTGAGCATTGCTAGGAATGGTTCATCTCTTGGATCCCAGTTTGTCTTTGTTACTAAGGGCATAAATCTGCACAGTGATTCCAGGCAAAGTTTTAAAGTTTAGGTGAAAGAGGGGGGGAAAGAAAAAAAACCAAAAAACTTAATAAATTATTAGCATGACAATAAGTGAGTTTGCTGGAAACACAGAAGTTGAATGTTGGTGGGTGACATTGATAAACTGCAAGTTAAAAGCACTGGAAGCCTTTTTGATATCAGAAAAATAAGGTAATTGGTGTCTGCTGTTGCTAGCAGTATTGGTTATCTTCACTCCTTTCCCTTTTGTTGGTTGAGATGATCTGTGTAAATTTTTTTCTCCCACAGCCTTGAGAATGGAGGACAGAAGGAAAGCCAGCAAAGCAAGGGGAGGGAATCTTTCTGAGAGTGATTGTGTTTCAAGCCTCTCCCCTCCTCCCCTGCCACTGCTGGTATCTAACAGTACAATAATGCAAGTCTTCCAAAAGTGATAGTTGAGATTGGGTACACTCAAAAGTAATGCATTATATAAAATTATTTTTCAGAACAACATGACTTTAGAATTGCTTTTTTTCTCAAAAGTTGACTTAATCACTATGTGCAGTCTTCTGTAGAAAAGAGCTGAGCTAAGGCAAGTGCACTATTGGTCAATTTGACATCAAAAACTCTCATTCCAATGTTTTTATTTTTTCATAGCATAAAAATGTTCTTACATACAGAGAGATCTATAGCTGATATTTGCCTTTTTGTTTTCTTTCCTCTGTCCCTTGGTAATTAGATTGGATTAGGCTATTTCTGGGTATAAAAGTCCTAAACTGAAGAAAGAAGTCTAGCTTATATTTTTCAATTTAGGCTACATTTGCAGCTAGGAAGGGAGGCATGTGCCCACTCCTGGCTGCTTTCTCAGGGAGTACAAGGCTCAGTGCCCTGGCTGGAAGAGGGGCTTGACCATGTCATTGTGACCCATTTTGCTCTGCTTTTGACACTGAAATGACATTCAGTATTCCTGACTTCTGTCCAAAACACCATTGGGTGGACCCTCAGTTGTGCCATTGTAAGTGAAGTTGGATATAGAGGTGGAGAGTGACAGGTGTAAGTCTCAAGTGTGTGTTTTGCTGTGGTGTATTTAGAGCTGGGTTTAACATAGATGCTTTTGGGTAAAGAAATAGAGTTAATCAAGGCCTGATTCTGGAGTTCAGTGACTCTACAGTCACTGAACAGCTACTTATCTGGTTTAAAAATTACTCTTCTGTTGCACAATTATTTTGTTTCTCAAGGGAAGACGTGCTGTTTCTCAGGAGAACACTGTACCCCAGGTGCTACTGTGGTTGCCATGGCAGTTTGCTAGCAAGCAACCTCTTAAATATGTTACTACTGGCAAAGAAATGGTGTCTTTTTGATCTTTTTGCCAGGTGCTCATTTTGGAGAACACTCTATACAGAAAGGTTTGATTTTTTTAGGATAAAATGTCCTTTTCTGTCCCTTGAAATGTCATTACTTTTTAATAAATAATTATATGAGCTAGTGTCACTTAAAAAAAAAACCCTAATAAAAACAATAAACCTCCTATCTTCTTTAAAACTCCTTTTAGAAGCTGTTTTGGTAAGTGATATGCAAGTGTGACTGAGCCTAGCTGGCTTTGCTTACATAATCTGTCTCAGAAATGAATTTTCAAAAATGGGCTTTGCTTATTGAGAGTACCTGATTTAATTCTGTTTGGAATCTGTTCTTTTTTTCCTTGTCAGGAATGTAAAGCAGAACAGACTGTGTGCCTGAGTGCTTGTGTGTGGAGAGAGGATGGGTAGGAGGACAAATGAGCTACTTGTTCTTTAATAGCTAATTCTGTTAGTTTGGGGTTTTTTGGCTTTTTTTCTTTATATCTTCTGAGCAGCCCAAAGAGAGTTGTGGTTTGTTGTGTTTTTTTTTGTTGTTGTTGTTTGTTTGTTTGTTTTTTTTGTTGTTGTTGTTTTTGCCTTTGCTTAGTTTTGTTTTTTGTTTGGTTTTGTTGTAAAAGAGGTTTTTTTTTGGACAAGAGTCTTGGGTAGTGCTGTGACTTAATAAGCAAAGGCAAAGATGTGGGGATGTCTTTTGACAAGGAAGGTATTGGTATTCTTCACACCTAAGCATCTGATAAAATGGAATATAAATGAAAAGACTTTAGGCTAAACTGTCCCTTTTGGCACTTGCCTGAACGAGAAGTTCTGCTGAAACTGAACAGCTCAGGATTATCACAGGAGGTGCCATGGCCAGGGACCTCTCCCTCCCCCTGAGACCTTGTTCCTGTGCTGCAGGGTTCTGCAAGCAGCAGGGAAGTGGTGCCACACTTGCAGCAAATTGAGAGGGTTGTGCTGGCTCCTGTGGAAAGCCAGAGCAGCCTTTGTCTCTGCACATCCTCCACATTTCTAGCCCACCTGCTCTGGGTGGGAAGGTGTTGGCACCTATTGCATGAGAAGATTTATTATGACATATAGCATAAGGAAAAGTCACAGTCAAGCCCTTAAGCAAGGTTTGCTTTAACTACTCACAATTTTTTTTCTTTTTTATGAAGGCTGTAGTGAAACTTATTCAGAAGGTTATTCTAATCCTGTTCTGCAATATGAAAATAAAGGTATCATTTAAAACAAATGACTTGCCAGACATTGAACACCTAGTGAGGTTGTGCTAGTCCCCAGTGCACAGGGTCATCAAATCAAATATTGTGGCTGAATTTTTGAAGTGCTTGGATAATTTTATGACCAATAGTAGCATTTGTAGTTATGAAAGGTAAGATAAAGATCATCAGCTCTCATGCTTCAAGGCATAAGGTAATCACTGCAGCATTACAGGAGGGATATTTCCCTGCTGAGCAGCATTACACAGTTGGTTATGTACATTATGAGGTGTGTTCTTTCCTTTGATATAAACCATTAGCCAAAAAGGTGACACTTGATGGCTGAACAGGTTATTGAGACAAACCTTACCTCAGCTGCCAAGGGGATATATTTCTGTGTGGAAGGGTTCTGTTGCACCACATAATCCAAGCTGTTGCTTGGAGGAATGCGTATCCCTAAAAACCATTGAGTGGGCTCCCATTTTGTGCTCAGTAACTCCTGAGCTGCTGTGAGAGGTTTATTGCTCCTACATGTGTGCAGGGCTGTTTGTTGCCTGCCGAGCTGGTGCTTGCTCCTGCTTGGAGGCAGCTTCACCCCCCAGCTGTAGCTGTGCCCTTCCCAGGCCCACAGTGTGGGCAGCAGCCACTGGGCTGGAGATCCCAGCTGGTCCTGGCTGTGCCTCAGTGATGCTGTCAGGACTGCTGGGTCCTGCCCAAGGCATCCTCTGCCCCCGGGGATGGGCCCAGCTCCCACATGGCTGTTGCATTCCTTGGCATGCTGTCCATGCTTAGGGTGAGCCACGAGACCAAGCTAAGCATAGCAAGGGCATGTATAACAGTCATCAAATGTTTTTAAATATATTCTCAGGTTTTGCTTAACTAGGCTGGATGGACCAAGGTGTCCTTGCTTCTGGTCGTGGAAGTAATTTCCTATTTTTGTAGACACTTTAGAAACCCCTTTCTGGGCATACTTACAGTTTTGCTTTGAAAACAGATGATCAGGAATCACCCCTCTATTTCAGATGTGTAGTCCTGTGAGTTAACTGAAAATGGCTGATAGTCCCAGCAATTCATTAGACCTTTTTACAGCTGGTAAATAAAAAGCAGGTACCTCTTAATCATTCTATCCACCAGCTTTCTTCTCCTCTAATTCTTAAACCTGATGAACCTCCAGTTTAAAGCACAAATCCTCATTAGTTTGTCTTGTCATGATGTATACTTTTTGCTTTTAAACTTCATCCTATTCAGTTTTCTACCTCACATGGTCATCTCATTCTCTCTGTGTGGTGATCTTGTCCTCTTCTGTGCTCATAATTATATCATCTTTGTATTTCATAATCCAGTCCTTGGATCAAGGTTGCTAATGAATGTATAAGCATCATCCATCCCAAGACTGGTTCCTGAGAAATAGCAATATTTCTCCATCTTTAGAAGTGCTTTTTTTTTTTTTTTTCACTGCATACTCCTGTAGTGCCTCCCATAGTCAGTTTTCTATCTATACTATGATGTATTCTTATATTGCTCCTCATTGTCTGCCTTTTAAATAAAGATTTCTTAGAGAACACTGCCAGATGCTTAATTCAAACGTAGATGAATTAGCTGCACTGTATTGCCCTTGACGAAGTAGTCGTCTGTCTTACTAAGAAACTCATCATGTCTCTCAGGTGATCTATTAGTAATGAGAATATATTTCTTTTTATGCTACTTCAAGCCTACTTCCATGCTCTCAATTACTTCTTCTTCCAAAGTCTGCTGGAGTCAGTGTCAAAATCACATGAATATGTGTTTATCACTTCTCCTTTCTTGGAGTATATCTATCTTTAGTATTCCCCAGTGTTATTTTTGCTTTAGCACTGATGATCAGGGATGCCCAAAGAAAGAAAGTGTTTTCATAAACCTTCATAAAGGTTTATGAAACTAACTGGTATATTGGGAAAACTTTAGTTCCCATTAGGTTATAAATAGCATTAAAACTTGCTGGTGAACCTGTGTTTTTGTCTTCTGGCTCTTTAATATGCTGTAAATGTTCCTGTTGTTGTGGCATTATTCTTCTGAGAAAATGGAACATTTACCCAGGTTTGGGGGTACATGGTTAACTTTTCATTGAATCTGTATGAGAATAAGAATCCTTAACTAGTTCTTTTCTGTGTTTTAATCCCTCTCTTGTGCTTTGGTTAAGTGGGCCTTTCACAGTTCAGTCTGTTTTCCTTTGGAAGATGGAGCTGAGGTGCTGTTTTTACTGTGTGGCTAATTTAGGACACCTGCCTTACCTTGTTAATCAGTCTCTCTTTTTCCATCCTTGTAAGTTTTTTGCTTACTCCTGGTGTCTTCTTTGAAGTGCTTCTTATCCCTGCTGTTCTTTTTAAGTTCCATTCCAAACAGTTTCAACCTTTTGTTCAAGCTATTTCTCCATATTCTTGAGCTCAGTGTAGGATTATCAGTTGTGTTAACTGAATCCCAGACCTTTGTATCATTATACATTGTTATATATCAACTTCTCAAAAGATGAGTAAGTCACAAGCATTTGATTCATTTATTAATTTAACCAGATTTTCTGTAGGGTCATTGTTGCTTTTAAATTGTTCACCCTGATATTGTCTTCAGTGAGGCTGAGCTGTGATTGGAGGCAAAGGACAAGCCTGAAGACTTTACATCATGGGTTAAAAAAAATTGCAAACTGACTTTAGAAAAATCACGATTAAAAAAGATGAGGTTTTCAGTCTGTTCTTGTCTGTTGATTTACTCCCAGTCAATAGGATATGATGACAGGATTAATTACTCCAGGCTTCATACACGTTACATTCTGTTTTCTACCTTTATTTCTGGAGATTGATGACTGTCTGATGTAATAACTTTTAATAAGGCATTTTATTTGATTTAGAACTGTCTTCATTTTAGTTTCAGATTTATAACTGTAGTTAATCGAATTTTATTGCACCTTAATTAACTTTAAAATAATTTTTAGTAACGAGATTACGAATTTTTAAATTTTGGACATGCAAAAGGACCTCTTTGGTTGAACCACCTGTAGTTTTAAAGAGAAACATCACATATATAGTGGGCATGCTTTTTAGTGCTGAAACACATCATAAAAAATTAGCTAAGTGAGGAGAAATGATATAAGGATCTATTTGATGAGCTGCTAAAGTAGAAAAAAAATTTATAGTGCCATCTTTCTGTGTAACTGTTGTATCCACAATCAAATTATTTGACTTGTTGCAATTCTATTTCTTCTGTGGAAGGCCATGGCTAGCCAGGGTGTAACAGCTCTATGCCTGTGATGCATTATTTTTGTGTCCTGTTGTTAGACATGCCAAACCCTATTGAGGTCACAGTTTGAAAATCAGTTGTAAGTTGCTGTCACACAAATGTGGCAAAAAGAAGAAACACCAATAGTTCTTATTAACCTTTTAAGTTAATTGCCAAGCTAAGACAGCCCAGAACCAGGAACCAGGTCTTTTTCTCATTCCATACTCGTGACCCAACATACTGTTTCATTTGTATATTTTTTAAAGTTTTCCTTATAGATTCTGATTTTTCTGCCTATATTTTTTGAAGTTTTCCTCATAAATTCTGATTTTTCTGACTGAGGTTGTGTATCATACCAGTGTATATCCAAGGGTTTTTGTGTGTAAGTTTGCCACAGTTGTTCTGCATATGTCTTGTTTTGAGGACTGAGCTAGCGACAAACTGTACATCTTAAAATATATTCCTAAAAGAAATACGTAATAAAGTTCTAGAGAAATACCTGATCATAGAAATTGCTTAAGTGCCCTACATTTGGCCTGTTCAAGGGAATTGAAACAGTCACATTCTAGGCATTAGATTTAGAGACTATCTTGCATTTTTAAGTGACACTCTTAACTATATCTTGGACAAGAGGGAGAAAAATATGGAGCAAGAGTAGCTGTGAAGATAGGCTCAGGTTGAAGGGAAGAAAGGGATGATCAATATTCATAAAAGCTTGTCTCCAAGAGAAATTATTGTCAAATTTAGTAAAAAGCTCACTGAAGTTACAATGTGTAGGTTGGGGGGATCAGAGAGTCTGGAAAGTTGAATGAGTTGGTGGCCTCAAAAAAAATCAGCTCCTGGTAGAGAAATAACTAAAAAGGTCACCTGAAAAACGTGTGCTTCTAAAAGGCTGTAATTTGGTATCATGAGAAGACCAACCTCCCACTTCTAGCAGTGGTGGTTAAAAATTTCTTTTTTTTTTTTAAATTTATGTTTGTTTACTTGTATAAAACCTGTTGAGGTTATTTGCATTGGAATTAGTATCTCTGAAAAAGAGATCAGAAAATGTATCTCAAGCTATTACATTTAAAGTAATTCTACAGAAGCAGTAGCCAATGTTTCAGCTGTTTATAGAATAATTAACAAGTATTAAGATGTAATGAAATACACAGAAGTGGGATGAAGAGCTGCAAATGTTTGAGGAATGCTGTAAAGCAAGCAAACAAACAAACAAAAAAATCCCAGGAGAGCAAACACACCCCTCAAACAGGATTTTGGTGTTACCTCTATGCTTCTCCAGATCCTCGCTGGGATGGTCTCTTGGTGGGAGGGACCCGTGTTCACACCTCTCCCTTTTGTCTTGTGCATAGCACTTGTTCCCTTGCAATGCAAGGCTGCCAAGTGTTATTTCAGAAATATCATACTCTTCAAACAGGATTTTATTCATATTACTCAGCTTTGCTTTCCAAATTTTTTGTAAATTAATGAATGCTTTCTGGTAAGTCAAAAATGTGTTTTTCTCATGTGATCTATTTATTTAAAGTAAAAACAGGTCATCAGTCTCTGTTAAATACTTCACAAAAACCCAATGAATTATTTCTTTACCTGCTTTTTTTTTGATTTGTGAGCAAGTCAAGTTTTGTGACCTCTCTGTTCCTGAGAAGCTGCCTGCTCTGCATTCCTGATCTTCTGCTTTTCTTGTACCAAATTTGTCTGCTTTCATTCCTTAGGGAGAAACTCCCAAGTTGTATCTGTAGTCTTTCAAAAGCTCTCTGAAATATTGAGGAGTCTGAAAATGACTGACAGTCTCACTGTTTGTAACAGTACAAACTGGGGATATCAGCTTGGTAAGGAGTAAATACTTTTTCATTGTGCCTGGATTTAGCCTCTACATTTTATCTTTTCTTTTTCATGGGTACTTTTGGCATAGCTAAAAGGTAAGAAGAAATTAGTGTAATATAATGATCTTTTCACACTTTCTTGCCACAGCTGTAGCACCACATGCTACAGTAGATTCTGAACATTGCAGCCTCTGAAGAAAAGCTGTGGAAATATTCAGAAGAAATAAAGCAGGATATTGCTGCTTGCTGACCACTGTCCTATGTGTATAGTGGCATTTACTTGGAAAGATTAGAGCCAAGAGTAAGTCTATATTCTAAACACAAATGGCTGTCAGTTTAAGAATTTGACAACTTGCCAGCTGTGGAGAGAGAAATCCCCCCATCTGCCTTAGCCACTGAGAATAAGCAATAATGGCAGTGTGTGAGCATGAAGGACTGGACTATGTTGAAGCTTTTAGTCTTGACCTCCCTTTTTTTCTATAAATGAGCATCAGAGGCTGATGGTGAGAATGGCATCTGAACACTGAGGCAAATACACCTTACCAAAGGACTGGTCATTGCCTGTGAAAGAATTTCACAGTATAAAAACCATTTGCTGATCTTCTTTCAGGAGTTGTCACTTCCTCTCACACATGGCAGGAAGGTGATGTCTGTGCTCTAGGGTTGAGATGCTTAGGCAGGGACAGACTAATGTTCAGAAGTGTTTTTATAGTCCATGGTGATAGTCTGGGCTCTTGTCAGACATCAGGGGAGACCTACAGTCTGATTTCTGAAGCAGCTCTTTGTTTCAATGTGTAGGCTGATTTCTCTCTCAAATTTGGAAGGCATTAGCCAATTTTCTACTTAGTTGTCTGAGCCATCATGATTTCTTGGGCTGTTCCTGGTGGTTTCTAAAGGAATCTGGTGGTCTGCAGCCTCCTACCATCGTGGTCCCAGGACTCCTCAGTGCTGAGAGAATTAAGGATGTGGCTGATGAGGTGAGGAAAGAGAAAGAGCAGCTATGGCGTGCTCCCCCTCTGCTTTCAGGCTGGACAGAACCTCCCAGCCAAGCTGGGATTCAGCTGGTCACCACATGCTGCAGTCCAGGCATGCTGTCAAATCCACGTCTGGGAGGGCTCTACTCAATGTGAATCACTTTACTGCAGGGGCAGCCAAGTGGCCAGAGCTTTACTGATTTGTTAGGGGAATGGTGGCCAGTGGGTTTGTTACTACACTTTGTCTTATGTTCCTCTGTTTTCTGCTGTGTCTTTGCAGGCTGGGGCAAGCAGGAGGGTTACAGCAGTGAACCAAGTACTCCTGGAGTTGTGCAGCTTTTCTCTCTAATGATGTAATGAGATGATTTTATATTTAATAGTGTAACTAAGGTACCAACCCCGTGACTGTGCACATCTTGGCTTGCCTTTTTGGGTGTAATTCACTGCAGGTGAGAGTTGTTCAGGTACAATGCTGGCCTAACATCTCTTGTTGGGTGGATATTTTAGTCCAACTGGATGGAAGATGACATGCTGGAGAGCCTTTTTCCAGAGAACATCACTGCTTTGTTCTGCAGCCATCTGTGCCCCTTGTCATGGCAGGCTTAATTTCTTTGCTCTCTACTCTTGTTTTTGCTTTCAGACACAAAACTGCTTACAATTACCTCTGCTGAAACTAAGACAATTATATCTGTCCAAAAGTGCTTTTGAGTTAAGAAATGTTTTCTGTGGCTTATGGTTAATTCAGAAGTCAGAGACACTATTCTTTCAAGCCACAATACCAATTTCTTCATATTGTTCTTCATTGGTTTGCATCAATGGCTATTGTCAAACCATCAACTCTTTTATGTCTTGGAGATGCCTGGGCCTTTTGGGTGGGTTGTAAGACATCAACTATCAGTATTTATTTACACAGACACCAGATAAAATGGCATATGAAAAGCAACATTGATGAATTGCAATACTGACAGCAGAGAACAGCCATGGAGAGATGCTGTCAGTAGAAGAAAAAAATATATTTTCAAAGCAGTAATAAGCTGGCTATACCTAAGGGAAATTTGGTGAGAAATATGATTCACTTTGGTCACCTCGGAAACAAGCTGTTCATGTTATTGGTTATTTGAATTATTATGAAAATATTTTGTTATTACATCAATAACATAATCAGATGTTTTAATATGTGATATTATAACATGCTAATTTTCTGACATAGAACCAAATACGGATTTTAGCATGTGGATAATGATACCCTGGATAAGCTCTTGATATTTACTCGCTGAAGAGCTGCCTGTGACTGAATGAAGTTGGATGCTTTTGACTTTTTATCTGCCTTGTGTTAGTGCCTGTCTTTTGTTACTGATTCCTGATTTAATTTTACCCTGTGCTTAGGATGCTCAGACAGAGACTTTAGGGGTTTAAAGTGTTAAAGGATGCCTTGATTGAAGATGAACGCAGCCTGCTCAGAGAACATAGCCCTCCTGGAGCTGCTTGGGGGAACTAGGGATTGTTTAAATTCATTTTATATTTTTATATACAGATACATGCATGAATATCAGTTTTTGAAACAGCATAGAAGTCAAATATTTGGGTTTTTATTAGCTGAAAATCTTGTGTGCAGGTGTTCTAGTGCATCTCGTGAGCTGGATCTTGTCCTTAAGCCAAGGAAAATATCCTGCACCCATCATCCATGATGATGTGCCTTCCTTTTATTTTAGGTAATAGCACATTTCTGTGGGATTTATCAAAATACAAGATGCTAGTACCTATTGGAAAACATCCAGAAGATTTGTATGACCTAAAATCAGTGCCAATTGTGTGCTATGTAATTGTATTTATAAGAAATTCATGTCTGTCTGCTTTTGTTTGGGAAGTCCTTATGACCCTACGTAGACCTAAAAGTAGCTCACTGACAGTGATCTCACTATTCCTGTATGTTTTTTTTTCCTTCATGTTTTCTCTAAACTGTTTTAATGGTTCTGGAATAGTTTTACAAGGTCAAAGCAGCGTATGATTTTATCCTTCCAAAATCTTTTTGATGATTCAGAAGCGGAGTTCAGAGTATGTGACACATTGGGTTAGAAAATGTAAAATTAATAAATAGAAAGCTATTCAAAAAGCACTCTAAAAATGATGAACAGCTTGTAGAAACTGATTTATGAGGCAAGAACAGAATTTAGATAAGTAGAGGTTGGTTGAATGGATGGACTCAATGTGTCTTCACATCTGTGCATGAGCAGTCAAAGAGGAGCTTTTTGTGCATTCATGGTTGTGGACCAGGCAAAAGAGGTGTTTTAGGGCTGTCAAGATAAAAAGAGGGAAGAACTATAGAACAAATTTGGGAAGATTTGTGAAAAACTGGAAGGTAAACAGAAACTGATTTTTAAAGAGAGAATTGTTAAAGAGAAAATATATGTACACATATTTGGCTTTCTTAGGCTGGTCAGTCTATTGTGTCAATAGATTATTCCACTTCTTTTATTTGGGTTTGTGAGAGCACTTTAGGAGGATCAGAAGCTGTTCTTTATTGGAAAAAGGTGGATGACTTTTTTAAAAAGACTTTTGAAATCTTGAATATCAATGCTTTGTGAGAAAGCAGCATGTGCTCTGTGTGCAAGTTTTGTTATTGTGCATTACTAACTTTTTCTTGACATTTCTTATACCCAGAAACAGGAATGCAGTCTAGCTAGAAGCCACTCCTTTTCCTTAGATTTCGTAGAACATCAAGTGAATTGACTCAAAAAAGTTGATGGTTGTGCTAAATGATGGGTTTATGACTCAGAAGGTTTCAGTACCTCACTCACCTTAATGAAAAACAAAGTCTAATTAATTAAAATTGCACCTATCAGCTGTTAAATGACAGTTACTAGCACCATTCTTAAGGGCTTAAGTGGAGTGGTAACTTGAAAAATCTTGATTTTGCCTTACTATAAAAAATGTGTCTGTGATTCTTCATTCTTTAGTATCTAAGACTTAACAAACATGGTGATAAAATTGCTTACATTATTTTTTTGCATACTAAAGGAAATAAAATTCTTAGTGTACAATAAGTAAATTAAGTGGGTTGACCTTGGCTACCTGCCAGGTGGCTGCCAAACTGCTTTATCACTCCCTCAATAACACAGGAGAGAAAATATAACAAAAGGCTCATGGGTCAAGATAAGGACAGGGAGATATCACTCAGCAATTAACATCAGAGGCAAAACAGACTTGACTTGAGGAAATAAATTTAATTTACTGCCAATCAAATTGGAGTAGGATAATAAAAACTAAAAGCCAATTTAAATCTCCCCATCCTCCTCATCCCAGTCTGAACTTTTTTCCTGATTCTTCTACCTCCTTACCCCAAGCAATAGAGGATGTGGAATGGTAGTTATGGTCAGTTTATAACACCAAGTTTCTGTTGTTTTACTCCTCACACTCCAACCCTGCTCCAGCATGGGCTGTTCCACAGGACAAAGTCCTTTGTGAACTGTTCCAGTGTGGGTTCTTTCCCATGGGCTGAAGTTCCTTGGGAGCTGCTGCAGTGTGGGTCCCATCCATCGGCTCACCACACAAATCCTGCTCCATTGTGGGCTCCTCTCCATGGGGTGAAGTTCCCAGCAGGAGCCTGCTCCATCTTTGGCTGTCCATGAGGTCACAGCTTCACACAATCACTGGGTTGGAAGAGATCTCCAGGATCATCGAGTCCAACCATGCCCTAGCACCTCAACCAGACCATGGCACCCAGTGCCACAGCCAGACCATTCCAGTACTTTATTACTCTCTCCATAAAAACTTCCTAATATAAACTTATATACTATTAAACTAATATATAAACTTCCATAAAAACTTCCTTTCCAGCCCATATTTCCCTTGGTGCAGTTTGAGGCTGTGCCCTCTGGTTCTGTCAGTGCTGCCTGGTGAGAGTCCAACCCCACCTGAGCACAGCCCCTCTCAGGAGCTGCAGGGAGTGCTAAGGTCACCCCTGAGTCTCCTTTGCTCCAGGCTGAGCCCCCCAGCTCCCCCAGGGGTCCCTCTCAGGGTTTGTGTCCCAGCCCCTCTCCAGCCTCGTTCCCTCCTCTGGATGGGCTCCAGCATCTCCAGGTCCTTCCCAAACTGAGGGGCCAGGACTTCCTTCAGAGCATCTGCCCATGTTCTGATGTGAGTCTCCTGCGTGGGCTGCAGGTGGATCTCTGCACCCCATGGATCTCCGTGGGCTGCAGGGACACAGCTGCTGCACCAGGGGCTGCACCAGGGGCTGCAGGGGAATCTCAGCTCTGGCCCCTGGAGCAGCTCCTGCCCCTCCTTCTGCCCTGACCTGGAGCTGGCTGGCCTTGGCTCCACTGAACATGGGGGCAGCTTCTGGCATCTTGTGACAGAATCCACCCCCTGCTACCAAAACCTTGCCATGCAAACTCAATATGGTAAAATGAGTTTCTTTTCTGTAGAAAGTCATGTGGTACACATGACAATGGCATAAACTCTGAAATTCTCTTTCTGTACTTTCTTAGCAGAAAGAGCTGTTCTAACTGTGTTGGTTTTGAGAAGGATGACCACCTTTGGGTTGTGCTACAAGGGTTTGGACTGTTGTGGAAATGTAAAATTTTGTGTTTTTCTCCTTTCAGTTTTACAGTCACCTCAGTCTTGTGTCTCAGCCCATCAGCAGGAGCTTTAGCCTGTCCATGTTGTATGGTTGTGGATGGTACCATCTAGGCCCTTACTTCCCTCTTAAGCTCAGTTTCATCTCTTCTTTTCCCCAAACATTAAGAAATGTCTCCTTTTTTTGTTAGCATTGTTACTTTCAACCTTTTCCAAGTGCTCCCTTTGCTTTCCATCAAAGGGCAGACATTACAAGGAAGGAAATACAGGCAGTGCCTTCTCCATTCACTTCTGTGTGCAGCAATCCTAGAAGTGCTGTTGTTCTTCTTGTGGGTAAAGTGGAGATTTTTGTGGTCACTGCCTTTCTGGAGGCAGTTTTTTTGCTGCTGCTGTGCAGGAAAGCAAAGGATATTTGGGATAGGGACACGTGCACAGAGCACAGATTAGTGGAACAGTGTACCTTAACGCACTAAAGAAGTGTGAATTGCTTTTTAAAACACATTTTTGTCTGGGATTCAAACTTCATGCAGTAATCTGCAGCAACCAGGTGAGTTGGGGGACCGAGTCCCACCAGTGCCTGCTCTCTTCTGTACTTGGCAGCTACAAATTAATACTTCCCATTTTATGCTGGTATAGGCATTTATATTCTCAGAATCTTTTTCATTTATGAAAATGAGAACTTTGGTGCAGGAGAAATCTCAGAGACTCCTCAAAGTAGGATCTTTATTATACAATCTCATGAATACTTTGTGGAGTAGGTTTGCTTTGACAATTATCTCTTCATGTTTTTCAAAGTCCCTAGCAGTGGGAGTGTGTTTTCATAGAGTCCTGTCTGGCTTTAGTCTGTGGGTGACTTCATGCTGTGTGCCACAATGTGATGAGGTTACATTGCTGTTAATAAAAAGTGAACAATAGCTTGAAATATATTTGGAGGGAGGAGAAAGCAGTGGAAACCATTGGGATGAGGAGCATTTTGCATTGATTTTTGGTATTGACTTTCTATCCACAGCTTGTCTAGTTCTGTTGTCTTTATTTTTTTTTTCATCATATTTACGACTGACGTAGAATGACCAATGAAATCAGGCCAGAATTTGCTTCTTAATCAAGATGGTGAAAATGCATTAGATATCTATAGAAGTTTCCATCTTTATATTGATAATGGAATCTCACATGGTTTTCATAATGGTTCTCTGCAGAGACAAAATACAGGAAGGTTTCATCAACGCAGTTTAAGAGTTACTATTTTGCTATTAAATGAAGTTTAATTTAGCTTAAAAATTTGAGTCAGAACACAGCAATTGGAATCAGTAATGCTCATTCAACCCTCCTTTTCTTTCTCTTCCTTCAGGGTGAGATCTTTGTTGGTTCACCTCCCTCTGCAGTGCACAAATAAGTACATACACAGACTGTTCAGTAGGATGGTTCAAAGCCCATTTCTGGGCTTTCAACAATTCATTATTCATTTCTGGGCTTTTGGCTAACTTTCACAAGGATTACTTTAACCTGTGTTCAAGTATGTCTTTGCCACTGCCCTCTCCTGCAGTCCTGATTTTTACGGAGGATTTTTCTGGGCTTTGGAAGAACTGGTAAAAGCCAGCAGTGGCCCTGCTGGAACTGGGTCTTACTGGTGATAACATGCTCTGAAATTTATGTAATGATGCTGGCAATAAAATAGTAATTCACTATCACAAATAACCTAATGCTGCCTCTGTTCCCAGCCTCTACTCCCAAAGGTGTGCTGTGCACTACAAATTCAAACCTGCTTCTGCAAAGCTCAGGAAGTTTGTTTGCAGGAGGGCATGTGCTCGTTTGAGGTTTTCCATTAGAACTTTGAGGAGGCCACACTTTCCCAGGTAGCTCTCATGGCTGGGAAGGACTGGCTCTGCACCTCTCTGCTCCATCCTTTCCTACTGCCCTGACCACTTGCTTTGGTGGAGCTCGAGGGAGTCTCTGAATGTGTTCCTGATAAAGGAAATGTATGTAAAGCATACATTGTAAAACTCCCTATGATGATAGGCTATGTAGTAATTTAGATGAAGAGTTACTTGAAATGAAATATTAAGGACGTGAGTGTTCCAATTTCTTCTTTTTTTAACTGCAGTTAAACACGTGATTCTGTTATCAAAGGGGAAAGCATTAAATCACCAGATCAATTTCATAGCCAAAAGCAAAGCAATTAAAATAAAATTTATACTAAGTGTTGAGGCAGAGCTTTAGGTTGCAGGTAAAGAATATTTTTATGATCAGCTGCTGAATTCTCCCCACCCCCTCTTACTGTTCCTGTTACTTATTTCACCTCAGGTTATGCCTAAGGAATGCAGTACTGTTGCAATCTCCAAACCAGAAATGCCTCTTTTAGTAACTGGTGCTATAAATCACACCTGATTATCACATTTGCTTGGATGAGAGGTGTGTCTTGCACTTTTCAGTTATGTCAGTTAAGATTGTGTTTATAGGCAAAAAATATTTATAATATGTAAAATTAGGTGTTTTTATTCTGCTGATGTTTCATTGTTTGTTTTTACATTATAGATGAAATTAAATTTACAAAGGCACAAACAATAAGACTAGATTGCATAGTAAGGATGTGGAACACAGAAATGAGTTTGGCATTGCTCTGAGGGATGCTTGGAAAGGAATTGTTTTGCAATGATCCATAATTTCCTTATCTGAGTACGATATTTGATCCTCTGTGGAACCTGATTAACATGGAATAATCTGAACCCTGAAAATAAAACCGGTAAATCCTCTATCATGTGGAACCACCTGGTTTGAATTATGTGGCAATGAAGAGCCATTGCTGCCAACTCAGCAATGGGTGATGAGTCTGCCACTTCAGTGATTCCTCATGGATTTTTCAGCAGAGCTGGATAGGGGAACAAGATGTGATAGAAACAGCTGAATAATGAATTGTTGAAAAGATGTTAAGAGAATAGTTAGGAAAATGAAGGCAAGAGAGAAGATAGGGCACAGTTGGTGTTTGGCAGCATGGGACAATATTGTTCTGTTACCTGTGTGCTGCACAGAGTCCTTGAGTGAAAAAATTACCGCAGTGCAAAGTTGTGGAGTATTGATTTGATATGACTTTTGCTACTAACAGATTATCTGTCTCATTTATGATAACAATGTATGCTTAAACTCATTATAAAATACTAGACTAGTATTTATCCAGGGACTGTAGATTTTTTTCAGACATGATTAAGACAACACCCCCAAAAAACCTCATAGAGTTTCCATAAGCATTTAATTTTTCAGAGAGCTACAGCATCCTTCAAAATGCCACAATAAAATGCTGCTGTGGGCTCGGGGATTCTAGATCAATTACATGGGCAGCCTTCTACAATTTATCATTTAAAGATAGCATCTGTGTGGATTTGAAGGAGTAAGCCAGTCAGTATGGCAGGATGTACATAGAAGAGACAAACTGGTTAGGAGTATTGGGCGAAAAATAGAGAGTGAAGGAAAAATGGTGGATGGTGGCATAAGACACGTGCTGATAGAATGAGATATTTAATATAATTACTCTTAGTATGATGGCATGAAGAAAGAATTGTTCAATTTGATGTAGTAATCCATTGTTCAACCCGGCCATTAGTAAAATTAGATAGAGGGGATTGAAAAGGTATGGTATGAGCTGAATGAAAATGGATAGAGTTATTTCAGTGTATTGTACTGCTTGGCTAATACAGGTAAATGGAAGATTAGAGAAAACCAGCATTTCCCTCACCTCTTTCCTTTCACCCTCCCTCTGTATAGGCATCCACTGGTTTCTCTCAGAATGTTTGGTAAGACTAAAAAATAACAATAAATAAGGAGGTGAATCTGCTACAGCAATCTTGCATTCCTTTTTGGATAGCAGGATTTATTTCATCAGTGCTTGCTGAGATCCAGGAGTTTCTGTCATAGGTAGAATCAAAGCCAAAGCAAGCCTGACTTTGGGAGTACATTTATGTAGTAAAGTAGGAACAGTCATTCTAGGGAACAGAGCTCTTTTCCTGAGAGTGAGGTGATTATTTTGCTTTGTTTTCTAATGGCCAGTAATATATTTGTGAGCAGTAGCAGCATAACCTTTTATTTGTAGTAGACTTATGTAATGATAACTCTTACAGCTAAGCATGAAGTTGTTAGATTTAGAATGAATTCTTGTGCATTAAGAGCCTTTGAAGAAGAAAAATGGGTGAAAGAGTGGTACTAAGGGAGAGTACTGCTGAGGGAGAGTAGTCCAGGTAGTTTTATTATATATAACTCTTCCCACTTCTTCCCCTGTAGTAATTTGGTGAGGTTTCTAGCCAGGGGAAAGCAATTAGGTCCCTCTGAGTCCCAGGGAAGCAAATTGTGCTGCACTGGTGAGCATCACTTCTGTAAGGCAGCGGGCTTCACAGGTGTTTACGTGTTTGTTGGTCTGCATGGATTCGTGAGGGAGCATGTCCAGATCCGAGCCTTGCCACTGCTCTGGGTTCCAGCCAGGGAGTGATGGGGAGCAGTGTCACAGTGTGATTCCAGCCCTCAGATCCTGCCTTTGCCTGGAGATGTGCTGTGCTGGCACACTGGCAGGATAGCTCACCATTTACTGTTTGGCTTATGGAACCATCTTTGATGGAAAGGATTTGTCCCACACATGCCTTGTGATAAGTCTTTTTTCCCCCAGTATCTTCTCCTCAACAGCTAGGACATTCCCAAAACATCTTCTGCGTTCTGGAAAAATACACACCATACCTGATGGAGGACAGGAAAAGCCAGTGGGTTTTGATGTTTTCTGTACTGTTTAATTTTTGTTGGACTGCCAAACATGATTATTATGATGAATTTAAGCAATATTTTCTTTACTGGCTACATGTTGCTATACCTATGCAAGCATTTATTATATCTACAAGGATGAACCTTAGGAACACCAACATTTTACTTATCACATTTGTAGAAATGTTTATTTATTCCTAAATTAATGCTTGGAGAGAAGCTTTGAGAAAACTTCTCTTCTGGAAAGATAACAGTTACAAGTATGATTACTTTCTAACTTTGAAAAAGTATGGCTGGTGGATGAAAGCATTTATAATGTGAAATATTGAACACAACGTCTTTTATAAAAATAATAAAAAGAACAGCAATTTTGAGGTGTTTCTAAGATAAAATTTATATGAAAAAACAAGCTAATAACATTATGGGACTTACAGCTACATGGGTTTATTTCTAATTTCATATTTTTATAAGAGAAGCTTTCAAAATGCATTATATTTGAATGGTGCTCTTCTTCTGAGCTTCTCTCTTACATTTCACTGAGTCTAGCTGTTGCCTGCTGCAGAGCCCTTGGCAATATTGCTCTGACTGTGGGCAGATCTCTGCTGGTTTATTATGTTTATTGTGTAGTGCTCACAGTGATCACTGTGTAACCCCTGAAATCTCCTGTGTGTGACCCTACAAAGAGCAAACAGCTGCTCCTGCTGTGAGCTTGCTCCTGCAAGGTTCTGACACCCAACAACTCCTGTAGGGCCGGCACCACTGGATGTGGGATCGCCTCCATTTTAGTTCAGGTGGTCTGATCATAGTCAGCAGAAGTTGCACGGAGTCATGGAATGGTTTGAGCTTCAAGAGCCCTGTGTCCTGCCCCCCTGCCATGGGGAAGGACACCTTGTCCTGAACAGCTCCAGGGATGGGGCACCACGGCTCCTCCTGGCGTGCTGCTCTTGCCTCACCACCCTCACGTGGAAGGATTTCTTCCCAGTGTCTCATCTAAACCCACCCTCTGTCAGTTTGAAGCCTCAGAATGAAGCAGTTTCTCAGTATTTCTCCCAGGCTACCTGTCATTACATCTTGCTCTTTTCAGAGCACTTAATACAGTTCAAGAGGCAGCAGCCCTCTTCATCGTCTTCTTTTTTTTTTTCTTTTTTTTTTTTTTTTTCTTCTCCTTTCTGAAGGACACCAGGTCGTTTCCCTGAAATACAAAATTCTTACTTCAAGTAGCAGCTGGTATTCCTGAGTATGTTAAAATACCTGGGAGTGTCAAAGAACCTCTCTGCCATCATGTCCATGAGAGGATGCAATGGATGTTCCTTAGAATCCACAAATCCCTCACAGGATTGATCTGCCTCAACGGAGTCCAAGGGGCCAGGGTGTAGCTGGAGAGCAGGGAAGGTGGCATTGACGTGGGTGAAAGCCCTGAATCCTGCTGGCCAGGCAGATTCCCAAAATGACAAGTGGCTTGCTTGTTACATGGCCTCTCACAAGCCACTGAGGGGAAGAGCAAACTCAGCTGTGTCTTTAAAGAAAAATCCTTACACCCACTCAGGCACTCTCCTCAGTAGCCTATTCTGCTGCTGTGCATTCTAAATAGAAATACCAGTATAGTTTCAAAGAATAATTAGAAGGAAAAAAATTTAAAGGCTTGAATAATCCCAGATAAAGCAATCTTTTTTAACTTCAGTTAGTTCTAAACATCATAGCAGCTGCTACAGCAGTACAAGCAGAATTTTGACTTGTTTTTCCTAGTTGCTTTGGCATGTTGGAGCAAATGACTGAGCTGCTGCTGTTAGCCAAAACCTGTTTCCCCAAATGTTTCATTCTGCTTTTTGTGATTATTTTTAATCTGCATTCTTTTAAGCTGTGTTATCATATGTGAATTCTGGCTGCATATTTTAAAAATAACTTATTTGCAACTGTCAGAGATACCTTATGAATAAGTAATCAACCCTCCCTAAGAGCTAGAGCTGCAAACATTTTAAAATAAGTAGTAAGTCTGTGAACATTTTCTATTAATGTATTTATCAAATGAATGCACTTAGGGTTAAGAAAACAGCTCCTTTCTGTTAAAAACAACACCACATTACTTATATTTTCTTTAATGTTAACACATCAATGGCAGCTTTTGAACTCATTGAAATGATCTTTTAGGAAAACTTCAATTTAAATAAACGACTTTTGTCCTAAGAGATCTTAAGGTTCTTTGGGACCATCTCACCAAACCAGTGCACATAATTTGCCAGTGTAATGATGGAAAGCAGAAAGGAGAGTGGAACTGCAAGTTTTCAGTTTTCCTTAGAGAGAAGCAGAATTTACTAGCATAATAAAAGGAAAAACTTCTTGCTGAGAGGGACACCATATAGTCTGAGGAGCAAGATTTAAAGAGCTGAGTGCTGCCTTTCAAGATAGGATTGTGTTGTTTTGAGGAATGATGACCAAAGAAGACTATAGACAAAACTCTGACTCCAGAGAGTTGGGGAATCAGTCAGGTCATTGGAGATTCAGGCTATGGAAATCAATTTTAAAAGAAGATTCATTTTTTTTCAGCAAAAAAAATCATAACCTTAAATAAAGAGGCTGATGACTTGTGTATTATTGTAAGTAATAACAATGATAGACTAGGGGATTGCATTGCACATCTAAGGCTTCACTAGGACAGATTTTAGGAAACAACCAAGTTCCTGGGCAGTTTACTACTGTAGCTCACCAACAGGTAGCAAAATGTTGTGATCTCTTCTTGAGAGTAATCAATTGCTTCTTTGAGTGTGAATGGTAAAAGTATTTAAGCTTAATACTGTGGAAATAAAGACCAGGAAGGTACCTTCCCTTGATTTAAAATTTTTGTTATTTTTATTGTTATTTTGTTATTATATATAATTATTATTTTGTTAATTTTATTTTTCTCAGGAATATTTTCAGTTTGTTTGGGGCTGGTCTGCACTGAAAAGTACGGCTGTTCAAGTGTGATTTCTGTGTGAATGTGTGTTTTAAAATATTTATTTGTATAACCTGATAGTTGTACAGTTTCCATCCCTAGATGAGCAGTTAAATAGGCAGAAGGCAGATTTGGAATATTGATACTCTTGTCCTGATCATAAAGTGGGTATATCAATGTAAAGCACTTTTATGCTGGGCCCAGAGGAAGAGGCTGCACCATTTTAATGATGCTCTAAAAGTCAAAGTGATGTTACTTTCTGATATTATTATATTGATAGTTATTTTATTGCCTTTGGATTCCCAGGTGATGCTACACCAGCCCTAATTTATGAAGGTATTTTTCACTAGTTGGTTACTTGATGGTGTTTAGGGTGATATTTCTCAGCCTTGTTGGAAGGGCTTTTTCTTTGGCTTATCTGCTCTTGTTTTGGGCTCTTTCCCTGCAGTAATGGGCAGTAGCTCCATCCCCAAGGCAGAGCTGTGCTGCTGCCCTGCCTTGGAGGAGATGAATTGCTACCAGGGAAGCTGGTAAACAGTAGTTGGTAAACAGTTTTAAGGCTAGTCTAAACATTTGCTGTCAATAATTAGTCTCTTCTTACTCAGGCACTTGGGGGAGGCTGAGCTGCTGCCAGCTCATGGGGAACTGCTGACTGCTGTGTCTAGTGCTTTATGGCTCCCTGAGGGCTCTGTGCACAGTTTGAGAGGCCAGGCCTGTGCTGAAGGTAAAAACCAGGTGTGGGGTATGTTAGCTGCATAAGACATATGAGAAAGAGGGCAGGCAGTGGGAGGGTGAAAAGGAAAAATAGAAAGGCAAGTGGAGCTGAAGTCGAGTGGGTCTGACAGTGGAAAGGACATGAGAGCAGGAGAGGAGAGAATCAGGGAGAATTTGGAGAGCAAATAAATATAATGAACAAGGAGCAGCCAAGCCAGTGGAGTGAAAATGGCAAGCGTTTATTTTTGCATAAGCATAAGGTGGCTGAAATTTTAGGACCTGTCTCATGCTCCACTATTGCTGTGCTCTGCTCTTTTGGAAACGTCACTGATATGATTTCATCAGCTTGTGAACATACTTTAAGATTTGACATTACTTAAATAGTAACACTGATTTCACATTTTTAGAAATCCTGATTATGTACACCAGGGTCTAATACAGTTCAAGTCAATGCACAATACTGGCTTGAATAAAAAGAGGGAAGGGAAATCCTCCTCCATATTAATAATGATGAACTAGACATCAGAACCTTCTGCAAAACTGGGGTTCCTTCCCCTCACCCCTTTTTTCATTTTCTGCTTTTGCTTCCCAACAGAGTTCCCAAAATTTCTAATTTAGTTTGGTAAAGTATAGTCCACAACTGGAAAGTGAGTAACTGGGCGATAATTGCAAATAGAGTAATTGATTCACCTAAAAATACATAATCTGTTAGTGCTCTGGAAGACTTCACAGTTTGTTTCACTTTATTTTGGTTCGTGTTACTGTCTTTCAATAGTTAAACTGAAAATGAAACCCCAAACAGGTGATGACACTGCTAATGTGTAAAGGGATTACTGTTAAGTGCACGGAAGGAGTGATGTACAATTCCAGAGACAGAGAGTGCTTTGTTTCTTTGTTCCCTCATGGTTATTACAGGACTAACAATAAAACAATAACAACAATAGGTTTATTTTACCTTGGGCTGAATGGACAGAACTCCCATTGCCATTAATAGGTATTTTGTCGTGACTTATGGGAGAGGACAAATAGTAAAGAGATGCTCCTAGTTGAGATCTGATGTCTCATTGTCATCTTTAAACATTACAGCTATTTAATGATGGGATTCTAAGTCAGGCATGAAAAGAGCTAAGTGGTTTGGACAGTTTGTGAAGCACGTTTTCAGGTGAGGAAACCTCTTTCCTTGGCCATGGGTTGAGCACCATTATGTAGTCTTCCCCTCCCACCTGGTCTCATGGGTTGGTTGGTGTGAGGTGATCGCCTGTTGGGTGTGAAGCAGGCAGCTCCACTGAGATCCTTCCCTTGGGTTTTATCCCAGTGTGCTCACAGCACTGCTGAGTGCACTGGCACCACTAATGCCAGGTGTTGTGTTTTATTATTGCCTCTGAGTTCACACACACTCTTGATTGCAGTAAGAGTAATGGTGATAACTCCATCGCTCTAGGGCGTGTGAGTAACGCTGTAAGGAGAGCTCTGCCCTGGGAATGAGCCCTGTCCCACTGACTGCTGAGGAGACACTGCATCCCCGTGGGTACCAGTCCCTGGCCAGGCCAACCCAGCCTCTAACACACCAGGCCTTGCCCAAAGCTGGAGCCCAAAGCTGGAGCCCAAATGTCTCTGTGGTTGCAATGTGTGAGCTGATGCAGATGGAAGCGGGTGATGTGTGGCGTGATAATTATGCTGTGTCAAGTCTCATTTTAAAGACTATAAGTATACCTTTTTAAAAGAAAAACAAACTACTTCACCAGCCTAGAGAGAAGCATAAATCATGTATTTTTGTCACCTCCAAAGACCACTAGAAGATGAGCTTTAATATTTCAAATGCGACAAGCAATCCATACACATGAATCACAATTTGAGTTCCATTACAGCTGAGCTGATATATACCACTGTGTGCTTTATGGGTTTTACTCCAACAATATTAAGTAAAAACCCAAAGCTTTTTGTGATGAACACCTAACCTTTTACAAGTATTTGTAGCATTGTAGTCCAGAGCTACAGATTTACTGTTGCCCTACAGACTTTAGTAAGAAAATTCTGTTGCTGGTTTTGACCTCTCAGTATTATTCTCTCTAAAGAAAATGCATGTATTAGCAGAAGGCTAATACTTCAAAGGTAAAAGAAAATCTGAAATGCTGAAAGGGTTTATGGAAAATGTTACCCTTAAAGATTTCAAATACAGTTAACTAAATGAACAAAGTTTGAAGAGACAGATTTTCTTTTTTACTTCTGCTTCCTTTGTTAGGCCCAGGCTTTTTCTTCCTGGTCTCTGGAAGTTCTGCAGCAGCCCAGTGCCAGTTTTTCTCAATTCTTCTATTTATAGTCAAGTCATCACTTGAAGTTCTTGGTCTGCTTTTGAGATAGTCTCTCATGGCAGTATTTTCATATAGGTAGTGAATTTTCTTTTTTTATCGCTGGGTATTCTCATATTTTTTGTAATCTGGGCCTTTCTTGCAATGAATCAAAGTTCAAATGCCTTCACCTTTGAGTCTCTTAATCCTCTCACTTCCCCTTGGGGGAATAAAGAGAAGTGTAGTTACGGAGCTGGAGATGAAGGGTAGTGCATAAAGTTAATTTTCAGGTGAATTGGTTGCTGTTTTGACATTCTCGCTTTCTTTGCAGACATCTTTTCATTCCTTTTCCTTTTATGCTAGAAAATTATTAGATATGCAAGAGCAAAACTCCTCAAAGCTATGCTGCAAAAGCCTTTTAAAAATAGTCTGCAAGCAGATCAGTGTGAACACACGTCAACACCTGAGTGTTTCCCAAGTGGCTCGAGTGCTCAGTGGTGTGATAACAAGACACGTGGGAGGATTTTTCCTGGCTTTTATCTTTCATATACCGACGCTCCAGACTTTTTAAAATTCATTTCATCAAGTGGCACTGCAACTGAAACAACAGAAATGCAAGAATGAAACAGTTTAAGGTGTTTGCAGTGGTACACAAAGTATTTTGCCTCCAGGCCATCATTTCTAATTCATCCCAAGTTGGCAGCAGTCAGAAATTGCTGCCAGCTGTTTGCTGGCCAGCACGAAAAGATTTAGCTGGTAGCTCCTGCTGGACAGATGTCTGTAATGTAGAGAGTGTGAGTGAAGCTGGCACGTGTTTCATTTTCAGAGCCTGGAGAACGGGGGTGTATCTCAACTGCAGCTGCTTCAGTTTAGGAAGGTTAAACAAGACACCTGATTTTAGGTAGCCAAGAACTCAGCATGTGCACAGAAAGCTCCTCCCTGGTTCTGGGGCTGAGTGCTGATGTTTTGGTGCTAACCCCTCGCTGTGTTTCCATGAGCATTGTGTGGACATGGCTGTGCACAGGGCTGATGGAAGGCTGCACTGTGGGATGACCAACCTATTGGCAATGCCCAGCCAAGGAGATTCTTCAGCTGTGTTGTCAATTGATGCCTTTGTGAGCAATCAACAACAGAAAGAAAGTAGTGGGGGTAAAAATGTCTCTGATTCATCTTTCTTTGTGTTGGACATATGTAACACTAGAATTATTATTTTGAAAACCATGAATTACTTCATGTAAAATCCGCGCTGCTAAGCAGAAAATCTATCCTGCTGAGAAAAAAATAAAGAAAATTCTTCAGTGTAATGTCTGGTTTTGTAAAAAAAAGAAGGGGGAAGATTTTACAGTTTACAATATCGCAGAGCTTTGAGATATTTAAACAGGCAAGTAAATGATAGGTTTGAGTCACTATTGCAAAAACAGTTTTGGATTTTGGATTTGCAGCAGCAATAGAGATTGCTTAAGCAGAGACATGAGTTCAAGTTTTTGCTTCTCCTTAATATTTTTTTTTTTTCTTTTTGCTTTGATGTGATGCAAACCATAAAATGGACTTAGGTGACTGGTTCAGTCTTCTGCTTGTGTGACATGTGGAGGTGGCACAGAGCCCTGGCCAGTAACTCCTGCAGCAGAACTGTGTGGCCAGGGCATTGCCAGAGCACTCGGGTGAATCTGGAGGTGAATCTGGAGAGCTCACTGTTCAGCTGGGCAGTGGGATCTGCTCCTGCCCTGTCCTGGCAAACACTGCATGGCATCTCTGACCAGCACTGGAACTGATACCATGCTGTGTGGAGTTACTGTGCCTTTCACAGTTAGGATTTTCTGTACTGTGTGCTCTGACGCTATTTTGTGTGCTTGAAAACTGCATCAGTTTTGGGGTTTTAACATTGCAAAAAAACCCCAAATGTATATGTTAACTTTTCCAGAATTAAAAAAAGAAATAATATTTCATGAAGAGCAGTGGGAAGGAACACATTGATATGATACAGAAGTTTTAGCTCTGTTTTAAGGAATATTTTTTACTAAATTTGCCTTGTTTTTTAAGTACTAATATTTAAACAGATTGCCTTTGGAGTGGTAAATGGAATTTATTCTGTAATGTCACGTTACTCATTTCACTAAGCCTGACTGTGACTTCCTGGGTGGTTCTTCCCTGCAGACATTGATGAGTGTGCTGCCAAGATGCACTACTGCCACGCCAACACCGTGTGTGTGAACCTGCCCGGCTCCTACCGCTGCGACTGCGTCTCGGGCTATGTCCGGGTGGATGACTTCTCCTGCACAGGTGAGCCCTCAGCTGCAGCACTGCACACCCTGGGTCTTGTGTGTGGTACCTGCCTCCTGCCCAGTCCCAAGTTCCACACAGCAGCTGGCCCTTTGCCAGGATAAAAATTAGGTGTGAGCAGGGTGGGTCCGTTTGGTGGGAAGTGCCCTTTCCCGGTAGGGACCCTTTGGGATTAGCTGGGAAGGTGGCTGAGGAAGGCCTGTGGTGCACCCAGAGGGCTCTTGCCAGTCAGGACACTGCCCCTTGGTGTCCCACATCTGCCTTCTGGGCCACGTGCAGAGGCTGAGATCATGTGTGGGGTGAGAAGAAATAAGGCTTCATCAGCCGTGGGCTGAAATGGTCAGTGGGTTGAAACATAAGTTAGCCAGGAGGAGAAGCTTTCTGGGCAAAGCCTAGACAAATATATGCAAAATTTATATAATGAAATGTATAAAGTTCTTAAATCCAGTTATTGTTAGGTGGTTTGGAAGTTGTTGTTAATGCTGAGAATTAATGTCGCAAGAGCTATGATGTGTTGTTTAGAAAAGACAGCAAGTGGAGAGTATTAGAATAAATCTAGTTGGTTTTTTAAAAGATACCTATCTGCAAAATGGGTTCTAAAAATTCCTAGTGGAAAGTAGGTAGGGCCTCATTTCCATTTAGGGGTTTTTAAGGAACCTTCTCTGGCAGTCTCAGAAAAATGTGAGAGGCTGCTGAACTGCTCATGCCAACTCTATCTAGCTGGATAACATCTTTCAATGGTAGTGCTCCAGAAAGTCTGATTTTGGGATTATTTTAATGGTGCAATTGTCATGCAAAGGAGAAAAATACCAGGTAGGTTTATTGAAATAGATATAAATCATAAATCAACGCAATAGTATGTTCAGAATGGTGTTGGGTGAGCTGTTTTCTGAAGTGGAAAGATGGCACAGGAATATTCCATATGAGAATGATTTCCAGCCTGGAATAACTATATATTGTAAGGCCTCTTATCCTTAGGGAAGGTCATAGGAAATGTTGACATTCATGATGACAGTATGTCTTTTGCTAATTTTATATAATTTATAAAACTGTTGGAAAGTCCTGCCCACCTCTTGAGAGAGGCTGATACTAAATAGCTGTCAGGAAGCTGATTTTTATTTTGCCCAAAGAGTCATTATTTCTGTGTAATCTGTCTCTTTTCAGTTTTTCTTGATCTTTTACAATTTGACATGACAGATCCAGACCTCAAAACCTGTGCTGTGTGAGGTTATCAACCTTCACAGTGACGGGGAGAGTGGTTTTAATAATCTGACTCTTTCTTTTATATGTTCTACTAATTTCCTCATGTGCCTTTCTTTCCAGCAAGGAACTATCATTAGGCATGCAAAGGGTATAGAAAGCAAGGTATTTGTGATGCACCAAGAAAATGTGAAGTAGCAAGACAAGTTGCTTGACAGTAATGAGGCACCGTTCACTTCAATTGCATGCACACAAAGAATCCAGAGCAGGTATTAGAACAAATAATGGAATGAGAGAGACAACTATTTTTTGCAGGTTTATTGTCTTGCAAAAAACACTTCATCGTTGACATCGTCGTTAAAAAGCAGAGCGTGTTACACAGATCAGGAGAAGCTTGGTTCATTGCCTGTTGCATCTAGAAATAAATGTTTGTTATAATATTAAATGTAGTTAAATACTGTGCAATAGAAGCACTAATCCTGCCTTTGTATTTCGCATTATGCTTAAGCAGACTTTTAGCAGTTATAGTAATGATTAAAAAAAAGCAATAATAAAAAAAAAACAAAACAGGCAGCAAATACGTAAGTAATTTCTCCTTATACTGACAACAAATGTTTAGCAGACTGTAGCTATTACTCAGGTCTTTAAAATTTCGTTACTCTTTATTCAGACTAAATAGATGAGAAATTTTCTTGTTATTGAACCATGTATTTGGAGATGGGCCTGAAAGCCTGCAAGGTTGGTGTTCTGATTAAAACTGTGTGTGTGTGAACTCTGATGGGTTCAGCATAAAGATGAAGTTTCAGATATAAGTGCTTAAGGCACATGCATGGCATTGCATGTGTTCTGTACACTGCTGACCCTAAAGCAGAGCTTTTCCAGAGAGCAGGAGGTATCATGTTTTGGGAAGCCTCATTCAGGAGGTATAAAGTCATTTGCAGTTGAGCAGATCCTGTGTTGCTGGGCAGGCATGTGCTTGGTGGCTGATCCCTCAACTCTGGTAGCTTTCAAAAGGTGGAAAGTATGTGGAAGGTGTAAATCAGAAAGAATTTTTAAGCTGAATGACATGTTTCAGTTTGATATTGAGGGGGTTTTATCTTTATAAAAGGAAATTGAGTGACTGGTGAAATGCTATGCCAATTTGAATTGAGCAAAAAAAAAATAATTTGGCTATTTCTGAATTTTAAATATGCTGCTTCCAGTATTTTCTTTAAAACACTGGATGTTAATGAAATTAAGCTAATTTGTACAGATTTGACATTACTGAAAGCTTTTTTTTTCCCAAAGCAATTTTTGGATAATAGTTTCCAGCTGTGAAGTAGGAGCTTGTGTGGTTATCAGTCAGAAGCTGCTGTGTTGGAAGATGTGCTGATTGCAAAGAAAACGCAGTCATATGGGCAGAGTGACTAAATCATTTTTCTGGATGAAGTCTGCAGTTATATTAAACTCTCACCTATGACTTGAAATCAAGTAGTGACTATTTTAATAAATAATCACTGTTCAGTCTCACATAAGCAAAAGAATAATGGGTTGATGGGGTGTTCTGAAAGAGATTAGTCAGCCTAGTAAGTTGTGTTCACCAAGAAAGATACATTAGTGTTTTTCTGCTTACCTCTTCCTAGGGCTTTGTGCACTGAATGTAAATGGAGTTGTTGAATGAAAGATGGTTTTATTAAGAAAAGTTACCTGGAATAGGAACCTGCTTTTCAGTCTCTTCCTGTGGCACTGACAGGTTGTTTATCTGTTCTCCAGTAAATCACAGTCTTGTCCATTCGGGAACTGGCAGGAAGATTTGCTGCTCCAGATGTTCTCATTTGCTGGAATCTACTGATTTAAAGCATTTGATTGATTCTCACATGTTTTTACCCTGGTTGCTTGTTGAAAAATAAGTTCTCTTGGGTTGCTTTCTTCTAACATAGCAGTCTGGGAGTTTGCTTCAAAAGTGCGTTATTTAATTTTGTGCTTTTTGAAGCATTATAAATTACACAATAAGAATATAATCCTTTTATTTTTGATGGGCTGCATCTGTTCTCTGGTGTGATTTAAAAAATTCATGTACATGATTTTCTGTAGTTTGAAACTAGAATATATAGTTCCTATATCTCACTGCCATTCAATCAAGTATGCAAATGCTTTTTCATCTTAATAAAGCTATAAGTTATCTGTAATGACCACATAAATCATGTTGCTAGGAGGAGAAAACAGTGTGGGTAGGTTTCATCTCTTTTTGCATAATGTTGGCATTTTCTGTGAAAACAGTTACAATGATTACAAAAAAGATTCCTGGCCTTTAACAGCTATGATAGCCATTTAAAAAATAATTACTAATTTTGCAATGTTCTCCTTGGGGCTGCATGGAACACTGAAAACTTTCTCAAATCCTTCGGTCATTCAAAGAATAGGTTTCATTTTATGTAGTCACTACTGGGCTTGAACGCTGTATTTTGTTTGATTTTAGGGTTTTCTTGTTTGCTTGTGGTTTTTTGTTTTTTAAAAAAATTTATATCAAATATACACTGATTATGTAATAAAGCTTGAGGTCCTTTTCAAATGAGAGTGCCATGAGATTTTTCATTCTCTATTTCCATGTGTTACTCATGGCCATTCTAAAATGAAGAAGCCTCCTTTAGACTTGAGATTGTCCAAGTTTTATCTTTTCAAGTATTAGTAGCATGGAAAGTTATCTGGCCATCCAACGTGTCAGTAGCACCCATTCTGCCAAAATGCAAGCACCCTCCTCTTTATGCACCAAAGCTATGCTGGCAGATGTTTTTCTCTGTGAAAATAATCCACCTCCATATTTTACTGTTTTGTGTTCATATTTTAACCCTCTTTCAGTCCTCATTTGCTGTGATGGCATTCCCAGAATTTCTTTAACCTTTGGCTTCTCAAAAAAATGAGTCACTAAAATATTTGTGTGTTACTTGCAAAAAAAAAAGCCTCTATCTACCACAAAAACAGCAAGTATTTTCAGTATTCTAATACTGTTATTGTATTCTATAATAATATTCTGTTATTCTAAATAATAGAGATATATTATTTAGAAGTCTTAGAATGGAAATATATTATTAAGAAGAAGTCTTAGAATATAAATCTTAGCCTTGAGTTTACATTCTCATTTGATTTACAGTATGGCTAGAGAAGAGGAAATAAGAAAAACTAATGATTTTGACAGGTTATCCTGTAAGTCCCTTCACTTCCATCCTGTCTGGTTTCTGGGGAGGCATTCAGTTTTGAATTTACTGCACTTTTCAGAACAAGCCCTTCTGCAGCATGTTATTAGGAAAGTTCTGCTTAAAGCATAGAAGAACATAAGAGTTCTGAGAAATAACATTTTCCAGGGGGAAAAAAAAATCAGAAACCCTTTCTCCTGCTCTTCCCTTCTCCCCCTCCCCTATCTGTGAAAGGCAGCTCAACTGCAGAAACTCCCTGCTATGCCTAGAACAAACGTTCAAATTGTTTGCTATTACTAAAATTGATGCCTTTGTGTTTCTGTTGCTGGGATTTACCTGTCAGGTTCAAGGTGGTGTAGTTGACCCCATAATAATACTAATAGTGCAGCAAGTTTCACCAGAGTGAACTGGCAGTCTCAAAGGGCCTCACATCCAGAATAATGTGTGTGTTTGTAAAAGACCTGAATAAAAGCTTGTAGGTAGACAACTGATAATATAGTCACTCTTTGAAAGATAGTGCTGTTTTCTGAAATCTAATCTAGTGACCCTCTTTTCCCCTATTTCTTCTTTGTGAACTAAACTAGCATTCCAGAAAGCAGCATTGTTATTTTTGGTGTGGCATTTGCACTTTCAAAGTGCCGTGCAGGGTCTTGGATGTTCAGGGAGGTCAGTAGACAAATGTTACAGTTGTTCTTGTGATGGGCTGGGCTTGGTGAATTGATAGATTTGTCTGCTAGCTGAACACACGAGTCTGGGGCAGCAGGCAGTGAAGACAGGTCCGTGGTGGAATAGTTTTCAAGTTTGTTTTGTGAAGGAGCTCTCTTTAGATCTTTCTGTTCTAAAGGATATCATTAGGATCTTGCTGTAGTGGGGTGACCCTGGCTGGATTCCTGGTACCCACCAAAGCCTCTCTATCATTTCCCTCTGTAGTTGGGCAGGGGAGAGAAAATATAACAGGGATTCATTATCTAAGGTAGAGACTAGGAGAGATCACTTACCAAATACTGTAACGGGCAAAACAGACTCAAATTAGAGATATTAATTGAATTTGCTACTTACAAAATTGGAGCAGGATATTGAGAAGTAAAAACAGACCCTAAAAACACCTCCTTCCCGTCCCTCCTTCCTGCCTGAGCTCCTCCCACCAACGGTGCAGGGAGCTGGAAGTGGGGGCTATGGTGTGCTCATCCCCTGCTGCTCCTGGCACTGCACAGGGAGAGGAGTCCTTCCCCTGCTCCAGCATGGGCTCCCTCCCACAAGAAACAGTTCTCCAGGAACTTCTCCAGCATGAGTCCATCCCACAGGCAAGGCTTCTCCACAAAGTGCTGCTGCAACGTGGGTCACTCTTCCATGTTGTGCAGTCCTTCAAGGACAGGCTGCTTCTCATGTGAGTTCCTCACAGGGTCACAGGTCCTGCCAGGACCTGCTCCAGCACGGGCTGCCCACGGGTTCCCAGCCCCCTTTGGGCATCCCCTGCTCTGGTGTGAGCCCCTGCCTGGGCTGCAGGTGGATCTGTGCCCCCCTGTGCCCTCCAGGGGCTGCAGGGGAATCTCAGCTCCGGCGCCTGGAGCAGCTCCTGCCCCTCCTGCTGCCCTGAGCTGGCAGTCTGCAGGGCTGCTCCCCTCACATAGTCTCACCCTGCTCTTCTCTGGCTGCAATTTCATCTGAGCAGTAACTGGTTTTTCTTCTTAAATCTAATCATTCTTGATTGGCCCAGCTCTGGCCAGCGCTGGGTCCATCCTGGAGCTGTCTGGCCTTGGCTCTGCTGGACATGGGGGAAACTTCCAGCAGTTTCTCACAGACTCCACCCCTGTAGCTCCCCTGCTACCAAAACCTGGCCTCACAAATCCAATACACTTGCCTAATAGTAATTTTTTATAGCATCATAGAATGGTTTGGGTTCTAAAGGACCTTAAAGATCATCTAGTTCCACCTCCTCCTCCCATAGGCAGGGACACCTTCCACTAGACCAGGTTGTTCAGAGCCCCATCCAACCTGCTCTTGAACACCTCCAGAGATGGAACAGCCACAGCTTTTCTGGGCAGCTGTGCTAGGGCCCCGTCATCCTCGCAGGAAAGAGTTTCTTCCCAAGGTCTGATCTAAACCTTCCCTCTTTCAGTTTTAGGCTATTGCCCCTTGTTCTGTCACTATGTGTCCCTGTAAAAAGTCTCTTTCCAGTTTTTACAGACCCTCTTAAGGTGCTGGAAGGTCTCCCTGGAGTCTTCTCCAGGCTGAACAACCTGAAATCTCTCAGCCTGTCTTCATAGAAGAGGTTCTGCAGCCTCTGAGCATCTCTGGGGGCCCCTCTGGACTCTCCAACAGGTCCGTGTCCTTCCTATGTTGGGGCCCCAGGGCTGTGCACAGCTCCTGGTGGGGACTCACAAGAGCAGAGCACAGGGACAGTCACCTCCCTCGACCTGCTCCTCATTCTGCTTTTCCTGCAGCCCAGGCTGTGCTTGGCTTTCTGGGCTGCAGGTGCACATTGCTGGCTCACCTTGAGCTTCTCCTCCACCAACACGCCCAGATCCTCCTACTGAAGGCTGCTCTCAACCCATTCTCTGCCCACAGAGAATGTACTTGTGCTTGGGATGGCCCTGGCCTGGGTGCAGGACATTGCACTTGGCCTTGTTGAACGCTGTGAGGTTCTGAGGTGCCCACCTCTCAATCAAGACTGTCAAGGTCCTCCAGAATGGCATCTCTTCCCTCTGGTGGGCACCTCTCAGCTTGGTGTCTTCAGCAAACTTGCCAAACTTTTCCAGAAAAATGATGAAAGTATCCATCTGGTTGGGGTCATAGTTCTGTCCCTGTTTATAGATTAGGTATCAGATATTGAACACAATAGGTCTGACTGGGGCTGAGGACCTCAGGTACATCTGGACCCCTGTCACTGTTGAGCTAGGAGTGGCAAAGGAATGGCCACACAGAATTTCTCAGAAGGCAAAAAGTCCACTTAAATAAAGTGCATGAGCACTTTTATAGTGTGCTACACAGTCTAGAAAATATAATGTATTGGTCAAGCAGGACAGCACTCTGTGGTAAACATCCCAGCATGACTCCATGTAGCTCTGTGCACTTCAGAAAGCAACAGTGGGTTTGTTTCCATTCTTTTCTCATGCTTTCCCAGGACCAATCCTAGGAAGTTCAACTGCTTCTCCTTCTCTGATCAATTTTGGTGTCCACAAACCCCCTGATTGTGCTTGGAAGCAAAGTCTGTTCCCTTCTTCGGAATCCACCCTGTCACTGCACACTGGAGACAGACCATGATCTTTCCAGGAGCCTCATTGTGTGCACATCTTCTCACTGCACACCTTCAGGACAATGCTCAGGCATTTTCAGATGCACTTGGAAATTGATTGTAAGACAACCTGAGTGGATGATACCTTGCTTGTGTTAACTCAGCAGACACAAAACATTTTTACGCTGATCTCTGCTCAACTTAGTCCTTCAATGTCAAGTGCTACGAGGCAGGGCAGGACTTAGCTCCCAGTGTTATAAGTAGGACTCCTTTGTTTGAACTGCAGTCAATAGCAGCTCTGTTCCCAGAACTGTGAAGGGAAATGTGATTTAGTTTGAGGTGCCTTGAAATGCAGAAACATTTCAAGTCCCTTGGAGGGCTGTTGGCCAAGTTCAGCAGCAGGTAATCTATGTGCTGGTGGGCATTGCCTGCATCAGAGAGCATTTCTTTGCTCTGCAGGACAAGTCAGCAGAAGATTGGAAGTGTATTAAATCAATCCAGCAAAACAGAACCCGAGCAACTCCACATCAGTTGACTGACAGTCAACAGAGGTTTTGACTCGAAGCCCATTAATGTGGGAGAAAGCTTTCAATGCATTCATTTTGGCTTTAGATAAGACCCACAGAGAGATAACTGGTGCACTATTGCCATAGGGAAGCTCTGTTTTTAACAATACTAAAAAGGCTGATTCTTCTGTATTGTCAGAGAATGCTGTACTAACACAGATAATGTAGCTCCTCAATGCATCCCTTGAAGCCTGATAAGTATTTAATTGCTCTTTTGGAAAAGGGAAGCTGAGGCACAGAGAGTTTGGAGTATTTTGCCCAAATTCATGCAGAGACAGTGACAAGCATTGGGGAGTCTAGTAAAGAGTCAGATAAATTAGATATGGGGAAAAACACAGACTTATAACAGCAAGAATTCAGTGAACAGCAAGGTTTATTTTTATAGATATTGACATTTTCACAAGAAACAATAGCAGTTCATTGAAGCACAGTGTGCATGAGCCCTGAGTAACCATGAGGCCTTTATGTTATAAATCTTCTCCTTCTTTTCCCGTGCAGTTTTGTAACATCTTTTGTTGCTTTGCAGTTGAATTATTCCCCAGTCCTCTAATTTTAAATGCCATGTTACATTCTTTTGTTCCTGACTTCACCTTCATTTTATGGGCTTACTGGGTTTGACTGCAACATTTTTTTTACATTCCTTCCTTTAAAAAAATGGCATTAGAAAATGGAATATTATTTCCTCCTAAGTGCTTTCAATCTGAGGAAAAAAAAAAGTACTAAAAATGCAATATTTACAATGATTTAAATTCCTCACTGGTAAATAGTTTAATTAAACATCTTTGTGCTTTCCTGTGCTCTAGGCATGGAAGTGTTGCTAATTTGTCCAGAGTAGTTGGTAATACTTTCAAGTCCTTTTGACACATTGATTTTCTGTAACTTTATTAATACTAAAATTAATTAAACAGCTGACCGCAAATCATGCTGATGGTTGTATTTCTTGACTTAGGCATGATTAGCATTTTTACATGATTTCTTAGCTGCAGCCTTTTGTCCTGGTATATAAGCTGTTACAAAAATGCAGTGCTTTGAATGGTTTTGCCTATGTATGTTCATGCTTATGCATAAACTTAAGCATTAAGCGTTAAAAATAATATAATTGATTTAACATTCAGCCAAGATTAGTGAATGAAGCTGTCTATCTAAAGAGACATCAAGGACAAGCCATGTCTCCTGGTCAGCATTTGTTCAGAGCTCTCTTACTGCAGGATTTCTCCTTAAATCCATTTTTATAGCATAAGAATTCTCGATTCTTAAATGTGGCAATTGCTACAAACAGTCAGTGAGGTGAGGGATAGAAAGAGAGCCACCACACTGATTTCTTAGTGGGAATGTGCTATCTCACACACATGCAGCAGCTGCAGGATCGATGCCAGTGGCTGGAAGCAAAAAGCTCTCATGTTTTAGTCATCTGCTCCCACAGTAAGTGTGAATGCCTTAAGGAGTGCAACTTGCTTTTGGGAAAGAGTTTATTCAATCAAATTCTGATCTTTTTGGGCATATAACTGCCAGGGTTTGTCATCTCCTTTGTCCAAACATGTAAAAAATTTCCCAATCTGTATTCTGTTTCTAGATACCATTTGTAACAGACTCTTTGTTCTTCAGATGCAGAATTGAACTCTCCTATTAAATCAAGGAAGTAACTGAATCATGGAGAAGGACATGAGGCTCACCATTCCTCCAGGCAGGCTCCATGGACTCTGAAACATCCTTTGTTTTATCTGTTCTTAAAAAACACAAACAATTTCAATGAGGGAAACTCTTTAATCCCCTTTCTGTGCGTGTGTCCCCCTTACCAGCCATTTAGAAAGGTTTTCCTTAATGGCTCCCTTAAATCTCTCTTGCCACAATTCAAGTCTGTCACCTCTTGTCATATTCTCAGTGAACACCGAGAACGCTTTGACCTTTCTATTTGCACTCCATTTTAATATTTGAAATATCTTTTCGTGAGTATGCTTTAATCTTCTCGTCTGAAACCTAAAAGCCTATTTTTAGTCTTGGGGCTGAGCAGTACAGCAGTACTCTAACTCTTCTTAACTTCACATCTTCTTTTGAAAAAATTCTGGGTCTTTGCCCCCAGACTTTCATTGGCTTACAGAATTATTTTTCACACTGAACTGCAAGATTGGTGTTGTGTGCCAAGGAAGATGCTCTCAAGAATGGTCCCAGGTCAGAGGAGGTGTGATGTGTGTGAGGTTGATGTGGCCTGACCCTCCCATACTGATTCTCAGAGTCCCAGGCTGTGTTCATGTCTGCTTCCAAAGGCTGGTGGAGCCAGGCCCAGTGCTGGCCATGCTGCATACGAGTTCTCTATTTGCCTGCTGTGTCCTCTTTTTTTCTGTCCAAACATATCGTTCAGCTATATAAAGAAGAGCTGTCGGATGACTAATGGCCAAGTACAGAATGTCTATAGTGTTTGCTTTTGGTGCTTGAGTGGATTCTGTGGCTTGTCTGATTTGAGTAATAATGAGCACATGGCTGCTGGAGAATATTGTGAAAAAAAAGGCTCCAATGCTCCTCTAATCTGCCTGTGTGTGTCTTGCAGCATGTCTCCTGTGTCACCAAAGACTGTGCAGGGTGTGGCACACCCACATGCATTTCTTCTAAAGAAATCCCAGACAGAGGCAGAGGAGCTCATTCACATTGGCTCATAGGAGTGCCAAATTCCTATGACTTCAGTTTAAGGAATGGTGGAAATGATCTGGGGTGCAATCACTGGACCTGTAGAAAGGCCAAGAACTTGCAGTATATTTGTTTGGATTTGTCAGGGGTGCATCTCCTGAAAGGCAGTGTGTCATGGTGGATGAAAGGAGCCTGGTGAGTTAGGAGTGACATATCTGTGAAATGTGTAGCACTTTGCTGTTCTGCTATTGTATCTTTGTGTTTGCTCCTTGGATTTATGATTTCCACAGCAAGGCTTTTACTAATGAAACAAAGGAATTCCAGAAAGCTTGTTAAGCTGAACAGAAAATTTTCTATAAAGTTTATGGTTCTTACATCTGATAGGCTTTTCTGACAGTGAGAAATATGTGTGATAAAGGCTTTAGCATGTCTTGGGTTTTTTCCTTATTTTAAAATTTAAATATGCATTTTATACACAATGAAACAATATATTAACACTTCTTATTTTGCTATGATCTCATTTTTATAACTGTGCTGAATATTTCATAGTTGTGTGCATATTGATTGGGAGAAAGCTAATATTTTATTAACATCTATTGATTCTTGAATGTCTGTTACTGTATACAGGTGATCAAAGGATCACCTTCTGAGCAACCTGAGAAACAGAAAAGACCTTAGGACCCTTGGCTCAATGATGGGCACCTGTAATTTGTTTGAAGTGGCTGGGGTTTGGTGTAAGCACTCTTTAGAAATGCATCGTAGATCATCCTGCTCTTGCTTTGCTGTTCTGCATGTTCACAGATAAGTTAAAAAATGCCTTTTTCAGGAGAAATATGTACCTTGAGGGGATGGGGAATAGTGCCTGTGGCTCTGGAGGTGTGCAGTGTGATTTGTCTCTTTATGGATAGTCTAATTCTGGTTTTGGAGGGCCTTTATGTTCTGTCTGTGAGCAAGACTATTGAGACACAGTGTGGGTAATACTGCAGGTGAATGTCAGTGTGTCTGATAGCTAGATATCCTAGATTCCTAAATTTATTTCTGTATTTGTAAACATTAGTCAATAACCATAAATTTAGAAGTGTTGCCATCCTGAAATATTTGTGAAATAATTTTAAAGGGTGTAGAGGAGCTGACACTGGCAAGCAGACTCGCTTGGTCCTGAAGAAATATAGCCTTTGGGAGTAGCACAGGGATGGGGGGAAGGAGAGGTGCTTTGATCTATCACTTTGTAGTTAATATCTTCATCCTTTCTACTCTAGGCTTTTTGCCTCCCAGTATGAAACTTCCTATTTAGTTACATGATTGCATGTAATAATTGCTCAAACTGGGGATTTTTATGACTCTCACAGAAATAGCTCTCATTCTTCATTGTCAGAGAAGTGGATCAGAGCTGGGCAAATGAATGACACCATCTTGCTAATTGTGTTCCCATTGGAATAGTCCATTGCAATTTCTGTGTGCTTAGATTTTTTTTTCCCCTTTACAGAGTTTACAAATAAAGTTCATTTTTACAAAATATAGTTCGTGCTGCTGTACTGAGATAATCAGGTGTTTTGGGGAAGGCTTTCTGGACGATAGCAGAAGGGGCCAGAAAACAGGGCTGCCAAGCAAAGGAAAAGGATGTCAGTGGAGAGACAGCTTAATAGCCTGTAAAGGAAAAAATACGTTTTTCTATTTATTTTGTGAAGAAGAAAATTTCCATGTTTTCAGGATCATAGGGATTTGGTTTTGCCTGCTTTGTGCTTGTCATAACAGAGGGTTGTATTTCATAAAGTTTAATGAATAGAATTTTTCATAATGCTGTACCATCTACCAACATTTGTCCTTTATGCTAGTTTTTGGCTAGTTTGTTGTTGGCCTTTTGCTTTCAAAATAGCACAAATGTTAAAAGTGGTGTTCTGTGGAACATCTGACACAGCAAATTCTTCTTCAAACAGTAAATTAAGAATGTGCATATTTAGGCACACATGCTCCCCAGAGGGGCAGAGGAATCCTCTGATCTTTGGAGACTTGGTCTCAGATAGATTCCTTGGTATTTATCCAATTCTGAACTGCATCTTCTATCATATAATTGGGCCACAAAAATGTCTTTGCAATAAAGCAGAGACATTGAAAATGTCGTCCCATTCTAGCAAAAAATATAAAGTTACTCTTTTTTGAATGGGCTTGTAGTGCCTGTTCAGTACACTTTTGCTTCACTCTGCATGCTTTTAAGAGTCCCACAAACCCTCTGATGTTCATATAAGGGTAGTTAAATGATGTAAACCACATTCCCTGTTTCTCTGTCTGGCATGTTAAATCACTTACAAAAATCTTTTGATTGATTCATTCTACACTTGGGAAACTAGGTTTATTCTGTTTCTCAGAGAAAGTTCAAAATCCACAGTCCAGGTGACTCTTCTCTCCCTGGATCTGGGGTTTCTAACTTTTCCAAGATCAAGTAAGTGTGTATGGCATCTGATAATATAGGTGCCTTTACATTTTTTTCTTGTTGCTGCTGCTGCTAAAAGTGAAACACTACTGGGGACACTTCTAGGGATGGGGCATCCACAGCTTACCTGGACAACCTGTTCCAGTGCCTCACCTCCCTCACAGGAAAGAATTTCTTACTGGCACCTAATCTGAACCTGCCCTCTTTCAGTTTTAAGCCATCCTCCTGTGTCCTGTCCTCCATGTCCTAGTCCAAAGTCCCTCTCCAGCTCTCTTGTAGCCCCTTTAGGTACAGCAAGGGAGTCTAAGGTCTCCCCAGGGCCTTTTCTCCAGACTGAAGAGCCCAAATTTGCTCAGCCTGTCTTCACAGGAGAGGTACCCCAGCCCTCTGAGCATCCTTTTGTTCACACAGGATCAAGAGGTTTGAAGAGACCTCCAGGATCATCCATCCCAGCCCTAACCTCTCAGCCAGACCCTGGCACCCAGTGCCACAGCCAGTCTTTGTTTAAACACACCCAGGGATGGTGACTGCACCACCTCCCCAGGCAGAACATTCCAGTACTTTATCACTCTCTCCATAAAAACTTCTTCCTCATCTCCAGCCCATATTTCCCTTGGTGCAGTTTGAGGCTGTGCCCTCTGGTTCTGTCAGTGCTGCCTGGTGAGAGTCCAACCCCACCTGAGCACAGCCCCTCTCAGGAGCTGCAGGGAGTGCTAAGGTCACCCCTGAGTCTCCTTTGCTCCAGGCTGAGCACCCCAGCTCCCCCAGGGGTCCCTCTCAGGGTTTGTGTCCCAGCCCCTCTCCAGCCTGTTCCCTCCTCTGGATGGGCTCCAGCATCTCCAGGTCCTTCCCAAACTGAGGGGCCAGAGCTGGGCACAGCACCCCAGGTGTGCCCTCAGCAGTGCTGGGCACAGGGGCACAATGACCTCCCTGCTCCTGCTGGCCACACCACCCCTGATCCAGCCAGGGGCCAGTGGCCTCCTTGGCCACCAGGGCACAGCTGGCCAGAGCAGCTCCTGTCCAGCTGCTCTCCACCAGCACCCCCAGGTCCTTCCCCCGGGCACTGTCCAGCCACACCGACCCCAGCCTAGAGCACTGCAGGGCTGTGGTGGCCAAAATGCAGGACCCAGCTCTTCCTGACAGAGAGCAATGCGATGAACAATGCTGAAGGGTGTCCACCCCTCTGCTCAGTGGTGCCTGTGGTCCTGGGTCTCCACGCTGTGCCGGTGAGGAGTCAGCAGGAGGAGCAGTATGGAGAGCAGGCACCGTCTCCTCCTGTGTGGCACCTGCTGGAACGGCTTTGATCCCTCCTGCACTCCTGCCTGAGCTGGGCTCAGGGGAAGGCAGGAAGGCCAACTTCCCATTCTTCCTCCATCCCACAAGCAAACCAAGTGTAAATGTGCTCTTTTACCAGCTGACCTCACAAAGAACAAATCATTCAAGCGGTGGAATTTGCAAGGCCCACTCCTGTAGACAGCTGTCCTGGATACCCTCCTGCCCAACGTCTCTTCAGATAGCAAAGTCCATGTTTTTTTTTTTTTTTTTTTTTTTTTTTTTTTTTTTTTTTTTTTTAGAGAAAATTAATTGCCTTTTTATTAGAACCTGGCATCTTGACCTGCAGTTGACCTTGTATTTATTCTCTGTCAGCAGAGTTGGTTGTTTCAGAGAAAATACAGGCCTCCCTGCAACTATAATATATCATAGAAGGGATCCCTTTCCTTGGTTCCATCTAATGATCATTTTGTGCCTTGAACCATAAGAATCAATAATTTCATAATTAAGTTCTAGCTGGCAAGCTGATTTGTACTATTCATATTCATTAAGGGGCTACTATTTTGAATATTATTTGACTTAAATTGAATACTGCCTAAAGTATTTTATCAATTAGACCTGTTCTGTAAATTACTGTTTCTCTGTCCACCCTGATTTTTCCCCCTTTAATTTTACTAAGCAAGAGAGCCTTTTTATTAATATTGTGTAACAGTATTCTACATTCAGTTACTCATTTTACATACCTTTGTCATAGCTGCTATTAATTTTCTCACAAGTACTGAACAATCATAATCTTTAAAATATTTTTATTCAATTCTAAAGAAAACAAATGGGACCTTCCAAGGAGGAAAGTTAAGTAGATAGATGAATATTGTAGTGATCTTGAAGAAATAATCATTTTTATCACTTTCATTCTTTACTAAGAGGAAGATAATTGCTGCTATCTGTTTAAGCCCCTCAAATGCTATTTGTTGGTACAGTTTCAATTGGCCACAATACATTATTTCCAATGTCCTAACATTTTAAGCTTAATATAAAAATGTGATTGCTTTAGAGATGATAAAAGTAAGATTGTCTCTGGAAAGGCAGTCAGGTTATAATGAAATATCTCATCTAATCAGATTAGGTGAACTTGCTGTGATTTAAACCCATCTGTTAGATGTAACAAGGACTTTAGACTACTTTGGGTTGGAAAGGGCCTTAAAGATCATCTCATTCCACCCTCCCTGCCATGGGCAGGGACACCTTCCACTATGCCACGTTATCCAGCCTGGCCTAGGACACTTGCAGGGATCCAGGGATGGGGCAGCCAGAGCTTCTCTGGGCACCCCCACCTACCCAGAGAAGGATTTGTTCCTAATACCTCCTCATCCAGAGCTACCCTCAGTTCAAGGAGAGTAGCAGTTGGAGAGTACTAAACACCACCACCAGCACTAATTATTAGATGTTTGCATTTTACTCCTGCAAGATACTTCAAGAATGTGTTGATTATCTTAGTATTTTTGATTCATTTATCTTGGTTTTACAGTAGCACACAAGATGTTATTGCAAGTGTTTTTTTTGTTTTTTTTTCTTTGGTAAATAATTGTGAACTTTTTTTTTTTTTTTTTTTTTTTTTTTCCTATCCATAAGCATTGTAATCCTTACACTGTGTGTAACTGCAGTGGGAAAGCAGGAAAGTTTAGACTGAGTGAAATATCAATTGCAGGCATTGCATAATGACAATATCACGATTTTTTTCAATAGTTTCTTGAAATTTGTGATCTGGTACAGACCATGATGCTCCTGGGTCTCCTCTACCATTTAAAAGCTTCTCATCTTTTTTAATATAGAAAGAATATGAAAAACTTTGTAAAATTACAGATTTTTTTTTCAAAGTTGCATTCTTGCTTTATTCATGTTTTTATTTATCATATGATGCATACACTTACTGGCTTTACAGAAAACACTGTTAAATATTATGTTCTAGCTAATCTCAATGAATTTTCAGTAGAGTTTATTCTTTCTGAGCCTCAGTATTAACTTTTTTTTTTGTCCAGAAATGAGTTACATTTGTTTCTTCTTAGTGAGTTTTTGTTTGTTTGTGTTTCCTAGGGAATCTAAAGCTATTAGCATTCTCTTGTATTATATTCCATGTCTTTCTCCTGCTGAATATTTTGTTAATGGCAAGTGAAACTAGTTTCTATCTTATCCTCTGCTGCCTTTTTTTCTGTGCACAACTGATAGAAATCTGAGCTGTGAGTTCTCTTCCTCTGTACATGTGATTCAAGACCCCCTGATTTTCAGGTTTGGGGTGTTTTTTTCCATTATTGCTGTTGATCATTTTTTATTCCTGTTGTATTTCTGTGCCTGGCCCAGTGGTTATCATACCAGCACTGATCTAAGATGTGGTGATCCCCTCCAGCCTGCACAGAAAATGACAAAAGCCTGTCCAGGATGAGGAGATAATCCATCTGTACTTAATGACCATCTCTTGATATAAAATAAAATTAAAAACCCAATAATAATTGTTATTATTATGCTACAACCTACATTGTGCCTTCTCAGGCAAGAAATGGCACTCAGTGAACATGACAGAATAATAAGTGTTTCCCTTTCAAAGGGTTTTGAGAACCTTACAACACAATGTCACAGGCTGTAATAATGCCAAGTAAGTATTTCAGAGACAATAAGCCTATAATATGAACCTTCCCCATTAATTGTTCAGAAAAAGAATGAAAAATAGGATCATGAGCTAAGACTGTCACTGCTCTTTGTGTTTGAAACAGAAGATGGGAAATTACTTTGGGTCTGGAGCTAGTGATTGGTTCACCCAATCCAAAAGTGCCACTTCCCCATTGTGGTGTGTTTTTTTTGTTTTATTTGGGTTTTTTTTAGGGTTAGGATTAAAAGTGTGAGAGATAGAATTTTTGTTTGGATTTGGATGTTTATTATTTCTTATCTAAGTTAGAGTCTCACTGATTGCGAGTGTTTCTATATGCTAAGTTAACAAGGTAAAAATGGAGTATGGAGTAATGTCTTTAAGGGTTTTTAAAGTTTAAATTATTTAATTATAAGATGCTAACTAATTTATTTTAATTTTTAATTCAATAATTAGCTACTCGTGTCTTGTACTGTGGATTTTTAAAATTAATTACACAAAATTAAACTTGTGAAGAAGAAGGAGAAGACTGTGCTCTAAACTTTCTATTTTGTTATATATATTATTATAACTCATAATTTTAAATTTGAAATCTCTCTGTGATACAATACACTTCTATTTAATTATACATTCACAGTCTTTGTGTTATTACTCAGATTTGGAAGTCTTTTCTATGGTTTTAGGTTTAATACAGTGTCTCTTTGAGGACTATTTTTGTCAGTATAGAAGTTTAAATAATTTTCTATATTTAGGGTTCTGACACCCATGGGGCATTAGGGAAACACTCAAGTCTAGAAGACACCTTGTTTAGCTGAGTCTTCACTGCAGGCTGCTGCAGGCTTGTCTCAAGTGTCATCTGTCCAAGTTAAACACACTCCATTTGTGAGACACATTTTCTCTGTACTGTGCCAGTTAGTTATTCACAGTTTTTGGTGAAAAGGACAGGTGGGATCTCTCAAAGCTCATTTTCTCCCTGTGTTCCCCCACTGTCATTCCTCCAGCAGGGATCTGCTGGGCTGTTTCCCAAGGCCCACGCAGTCCTTGCTGGGATTCTAGCTTTCAGTTGTGAGTAGGGATAGGAGCTTTGCATTGTAATTCAGGCCTCTCACAGGGTTAACTGAGCTGAAGTTTTTTTTTCTGTTCTGTGTGGCTGCTTTCCAGAAGCTCTTGGAAGATACAGCAGTTTTGCCAGTGTTGGTATGGTCACCGGTGACAAGACTTGGTGACATGTCATTCATCTTTCCCAGTGTGAATATTTTTGGATGCCCTATCAATTAGAAAAGCTTTTTCTGGCTGAAAAAGATGACTTTTTTCTTATTACAGTAGAGTTAAAAGAAACAATACTGCGTATGTATAATTTTTCAGCTCCAAGATTATTCCTGGTTGACCTTACCTTGCCTCTTAATAAACATTTGAAATGCATTTCCACCCTCTTAATTTTCCGACCTGCACGTGAATCCAGCGAGGTGTGCCTCACAGGATGACTTCCTCAGGTTGCAGCAGCAGGAGGTAGCCCATTGAAATTTGTGGTTCCAGGCAATTGTTTTGTTACACTAATTTTATTCACCTGGCATCTTTTTCATGCTGTCACCTAGGATGCAGGGTCAAATGAGAATGAGAAGAAATCCTTTTTTTCTCCTTCCAAATGAAACTATTAATATTTAACTATTCAAATTGCTATTAATTTTTAACATACTAATTGAATGATCTCTTTCTGTGGCATGGGAGTGCCTGTGACTGTTATGCATAAGGACCCTGCTTCTGGTTCTGCAAGATGGAGATTCGCTGGAGGGCTCCTAGCTGCCATCCATCCCATCTGTATGCACGGGAGCCTATGGCAGGAGTTTTCCTCCAGGGAATTTATCACCGTGGTGCTGCAGGCTCTGTCTGTGTTCAGGTTTTCTGAGGAAGAGTCGAGACTAAAAGCTCTGTGGTCCTCTATGGGGAAAGTTACTCAATTACTCTAATGCTAATTTAGTGCTGATTTCAGCACCTGTGCAGCACAGCTCAGGGATCTGATGGAAAGACATATTCCTCTTTCACTGTGACAGTATTTGCTGTTACTCACAGACATTTGTCACATGTCAAAGAAGTGACACACGAGACACCGATGGTTAATGATTGTAATTGGGTTTGAGCCCCTAAATGGAAGATGTTAAAAGGACTGAAATTACAGTCTTTATCAAAATTACGTGCAAGCCATACTTATATCACTTTTCTCCCTTTCCCTAGCTGTGGGACAGGAGCAGGCAGGGGACCCAGGAATCTTGCCTTTTCTTCCCCAAATAGGGGTGTTCTTCTAGGAAGTAGTGAATGCACAAAATGCCTTTGCAGGGGTTAGGGACAATATCTAGAGCAGGAATGTTATTTGATGAGTGAAGTATGCCTTTGTTTTTCTCTCTGGTGACAAATGTCAGGACCCAGGGAATGGCCTGAGGCTGTGTCAGAGGAGGTTTAGGTTCGATATTGAAAAAGGCTCTTCACCCAGAGGGTGGCTGGGCACTGGAACAGCTCCCCGGGGCAGTGGGCACAGCCCAAGGCTGGCAGAGCTCAGGAAGCATTTGGGCAGTGCTCTCAAGCACAGGATGTGATTCTTGGAAATGGTCCTGTGCAGGGCCAGGAGCTGGACTTTAATGATCCTTATGGGTCCTTTCCAACACATCATATTATGTGGTTCTGTATATAATTAGTTTGATCTTTTCATTTCTTGAAATTCTGTGAAGGTAATGTCTGGGCATGTACCTCCTGACACCTTCCTCCAAATAATTTTACAGTGATTGTCTGTTTGATGCTTAACCTGTGACAGTAAGTTTACATCTATCATTTTCCTAATGGGCTTTTATCAGATTTGTTCCAGCCATTCCTTGTTTGTGTTTATCAGCAACCCTTTTCAAATTGTCTCTTGGTTATTTTCTAGTGCTTGTACATGCAAGCTAGCCCTGAAACATCAGTGGTGCTCCAGCATGTCATAATGTTTACCTGTCACCCAATAGTGAAAAATGTCAGGTTTCTCTTAAATTCCAATCTTTTGTTTCAAATGGTTCAAATATTCCAAATCCAGTCTCTTTCCCATTCCTGTCTGTTGGTAAACAATTTTATTATATTAGATGAGCTTTTCACTGATGTAACACCTTTCCGACCATTTCTTTACAAAAGTATCTTTGTCATATAATCAGTTAATGAGAGGGATGGAATTCAGATTGTGCCAGATGTTCTCACCCCTAGATTGTGCTTTTTCCTTTGAGCATGTTCCACAGGAAGATCTGTGCTCAGTTTAGCTAACAGAATCATTGCTGCCTTTTCAGAATTGAAATGCTCTATGTAATGCTGCTTTTTCCCTCAGCTACATGCTGGAATTAAATTTTAAGCAATGCATTACCACATGGTGTGCATAGGTACATGTGCTTTCTGGAGGTTGTTCCTTGTGAACATGAAAATTGTTCTTTCCAAGTTCACCCTTACTTGATTGTCATTTCTCATGTTTTCTGTTGTTTGACTTAAGTAATGTTTTCTGGAGAAACATTCTAACCCTCCTCCTGAGGTTTAATACTTTTGATTTGTGGTCATTTAGCCCCAGTTTCTCACCTGTCTTGTCCTGGCAGAGATTTCAGGTAGCACTGTCTGAGTCAGTAACTCAGAGAAGGGAGCCTGGAAGTCAATGTTCATGCCCTGGGGGCTCCTGCTCTGACTCTCCAGCATATTTCTGCAGTGCTTTCGGTGGTGTTGGATAGTTTTAGGTACTTCAGCCTACTGCCTCTTTATCCCCAAAATTATGTTCTGAGTTTCTTGGAGAAAATGCTCATTTGATGCATCATCATCAGTTCTATAGTAAAATCCTGTTTTTAAATTCATTTTTTTTTGGTTGTACTGTGATTTTCCTTTGGTAAGTAAGTTGTGAAAGCCTGTACAATGTATGGTATATAAATTATGTTTGTTCCATCTTTTGTCTTAGCAGTGGGATCTTCAAACTGTGCACTGTTTTGGTCATGTAAGAGGGTATAGTTGCAGCCAGAGGAGCTCAGGTTGGGATCTTGTTCAGATCTCCTAAGACAAGTATGGTCTATTGTGATCACTATTGTGGTAGAATATTTCCAGGGAAAAATATAGATGCTCTGGGAAATGATGATGCACTAGTTTCTATTTCTGCTTTCAAATAAAAATTGATTCTGTGAGTTGAGAGTATATGTATGATGCTGAATTTGCACATCTTGAGGAGCAAAGCAATTTGATCACTTCATTCCATGTTCAAGTTCTGTAGTATTTTTGTAAGGTTAAAGGATTTAACTGAAGACTCGTGCTCAGGAGTGACATAAAGATCTAACCTTACTTGTTTTTAACCTTACTTTTGATTTTTTTTCTGTTTATAAGTTTTTTTTTTAATGTGCTGAGAACCCATTTATGCTAGTTAAATCCATTGGGGGAAGTTAGATTTTCAGCACTCTGAGAGAATAAACCATTTAGTCATTTAGATGCCTAAATACCTAAAATTGACTTTTTTCAACATCCATTTTTGAGAGTATCAGTCAGCACTCACTGGTTTTCTTACAGTAGTCACAACCAGGCTTTTTTTTTTTTTTTTTTTTCCCCTTGTTTTTTTTTTTTGCCAGATTCATGTATTTTCCTGCAATATGATGCTGTTTACTCAGGGAATTAGTTGAGTCACCCTCCTGGGGATATTTAAAAGATGGGGAGATGTGGCACAGTTTAGTGGTGGTTTGGCAGTGCTGGGTTGATGGATGGGCTCAGTGAACTTGGGGTCTTTTCCAGTCTAAATGTTTGTATGATTTGATATTTTCTATTTACTTTCAGTAAGAAGCAAGATTCCATCTTGGCTCTGTTAAAATGTACTGGAGTTTATCGTTTAAGCAGCATTTGCTTATTTAAAAAATGGTACATAAAACATAAAGGAAGATCTAATGGCTCAGTTATGTCTGACTTCATATCCAGAAAATTGGGAGGGGTATGCTGTCTTTTTGACTTTCATATCACCTGTTACACACACTCCAGCTCTCTTTTCTTTACATCTCTGATAGGTTCAGAGAATTAATACCTGTCCCGTCCTCATTGTGCTGGAGCTCTGCTGCAGGAGCTTACATGTGATTTTATGTGTGCCTGTGTCAGCAGATGGACACATCTGTCACACGTGTGAGTTCATTTAGAAACAATTCCACCTTCATGTTTTGCAGCAGCACTAAGAGAATTTTGTGCTAGTTTGAAATAGGCTATGTGCTGCTTTTTGAAATTCTTTTTCATATGGTAGTTAAAGCATTGTGGAGTGTTGGGAACTGAAGCTCTACAGAACTTTTATCACCAATATAATTTCATGAAGCGTGATGAAATGTTGGCTAGAAATTGCATCCCAAGGTCTGTTACATACTTTTTGTATTACTGATTTTGAGATTTCTGCAGAGTAAAGCTTTTAGCTATTGTTGAACTGAAAACATCTGAAAGATGAGATTCTGATATCAACTTGATAGAAGTATGCAGCTTTCACAATTTTATGGATAAAAAGCAGCCTGTCCTGTTATATTGCTATATAAATAAAATGAAATATATTGCTTGAGGGCTTTTTTCCTGACCCAGTGCAGGTACTTGGACCATATTCAGCTTTTTACAACAAAGAAGCAAAATAAAACTGTATCTTATGATTTAATGGTAACAAACATCTCCTGAAAACTGTAAATTAGGCAGTGGCACTTGCTAGACAGAGTCACAGGTACTTCAGATACTGTCATCATGTGTGATTTCTTTATTTTCCTAAGTGAATGTTGGATGATTTAGAGAAATAGAGAACTTCATAGAACTGGTGTGTTCTTGTCTTTATCAATATTAATGCCTTGCTGCAGTCTAGTTGAAACTGCAGAGCTGCTTGCTTTCAGCATGGTGCACCACGTGTAATTCAAGGCTTTATTTGCTTTCTGTATAAAATTACCTACTTTGTAATTATGTCAAGAAAAGCAATAGGTACATAGAGAAATTTGGAGTAACTGGTGGTTTATAAATACACAAATCAATATGTGCAATCCAGGCGCCTCATGTAAAGTCCAGTGCCTGGATGCTTAACTAGTTTATGTAAAAGCAAGGCATTGTGTTAGAAGTTTAACATCCCATGGTAATAATCAAGATGATCACACTGCTTAGCACGTTCCAATTAAAAGCCACTGTTCTGCTGTATAATTCAGGCAGGATGATTGTGTGAAGTAGCCTGTGTGAGGGAGAGCTCAGAAGAGAATCCCAGCAATGACCTGTGCTCTGACTGACCACTGCACCTCAAGGCTGTTCTGTGTCTTTTATGAAGCCTGGGATTTCTTTGGGATTGCTCAACTAAATAAAGTGAACAAGAGACTGGCATGCAGACTAGGTTACTTCATATCTCTAGGAGTTACAGTGCATAAACTGGTTATTCTGGTGTATAAGTCTGGGAAGGAGAAACAGTTTTAAGATATTTTTGTTCTTGCAGATGAGGATTTCTCTGTTTGCTTTTCAACACGTTTCCCATGTGTACAGTACTACATTTTTGTTGATTTTGTGAATCATTTCCTGTTCCTCTGAGGCTTTGCCTTAATAATTGATATCCCTTAGTCTTAAAAATGGGTTTATATTGGAGCAACAGGTTGTATGCTTCCTTCTCCCTGTGCAAGAATTCGAGAGATTAATTCTGAGCTGTAGGACTAGAAAAGAAGATCCTGTGCACTCTTTACCATTTAATTTAGGGATTACTCAGGGTCTGTAAGGTAGTCAACATGCAACCCTTACTAAATTTTAGTTCTGAAAAGTCATCTGGTGTTTGTGGTGTTCAGCCTCACTCTGCAGGCTCTGAGTTGGTTGCATATGCCAGCTCTTCTCTCAGTGAAAAACTGTACTTGCAGAAGGGCTCATTCCTGCTGGTGGGACTTTGCCATCAAAAAGCTAACACAAGACTTTTTTTTGACAATGAAATGTGGGTTCTTCCTTATGTTTTTTTTTTTTTTCAACTTTAAATGCACAATTTGCAGATCTTCAAACTCCTGTAATGAATGTTTTGTGTAGATCCTGTCTGAGTTGTATTCAATGCCTGTCTCCACAACTGTGCTCAAAGTTTGCAGGCAAGTTTGAGAATTAAAGATGCACATTGATAATGACATGAATAATCTGGCTTTCAGAAATAAGTCCACAAAGCTGCAGCAGGGTATCCAGTTGAGTATGTCATGTAGATTGCCATTTTATTATCAGCCTCTGATAAGGATCTGTTTTGAAATTTCTGTATATATCAATATCACTAATGTTTCACTATGATATAGGGCATGAAAATTCAATGCAAAAGACTACCCTTTATACTGTGACTCTTCACATTAATAATCTGTTAGCTGGTTTTGATAATTTTAATATATTTACTAATTTGACATGTCTCCTCAATTTAAATGCACTTCAAAAGACTAGGGAAATAATATTTAACTATAAAGATGAAACAACCATATAATATACACTTCCAGTGATTCTTGAATTTTCAGACATTTCATCTAGTTTGTTCAATGCTGTTTTTCTTTCTTGGTGAGCTTCTGATTGGGGTAAAATGTGTCTAAATCTAAACCACAGGGTTTTAGGATTTCACTTCTTCAGCTTTTCCACTTCTTACTTTGATTTCTTGTTTTCTTTTTTATGATTGTATTCAGAAAACAGTAAAATCAAATGTTACTCTTTCCACTTCCTTACAAAATGTTACACAGACATTTAAGGTATATGTGCAAATATTTTATAGTGTGCTAGCAAGAGATCAATTTCTTTTTTCGTCTCCTCTTGCAGAAAACAAAAGCAGTGTTACTGTCAGCAAGGTCACCTATTATTCATCTTGATTTAGTAAAAAATAAACTTTTATATTACAAACATTTAAAACTTTTTCACTTCTTAGTGAACTCATCTATGGAAATTCGAATGGGTGCTATTGGCAGTTGTTTTTATTAAGTAGTGAGGCAGAACAGAAGATCAGAGTATAATGTTCCTTTCCCTTGGGGGGAGAAGGGAGATATGTTCATATACAAATGCTCTGAATTAGCCATTACCATTCAGGGAAGAGATACTGAAAATGTCAGCTCACTGCTCAGCTGTGGTCAAAGCTGAGCAGGATAGTGAGATCCTTTGGGAAAGGCATTGAGAACAAGTTGATAAATATTATGCTGTTGTATAAATTCATGATGTTCTGGTGTCTTGAGTCCCATGTGTGCCTCTGCTCTGCCCATCTCACAAGCTGAGGGGATCACATGGAGAGCTTCAGTGCAGGAGGGGATGTGCTAGAGCAGAAATCCTTCAGGTTGTGGGAGGAGTTTGGTTCCAAGAGGCAACTGCAGGCACATTTGGAATTTTATATTCAAATTAAATCCCACCATTTCTTCCTAATTACCCAAGAGTAGCATGTGTCTACTCTTTTAGAATGCAGTCTAAATAATTTCATGTTTAACACCCCGAAGGTGTTTGTTGTGTCATAAATTACAAAGGCATTTTAGTTTCCTATCAAAAGAATGGCAAATGGGATTCTTCTGCCAGCATTTTGTGTGTTTAAGTGCTCTTAGGGACAGAGTTGCAGAAGGAGACTGTGGGGCTTTTCTGTTCTGCACCCTGTTCCTTCTTCCTGTTTCCTTGTGGAAATGGGCAGGGTGAGCTTGGATGCTGATGTTGGGAATGGGTATAGATAAAATTAACTTTGTTTCTTTTATTCTCATGAGTAAAAAAACACTTTTTTTTTTTTTTTTTTTTTTTTTTTTTTTTTTTTTTTTCTCCAGAGTTTTCTGCACTAACAATTAGCTATTATCATTTACCAGCTTACCATCTATCTGCAATGTAATTTCTTGTTTGATGTATTTATCTTGTTTCTGACTGCCCTGGTTTTCTGTGGGAGATTCTTCCTGTGTGTTCAGAATAAAACTTCCTCTAATTCAATATGTTTAAAAGCTGTCCCTTTTGTTTCATCACAACTTCTTATGAGCTGAAATCCTAATTCCACTAAGTCCACAATTCTGCCTGAATTCAGTTTTTTGAATCTATCATTTTTAAAGTCTTATTACGTAGAGATCTGAATCCTAATAACATGCAACAAAGGGTTGCAGCTTTTTAGCAGTGTTTGGAGAGATGGCTTTCTCCTTTCTGAGATTTCAAAGACCATTGCTTAATGGCTGCCAGATAATTAATTTTACATTAGGCCATGTGCTCTATACAAATGCTATCTGTATTAATAAAAAATGGTGGCATCCAATGACCTTGCTGTCCTGTGGGCTCTCTCCAAGTCTCTTGGTCTGTAGAAATGTTTGCTGCATTTGTGGTTCTGCACCCCACAAGCTGGCTGTTATCCCAAAAATTTAGAGAACATCTTAGATTTCTTTTCAGAGCTGTAAAATATGAATAAATGGGTAGTCAGAATCTTTGCAGAGTGTATTCCAGAGATTAATGTTTTATTATTGAAGTATGAAGGCTTTGAGGAAGTAATGAAAGAGAATCCTTACAATAGGAAAATTGTTTCCATCTTGTAAGCAGGTTTAAATTGGGGCCTTTTCTTGTAATAAGAAGTGAAAGACCTGCAATGGAATATCTCCTGTAATTCCATCCCAGTGTCTGTATTGTTTTGAAGAGCATTTCTATTTAAAGAAAATGAAGATAAAAATTTCAGCGTTCTTGCTTAAAAATAAATCCTGTGTTAAGTGTACCTTGTAGAAATTACAGGTTTGAAATAATTTCATGTGCTTTTGCACAAGGGAAAGCTATCCTTATTTTATGGCTCTTGACCAAAAGGTTCTTAGCTTCACTATGTGTGTTTTGCTGTATATTCTCAACGTAGGGTTCTATTTTTCAATTAAATATTTTAGACAAAGCACAAACAGTATAAATTTTAGAGTTATTCCAAGCATGCACAGGGAAAAAAAAAAAAAAAAAAAAAGTGAGAGAAAGCTGAAGTTGTCTAGATCCTGCCTTTATAGCCCATACAAATCTAGTAAGTGTTAGCAGTGTTGTGTCTTTCAACATGGCAATGTAGAGACATCCTGTAAATTCTGTGGAAATACTTCTGGAAAATGCATTTAAAAATAGATACAAACAGAATGTAAGCAAAGGCCATATTCCTCTTAGATAATGAACATTAAATTATTTTATTAAAAGGATCTCTTTCATAAGGATGAGGGTATTTATAATACCCAAAACTTCAAAAATATAAAACTATGTTATTTTTTGACTGATGCTTCTGGTGTTAATTGTCAGAGCTGCCTAGAACCTTTCACAACCACATTTTGTGTACAGATGAAGGGAGAAAATTTGCATTTTCCTGTAATTGTTTATTTATTTGTTTAGATATGTGTGCATTGGCTTTCATAAATACATGATGAATCCTTTTTTGTACCTTGCATATGCTGTGAATTTTTTTTTTTTTTTTTTTTTTTTTTTTTTTTTTTTTTTTGTGGTTGTTTTTACTTACTAACGGTTTGGCAGTGTCATGTGGGTGGCTTTATGCAGAATGTATTACCTCAGGCAGGCAAAATCTTTGTCTGGCACCTTTCCTTCTGCCACCAGTGCTTTTCCTCCTGCATTCTTCCAGTTCAGTTTAGCCCAGAACAGAAGGTATTTTTTAAGTACCACAAAACAGAAGTATTTTTGTGATTCTTCACAGAGATTAGTCTGGAAAAGTTGCAGTAAAAAGGATTTGGCAGAAATACGTGTACGTGAAGGTTTCTGAGTTCTTTTGTCCTTGTTTGAATATTTCATAATTTTCTAACTTCACACTGAAGTATCAGCCATCAGCAGCTGGAATGAAAATTGATTTGAGGTGTGCAGGAGCTGCTGCAGCCTGGGCTGGGTTAACTTCCTTAGCTTTAAATAGATACCTGTGTTTTGAAGGCAGCTGAAAGTTCAGTTAGAGTTTAAACATGAGGTTTCACAGCTGAAATGTGGCATGGTTGAAGGATCTGCTGATGCTGGAGCTGATGCAGCTGTTTGAGAGCCTTGACCTATCACACCAGGTTTTCTCTTGGCACTTGTGTTCCTGCTCTCCTCCTGCCTCAGGTGTTACTCGTTTCTTGTCTTGACTCGTGTGCATGGTAGATGTTGGTGTGCTGGGCTCTTGCTTCTTTGGGGTCCATCTCCTCAAGCACATGCAGGGGGTCATAGCTGGCTTGGCAGCCTGCTCATGGTGCTTATTCCAGCAATCTCTTACTCATTTCACATCAAGTCTTCCATGGAAGTGGCTGCTTTCCCACAGTGCTCTCACTGGGGCGTTGCTGTGTCTGCTCTGGTTCCAGGCTGTGTTTTGGTGCAGGTGGGTTTTCTGCTCTCTGTAGGGTTCACTGGGGCTTCTTGTAACAGGATATACAACTAACCAGCTGCTTGAAACTGTTTTCTGTTGAATTAACTTCACTTTTTATGCCATTGTGTGGTGGTTTTGGTTTGCCAGTATGAGATTTCCTGGCCAACACACCAATTTATATGGTGGATCTATTTTATTTTTTTTTTCTATGAGGTAGGATTAGGAGAAAAAACAAGCTTAAGCTTTGAAAGGTATAAAGAAAATTTATTAATGAAACTAAAGAATAATGGCTTATGGAGGTGTATTTTTGTAAAAGGATAATTAATTTCTTACAAATGCTTTTGGAGGCAGATGGCCGTTCTCAGGTGAAAGCTGAAGAAAGAATGAACTTTCCTAGGCCTGACCTAGATGTGAACTCAAAATTCACAGATCCTCTCTAACATTTTGGGAAAGTTCATGAAAGCTCTTGAAAATTTTAGGCAGTTGTCGTCCAGAAAGAAAACATCAAGTTTAAATGTGTAATTTGCTGGCCATAGCAGTAGCTTGGTAGGTAGGAAATAGGGTTAGGAGAGCTGAAGCATCAGAGATGGTGTGTCCTTCTATCCCTCATCTCTGCTTTCAGGAAGAATAAATAAAGTAGAAAGGAAATGAGCAGTGGGTATTTGATTCTTCCAATTCTTTTACACAAGAAGATTGATATCTTTTAATTTTCTGTAAAATCTTCAGTATTTGAGCTCTCAGAAGAACGATAAATGCTAGGGAAAGAGCAGAATCTTGTAATATCCTTGTTTTATAGAGGGGGGGAAAAAGGCTCAGTAAACTAACTGATCTTGTGGCTCTACCATAAAGCATGAAATAGATGCAACAACAATCCTGAGTAACAGAAATGCTGATGTTGAAGGCAGTTTGCAGAGATTTAATAAACAAATTAACTTGCCTGTAAGAAAAGAAGGGTGCTGCTGTTGTAACTGTTCATCAGCAGTGGTAGCTGTTCTTGAAATAAACATTAATAACCCAGGTGGATGAGAGCTGGGTCAAGGAATTCTGTCCTTCTCAGTAAGCCTGTTCTTTTCATCTTTTCATCTTTGATCATGAGCTCATTTTGTGTATATTACATAGTAAATAGAAGTCAGAGAGGTGGGTGACTTCAGTCAGATTTAATGGTGACAGTTTCATTCCTGAGCTTGGCAGCTCATTTGTTTACATGTACATATATGTGTGTATAAAAACCTAGAAGTTACTTTTGGTTTTGTTTGCTAGAGTCCCTTTCTTGTGCTCTTCATTTCCAGCTACAAGGGAAATAGTCAAAATAAGACAACTTTGGGCTTTTTGTCTTGGCTCTGCCCTCTTTGGAATGATGCTGTTTGTGACTCCTTTCACTTGCTGTGCAGGGTCCTTCTCTGCCAATTTTGTTTGCTGTCTAGTCAGTATTTACCATAACATTAAAGCAAAAGCAGGCTCTGTCTGATGTGCTTGAATGGGGATTTTTGGAAAGCAGCATGTGTATGAAAGCAGTTCTTTGCAAATTAGTCACAATCTCCTTTGAGTTGAAGCAGAGCATGAGCCCACTTTCCACGCTCCCTTCCCATTGTGAACACAAAAGTGTTCCAAAGGAAGAGCTCCTGTGAGGGCACATAAAACCCAGGAAAACTTACTATTGAGACATTCTTAAGGATTTTTCATCTGGATGAAAAGAGTTTTGTACCTTGGCAGGAAATCAATGCTTTCTCATTCTTATTAGGCCTGTAGCAACATCAGCTATAGACATCCCTGCACCAGGGAAAACTTCACTTTAAAGTTCCCATCATTGCAGCCATATTGCTGCTAAGAAATCTTGGGATTCCTCATAGAGATGAGGTTCCCTTAGTCTTTCTTGTGCTAGCAGCATCAGAATGTCTCATGAAGGGCAGGTTCCTATGTTCAGATTTGTTGCTGACTCTTTAAATTATATCAGCTTTTAAAAAACTGACCTCTTTTTACAGTGCTAATCTGATATTTCCAGCATCTGTACATCTGCAGAAATGCTAAATAATGATTTACATAGTCAGAGTCCTAGAACAACCGAGCAGACTTATCCTCTCTTGTGTATTTTGGCAAAACACATCTGGTACCACTGGGAAAACTTTATTTATGCTTGAAGTGCTGAGAAGGTAATAGACTAATTTTGGCAATTGTTTGAGTAGGAATGTTCTTGTGTACACACACACGGGCCTGTCACAAGGCATTTTCATTATAGTTTGAATGCTAACACGGGAAAGCCAATGGCACAAGTAGGAAGAAGAGGGAGAGATTATGGAGAGGGTGTCTTTTAAAAGAAAGGATAATTCAGCTTCAGCTGCTGTAAAACACCTCCTTGGATGATAGCTTGATGCTTTTTGTGTCTGACCCAGCAGCCTGAGCACCATGAGACCAAAGCAGCAAAGAATTCAGCCTGTGCTACAGCTTCCTTAAAGATGAAGGTGAGAACAGGCAGCCCTTCAAGAACCCTGGCATTCTGAATATGTAAGGCCTCTGAAAATTGGCAAGAAGCTGAAGTGAATTACTAAGCAGAGCTGGGGACCAACATAAACTAACAAGTACAAATTCAAGCCTGAGTTTATCAGCTGAAGCCAGGCACATATGAGCGTGTGTGTGTGTTTCTTGCTAAAAGCAAAGAGTGAGAGGCTGATCTATTGCTTTGATGCTATTTAAGAGAAAATAGTTGCAATCCATATCATTTTGCTGTCAAATGTATTTGAAAAATGGAAAACATGTTGGATATATGTTCTGCAAATAGTTATCAACAGTGTTCCAGAAGTATTTGGTTTAGTGGATTCCTTAGAATTCGCCATTCAAATCTTACTTGTGCTTGAATTATCTTGAAATTGGCTGTTGTTCTGTACTATGGCAGAGTGAGAGCATTGCAGAGGTTAATTGTAGCCTGTCAAAGCCTCTGATGCTGCTGTTCCCAGTGGAGAGACTCTTCCAAAGGGCTTAGTTTAGTCTGCAAGAATGAGTATTTTGCTCGTGTTTTACAGGCACTGCCTCTCTGTGATCTACAGAAGGCTAGACTTAGTCTGTAGTCCTTTGAACAAGCCTGATGCACTGGTAAAAAGCTTAAGCAAATCCTAATTCCAGGGAAACATAGCTTTTACCTCTCATCATATGGATATCAGCCTGATGATTGCCATTGCATAAATAAAGGCTACAAAGGAGGGTTCCAGATTCTCATTTTTTTAATTATGTCAATTATCTGTTGTGTGGTTTTAAGAAAATGCAATGCATTCTTTTGATTCCACTGAATAAAACTGTAAAGGCACCAGTGCAAAAGTGTAAAATATTCAGGCTTTCCTTCTGCAATCCTATATGGGGGAAGCTCCTTGTAATTGCAGGAAGAAGCAGAAAGCTTTGGGGTCAGGTGGCTCATCACCTCTAACTGGTGCTTTACAAGAACAAAAAGGTAGCAGGAGAGTGAAGTGCAGGAGCTGTGGCAAATTTGGCTGGGGTCAGCAATTGGAGTTGCTGGATGAAAGCAAAATATGGCCTGTTTGTCTGGGAGCCTCTTTGAGGCTCGCTGGTATGATTGGTGCTCTAAAAATGTGAGCTGTTACTATGAGCTATTAGAGAAGGAGTCAGTTCAACGTGAGTTAGAGCAAGCAGTTGTGACAACTGAACTGTGTACTTAAAGGGTGGGCTGGTGGGGCCCCTCTTGTGTTACTTAGCTTGTATTTATGATCATAACTGTTGCTGATGGACACTGATGTAAAGGTTAATCTTCACTGCAGATATTTTTCCCTGATAATCTCCTTCATAGCTTTTTGTCACGGCCATGCTTTGCCTCCTCACCAATTTGTTTTTTCCTGTTTTTAGACCTAAATGATCCACTGTTGCCATGCACATACTGGGCTTCTGAACTGAAGCAAGCCCATAGCTGACTGCCATGCCAAGCCCCCAGCACTCAGCCATTGCAGCATGCTGGTTCTCCCACTTGGTTTTCAAATGCCACATCAGCTCGCTGAAAAGCTCACTGCATCTTGTCAACTTTTTTTTTTCCTTTCGTTTTTCCCCTCCTCACTTAGAGCATGATGAGTGTGGCAGTGGGCAGCACAACTGTGATGAGAATGCAATCTGCACTAACACCATCAGGGGACACAGCTGCACCTGCAAACCTGGCTACGTGGGCAACGGGACCATCTGCCGAGGTGAGTCTGAGATTGTAGAGACACCAGGAACTTGTCAGGCTTTATTAATAGTTGCTGACAGTCAGCTGCACTCTGGTAAATTATGATGGCTGGATTTTGTAATGATTTGCTTTAAGACATCTTCTGGCAAATAGGCATGATGGGAATTGATTTGTGCATGACTTCTTAGGAAGAAGGAAATATTTTTGGGATGCAAGGAGAAGAGAAATATTTGCTGCACAGAATACTGTCATTTGAGCTAGTGTAATTCAGCTTTTGAGTGGTGTTCACTTTTTATAAGATGTGGATAGTCGTGCTGTCACCTTTGGATTTTAAGTTTTAATGAGATGCATTTTAAATTAGGGTAATTGTATTTTATGCTAGCATCATGTGGTTGTTGTTTGACTACTTGCATCAGAATCATGACTTTTTAACATATAAATCTTTAAATATGTATTTTTGAAGATTTCTCAGTTTTGTAAACAAGAAAGAATGATAGCCAGCCTTGCTTTATGTGAAGTATTCGTTTATGGCATGTCATTTATTTAGCATTGGTTTTATGTTTTTCTTTCGGTAGAGAAAGAGAAGCAAATATCTCATATGAGGACAAAGGAAGGTTGGGTTAGTGAAGGCTCTGTCTTGAAGTACTACTGAGTTGTAACTCATACATTTATGAATTATATTTGTCTCAGAAAAAGCTATTTTTTGTCTTTTCTGTTTTCTGGGTGTTCATACTTCCTAAACACAATTACAGTAGTAGAAAACTGATTTTTTGTTTGTTTTTTTTTTTTTTTTTTTAATGACAACAATTGAAACTGAGCAATGTTCTGGATAAAACATTCTCTACAATTTGGGGCACAACTGACTGAATATTAATTTTTCCAACTCTTCTAAATTGGACAAAGAGTTCCTTAAAGGACAGTGAGCTTTGAAGTCATTCCTGATTCAAGCTTAAGTCCTTCACCAAGATTGTCCTGTCAGCTGCTCAATTAGCAACCATCAGGTTGGTTTTGATATGACTTTTATCTGGGTACTTTCCACCAATGCCAGAGCATCCCTGCACTTAAAAGCAAAATGGTTTGTAAAGGACTGAATAAAGAATAGAAAAATGTACTGAAAGTGTTGGGCAAGTTCAACCTTGGCCTGTGTTGTAATCAACAGGTGATGCCAGAGAGAAACTCACTGGTTTCAACATTTTCAGTCTTTGATTACAGTAAATATGAGTTGCAGGATGGGCAACTTGCATTTCAGAGAAGCCTGAGTACCGAACAGCCTGACTGTAATAGTTTCTTTATTATTATTATTACATTAATTATATTAATTATATTTCTTTGAAACTGGGATGTTTGGATTAGTTAATAAAAACTGTGTTTTCACACTGGTTTTCTTCATTTGCATACCTTTAATGTGCCAGAAACTCAAAGGGAAACTCTTACTGCATATTTATTAATCTGGTAATGTTGTAGTAATGAAATGGCATTAGAGAAATGCAATAATGTTTTTACTATCAAAGTTCTATTGAAACCTGAGCTACTACAATATATATTTTCATGTATAGAAATATTGCATATTGTATATACATATTTTTAGTATGCCTTGAATTGCACATGCAAGTGTAGTTATAGTTGCCTTTTTGAGATAGAGATGCATGGAAATACAGGGAAATGTGTTCTTATATTCTGTCTAGGAAGCATAAATTGGAAAGACAACTGGAGATTATAGAAAAGGATTTGCAGTCTAAAAATTCTTGAAGTCACTAAGGACAAGAATAATCCAGCACTGCATGGAATAGTCATTAGTTCTAATGAGCTACCATTAGAATCATCTGCATTTTAGTAAATTATAAAACACACAATATAAAGTACCGGTTTGATTTTCTGAACCTGTGCTGCTGTGGTTACATGAGGTCCTCACAAGTTTGGATGTTAATTGAAGAAATATTCCCATTTTGCCCACAATAGCCAAACCACCACTTGTGCCTCTTTTTTTACTAAGTTCAGCAGTGATATGTCATCAGTTACCTGCCTCAGAATTTCCTTGCACAGATTGGCACAAGGCAAGAGGTGTGAGCGTGTCAGGACAACTATAAACTGCTGTTGGCTTGTAGTATTTTAGGGCTTTATCTTCAGGCAATACAGATTGGAAAAACACAGATAAAAGTCAAGGTGATATGTGTGCTGTAATACCATCTGAAGATAAGATAAATGTTTCTGTTCTCCTTGAGACATCTGCAAGCGCTTTATAAATGTTTATATATTATAGATGTGTACACACACAAAACAATGGGTTCAGCTACTACTGAAATAATACATTCCTGTAGTTCAGTAGGAAATGTTATTAATGTTGTTCAGCAAAATCATAAACAGAAAAATTATGATTTTATGATGAGAGAAAAGGACTGGATTTGTGCATGATTCTGCATTCCATTTCAACAATCTATTTTAGCAGTGTTACAAAAAGTAAAGTCAGAGTAATGATCCTCTTTGGCTTGAGTGAATAACACATTGATAGTCTTTATAAAAAACCCAGGATACTGTTATTTTTGTTTTAGAAAAGAAAACATATGTAGCTGAATTAAATTGTATTGTGGACTACTGGCAAATACAACTCAATTACTCTGGCAGGAATTCATGTTGTTTGCGATTTTTGTGAAAAGCACAGAGAAATAAAAAGGAACAGAAATAATATGGACATGAATATAATGATTGCTGGGGATTTATGGAAAAAAACCCCAAATGAAACCCAAATATTGGAGAGGAAATAGAATATTAAAAAAAAAAACAAAAAAAACAAACCACAAAACGAACCCTGCGTAATCAGGCTGTCACACATCTTGACTAACAAAAGTTCTTGTGCATAAGGAATTGCAGTACTGGAAATGCAGTACACTGGGCTGTGTAATTAGAGACCAAATTGTGTCAAAGATGTGGAAATGGTCACAGAGGGGGGGTGGTGCAAAAAGGGCACAGACCAAGACCTGAAGGTGCTTCAGCATTGAAAGAGATACTGACATAGTTTAAGTGAGACAAAAAATGGAAAGAGAAGTGGAGATGAATACAATAAAAACTTTACAAACACATAGTTTTATATATGTATAGACAGTGAGACAATAAACTAGAGACAAATAAGATTTCCCGTGGATACTCTCAATTTCACTGTAAGAAGCAAACTTTAACAGCTCAGGCAGACACTGAAATTTGGGTAATAGATGAGAGCAGAATGAAGCTGAGGGGATCTGAAATGATAAGGCAGGACAATCACCACCAGTAAACTGGACAGAACAATGGATCCAGAATCAGGTAGATTATATTTTAGGATTTCTTTAGAAAATGCTAAGTGAACCAGAGAGATCTCTTCTGGAAGAAATTACAGCATCAAAAGCAGAGGACAGAGGTATAACTACTTGATTAAAGAAAGATTCTGAATCCACAGATTGGTTAAATTGCTCTTTTCTATGAAGGAAACTGGGAAAAGTAAAAAGAAGTAAGAGAGTTTTGGGACATAGAAAATGTTATATGTGGGTAGTGGAAGACATGTCATGCCCTTTTACTTGAATTCTCTAAACGAATTATAGAATTCACTGGGTAGGAATTCACTAGGTAGAATAAGGACAATTGGAGCAATTTCACTAAACTTCAGGGTAGGGTGTAATAGTGCAGCATTAAGGTCACACTTCAAGTGAAGGAAAAGGTAATAAAAATGGGTTCAGCAACTGAGTGCTCTAGTTAAAAAAAGTGTTGTGGTGGGCAAATGGTGGCTATTTGGTACAATGTGGTGCTTGGAAGTTTGCCTGTCACGATGGACCTCGTGGGAAATCAATGTTTAGTGGCAGTAGCTGTAGGAAAGAAGTTTCAGTTTCCTATGAGTTTCAGTTTCCTGGGACAACCAGGTTTAAACCCATAGACAGGTTTGTGTGTGTGAACATAAAACACTGTCATGGCTTCAGCTGAAGAAGCAGGGGTAGCAAAAAATACAGATGTAAATACCATTTTTAGACCTTAGAGGCTCTTGGTCTGTGTTGTGTCGCAGTGTTTCTCTGTGTAATCTTGACAGGGCTTGAATCTAGGAGGCTGGAAAACATATCGGGGGGAAAATGTCTTTCTCTGCTTTTTGTCTTGGTAAGTTCTAGTTCCAGTTCTGCTTGGCAGCCTTGCACCACGTGCTGTGCAAGTGACATGTTGAAGTAATATGTGCCATTTGTTTAAAACAGAAAAGACTGTGCCCCACAAAGTGTCCTCAGCCTCAGTGAGGGGGGAGGCAGAGAGCACTTGCTGTGGGATGTGCAGTCCTACAGCTTAGCAGAGTTTATCGCAGAGCTTGTGCCCTGTACCACAGACTGAAGCCAAGCAAAAGAACCAAGGAAGCATCATAAGGTTTCTTAAAATAATAGACAGCATTTGGGATTAGATGCCTTAAATAAGGCACCCAGGAACCATGTGCAAGTTGCCATCCAGGTTTTGTTGCAATTTGTTGTTTTCTTTTGTACAAGGAGATTTAGATGTAGTGCACAAGCCTTGTCCTAACTCTTGGTATTTTGTTGCAAATGTTTGTTTTAAAACATAAATTCTGCCCACGGACATGCTTATATACCATCAGAAAGATAGAAGTGGCCTTGAGCATATTCAGATGCTAAACAGGAGCAATTCTTCAGAAGCATGGATGAGTTGTGTTTGCTAATCTTTCTCGTGTAGCTTTGTTGTGGAGAATGAACAGAAGTCTAGCATTTAATCAAGTGCAAATACTGTTCACTGTACTTTCATATTTTACATGTACAATCTGTCTAACAGGTATATTTAGTGTGCTATTAACATCTCATTTAGTGGTTTCTACTGAGGTGTAGATTTATTGGAATGATTAAATGAGGTGGATTTAGTTACAATCACACACCGTAAAGCAAACGTGCACAATATGACTGATGCCTGGGCAGAAAAACATCAGGTATTGTAAAATAAAAGTCAAAACAGTGCTTATTTTAATTAATATTTAGGCTGTATAATGGCTTATTTCTGCCAGAGCATAGACTACGATTATTTTTTCCCTGTTATAGTTTTCTGCAGCATTACACAGGAAACACTTAAGGGATTACAACTCAATATATGGTGGAGTGTTAAAGACTAGAGCTATTATTTCTAAGTGACCCAATTCTGGTGTAATCTGGAAGTTTGGCTTCCTAATTGCACTGTGGGTCCTTATGTATTTTTGCTTTGGGATGTGTATTTAGGATTGGGCTTGTTACTGGTGGAATTAGTGGTCACTTCAGGAATAAATTTAGACCCTTAAATAAAAAGCAGCCAGATTTTGAACAATTTCTCTTATTTTTTATGTGGTATTGAGGGTAATAATATGGAGTCTTTATTCATAATGCACCTAGAATGTTTCCTGACAACAGGAGTACATCTCAGGCTTAACAATTGCTTCTGTTTGATGTCAGGAAGTTGACCTCTTTTATACTGTTTTAATCACAAATTATAACTGGGTGGACATGTTGCTTTGGCCAATGGCTCTCTGAGAGCCATCTTGCACTGCTGTCTTCTTTGTTTCAAAGCAGGTATTTTTATATTTCTTAGTCTGAAATATATTTAATAATATGCAAGATGTGTCCATGAAAGAAGTTGCATATCTTCCAATGTGTAGGCAGTGTAGTGATGGTGTAGTAAACGGATGATTAAAGATAAAATAATTTTTATATGTTACAGAACTTCTCCTGATATGAAAAATACCCAAGAGTATTTTTAGTAAGAGCTAAAGAAGAAAAAAAAAGTCATGCTCTTTGGTTATTTCTGTACTGAGTCGTCTGCTTTTTTGTGTCCCTTTTGCACTGACATCAGCAGAGCTAAGGTAGATTAACTTTAAATGTCAGCAATGGGAGACAGTCAGACGTGCTGATATCTTGATATTAAAGCATATCAGATCACTCTAAGGTAACTAACTGCCACTTAGGTTTATGTTTTTTGCATGCATGTGTCTGTTGGAAGTGGAGTTGAAAGCCTTTATGAAGCATTGGGGTGAGTTATGAGCCTAAAATGTAGGCCAAGATGGAAAGGAATAAACATGACTTTCCTGTAGCCTTGGAATATTTTTGTGACTATAAGGCTTTGAATGGTTGATATGCCTTATTATGGCTTTAATTGCTGTTCTGGTGTAGGATTCACCAGTCTCATGAAAGAACAAGTGAATTTTGACTCATGCTGAGATTTTTATTTTCATTCTTCACAGTCTTGAGCTTTGTATATTTTTCTATAGCTAATAGTGAATAAATCACTGCAAAAGCAGGCAAGTGCATTCACGTGCATTTTGGTGTCACATGGCACATGAGGAAAATGCCACGACAAGTGTGAGACACTGGGATAGTCACACTTTTAGGGTGAGGCACTCTAGATTAATTAATATAATAATTTTAAACCAGTATGTACAGCACTGCCATTAGAATTATTATAATTTTCTTTATTCTAAAACTAGTATGGCTGAACACAGACTTATTATTGAAGCCACTAATGTTTCTGTAGTCCTAAATTCACTGTACTAACAAAAATGAAATGAAAATAACAAATATGAAATGAAAAATGAAAATAACAAATGAAAATTTGAAGTTTTACTATAAGACTCTTTGTATTTTTGTTCATGATTAGAGGTTCATCAGATGTGGTACAGTCATTGCAATTGCTGTTTGTGTTTGGGTTTTGAGTTATATAAACGCAATGTAAACTTGCCACGTACTTTTAAAACTCCTTCAGTTGTGTTGTTCTTAGTGTTCTCCTAGTGCTGTTCTTAGTTTCATTGCACAGATTTAGTTGTGTGAGGTGTTGAAATTCAGATGCAATTATTTTTGTATGTGTTGGGTTTGTGACCAAGCCTTGGAAGTGGGGGGGGCTACTCCCCATCTGTTTGTGCTGCTGGGGAGGAGGAGATAAAGCCTGGGAAGGAGTGAGGGCTGGGGGAGAGATTTATTAAGACTTTTTTATTTCTCATTAATTTTGTTAGTAATAAATTCAGTTAATATCTGCAGGTTGAGTCTGTTTTTCCCATGGAGGTATTCAGGGAGTGATCTCTCTCTCAGTCCTGATCTCAGCCCAGGACCCCTTGGTTCTATTTTCTCTCCCCTGTCCAGAGAGGCAGTGGCAGAGCAGCTCTGGTGGGTGGGTGCCTCTCAACCCCCTGCACTGCTGGGAGCTAAGCTCTGCACATCCCCCCTGTGCAGCCCAGTTTTGCAGCCTCTCTAGGGGCACAGTGCTTCCTGGTGCTTGGAGCCTGTCTGTGTGGGAGATTGTTCAAGGTGATTTAGAATGCACAGTTATGGAAATAGCTCATTTAAAACACATGATTCATGTAACTTGTCAGACCCCAGATCCTGATCTCTTTGCTGTCACAGATTTCCTCACTGCTGTAGATTTATAACTAATTTAAAAGGAGTGGAGCAGTGATTTGTGCTTGCTGGAGAAGTGGTCCAGTCCAGAGAACTGTTGTATCTGTATAAAAGGAAGGAAAAGCTGTAGTTATTTGAAATATTTCAAAACTTAATCTGACAGGTTTTTCTGCGTGTATGAGTAAGTGCAAAGGGCTCAGCAGAACTGCTATGAGAGTTCCTAAGTTCAGATCCTGGAGAGTTGCTTGTTGACTCAGTTGCTGGTTGTCTCCTATTGCTTTGGTTTGCACTCACTGCTTTCAGGTCACCTGTTCACTCTGGGGTCATGGTCCTGTGCAGCATGCACAAAAAGAATTGCCAGGTGATGACAAGTTAACAGATATGTTTCCCACAATCTCCTGGCCAGTAAAACTGGGCTGTGTAGAAGGATGAGGCTATTTCAGTATTCATTGATTTCTCTTTTAAGAGCATAGTTAACAAAAGCAAAAATGTGAAAGTCTTATGTAATAATTAATTTCTGCTCCGTACTTTGTACTTATTTTCTACACTGTGTTTGAGATCATCTTAGTCAGTAACCTCTGTTTGCAGCAGATCTGTCTCCTCCCAGGTCACTGTCATCAAAACATTGAGGAGCCCAGTTTGGAGCCTTCTGAAGTCAAGATGCAGCTGGAATGGTTCATTTGTGTTACACTAGGCTAATACTTTTCTTTTTCTTCCTGTAGTACTGAAATCTAAAACTATCAATCATTAGCCCTCAAACACATCCTTAATTGAAGGAACTCATTCTCTGTGCTATTCTGCTTTTTTGACAGGAGAGCAGTAGTCACCACGGACGGTGGTTTGGTCAGCAGTACTGACTGCCTGAACTTGAAATCCTTATGAGTGAAACCCTCTCTGTTTATGTCTGCGACTCTCCTGGCCTGTCCTGCGAGCTTGACAGGCAGTTATTTGGAGCAAAGTGTCTGTTTTTGATGGTGGCTGAGAAAAATCAGTTCATTAAGAGCATCTTGAAATATATCATCACACAAAGCCGATTGCGTGGGCTCAGCTCAGAGCAGCAGTCGGAGCACAACAGCAATAGCAGTGCAGAGTTCCCTCTCTTGTGAAATCAGTTACAGTGTGCAACCATTTCAGCATTCATGTTTATGGAATAAGCACATTAAAAGGCTAGGAGATGCCAAATAACATGAAACTATTTCTACTCCCTGTAGAACATAGCCAAACAGTTTTGAAAACTGAATATAAATATCTTACTCAAATGTAAATTAAGGGCCTTGCAGTTGTTGGTTTTGGCAGCAGTTTTTGGTAAGACTATGCTGGCACCCCAATGCTGAAGAAAGTAGCTTTTCACACAGCACATAATTAATCTGGAGAGTCCTTGGTCACAGGGTAGTGAGGGTGGTAGACAGAAAAACTGCCCTATGTAGGAAGAGCAGCCCAAACAGGGAGGGCAACATATTTGGTTTGAGAAAGGTGATGGTAATCTTTATTCACCGGATCTTTACCCTGTCCTTCTCCTTGATGTTTGTTTTGGGCTGTGGTTGGAGAGAGGATGCTGGGCTAATAGGCCCTCTGGAATAACCTGGTTGATTGATTATTATGTTCTTCTAGATGGAGTTATTATTAGAGCAATCTCTTTTGGGTGAAGACAATATTTATGTGTATTCTATTTGTACAAAGTTTTTTTGGGGGCTATTCTTTGCCATAGCAGTTGAATAGGCACCATTCAGAAAACTCTTTTCAGCCTCCTCTTCCTAGTAATTTCCCCCACTTCAATACATCAAAGTAAAACTATTAAGTGATTTGTCAAATGCAACATCCATGATTGATACCTGATGCAGGATTCAGACTCTGTTCCCAGTCTGGTAAGTCTGTTCTTCAACCACTGGGCTGTGATTTCTCCACAGAAATTATCCAAACCAGTTTTAAAATACCTAAAGAATCAAGCAGAAAGGCTCCAAAATCAAGCACGTGTGAATGTGTACAATTTAGGTTGCCAATTCAGTGTTCAGTCATGTGCATACAGTCCATGCTAATAAAATTACAGGTGGTGTGGGGTTTTTTGGTCCCTCTGCCTCATTCAGTGCACAGCATAGACATGTCAAACAGTGAAGGAGACAAAAGTCCTGAAAATATGTGTTCTATGTTTATTATTTTTATTGTTCATTGTGTGACCCTATTCCTGTTAGTGATTGTCCCAGTATTTGTACTGAATATATTACCAGGTCCTGTGTTACCTGTTTTTATCAAATGCTTGCAATGCAGTGAAGGTACACTTTGTGTGCCCTTGCATGAGCTCTCTGGTGTAGAGCAGTGATGCACTCGTTTGAGCAGCTGTCCAGGTCTCCAGGCCTGTGGCTCTCACCCTCATATTTTTCCATGACTCGAGGAGTACAGTATTACTCTGTGGTTTTGAGACTGGAGGAGGATGTGAGGAAAATGGCTCAGCTTCCCAGGTGAGTGTGTTACAGCTGGCTTTCCTTTCTGCTGCTCCTGCACACCTCGTTGTTTTTCCATTCCCTTTGTTCCCCAGCTAGATTTTTCTTCTCTTCATTTTTCCTCTCCTGGCTCAAACACTATTGTTAAACATGATGAACGCTGTTACATTAATAGTGTGTGATTAAACATTTACAAACTGAGTTTTTTTTCACGGACATAGCAAAAGGCATATCCTTCAAATCTCTTCTGCCAAAGTGGAGGTCATGGGCCAGTAAAAAAACAAACAAACAAACAAACTGCCTGTTACTTATATTGAGAAATACATGGATTTTAATTTTTTTCTACAGTGCAGATTCTGGTAGATATCCATGAGAGGAAAAACTTATTAGGAACCATTTGCTTGACCACATTACTAAAAGTGGTATTTTTTACTAATAAAGCTTGGATTGCCCTGCATGTAGGTATGGCTCACTTTGTGTGAGTTACATTGGTTGGCTTGCTGGTTTTGGAGATTGCATTTATTTTTTTTGAACACTGGGAATGGCAAATCTGGAAGCTGTGCAGGATGTTTGATGGGACAATTTGCATCTTTTTATCTGGAAAGATTCTCCAGTTCAGCTGTTTCACAGTGGTGCTGGTGTTTTAGCCTCTGCAACATGCTGAAAAGTTGAGGCACCCCCTGTGTGTGTATGGAGCTCTTACCTAAAGTGTTCAACAATAAAAATAATGAATGTGGCTATGCTAAGTGAACATATGCTAAGTACAAGACTAACAGCAAGTTTAAACTCTATACTCAGAATGGTACCTGAAAGAAATGTTGCAGTGAAAAACAATCAATTCTGGAACCTACTAAAAAAACAACAAATGATGCTTTGAAGATTGTATCATCAAAATGAATTATTAGGTGAATTCAGTACACAAACTACAAGAATAATGTGAATTAAAATAGCTCAGAACACATTATGTGCAGAGGGAATTAGAAGTTAAAGTAAACCAAGCAGAAGTGGGAATTGAAGGTGTCCTGCTTTTCAACATAATTTAAAATTCAGTCATCCAAGAGTAAAAATGAAGAATTTGTATGTCATAAAACCTAAGGGTTTTAATATAAGTATTCCTGAAGGACCAGAGCTGTGTGACCTATGTTGTTATTCTGTCAATAAATACTCAGACAACTTAGTGTGTCACCTTGATGGTGCTTACCGTTTTCCCAGCCCCCCCTCCATCCCCCCCCTTTTTTTTTTTTTTTTTTTTTTTTTTTTTTTTTTTTTTTTTTTTGTTTTTTTTGTTGTTGTTGTGACCATAAGGAAGGGAATTGTCAGTCTGGACTTTTAAAGCTGAACTTTAAAACTATTCATTTATATGACTTTATTATACACAGGCACATCAAGCAGAGTTTGAAATTTTAAAATTATGTAAAATTCAGAAACTTAATTTCTGTCTTTCAAAAATGTGAAAGCAGTACACGTCCATACCTTTGTGCACGTCCATCTTACCTGTCTTCCTCTGTAGTCTTTTAATTATGTTGCAGCCTTGAGGGTATAGATTATGGGATGCTTTTGCTGCCACTGGTGAACAGACTGAATAACTGTTCTCAACAGTCACTTGTACTATCAAAAAGTCTCCACCCATTCCCTTGAGCATACGATTTCACAGTGTCTGATGGCTTTGTGAAGGAGCTGCTACTAGTGGAAAGCCCTGGGATGGAAAAAGATGGCAGCTGGGTGTGGAGCTGCATGCACACTTGCAGAGTTTAAGTAGGCAATATCCATTCCCCTGCATTAATTGTAGCGGTTTACCGATGCTCATTAATATGCCACTTTTATTACCGAGACACATGGCTGTTCTTTTTCCTGACAGCCATTATTCCTCCCTCTGAACAGAACAAAGGAAACAACAGTCATCTGATATTGCCATGACATACGTTATTTCCCAATAAAAGATGGAGGCAATCAAATCAGTGCTGCGTGCACAGCGCAGTGTTCCCTCAGCCCTTGGAGAGAGGCAAGTGAGACAATTGTTAATGTGGTAATTTTACATCTGACTGAGCAAGGTGTGTGTCTAACTAAAAGTAAGTGATTGACTCCAGTGAGACTACTTACATAATTAGGCACTTAGTTTTTCAGTTTCATGCTGAATATGCTTTGCTGTGTTTATATCATGTGTAGAATAAACACAGACAACAAGCATTCATCTTCCACTGTGGGTATCAAGGGCAGGTTGAATTCATCATTTCTGGAGAGAACTGAGTAGCCACATCCCACCTATTGCTTGTCTTTGAATCCTTGGCAAATAGAGTGGGCTTAGAAGATTTAGAAACTAATTTTCAGTGACATCACAGAGAAGTAGTTGAAGCCAAAATAAAAATGAGTGGGAATCTATAAGTAATTGCTAATGGTTATTGCCAAGTGATTTTTAGTGCTCCATTATTTATTTATACTTTTACTACTCTAAAAGCCCTGAAATTCAGAAATAGCTCAGATGTTAAGGTTTCATCCACTCAGTATTCGTGCCCCTTGCATTAATTGTTCATCAGATGAAAGCAAAAGAATCAAATAAGCACCTGCACACAGCTGGAGTAGAGAACAGGCAATATATTTACCATTTTATGGCCACTAGCTGTAACCACTAGCCCTGAGGAAACACAATGTGCACCTCAAGGGCATTTGACTTTTGGATGAGAACAGCCTGTACCGTTGAATTCTGTTTAAATTATTTGTTGCTGCATGTCATGACTGCCATGGACAGTGAGCATGGACTGCTTCAGATACACCAATTGTGAGCTCCTGGTGCAGCAACCAGCCAGCAGCACAGCAGCCCTCCTGTCCTGAGAGACAGCTAGGGTGGATGGAGCCCAGAGTCGTGTTTAAATGAACTTAACAGGCACCTGGGAGGGATGGCCACTGACTATAGAAATGATACCCATTTTGTGTACATATCTCTGTCTAATTAGAATGTGCAGGATATGGGCATGAAATAGTTGGTGTAGAGTAAGAGGTGGTTAATATCTTGATTCTAGCCAGGACAGGGTTAATTTTTACAGTGGCCAGGAGGGGTCTTGGCTAGGACATGGAGGTTATTTCAGACTAGCTCCCATCATTTTCCAGGAATGGGAGAAGGGGTCCCTTCTGGGTTGCACAGTGGGACATTGCAGTTGGCTTTTCCATGGGAGTGAGCACTCGAGTATGAATTGTTTGTTTCTTGTACACTCTTCTGTTAATATTGTTGCTGCTACTGTTCATTTTCTTATCTCATTGCTGTTTCCAGTAAATTGTTCTTATCTCAATCCACAATCTTCACCTTTTGTGCCTCCATTCTCCTCTCCTCCATCCCACCACAGAGGAAGGGGAGAGCATTGGGAGCAGCACACGGTTTCAGGTGTTTCAGTGGAAGCCCTCATTAGGGAATACTATTCCTAAACCATTGCTAAAATGATGGAATAACATTTTTAGATGTAGTTACCTAAATTCTGTCCACATGGCATTTGAGGCATGCAGGTGTTTTGTTTTTTTTTTTTTTTTTTAAATTTTCCCTCCATTGTTTTCCTTTGTGTATTACTTCTGTCAGTGTTCCTATTGGTCTGGTTGTCTGTTGGGGAGAATTACACCTAATGCATGGAATTTGTTGCATGAAAAAGAGGCTAATTACCTGTCGCTGATAAATGTAGATGTTAGAAATTTGTAAGCAGTATTTCTTTGTGCCTTGTACTTGAAACTGAAGATTGCACATTAAACAGAAATATGATACATATCTTGAAATACAATTTCAGGTACTTCTATGATGTGTTTCTAAGGTCTGAACTGCATTTTTTGTATGTGCTTCAGTCTTTTATATTGCTGTGTTCCAGCAGTTGGTGAGAAATATGCTGGCCTTCAGTGCCAATAAGCTACACTGTAGAATGTGACTAAACTTAATGTTAGCAAAGGTGGTATTTTCACCTGGATATAGTTATTTAATTGTTATTAAAACCTTAATGTCTTTCTGACACATTGCCCTCATAAACCTTGCAATTGTCTCCTAGGTCATATCAGACAGGTCCAGTCAGGCTCCATCTCTTCTAGCCAGGCATGCTAGGAACATGTTAATGAGGTAATACATGAGGACAGTCTGCTCGTGCCTCCAGAGTTACATTTGGCAGGAAATGTGTCAAACTGCTGCAAGAACTTAACCTGTTAAATTCTCATGAAATTTTGCAGGTATCCTGAGAAGAGGCATCTTCATAAAAAAATTTGTTCATGCCACTAAAGAATGTCTCTGTTCTCTTGACACTTCCCACTGTTTGGAGCACACTGCAGTGGTGAAATGCTCTGCAGGACTGATTGCTCTGGAGTGTCATAGGTTGCATCCATGGGCCCCATATGTACAGCAAAAGCAATATTTATCTGTACTTAGCTGTGCCACTTAAGCACTTCTCTCATCCACAGACTGACTCTGCTGTAGGAGGATGAAAATTTAACAGAAGATATTTTAATCCTACACGCACTACAAGTTTTTAAAACATGGAGTGGATGGAGGATGCTGAAGTTGTTGCCTGTGCAGACAATTATTCACATTTATGTGGATGGTGACATTTATTCATGGGGACTGTTGTACACACATTCAGAGCCTTTAACGTGGCCTTTTTAGTGTGTGCAGTGATAGATAAATCACTGCAGATGGGAAAATGTCAGAAAAGTATGTGGTCTTAGTAGGAAGGAGTAAAGTAGAAACTTTCATGCAATGATGTTTGAATTCCACTCACCAAGGACACAACCATAGAATGGATTGGGTTGGAAGTGTGCTGAAGGCTCATCCTATTCCATGTCCAGAGACACCTTCCACTAGATTAGGTTGCTCCAGACCCTGTCCAACCAGACCTTGGACACTTCCAGGGATGGGGCAGCTGCAGCTTCTCTGGGCAACCTGTGCCAGGGCCCCACTGTGATCTAAGAAGGGAAAAAAGGCTTCACCGCCTTCAGTGTCATATCCTGCTGTTTGCTCCTTGGTACTTAAAGCAAAGGGTGATATCTGAGGGCCCATTTCTTTGCATTTAATATCCTGCAGTCAATACAACACATTCTGTCATGTTTCCACTATTATTTTTATGCAATTAAGATGCCAGTGTAATTGCCAGAATTATTGTTGAATCCAGCCTACCCACCTTTTCATGGAAGTCCCCTGTTAAATCATCAACTTTATTCAGTCGTGTTAGATATTTCTCATTAAACCATAATAATGTGAGCTCTCTTCCAGTAAGTCAGGTGAGATTTTGTCATGAATGTATGATAATTATATTGGTGATAGATCAAATAAAAATATCTTCTGCTAGCAGGGTTATTTGCATTTCACTCGTGATGTTGAGTAGCTGACATGAAATCTTTCTTTTTATTGCCTTATTTCAAGGATGCAGGGAAATGGGTACTGGGTATAAAATGATGTGAAGACAAATAGATCTTGTAAGTTTGAACCAACAGGAGCCTTAATGGGATTTTTGTTTTCCAAGCCCAAAGTCAGTGCAGGCATTTGGAAGGTTCAAATCTGATTCTCATCAGATGTGGATTGTATTTCTTAATCTCATTATGCAGTTTTGCATTTAAACAATGCTAAAAGAAGCATTTATTAATGTTTACTTTTTATTTTTCACTGAGACATTTGCTATGCTTGTAATGATGCCTTAAGTTTTAGCTTTTATCTTTTTTAGATTCTGTGCTGTTTTGGTGGGTAGTTTTAGGTTTCATATTAAGTGTTACTAAGCTCTCTTTTCAAAGTAGATAGACAAAACAATTCCTTCTCTAGTTTGATAACAAGGACAACTTTCAGGCCCAAGAACAAAAAAAATGATGAAGTGAGAAGAAAAACCAAGGAGGATGGAGCTTCATAACCTGAAGCTGTAATTGGACAATTAACTCCAATATGCCAATGGACCAGAACTTATCAAAGTGTGAGACCTCTTGATCTGTCATCCATTTTGTGACCATTTTGGTTCATCTTGGGTGTGCCCAGCTGAACTCTTGTGCTGCCCAGTTGAGGTCTTTTAAGAAATCTCTATTTTATCCTTTTGCTCTGTCTGGTCTCTGTTCCAGGTCAGTCTCCAGAAGGCATCAGTATAGATGTGATCAACTGGTAATATATTCTGTGGTATTTCTGTGTTTGGCAAGTTTTCCAAAACTGACACCAGCTTTTGTGGTGTTGTTTGTAGAATCATAGGATCATTTAGGTTGGAAGATGCCCTTAATTCCATTGAGTCCAGGCATATGTGGTGCAGTGAGGGTGATACTGAACCCACCTGGCTTGTGAATGCAGCCACGTGGATGGATGGGCTGTCTTTGTGTTCATCCATCTTTTCCGTGTTACTCTTTTTGCAGCTGGGTTGTGTGAGTTTTGCCCTGGCATGGCATACTGCTGAGCTGTTTAGTCCCTGTATGTTTTCATATAATGTGATCAATATTGACCTGATAAATATACAGGGGAGGGAGAATGGAGCAAGTTCAGGCAGCCTCAGGAATCCTGGTGCGCTCGCGCTGCGCTCGGCGGGTCGATGGGCTCAGTCAGGTCAGAGCTCTGGGCTCTCCCTGCAGGGCCTCAGCTGGGCAGCTCAGCCCTTCACAGGAGCTCTGGGGCTGGGCTTTGTGCAAATCACTGTCAGGGTCCTGAACACCAGTTAATCAGGGCATGGGAACGAGCGTGTTGCTGGTGCCTGCAGCCCTCGCTGCAGCGTGAGGGCTGCTGAGAGGGGACTCAAGGAAACAGCACAATTGTCTGGTTCCCTTCTTGTCTCATCTTTCGCTTTCTGATTTTAATGACAGAGCCAGCGGACAGGCTCTAGCCCTTGGAGTTATTTTGGATTGTCTGTAACAACTTTTTTTTTCTTTTTTCTTTCATTTCTTTCTGACTTCCAAATTGCTGCCATCATTGTTCAGGAGCCGCTGCTGAAAGGGCAGCACCTGTGGACTGTCCTGAGGGTGTCCTTTATATTGGTTGATAGAAAAGCCAGTTAACTGAATCATAAAGCAAGGGCTTTGGGTTTGCTCTGCCACAAAATATGAAGTATATTAACTGTTGTAGTGCATTTTTTTTTTAAGGAAGCCTATTAAGTTCACTTTTTCTCCCAAGTCTCCCAGCTGGCAACATGAAATGTTACTTTGCTGCCAGGACAGCATTTCTTCTGCTGTCATCCCATGCTGGGAGTCAGGAATTCTTTTCAGCCACTTGGGTGGAAGGCTACCTCAATGTGTTTGCTTTACTGATTTTTGAAAAATACATGCTGTGAAATTAAATGAATAGGCAAATACTGTACTGTTAGGAAGAAATGTCCTTTTAGTGTCTCTTAGATTAGAATTTATCAGGAAAAATGCTTCCAATTTTGAATTCAGCATATCACCACAGACTAAACGGACAATTATTTTAATTTTTTTTTTTCTTTGCTAGTTGATTTAGTGTGAACAAAATCTATATTGACAGTCCTGAAGGCAGGAGTCCTCAACTTGGTTTATGTAGAGTGTAACACTGACTGTAAGAAGGGAAAGTGCCATTCCCTTGGCAAGGGGCAGGCTATAAACTCCAGGAGGTGAATCTTCAATGACCAGCTGCAGAGTTATGAAATATGTCAATTATTTTTACTGAGTTTTTTCCTAAGTTTTTTACTGGGCCAAGGAATACTGGGGTATATGTATTACTTTATTTTTGCAATCTGTTTTAGTGTTAGTGTCTTTGTCTTCCAATAGACATGAACCTTTGTCTTTCTGGTGCATTTTCATCTTTGATTCTCCACCCTCTTTCCAAACAGGAAACTTATCGATATTCTGCTTAGAAACTTTCATTCCAGAGTTCTTTGCTACAGAAGTTGGTCATGGATTGTCAATTTTACACATTCAAGAAATATATTTTTTTTCTCTTATGCTGATTATTTCTTTTTCAACATTAGAAGCATCTCTAATTGCGAACTTTAAACAGGAGTACAAGTGTGGCCAGCTTGAACAGTGAGAAAATGTTTAATTTCCAATTAAGTATTGGGATAGCAATGCCTTGCGGGCACAAAGGCAAGAGGGGAGAGGAATTTGTCGGTGGTGTTTGCTGGCTGGGTGATTATTAGCAATAGGAAATACTGAAACTTAATTAGAGTTTCTGATCTGGAACAGCATATTAGGTTTAATTATGTCTGGAAGTCTAATATCTTACACTTTTTCTTTTAATTAAAATACATGAATGTAAGTAGAAAGCTTTTAAGTTTTACAGTCTGGGAAGACCAAGAGCAAGAAATAACTACGTAGGCTGCATAATCTGTATTAATAAAAAGCAAAACCAGACAAACCAGTGGTAGAAGCTGAGGAAGTTGGAAGAAAGGTGAGCTTAAATACCTGACCTGTAAGAACTGAAATGAATTTTAATAGTGTACAAAGCTAGGCTTCTTGGCAGGATTCCATCCTATATCTGTGTGACCCAGTATGTGGCAATTTATCCTAATTCTGAGCTGTCATGGGGTCATACCATGCTGGTGATTGTCCCATCTTTGATGTCAAATTGAAACTTTGATTTCAATTGAACATTGAAAATCCAATACGGAGAACATTTGGAATCATACAAATGTTATCCTTGAGGGTGCTGGGGAAATTCCAGTTGCTATTCACTGCTAAACCTCAACCAGAGGAATAACTTCATCCACATATATGTAGATCCCTGGAACTCATCAGTGCACCACACTTGGTGCACTGGCATAGATCTCCCTGGGGTTTGTTTTGTATCTCGGCAGATTTTCCCTCTCAAGTGATGCTTTTGTTTTATGTTGTGAGAGATTGTGTTTATTCCTCCTTAGAGTCTGGATGAAAACAGCACAAATCCAGTAACTCCACATGCTAACCAAGTGTGGTGCACTGATGAGTTCCAGGGATCTACATATATGTGGATGAAGTTATTCCTCTGCTTGAGTTTTACAGCATGGTAACAGGTTTAGCAGTGTTAGGATGCTGCGTGAGATAAAGCAGATGATACAAAGTGCACAAATTAAAAGTGAAAATGAAGAAATAATATGGGGAAATGCACACTTAGATTGATGAAAGTGCTATTAAGGTTACTCTAATTGCTCTTGATAAGGAAATACAGTATCTTTACAGTAATAAAGATAACACAAACTGCAGTATGAGCTTAAGTGATCAGTCTCAGTGTTCATTGTTACATTTTAATCTATCCTGAAAGGACTTTACTGCTCCAGCATGGCTGATGGTGGTGATAGATGCAGAACATTTCAGCAATTCTCTCTGTTTTGACAGCTCTACTCACTCATCTGTGGTGCTCAGACCACTGGCATAGATCTCCCTGGGGTTTGTTTTGTATCTCGGCAGATTTTCCCTCTCAAGTGATGCTTTTGTTTTATGTTGTGAGAGATTGTGTTTATTCCTCCTTAGAGTCTGGATGAAAACAGCACAAATCTAGTAACTCCACATGCTAACCAAGTTCAGCTTCTTATTTTCTCTCTTTCTGACCTTCAGGTGATAGGAGGTCTATGTTTGGGACAGGTCAGGATTTTCAGTTACACGAAGGTTAGGGCTAATACATCTTTTATTCAGCCAAAAAATCCAGAAACAGAGCATGAGGTGGGATGTGAGCATTTTAGCTGCATTAATACAGCTGATGGAGCTGGGTGGGAAACTGAAGTGTGGAGGAGGAGAACAAATACCAGCTATGAGGAGGTGGTGAGGAATGGCTGATGTGCCTGCAGGTTTGTGAGTGGCTTTCACACGTGGAAGACAGCCATGCACAACTGGGGGAAACTGATAAACCCTAACACCATGGTGTGTTTTAGAGATCTCTTTGCTGCTTCTGGGTCTCTGCACTATTATTTTCATGCTGTCCCTCTCCCTGGGGTAATGAAATACCGTTCTTAATTGCAAGTATGTAAGAACAGTTTCATATACTCCACAGAGGCAATATGCTGATAAAACTTGTTTTGGATTAAAAGTCTGTTTGTTACAGAGACACGTGGGAAGAGAATAAAGGCCAGAGATCAGCAATAAGATCCTCCTGGGAGCATGGAAGTAAATTAGTAGTTTTATTCTGTTCAGGGTCTCTCTTTGGGTTTGGCTTGGACAGCAGTAGTCTGTGCCTCTCTGGAGAGCAGGACAGGCCCATGGAAACAAAAGGTGGTTGTTTGGAAGTGCAGGTATTATTTTTGTAGATGACTGCTGAACAAGAAGTAGAGCCAATATTTATAAATCCCAAATTTTAGCGATAGTAACATAAAGTGTAACTTTAGGAGCTTATTGCTTCCTGTGTTGTCTTGGTTTAAATTGCAGTTGAATATCGCAGTACAGAAAACAGCAGTCCAGGAGTTTGTAGGGAAAAAAAGGTCAGAAACTCAGCTGAATTTATGGCAGTTACATGTCCATAAGGTGCTGTGGTTTCTGCATCCTCCTGTTGCAGCAATCACCTAAAGAGTAAGGTCTTGCAGATCACCAAAATTAGACTTAGGATAAGTTTTTTAATGAGAGGCTTGTAATTGTTGAAAGTTTCTGAATGGATCTGGGCTTTGTTTCAGGTTCATTCTTGTCATCCTTATCAGTGTGGAATGCCTTTGTGGTGAGTGTATCTACAAGTTGTAACTGGGGAATAACTTATGCTTGTGTTACATAAGATAATTATGTTTCACATACAGAAATTGGTAGAAGAGCATACACGTGGTTGTGACAGCACCACCCACCATAGAACAAAAGATGTTTCTTTTTTTGTAACTTGATTATTGAATCCTACAATGATTTCAATGGGTTACAGCAAGGTTAAAACTTTGTCCTTGATAATGCCCTAACTCGAAGCTTTCTTGTGTGGCTGTATTCAGTATTGTATTGCTGGAGAAATGATTCCCATTTGTAGCATCTGAGTCTTGGACATGTTTACTGACTGTGCTTTATCACTTTCATTTTAGAAGGTCAGGTGAAGATAAAAAAGTACCTTATCTGAAGATGTTGTTAGTGAGTTAATTAGTGCAATCAACATAAAGAGAGATCTAGCCAGACTTATAGTGCAGGAATGTATCAATTTTATGTTTTTGTGGGGTTTTGTGTTGGCTTGTTTTTTTGCACCCTTGACAAGAGGTACTCCTCCCTCTGCTGCTGCCCACAGTGCTTTGGATGCAGCCCAGCACACGGGGGCTTTCCAGGCTGCAGCTGCACATTCCCAGCTCATGTCCAGCCTCTCACCCCCCAGCTCCCCCAAATCCTTCTCACAGGGCTGTTCTGGATCTGTTCATCCCCAGCCTGGTCTGACACCAAGGGCTAACCTGGCCCAGGTAGGTGCAGCACCTGCACCCTGTTAAACCTCATGAGATTCCCATGGGCCACTTCTGGAGCTTGTCCAGGTCCCTCTGGATAGCACCCCATCCCTCAGGTGTGTCACTGCACCCTCAGCTTGGTGTCACCTGAGAATTTCCTGAGGGTGTACTCAATCCCTTTATCTGTGTTATTAATGAAGATATTAAATAACACTAGTCCCCATATGGCCCCTGAGGGACACCACTTGTCACTGATGTCCATAGAGACTCTGAGCCATTGACTGTGATCCTCTGGATATTATTGTACAACCACTTTCTTCTTCATCTGACAGTGCACCCATCAAATCCATCTCTCTCCAGTTTAGGATGTTGTGGGGGACTCTGTTCAAGGCTTTACAAAAGTCCAGATAAATGGCATCTGTAGCCCTTCTCTTGTGCACTGATGTAGCCATCCCATCACAGAGGGACACTGGGTTGGTCAGACAGGACTGGGGCTTGGTGAGGCTGTCCCAGATCACCTCTCTGTCCCCCATGTGCCTTACACAGCTTTTAGGAAGATCTGTTTCATGATCTTCCCAGCATAGAGGTGGGGTCAACAGGTTGGTACTTCCTAGGGTCCTCCTTTCTACCCTTTCAGAAGACAGGTATGGTGTTTCCCCTTTTCCAGTCACTTGGGACTTCACCTGACTCCATGACTTTGCAACTCTTTTGGAGAGCAGCTTGGCAGCTCTGTCAGCCAATTCTGTCAGGGCTCTGGGGAGTGACTCCCTGGGTCCCACAGACCTATGGACATTCAGGTTCCTCAGGCGCTTATGAACCTGGTCTTAGAGTGGGAAGCACTTTGCTCCTGCAGTCCCCATCCTGCTGTCCATCCACTTGAAAGGTGTGGGAACAGAGGGAATGAAGCACAAATGTTGTTGAGTACATCACCCATCTCCTCATCTGGAACTTCGAAGTGGAACTACCCCTTTTTTCTGCTGTTTTTGCAATACCTGTTTTGCTTAGTCACTCATTATCATGGTTTTGCATGTTGGTAGCTGTGTTTATTGTAGATTATAGGTTCCAAATAATAAAAGATTTATTCACTTTCCCTATGAAGATTTTTGCCTTGAAATTTACTTAGGTATTACTGCATGCTGATACACACAAATTGGAAAGATAGATTTTTGACAGCAGCGCTTTTTGTTGGTGGTAAACTCTATATGGAATTGAAAAGGAATTGTAAACTTCTGTTGTCTATCAGCAGCATGACAATAATATTAAAAAGCAATCTCTGTCGACAAATGATGTTGTAGGAAGGAAAATTTGTACTCAGTAGGCTCCCTCATTGCTGCAACTTCTGCTAAAATAAACAAGTACAGAGAGCTTTGTTAGGAAGGCTTGAGTTGCTCCTGAACTGAAACAGGAACTTGAAACACAAAAGTGTGTTTCCTTGGTGTGGACATATGTTTGGGGCAGCCCTGAATAACAACTTGAGAAAACCTGGCATTGGAAAGACATACTTGCTCAGTATCTGCTGCTTATATTGTGGCAGCCTGCTTGGTTCCCAGCAGGTTTCACAGGCATCCTGATTTCTGACATTCCTTACTCTGTGCACAGCTGTCATTGGGTCAGGTTCTTTACTGCAGTTTTCGGAATGACCAGGAAGCAAAGTCTGTTGAGGTGTATGAAATTATTGAGGCAGTCTCTAAATTGCAAAATGCTTCCTGGGAATGTTGATGCTCCTGTGCACCAAAATGAATAGTGCTTATTTCAGCAATGGGCCAAAGCCACTCACTGTGGCCCTCGTTCAGGTTTGGAATTCAGCAGAGACCTTTGTGGTGAATTAGTCAGGATGGATCTGGGTGTGTTGCAAGGTGCTGTTACTCAGTTAGAGGGTAGTACTGAGAACTCAGTGTGAAAGCTAATGGATAGCATGGTAGGTCACCATTCAAAATACCAAAACCAGCACAATAATCTTAACAATTTATGTATTAATGATGGCTTATGGGGGGTTTGGGAGGACTTCCACCCTGAGTTCTCCTCCAGGAAGAATTATATGGTCTTGTGTATTAGTGTAATCATTGACTTTAAATATTGCAATAGCCTAAGAAGTCTTAGAAGCTGATTACAGGGAATTTTTCTATACAGCAGGGGCTTCTCATTTTGAAGTAGCATAGAAAGTGAGGTGGTGTGGGTCTATTGCTTTAGGTGTGAGTGAGCTGCTACTGTGAACCAGCTCAGTGCAGGGTGAGGTATTTTTACTAGAGGCAAAGAAGCTTTGATATTGTACAAAACTTAAAGTAAGATCTCATTGAAGATATTGTATGTCCTTCTGTCATGTTTGTTCCAGAAAGATGATTTTAAATGGGGAACATGTTCAGTGATGACTGAGGATGTGTGCAGAAATGCAGAATCTATCTGATAAAAATGGATTGAAGAGAGTTGCTTTTTTTTAGCATAGCTGTATGAAGCTTGTGAAGAGTTATTTGTACCACGTACAAATCCAGTGAGAGATAAACATCAAGGGAGAAGAAGAAAAGTGGTAAAGGACACTGTAGTTACAAGAGCAGATGATAGAAAATTTTGAAGAATATAGCAGCTTGAAAGTAAGAAGATTCCTGAGCGTTTAAGGTGCAATAATGGCAGGATTTTTTTAATGACTGATTCCATATACAGTTATTTAACAGACAAATTTCAAAGGGAAAGAGCCCAGAGAAGGCAAAGTGCTGAGAAGGGCTGCAAGGATTTGGTGATTTCCTATGCTGCCACAGTTGTAGCTGCAGCAGCAGTTCTGAGCAAAGCTCGATGTGAGTTGTGTGTGTATGAATGGAAGGAGGGAGATCAGCAGTAGAAGTCTCCGTGGTGTTAATGAAAGATGTTTATGGGTAAGGTTGTAGTGCTTTACTACATCTGTGTGCTCCTGGAAGGGGAATGGGATGTCATCTGCATGAGGGGTGATGTCTGCTGACATCTGGCACCATGAGAGACAAAGCCAGCTGTGGTCATGCACTCCTGGTGGCAGGAGCTGGGCTGGGCTGGGCATGGGGTGACCTGTCCCTGTCAACAGGCACAAGCACTCCGTGGCATGTCATATTTTCTGCTTGATGACAAATCAGGCGTTGAAGTGATTGATTGACCAGACCAAGACAGTGCCAAGAATCTGTCAGACCATGACCATGATTCCAAAACACAGGGAAGAGTTTTCTGACACTGATAAGTTATGATGTATTTACTAGGTCAAGGTCTTCTACTAAGGAGGAGGTGCAAAAGAAGTGCTTTTTAAGTAAGCTGTTCTATTTCAAGGTGTTTAAAGACATAATAAAGACATGGTTTGCATTTCAATGAAAGGATCAAAACCAGAAAATCTCTATGTGCGTTTAATACTTGGATTATTGAATAAGAAATCCAACCTAGCAGTTAATGCACTGAGTCAAAGATGAGAGTGAAACTACTTAAGGGAAGCAGTAAATGAAGAGATAAGAACATTAATATCTTATTCCAGGCAGAAGCTAGAAGTTCAGAGATACAGAGGTTTGGTTCCATGGCACAAATAACTGTGTGGATGAGGGAGCACAAGGACATCTATAACAGAACTCTGGCTCTCCCCTCAGGGAGTGGCTACGTGTAAACTCAGATGTGATCAGTGTGATGGTAGTGTGGTTTGAGATGCTGGTTTATTGTGCTGTTACTGTTTGTGTGTCTGTGCTACAGGATCAGCACATGGATCTCAGTTGCCAAGTGGATAAATGAAAAGGCAAGAAAAAAAATTGTAAGAAAATGCTTATTGTATTCTTTCATTGAAAGAAAGCTCTCAATGAGAAAAGCCTCTCTTATCTACTGATAAAGTCCAGCCATTATTCATAGCATCATATGCACCAGCCTTGAAAGAGAGAAATGAGGACAAGGGGGCTGCCTGAGAAGAGCTTAAAAACTCAACCAGACAAACCCCTACACCCTTCCTGTTTGTACCTGAAATACCAGTTTAATGTATGGATTAAATTGATGCTTCTCCATGGAATGTTCATTTTGAACTATATAAAGAGAATCTAAACCCCAAATGAAAGTCAGTGACCTGACCTGAATGAGGAAAAATTAAATTCCTGTGAAAAAAGTTCCGATCTCACCAGCACATATGCAAATGTTTAGAAATCTATACAGCCCCAGCCAGAGCAGTAAATAAAGATGAGCACCGCAGTCAGCTCCTGTATCATTTAAGCATCTGGTCTACTACAGTCAATGCCAAATTTAGTTCATGTAAAATAGATGCAAATGAATGTCTGTTGCAAAAGAGACTATAAAGTGAATATCTGCTAAGTGGAATGTTGCTGCAGCAGAGTGACAAGAAAAGATATTTCAGAATTGTGCAGAAATTCTAAAAGCCAACAGTGTTTGCTGCAGCTGCAGTTGGGTTTACAAAGAGGATCCCATCATCTTTTGGGGAAAAAACACAGTCAATATTCAGGAAAATGTGTTTTTGCTATTTAAGAGACTGGATAAACCCTATCTATGAGTATAATTCCAGTCACCCTTCTAAATACAGTTTCTCTTCCAGAGCTAAAAGCATGCAAACAGAGTATCTGAGATTTTCTATGAGAGGATTTCCTTTCTGCTTCACACAATGTCATGGAAGCTCCAGCAGGACCTGGGCAGAAGGGATACGAGCGCTTGAGTGCGTGGTGCTCTCGAGCAGATGGGCTGGCAAGCAGCAGAAAAAGCAGGGCTGAGGCAGGAGTGACAGGGAATTGGCCAAATTCCATCAAAATTCTTCCTCTCCGACCCCAACCCTGATGTTATTGTGACGTAGATAGGAACACACAGTAACACACAGAGCAGGTGTTCAGGCAGAGAAGAAGAGAAGAACTCTCTCCTTTATTGTTGACCTCGTGTCTCTCAGTTTCTGGACAGTGACCAGAGATTGGACAGAGAAGTTCCCACCTCTCCATCTCCACTGGGCACTTGAGAAGTCTATCAGGTGATATCTTTTACAAAGGAATGCAAACATGATCCTTGTTTATCTTACAATTCATGAGAACTGACTCCACTATGCTAAAACAAATCAGAAGGTTTATTTTCAGGGACAACACCCTGTCCCAACCTCGACCCGACCCCAGCCCTGCAAAGCAGTCACAAGCTGGGAACCTCCCTGCATTTTCTTGTAGCATGAGGAAAAACCTAAGCTAAGTTTCAGGTCTCGACTTGAGCAGATGACAAGCGCCCTGTTTGCAGTATTACTGGGAGTATTTTCTGATAGGAATAGCTTCTGCAGGTTAATTGTGTTTTTGTCGTTGCGGCATTTACAAGTTGCATTGTTTGTAATATTAGCCCTTGGAGTCTGCCTGGTGTGTCTGGGCAGTGGGCTTGTGGGAAGCAGCAAATCCTGGGGGTTACCTACACACTGAAATACATCTTGTATTTCCAGGTGTCACCTTCTCAAAAGATTCTAGCCTAGCCAAGGTGAGACGAACCATGAAAGCAAAATGTAGGAGTTCTTCAGACACCTGTTCAGTAAGGGCAACTTTTAAAAAGTAATAGAGACTCAGTGATTATACCCTTCTTTATTTCACTTATATTCCATGACAGTAAGATGGAAATTTATATCCATTTGACTGACTGTCCTTTTGTGTAATTTCTCTGCCACTTTGGTAAAGAAAATGTAGCTCCCTGAGAGACTTCAGAGAAGCAAATTAGAAGGACCTTTAGAAAAAATCAATTTTTGAATCCCCTTTTAAATAACCTTATTGATCGTCTTGGTCAATACTTCTGCTGGGGAGATGATGCTTGTCCTGGGTATTTTGGTCATGGAGAGGAACTGAGGCATTTCATCAGTGCTCTGGCTACTTCCCAGTGACTCCTCTCATTTTCAGAGTAGCTGGTTACCTCAATAGAAACACAGATAAGATGATGTGTGCTAAATTTGTTGAAACTTCTTTAGTTAATGAATGTCTCCAAGATGCCCTTTCAGCCTCTCTCCAGCTCCTGTCTCTTCCAGGACTGGGATCACTGCTGCTACCAGGCTTTTAGTTCATTCTTCTGCTGACAGTATGATTGACTTGTTTGGGCAGCAGCTGTGTCCTGGAAGAAAGGAAATTTTTCTTTAAATGAGGAGAGCCCCTATTAGAAAGCCTTAACTGTTGAAGTAAGGTCAGAGTGGAAGTAACAGAAGAGGTTGTGAGTACAGATAGACCAGACTGGTTAGAACTAGCTGAGCTGTCGTTTGTGACTGCTTTCCTGCTTCTAAAAGCTTATAGCAGAATATTAGCCTATATCCAATACCACTCTGCTTTACTCTCACTGAACATTTTGTTTAGTTCCACAAAAGTTCATCTTGCTGTGAGAGTTGGGTATTTTTTTTTGTTTCAGTGTGTTAGGGACTAAGAATTTGCTGCTGTTTAATTCCTCAGTTTAGTTCTTCTGAGGTGTTTGTTCATGCTGAGACAGTCCCTGAACAGCTGAAGGTATCAGCTCTGTGTCCTCTTCATGTGCCTTTATGTGCAGGGTGGCCCCTGGTTGTTGGCAGGTGTGTGGTATGTGCTGGGGCACGCAGGGCTGCTCCAGCTGTGACCTTAGAAGTCCTTAACAAGCAAGATTCTGTACAAGCTCTGTTTTTTTCTTTTTTTTTCTTGTAATAATTCTTGTCTAATGGCTCAAGATTTCCCCCCTCCCCAATTCTTCTAGGAGAGAATGAGCTGCACTGTAGATTTCTGTAGATAATATTTAGCCTTTCTCCTTTCAAATTAAATGTTTTGGTGTTCGTGTCTCAGTTCTGACTTCTATTAGACATTAAATGCCTGTCAGGGATACATGTACTTGTCAAAGCTGCTGCAGGCTTTGGGGAAAAGCTGTGATGCATATTAGAAATATATGATGTTAGCTTTATTGCAGAGCTGTACCACTCAAATTGCCACCCCTTACATCTGTGGCCATCATTAAATGTGCAAAAGGCCAAGCTGTAACTAAACAGTACTGTAACTGTGTTGGGGATGTGCCAGTGGCATAAATGGGGAAGACAACAGCATGTAATAGCCTTCTGGAGCTAAAAGCAATTTGCCTTAGACTGATCTGCCAACTCAGAGCTTATTTGAGAGAGCAGTCATTGGGGTTTCAGTCCTTGGAGTGGACACACTGTGTTTGCACCAGTCCTGCAGAATGTTCTTTTCCAGTTACTTGCAGTGCCTTTGCACTGATGCTTCATGGTGTTCGTGTACATGTGACAATTGTGCAATAAAATATCTTGAAGAGCTGTAATCATTAGAGTGAATGATTGATTTGTATTAGAAGTAGCAGGACAGTATCTTTACTCTTAATTTTACATGAGAAGTTCTTTCACAATCTGTACACTTAAGGATTATAATTCTTAAACTGAATCAGGACCATTGGTTTATATTTGTTAAGGTTACCTTTTAGTCATCATAATCTGTTTTCAGACTATTTTGTGCATCATATGTGTAATGACACAGTGGCTTTGGTGACTTTTGTAATTATAACAGCTTTTTCTTTTAATTTCTGTTCAGTTTTAGGTGTTGAAAGCTCATTCTTCCCTTTATGGGATTCTTCTGCCTTTTCAAGTCATCAGACACTTCTCTTTTGATTTTTAAAATTTAAATATTAAAAGATGTGGCCAGAATTCTTGTGCAGCCAACAGTATTCCCTTTTCCTGGTGATTGGTTGTCATTGAGATTTTACATCTAGGGGTGCTGTCATTTTTCTGTGTGTTTTTTCAGTTTCTCACTTCTTCCACCCTTTCACACATCCCAACTGTTTTGTTTCATTTAATTTCTTCTTCCTCTGCTCCTTTTTACTTTCTTTGTGTTTTTTTTTTTCCCCCTGGAACTTTTGGAAGAGAAAGATAAAATTCATCTGTCCCTTCTATAGAATGGCATTTGAGCAGAGCTCCAAGTTTCCTGCTGGTGATTGTCCCTCCTCTTGAAGCCCAGCTGGCATTCCTTCACTGGCATTCTTCAGAAATAGGTCAAGAAATGTTATTCAGAGCCCCTTGGGCCACTTGTCCTTCGGATCTGGGGTGCTTTATCCTCTCTCATCTCAATTACTGGTAATTGCCAAGCAGTGCTCTCTTCAGCCCCATCCATTCCACACCTTCCAGTGATGATGGATTCTTTTCAGCAACAGAGAAGGAAGGTGGAATCAGTGCCTTGTTGCCAGCCAAGGGCTTCCATGATCCATTTATAGAGAGGAGAATCCTTCTAATGAGGATTGATTTCTTTCTGTTTGTTTAGATGTGTTCTTGCTTTTGTGTGCAATAACTCCCCATCTGCAAGATAATGCAGATTTTGTATTTGAGATAAAGGCTTGGATTGAATTTCCAGCTCACGTGCTCTTGTGGTAGTATTATTACTTAGCTGTAGTTATGGTTCTAATATTAATTGGCATCAGCTTTTATAGACAGGCTGAATTTCATAGAAACCTAACTTAAAATGCACAGAATGAGAAAAATACCTCTTTTGAAAGGCTCCTGCTGAGCTGATAACAGTCTACAGGAAGACATCTATTTAAACAGAAATAAAGAAATATCAGAAATAGCCTTAGGTTGTTCAGATCTTATTTTCAGCTTTGTTAAGCTATTTTCAGCTTTGTTAATGCTGTTTCTAATTTCTACAGCATTTCCAACCCCCTTAATTTAGTTTGTACTGCCTTTGGATCAATTAGTACACTTGATGAGACACTATTAGCCTCTGCCTATTTAAAACAAGGGAAACAACAGGATGGATTTTCAGTGTATTAAAGAAACTGGAGTTCCTCCAAAGACTGATTTTTCCAAATGACAAATCTCATAGGCTGGCCAAGCGGAAACAGAAATTCTGTGTTGGGTAGCTGTCCTGTGGACTTATTTTCTCACCCCAGAGACCAGAGACGTCTTAAACTGATTCTACTACTGACATCATGGCTTCAAGATTTCTTCCTTCTCAAAATGTATATTCTCATGAGGATTGTTACCCACAAGTTAATAGTAATAGAGGTAGAGCCTCTATTCAGGAAAAAAAAAAAATTAGACAAAAATCTCCTCTTCAATATTGCAAGGATTTAGAGAGATTTCCTGATGTGATGGCAATGCTGTTAGAAACCAGTTGGGATCACATTCAGCTTTCCTTACATCACTAAGAAACTTTACATTCTTTTTCTTGGAGACTAAAACGTGCAGGAGTTAGGACAGAGAGAAGGCAGCTTCTCTGAACATGCCCTGCATGATCCTGCTCAGCACAAACATAATCAAGGTGCTCATATGTTAGATTTAGGCTTCATTGGATCTCTGTGCCCTGGTGTATGACAGGGGGGTTTTTTTGTTGTTATTGGTGGTGGTGGGGATATGTTGGGTTTTTTTTAGGGAAGTATTTGCTATTATAAGCTAATGTAAAACATCAACTTTATTGCAACATTCTTCTATAACTGGGTATATTCAATTTTGTTTTATGTCACGTTATCAACTGTTCCTGCCCTCTGCTCAAAAGCATTGGCAGCACCAAATTGTAGTTATTAATGTAAAGCAATGCTTGCTACAGGCTTATTTGGTACATGTTACTGCAGCACCAAAGTTCAATATATGAATTTTGTATGCTAGAGACTAGATTAGGATGTTTCAGCTGGGAGAAACTACCTCTATTTATCTTTGTGTTAAAATTATTTGGGGGGCTGTTATATTTTGTTATTTCCCTGTGAGGTTCTGCTTTTTCATGAGTGAGCAGTATCATTTTCCCTCAATGTTTTGACTGTTTATTGTTCCCAGGGGAGACCTTGTTTGTTTGTCTTGCTCCTGGTCTGTCACAACATTTTTAGTTTGACTCAGATTTCTTACAAGTTTGCACATGGCAAATCTTGTAATCTCATTTGGCTCACCAAACTTGGTACGCTGCTCTGAGAAACATTCCCATTTCACTGAAGCACCTCCTCAGTGCCACAATACAGGTAGATCTAAGTCACTGTAGAAGTTGTATTGTGATGCTGGATTTGTTGATTTATTCAACAACAACAAAATACAATAGGTGAATGACCTGGGCTGAATTCCCTTGAGTATCTAATATATAAGTATCTTATTCCTTTATGTTTCTTTTGGAAACAACAAAAATCAATTCTTTCTTAAGTATCTTCATTCAGCTTCTTAATGTCTTAAATGTGTATTTAAATACCCTAATACTGGTCAATTGAGTAAATGGGATTGTGGACCCTGAAAAAGTAGCAACATCCCAGTATTACTTGTCAAGTATCTGACACTCCACTGTAAGAAATGCACCGTCTTTATCTTGCCCTATAGCTTTTGATGTTCTGCCAACCCCCTGGAGCTTGAGAATTACTGTGCTGGCTAATGTGCCATATAGACCACAGTTTAAAAGGTTTATTTTAGATGGATGCAATAGTCTGTGGCAGTACACTGCAGGCAGGGCAGACTGAGGCATCTTGCCCTGTTTCTGACACTATTTTGTGGTTAAATAGATGACTTCAGAGTCTGGATTACCTTTCAGAAGTACAAGCCTGTCAGGCTGTGCACTCCTGTGCAGCAGATTTCTCTAGGAGCAGTTCTGGTGCTGCTGCCCATAACTTGCTTCAAGCCCATTTGTTGGCTGCACAGTTACCAGATTTCTGGTCTGATAATAAAATGTCAGTTGCTGAAATGTTGACATGTTGGCTGCAGTGCACAAGAGTGATAGTAATTTTAACTAGTAGCTTGCTTTCTGTCCAATATATGTTTTTATTTCAGTTTTTCTGTTTATACAGCAACAGGACATCATTATTCCAGTGCTTACAGCAGTAGATTTGTTTGCTATTAATGACAGATTATGCACACTGTAAGGGATTTATTTTCTTTTTGCTTTGCACTATTAGTCATAGTGTAGAACTGGTAATTTTACTGGGAGATTTTTTTGGGAAAAAAAAGACAAAAAGAGCATCAACATAGCAGTAGTGTGCATAAAGTTTCAGAGAGCTGTTCAGAGAACATCTTTTCTCCACAATTTGACTTGTTTCATCAGTGTACATTAGAAATAAGCTCTTGAGTACTGCTCAGTGAAACTATACACTTTTTAAAAAAGTCAAATCTTACTTAACTCAAAAAGTGTCTTTAGACAGAAATTACTTCTGTATGTATCCACTTGTGTAAGAGCACTTAAAGTTTGAGATCTCAGGAGTGATTTTTTTTTTTTTTCACTGGAATGGAGAGGATGGTATTTGAAAAGTTCCTTTAGTCTGCTGGAATTTGTATTAGTGAAACAATACTTTACTTAAGTACTTGTGGTGCTTTGTTTTTACTTTCTGCCTGGTATTATTAGGCATATTTTCAACTTCACACTTGTGTAATTGGAGGTGGAATCACAGAATGGACAGGATTGAAAGGGACCGCAGTGGGTTTTCTGCTCAAGCAAGGTCACCCCAGAGCACATGGCACAGGATTGCATCCAGGCAATTCTTAAATATCTCTAGTGATGGAGACTCCACACCCTATCTGGGCAACCTGTTTATTTGTGTCATAGGTGGACTGTACTTCCTTTCTTCCTCATTCAATCTCTCATGCTGGCATCCCCACCATGACCTTCCCCTCATTCTGGCCCCACCTGCAGATGCTGGCACTGACTGGTCCCTCTCTGAGCCTCTCCTTGCAGTATCCCTCAGCCACTACAGGGTCCCCCTTCACCATCTTCCTCCTGGCAGTCCCTCAGTCCATCTCCAGGGGATGCTCCAGCCCTTCACCATCTCTGTATCCTCCCCTGGCCCAGCTCCCTCAGTCCATCTCCAGGGGATGCTCCAGCCTTCACCATCTCTGTATCTCCCCTGGCCCAGCTCCCTCAGTCCATCCCCAGGGATGCTCCAGCCCTTCGCCATCTCTGTATCCTCCCCTGGCCCAGCTCCCTCAGTCCATCCCCAGGGGATGCTCCAGCCCTTCACCATCTCTGTATCCTCCCCTGGCCCAGCTCCCTCAGTCCATCCCCAGGGATGCTCCAGCCCTTCACCATCTCTGTATCCTCCCCTGGCCCAGCTCCCTCAGTCCATCTCCAGGGGATGCTCCAGCCCTTCACCATCTCTGTATCCTCCCCTGGCCCAGCTCCCTCAGTCCATCCCCAGGGGATGCTCCAGCCCTTCACCATCTCTGTATCCTCCCCTGGCCCAGCTCCCTCAGTCCATCCCCAGGAGATGCTCCAGCCCTTCACCATCTCTGTATCCTCCCCTGGCCCAGCTCCCTCAGTCCATCCCCAGGGATGCTCCAGCCCTTCACCATCTCTGTATCCTCCCCTGGCCCAGCTCCCTCAGTCCATCCCCAGGGATGCTCCAGCCCTTCACCATCTCTGTATCCTCCCCTGGCCCAGCTCCCTCAGTCCATCCCCAGGAGATGCTCCAGCCCTTCACCATCCCTGTTCCCTGCCCTGGCCCTGCTGTGTCTCTCCTGTGCTGAGCCCAGAGCTGGTCCCAGCACTCCAGCTGTGCCTCTCCAGGGCTGAGCAGAGGGGCAGGATCCCCAGCCTCGAGCTGCTGGCAATGTTCTCCCTAGAGCACCCCAGGACACCATTGGCCTCTTGTCCACAGGGCACTGCTGGCTCAGGGACAATTTTTCATCCACCAGGACCCCCAGCTCCTTCTCCACAGAGCTGCTTTCCAGTAGGCCAGATGAATATCTTTGAAATAAACACTAATGTCTTCAAAATAAGCAAAATTGTTGTATCTGATGTATGTATGTATCTCCACACTACACACACACACACACATATATATATATATATAATTCTTGGCTTGAGGAGTATGCTTGGGTGTTAAACAAACTGTCATGTAGAATTATGCTCAGCATATGCTGATTTCCAGTAAGGCACATGAAGACTAGGTACTGCATCTGAGAATATACTACAGTGATTTATGTTTCTGATCATTTTATTGAATCATGACATGGCATTGTTTTATTTCTTATACTTGGTGAGTGACATTTTCATATGAACAAGAGTATCAAAACAATGTGCCATTGCATTGCAAAGTACATTCTCATTTACCATAGTTTATACTTGGCAGATAAAATAAACATGGCCTGAAGCAGTTTCCTTTCTAGTCCAGATCCTGGTTGCTCATGGTGCTGAAATATTTGAGATGCCTTTGCATCAACACTTCAATCTAATAATTTTAATTTTGTCTTCAGATATTTCCTCTGTAGCTGTTTATGCTTTAACCCAGTATTTCAGTAAAGTTAATTCTCACAGAAGTCACTCCTATGATTTGTGACTTATTTCAAAGAACACACACTTTGTGCTCATTTGGAGTTTGTTTGCTTGTTCTTTTAAGGAGATACTTGCAGATTCAGGTAATATGTTTTTGGAAACTGCTTTTAGAATATTTAGTGAAACCACTCACAGATGCAGTAAGCTGCATTGCAGGGCAGGACTTGGGGGGTTAAAATTGTTTGTGTTTTATAAAGTCAGGTGCTCATCATCTGCCAGAGCTGCTGTTACCAGACTGCAGAACGTCTCAGTATGAGGATATTGAGAACAGAAACCTGCAGGTACAGATATTCAGAAATACCTCACTCTGCTTTGCCAAAGCCAGTCACAGCAGGCAACTGGAAAAAGCTAACAACCAAACCAATCCTATCTTATTTCACATCATGGCTTATATAGGGAAGAATTTCCACAAATCAGGTCATATAACTGTCCCTTTGTGTTCTTCCAGATCACTTCTTGGGCCTTATTGTTTGTAGGATGTCTGCAGGATCTGTGCAGTGGTCCAACTGCTGTGTGGCTCTGGTGGGTCCTCACAGTTGAGAACAACTGTGAAACATATGCCCATGGTTTTCCCTGAATTAATTAGGGAATATTGCAGTTATGTTTCTCCATCCTAAAATTTTTCAACGCAGAGTAAAATCTAATTTTTTTGACAGGACATGATTAAATGGGATGCTTAACCTTGATTTGGGAAGGGTGCTAACCTCTGACAAGCAAAATTTCATTTTGTGGAAAATTTCTTGATATTGCACTTTTTAAAATTATTTATTTTAGTAGTTTCTTATCTATAAACAGTCTTGCAATTCTTATGCACTTCAGAATGCCTAGCTGGGAAACATTGTTTGCATAATCACAGAATGTATGTAAGAATATATATGGCAGGCATGTGATCAAATCTCTTAAGAGCAGTCAAAACTAAATTTGTTGTTATTCAGGGAAGCAAGATGTTAGGAGCAAGTAGAAGTGTGTGCCACAACAACAAAGATAAATGCCACAGCTTTGCTCGTTCCCCACACAGCATTTATGGATATGAAGCAGTTTAGTCATGATATCAGGGAACTGATACATCTGTTAAGAGAAATGCATTTTATGCACCATAAAATTAAATGTTGCATTGCCAAGAAATATAGGAAGTATTCCTACAGTTTGTTTTTGCAAGCTAAACATTGTAACGAGATACCCTAAGAAGGTGGAACTGGAAATCTGTTTTGAAATCATATTCCATTAGGGACGCACACCGTACTTTATGGAAGGATTACAGCTGTCTTTTATGGTGCTTTATTTTTTTCTACACTGAGACTGAACTGTGTGCTGTTAGCAGACTAATGCATAAGAAAGATATTTCAAATTTATGTTGAACTATATCATCCTAAATGAATCTAAAGTACTAAAAAAATCCAGGCAGCATCTGTCCCCTGGTGCTCCTGAAGCACAGTTAGCAGTTTGGGAGGCAAACAAACGTTATCTGGAGTGCTTTGCATGTGTTGGGAAAGAAAATTTTGGCCAGACAATCCAAGCTTTGAGGGCTGTGCTTCAAGTTCCAGCGCCTCTGGTAGAATCATAAAATTGTTAAGGTTGGAAAAGACGTACAAGATCCCTTGAGTCTAACTGTTAACCCAGCACTGCCCATCTGTCAAAGGTTTGACGTTGGCACAAGGCCAGTGCCCCCATGAAGATATATTGTCCCTAGTGTTTGTTGTGAGATGCGACCAAAAACTGAGCAAAACAGTTTCTGATTTAGAAAGCAAAAGAAAAGAACTTTATTACTTATAATATGTAAAGAAGACACATACAGAAGAAAGTGAAAACTTTAAAAAAACACTCTTCCTCCCCCCCCTTAGTTCTCAACACAATAAAACAAACTAAAAATTCCTAATCAAGTTACCACCTTTTAGATAATTAATCTTTAGTCCATTACCACCTTTTTGATAATCAGTACTCAGTTCATCAAGGAGAGATAGGAGTTTTCCTTGCACCACATCGTGGCCTCTTCCTCTATGTCCAGTGCTCTCACCACTGTGCATGGACCAGAGCTGCTTCTAGGGTTTCTCTTTTTTAAAGATGCTTTGGTTAGTTCCAAGAAACGACAGCTTCTCAAATTTTGGGACACCAGTCCCCCCCAATATTACCCCCTGGGGCCGAGGGGCCTTGAGAACAGAGCTCTTCCTCTCATCTCTGTTCACACTACTGTCCACTCTTGGCTCCAAGCCAATGCCTCTCCCCAGATACAGCTTCTATGTTACAGAAAAGAAATGAGTCCATCCATGGCTATAAGAACAGTCCAGGTAAAGACCACTCCATCATCTCCTCCCACCTAGAATTCTTTTCAGCATTCTCTGACAATCTTCCACTTGCACAAACTTTCATCATCTCTGCTTAGTTCTCTCTATCTTTCTTCTTCAAATTCAGGAGGATTAGCATTTATAAAGTTTCCATCATCTACGAAAAGGGTTAAAATCTTGGGCTTTGTTTCCCAGAACTCTCATGGTATCTTTGCTGCTGGGCACTCTTCTCACGCCACCCCCCCATACTCCTTCGGCCGGCTGCCCGGCTACTGATATCAAATTTCAAGGTGACGGAGATCACGGACCGGTTTCTCAGTCTCTCTCTCTCTCTCTCTCCGGGGGGGGGGGGGGGGGGGAAAGAGGGGTTAAAGAAGGCTGTCTGATGCCTCTCAAGGTTCTTGTACTCTCTCCACTCTTCCATCCTGCAGGATTTTTCCTCTCCCCCTCTGTGCCCAGGCTCCAGCCTTACCTCACCCAGGCCGCATGGCTTCCCCTCCCCGCCCAGCCAGCCGCTGGGCAGGGGAGATCCCTCCGTCCTCAGGGACCGGAACCAAGAGAGAGCTTTCCGGGGAGCCCTCTGCTTTGAACCCCTTGTGTTCTCAGAGGCGGATCCTTGTCCTCAGTGGCCACACCAGGTGCCAGTCTTTAAACCTGAGCACTCATTGGTTTGACCACTGAAGTTCAAAAAACTCATTTTTTTCCAAACTACCACACCATCCCATCCCTAAACCACGTCCCCCAGTGCCACATCCACGGGTCCTTTAAATGCCTCTGGGGATGGGGACTGCACCACTGCCCTGGGCAGCCTGTTGCAATGCTTGACAGCCTTTTTTTTGTGGAGAAATTTCTCCCTGTATATCCAGTCTAAAGGCACACTTGAGCTAGTTGTAAGGATTTCTCCTAACTTCAGTTTTTTGAAGAACAAGACATTGTGGTGGAGCCTACATGGCAAAATAGAGAGTGCACTGATGCAGAATCAGTGAAGTCAGATTGGTGACCAAGGTGTCACTGCTCTGAAAAAAAGAAACCAAGATCAGAAAGCAACCAAGGATCTGCATATCATTTTCCTTTCAGTTTGCCATTCCCTGACATGTTGCTACTCAGTTCTCTACAGAAAATACAAATAGAGACAGGGAAGAGGTGGCAAAATCCAGTCAACATTATGCATGTTTTCTAGATATCAGCTGAAATATTTGCATGATTACATGTGCATGCAAAGACACAAGTCAGCAGTATGGTCTTATAAATAGTGACAGTGATGTACTCCTTGGAGTCTTGTAGCTCCAACAATTTAGAGGGTAAATTCTTAGGCACTGTGTAAATTGGTATAGATTACTAATTGACACTAGCAGAGAGGGTGGCCCCTTGGGTTTCTGAAATGCTCTTGGCTCATTCCAAGATTATACAAACAAAGATTATATTTGCTTTTCTGCTCTTACTTGTTAAATGCATTCTTTATTAAATTATATTTCTGTAGTTAACTCTGTTCTGTAGAAGTGCCTGGCAGGTTCAGGCTTTTAATGCTTCTTCCTCACTGGGGGGTTGTAAGGCTTAATTGTTCATAATGTATAAAGGCTCGAGATGAAAGGATTTATTTAAAAGCAACATATTATGATGATTATAAAGCTGATGGTGATGTGTGTAACACCTGCTGTCACACCAGCTTGAGAAAAAGCAATCTCTGCTTTTAGACTGAAATTTCTCTGAAACGGTGAGACCAATATAATTTTTCAAGGCTTCTTTTTTCCCTGGAAAAAGAAGGGAAAAATTCAGAGACAAATCTGGTGTCTCTTTGAGAAGCCTAAATATTGAAGTTCGTTCTTTTTTCTAATGGATAAACCTAATTTGGTAAGATTATATCAGGTAAATCCTGGTATTGAGACGAACATGTCTTTTGACACTGGGAAAATTAAAATATTTGCTAAAAATATACTTTTTTATTTTCTGAGAAGAATCTACTGTTGTGTAATATTTTAGCTACTGAAAAGCTTTATCATTTAAAGAGAGAAGAACTGAGATTAATTGTCTCCAGTTAATAGTTACTTGCATTCTCTTTTTGATCCATCAGCTGCAAAAGTCAGAAGAGGTGTAGGAGTGCAAAAGTTATCCAGACCTACATGAGAGAATTCATTATTTAGTGTGATATGTTTTAGCACTGTGTTTGAATCTCTCTTCCTCCACCTCTCCAACCCCTCCTCATTGTTTTCTTTGCTATTTTTTTTTCCCCTTACATAAACTTGGTCTGAACTGAGACTGAATGCCATGGGGCATTGCTTATGGGATCCAGGGCTTTTCATCTCTTGATTGCCTTCTTGGCAGCATCTTTAGTGAATTCAGACCTCTATCTGTTAGAGACTGCAAGGTAAGTAGATTCTGTAAATCGAGATTAACTGTTAATTCTGTTCCTTAATGGGGAGCTGTCTGTATCTAACATCCATCTCTGCTGATAAGCAGTGAGGGCTGGGGGGTGTTGTGGGGGAGCTCTGGAAGTTTCACCTCCTGAAGTCCTTCCTGTTGTGTAAGCAGGGGACTCTGATCCCTGGAACTGACAATTCCTGTCCTTCTGGTGTTGGTCAATAGAATGTGGTCCAGTTTTGAGAAAGGAGAATTTTTTTTGAGTGGGATGTCCTGGCAGAATGAGTGAGAAGTGGAAGGTGATGAAAAAGCCTATTAGAAAATGTTTTCAGAGATGCCACTGTAGCTGTTACTTGCAGCATAAGTATAATACTAAATGGGAGAGAACACCTGAATTTCAGTCTGCTTGTTTAAAAAGAAACAGCTCAAGGTCTCTTAATGTCTTTGCAAATTATTTGTAAATTATTTGTCTTTACACATGCCTGATCCAGATCTGAAAGTCCCATTGCCCTTGTATTTCCCATTTCAGCTATTTCACCTTCAAAGAGTTAAATACTATCAATAATTCCTTGGTTTGTTATTGCATATTTCATGCAGCTATCAAAACAAGGGATTTTTTTTTTTCAGATTCAATTATCTTTGCAACAAGGTACGAGAAGCCTTAAAAAAATATTGCTGAATTTGAGACTTTAGAGGCTGTGATTGCACACAGTTGACATCCTCACTTCCAGCCGTGACTGAAAATGCTTTCTTAAGGTTTCTCTACAATTTCAAAATATAGTGTTTCTCATATAGAGAGTTACCTCATTCCAATGTTTTAGTAACATTGTAGGCATTTTTGTTACAGCTTGAGCATCCTGATGTTTTTCATAACACCCAGTTATTTGAGGGTGCTGGATAGGTTTTTATTTAGCAATATAGAGTAAATCTCTCACTCTGAGGCAGGATGTTCCTCGTTGGTAACCAGGCCTGTGTTTTATTGGTGAGGATACCTGTCTACAGGTGCTACAGGGCAAGGCAAGAGGAGTGAATTAAAAGAGTATACATTAGGAGTAGTCCAGCTGCTCTTCTGCTGAACGTGTCTACACATTGTGTTGTATGGATTGGAACAGTGGGATGAGAGATCTGTAGCATGTATGTTGCTGGAAAATTATTTTTATGTTGTCTGAATATTCCATATACTGTACTACGAGCAAGCAGACCTTGGATTGCATGTGCTGCTGTTGAATTCAGGGTTTTTTCAGTGAGCTCAATAAGATTTGTATGTAAGGTCTTTACAAAGTTGTGGTAATAGATCAGGCAAGAGAAAATGCTTCTGTTGTGCTTATGGAACATGCTTCGTTATCCTTAACTTAGGATTGATTAAGCATTACTGATTTCTAAAGAAACAGCGTTATGTTTGTAAATATAAATTATTCTATACCCAATTGTTCAAACAAATGGGGAGGGTAATAAGCACATTTATGTGATGCAAAGAAAAACTGCAGTAGTACCATGTGTCATGTCATTTCTCACAGTAAATTTCAGCTCGGTTTTGCAGTTTAAACTGTTGGCTTGAATTTTGAAAGATGATGTTGGGTTGGTTTGTGGAAGAAGTATTCTGCCCTATTTTGTCATGCTTATTATTAGGTTACTAGAGAGACAGCTGCAGTTGGCTTAAAATGGTGCACTAAAAATATTGAAGAGTCTAGCCTTGAGGAAGCAGAGCAGTAAAATGGCAACAAGAATATTCATTTAGCACAGAGTTATCTGGGGATGTGAGAGATGCTTTCAAAAGCATAATCTATCACAGGACAATTTTTGTTACATTGCTTTTGTCCCTTACTGCTTCTATTGATCTTTTTCAGATATGTTTTTCAAAATTGTCACATATCTATCTTCAGAGCCATAAAATAAGGTTGACATTAATAAGGGTTTTGTATAGTCATTTTACCAAGGGAGCAGAAGGGACAGATTCTGTCTATTCAATATGCTTTCTGAATTAATTTAATTAAATATAGCTTGTTTGTTCATTAGAAAAGATTTCAGGTGAAAGTGTATTAATCAGGGTGGGTAACTTGCACATTAAATAGTAAGCTCCATTAATGGGGTAGTACAAAGGAAATTATTAGTATTTATCACTGTGATTCATTGTACTAATTTTCAGGAGTTTAGGTTTCATTTTTCAAAATAATTCAGCATTTCCAGCCAAAGAGCACTTGAGCCCACTCTGAAAGCATCCAGATGAATGGCCTGCTGCTCATCTACAAATGACCACAGCTTGATTACACACCAGTCAAGCAAAACACCGAGCAACAAGAGAATTTGGCAATATACAACAGGAAAGAAAGGGCTCAGAGTTCAGAGCCTTCTGAGAGATATGCTCAACCTTCCAAATTCCCCTGAATCTTAATTTTGCAAGTGCTGTGTGACAGAGCACTGGAAACTTGAAAAGATTCACTGCTACATCAGCTGAAATACCCTACTGGCAAACTCTAAAATATTAGTTCACCACTTTGATAAATATTATGTAGCATGCAAGTGTATAATAGACACACAAACTAACACACAATATTGTGCGTGCCTATTATATTGCCTATTATATTTGACATAATTTCTTCCGATGTATTTGCTATTCTTCATAATCCTACTATTTTTCTATTTTGTCCTTTTTTCTGTCTTTCACTCTGTGCTCTCTGCCAAATTTGAAAGAATTACTTCATGCTTTTCTGAGTGCTTTGAAAAATCCTCATCCCCTGACTTAAATTCTGAGTTCATTAATCTTTATTCAAATTTAGCTCTCATACACTTACACGTTTTGTACTGCCAAGATTTGGAATTTTACTACACTAGGCAACAATTATGCTAATTATGTTTGTGAAGTATCTTTTGTATGTGAAATTTCTAGAAAAGTAATTCAGGAGTAATAGCTTTACAATCAGCTCATAGAAAACCTGAAATTTACAGGCTCTTCCCAAACTGAATAACCCTCCTACATACCACACATAAAATCTGAAGCATAAGTTGGGTGCAAGCTCCTCAGAAAAGACAAACCCAGCTGAGGGTTTGTCTTCCACTCTCAGCTGTGTTTGCATCCTCACTGCCAGACTGACCCACACTTCCCATCTTGCTTCAACGTGCTGGAAGAAAATTCCAGGACCGTTCTTCTGCCCAAAGTTCATTCCTGCCAGATTTGTCCTTCCCTGACTGCAGCCAGCTGTAAAAGGACTCTGGTGGCATTTGACAGACTGTGTGTGAAATAAGTCACACCCTGTGTCCAATGGATGTAGATCACTGAACCAAAAAGAGTTTTGTACTTTTATAGATGATAGTGTCACACTTGAGTACAGAGGAAAAGAGCAGTCTCTACTGCTCCCTTATTTTAGCTCTGTGCTTTCCCTTCACTTTCTCAGCTGTCCTCTAAACCCGCCTGAGCAACTGCTGTCATCTGATTATTCTGGTGTTTGGCTTACATAGTTGGATTGTTACCAACTGCACCCCTGTGTGTACTTGTCTGAGTAAATCCAATCAGCTAATGAAATTGTGGTCCTTCCATCAAATAGTTATCAAATTCCTTGTATAGTTACACTAGCCCATCTCTCTTCCAACGTGGCGTATTTTTGTTTACCCAGGCAGTCTGTGCCTGACCCTTTCCTTGCCATTTGTGGATATCCATTTTTTTTACTTCACAGGCATTTAGTATATCAAAAAATAATATATATTATTTATTTGGGAAGGTGACCTTTGTATCTCTTCGGAGTCAAGTAACATTCCTTTAAATTTGTAGGGTAATTATTTGGTTTTATTTATTTATTTATTTTCTTTTACTAAAACAGTTTTATATATTCAACTATGAATGTTTTGTAATATCTACTGGATTACACTTGAAAGTGAGAGGTGTCTGCTTTCCTGTGGTAGTGTACTGTGCTGCCATACAAAACTCAGAATAATGCAGCTTGTGCATGTCCAGGAGCCTGGTGCTTTCATGCTGCTCTTTGTGGAGCTCTGCAGTGAGCTCCCCACTCACCCACCCCTCCAACATCATCACAAAAAATGACGTACCACCAGGCTTTTATTTTTGGCTGTTTCTGTTCTCCACAGATGCATCATCAAAGAGGATGTGCATCAGAAATAAAATTCCTCCTCTGCAGGGAAATTATATCTATTTAGGAGAGGTCTTTATATAATAAAGGCTTTTATTTTGGAGGAAGAAATCTGTTGGCATTAGAGAGGTCTGTTGACTTTGGCAGAAGCCTCCCGAAATCAATAGATTGTTTCTTTTACATACAGAATACTGAATAAGCCTCTAAACAATAGAAGTTTACTTGTGCAGACTTTACCCTAATGGCATCTGCACTTAATTTTCCTGATAAATTTCCTGATTTTCCTTTATGGTAAATTCAGTAACCCCTCTCCTTTTTATCAAGGTTGCCAGCCTGCAGATAATTTCAGAGACGGGGTCTACTAATGGGGAATACATTACCAATATTTGATCCAGCCCTGATTTGTCCTTCTTGTGTTAACTTTGAGTAGGAGGATGTCTGCAATCAACATTTGTAACTGCTAGTTCTGTGGTACTGGTAATTCCATCCCCCCCAAATCGACCTCTGATTTTCAGAGGTCCAACCCACAGTGGAAATCTGTATGCCAGAGCCCATATAACAAAGCACAAGGCCCAAAGCAAGCAGCTTTTGGAGGGCAAGGAAGCCCAAAGCAAGTAGCTTCAGTAGGAAACCAACTCCAGTTGGTTTTCTACTCAGTTGCTGAGCTGATCCCTGTTGGGTCCTCTTGTCCATAAGGCAGAGGTACAGAAAGGATGTAAGGATTTTATTCAACAGCTTCTGCTAATGCTGTAAAGGAAAAATCTCATTATTGGAAATGAATTAATTTTGAGAAAATGTGTTAAAAGGCTGCAGCCAGAGGCAGGACTATTAGAGAAAAGAGTTCAAATAAATGAAGTTGGGTAAAATTGCTTGCAACTGAAACTGTATATTGAAATGTAATTGAAACCTATTATTAGAGGTACTGAGCATTTTTATTATTCAGAATAGTGCTATCAGTACTGCATATAGTACTGTGAGCTCTATTTTAGCAGTTAAGGACAGTAGCCTTTAGTCTGATTTTTTAACTGTGTTCTGGGATTCGTGGGTTTGATGTTCTATTTCCTGCAAGCCTCTACAATGCAGGATTGACATGGTTTGTACAAGAACCATCTGGGAAACAGCAGGATAATGCTGGCACTCTTCCTTGGGGTTTTCTCCTCTTGCATAAAAATGCAAGAATGAACCACATGCCATAAATCCACCAAAGCCTGAGTGACAAAGACAAGCACAGTTAGTCTGTGTTGCAGAGGATCTTTCAGCATCTACAAAAATTGAAAAGGAGAGCTGTATTCTTTCCTCCTGCACCCGTTGCTCAGCTCCATCCTCCAACATCTGTATAGCCAGCTGGTGCCTGGGTAATTCCTGGCCAGTACAAAGTCTTTTCTCACAGCAACCTGTAGTGTAAAAGTTCCTTAAGGTGTCCCTGAGCAAATATTTTGGTTCTGGTGACTTTTTTTCCTGTAAGTTTCTAAGATGGGAGATATAAAGTGATAGTAACATGTGGAATTACTCGACAAGCAAGTGCTAGCACATTTGAGTGTGCATATAGGAGGTATAGCTGTAGGAAGGAATGGGGAGAGTTTTGGCCCTTGACAGGCATCCCAGCCTTCCTCCCAGATGTGAATGGCACACCTGGCTGTGCCAGTGGATGTCAGTCCAGCTGCTGCACTGACAGGACACAGAAGTTCCAAGGGGAACCTCATTTACATGACCAGCCCTGCCACCTGATCTTTCCCTGCTAGAAATCTTTTTAAGAGAGCAGAAGAAAACGCCACCTCGCTCTGCTGACCTCCTGACAGGATTTATTGTAAGAAGCAGGTGTTTCACACTACCAGGTTGGTGGTATCCATTATGATGGCAAAGAGAGTGCATGAGAGCTCCAACTGGAGCCTTCTTACCTACCCGTGCCTATCAGCACTAATAACTTTCAGTGGACATGCATGATTCTTATAGACAATAAACATCATTTTTTTTCCCCCTTTATGAATTCTTTCAAGAGCCCCATATGGTTCTTTCCCAGCACAATGTGGGATATGTCAAAGGTTGAACTGTTCACTTTTTTTGCCAATGTTGGTTTTTATTTTTTCTTTATAACTGCTCTGCCACAAGTTCTGCTTCTTTTGATGTTGTGCAAAAATGTATTACTAATTCACAGAAGTCTCTGTTCACTCACAGTTTCAAACCAGAAAACATGTAGATGTAGAATTTAACTTACATCTTCTCTGAGAATGCTGAGACTAGAGCTGAGTGAACAATTAAAAGCTCTGTAAGGAATTTTTGGGGTCTTATCATTGTTATTGTGTATGTTGAGTTGTATTTCTCACCAGCACTTTCAGCTTTCTGCACAGTTATACTTTCTAACAAATATTTACACAATGCAAAGAAACCCCCTAAACTACTCTTAAACCATATTTCTCTTCTTCTCATTCAGAAATTGGCTGGTTTCAAAAGACATATATTTTAGAAGATTCCCATATGGAGTGTGTGCATTGATGGGGAGGAAGTGTGACTGTGCTTTCTCCACACCACTGCCTTGCTCCAGGGGTGCTTAAAATATTCTACTATGGTCTTGTCTAAAACCCTTTAGCATTCTTCTCCTCCATAAAACAGTATGGCATGCTATGAATTATATATTTACAGTAAGGCAGACGTGTCTGTCAGTTCAGTCACGAGATACAATTATGTGATTTTTTGCCTCTAAGTACTTAACAATTGCAAAAGATTCTTTTTAATGCCTAGAACTCTATTCACTTTATTTTTCTTTTTAGTGTAGTGGAAAATAAATCTTAAACATTTCTTCTGTTATCTAGCACTTTGAGCCTTTTCATAGCATTTGTAACATCTCTTTGCCAACACTCCATCTGTGATTTTAGCTTGCAGGAAACACTTTGCAAATCTGTTATTAGCTTAGATGCAGAGAGCTGCTGTTTAAATATTAATTGCAACTGCTCTCATAAGTGCAGTCAAACCCACTCAGTCACTTGTGAAGTTCAATAAATGTTGAGGGGGAGGGAGTGTGTCAGGGGTAGGGCCTGCTCTTAGGGGTAGCCAGGGTCCTACTCATGTTTCCAGTGCAAAATAGAGAGGTGTCCTGATTCCTCTCCTCTCTCCCAAACTGGCTGTGAGCAGAGGAACATCACACAGTGCTGGCAGGAGAAGATGAGATCCATCAGCTGTTTGAAATCCTAGTGATTGGGCACATACATTTCTGAAGTACTTCAGTATTGCTCCATCAAAAAAATCTCATCTCAGTAGAGACATTTCTTATATTTTCAGTCATGATTCTCACCTTATTTAATTTCTTAATTCCACAAAACATACTTTGCCCTTTACAATATAAAAATTAAAAAGCAAAATATTATGTGTTTACAGACATTTCAGTGAAGTATTTGGTAGAAGTGAGGAACAGAGTATTTAACACCCTCCAAGCTGCCTGTTTGCTGTGGATTAGCAGAGCCTTATAATTGTCATATGTATTCAATATAATGAAAACATGATCAGCCCCATTAAAACCATGTGATGTGATCTTTTTCCTCTTTTCTTCTTCCAGGTGGTTACTAATCATTTTTGGTCAGGTGGTTTGCCTATGGTGTAATCTGAGATTTTTCCTGTTGTCATTTTAGGCAGGTGGACTGAATTTTAATGTGCTAAATTCTGTTAATTGCTTAGAATTTAAACGTTTTTCTTATTATCCTACAAACATATACTTTAAAAAATGAAGTATTACCCACGTATTCCTTTTATCTTGCAGCATTCTGTGAAGAAGGGTGCAGATATGGTGGAACTTGTGTAGCTCCTAACAAATGTCTCTGCCCTTCTGGATTCACTGGAAGTCATTGTGAGAAAGGTAAAACTTTACTGAAAAACACCTTCTTTGGTAAGGGGAAGTATGATATGTGGAAGAAGTAATTCCTTTCCATTCTTTCATTCTGCTTGATGTTTTCTCTCCAGTGAAGATACGAGTGTTCCATTTCTGCCTTTTCTGCACTGAAAATTTGTCTTGTCTGAACCTTTGCATGTTGAATTTTGTCAGGGATGTATCTGCTTTTGCTTCCAGCATGCACTTTTAGTTAATTAGAAGGGACATCAAATAAAAAATATTTGCTCCACCAGTTTCCTGTGGTGCAAGCTCAAGGTTTCCTTCTGCTTTTACTAAATATGTTGTGCAAATTAGACCAGAATTTAGATGATTGCTTTTCACTCCAAGTTATTGAATTATTAATATTCGATTTGCTTCTAAGTCACAGTTTTTATAGAATCACAGCCTATTCAGAGATATCTTAGTAGTCATGATTAAGTTCTGCCTGTTCCCAGGTTTTTCTTTTCCAAAATCTTCTTCTGACAGCCTCACAGTCCCACCTTTCAATTCTTTTCTCAAGGAGCTGGTTCTTTGTCTGCCTTAAATGACGAGAAAGGGACCTCACCAAACTCCATATAGAACTGTTATTATTTTCTTTATTTATCAAATTCCAGACTTTATTTTGTATTTATCGAGGTTATGTATTACTTAACTAACTCAATGATGGGAGTTGTTTTGCACTGCATGTTTGTTAATAACTGTTTACACATGTATTTGGTTTTGGATATGAAGTGGATTATTAATGCAGCTTCTATGCTGTAGTATGGATGAGATCATAATTGGTGAATTTTTTTAGGAAGAAAAAAAAAGAAAACAGAGAAACAACTGTTACAGTTAAATGAGTGGAACCACTTGCAACCCAGAGATTGTGCAGTAATTCGTGTGTTTATTGAAGTCACTTAAGCCCAGTTGTCAATAAATCTGCTTTAAGTAGCTTCTGAAAACTGCTAAATACTTCTGTGGGTGTAGTCAAATCAGTGTACACTAGAAGCCTGTAGTTTCTAGTTGTCAGCATTGTTTATGATTATTTAAGAATTAAGTAGGACATTAATATTTTCATCTCATCTAGAAGCAATCTGAGTACTTAATTTTTTATTTTTTTTTTGCCTGTAGCCTTGTTATAAATAGAAAAAAGCCCTCCAAGGCCTCCTGCCATTCAGCAAGAAGTACTGGCCATATCATGGGGAGCCAATGCAAGGCATTCCTACCTCAGAGCCCCAGCTGCTGGTCCTCCCTGCTGGTTACCCATGTTCCATTTGCTCATTCCTTCCTCAAACATCTGCTACCCAGAGACATCAGCCCCTCCAGAGGGATGCAGGGTCCTGGGGCTGTGGCAGTGTGGTGCTGCCCAAGGTGCCCTGCCTACCCAGGAGTGCAGGCCACCCTCCAGCTCCTCTGCCTGTGATTCTTCCACCCAAGCATCTCTGAGCATTCTTTTTCTTATAGCTGTAAAGGGTCTTTCATATCTAGAGCACAGATTCTCTGAACTATTGAAGTGATGGTTTAAAATTGATAAATGGAGGACATAACCATTTTGACTCCTGTGTTTTTCATGGCTTTTGTATTGTTTTGATGTACAATATGAGTTAGCACACCAACTGAAGGAAGCATGGCAGGTATGGTACTCTTACTATATCAAGCAATTTAGAGGTAGATGTCAGAAGGCGATAGCTTCTGTGAATAAAATCTATACGGCTTGGACCAGAAGGCAGTTTATTTTTTTTCTTTGAAGATGTATAGAGTTTACTAGTATGCTACAAATCAAGATAATGATGCTAACTTTGAGAAATCTGACATACAGGCGGGTTTGGGAGTGAACAGGGCGTTGTGTGTGAGAATTTGTGACATTTTAGTTGTGTTGGAGGGTTTGGAAACTTCAGCAGATACATCTTATATCATATGCATATTTCAGTGGCTAAGTGCACATCAGATCTGTGAGAACAGCTTCAGCCTTCTGAAGGTGCATCTTGTCCTGGCCAGACTAAATGCTCACAGTAGAGAGATGATGAACCACCTTTGGAGCAGGGTTGCTTTTGCTTCACTGATTAGCCCTAAAAGATGCAGTGCTTTCAGAAACAGGAAGCAGTTCAGGAAAAGCTTTCCTCATTTTCTTACTGCAGTCTGCTGCAGTTTTTGAAGGACACCTAAGTATTCTAACCCCATGTTTGTTTGCTCTCCTGTTATCTTTAACATTAGAAATAAGCACTATTTAGTATGTGGCACCACTCCCTCAATCATTATGACACAGACCTAAGACAATGAAATGGTGAGGCAACACTTCAAATCAAAGCCTAAATGTTCTTGGCAAAACCTTGTCTGGTAGAAGCTCATAGTGAAGTGAGGCGTATCAGAAGTAAAGTGATGTGTTTTGGTAATGTATTCAATTTGCCACAGTGCATTTGAAAATGTCCTTCAAACTGACAACACAGCAACTTCTTATACATTATTTGTGAGCTGAAAGGACTTGTCACCAGCTAAAAACAGTATGACCCAAATTGGCTTCAATGCCGTGTAAAGGGTAAAATGAGCCAGTAATTAGAAATGTTGTTGAAAAGCAGGTGTGTTTACTTCTGAATATGAATCATATGTTACTCACAGTTTCTGACTGCCTGGCTGAAATTATGATATTAAGTTAATTAAAAATTCAGAGATATTTGAGAAGGGTAGGATTTATACCGGTAATTTACTCAGGTGAAATTAAAATACACATTTAAGGCTTATATACAGATACATAATTCGCATGCTGCTAAGAAGAATTACCTCTTGCCATTCGCTTTGGTTGACATGAGAAATCATCATAACAGTTGTGGGGTATCTTTCCTTTTTGAAGGTGAACTGCAAATTGATATTCACAGATACTGTCAAGTAATTCCTTTCTCCATCCATTCTTTATAATGCTGCTTCTTTAAGTATGTGCTTGATGCTTCTAACTGAATTTTTGTAATATTTAGGGTCTGATTTTATCTTCAAATCACTTATTTTTTGTTCATTTAGTGTTTTTCTGGCCAGGGCTAAAATCTGTGATCTCTCTTATCATTCCAATTTGATCATGTTTAACACAGTTGAGATACTCCTGCTGGAAACTTTTCCTGCTGGAATTTTTAGTGATATTGTTGTATGATTCCAGCACGATGGCTGAGCTGGAGACAGGCATCTGTAGCTGTATGTAGCACTGTGGGCTTGAACCCAGGTGCATCCTTGGCAGGGATCCCTGTTAAAGGCTTCTGAGAGACATTTTGGTGTGCAGAGAGGAGTACAACCACAGTACTCTGAGAATTGCTGGCAGCATGAACCCAAGTGCCCCAGTTTTCCATCCGTCTCATCTTTTTGCAACCATTAAAACAGAGAAACTCTAGAGCATTCGTTGAGCTGCTTTTTTCTGTCTGTGGGTGAGCCACAGGTCAGTGGAGGTTTAATGCTGGTTTTGAGGACAGGTTCACAGTTATTCTGTATTTGTGGAGTGTTAGCCACTACTGCTGCTGGTGAAGTGGGGAGGATGAGATAGACAGGGCAACCTATGATACCAGAGGTAGGAACAAACAGATGACTGAATGCCTGGAAATTGTAGGCATTCCTTGAACACCTGCCTGCATGTGCTGGAGTCCTGTGTGTGGGTCTAAGAAATACATCTGAACACTCTGGGATCTGACCAGTGGTGGGAGTTATTTGCAGTGTCTGTGCAAACTATAATTTTGGGTGATGAGCAGGAAACAGCAGAAGGGTTTGAAGCAGTGGGTTCCCAACTAGGGACATGGAAAGGAAAGTGCAGTATTTTCCCAGGGGCTGCAGGAGGGGTTTTGGCAATGGGAGGATATTGCCTCCAAGAAGGATTCAACACAAGTGCACCACAGCTTTTCTCTGCTGTCTTGTGGCAGCTGCTGTCCAAAGTGGTACACAATAAATGGGGAATATGTTTCTGGCAGATTAGAAAGGCTTTCAGTGGGATGGAGCTCATGGAGGTGGATATTTCTGTGATAGCAGTATATGTGTGTTTAGTCTTTGCAAAGCACTGGAAAATATGCTGTCACATCACATAGAATGATGGAGAGATGTCAAAGAATTACCTGCTGATCATAAACAGAAGCAAGGGTAAAATATGGCAGCAGAGCATTAGGATGTGATAATTACTAAGGTTATTTTCTCATGTTGTTTTGGGCTGGGCCTACAAAGAATTGCCTAATATTGGGGTGAGAGGTAGTTTTTCAGTATGTACCATAGCTGAGAAATGTGCTTTGAATTCTATTAATTATATTGCAAGTGAGTAAGTAAATGAAGACTTCTGTGTTGCAGTAGTTATATATGGATTCTGCAGCACCTCACTGATTTCACAGGTGTCTGATGAAATGTTGCTGTGCTTACCTCTTCAGTATGTGATATTCCATCATGGGAGTGAGAGGCCTTTAGCTGATTTGTTTCATCATAGTTGGCAATATCTGAAGTTGTTGTCTAAGAAGCTGCATAACCTCTTTGTGTTTTTGTATCTTAAATTGCTTCTTCTGGAATATATTTTCTTATGCAGTCCTTTGGGTAAAACCCCTTATAGTCACTATTCCTGTGGACCCTACAGTTTGAAAAAGTGTGAGAATTGTATTTATATGTCCTATTTGTTTGGTTCTTAAGCTGGATTAATCTTTGGGTGTGTATTTATCAAAGACATTTCAGTCAAGGAGCCTGATTTAAAAAATGAACAATAAAAAGCAAAGCAGAGACAAAGGTTTTTCCACGAGTACCATAAGCTAAATGTCAAAACTCTCTGCCTTTCTCTATCTATGATCTTTTGTAAAATAAGAAGTGAGGTTTATTTTGGGAAACAAACCAGCTGTGCAGCTGTGGGCACGAGGCTTTGCATGAGATTCTTTCTAAACCTCTGATTTCAAGGTGAGGCGAAGACAGGATAGAGTGAGATGAGGGGTGAAGCAAGTGATGCTTAGCTTATTACAGAGAACAGTGGCTGTGGTTGATATGTCACTCCTGAGGGTGTGACAGACTCGGGGCTGGCAGATGTTCCAGGTGGCTGAGGTTGTCCTGCTCCATTTGCTGCCAAGCTGTTTGCAGCATTCACCCCAGCGGTGCTTATTGCAAAATGGCAAGGGTGATATCTTAATGTGATGGAAAAAACAAAGCTGTCATTTGTAAAGATACCAGGGAATAGATCAAAGAATATTTACTAGAAAAATCTGAGAAAGGCCATCTCTGAGGATCAAGGGGACATCTGTCTGCAAATCAACAAGTAACTGTCAGTGGAAGAAAAAGTTGTTTTATCTCAGTGTCAATCTCCCAGACCAAGAACACTATTCCTCACCCAGCTGACCCTCACATGAGGAGGCAAGTCATCAGTGTTTACTCTGCCTCATATATATATGTAGTAGTTTGATTTTAAAAGCCTGGAAAAAAACACTAAGCAGACACTGGGTGGTGGTTTAGTGGTGGTGGTTTGTTGGGGTTTTTATGTAATATTTTTATCTTCCTGCATATTTTATTTTTATGTGCAGATCTTTGTGTCTGTGTATTTTTCTTTGTTTCTAATTAAAGGAATATCAGCTATATCAGGTTTTATGTTACCTGAGATGTTACCTTGTCAAGTAACAAATTGTTCTAATATTCTAATGTTTTATCATTTGTATGACTTGTGTTCATATGTGTTGAGTTTGTGGCAGGGTTTTGGCAGGGGAGGGAGTGCAGGGAGGCTTCTCTGGAGAAGCTGCCAGAAGCTTTTGCCTGTTGAAGATGGACCCAAAACTGACCAAGGCCATCAGTGACATTGGTATTGCCTATGGGATAATGTATTTAAGAAAGGAAAAGTGTTACTGAACAACAGCAATTACAGCTGGAGAGAGGAGTGAGAGTGTGAGAACAGCTTTGCAGACCCCGGGTTAGTGAAGAAGGATGGGGGCAGATGCCTGTCTTTCCTAGGTGAGGCAAGAGCATGCTGTGAGGAATATAGGCTGTCCTAGCTGAACAGGCAGAAAAATGCTAGGACCTCTCTTTGCCATGTGCTTAGCACCTGGGAATCACTGGGGAAGGGGAGGTTTGTTTGTTCCTGTTTTCTTTGTTCATTTTGGCTGATGCTACACAGTGTTGGATGTTTATTCATCCATAAGTTCTAATTAATTACTACAGGAGGATCATTGTGTTCAGATTAGGAGCAGCAAACTCTGAACTCTAAATATAAAAGCCCTGTGTTCCTGCTGAACTTCCTGCAGCTGAGAGCTGGTATGGCCAAATTTTGTACGAAAAAAGCCTTGCTCTGACTGAGGCTTTGGAATTGGTTCTCTGTTGGGGGCTGTGTTGCTTTAGTCCTTTCATAGAGTCCTCAGTCCCTAATTTAGCCTCTGTCCAGTTTATCACCAGGAACATCTCTCACACGTTCTGTGGGCAGGCATATCTGCTTCAGGTTCCTCTTGGATTCTGAGGACTCAAGACTCAAGACTTAGGACTCTTAGTGGGATTTAAATTTGTTTCAAGTGGCAGAATCACCATTGAATCTAAAGAAAACAGAACTACAGAACATTAAAAATTCTGGGCAAATATTTGTATTTGAACAAATAGAATTATTCATTTGTTAATGAAATTTCCATTTTGCAACTAAGAAATTTCTATATATGAAGCTTTCTTTGTGATGTGAGCTGTACAGAAAAGACAGTTGCTTTAAAATACCAACTTCATGGTGAATTAACTACAAATGACATCTCATTTTACTGTTATTAAAAAAAAAAAAAAAACCTCCAGAAAGTCTGCTTTTGAGTGCAGTGCAGTAATGCTAATTTATAGCTTATTTTGCCAGGACATTGCAACCCTGTTTATTTTTTTTATTTTTTTTTATTTTTTTTTTTTTTTGTTTTTTTTCCAGGCAGATGCCTACATCAGTGGAAAACTGTAATTCTACAGAGAAGTACCAGAATTAGGTAGTAGATGAGCTAAAAACCTGAATAAAAATGCCTCAAGCTCTCCAGCTACAGGCAGTATTTAGGGAACATTACTGAGTTTAATAAGCTCTTTGCCACCTTACTTTTTCTTATTAATAGCCAGGTCTAGACTTGAGGATCAACCATGAATATTTAAATTTGCTGATAACCTAGAAATAAGACTCCAGACTCAATAAAACTCAAGCAGGCATAGAGAGGTACTTAAAATTTTTACCACAGGAATCCTCTTGATTTCAATGGGAATTTCACCTGAATGGAAACCTTTAGATCTGGTGCAACTGAATTAGGTGAAATGAATAATAAATGGCTCTAGTGAAATAAAAGAGCATCTTGAGTGGAGTTTCTGTGTGGAACACTCTGTGGAACGAAGCTGCCAGTGATGAATATGCCATTTTAACTCCTTAATCTAACTAGCCAATCTAGGAGTAAGATCCTGTTCAAACTGAGTAGAGTGTTCAGTCTCTTAAGAAAATGTGTACAACTCGGAAAATTTTCCTGTGTGAAGCCCTGTTGCAGATGAAGTTCAAAATAGTGAATGCTAACATATTTCATAAGTGATCTCATTGAGGTTCATCAAGGTGTACTGAGGGAAAGCATGCCTCATTCATCAAAACCAGCATAAGAAGCCAATTTCTTTTTTGGGAATACTCCAACAAGTGAAGGGACTGGAGAAAATCACATGAAAAAACATGCTGATGTGGTACAGATTATTGTGTGTTTAACTCTGACAAAAAAAAAAAAAAATTCAGTTTTCCTGAATTTTTTCTCTTGTAATGTAAGATTTTTTTTTCCCCCTGAAAAAAATTCCAGTACAAGGATGCTTTAAGCAAATGAAGTAAATGTAAGCAGCAAGCTGGCATGGAGCTGGAGGGGGCAGGAGGGAGGGAGAACACACAGCTGGGGGACTCTTGGGGAAAATCTTTTCCCATGTTGATCAGAATTAATCACTGCAAAAGCATCAGCCACTTGCTTTCATTGGGCTGACATTGGAGGAAGAGATCATGTCCCCATTCATGTAATCCTTGGGAGGTGAATAAAATGGGATAAATCACTTTCTTGGGTGACTTATGTAGATTGTAGCTTATGTACAATGAGGATAACTAATCCAATTATTTTGCTTTAAGGAGTCAGGGTGAAAATATGTGTTAAAAACCCTTGTTGAAGGGGAGTGCATTCCCCTCATTACTGACATAGCCTCTGTAACATCCACAATTCTGTTGAATTTCAGTCCTTCAGAGTATCTGTTTTTGAAAGAGTAACACCCATGGTTTTCAACAGTCTGCTCCAGGAGGATTTCATGAATTGTACAATACTGCACTACAGTGAAGAAGCCACAACCAAAGCAGGTGACTCTGCAGAATCTGCTGAATTACGTGCAGTTTGTGGAGTAAGAAAATAAAATTATCTTTAGGATTGTAGTCAAATGCATGTACAGAGAAGAAATGAAATAGGAAGTTTTGCTGATATGGAGCCTTGGAAACTTTCTTTTCCCCTCCCAGATTTTTCTGTGTCAAGTGAAACATTTTTATGGTCTGTCGTTTCTTTGCTAGTGATTTGTCAGTTTTCTGCAGAAAGTAGGTAATGTACCCAAAGACTTCCCTTCACAGTAGATTTTTTTCTGGATAACCCAACATACCATGTCTGGTAACATATTAAAAATAAATAAGTAAAATCAACAGAGTAATACCTGCTGGGTTTGAAAGAAACCTGTTAATCTGTGTCCTAGAGAGTGTGACATTAATGACCCTTCCAGGTTCAGTGCTCACTAACTCACTCTGCAGATCCTGTTGCTTTTGCTAGGCTTTTGTTCATGCCCATAGTCCCCAGAGAAAGAATATGCAAGGTGCTAAAATAATGCTGTGCTTAATGTGAGATAGGTATGAAGCATAAAAGGAAACTCGTATGGTTCTGGCTGAATATTTCCTTTGCTAGTTCCATGATGATTGAAGCAACTTGAAAATAACAGTCGTACTCAACCTTCAGGAACTATATGTCAAAGTTATTTTCAAACTTTTTACAATGTTATGATAAAAATCTGTTCAGTCCTTCACATTTGCAGAAATAGAGTTCTTCCTAAATACATCAATCATATTCTTGCTTTTAAAAAGGAACTTCTGATTTAGCAATTCAGGCGGTTCAATAGCTGGAGTTTCCTACTACTTAAAATGTGCAGCATCTGAATTATTCCTTTCAGCATGTAGTATCTACTAAGTAGATCAGTCGTTTCAGAGACAAACAGAATGGTTAAGTTTGTATGTGAAAGAGTGAAATTACCTTTCTTAGTTGACTTTTTTCTGAAGAGACATTCTCTCTTTGTTGGCAATCTAATCTTTGGAATGGTACTCATTTATCTTTTGAATGAGACATGAAATGAAAGCCCTAAATGCTTCTGGTCATCAAAGATCCAGTTGAACCTGTCTCCTATTTCAGCCTGGGTAATTGAATTCTGCCTTCTTTAGCAATGTCAGTCAGAGAAATTACTCGGTTGAAATAGCTGTCTGGCTAACATGGAGTGGCACCCATGTCTTAATGCCATGGATGGCCCTGTTTCTGTGGTAGCTGATGGATCCTGACAGCCTTTGATGGTGATTACATGGTTTTAAATGTGAATGACTCTTAGGTGGAGTACTGGCATGTGTGAGGGTGAGCTCATCCACTGTTCTCATGGCACTGTCCTGGAAGCAGTGGTCTCTGGTGTGGACAGCACAGCTCAGCAGGGCCATTCACAGGTCCTTGCAGCCCTACCACAGCATCTCGTTGTAAGCTGGAAGGCAGAGGTGCTTGTGGAGCTGGGAGAGCTGGGAAGGCACTCACATTCTGATCAGGATCCCATGCATCACTCAGCCACCCAGCTTCCTTATTACAGCCCACTGGGGCTGTAGGCATGCTCCGTTCACGAGGGATTAAACAGAGTTTTCCCATTTTCAAGACAGTATTTCAACAAGTTGCCAGGATGGGTCACTGACCTTGAAGTTTTCTTCCATTTTTCCATCTGAAATCTTGTCCTTTTATAGAGAAATCTCCACGTTTGATAGAGGTCACAGCTGATGCTGTTTGAGGTGTGTGTGCTGATAGCAGTAGGGACTCCCTGGGCAATGCCATTGATCGTTTGCAGGTTGGGGAGTCAGATATGGTGTGATAATGCCTGGCTCTTCCTAAGGCCTCCCTTTTGAGATGGCTTGAGTCATGAGTCATAGGTTTCTTTTTGAGGAGAGATTCAATTTTTTTTCCCATCTCTCCTCCCCTTATCTTTTCTCAGCAGGCTTTATTAGGTGTACATTACTGAATAAGATGAAAGAAGGTTTCATTTGCAGATGGATGGTGGTGGGTCACTGAGGATGCAGAATCTGATCAATATTGAGCAGAATTTCCCTGTATCTAATGTCTGTCTCACTGAATTGACTGTAGGGGATTTTTTCAGATCTTCTCCATGATGGTTTGCAAGAATGAAAAGAATTAAATACAACATTACAGAAGGAAGTAGTCCACTACTCCCTCATCCAGCCATTATAAAAGGATACATTTCTTTGTTCAAGTTGTAGGTTGTCCCAGTTGTGCTAAAAGTTTCCTTACTGTGTGATAAATAAATTAACTGCTGTGTTAAATCCATTATTATCTCTTCTTGCTACAATCCGCAAAATTAAATCGGTCACTTAGTCCATTTGCTGTGCAGCTTCAACAGGGAACTGATTCACTGTAAAAATAAATTGAAATATCTCCTTTGGAGGAAATTCTTCCAGGGAGAAGGAACATCCAAAGCGAGAAATGTGATATAGTTGACATTGCTACTCTGTTAACTTGTGGAAAAATGGAAGACATGTCGCCTCATTGCATTTAATGTGATTTTTCATGAATGCTAAATTCAATCTAGTTAAAGAAACTTATATACAGTATATTCACATTTCTAGATTTCATGTTTCACTCTTCTTTACACTTCTGTATATTAAGTGCCAGACTTAAAGGGCATAGACATTTTTCCTAAGCCAAATTGAGAAGTAAAATGAGGGAAGAATTTTGTGTCACTCAAAGCTAAAAATAACTGCCTGTATGTGCAACAACCAATTTATGTTTTCCACTGAAGGAAAGCTAGATTTTTTAGAGTCATGAAGAAAAGGGTCCAACCAAATCAGGGAGTAACTCTGTAAATGTTTTTCTTTTCACTATTAGAATGTCTTACATTTGAATATAAATTAAAAAATGATACCTAATGTGAAGGACTGACCACATCAGAAGCATAAGGTAAAACTCAAAATATTTCATGAACCTGTAAAGACCTATAAAAAAACCTTTCTGGTTTTCCTAAGCTTTTCATTTATACTGTTAATTGTACTGAAACAGGCTGAAAACCTTGACCTGTTAAATTTGGGGAAAAGGGATTTGTGAAAACCTAATTTATCTGACAGAGTGATAAAAGGCTTTGTCAGTCTTTACCCCAGTAAGTTGTCTTCCACTATGAGTGGTCATGTGGATTTCAATTGTCTCATAATCATGTAAAGTACAGCTCAATGTAATGCTAGCCAAGGGAAATTAATCCAAAAAGTACAATTAATGAAAGGAACATTAAGTGGTAATATGTATTCAGAAAACATTTTGAAAGTAACATTTGATTCAGAATATATGAGTCACTTATCTGACATTGTGAGCCTCAAGCTTTATAAATATTGGGATATATTATAATGTTGTAGTTTGTCTATTTTTTAAAAAATTGTATGACATTTAAGGATTATAGTTGGCTCCTTCCCAGAGCAGTAGATGATTCTAAATTTCTAGACTCAGGATGAAGCTGTTGTTCAGTCCTCAAGTTCCGGATTGCTCTAGTGAATGAATAAACCCTGGTGGGCACTAGAAGGATAGGAATATCTTATTTTTGTGGCTGTGAAGATTTTGGCTGGATGAATTGTAATCTTCACAGGAAAAACCCCTTGTGTTACTGTACAGTGTTATGTTTGAGGTGGATGGAACAAAGGCCACATAATGCTGGCAATTTGATGTATCAGATCATGCACACACAGGAAATTTGAGGAATGTAAGCACAGAAACAAAACTTAAGAATGGAGGGTGTCATTGCAGCCTTCCTCTGTGTTTGTATCATACTGGCACATGATGGGAACATTTGTGCTTTCTGGGAATGCTGCCACAAGTAAGGCAGCAGAACTTGCTTAGCACAGAGTGTCTTTTCTCTAAATTGTGTAGGAAAGTATACAGTCTTTGAGTGTATGTAGTGTTATTAGGTTGTTTTTCCAGCACAGGAGGGGGGAAAACAAAAAAAAAACCTTGACAACCCTGAAAGTTGATTGAGGAGTTTCTGCAGAATGTTTTATAAAGTGCATTACATCAGATATGACTATATACTTTGTTTACAATCCAGTTTAGGGAGGATGAACAATGAACAAGAAAAAATACATTGAAATTTATATAATTCAAACAAACTCTAATGGATTCCAGTTTTGAGCAGGTCTATCTTAACAATCTGTCTTGATTGTCAAGTTGTTAATTTAAAACAGAATTTTTTTTTTTTTTTTTTTTTTTTTTTTTTTTTTTTGGTGCTATATAAAATAGCACTAATGTGATGGGCAATGGCAATTTGTGGCCATGGAGACTGTTTCCTAATTGGAAGCAACAGTTGAAGTATTTGTCATAGAGAAAGAGTGGTTGTTATAGTTGTTTATCGACCTTAATAATCAGCTGTTTTATGAAATTTGCTCCAGCTGTTCCCCCAGGCACAGGACTTTGTAAGGCAAGGGATGGACCTGGAAGACCTGGTGCAAACTCCTCACCAGCCTTGGGCTCCTTTCTCTGATTAAAGATCCTGAGAACTTGGTGAAGTCATCTCCAAGGACACAGCTGTTTTAAGACAGCCAGGCAGAAGGTTTTCTTTCTTTGGGTTATTAAAAGCCAAGGTAAAGCCTCCTTAAAAGACAAGTTCATTGTGTAAGGATGAAATGATTGCTCTGTTATTAAGGGCTGACTTGGCTGAAATGGTTCCTCCCACTTTTAGAAAGAAAATCACATGCAGCCCCTTTAGTTGCACCTATATATTTTGTGGATGTGTAATACATGTATACCACAGCTTATATGTGCCTGAAGTGATGTCTTTTAAGAACAACCACGGAAGGAGTGCCAAAATTGCTTGTAAATGTTGGCAGATAATCACAGTATTCATGAATTCTCATTTACTTTTCTTCTACTTCCCTCTCAAAAATAGCCAGTGTTGTTGTGAGCATTCTGTTACTTCCAAAAATTAATTTGAAAGTGAGATAATCTAATCTAAATTCAGTGTAACTGTAAATACTGCTAAAATATGCTTTCAGGACTAACATAGCATTATATGTGTACTGTGGGGTGTAGGTCATTGCTTGTTTTCAGAAAACAAGGATGTCTGTGTCTAAATTGTGCATTACTGATTCTAAACCACAGTTTGTGATTTTTCTGTACACTTGCTCTATGGAGATAAGTAAGGAAAAAAGCCAGCAACAAAACCCCAGCGTAAATAGTTATGCATTTTTGATGTATTTTTCTTGTGTTTTATAATAATGGATATCTGCTCTGAAACAACATTTGCAGATCTGTAGAATTATGCAGATGACTCTGAGTAGCCCCCATGGGGAGGGATTCTTATACAGTAGTGAAGAAGTGGAACAAAAATCCTATTTTCACTATTCTAATTCTGTTTTTTAATCTGTGGTAGGCGCAGTCTTGTGCATGTGTGTACATTTAGAGTGGCTTAAGTGGGAGAGGGTGCTTGGCAGAGGATGGAAGAGCTGCACCATCAAGTAGAAAAAAGGGAGGAAAAGGGGACTCGTGGTATTTTTGAATCTGATCTCTCTTGGTGCGTTGTTGCTGGGGGCAGCACCATTGGGTGCAGTGTTTGTGTCATGGTTTTTACAAGACCTGTGGCATTTTCCCACAATGCTATTTCTCTAATGGCCCCTCTGAAGGAGTAGAGTCAGCTCTGCAAGAAGACAATGTGCTGATATGGTGCAAAACAGTTTCTAGTTATGTATTTTATCTTCTCTCCATGATTATCATTTTACAGAGATGTGGATAATTAGAATATAAAATCCCTTTAGATGATTGCATGAATTTCTTTCCTTTGGAGCTGAGGAGAGTGTCTAATGCTTAAGGAATAGTAACCAAGTGGTGAAAATAATTGAGATGCTCTTGAATTTTTAATTTTTTTTCCCTTTTGCCTCTGGTTAGATGGATGTGGGTCATGGGTAGATAATGTAGCATAGCTAGTTCTATTCTTGTGGTGCTTCATAGATCAAGCTTTTTATTTCATTGTTAATTTTCTCTGACAGCATCACAGCATTTAGATGTGAGGATTTCTAAATTTATGTACTGCAAATTTGGCTTCACATTGTAGATGTATTGCAGCTGTAAGAATTGTCAGGTAAGTAATCTATGGAAATAATTTGAGATTTTAGAAAAACAAACAACACCTATGTTGGACTTACCATAATTTAAAATTCAATATAAACCTCAACTTATTAATATTTAAAAGGAGAGTATTTTCTCTAAAAATCAAGGAATAAATGTGATTTTTTTTTTTAGCAAAGAGCTTTAAAAATAAAATAAAAAAAACATCCACTGGTGTGAAACTGTCCTAATGCCTCTGGCTATGAATATATTATGGAGCTATATCTTTATAAAAAACATTTCCACTCTGTCATCTTCATTTAACTCAGTCATTTTCTGCTTTATTCGTTTCACCTGGGTTAAATTTTGTTTACACTGTAATGCAATTTCTGTTATTGAATGTGATTCTCATAGGTCCCTCTGAGAGATACACACAGCCCCTGCCTGCAACTAACCTTCCTGTTTGGTGTCTTCATTGCTGAAATCTGCTTGCATCAGAAGTATAGAAATAATGAAGCTGGCAAGAATTTAATGTCATGGAAAATATGTCAGAAGCAAAGGAGTTTGTGTGTGTATATCTTTGCATGGCCTTTTAGACCCTCATATTACACTGCCCATATTACTTTTTGCACGGAAACCAGGAGAGCAGCTTGTGCAGGAGATACTTCTGCAGGGAATGACAATTAAAAGGTGTGCATTTCCTCTGATTAGCCTTTTCTTTGACTTCAAGCTATTTTGGCGGATTTTCTTACTCCACATAATTTGCTCTTGACATCCATTATTACTCAGTCATGCTTTCAAATGCCGTATATTGTTTCTAATATTAAAATACAATGTATAATCAACTTTCGAGGCTTCTGAAAAGAATACAGTTTTTCACAGAAAACCATGTAGTCTTGTGACTCATTTTTATGAGAGGAAAAAATTGTTTCACATCTCTCGTTTCAGGGAATTCAGGCAGTTGCTTGGATTCATTTTCTTTATTCTTGAGTATTTTGGAGACCTTTGTTTTGCTGTTTGGAGCAGATCTGAGGTTTCTGACAGCAGAGTACCCGTGGAAATGGTTAGGACTGAATATAATGTACACAAGTGGCAGGCAGACATCCTGCACATGGTTCTTGTCACCCGAGCCATCAGACTTCCCTGACACTCTTTCATGCCACATTTTGTACTCTTGTTTTTGTCCACTGAGGACAAAAACCAGCTGTCACTTGCCCATACATTGCTCAGTGCAACCTGTCTGAAGCAAGGCTTGACTAAATCTCTCTGCTCAAAAGGGGAAGAATTTCAAATCACCAGGGTGCAGAGAGAGGTGGAGCAAACTGTTGGGTTGCAAATGTAAAGATTTTTGACTTTCTCCAAAAGAAAACTCTTGTGATAGTCTTGTGACCTCTTCTTTCCCCCATATTGGCAGGGAAGAGTCTTTGTTGGTTGTTCAGTTATTCTGATATAACAGGTGAATGAGTAACACTGAGGGCAGTAAATTTCAGACACATTTAATGTCACCCCTTATGTTCATTGAGGCCCTTTACATCCTGTTCTGGCTTTTATGTGTGAGTGGGAGATCGAAACAGAAGAGCCTTCACCTGCAGAATAGCAGAGAGAATGCTCATGTGTATTCTTGAAATCAAAACTGTGGGACATCTGCAAAAACATGTACTGCTTTCTAACCCCTATTTTATTGTGCGAGAGATAGATGCTAATATCTGTTTTTAGCTTATAACAGGATGCTGTGAGGAAAAAACTGGGGGAAATGTATCCGTGGTTTCCCTGCTGGAAGTCTGAATAAGAACAGTATGTTTGGAACTGTTCTCACTGTCCCATTTCTTTGTAACGAGATCATGCACCTCCATGAGTATGATGACAGCTACTCCTCTGAAATACTGTTTTTTCCTTGTTTTCCTTTAAATCCACAAAAACAGACAAGCAAACATAAATGGGTTATATAAAGCCCTTTGTTATAATTGTTCTTCTTTGCCTCTTCCTACTTTCCTCTTTGAGTATAGATGAAAAATGGTCCCACAATTGAAATGAGTCTATGCAATATGCTTTGTCAACAGAGGTCTCTTAACCTCTGTCTCTGTTTCTTCCTACTGCAAGCTCCGTGGTAGATTTTATGGACATATCTGGAAATGGAGCATCTCATAAATCTGATGGCATCAGCTTCTGAATGAGAGTGGTGTTTGTGCAACTGAAAATTGTGAATTTCTCAGCTGTTTGAAATTGTTTGCTTTATTGAAATGAAGTTGTTGGTAGAGCTAGAGCTAGGCCATGGCTTTTCCTGGAATTGATGACAACACAGTCTTCATTGTGGCTCACTTTTCTGTGGGCTCTTGTCTTGGTGCAGAAAGATGCATTTGCCCGGAGAGGAAAGGGAACAGGTGCTTACTCCAGGTTTAGGAAAAAAGATTGAATGTGTTGGTGTGTGACTGATAAAAGGAGGTTAATCAGCTTTAAAGCACTCTGATTGACAGCTTTCAACTGTAGTGGAGCCTGCTTGGGGCTGCATGAAGAACCTTGTGATGATAACTCATACTGAGCTTTTTGCTTGATTTTATTTGTGCTTCATTCTCGGTGAGCCAGGGCATTTGAGTTATTTTTCATTCTTTTACCCACCTCCTCTGCTCTTGACTGTTGTTGTTAATCTCTGCAGCTAAAAAGTGGATTTCCTTGGCATTTTTCTTATCTTACAGAATCAACATGGAAAGGGAAGAAAGGGAGCAAGAAGTTAAGTATTTTTAACTTTAACAGACAGCTGAACTAGAGTTTAGAGTGTGTCAAATCCGCATAATGCTCAGGGAATGCTGCATGCACTTCAACAAATACTAATTAGATGTGATCCTCCATGTGGGTTTATGTGTCTGTCTTAGAATGCAGCAAGTAGTCTGATTGTGGAAGGGTGGAAAGAGGCTGGCTTGTGAAGACAGCTTCTTGCACTCTGTGACTAAAATAAACAATGGCACTTTGGGGCTTGAGGTGCACATTATTTTGGTTACTCATAGATCTCCTGCTGCTCAAGCACACTGGGAAACAGATGCATTTCTTTTATAAGAAAATGAAACCCAGAGTTAGTTTTTTCAAAGCTTGTTTTGATCCTTTTCTGAAGATTATTATGTGTTTCCTTGACTGCCCTGTGGTGTCTCTTGTTTTTTCCTTATCTGGTCTGAGACTGTGTAACAGAGAAGAAAAATGTCCATATCAAGTTGATCTGTAGGTCTTGCGTTTCAGGAAGTACTGTCTTCCTTGTTGATAACCATTCCAGATAAATTACATTCTTTCAAAGAAAAGAAGACTGTATTTTGCCATGTCAAATGACTCTATCATTGCTAGTTAAATAATTTTTTTGAGGAAGGGGAATGATCTCAGATTTATGGAAGGCCATACCTTGAATCTCTTATTTATTAAAAAAACCCAAAAACTTTCAGGTTATTATATATATACTATAAGATTATGCTGGTTTGGTCTTTCTTGTCAGGGGTGTAACAAGAGTACTGGCTGTGCTAATCAAAAGACATATGTAATCCTCTGAATATCAGATCATTTCTCCCTGTATCTTGAGTTAAATATTCTGGCTTCTAAAATGTTATTCTTCAGTTAGTACCGTTGTTCTTGTTCATGGCAGGTATGGATGGAGTTCTCTTATGTGTAGCTCTCTCACCCAGAACACACAGGGTGGTTTAACCTTTTCTCTGAAACACTGCAATTTTTTTTTTTGGGGGTAGAGATTTTTGAGGCTAGTGAAGTCCTAAACAAACCACTTGAGCACCAAAAGAGCTAAAGAAATGGTAAATAATGTGCTGCCTCTCCTGAGGTGGGCAGTCTGTCTCTTCTTTCTATCTGACCCACTGATCTGAAGGAAAGGTAAGAGCTGCTGCTCAGTACAGAGGGATAGCTCGGGTTCAAACCTCAGCTGCTCCTGTGTTGGAGAAATACAAATACTCCCTTAGAAAACCATGGTCAACACAGGCAGTGTAGCTGAATGGAAGGATATTAAGTGTGCTAATAATAGTAGAGATTTGGCAGTACATTTTGTCACTCTTTATATGTTTTCTGCATATTTTTAGCTCAAAAATGCTGCAGAATTTCCACAGAATTTTGTGCACTCTGGGCAGAATGCTCAGCCACGGAGTAAACACAGTTTCATTCCCCTGCTCACCCCATTTCTGTTTCAAAGTGCTATTCAGGCTCTGTGTGTGAGCAGACTGGGAGTGTCGGGGTGAGCTGGACAGAAATTCTGAGCTGAGCAAACAGTAGGGAAAGGGCAGAGCTGCTTTCTGGGCAGGTCACAAAGCTTATGATCCACAGGTCTGACCTAGTCTGAGGCTTGGAATGTTGCACAATACTTTTATTCCTTTAATTGCAAGAATTTGTGTCAGTTCTGACACTTTGTGGGTATTTCAAAACTGTCTGCATTGAACAATGTGTTGACACACTTTAGGTGTCAAAGATGAACAAGGTCTGAAGTGCTGCTTCTTTACAGAAGGATGCAGTGCTGTCATTACTGCTGTTAAAAATCAGTATCTCCACAAGGTTCCCTACATCCAGTTCTGGTATGACCAGTTGCCCATGGAAACACTTCATGAAAGCTGACCTTCCCAGTCCTTTGATCTTGCCATATCTCTGGGGAAAATCAGGGCATTTTTTTACTGTCATTTAGGATTATGTATAGGCTGAAGCAAAATATCGTTCTCTTGGCAAAATCAACATGGAGAGATATGGTAGAAATCCAGCTGTTAATTCATATGAGAGCACTGTTCTTTCACATAAAACAGTTTCTTAGAAAATATCTCGTGATTAAAAGGCAATGGTTATATTCCAATTTAAAATACCACCCCACAGCGTGTACATTTTGACAAGGTTTATGAGTCTCATTTCTGAGAGCACTCTAATGCATAACCTTCACAGGTGATTTACGATGATTTTTAGACTAGGTAATACTGTAAAAGGACAAGGTGAAGAGAGAACTGTATCCAATTTAGAAGTGTTTAAAGTAAGGCTAAGCAAGAGCCTCGTTTATAATATGTTCACTTCACTTCATGAACAGTAGGAGGCACGAATGCTGGCAGTATCCCGAGTTCCTGAATGAATTTTCTTGGTCCTAGTAATCTGCAGCTTAGCCACCTGGTATTGCTGTATATGTTGCTTTAAAAATCTCAGTAAGCACCTGTGTCATAATTTGGAGTGGAAGTAATTACAGACTGTGACTGACACTTCTATTAAAACCTCTGGTTTTCAGGGTCCATTTCTGCCTGAGAGCCCTTTTTTCTTTCACTAATATAAAAGTCCAAAATATGTACTTTACTATTTTTTACCTTCATAATAAAATAAGAAAATAAATTGGTTTTTAAGGTATCACCTGCTCATATACAAACCACTGCCAAGTCGTAACCAGAAGTTTTGATGGTTCTGTCATAACCGTGTTTCTTCTTTTATAGGAGCAGCCCCAATAGCTGGTTGTGCTTCAACCTTGTCTTTCACTGAATTTTCTGTCTCTTGTGAGGCCAGCCCAGCTGGAAGGTGACACCTCCAAAGGTTTGGCTTCTTTGCTCTGCAGAGGGCCACTCCGTGGGTCTGCTGCTCATGGTGCTGTTCTGGGGAGGTGGGAGCACTCCTCCTGTTCCCTTCCCATGGGCAGAGCCGGGGCTCCTTTTCAGTCAAGCCAAGAACCACAGCAGGGCTGGTGCTCCCCAGTTCCCTGTGGAGAGGCAGTGGCATTCTGCAGCCAGGTGAGGCATCCATTGCCTCTCTGAGATGGGAGGGAGGGGGAAGAATTTTGATTTCCCCTCCTGGCAGTGCTTAGAAGAGACAAAAAATAGTAGAGAAGCAGCAAGAGGCGTTTCCTGAACCTCCACTGAAGTAAGGCATCCTTTTCAGCCAGCCTAGGACTTGCCTGGCTTTCACTGGGAAACCATAGAATGGTTTGGGGTGGATAGGGTCTTTAAAGCTCATCTATTCCAATCCCCCTGCAATGAGCAGGGACATCCTCAACTAGATCAGGTTGCTCAGGGCCCTGTCCCATCTACCTTGAACGTTTCCAGGGATGGGGCATCCACCACCTCTCTGGGAAACCTCTTCTAGAGTTTCACCATCCTCAGCGTAAAATCTTTATCCCTATACCTGATGTAAATGGACCCTTTTTAGTTTAAAACTGTTTCTCCTTGTCCTACCTCAACAGGCTTATCCCCATCTTTCCTATGGGCCCCCTGCAGTTGTTGAAAAGCCACAGTAAGATCCTCCAGGAGGGTTTTCCTCTCCAGGCTGAACAACCTCAACTCTCAAATGTTCCTCATAGGAGAACTGAGGAGAAAGAACATAAACTCATGTTTAACACCACCTTAACAGGATTGCTGCTCTCCAAAAACCAAGTAGCTTTCTTGCAGTTCAGAAATGTAGGTGGTGCTATAGGGGATGGATTTCTTCTTTTCCTTTTGCCACACTGCCTCTGTGTTGGCCAGGTTTGTTGTTAAAGTTCACTCTCTTGTCTGATCCTTCTCACTCATTGCTAGTCATGTACAAGAGCTTGTGTTTCTTTCCACCACAATATCACCTTGCTAGCTAACATCCAAAGTATTTTTGGAGAGTCATTAAAAATGTAAATGGAATATGCTTGTGATACTTTAATTATGAATCACATGTTACCTAGGAGTTAACAGACAGCTTTCTAGACAATAACAGGGCTGTGAGTTTCTTCAGAGAAAATGTCATGGAGATATCCTTCAATATCTTGTGAAGTAATTTATATATTCCATATTATGTATGTATGGTTGGTGGCTTTGGGCATTTAATACTCTTAAAATTGCTATTTACCAAATAAAAAATGTAGAGAGGTGCCTCAAAATGTGACCAAACATATTGCTGCCTTTGAGGGAAAGAATTTGTTTTTTTATTCTGATCAAACTGGTTTTACCCCAGCATAATTTCATTGAGTTAGTTTGCAATAATGAATTAGAGTGAAGTACATTTTCTTGGAATCTGCAAATTAATTTTTTTTCTTTCTTCTATTATGTTTCTCCTTGACACAATTAATACTTCATCTGTGAACCTGGCTGAGCAAAGTGTCATGTTCTCTCTGCTCAGGAAATTTTGAGATGCTGATTCTAGGGAGCTGGCAACCTGCAGTTAGTTCTGGTGGACTGTGTCACAGTTCTCTGAGGTAAAACTCTTTAATGGGATAGTTCTTCAGCAAAATTCCAGACACCTTGTGATCTGCTGACACCTTGGGAAAACTAAGGCTAAAAAGCTGGAAAGAATCCTGCCAAGCTGGCTGTGGTAGGCTACTGAGTTACTGCCAGGAAGAGGATTAGGAAGGCTTTTACAAGTATCAAACTGTGCTTAAATTCATAGTAGAATATATAAATGTATCTCCCAGTGGGTCAGAAAGAATTTTAAACACAGTATCTGGGGCATTTAGCTCCTCCTTTCTTCGATACCAAGATCTGAATTCAGGAATTTCTGTTGCTTCTTCTTCCTCCTCAGTTAGCTGCTTTACCACAGCATTAAAGTAATGAGAGATGTGTAAGGAAATGAGTATTTTCTTACTCCCCGAGTTTGCTGAACTCAGTAACAGAATAGAAACTTGAGACTTAATATCTTAAATCTATTTTGCTGTAATTTAGCATACTACTTCAGTTCTCTTCAGAATTAGGACCTATTTTTGTATCTTCAGTTTATATTCACCTGTATATTATTTCCCCCCCACCCCAGTATTGCCATGTTTTTTAGACCTCTCATCTATTTTGCTGTCCTCTCCTCTGGATTCACAGTTGATCCACATTGCCATTAAGCTTGTTACCTGCTCTTTGGTGGACATAAATACAATAGGTAAGATCCTCTTGGGTGTGAACATCAGGAGAGGAGACTCTTTTGTCCATTCCTTCCAAGGTGGTGATGACTTGGATTTTATTCTGCTATGGCATCACACTCAGGCTGTGATCTGCTCCAGGTCTTGCTCAGTTCTCCCAGCATGGATGGTCAGGGAAGAGGGGCTGGGCCAGCAGAAATGTTCAAGGTAGAACAGCCTGAGCATAATGACTCAACTCTATTTCATCTCTACTAATTTCTTGGAAATTGGTCTGCATTATTTACCCACTTTCTGCTAAATAAATCAGAATATTTCTATATGACGCTGCTGCTCAGCAGTCCTCTTAATGAGCATTGTGAGATGATCATTTGTAACCCTGAGCCCTGAGCTGCCATTAATTTCAGTAGTCAGAGGTACTGCTGATTAAATGAGCTGTTTCCAGGAAAATAAATCTCCCTGCACACGTAGGGAGAGTAATTGACAGCACACCAAGATTTCCTGTATGGCTATTCCAGATGTAAGAGTCCAGTGTGATGTTGTATCTGTTTGTAAGCTTGGGAGCAGCACTGAAAACCTCTGCAACTGCTTTTACCCATTTTCAATGTGAAACAGTTTTTACAAACCCTCGAAAACATTAAAATAATGCTAAAAAATAAATGAAGCATTATTTGACCTGGAGCGTGCAACATTGCAAACAGCTAAAAAGCCGAGTTATTTTGACCCACTCTATTTAAAATGTTAATTGTGTAATATAAAGTTTAGAGATCTTCTGCCACTGCTAATCTCAATCTTCATTTCTCTTCTTAATTGCACATTTGAACAAGAAATTGTAATGTTTTTAAATTAGCTCTTACGATCTATTGGGTCCTCAGTGAAGGAGAAGGGAGTTACTTGGAGGAGAGGAGGTTTATATCCAGCTAGATCCGGCTGCTCCCCAGCAACATTGCAGCAGAAGTTGCACTTGCAACAAACATTTTTGAAAAATGTCTGTTGAATCATCATTAGTTTTCCTTTCCTCGGTCCTGCTGTCTGAAAGAAACCCATGTTTTGTATTCAGGGTGCTCTTTGGCTGGTCTGGGAAGAAATGTGTTCTTGGTACATGATGGCGAGGATTTGATAACAAAGAATAAAATTACTGTGGAAGTCAGGCAAGTTCTGCTTAGACAGGAAAGGGAAAATGGCTCAGGGTTTGCCATGTGGTATCTGATATGAAGAATAAACAGCATTGTCTGCTTTAGAATTTTATTGTATATTAACATATTTTTAATTAAATAATAAAGTCTCTAGCATTTTATAGCTGCCTAAGGAGCATTCAGATGATCTAATTTAGTTCCCACTTACCATGGGAGACTGTGTCACATGGATTAAGACAAATCTTAATGGATTTGTCAGGTCTATCCTAAAAATAGCTATTTCTTTCAAAATAAAAAGTTACTCTCTTGCTCCTCAGTTTGCAATGATATTTCAGACATTGCTTTCTTATGGCTAGGTGTCTTGCACTGATTTCCATTCAAGTCTTACTCCTGACAGTTAATATTCACTCCTCTTGTCATTCTTCCTCTCAAATGAAAAAAAAAAAAAAAAACCAAAAAAAAAACCCAAAAACCTTTTTATGACTTGTCCTAATGAGTTTACATAAAGGAATACTATCTCCTCTTGGCTCTGAATGTGCCAGGCAAAATAAGTGAGGAACACTACATTCCATAAAATAGATTGTTGTATGTCCTACTGCTGCTCTTCACTTCATGTCTTTTATTTTTATTTTTTTTTTTTTAATTCTTGAGCAGAGCTGAAAAAGAATCATATTGAGATAAGCATCACTATGGCTTGTTTCATGGCATTAATAGCTTTATGTTGTTAGAAATGCTTCTGTTGATAAATTCTAGATAGCTTTTGCCTTTTTCAACAAAGCTAATTTTCCTTATCCTATCATCCTCTGATTGATTAACACGGTCTTCATCCTCCCAAGTAATTTCTCACTGATAATTTCCCAACTTTTAGTAGAAATACTTATTATTGCTAGGCTCTCAAGCAGAATCACGAAGCACATTATGTCATTACTTTTCATTCCATTTCTATTAGGCATGACTTTTCCTTTCCTTCAGAATGAAATTCCAGTATTTCCTGGCATTGGCAGTGCTTCCCAAAGATGTACAACTCCTTTTTTGTGTCTTTGATAAAAATACGAGATGAGCTCCAAGACATGTTTAAAGAAATTACCTCCTTCCCCAGTTCCTTTTTTTTTTTTTTTTTTTTAATCAGTAAGCTTCCATGAACTTTAAGGGTGTTGTTACTCTTTTTATTGGTGAGTATACTGCAATGGCATAGTTGGAAAAGCATGGATCTCCAGGGCAATTTAGTCACTTGTAATGGTGCTGTGAAGAATGTAGATGTCCTGCTGTGTAGTCCTTCATTAAATTCTGTAATTGTATTTCTGTGAATACTCCTGTTTCACAGGTAGAATGTCCTAGAGGCCATAAGTTCTGCTTCTGTATGTATCCAATTTATCTACCTTATCAGGGATGCCCAGTCCTACATTTCATGCTAAAGCCATTGTAACTAAAACTCTGAAATGAATTTTATTGAGATCCAACTAACTAGAGCGCTCCAGGAATCCTGCCCTGGACTTGGGCTCTTGGAAACACACCCTGGACTCAGCTGTAGCTGCTGCTTTTGGTCAGAGACATTAGGCAGAGCATTTCTGTTTGTGGCTGTACATGGCTTACAGAGTGTCTATTAATGTTTTAATCTCAGATTTTTGATTTAGGATGACTCCCTCTGCTTGAGGCATGGCACATCTCCCCTCCTCCCAGAGGAGGGATCTTTCTAAGGTCTGCTGACATTGGTGTTCTGCTCTGCAGACACCATTGCAGACTGGTTTGCCCAGGGTGATAAACATGGACACAGATTCCTGGGAGGGTGGTGGGTCTCTGCTGGCCACCAGCAGCAATAGATGTTTAATCCAGGGATGGCTCCACCTCCCTGTCTCTCACTGCTCGTCTCTCCCTGTCTCTCACACGATGCCTGAGGATTGAGGGTGATGCTCCTCTCCCCATCCCCAAATAGTCTTTGCAGGATATAAATTCAAATAATATGTCCATCATTACTAGCAGATCAGTGGCACAGCCAGCAGTAGGACTCCAGCACCAGAATGCTTTCCTTTTTGCTTTTTTCTCATTTTTATAAAGTTGACAAAATCTGTTGGGCTGGGGAAAGAGGCCAAGGGTGCTCCTGGTTACCTTGAAGTCTTGCCCCTTCTGTGTGGATGGAGCTTGTGGCTGTTGGAGCTGAAGCAGCCAGCCATGGAACAGTCTTCAAAGAAAGTTTTACAAGTAGGCTCATTTCAGAGTTGAAATTTTTTATTTATTAGAAGTATTAATACATGAAAATATATCTTTATTAGCTCTTTGGGTCTGGTCTGAATTGTTATCATCATTTCACATGTGCTTTTTGTAACCTCACCTTCATAACTTTGTTCTCATTTTCTCTTTTCTCTTTCTGGCCACAATGCTTCCATCTCTTTGTTTCTCAAAAGATTAAAGGACCAAAATGATGCTTCCTCAACTTGCTTCATTATCCACAGAAAGTTTCACAGTATAATTATAATGCAAATAGGAAGTTACTTATACTTAGAAAAGACAAGGCATTTAATTTAGTACCAAATAGCAGGAATGAAAGGTCCTCTCTTCTCTATCTATGAAATTACCCAGTCTTTTCTGGATAACAAATTTTGTTCAGGCTCCTTAATAGAGTTTCAAGTCGTATATTAATTATTAAGCATGATCCAAACTGTCATATTTACGAAGTGTTGCTGCAGAGGTGTAATTTAATGTCTACTGTCAGGAAATAAATCCACAGAATATAGATTTTAGTCCTGACTAGGCCACTAACTTAAGTGACTGGAGGTGCTTCCCTCATCACTCCAGGCTCGTTTTTCTCTCTGTGAAATGTATATTCTGGCGAGTCCCTATAATGTGTTGGGTGAATGGTGAGTTCTTGATGCAGTTAAGAAGCTGGAATTAAAATGCTTGTGTGTCAAAAGCTAAGTTTTGGTGTGTTTTAAAGGATTTTGTCCTGTGAATCTTAAAATACTTCCAGAAATTCTTTAGTAATGGGAATATTAAAATTTTGTCTTCAGTATTGCTGGTGGTGTATTATTTTTTTCTTCTCATGTTGGCTTTTCATGGCTTAACAGTGGTACTAGTGCATGTATTTGTGTTGAGCCATGAAATTACAATACAAATTGGGGAAACTAACAAGTAGCAACAGCCCAAATTATCTTAAGAAACCAAAATTAATTAAAATCCTTTATGTCTGCACAAAGACTGTATATTGTGTTAAGAAGTAATATAAAAAAAAGAAAATATGAACATTTTAAATTATCATAAAATAAATTTTCAAAAGGTAATGATGAGATATATATGATTTATCAATCTTTTTAATGTAAGCAGAAACAGCATTTGACAACCAGTGCTTCAGAATGTAGATCAGTTATTTTCTGACATTCTTCAGATATATTTTCAATAAGCTATTGGAACAGACAACTGTTTTTCTGTCCTTGTGCTAATGTATATCAGTAAATTGTCTCTAACTATCAATATAGTAAATGGTAAGCAATTATAAATCAATGGAGACCACAAGCTTTACAGATAAGCTATGCAGAAGTAGAGAAAATGATAAAGTAATAGCATTATGCTGTTCAAGAAGCAGAATTTCATGAGCTGTAGAGCCAAAGGAGATGTTTAAAATCAGAAGAAAAATAATATAGTATTTTGCTAAAAAGGGTAGTGTAGACAAATAAGAAGGTGGTGAATAATGAGAATAATTAATGTGAATCTGAGCAATCCAACTGATTAATTGCATGTGAAAGTCTATTCCATTCTCTTGGAAATGGTAAAAACTTTTGAGTTAGGAGTAAAAACTGTCAATTTGATCTTTGTTTCTCATCAACTTCAGAGTGGGTCCTCTGTAGAGCTAAAACAAGAATGCACTCTGGAGTCATGTGTTGGAACTATGAAGCAGAACAAAAAACTTATGAGAACTATTATCAATAGTAATATCAATATTATGATATTGGATTTATTTTTAATAAATTTTTCAAGACTCTTAATATGAAGCCTGAAATTTCCTGTCTAACATTTTTTAAAGAGAAAAAAGTGAGATTGCAAAGAGATTTGTGTGTACTGGGTTGACCCTGTCTGGATGCCAGACACCCACCAGGTCACAGAACTTTCTGGGTCGGAAGGGACCCACAAGGTCCTTCAGGTCCAGCTCTGAGGTGGAGGTTTCACATGGGAATTGAACCACAACTGTGGTGTTAGCAGCACCTGCTCTGGCCTGAGCTCCTCAGAGCCAAAGCCTCTTTCTTGCTCCCCTCCACAGCTGGACAGGGGAGAGAAAATAAAATGAAGGGCTCATGAGTTGAGAGAAAGACAGGGAGAGATCACTCACCAAATACCAACACAGGCACAACCAGCTCAAATTAGATAAATTAATTGAATTTATTAGTAATAAGATCAGAGCAGGATCCAGCTGCATTTGTCTTGGAGCCTTCAGGGCTTGGCTCTGCTGGACATGGGAGAAGCTTCTGGCAGCTTCTCCCAGAAGCCACCCCTGTAAGCCCCCTCACTGCCCAATCCTGGCCTCACAAACCCAGTACAACGTATTTGGAAACTGTTCTCCCCAGAGAGCCAGGGCTGACACGTGTTCAGTCAAGTGGTTTGATTTCCCTTTCTTTGCACATCCCAGTGTAGTTGAACATGTACCCTGTGCTGGAGTCCTGGTGGGAAGGCTGTTTGCCCCCTGGAGCTGAGAGGGGCTGGGAAGAGCTCTGTGTTCTGGCAGGGCTGTGCTCTCTCCCCTCAGGAGGCAGGAGCTGCTCTTCATGCTGGGGAGCAGAGCCAGGTCTCTGCCATCCCACAGGGAATTGGGGATCCCTGTTTCAGTCTTCTGTTGGAAGTGCTTCTTTTGGAAGGAGATCAGGTGTGATTTGATGTTAACCTGTGGAGACAGTTTGCCAGGGGTAGCAGATGGTTCTGTGCACTCGTTCTGGTGGGTATCTCATCACAGGCTCCAGGCCAGTTCTTCATTCTCCATTTCTTGGCTTTGTGTTTGGCTCAGGATGAGCATGTCCCTCAACTCTAATCTAATCAGAAGGCACCTGAGTGATATTCTTTAGCCCTGTCACTGTTCCCCTGCACAGCATCTCTGATGGACCCACCAAATACCCCTCCATAGGAAATGTCTGCATTTCAAAAGGTTACTCTAGAGTTTGTTTCCAACTTGCCCAATAAGATGTCAGTAACAGTCATGTAATGATTGGAGTAACTTCACTGATATATCATAATGAGAAATCACAGTTGGGTAAACTATTTAAAAAATATCACAGGTTGCTAAGTAATCACAAAAGTGCTTTACACACACACACACGTACACACACATATATGTAAGTACATCAAAGCATTTCTTATCAGTGTAGTGGTGAAACCATTTGACACTTCAGCTTCAATAAAACAGAGGCAGGAGATGCTTTGATCCAAGTGCCAAACTGCACCTTTGCAACAAACAGGATATGCTTTGATGTAGTTTAAAAAAAAAAAAAAAAAAAAAAGAGAATTTTCATTCAGGATTGTTTTCTATCCTGGCTTTTTTTGTATTTATTTTTTCTGACATGAGATATTTGGAAGGCAGTGCTCTAGGGGATTGCATCTCCTTCCTGAAAGTACAGTCCATGGAGCTCCAATATGGTCCTGTGTCTGCACATCAGGATGGGAATTGCATTAGGGAACACGGTACCTTGGCAGTTGTTATGTCAAGGTGAATGCACAGCAGTTTGGAATCAGAAGGTGAATTGGTTCTCATCACAATGTGGTCTCTGGTATTGACACAGCCAGGCTTAGGTTTTTGAAAGACTTCTCTCTGGAACATTCTACTCCTTATAGGAAGTTGCATGTTTGTGGTCAAGGTCACTTTGTCCTTGCCTGCATGACTCTGTGTCATGAAATAGCTGCTGTTGGTATCTGCAGGGCTGGCAGTGATTGGAAAAGGGATTTCTTTGTACACTGTGTGTGATTTTGATGGCCTTTAATGGAGGAAGCAATTTTATTTTTTTAATATTTTTAAGCATCACAGTTAACTTGAAAAATAAAGACATAAATATTCAGTTCTTCCTAGGAAACCCAGTTCTCATTTCATGTTCTTAGTATTCTAACAGGGCTAAAAGACTAAAAGCAATATAAATGAAGGTAAAAATTTAAACTTTGATGGGAAAGATTATAAAATATGAAAGCTCTTAAAGTAGTTCAGAAGATTCTAGTCCCATCTTGGAAATGGAGAAATGTTCTATGTGTGCTTAGGCCAAAAACTGTTACATAGGTCTTAGGGGGAGAAAAAAAAATAAATTCAAACAAGGTGATGAGTGATCACTGGCAGGTGCAAGAAGGCAAGAAAATTCATCAAGGTTTTGCCAGCAGAACATGTGTGGGTTGTTTGAGTTTGAAAGGGTAGGAGTACTTTTCTGGAACAGTTGAAGCACCAAAAAAGAGCCAGCCTGAGACAAAGCTCAAAGCATGGTCTCTAAAATGACAGCATTTGGGTTGCTTAGTGTATGGAATATGCTTCCTTGTGTTAACTTTTCTTTATATTGTCACATGAACTTTTTATTCTGTATCAGAAAATAAAAAAGAAGAAAGAAAGCAGGAAGATATAAAAATGGATAAAAGAAAAATAAAAAGCAGGCTTACTGTAAAATATATCTCCCTTAAAGCATTGTTAGAAACCCTGTTTTCATAGCTTTTTAAACTCTTTTCTCCATCCAAGGTTTCCCACTGGACCATTAAAGAGGCCAAAACAGCCCCAGCAGCTTACTAGTCTACATGCCCTGAAGATGAGCCCTTCAAATTTATGTTCAGCTTTCTTAGGAGTGACCTCCCATGGGTGTCTGGAGCTCTAAAGGGGGGAAATAATGCCTTAAGTTTTAGCTTTTATATTTTTTAGATTCTGTGCTGTTTTGGTGGGTAATTTTAGGTCTCATATTCAGTGCTGCCAAGCTCTCTTTGCAGAATAGACAGACAAAACGATTCCTTCTCTATTTTGTTACCAAGGACAACTTTCAGGCCCAAGAACAAAACCAGTGGTGAAGTGAGAAGAAAAACCAAGGAGGATGGAGCTGCACAACCTGAAGCTGTAATTGGACAATTAACTCCAATGTGCCAATGGACCAGAACTTATTAAAGTGTGAGACCTCATGATCTGTCATCCATTCTGTGCCCATTTTGGGTTCCCCTTGGCTGTGCCCAGCTGGGCTCTGGTGCTGCCCAGGTGTGCCCAGGGAGGCCTTTGAATAAATCCCTGCTTTGTCCTTGTGCTCTGGCTGGGCTCTGCTCCAGCTCAGCCCCCAGAAGGCACCAGTTCCTCACAGCTGCTGTGCTCTGTGCTCTTGTGCCTGCTGCTCCTGCAGCAGTGCCTCAGCCAAGGAGGGTGTGACATCTCCAGGGGACTCAGCTGGATGGGGCTGGGGTGGTTTCCACCCTCCAGCTCTGAGCTGAGCATGGGGGGTTTGCCCTCACCATGGGCCCTGCTGGGTACAGCAGCTCGATCCAGAGTCCTCTGACACCCCAGCCAGTCTGAATTAGTGTGTCTGACCCCTAATTGTAATTTACATCTGCAGAGCCCTTCAGCATGGTTGTCACTGATTCTTTCTCATGTAGGTCCACGCTTTGCCAGCTGAAATAGAGTTATTCTGCCCTGTGAGAGGGAGATCATGGCTGTCTGCCTTGTAATCAGCTAAACCTCTTGTTACAATGAGTGGAGAGAAAGAGGTGTTTCTAATGCACGCTGCGTCTTCTCCTAAGGAAGCATCTGAAGGAGGTGTTAGATGAATTGTAGCCCGAAAGCACTCATCTCTCCATTGATGATGTGATTTAAACTAAAATTCTTCCTAGAATTTAAAATCTGTGAGAGACCAAATTTTCAGTTACTGGGAAATAAGGTAGTTTTACTAAGAAAGTATCCATAGGAATATAATAAATGACCCTATCTTAAACAAAAATACAAAATTGATATTTTGACTGGATATTAAAGAAAATAAGATTTGCATCTAAAAGACTGGTGAATTTTGGGGTAATGTGTTAGGCAACTGAAGGATGAGTAAAGAAGCCATCTTTTTGCTCTCATAAGTAAAAGAATTTCATAAATTTGGGTAAGAGTGTGTAGGATTTCTAAGTTGGCACATGTTAAGAACCAAATAAAATGCACCTGTCTCATTTTGCCTTTTCTCTGCTGTGTTTCACAATCTGTGAAAACCTTGTTTTGGAAGACCAGATATTTTGTATTCTGCTTTGGTGGTCCCAGGAAACTTGCCAGTTCTATGCCACATGTTTTACTGATACTTAGTTCTCATCTATTTTAAAGCCACCGTTGTCCTAAGTCAGTGTCAGGCAGTAAGCTTCTCTTTTACTGACTCTCAAGTGATTTAAATCTTACAGACTGAGACACATTAGGTGATTTCATGTGGTCCTAAGAGTAATTTCCCCTGTCTGTTGCTATTTGTTAGCTGAGGTCATATTTTCTACTGTGGAACAGTTCCCCCTACCCCCCTTTTCTTGCTCACATCCTCTGGTGTTGGTGGCTAAGGCAGCACTGCTGCTGCTGATGCCAGGAGTCACAGCTGTCAGTCACTGCCTGGAGCAGCTCACCTCACCCACTCTGATCTGGATCTAATGTGCAGGAGGGAGAGCACAGCCTCTGAAGAAAGATGCATATCCAGTGCAGTTAAGGAAAGAAATCTAAAGGGACAGGATAAGTGCTCTGTTTACACTGATTTTCTTTTTTCCTATTGAAATTAGTCTTGCTCTTAAATATGCATAGGACAGCTTTTTTTAAGAGATGCCCACTTTTTTTTTCTTTTCTTCTAATATTTTGTTATCCCCTGTGCTACAGATCAGCCTCATTTCACTGATAATGCAGCTCTGAAACACAGACTGTGCATATACTTATATCCATATATGAAATCTCTTTGTAAAATGATAGCATTTTGTATATTGTATGTTCATTCTTGTGTCTACATACTGTTTGAAGTGCTACTAAAGGTTTTTGTAGTATCAAAAATATTTGCTTGCAGCTGAGCAGAAACACAGAGAAACTTTTGAAGATCAAACACAGGGACAGTAGTAGCACCAGTGTTAAGGCCCAAGTAGCTCTTGCTTCTAATCCCAAATTTCTCATCTAGCCAGATTCACTGAGTCTTTCCAGCCACCCCAAGCCCTAATATTGACACCATGTACCTGTTTGAGATCCTACCAAGCTCAAGGTGATCCTCCTAGTACAGTAAAATCTATGTGCCAGCTTTTGCAGATATGTTTTTTGAGGACACTTCTTCTATAGGTTAGTGCATTTGAAGAGAGTAAATTTAATTGTAGCCTTCAAATTATAAAACCAACTACTATGAGGAACTCCTTCCTATGGAAATGCTAATGAAAACAATGGAATTCAACTAGATATAATAAAACTTTGTTAATTTAATGAAATGAAGGGCACAAAAAATGTGTGGTTTTAGTGAGTGGAGGTCTTATTCATGCAGTAAGCAGTGACTGTATCTTCATCATGAATAATTAAACCCCTTTCACATAATTAAATAAACAGAGGGTTTTCCTATTTTTCTTTTTGTAGCAAAGTATTGTGCTATTAAGAAGTATTTTGAGATCACAGGATGAAGGACAATATAGAAGTGCAATGTGTAATGTATAATTATTATTATTATTATTATATCAATTATTATTATATGAATCCACTGGCTTTCCTTTTAAGATTTTTTTCTACTTATTTGAGTTGCACATTTTTAATTGCTTGGAGAAATGATGTAGTCATATCTCAGAGTTGGTTTAATTAGAATTATTGATGTCTGAAGCAGCACCCAGGCTGGGGAAACTGGGGTCTGATCAAAGTCACAACTAATAGTTTAGTGAAGTTAAAAATTCAATCTGTAATTAACATTGAAAGAGAAAGCATTTGCTATCAAAAAGCACATTTTATGCTAGGGAAAAAGGAACTTTTTATTTATTTGGAAATATTCATTGCAATACTTAAAAGGAAGCATAAGAGTAATAGACTGAGTTTTTCACCTGGAAGAAACACTGGATGCAACATTGTGTTTTTACAGACACTGGTATACTTGACTCTCCTTAATTTGATTTAGAAGTGCATGTGAAATAGGAACTTCACTTTAAGAAGGGTTTTAAGACTTTGGGAATTTTGAGCCTTTTGGGGGTAAACCTTTCTAGCTTGATTGAAAGTACATATAGATGTTTGCAATTTTTAAATGTATTATATAGAACAAATAAGTTTAACACTGGAACAAATTCTAATTTGGGTTGCTGAAGAAAACAGAAGCTATTAAGAAGTTGGTATTTTAAAATCTGTATCAGCTCATTGACTCCTGAGGATGCACAGGACAGCTGAGCATCTGGGATGAATCCTCACCTTCATTCTGAAGGTGTGAGTGGATTTGTCATGTTGGTTTAGTAAATTTTTATGGACATTTTTTGCAACATGTTCGCTTGGATTATGTGAATGTGAAGTGAAATGTGTGCACTGTCCAGGTTTAACTGGACAAAAAAAAGCACACTGTTTTCCTGTTTCTCAGACTTCCCGGGTTGTGCATGGGAAATCACGACACCAAAGAGCTTTTTATGGCTGCACATGGTGTGTCAGAGCTGGGGACGTGGGTAAATTTAACTGCACTGCTGGAGGGGGTGGTGGGTAACAGATGGAAGGTGCTGGGGCTGGAGAAAGTTCGAGCAGACCAAAATAGAGAATGACTTTTACTTGCATGATGAGCACAAGGAGATAGGCAAAGTGGTGCAAGAGTCTTGATTTCTCCTGAGCAGCCCTTTCAGGCTTCTGTTGCTTGGTATCTATTATAGGGTCTTTTTGTGCACCCTTCTTACTCTCATAAATAAATATCTATGTTCCAAGGTAGCTGGGGATCTTCCCTTGATGAGAGCAGTTGCAATTCAGTGTGCACACACCATGGATTTCATCTTGTTATGAAACTGTGTTCCTACATTGTTCAAAAGAATGCATTTTTATCATTTGCACTTTATTGATCAGCCCTTCCTGAACCATTTTCATCCCTAATTAAGGATGCAGAGAGCTTTACATTATTCTGCTTATGATTTCAAGGGCTCATTTTATACTGCTTGTTTGGGGATTTGCTTCCTTGGGAGAATTTATTACTGTATGAATGAAAATGCTTTTCTGAAGCTGTTAATCAGTTCAAGATTTTAAAAAAAAAAAACTAATTGAGAATATTTCTCATTATTATTAAATTCTCAGGGGTGCTTTAGGGTGTGCACACTATTATAATCTAAGCCAGTAATTTGGATTTGCTTCTTGTGCCCTTTGGCACAATGGTATACATGGGAATTTAAAGGAGAATGACTGACACTTAGCCACCCCAGCCACAGTGAAGAAAATGTGCTCTTTATTATTTTCTCATCAGCTGCTGCCTCCTGTTAGCAGTGAAATTGTTTTGACAAGTGCTGTTTTGATATTCTCATTTATAGAAGGGCTCAAACTAATCAAAAGAACTTCCTAACACTGTGGACTGCTGGGCTGCAATATAATCTTCTCAATGAAGTGGAGAAGGACTCATCATGTGAGTTGTTCTAAAATTGGTTGAGGCAAATCACCAAAGAATTTATGGAAGGAAACATCTATTCTCTGTCATGGGATGTTCTAGATAAGATAATAGGTTATTTCTATCACTCTTTGATGTCGAAATTTAGCATTTCAAGTGCTAGATGGAGAGATATATTGCTTTATGCATTGTACCTAGAGATTGTGCATGATGTCTGATGGAACTGGGTAATAATGCTGAGGCTCATCCATGAAGCTTTTACACAGTGTCCCCTGAGTGATTCCTTTTGTGCAGTGCACTGGATTGCAGATGGTTGGTAAGCTGGGTGGAGAATGCTGTTTGTCAGTGTCCTCTTTCATAAGAGGTTTCATTTGTCTTTTGTAGCTCTGATGAAACAATCTGCAGCCTGTGTAGTTCACCAGCTTTCATTCAAGTGAGCTCCTTCTGAGGCAGAATCAGAGACTGACAGAATGGTTGAGGCTGGAAGGGACCTCTGGGAGTGGCCTTGTCCAACCCCAGGTACCACCTGGAGCCAGCTGTCCAGGACCACATCCACATGGCTTCTGAGTATCTCCAAGGATGGAGACTGCACAGCTTCCCTGGCAGCCTCCCACTGCCAGGGTGTTTGCTGATGTTCACATGGGCCCTGCTGGGTTGCAGTTGGTGCCCGTGGGCCCTGGTCCTGTCACTGGCACTGCTGAGAGGAGCCTGGCTCCATCCTCTTGGCACCTTCCCTTTGGGTGTTTTGCTGTGTCTGTAGGGTCCCCTCTGAGCCTTCTCCTCTCCAGGCTAAACAGGCTCAGCTCTCTCAGCCTTTCCTCCTGTGAGATGCTCCAGCTCTCACTCATCCTGGTCTCTCCCCAGCTGTTCCATCTCTCTCTTGTGATGGGGAGGTCAGAACTGGGTCCAGCACTTCAGGTGTGGCCTCACCAGCTGAGTAGCAGGAAGGATCACCTCCCTCACCCTGCTGGCAATACTTTATTTAATGCAGCTGAAGGCACCATCCACCTTCTTCACAGCAGGGTCATCCTTCTGGTTCATGCTCAACTTGGTGTCACCAGGACCCCCAGTCCCTTTTGTGCCAAGCTGCCTTCCAGCTCGTTGGCACTCATCAGCTGTTTTTTCTTAACATCTGTCCCCTTTAGGTGATTATTCTTAAATTTTGTGATCTTGGCAAAGAGCATACAACTCTTTCATTGCAGGATGCCAAAATCACTTGCCAAAAGTACTCTTTATTCTCATTGAAGTATTACACTTTTTATTAAATACTTAATGTATTTTGCCATGCAGATTTTCTGAGATGTAATTGTGCAATCTGCAGTAAGTTTTTAGTATGGTTTTACCAGTCATTGTTAATTCAGTCAATCTGAATTTACAGCAGTTACACGTCCAGTAGACTTAAAGCAGCTGTGTATGTGAAAGTAGTTTGCTTTAGGAATGGGTTTCAACTTTCTTTTTAAAAATCTGTATAATCCTGGCTGTGTAGAACACCTCTGTGTGCTGAAGGCTCCATTGATTAAAGTGCATTGATGCCACAGACCTCTCCTATTGATCTTGGGTTTCATTTTATTCTGATATGCATATCTAATACTCTAAATATTTGCTGATACGTAACATATGCAGATACAACTCCAGTATCACAATTTAATTGGATTAGCAATTGTGGATGAAGATACTGAATGTTCTTAAAGTTAAAGCTCGTGTTCATGACTCATGAAGGTAGTGAAGGTTGCCTTTGTCCCTGCCTGGTTGCTTGAGAATATTATCATAGGGAATAGAGAGTGGAGACCTAAATGGCAGGACAGTGGATTGGAATTATAAATTTGAGAAGTTTCTCACAGTTTGGCTTTGGACAACTTTAAAAACTTCTTTGTATCTCTCTCTGCCTTATTTATTTCACCTATTAATTGCACATTATATCTCTCTACCAATAAATACATATTAATATATATTATATAAATTAATTCATGATGGTCTGTGATTTACTAGTGGTCTGCAGTTCAGCTTCTCTGCAGAAATATTACCTGATTGATTTCCATGGGTAACTGTAGCATGATGACCTCACACTGTTCTTAAATAGGTAGAAAAATACTGAATTTGAAGTCCTGACAAAGTTCTCCAATATGTTTAGGAACAGCATAATGTCAAAAAGAGTAAGATAGGACATTCCTGGAGAACTGTGGGGTACTGACAGCGGGTGGAAGGTGTCCGTAGGCAGGGAGCTGCACTTCTCAAGTTCAGTGTCATTAGTCCAATAATGGCTGGAGCTGGCAAACAGGTTCCTTTGACCCGTGTGTTCCCCATGCCCATCTTCAAACCAGCTACATTATACTTGATTGGCACTATGGTTCCAAGAGCTGGAAGACATTAAATTCTGGGCTAGTATCTAACTGTTTAAATAAAGGAAGTATTTAACAGGAAATCCCTGCTGTTTTCAGGATGATGTAGTTTGAGAGATGTATTGACCATCAGCCTCAAATTTGACAGAAAGTCTCTGCCTCAGGTTGAAACTTAACCCACTAATTGTGAAGACAGTCTGTTTCTGCCTTGTGGAATGATAATTAAAATCCTGTTTGCAATGAAAACTCAAATGCAATACTAGATATGAAATAGTTCTTTACCCTGCCAGGCTTTCTACTGAATGGTCTCGTTCCAGTTCTTATGTCTTATATGACCCAGTAATCTTTAAATATGAGAAGAAATTCTTTCAACTCCAGTCTTGTGAAGTGAGATTTATTTGACTGATCCAAGATCTTTCAGTTGCATACTCCAAGTGTGCTGCATATTTAGCATGGTAATCAATGAATATGAGAGAATGAGGGAGACATGCACTAAAAACATAAAGACATCATCTTGGACTGTGTATAAATATATAAAGTACTAAAATGAATCTCAATAAATTGTTATATATTCAAATAATTAATCTTAAAAACGCTGGTACAACTAGTCTGTGTTATTAGTCTGGTACCAGTTTAATTCAATTTTTGCTTGATGAGCTCATCATTCTGAATTTGCACATGAGTTTCAAATGATTAAAAATCCTTATACTGGTCCAGAATTTTACAATAAAACATATTACAGCTGTTCTTTAATTATAGAGGATGGTGGGCACACATTTCATCCCTGAAAGCCATATAGTAAACTGTTTGTGTGGGTTTGATTATTCATGAATGTGGGTTTTACTCACTATCTTAACAAATTTAAAATGTTATGGTTTACCACTGTTTTCTCAAAATAGGAAAATGGACTAAAGCCTCTACCACTTTTACAGGCAAAACTATTCCTGCCCAAGAAGGAGCTGCAAAGGCCAATATAAATATAAAGCAATTAAAATCAGTCTGTGAAAACAGCCATGACTACTGAAGAGAGAAGAGTATGTTATTTGGTGTTAATTGTTTGCCCAGAATCTCCTAATGAGTTAAAATGAACATAATTAAAAAGGAGGCTAAATGTCAAGGAAAAATTTCCTAAGCTGTTATTCCAAAGCTTGCTGCTGGCTTAGGACAAAGGTGGGGACAGTCTTCATCACCTGAGATGCTTAAAGCTGTGAAACCAAACACTGATGATTAAAAATGCCAGTAGATAGTTCTCAGACAGATGTCTTGCCTGTCCTTCCTGGATTTTAGTATCTCTGTTGTCTTAAGAATGAAGTGGCCCCATGAGACTGAGCAACAGCCACTAGTCATTATTCAAATGTAACTTAATTACAGAGTGATCTGTGTTCTCCGAGTTGCCATTTGTTTAACAGCTGAATTGCAGTTCCAGCTGGATCCTTGGTATTCCAGGCGCACTGGGTTGCAAACCTGTGACAAGGTCAGTGTTTTAGCCTCCCCTGTTTTGACTGGGATAATCTAACAGACGTTAAGGGTGGCTGCTGGCACTGTATTTCTGCTTTGTATTGCATATGTTTAAAAACACAGGCAGGCCCGTCTTGTAGTGAACTGTCAAAGTTAATATAGATATCAAATTATTTAAAAATATAAAAGGGTTAATAATAAAGGATATAATTCGGCCTTTGTATAAGTTTATGTCAAACTGTAGAGGTAGGCAGATGGGAAGGTTTGTTAGAGGTTTTTAGAGAGAAAGAGATTTTATCATCTGTTCTCATCCAAAGTAGTTGTCTTTGCTTTCGGGGTTTATTTGAAATAGTTGAATGAATCCTTTGCAGTAGGGACACTGTTTGCAGAGTGCTGTCAGTGCCATCCCTTTCTTGATATCTCTGTCTTCTGGAAGTGAGGCTTAGGCTGGAGTAGGAGATGAGAAGAGGCTGTATTTTAAATATAACTAATGCCTCAGTTGGCTGAGTGCATTTTTCTGGTGTTTTTATGTTGAAGAAAAATACTATGATGTGGAAAACAAAGCTGAAATGCTCTGGAAGCAATGGAGTCAGCTTTCAAGGTACAATTTTAATTCAGGAAGCTTGAGACCTGTGTGATCCTTTCTTGTTAGTACATGCTTTTCCTGCTCATAGGTCTCCTAGTCAGTAGAAACTAAAGATAAGGAATGTCTATTTTTTACATGAAAAAGAATACAATAATGGTTTGATGAATAGACACTTTTACAATAAAACTTCTGTCTTACTGAAACTGTAGATTGCTAGCTGTTACACGACACTGAACCATTTTCCTTTTAGTATTATCACACAGTGACTTAAATGTGATGGGGCATTAGAAAAGATTGAATTATTTTAATTTTACTTTTTCACAGGGCTCTGAAGCCATTGTGTTTTATTTTGAGATAAATTATCCTATTTATCTTGTCTGCATAAATACCTTTATGAATAATGCAAGAAGCTGCTAAAAGTAAAAATTACAGACCTGTCCTTAAAGGACAGGATTAATATCCTGCAAGAGCTTATACAAAACTGACTGGTGCCTTTATTCTTCAATACAAAAATGTGCCATTTACTGACATTTGCAAAGCCACTGTAGTGTAGTGTTGCCAGATCCATTAAAGGTTCTCTACTAATGGCAGTAAAATGACTGAGTGGGGTAAAAGCAGGCAACAGGATGGTTTGTATGAGATCTCCTTTTACATGGGCATTATGACAAGGCTTGAATGAAAAAAGCTACAAAAATAGTGGTAAGAGCAGTCTTATGTTGTATTAGGGCAAGAAATGAAAAATACTGTCCTTAATGCAGAGGTAGCACAGATATTCATCCAGAGACTGCAGAGGAAAATTAAGATTGTGAAACTTTTCACTTCCCAAGGAAGCATTAAGTTGGCCCAAGCAGTCAGTTTTAGACTATCTAGGTACTAAGACAGACGTGTAGAAAGCCCATACAAAACTGCCCATCCTGCTGCCAGGAGCACTGAGGGCAGGCAACACCTACAGCAGGGGAACACAGCCAGAAGATGCCCACCAGATGATTCTTCTGGCCTGTGTGAAGTAAAAGTATTTATGATCAGGTTTTAATATGCTCCTTTGAAAAAAGATTAGAATTTCTACACTGTTTTCACTCGCAGCTGAGAATTATACGCTTTCATTTCAGCTTAACATAACTTTAGGAAGAAAGTACGTATAGCACATTCTGGTAAGCACACAGAAAGCACACAAAAATAGTGTGTCTCTAACTCAAATTCTAGAGCAAAACCCCAAACCAGACATGAATAGAAAAAGACTTTTATCCTGAGGCAAGTATGCAAACATGGTGTTAGATTCTAAGGGTAGAAAAGCAGTGATGAAGAGAAGTGGATTGATTCTAATTCCCTGAACTGGCACTTATGTATATCAACGTTTTACTGTGCAGACAAAATGCTCAAAAAAAGTGTTTTGAAAAGACACAGGATGTCCAGCTGGAAATGGTCTATTAAATGAACTAAATAATGTCATGGTGTATGACACACCATTTTATAAAGCTGTTATTTGCTTTTCCCTCTCGATATTCTGAGCATCCTAAATCTCACTTTCTAAAGCATCCACAACACTTTCCTATTCCCACAGACCCTTGTTTATACACATGCTACAAACAACCAGGATCATAGGAGAAGCTTACAGAGCTCATCATGGTGTTTCCAACCCATCTAGTGTCTATGTGCACCATTTCAAGACACAGTGATGTGCTAGAGAAGCAGAGATGCTGTTAAGGGCTTTCTTTGTTGGTACCACTCTCCATGCATGTCACATCACGTGGGGCTGCTGCTGCTGTGCTGCCAAAGGAATCCCGACCTGCTGCAGAAGCAGGGGGAGAATTACTGCCCCATTCCCCTTCCTGCACCATCCTCCCAGCCTGAATCCAGCACCTGCATGCAGGAGGAGGCTGGGAGCAAGGAGGAGTTCTGAGCTCAGCCTGAAGAGGAGAGGTGGTGGTAGGAAGTAGAGCTTGAAGGTATTTTTTTGCTAGTTGCTTCCACACCAGTGGTGTCTGTTATGGCAGATTTTCCCAAAAAGCCCACATAGCTTCTCTTGTCCTTTTCCTACTGCCCCAGCGTGGGTAGGACAATGCTGGCTCCACTGGTTTAAGGAGATTGAGGAAGGAAAGGAAGAACCTGTAAAACTGAAAGCAAGTCTTTTTTTTCCTAAGCTCTGCTGGTTGAAGAAATTGGATAGTGTCTCCCTACACATCAGGGAACAAAAGGTGTAGCTGGTACTGCCACAGTGAAGTTGACACAGTGTGGAGACAACCTAAGGGCTCTTCTTCCACTGACTGAAGTGCTGCTTAGTTTTGGTAGCCCAGCAGACAAGCTTTCTGAAAAGTAGCCTTCTAGTCAGTTAGTGTCCTTTGCCATGAGCCTAAATCATACTTTTGAAAGTATTCTTGGAAGGGCTTAAGTTTAGACATGAACTTTAAGAATACTCAATTAATTTTGTAAATTAAAAATGCAAAATTGAACCGGTAGAAGTCCAGTATGGGACTGACACAAGGAAGCAGCCTTTGAACAGGAGCATTCTCCAATCCAACACAGGGAAAGAAAGGAAAGAAAGAAGAAGGATTCATTCGCAATTGACCTGCAGTAGCAAAGTCATTCACTTTCCAAATAGGATTAAAGCTGTTTCATCAGCCATGACATGTGAAAAGATCATGGTTATAAATTCCATTTGCTGTAATGAATTGAAAGTGTCTGAGTTTGCAAGCAGCACTCACTGTTGATGGACAGCTAGATTCGTGCAGTGTTTTAACACTAAAATTAGCTTCCACAAAGTACAAAGTACAGAAAAGGTGGCAGCAGTGACAGATCTTAAAGCATTTAAAAATTGACTTTATTGTTGGATGGGAGCTGACTAAAGCTAGAAATAAATAGTGTTTATGATCCTGTTATGTAGATAACTTGGTTCATGCTTCAGTGAGGGTGAACATGAATCTTGGAAAACAGCATTTTTTATGTTTCTCAGACATATTTCAACAAGAATAAATATTGTTACTGAAATGAGGAAAAATCGAACTTCTCTATGGTATTGCTTGTAAGATGTAAGAAAATGGGATTGTGTTGAAGGATACTTCATTCAAATCGATTTCCACGTACATCAACCTGACTCCAGTGCAGTCCATGAAACCATATTGGTGTATGCATTTTGGAAATTGAGATATAAGCTACATTCTGTGGTTAGTTAATCACCTTAACTCAGTCTTGCATCAGGATCATGATACATTTGTCCTTTGATGCTTGTGGAGCTAAATGGAGTTTCCAAACCTATTTTCACCAATTTTTTTTTGTTTGGTATACACCATTTTATCCACATTTTAAGCGTGCCAAGAAAAAATATCTCAGTGGATGAAAGCGGGAATGATTTAGTCTCCTTTTAATTGATAAGTTACCCTGCTGAAGACTGTCCAAAATTTAAAAAAAAAAAAAAAAAAAAAAAAAAAAAAAAAAAGCTTGAGCTGAATAGAGGAATGAAAATATAATGGCTTCTTAAATTACCACAAGGTTAACATATAATTAATTTGCTAATTTTAATTACAACCCTACAAAATGTGCTGAAAAATGCTCAAAGGGGAGAAGCAGCCAGGTGCCAGCCATGATTAGCCAAGGTTACTGGCAATTACGAAGTCTCTATTAAATGTGTTAGAGAAATTTGAGAAACTCCTTTCTAAAAACAGCACATTTATTGAAACTCAGCAGGGTATTCATCATGCTGTATCTTTCCATTGCTACAGACTTGCTGTCATTTGCCTCACTCTTTTCCAGCTAAATGTTTTATTGCAGCTGAAACGTGGACTGCTTTTTCTGTTTGTGACACGCTGTTACACTTGTACTAGGTATTTATTTTGATTATATAAACAAAAGAGATTAACCAGCGTTTGTGGAGTGTTCTGAGCACCTTCAGTTCCAGATAGCTGCCAATATCACAGCTGAATGCTGGAAACACAAATCCTGAAGAAAATGCCTTTTATTTCCAAGGTGTCCTGGCACATGCAGTTTGTACAGCAGGAGTATTGCTGAAACTGCCTTTTCAGTGGACAACCTGTTCTGCAACGCTTTAAATACACAGAAAATGTAATTTCTGAATTAAAAAAGCAAACAGAAATCCCTAGCAGAAACAAAAAAATGAACAAGGAACAAAAAATCTGCATGTTTGCTTTGTATTTCCAACAAATCATGGTTGAATGTCTTGTCTGTAACAGATTACATGATGTATTATTGTTATTTTTTATTGTTGTTATGTGAGTCATGCTTTAAATGTCCGTTGTTCGGAACTGTAATAATTGTTGATCCGTCTATTAAAGGAAATCTTTAAAAAAACTCCAAACCAATAAGATTTTTTTTAAGAAAACGAACCTACGGTATTGGCGTCAAAGGAAATTAATTTCCTGGCTGGCTTGTGTTTTTCTCTGAGGCAGATATTGATGAGTGTGCAGAGGGATCATTGAGTGTCACAACCATTCACGCTGTGTTAACCTCCCAGGGTGGTACCACTGTGAGTGCAGAAGCGGTTTCCATGACAATGGAAGCTACTCTCCTTCCGGGGAGTCCTGCGTGGGTAAGCAATGATCAGCAGAGCCTTTCTTTCCCCTCCCTGTGCATGGTGTTCCCGAGGGACTGTGAGCTGCCGAGCAGGGGCTGGGGTGCCCCCAGGGTGTCTGCCTGTCCGTCTGTCTGTCTGTCAGCCGTGCAGGAGGGGTTCCACAGCAGGGAGACCCAAGGCGTGCCCCCTGCTCTGCTCCATTCATCAGGGCGAGGGGCTCTGAAACCGGCAGTGGGGAGCATCACTGGCCACGAAAGGGGAAGAGGGGGTTTTCCAATTCCAGGTTTCAACAGAGTGCTAAAAGAACATGTATCTGTGTCTGTGTTGCTTTGGTTTGCTTGTTTTCCGTTTTTCAGCATCCTCATAGTTTCATTTCTAGAATTACGCAAATAACAGCAAATTCTCTGTGCACCATATTTGCACAGCAAGGTCCCAAGAGCATGAAGAGAGAGGGACTTTTAATGGGTGCAGAGGAGTTTGTCAGTTGTTTCTATGGGAGGACAAAGGATGAGGCTCCACGAGGAGTTAATGCTGGCTCCTGCAGGCTGTGTGCCCTCACTGGCTGTAGGACTCTGGGTGCCACTACAGCAAGTAAGCAGCAACAAAACCATGGTGAAAATGGTAACTCTGCCTTACCCCTGCCTTACAGTTTTTCCATCTTTTCAGTTATTTGCCTTATGCATAATTTCTATGTGGTATTTTATCAGGTGAGTTTAAAACTCTTGAGAAGGGATCCTGATTGAACTTCTGTAGAGATACACATCAACTGGCTCATAGCGTTGTGTCCTTTCTTTGGAATTTCAGTTACTTCATCTCTAGTCAGTTATACGAGTTTTATATAAAAGCTCTTCTCCTCCTTCTGTGTTTTTTTTTAAAATTTCATTTGTCATGTCTATAACTTCAAGGGTTATTTTCTGTGATTTAAAGTCTATAATTAAAATAATAATTTGTAACAAAAATATAAATTTACTTGTAAAAAGCATTCCCATCTTTTATGAGTTCTGGCTATTAGAAGTCCTCAGGATAAGGTAGTATCATAATTTATAAATGCTGAGGAATGATAATGATTTTCAAGCAATATTTTGTAGATTGTCCAGCTAAGTTAGCTTTTTACGCACTGTCCTAAGCTGATGGGGAGCTCAATAAAATCGCAGCAGTGAACTTCTTCAGAGGGTGGCTCTGTAAAAAATGGTGAATTTTACAGCATTTCATGATCCCATAGATAAAATAGAGGAAAGTCATGTATTTCTAAATAAATTCTCAAATGTTAAGATTTCTCCTCTGGTTTATTTGAATGCTGTAAAATGAGCGATGAATGGAGCAGTGTTGAAAATGCCTCCTTTATAGGAAGTCCAAGCAACACGACTTAACCTTCAGAAAGCTCTGAGGCAACTGGGGATAAGAGGCTTTTTTACCAATTCTGGCTCTCACCTGTACCACTCATATGGGGAGCCCCAGCCCTCCTACCTCCTGCAGCAGATTTGCTCAAGAGCCAGGCTGGTGTCAGGAGGAGACAGGCACATGGGCACGGCTGTGAGCGACCCCAGGTGGGCTCAGCTGCTGGGAAGGGCAGCAGTGCTTGCTCTGAATCGCTGCTGAAGGGGTGGGCACTGCAAACAGAAACCCCCAATGTGCTGTGTTCTGATGGAGACTGGAGGAATAAGATTCCATGGAAACACGCTGCCCTCGTTTTGACCTGCACAGCGTGCTGGAAGTTTGTGAGGTGAGGTGTTCATCTTGCCATATGCAAGTTGTAAACAGAATGTGAAATTAGTGGGGTTATTTTAATGAAATAGCTTCTGTGAGCCACCTGCTGCAGGATACTAGTGGGGAAGAGAAATAAACCAGTTTGCTTCACCAGTATAATGAAATAAAAGAATTAAAAATCATTTGGAATTAGTTGGCTTAATTCTGCTAACCCATATTAACAAATTTCAAACCACGGTGTTTATTTTAAAATGCAACTAAGAATTGAGTAAAACAACAGAGAGAGAACACTGCACATTCTAGCTAATATGTCACATTACAGAGCTTGTCTGCATGGGGAGCATTTAGAGTCAGAACCGGTGTCTTTCACTCTGTTTCAGATAAAAGAGGGTTCATCTGCTTAGCAACAGTATTTTTCCTGGTGTATTGTATACTGGAGTTTGTTGTATACCTGTTGTACCTGAGGTGGGTATGAGCCATTGTCCTTCAGTGTGTTTTGAAGCATTTCTTTTTTCTCCCTGAAGGACAAACTTGGACAACAATAAATAGGCTAAAAACAGAAGTAAAGTAAGATTAAATCCTATCCTACAAAATAATAACAATAAATACTACTACTTCTAATAATAAAGAGGATCTCAAGAGAGTGGGAGGGAGTACTCATCTCTGACAGATTGCCCAAAGCCCAGGCAGCCAGTTGCTTTTGTTGGATACATTTATGTACCTATTGGTTAACCCCTTTTCCCTCCATTTTTATGTAGGTGTTATGGAGCTGAGTCATTGCTTGCACTGTCTCTGCAGTGCTTGCAAAACATTAAGAAAAATAGCATCTATTTGGGAAGTGTGATACCTCAGGGCTTCTAAAAGCTATATTCTCATTGACAAAGAGGAAACAGTGAAGTTTGTCACCTGGTGAGGGGCAATTGTGTAAATCAGCAGATGTGGCAGGGAAGGTCATAATATTACTCCAGAGCTTGGATGTGTGGCTCATCCAGGCCCCTTCAAGATTGGGAAAAGTCTTTTATTGCTCAAAATATCAACCAGAGACAGCTTTTATAAGGGATGTCAGCTTCATATAGTGATGGTGAGCAGGCTCAAATTAAGAGAATGTAATTTGATTTCCCACAATAGTGTTTTTATGAGCCCCTGTTTTTTCACAGTGTGTTATTAAGAATACTGCTTGCAGACAAAAGACAATTGCTGTACAAAGTTGCTACCAAAGTTTGCTTGGCAACTGAAACCTGTAGGCTACAGCTGCTGTGCTCTTTGTTTGTTTGGTTGGTTTTAATTTTGTAATAGGAGCTTTGATGCAATCTGAGCTAAAGAAACAATAATACTTCATAGAGAATGATGAGCTGTCGTGTGATGCAGTATTTGTGACTCTCTACTGATAAAAAAGAAACCCAACAAAAAACCCAACAAAAAAACCAAAGCAAATTACTTTTCAATCTCCATCTCTAAGTGAGATGCTTCAGACTGTAGAGCTCTGTTCAGACCCTGGAGTGCAAATTTACTCATTCTGTTTTTTCATAATGATTTGTGTTTCTTGGTCCCTACACTGGGACTTGTACACGCAGAAGGAAAAACAACCAAGGCAGCAGTGCCTGTCAGGTTTTGTTTATTTTTTTTTTTCTTTAAGAACCACTACAGATTTTGTAGGGAAGCTTAACATGGATCCTCCTCCCACCAAATCCCCATAGGATTCCCCATTTATTTCATCCTGAAAGGTAGTGTACCCAGACCTCACTGCAGGATTAGACAGGCTGGTTTGGGGAAATGAGGGCTGGAAAAAGGTAGGACTCAAGAGCTCAGGAAAGAAAACTCCACAGGTATTAGCCCCCACAAAAGTGGGGTGCAGCAGGATTGCAGGTCAAATCTGAATGGATTTAAATCTCTTCCTGAAGCTTTCGTATATTCCATGGTATGCTGCAGTGGTGTCTGCCATCTAGATTAGAAAGTAAGAGCAAAGGAGATTAGATTTTGTTTATTTTTTCCCCTTTCTGTGTCACATAAAAGGATGATTCATCCTTTTAAAATCTTCCCATATGCCTGAGAATCTCTTTCCTCTCTGCTGGTAGGGAAATTCTATGTAGGCAGAAAGGTTTGCAGGTGGTACAGTGTATCCAAGACCAACTAGAACCTGGTATTTTACAACTTTCTTCAGTTCTGCTCTTAGGTTTTCTTAAAATTCCCAGTATCAGAGTTGATGTCAGTGGATTTTGGCCTGTAAAATAAAGGTTATCTTACTTTCCATCTAGTAAACTTAAATTTTTGTATTCTGACAGAAAGTTGTGTTACATGTCTTCAAGGTAATTGTTGTTAGTAATTTCTTTATTTTTAGAAAGCTTTAGTAAATTCTTCATTCAGAATCTAATTTACTATGCCTCTATAGAATAAGAGTACTACCACAAAATATTTTCTAGCTAAAAATGAATCTGTTTGGTGATACTTTTTCAAAGACAACTCCAAATAACTTTGATTTAGAAAGAAGGCAAAAATCATTAAGTGACAAGTTGCCTGTGAAAAATGATTTGTCGAAACAGTGTTTAGTTAACTTGTACATACATTGGTTTGGGAGCCCAGCATACATTTTTCACGTTAACAATATACTGTAATGGTTTAATGTACCATAACAGTTAAAATTAGCACATTAGGAGGGTTCTTTCTTCTGCAACAGCTTATCATGATAATACAGAGCACCACACTGCATGGCTTGCTTGCGCACATTTGTTAAGGTGCTATGGAAAAATCTTACAATTAACACCTGAATAGCCTTGAAAACTAAGAAATGAAGTAGCTAGGGATTGATTTAAAATTTCAGTGAAACCAAGTTAATGAACTTGTGTTGATATGTACAGTCATGCTTGTCTTCTACCTGATTCAAATGCAGTGGCCGTGGGACCTCTCATAATATCTGAGGCAAATTGCTTCTCATTACAGCCAAAAAGGATGGAAGATGAAATTGCATCTCAGGGGATTATTTGCTTCCATTTTGATTCTGTTTTCTTGTCTGCCCACATTACTGAGCTATCCATGTACTTTGAGAGTTTATTGGAAATCAGCATGTCTTGGATGGTTTGTTTTCTTTCTTTTTTCATCCACAAAATGTGACTGATTGCTAAAATGAGTGTGGCCAGGTACTTAAGGCTGTGCATTTGTTTATAGAAGCAGTGACTGGAGAGTTGGGAGAGTGAAGATCTTGATCAGTTGTGTGAGGGTGGGCGTGCCTTGGCAGCATTCCCTTTGCTGTGTTGTTGAGAGAAAATAGCATACAGCTTTGCTGTACAAACAGGTTTCTGCTCAATATGGGTGTTTCCACTACATCCTCACTTCTCCTTGGAAAGGAGCTGTCTGGAGAGGGGAAGGAAAGCTCTGACACTTTTATTTGGGTTAATTAGTAGGTTTTGCCATTGAGAACCTCAGTATAATGAATAAAAATTGCAAAATCCTATTTCAGGTGTGGCAAAATCAGATTATTTCCAAAAGTTGATAGGATACATGAAAGAATTAATCCCTCCAAACATCAGGACAGGTGTTTTGTGCTTGTCCTTGAATACGGAGTCTCCTTGCTATTTCCAATGTTCTTCACAGTTGCTTGATTTGTAAATTAATATTTAATCTCTTTCCTACTCTTTGTTGTTATAATGGGAAATGAGATTTGTGTGCAGTTCTGCCTTGCCCATCTTTAAATGTTCCAGTCTTGGGCCTGCATATTCTGAGAACAGTTGTGGGAAAGTAAATTAAACCTGTGGGACATGGAGAATTTGAGCTAAGCAAGGATTTGAATACTACAAAAATAAGCTAAATGCCAAAGTCTTGTCATAGTTTTCACATTCACTAAATTATTGTTTTGGACAATTGAACTACGCTAATTTTTCAATGCCTAAGTTGTCACATTGATTCCAGTTCTTAAAGAGAAATTTCACACTAAATACAAGTGTTCTCTCATGTTTTGCATAGCCCACAAGCAGATCTCACACTGATGTGGCCATTTGGTCTTCATTAAAATGAAATTCTTTCTTTACCTAACTGAGAGCTAACAATGTGGGAGCATTTGGCTGGGATTTCTTTTCCTTCCCCACCCCCCCAGTCTGGTTTAAGGCTGGAGGAATGATAGGGACAAAAACATGTTATAACTTTTTTCCCCTCAAGTTACTGGGAACGTTGTCTGTTTGTTCTGACTAGGAGATGCAATCAACGACAACAAAAAAACTTCCAAAGGGATATTCTCAGAAAATTAGTTCTGTTAAAAGTTCAGCTGAAAATGAGTGCAGTGTCCAGGCCTTTTATATCTGATTAATGACTGAACCTTTTAAATAATAAATACCATAAAAGAATAATAAACTATTACTTACATAAAGAACCAAAAAGCTGCATAGCAATTAGGGATTTATGTTCATGCTTTGCTTGATTCTTTGTCAAAAATCTCCCATTTGTGATTAAGAGCAGCCAGTTTGGGCTGCTCTTAATAGGGACATCCTTTTATGTGTGCTAAATGGAGAACAGCAGAGAGGTACATAAAGAGGGGGTTCTTCCCTTCTGCATAAGCATAAGAGATTAAGTTGGCTTTGTGTGAACAGATCTGTGCTACTGAGAACATGAATAATGTTAGTTTCTATAATTGCTAACATCTGGCTTTCCATAAATCTGTTAAATTACATGGAAACAGAATTCGATTTCAGTGTCATAAGTAAAGCAATTAAATGCAACTCTGTAGGCAATATGGCTTTATATTCATCTGTGAAATCCTTTTAGTTTTGAACTGTGAAAGCTACCCTTCTAATCTGCAGTTATTCTCCTACATCCTATACAGATTACAGTCAAGGAGCTCTTAATGTGGTAGCGAGGACATTATTGATGATGCTCGTTGAAACCACCAGAGGCGAAGTGAATGCTTCATTTATACCTTTGTTCTCAACAAAAAATACAAGTCAAAGTCTATTGAAAGGAAAATGGGATATCTTTAAGAATGTTTTAAGTTTTACAGTAGCTATTTGAATATAATTTGTTTGATACCAGTTCATTCATAGTTCTCTTTATGTCAGTCTTCGTGCTTTTTACTTCCTGCAGTACTCTGGCACTTGTTAAACAATGAACTGCAAGTTTTAATTTCTCTTAGTGTTGCAACTTTTTCACCACCAGTAGTACTCAGTTATGGCTAAGTTCTGCACTAGAGCAATAACATTCTTTTCTGGCAACTGAGGCTTTCAGGAGAGCAAAATGCATGATTTTTGGGCAAGTCTGAGTGATGAGCAATTGAATCATGCTGTCAGGCCACTGGGAACATTTCTTGCAAAGGACTGGCCCACAGGTTAGCCTAGGAGTGAAGCCCTGTGAAGGCAGTGAAATTGCCTCCAGCTTCCCTTTGGATCTGTAAGCACAACAAGGAGCAGTCATTTTCCAGCAGCCCAAAGATTTGACTCAGTTGTGCAGACTGATTTTCACATTTAATCAAATCCAAGGGCATGGCCACATTTCCACTTGTTCCTGGAGTATTTATGAATTGAAAACAGGAATTGTACTACTCAGACTGGACTGAATTTAGTGATTTGTTGTCATAAAGAGTTTCCTGCAGCAGAATGAGAGATTTCTTAGTCTTTTTAGGATAGGACAGTTTGAGATGATGACTCATGAACCCATGGCACTTGTCCAAAAAGTAAGGCTACTGGACATCACATTCCACCTAAATTAGACTTTAGGCAACTTTTGTTTGTAAATTCTTTTGACTTTTTTGGTTCAGAGAGAAGTTAAAAGTACTGTTGGGTACTGAACAGTTAAAATTTCACCTTAGCAATAAGGTAATTTCAAATTATATGTATGGTTGTTCTTCCTTGTAATTTCTGAATTCATCTAATACTGTGCTGGAGCTATCGTGACAGAAACCATCACATTCTTCTAAGGGATTTTCTTTTCCATCCTTCCTTTCACTGTTGATTACAGTTTTCATTGCTCATGTTGGAACAAAAGAGACCCACCAGTTTACTGGTATTTCACCTGGACAATTTGTCAATATATTGTTTAAGAAAAGTCCAAAGTTATTTCCTGAAAGAAACACCAATTTTTTACAGTGTGCTTAAAATCTAATGGCTTTCATTGCAAGAACACTGCATGAACTCCCTAGATATATTCATATTGCATAATTATATTTTACCCTTCAAAAGTAAATTTAATGAGATACTGTAATTCATTTTTCTCTGGTGTATAATGATTTTCTCTTGTCATCTATTCTTTTTGTCATTGCTAAGTCATAGTGCATAGCTTTAAGATTTTTTTTTTGTGTACATATCAGGTGCCTCTGAGTTTTTTTATCTTCTTTTTTTATTTTTTTCTCCCCAATTCACTTATACCTTCCAGCAATGGCAAAAGGATGCAACTGACTGCTTTTAGTATGGGGAATGTTGCTTGTGCTGGGAAATTATGAAGAATAATGCACTTCTATTATGATGTAAAACCCAGAACAGAGAGTAGTCTAGTTAACAGAAAGTCACTCTGCTCTCTAGTTTCCAGTCACTGGGAAATGAGTATGCACTCTTATCTCAAGATCCAGGTTTGTCACTGATATATGGTTCCACTAAGGTGCCTTAGACTCAGCATTTTCAATTCAGCCTGATGGAGAACCTTTAAGAATTGTCTGTGGGATCAAAATAAGTGCTGAAGAGTAACTAAAGAAACATCAGTGCTTAAAGTCTACCAAATGAATATGGAAGATATAAAAAGGAATGCACCCTCATCCACCAGCAAAGCAGAATAAGCAATAATTCCTTACTGCAGAAATAAAACTTGCCCCATGAAGAACGTGCCCCAAAGCTTTTCTCAATCTGCTGTTTTGCAGATATCGATGAGTGTGCCTTAAAGCTCCACACCTGTTGGAATGACTCAGCCTGTGTGAACCTGGCAGGAGGCTTTGACTGCCTCTGCCCAGCCGGGCCAGCTTGCACTGGAGACTGTCCCCACGAAGGTGGCCTCAAGAGGAACGGGCAGGTGTGGACCCTGCCGGAGGACAGGTGCTCTGTCTGCTCCTGCAAGGTGAGAGCCAGCTGGCCTGGCCTGCAGGGGAGCTGGGATTCTCTGGGCTCCCCTTGAAACCCAACATTGCACTGCTGCTGTTGTTGGCAAAAATAGCAGCCTGAGGGCAGAGGTAAGCTGGGCTGTGGACACTGGTGGGGAGATTCCTCTGGGAAGGTGTTTATTTTCTTAATTTGCACAACCACACACATAACTGAATAATGGCTAACCCTGCTGAGCTTTTACCATGTCACCCTGTGGGCCAGAGCATTTCAGAGTGTGCCATGCAGCGGGTCTTGCATTTCCCTTGAACACAATGTGCAGGTGCCAGCACGCTCACTGGAAATGCTGAAAACTGATTTTAATTTCTCTTTTATAAGACTGTGCAACTCTCAGCACTGTAGTCAGCCCATTTCCTGTTGGCTGTGTTTCTCTTTGCTTGGAACACATTTGAATTAACTGGGTGAGAAGAAAGGTCTGAGCATGTGTCACAGGTCAGAAGATCCATTGGGAGACACTTAATTTCCTCAAAGTGAAGTAGGGTGAAGGGCAGCTTTTTCCTTGGCTGTGTTGACAGGTCTCCCATTTGAGCAGTGCAGCTCTCTGCTTGTTTGGAGAGGCCAAAACTGGTATCAGTGGATGTACCTTAAAGATTTAACATTTAGATCAGGGTGGGGGTTTTGCTGTTGTTTTTATTGAGTTTCTCCCCCCTGGAATTTCCTTTTCTCCTTTTTTATTTTTTTTCCTTCATATGGTAACCAAGTTAGAAGAAAGCAGAGTTTGGCTCTGTTTCTGGATTTTCACTAGTTAACAGAAGAATGCTCTCTTTGAAATCAGAAGAATTTTAGAAACACCCTAGAGAAGTGGTTGGTCTTTTATTGTCACTTTGACCTGATCTGTTCATAGTATGGGTAAAATTGTCCAAGGGCACAGCAGAGCACTGTAGGCCCATACATGAGTTCAGATAAAATCAGTTTTTGACCTCTGTGAGGAGCTGAAGATAGAACATGGGAATTGGCCTCCATATCACTCTCTGTATCTCAATGCTTGGGAGCCAGAGAAGCATGACAGAGTTTGAGGGGGAACAAAGGGAAAGAGGTGTTTTGAAGTTGCAAGGAGCTGAAATCCTCATCCTTTCTTTGCAGTGGTGTAGCAGAAGCAAAATTAAGACTTCAGAGTGAATGCAACCTAAAAAGTACACTCCTGGCTTGGGCTCAGTAGGGAATATGTTCTTGTTAGTTGCTATATTTTTTACTTCAAGTAGCCTCAAGCTCCCTAAAACTCCCCCTTTCAGAAGCTGAAGTATACAACTTTACTGAATATATATCAGGTTTTATGGTAATCTTGGGAACTGGCGAGCTTATGAAAGGATTTCCAGTCAATAGAATAAGCACTTTAATATATGTGAAGACATCTGGTCTGCCTTTGCAGAATCATAACTATTAGTATTCGCATTTTAGATTGCTTGCACTTTGTTTTATTTACCATTTCTCATTGCAGGTATTTCTTATGTTGGATGTTTTTACTAGTATATGAAAATACAGGAATGATTAATAAGTACATAGTTTAAACTGAGCCTGACACTGTTGTAATGACTCTTACTGTGTGTCTTCCTCACTTCACTTTTTCCCTTTGTGAATTAACATTTGCAATTAGTTTCATTCCAGTAGCCGCCTGTTTCAAGAGCAAATTCTTGTCTACAGAACAGGGAAAATGGGAAGAGCTCCTTATATATCACATCTCAGTCAGAATGTAAAGTCTACACTCAGTGTTTAATGAAATACATTTTAATGCATCCTGATAGCTTCCAACACAGCAAACTGCTTCTCAAACCTCTCCCTTTCATGCACTTGCATGAAGAACTGGCCCTACCTGATTTTAGTAACCTGCTCAGTTTGCAGTGAGGAAAAGAGCAGAATGTAACTAAACCTTTCCTTATACCACTTAAACTTTTCAAAGATCCTACTTACTTGTTTAGTCTAGGAGGCAAATCAGCATTTCAGTTTTGAAATAAAACTGGCTTTTCTTTTGCTACAGTTATTCTGGCAAAGGACAGGTGGATATATTTTGTTCATTGGCTGAAACACATAGCTACCAAACATTAACCTTACTTAATGAACTTCAAAGCTATTTGTGAAGAAAAATACTATGGAATATAGGAAATTATATTGCTTCATTTATATAATGAAGCAAAGTGTCATTATTGAAGCACAGGCTCAGTGTGCCACTTGACCCAGTGTCTTCAAACCATTGTTGTTCATATAAATGTACATAAAGTTTACAAAATCATAAATTAATATTGTTCCTTAAGTATATTTGAAATGTCTTGTGTAGATATCTTTCTGAACTATTGTAGATTTAATAGACCATCAGATTTAAGGCTGGTAGAATTTGGAGCAGGGAGCTATTGTGCTCTCATTAAAAAGCAAAGCCTGGCTGTGCAGTCTGGCTATGTCTGGGCTTTCAAGTTTCTGGTTAAGACAACACTCCCTTCCCTGTTTTAAAAAGGCCTGGGAGATACAGGCAGCACTGGGAGCAGGGGATCTGCCAAGCTGATTTGTGTTCCTGAGGGTGAGAACTGTTTGGGGGTTTGGTTTTTGCAGGGTCTGGTTTCTTTCCAAAGTGGCTTTGGGGCTCTGTGAAAACCTGAACCACACTTAACAGCAATTCTCTTGTGTGTCAGTTTTTTCCTTTGATAAGACAAATTTCATGTTCAAACATCTGATGCTTTTGAAGAATGTAGAACTGGCTCAGTGAGGAAGGTGGGAAGAAAGAGGTAGTAATGAGATACTGTATGTTATTACTCACCTAAAGAAAATGAGGTGTTCTACATCTATTTCTCAATTTTCTATGCATTTCTCAGGGCTACTGCTAAGCTGCAAAGATGCACATGCGATAGTGCAGGTTATGAGGCTTTGTGCCACTGCAGTATAGGGATAAAAATGTTCCTTGAAAGGTGTAGGGCTAATGAGGTTGTACACAAAGCACAGATGCTTAGAGACAAAACACAGTAGCAGCAGTGTATTATGATTACCAAAAGTTCTCCGGCAAAATCATCAGGTTTTTTTCGGTGTTCTGAAATATGGAGAGTAAAGGCAATGTAAAACACGCTCAGGGAAGCACAGAATTACCAGCCAAAAGGGGAATTTTGAAAACTGATCTTGAAAGCTTAGAACCTGAATTGCATTTAAGCAGATGGGCTGTTGTTAGCCATTATTAATCAGCACAGAAGAGGAGAGAGGCTGCCACGGTCGAGGTTCCCTGGGTTCCTGTCCCAGCCCTACATGCCTGGTGCTGCTCATCCTGACAGAGCTGCTGGGCTAAGCGGGCTTTTGATGTGCAGCTGGGCCTGGCCAAACCCATGGCTAAGGAAATGGGCTACTGCCATTCTTCCTCGTGATTTACTCAGCCTGCTGAGTAAGGAGATAAAGTTTGTTGATCCCTCCTCCCACAGCTCAAGTGGCAATCTAGCCACTAGTACAGAATACTTAGGTTAGTTTGATACAAGACTGTACAAAGTTTGTAGAGTAATATTTGCCCTGCAGTTGGCAAAAGCAGCCCAGATCCTGGTTAACCTGGCATGTTTTCTATTTTCTCATAATCTTGTGTTGTCTTCAGCTTTGCTTGTTAGGCATAACAAATAATGATAATTATTTTTGTGATAGCATGGAATATTCTATTCTATTCAAAACTATGCCGCCATGCAGCAGTGACACTGAGCTGACATGGCATTGTGATTCCCTCGTGCTGATTTTGTACACGTTGCATTGTGGACGAGTCTGGCTTTGCTGTAAAACAGGAAGCAAACCCTGGTTCCTCCATCAGATCATAAGCAGTCACCCCCCTGCTTACAAGCTGAGCAGCCTGGTCTAGAGGAAGGTGTCTGCCCGTGGCAGGGGGGATGGAACAAGGTGGGCTTAGTGTCCCTTCCATCCCAGAGCATTCTGTGATCCTTTGCTGTGCTTATGGCTGTTTTGTCTGCCTGTGGAAAAGATATCCTGGGCTGCACTCGCTCTCATTAGAAGGAAGTTTTTTTCAAGGATCAGAGGAAATAAATTCCCTTGCATTGAGAGGTGTTCCTATATTTGGTGGCAAAGAAATTTTCTCCCTTACATCAGATAATAGAGCAAAGTTCCCATGAGGCTAGGAAAAACTGCAATGAAATGAATGGAGTTGCATTAGGAATTGTATAGTTGTGATCCAAAGCAGAATATGGCTTTATCCAGGCCCTCTGTTATACATGCTCTGAATTATAATGAATAATGATAGGTTCTTTTATCTCTAAGCTAGTGTGCAGTAGGTCCAGATGTGGGACAGACACAAAGGTCAGAATAAAGAACAATTAGTGCTACTCTGATTGTGCTATATTTTGCTCTGATTAAGTTGAAGGGACCACATTTATTCAACTTATTTTGTTCACAGTGGTACATTCAGCCAAAATAGTACTAAATAAATATTATATATATTAGAGTGGCAACTGCATGAAGAATTTGTTGATGTAACCAATGAGATATGAAATTGCCTCACTGTATTTCGCTGAGATACTGACTGCTTTTAAATTCAATTGGCTGCAGACAGGAAAACAGTGTTCCCAGATTCAGACAGAATTGGATCCCTGCACTGACAGAAAGTGGGGTAGTGCTGGTATTTGCTGTATTAGGACAGGCAAGACCCAGTCCTTATTGGCAGGGGACAGGAACAATAAGAAATGAGCATTTCCCAGCGGGGCAGAGAGGTGCCCTTGGAGGCGCACACCCCGTGCCCTCCCCGGGTGCTGCCTGGCACGGGGCTGATGCCAGGGCCGTGTGTGCTCGCAGGACGGGAGGATTTTCTGCCGGAGGACGGCCTGTGACTGCGGGAACCCCAGCGCCGACCTCTTCTGCTGCCCCGAGTGTGACAGCCGCGTCACCAGCCAGTGCCTCGACCAGACCGGGCACAAGCTCTACCGCAGCGGGGACAACTGGACCTACAGCTGCCAGCAGTGCCGCTGCCTGGTACGAGCACAGCGCTGGGGCGGGGGCCGTGAGGGCGAGTGACTGTCTTGGGTTGAATGGCAGGAGTCTGCTGAGGAAGGCAGGAGCCTCCCCTGGAATGGAGAATGTAACCCCCCTCCCTCGAAGTTATTATAATTTTGAAGTTAAGGGGCTCTCAGGTAGAGATATGGGAATAGTGATAACGGTTCTTTATTAGGAGAATTAAAATAGAAATGCAGTAGTACAAAACCCAGCCCCACTGACAGAGCCAGAATCCACCCTGCCCCCTGTGGGTCAGGGTGTTGGGAGCAGTCCCATAACTGGGGCTGCAGCCTCCTGCAGTGGCAGATGTGGCTCTGTTGGAGCAGGGATCCTGTGGAAAGGTGCAGATTTCCTCTGAAGGTCCGGTGGTGATGGATGGGCCTGGTCTCCCTCTGGGAATCCAGCATGGAAAAGGCTGCCTTGGTGTTCCTAATCTCAGATTTATCCAGGTAGGAATGCTTGGCTCCTCCCCTGGACAGATCATCTCCCAGTGGATGATGTCAGTTTGTCAGTCATGCAGGGAGACTCAATGGCCGTGAGCAGAAGATCTCTCCCTGGACAGAGGATGGGTTGTGGAAGAGAGAAAGAAAACTGCCCCACCTGTTTTTTTAACAGCTGCCCCATTAACAGAGGATTACCCCCTTCCCCGGTTTCAGCAGATGGTGATAGAATACATCTGGTCACATCTGGCACTGCAACCCAAGACATTGACTTTCAGCAAAACAGACCTGCAGGCAGGCTCATGACTCTCTCTTCACCTGCTTTTCAGACTGGGGTTGATGGTAAAGCATACAGAGCTCCAGAGAACTGAAAGCTACACCATCAGTTTTCATCTTACTGCTGAATAAGTAGGTCTAATGAGAAAAACTGAAACCTCAACACTTATATTAATTTTAGCATTAGTCTACTTTGGAGAACTTTTATAAGGTTGTCTGATCTTTCAATGACTTTTTTCAGACCTTTTAGTCATGTGATGGAGTTGGTTGGAGAAGTTTCAGTTTTTAATTGCATCTGCTGGGCCCGCCTTGTCAAAAGGAACAATAAATTTATTTATTTGTTTATTTGAATTCTGCATATCTGGAAACATGGAGTGCCAGGGCCACCGTATAAATTAGAAAAAATTAGCCAAATAAAGAAGACTGAAATTACTAGAAAAATATACAAACTAACAAACACTTGCTTTCTCATTAGACACTATAGATTATTCCCTTAAAGCTTTAGGTTTTCCATAGATATACTAATTAGTGCATCAATGAAGTTCATTAAAATTGGCAGTTTTCCATTTATAGCTGTCTGTATAGCATAGTCTTTATATATGTTACTAATCAAGAGGTGTCTGAGCATCAGGAAGGAAATTACATTCAAAGCTAAGTTACTGTCATGAGGTAATTATCCATAATGCACAGAGTAAGTATTGAGGTTGTGGCTTGCAGTTTCTTGCCTAATTTTACGATTGGAATAACATCCAGAGCTGTGAGACAGTGATGCCCTAAATCATTGTTGAATGTAAGGTTCTGTGCAGTGTGTGCTGTTCTCAGCATCTGAAGTGTCCACAGAGCAGTAGAGTGCAAGTTATTGAAGACCTTCCCAGGTTAAATTTAGGCACACTGAGAATACTCTGCAGAAGTGACCTGATGTTTCTGTCTTCTTCATGTCTCCATCTACTAAACTGTTTCAGGGATTTTTCTAAATAAAAATAATAAAAACAAATGGAATAAAATGAGTCAGTGGTATTGCTCCAACAATTCCTTTAGGAGCTGACAATAAAGTTGATATTGGCAGTTGCTACTTAGATTGATGTTCACTGCTTCTCCAACATACTAACCTACATCTATCTGAAGTGTTAATTTTCTATTTAAATGCTTGCTGTGATCCTGCAGAGATGTTTATGTGACCAGGAGTAGAAAGAGTGCATGAGTCTGCAAAGCAATCACAGCAAAAATTATAGTTTGTAGAAAATATTAGTACCCAGTATTTAACCCTGCCTTCAAAAACCCAAAAGAGCTCAAGTTCTCCTGCTATGATGATGACAGTGTTGTTGTTTAGTCAGGAATCAACCAAATGATAATCAATCTGCTACATTTAGGAAACTTCAGCTCAGTATTCAAACATCTGTTTGTGTGATCAACCAAACCGAGGTCTGAACCATCCAGTTTATTGCAGTTTTGGCAAAACAATGCTTTTCCATTCAGAAGGGTACCGAGTTTCTTGCTGGATCATAAATGGCGAGTTCAATGACATTTGCTTCAATGTTTATAGGAAGGAGAGGTGGATTGTTGGCCTCTTCAGTGCCCCACCCTGAACTGCGAGTACACAGCCATCTCCGAAGGAGAGTGCTGTCCTCACTGTGTCAGTGACCCCTGTCTGGCTGACAGCATCACCTATGACATCAGGAAAACCTGTCCAGATGGCTATGGAATCACAAGGCTTAGTGGTGCTGTGTGGACAATGGTGGATCTCCTTGTACAACCTGCAAATGCAAGGTACGGCGGGCCAGGTGCAGTGGGCATGGATTGCTGATAAAATCGGGCTCCTTTTCTGCCCCTGGAGGCTCCCCTTTAGATCTTGGGGAAGTAAGACCTGAGGGCCTACAGAAAACCCATGTGTTTTCTATCTGGCAGAGTATAAGCAAAAGAGTTCTCTCCTTTTTGAAAATGTTGAACACAGATATGTTAATATCCTAGTGCGACTTTCAGACATTCTCTTGAAGTGCCCTTTGGGCATTCTCAGTATGAGTCAGGGTAACATTTCAATAATAACCTAGTGTGGATGTTCATGAAAATGTGTATTACAGAGCTGGTAAGCTGAGGCAAAAACACTACTATAAAAGTTTCAACAGCAAGTACACAAGTAAAAAGGCATTGCAACTCCAAGATAAAGGCACTCCCACAATAGTGATGGGAAGGGAATGTCACAGTTTCTGTTCCCTCATCCGATCAAGATGTGTTTAATCCAATGGCTCTCATGCAGGAGTGCAGTCTATTTCCTTTGCTTTGTGCAGTGGTGACCCCACTGTGCTAATATCAGAATTATGAAAATGTTGTTTTGGGTTATATAAAATATTAGAACTTCTGTTCACTCTGGGAGAGAAAGCTATTGCCCCAGGGCTTTGAATTATTGAAGGTAGCTTTTCTGCCATTCTTTTGAGGGTTTTTTTTCTGTAGATTTGTGATGGATTAAAAAAAAAAGAAAAGAAAGTAAAATAAAATGCTCATTCAGGATAGCTTTATAAATGACTGAATGTTAGAAAAAGATACTTAACAGTGGATTAAATTCCAAAGCTGCATGGTGTTTATGTTGCCCCCATCCCCACCATATCTGCCATGAACCGGGGACCTGAACTGTCTGCTGATTTCAGACAAGCAGAAAACTTCTCTCTGTGAAACACATCAAAATTCTCTCCATTAACTTTCTTGCATGAGAGAAAAATCCAGTCATCCATTGCCATTGCTGTGCTGTATTTTATTATGGGGACCACGTCCAGGTTTTGAGTTCCTGCCAATTCAGTGCCGCTTGGCAAAGCTGGCCTCCTCAAAGAGTTGGGAGCAATGCTGACCCCTGGGTGCTGGGAGCAGGTGGTTTTAGGTGGTAGAGGTGTCAGGGATGCAGCTGTCTCTGCATGCCCCCCAGCCCTTTGCTGCCTGTGACCTGTTGTGCTTGTTTGTCCGTGCAGAATGGGAATGTCTGCTGCTCGGTGGATTTAGAGTGTCTCAACAATAACTGACCTGCTCAGGCCGGACTGTGCCGAGGGAGGAGCACTGCTGGAGCTGACACCTGAAAGGAGGCCGTGTGCACTGGCATTTTGTACAACAGACAATTACCAAAGTCTCCACACCAGGAAGATGTTTGGGAGTTGCCTTTGGGACCTGTCACTATGCTCATCCTTGCTAGCCTTGTCCGGGTGACTTCCAGCACAGCGCATAGAAATCAGTGGTTGCTACAAGTTTTCAGTGTTGTAAATTACACACCTTTCCTGTCAAGAAATTTGCAAACATGTTTAAATTATTTCATGGGTAAACTAATGCTGTAATTTTGTTTTAATTTGTGTATTGACAACATTGATAGATTTCAGCTCTTCTTACTTTGAATCTAGATTTTACAGATAAGACAGCCTGTCGTGATTTTGTCCCATGATATCACATACTTGGTTCCAAGGTCCCTGTTAGATGTATTTATGAAAATATGTATGTATGTACAGTCAGATTGCATAGTACTTATATTTCACAGCTGTCCAACATTTTAAAGCATTCAAAGGTACGGACAGAATGAAAGTAATCAAAATAAATCTGTCTTAAACTGTAAAATTAAATGCCATGAACTGAATGAAATGGCAGAATAAGCACTTTCTTCTCCAAACGTGCAGAGCAGCAACAAGACTTCTAGAGTGAGTAATGGAACTAAAACCCCATCCCACTGCCAATTCAACACATGTTCAAGAACCACCAGTTTCAGTATTCTGTTGAGCTTAATTCCTCTGGATTATACAGAACTACAACAGTCAGAGACCCTTAACATGATATAGTTTGAGTAGGTTAGAATTTGCTTGCATTTGTAACATCATTGATGAGTTCAGAATTTTTCCTCTTTTGTGTTTACAGTAATAGTGATGTCTGTCATCCTCAGTTACTGCTGCCACAGTGGCAAAGTGCAGAGGCCCCTGTTCCAGCAGCATGCAGGACAGGAGACCTTAGTGCTTGGTAACTTCCATTACCAGCAGCTCAGAAATGGATTTTATCTTTTCATATTTTATGATATTCAAAAATACTTTAATTTACTGTGTTGTTGAGGACCTAAGTTTAGACAGGAATTTAAATCAAGACTCTTAGCCCTGTATGGAGGTTAGAGCTTAGATTCTCTTCAGCTAATGTCTATTTTTTTCACGAGGCTAGAAAGTTTGTGGCATTAGAACAAGAATATATTTCTATGGCGATGCATCTACGGCTTAAGTGTCACATTTTTAATGTGCTGATGTGTTTTGTTCTGCTCATTTGTGTAGTGTTTGTTTTTTTTTTCTTTTTGTTTATTTAATTAAACACACTGAATATATGGAAAAGATTGCAGAAATAACTATAGTGGCTACAGTTCGGAAAGTCTACATTTGTGAGTTTTTCATGGTTTCATGCAGAAAATGTGAAACTGATTAATAAGAAAGAAGTGTGACTATACAGTGAAAATACTAGTTGTCTTTTAAATGAAGTACTATTATGTTTATAAGGGGACGGTAGCAAAGAATATAAAATTGCTTTCAGTCATTCAGATAACTTTATTCCAATTTTTTAAACAGGTTTTGTTTTAGTTAACAGCTTTGTGTGGTAAAGTTAAATTTATTTTCTTAAAATGCCCCATCAATTTCAGCTAATAATGTATTGACTCTATTTGCATTGCCCTGATGATTGTATAATAAGGGAAAGAGTTGTGTTTTATATGATACTCGAAGGATGTTTGTAAATCATAATGTCAGCTCATTTTGTATATCACATTGTAAAACCCAATGGTAATTCAGTTGGATAAGATACCCAGTGGGCTGAGATATGAAGGGGAATGATTTAAAATTTGTGGGCATCTAAATAAACTCCTATGTACAGATTGCTTTCCCTTAGTTTTATTAGCAGGGTTCTGTCAATGTCCTTTCCAGCTTGAACTCATGATATTGCAAAAAGGGGAAAGAGTGTTTGCCGAAGTGTAGCATCAGAGTGGTAAGAAATATGTCATTTATACTCAGGCAGAATCATCTATTCCAGTCTGTCATACTGAATTTCTGAAGCTCTGTAAAAGGATTTAAGACAGTACAGGCTCTGGAAATCATTTATTTCCCTTTTACCTTGTAGTAGTTGAAGCCCTTTCCCAGGATGCCTTCTGGAAGCTCCAGACCTTGCTAGGATTATATTTAACAGGACCACAGAAGTTCACACTTCTCCACTGCAGACCAATTTCCTTCCAGAGCTCAAATGCAAATTAATTCAGTAAAACCTTTTTAGAGCATTTTATACAGCATTAAGTGTCATTATCTCCAGAGTGATGCAGCTTGAATTGTTTACACAAAGTCAAAATATTGACACAGACCTGTTTATGTTGCATTTTAAGCAGTTGCCCTGACTGTGATGAACTTTTCCTCATGAAGTAATTTGATCACTAGTCACATCACATGTACCTTCAGAGTACTCAGAAGCCCCAGTCCCAGCTCAGAGAGCACATTATGGAGGAAAACTTAATTCCCTGTGTCCTATGTGACCAAGGTAAGTAAGAACTTTCAAAACTTCTTTCTTGATGAAATTCCCTATTCCCTATAAATATGTGGGCACTAAAATTAAAATGCTGAGAAAAAAAACCAACAGTGTTTATTATAATAATTTAAGAAAATTCTCCTCTTTCTTTGTGAGATGGACACTGTCTCCACTCAGGAGAATGCATATATGGTAAATATATAGTGCATATTTGTAGTGCAGTATTAACTTGAGGAGGACTACCACTAACTTCTGTGAAAGGAAACCTGCTGCAAGTTAAGGGGCTTGGTCAAAGCTCTGGCTATAGACAGCTGGAATTTTGTAGCTGTTTCTATTTATTTATCCTGTGAAAGAGTATTTTCTTTGTAACACTTCTGATGAAAAAAGTAAGTGAGTGACAGACAGAAAATGGAACTTCCAGCTTTGGTGAAATGTCTTTGCCCTCCCCGTTTTGGTAAAAATCTCAGCCTAGGTTCTCTAAAGCAGAACCTGGTGTTCTGTCTTGTGAGCACAGTGAGTTCTCAGCTCTGCTTCTGTGTGCTTGCAAACTCATCTCCTGAGTTAAAGCAAGTGCAAATATTCCTTTGTGGTGGTCCCTGGAGTCATGGATCACTCTGAGCCCTGGTGGTCACTATGAAAGACCAAAGTTGAATTATTCCCCACAAATGCTGAATAATATCAGCCTAACTCCCAGGAATGGTGTGGGATTTATTAGTGCCTTTGTGTTGCCTCAGAGACCTAAATAACAACTGTCTTCCAGTAATATATCTTCCCCCAAGAGCTGTCAGTGAATTTTCAGGTATAACTGTGTACAAGATTTAATTAATAACATCTTTTCAATCAGATTGCAATGACAACCAAAATAGTTTTTTTTCCTGTGACAGACAATAGTGTTTTACAAAACAAAAGGTAAAATGTCAGGAGTGATTACACAAATGGTAGACTAGATTTTAGCAGAATTAAATCATAACTCCTACGAGCAATATGGGAATGTCTCACATCTAATGGTACTTACATAATCATCATTAATGAGGGGTTTTTAAAAGGGCCCCATGATACAGTTTGATGTAAAATTTTAAGTGAGTGTTGTGATAAGACATAATTGTTTGAGGAACATATTCTGCCAGCGGAAAAATGTGCCTGCCAACAAGCTCCTCTTCTTCTCAAGGTACATCTTTGGAGCTCATTGAAATTTAAATTGGTGTAAGGAAGATTCATGGCAGTATAAATTACAAAAATAAAAAGAAATTAAAAATATCCAGTCTTGGGTGTCTGAATGTTTCATATCCAATTCTTCTCTGGTAGAAGTTACTGGTAGAAGTCAGCAATAATTCTGATTCAGCTGTCATTGACCTCGGAGGTGTTACTGAGCTGCTGGTATTACATGTAATCTGCAAATTACTTGCAGGTGCTAACAGGAGTAACTTTTGCTGCTAACTGCCAGGGTATAGTCCCCCATGCATAGGTTTAGGTTTAGGTGTCTCTGAGAAGGATGTATATCAATAAGCTGATAAAAAGGGTCAAATTCACGATTTTTTAAATGAAACCATCATCAAGAGATTGACAACGCATAGATACATGATGCCAAAAATCATGCCCAGTGGGAAAAAAAAAAACAAAAAAACACAAGCAAACAAACAACCAACCTAAAATAAGGTTCCCAAAACCATATATCTGTCACTTAAGTTTTTTTACTGCTACTTCAACTGTGCAGTATGAGGGATGCACTGAATTCTGATGGGTGGCTTTCTGACTGGAAGCCAAACCTTGGCTTCGGCAGTGCCTTACACTTGAATTTTTTATTTCCTAAATTTGTACGTGAGATTTTTTTCATTTAAGTGTTTTGATTGAAATTGAGGGGTTTGGGGAAGTAAGCCTTACTGTGTTCTCTTTGACACAGAAGTAGCTGCAACAGGATCTGGACTGATCCAGGCTCCTTTCTTGTATGTGCCTCTGCCCCCGTGGGGAAAATCCCCTTTGGGGAAGAGGAAAGGGCCCTGAGCAAGCTGGCCAGGGCACTGGGGTGCAGCTGGTGCTGTGGTCACAGCCACAGGAGATGCACAACCCTCTCTCTGCTGTAATTTCTTTCAAATGACTCCTCATGTCACCCCCTACACATTTACCTGTCCCAAAGCTCTTTATTATTGGGTGCCTGGTGGTTATCCATGTAGATCCACTTTAGTGAGGAAAGGCTTAGAGGTTCTGCAGCAGATCACACCATCACTCCAATACAAAGCAGAGACCAAGGTCTTTTCATGAATTTAAACCAGAGCTGAAAAATCCTGTCTTGTAATAATGCAGTTGATTGATTGCTGTTTGATTAACTCTAAATCTACTTCTCCTCGAGCAGGAATTGGAAATGTACTTGATGTAATCCAGTGCTTCTTTGCACTGGTTTTGACAGATTCCCTTTGGCAGTATTAAATATGCAGATTTGTTTTCCTACCTGAATATTATGCAAAGTATTCATCCAGGTGATAAGAATGTATGTGTTTTGCTACTCCTGTGTCTCTAGACTCAAAATAGGAAATCCTTACTTAATGTCTATGGAATCAGGATCAGAGAATCACCAAAATATGTTTGGGTAAGCACTAATTTTAATGGTAAACTTACCTGCTAAGGTAAGGGTTAGAGAAAACCAAATATGCACTTTTAAAGTACATTTGCAGCTGGAGAGGAGGTTTTTCAACCTGAACACAGTTCTGTCCATTTACTCACATTTGTGTTCAATAGTTAGCTGACTAGTTCACTCATTAGCCACACAAATTTAATTTGTGATTTCCAGCTAAATTTGACAGCTAAACGAAGTCACCTCTGGTGCAGGTTTTCATACAAAAATAAGAATTGGAAAGTGCTACCAGCACTTTCTCAAAATCAGAAGGGAACACCTCTTGTGCAGTCCTGGGGAGTGCACTTTTGGTGTGTGTTAGAGCATTGGAAGCCCTTGGAGAGTCTGGGCTGCTGAGGCTGAACCCAGGGGCTCCCGTGAGCTGCCTGCAGAGGGGTGGGAGGAGGGGGTGCCCTGGGTGGGATGTGGTGGGAGCAGCACTGGGGCAGTAGCTGTGTGTCCATCCTGCCTAGTGGGTGAAGCAGAGCAGAGCAACAAGCTTGATTCCTCTGCATCCTCCCAACTAAAACCATGTAGAATCTGGAAGGTGTCTTAAAAATGCCAGAAATTCCAGGAATTGCCAGTTTTTCTTAGTGTTTTGGATGTAGTGGTTAAGCCTGAGCTTCCCAGGATTGGATGGGAAGTAAATGTATAGCAAAGCAGTTCTTTTCTCAGTGGGCTGATTAGTAATGTCAACAGCTATTACTAAATTGTCTTTTGAATTTGGAAGTATTTTAATTCTATTTGCAACAAAAAGTGTAACTGTAACTTCTTTACAGTTTATTCTTTACTTTCCTTGATTACTTTGCTGATCTTTCAGGCTGTCCCACCACTGCTCTCTTACATCCTGAACAGGGACTGAGCAGGTAATGTGAGAACTAAGCAAAAGAAATATTTGGTTTTATGCCTATAGTAAATTGAAACTTGGAACCATAAATAATTTTTTTTCACTTAAATGTTACTTTGTTTTATAGTACCCATAGCTAGAATTAATGCATAATCTGGGTCTCAGTCTCAAAAGTCCTGTTTTTATTATTAAAGGAAGGCAGAAAAAACCAGTTGCCTACCTTTCAAGCATTCTTTTTTTTTTTTTTAATGATGTCTTGTTTAAGCATTTACTGTCTCAGGGAACAAGGGAACTGTATCTCTGGCATTTGAAAGAGTGACTGCAGACTGTCCCTGGGAATGGTCTGTCCCATGTCCTTTCTGCCTGCAGTTCTCAGAACTGGCTCAGCAGTATCCAGAAATTCGTTTAGTAAACCAAGAACACAGTTGTACCTGAAGGCAGGTTGGCATCCCGGTGGAAGGGAGGACAGATGAGCCTGAGAGCAGTCTCACATCAATCCTTAGCAAAGCCTCAGGCATCACCAGGAAGTATTTTGGGACATGCAGGATGGTGTAAATCACCAGTAAAACACCAGTTCTGTATGCCAGTGGAGTGCAGGGGAGTTAAGCTGAAGGTTTCCTATGTCTAAGTATTGCTCAGCATGAAAGTTCAAAGCTATTTCTCTTCCTGAATTAAAGCATTCTTGTAAGATAGATGGGATTATGGTGTGCACATATATATCCTCTACAATTGGGGAGAAAAAGAAATTATCCCAGATGACTTTTTCACCTCTGAGTAGCCATCTCATTCTAAGTCAATTGTCAATGTTTGAGGTACTATTTACAGAGGAGCTTTTCTAGTGTGAGTAATACTATTTCAAGTGAAAATAGATGGATGTCATCTATTTCAGATGAGTTGATCCAGTGCAAGTATAGCAATGAGAAATGTCAGTCCTACATGTTCAAAAATTATACCCTAGCTGTGCTAAAATTAAGAGCTAAGTTTTAGGAAAATGTGTGTGTTCGAGAATGTACATTTTTCAGTGATTCAGGACTGTCAGTGCTGAACTTGCATTATTCCTGTCAGTCAGGCTCTATCCTGCCAGTGCCATGGGCAGATGCCCAGGCAGGAAGCCCAGCCTTGTGAGGGGATGGAACAAGCTGATGTGGAAGCAACTCACTGCACAGGGAGATCGTGACAGGGCCAGGGCCATGGTTTTAAATTAAAAGGGGAGAGATTTATATCAGATGTTAGGAAGAAATTCTTTACTCAGTGGGTAGCAAAGCCCTGGAACAGCTTGTGCAGAGAAACTGTGGCTGCCCCATCCCTGGAAGCATTTAGGGGCAGGCTGGATGGGGTTTGAGCCAGCTGGCCAAGTGGGTGGCATCCCTGGTCCTTTTCAAGCCCAGCAAGCCTTTCTGTGATTTCTCTGGGGATTTCTGTGGTGTGTGCCTCTCCCTTGGGGTCAGCAGAATAGCTGAGGAGAGCCTGGGTTCCAGGGGTGGCTCCCCTGCTCCCCTGGCAGTGCTTGGGCCACTCAAGGAGGATCCACTGCTGGTCTAAAGCATTGATGGTGGTCCAGGCCAAGCTCAGTGTGTATCTGAGCCTTCACTGAAAATGCTGGGCTAGAGATATCTAGCTCCTGTTATGGGAGTCTGAGAGCTTTTGGGAGGCAGCTGGTGCTGGAGATCAGTCTGTGCTTGGAAAGCAGTGGTGCTTGTACTGACCTACTTTCCTGTCAGTGTTTTTGCCCTGAATTTATGCCAAAAGGTGGCATAAACCTGATGCCAACCAAGCCTGGTGCCTGACTGTAAGCAAAAAAAAAAAGAACCTGTGAGGACTCCTGCCCCCAGGAGAAAATCAGGAGGAGACCCTAAAGAGAGACACATTAATTCTTTAGCACTGAACAAAAACATAAAAAAGTGTGTGCATTTAGTGATTTTACTTCATAATTCCATAGTGCAGGAGCAATGCCACATTTATAGCACCAGCTCTAATGCAGAAAAACTGCCCCTCTAGCACTTGTGCCATTAAGTCATGGTGGGGTCCAACTGCACCACAGTCTATCGTAACCATAGTGCATGCAGACACATTTTTATGCAGAAAATACATCCCATACAAAATTTATCTTTCAAAAAGTGTAATCAAAGTGAAATAAACTGATCAGGAAAACAGTAAATTTAAAAATTTGTGGCGTGTGACTTGCCTATGTGATTATCAGATTGTACATTACAACAGATAAAATTTGAGAAAGCTTCAAAGTAAGGAGAGGGTTAGGATTTCAATGAGGCCTCTCAGTTCAGAGGTGGTCAAAAATTGCAGCTTTTACAATTGCAGAATGGTGAAAAAAATCATGGTTAATGACATTTTCTGTATATATGGGGTGATGTTTGGTAATGGAGGCAAAATAAATCATTAAGTCAAAGCTTGCAAATGGAAGGGAGAGAACCAAAAGGAAAATAAAGCATTATGCCAAGTAAGCAGGACCTTCACAGTGAGATTTCTCCATCTTTTTATGACATGAGAGTACTGCCTATAGCAAAAAGAAGTTCAGGCTGGCACCAGATGCAAAGAAGTGGCAACAGTTCAGGAACTGGAAAACCATTATCAAGTATGTAATGGAACATCACTGAGTTATCTCGGTTATAAACATTCCTTTGGCTTTCTGCAAGAGAGAAAAGTGGAGCTGAAATCAAGCAAATAAAACTAATAGTACTTAATGTTGAAAATATGATGTCATTGGACAGTTTAAATTAAAAGAGGAGCACGCCAGAGAGACACATGGGTGGAAGAGCCAGGTGATATCAAAACGGGCAATGATGCTTTTAGCAAAGACAAATGAATTTGTGAAGCTGGTGACACTAAATGTGGAAGTGATTTATGGGAAAGGCTCCTGAGCCAAGGGAGCAAAGAAGAGGAATCCAAAGGAGTCAATAGACTAAAATACAATTAGCTATTTTTTTTATTATTTGTCTTTAGAATGTGGACACAAGGTTGGAAACTGCTTCCACCTTTTGATTTTATTTAGAAAAGAAGCTGACCCCAGCCACTGGGGGAATGTCCTAGAGCAGGAGTGTGGGTCTTGGAGCTGTGACTGCCCCGTGAGAGTGGGGCTGTGCCAGGGCACGGAAGGCAGAGCAGCCAGCCAGCAGCATGGCATTTCCTGGCTGGACTTGTAAAGACAACATTTATTGTAGAGGCAAAGGGTTGTGGGTAAAACAAAGCAGGACTGGGATCCTAAGTCTATACTGCCCATTTCTTTATAATTAGCAGCCAACTCCATGAGGAAATGGCTCTAGTGGCAGCTTAAAAGAATTTCTGGAGCTTTCTGAACTGCTTGTAGTTCTGCCTTTCCCACCCCACATCCCCACTTTCATCCCCAGCAGAAAGTTTCTTGAACATTCTGTGGGGTGCATGAGACTTTCCAGCGGCAGCACAGTTCTTCCCAAGTTGTTCTCAGATGTTAGATATTTAACGAGACTGTGCTTAAAAGAGTGCCGAGGTCTCTAGATGTTCAGTGAAGAGCAGCAGGCGCCTCTGAGGGCCTCTGCAGGGAATCCTGGGTGCAAGAATGGAGGCAGACAGGGGGGCTGAGCCCTCCCCTCCGGGCAGAGCTGACAGAGCAGGAGCTGCTTGGAGTGAGCTTGGAGCAGGCTGCTCTCAGCTCCCCATCTTGAGCCTGCGCCAATGTTGTGATAAATGGTAATAAAATCGCCATGTAGGATCTAATAACATAATAGACCATATAATCACAAACTTTGAGTTTGAAAGGTAAACAAAATACTCTTCTGGCAAGGGTGTAACAGGGAGTTACAATTTATCCCACTCTGCAGATTCTCTCCATTCCACTTATTTAAACGGTGAGGCGATTAGAGAGCTTTTGATACAATATTGTCTTTAGACATTATAAAGAAAATTGTTTGTTAGTATGGCAGTAAAAGCTTTGCTGCAGCCCAGCATGCTTTGCCATGATGGAAGCAGATGGTTTACAAAGTTACAGAATAAGAACTGATTATCAATTTGCTATCCTCTAACAACATCAATGTCGAGTGATAATGTTCTGTACTGCTTGTTACTGAGGAAATAGCTATTTTTATATTACTTGCTTTCTTGCAAATTGGCTACTACCAGGAAAAGTAAAATATATGGCTGTCTAATATGCTGAAGCAGTAGACAAATTGCTCAGGGGGAGCAATGGTGAAGCACTGAAGAATAATTGCTGATATTTATAATTTCTGTCTGAGTCAAAAAACTCCAAAATTCACAATTCTCTTAATACCAGAGATAGTCAGAGCCCTGTTGCTTTGCCATTTACTTTCAATACTTTTAATACATAATAGCAAACTACTGAATATATTCTATGTTAGCAGAAGTCAAAATCACAGGATTTTCAGCAGTCACTGAGCATACAATGAAATATTATTTTCTTTATTGTTCTATTTTGGCTTGAAGAAAATTCTGGAAAGTTAAAAATGCAACTAAAAGCAGGAGCAATATTATAATTCAAGGTGACTATGTATAAATAACCATGCAATAAATATTTTGCTGTTTATATTCTAGTAGCTTTTAATAGCTTTCCCAGTTCAGGCTGGGGAAAGGGAAGCCATTATATCTTGACAAGGTGGTTTTCATTCAAGCTGTTGTTCTTTGAAGAAAGCAGACTTCTTACAGGTCAGTGACACGCACCTGTCATGATTTATGCACCCAGAGTGTGGCAGGCATGGAAACTCTAATAGGTTTTTCACTGTCAATTTAATTCAGTTTTTGATCATTGCCTCTTTTGCAGGTTAGACTCTCAATCTTGCCAGAAGCTGATCCAGCCTGTGGGTTGTTGCCCAGTGTTATGCCAGTGGCCATTCCTGGAGGCTGCCCTGTGCCCCGTGGAGCCAGTGGTCCATGTGCCAAAGCAGAGGATGGTCTGGCAGTGCCTGTGCCCAGCTTCCCTCTGCCCCACCTGGGGAGCCCCCAGGACACCCCCAGATGGGGCTCCTGGGTCTGACAGGTAAGTGCCTTCCTCTGCCTGGTACAGGTGTTGTGAAGGTTAATGAGGCACTGAGTGAATAGTGGGGAACGAGAGAAAAAAAATGAGTTCGCTAAAGAAGGAAGGATCTGTTTTTTCTTGATATTAGTCCAGAATGAGGACCAGGGTCTCTGTATGATTACTTCATTAGTGTTTAAGTGGGGTGGGTTACAGCTAGCTCAGGAAGGCAGAGTTACCTGTCCTCTGCTCCTGTGCCAAAGGGAACACCTACAAATTATTAGAATATAATATACTCACTGATTAGGTAATAGCATGGCAAAGCAAGTAAAATATTTTATGACAAACTTAAATAGCAGTGGATTCAAGTTCAGGAGGACTGGGGATTAAGAAAAGGGACTTCATCTGGTCAAGGTAGATAGTGGCCATTAAAGTGTCCTCTGGAAGATGTGCTGAGCCTTGAATAACAGGAGTATGTTTGTGTGTGTATGAGTTTCCATACCTTGTTTTCCTAATCAATTGCAGTCTCAAGCAATTCTTAAATTGTGCCTTCCTCCTTCCTTGCCTCACTCCCTCAACACACCTCCCTCCCCCATTTGTTTTCCTTTAGTCTGTTTATGGGCTTATAAATAGGGAATAGAAGCTAATCAACTGCTTATGCAGTATTTAAAATGGTGACATACCTAAATCTAATTCTGCAGAATATAATGAATGCCACCTCATTGGTGCATTGCCATCAGCAATGTCCACCCTATTTTCTTTTCTTTGCATTTCCTAAAGGGACTGCAGTGTAGGCTGGGGAGGCGAAAACTATTCCATTCTAAATACTGTAAAAACACCTTGTGCATGCAGCCATCTCTTCCATTGTTGTGAGTTTAGAGTGCTCAAACTTAGATAAGATCTGCGCTAATTAGAATGCTGCAGCAAAAGCTTCCCTACTACTGGTACCACACTGATAAATCCCAATGCAAATTTGAAAAAAAATGTTGATTCATTTCTTAAGTGCATCTTTTTTAAGCCATGCAGTTTTTTGAAAGTGTACTGGGATTTCTTTTGAAGCACATCTTGACTTTTAATAAATATATCAAAAGTACTTTAAAATATATCATAGCTAATTTTGCTCTCCCACAAATCCATCACTTTTTATAACCTTTTAACAAATTCAGCCTTTTCCACAGCAGAGAAGAAATAGTTCAAATCTCTTGATGGTGTGTTTTTCTTTCAATTTTTGTGGTTGTAAATGTTTAGGGGGAAAAAATCGCCTAATATATCACTCTTAAAAGAAAGGACAGAAATGTGTTCCTACGTGACACCTTGGCTAACTGGGCTGTAATATATCTAAAGATACCAGGTAAAAGGGCAATACTGGGGCAGCTTACAGTGCACCACGGTGGTTTAGGAAACCAACTGCTTATGGCTGGCTGATTCCTGGGATGGAGAGGTGCAGGACTGAAAACCAACCCTGACAAACGCTGGGAGCTAACCTGGAGTTTGTTTGCATAGCAATCTCTTGCCTTTCCACTCTCTCCTGTGAGCTCTTCTGTGCTGTTTGTGCAGGAGGAGAAATACCTGCAAGTCCAACTGAGGTGCTTGGACCTTTAATGGCATTCAGTTAGTGCTTGGCAAGTGTGATATGATTTGCAAAATTCATCTGTTGCTTAATCCTCTTCAGTGCCAAGGGTTATTATGAAGGGACTGCAAACAAGATGAGAAATTGGAACATTTATATGTGGTGGAATGAATGGGAGAAGTCTCAAGTGGCTTAAAAATGATTGAAGTTTTTCATTTAACCTGTGGTAAAATTTGGATTATCAAAACAAGTATTATAAAAATTGAAGATGACCTACAGCTGAGCAATCCTTCCACTTAAACTTTGAGAAAAAGCACAGACAAACGACAGCAGAAGCTGACTGCTGCCCGTTGCCACAGCACCGAGCTGGATGCACAGAACTGTGCTGGGGTTTAAGAAACAGTCTGAATGAGTCTCTTTCCTCATATGCACACCTAAGACATATCTCCAAGGCACATATGTGAGATTTCCCACTTTATGCTCTCCAGAAACCTTGCAATCTGTTACATAGTTCACAAGGGGAGGAGGAAAAGCTTTATTTCGTGGAAAGGAATGAGGCAATGAGTTAAGAGCTATCATTTCAGGCTTGTCATCTTTGCTCTTACTGCCCAGGCTGAATAGCTGCAGGGTTTCTGAGCTGTTGCAAACAGCATTTGCAGCTGGATATGAGCTATGATAGACAGCTGATAGGTATTTCAGAAATGAACTGCTCCTGCGTAATGCATTTTTAGATGCAATCTCTGTGAGGCCAGTTCCACTGGTTGGGAGGATGTGTGAGAGGGGAAGGGAAAATGTCAGCAAGATTGCTGGCTGCACACGTTAATTTGTGCTAATCTGTCTGGGAGGAGTTCTGCCTGCAGCTATGGAGCCTGTGATCCACAGCGAGGAAGCTGCCTTATCAGGCATTGAGCCACACAGTCTCTGGCAGTGTTCCAAGGCATCTCACTGATGAAACAGGGGCTTCCACATATGAAGCAGATGGCAACTTTAAAGGGAGATACTGTATGACAGGGAGCTTTAAAGTTACTCCTTTCCCCTGTAGTTATACAATTATGAATTCTGTAACATGCCCCGTGCTAGAGTACAGTGACAGTAACCCAATCTTGCTTCAGCTTAAGATGTGGTGGGAGCTGAGGTTTCCAGGGCTCAGCCACACTTCTGAAATAGCAGTGGGTTACCAAAGCTGCTTGATTTATGAGAAAGTCGGAGTAAAGCATGGGATACCTGGACTAATTACCTGAAGAAGGCAGCCTGAGGCTGCTGGAGCCTGAGCTGAATAGCATCCAGCATCAGTGCTGGCACAGGGGTAAGGAGCTCAAGGAGGAGGAAGGGCAGTGTTCCCCAGGTGTCCTTGGGCTCTCCTCACAGTGCAGCACTCACAGCCTGTCTGGGATGAGGATGGGACCCGGTGCTGGCTGGCCGCGGGGTGGGAGCCAGGCAGTGCCCATTGTGCCAGAGCCAGTGTCCAGTGGCTCCAGTGACCAGCACCTCCTTCACCCCAGTGACCATCACTCCTTCACCCCAGTGCCCATCACTCCATCACCCCAGTGCCCATCATTCCATCACCCCAGTGCCCATCACTCCTTCACCTCAGTGCCCATCCCCTCCTTCACCCCAGTGCCCATCCCCTCCTTCACCCCAGTGCCCATCATTCTTCACCCCAGTGACCATCCCCTCCTTCACCCCAGTGACCATCCCCTCCTTCACCCCAGTGCCCATCATTCCTTCACCCCACTGACCATCACTCCTTCACCCCACTGACCATCACTCCTTCACCCCAGTGCCCATCACTCCATCACCCCAGTGCCCATCACTCCATCACCCCAGTGCCCATCACTCCATCACCCCAGTGCCCATCCCCTCCTTCACCCCAGTGACCATCCCCTCCTTCACCCAGTGCCCATCATTTCTTCACCCCAGTGCCCATCCCCTCCTTCACCCCAGTGCCCATCACTCCATCACCCCAGTGCCCATCATTCCATCACCCCAGTGCCCATCACTCCTTCACCCACTGACCATCACTCCTTCACCCCAGTGCCCATCATTCCATCACCCCAGTGCCCATCACTCCATCACCCCAGTGCCCATCACTCCATCACCCCAGTGCCCATCCCCTCCTTCACCCCAGTGCCCATCACTCCATCACCCCCTTGCCCATCACTCCTTCACCCCAGTGCCCATCACTCCATCACCCCAGTACCCATCACTCCATCACCCCAGTGCCCATCATTTCTTCACCCCACTGACCATCCCCTCCTTCACCCCCTTGACCATGGCTCTTTCAGAGGTCAAGGACAATCTGAGGCATGGAAGGACATCTCCCATTGGAGCCGCCAGCTGGCATGCTTGGCTAAGGAGGATGTAGGACACTGCAGAAGCCAAGCAGTGAATACAGGGCCAGGCAAAATCAGGATAGCACAGTTGAAGTAGTTGGACTTCCCCAGTTGCTTTGGTGTCCTCAGTTTGTCTGGAGGAGGGTTTCTCAAGGAACACAAATGCTTTCTGTCTAAGATGTAAGGTTAAGAAAATAAAGCAGTAATTTTCTTTTAACTACAATATAATTTTTCACTGTTATTTTTTAAATCTAATTAAAATGCAGCTTTGACTGAATGGTAGAAAACAGAGGCCTATGCTTTGTGCAGGATGATTATTTATTTATTTTAAAAACAAAATCAAGGCTGTCTGCGATTTGGATCTAATTTCACATTTATTTTTCATAGTTTGTTTGCTTAGTAGCTCTGCAGTAAGGCAGTGATTAGTTAAATCAGTTATACATAAATTCAAAGACTTGTTCTTCATTTTAGATGTTCAGACTTAATTGGATTTAAATCAGATTAAAAAGTGACTTCTGAGGGAAAAATACCCCCAAGCATGCAAAGAGGGTTGCTTTTTTTAACTTATCGCATAAATGGCAATAGAGATTTCTATCTTTATAACATTTATTCCCTCTTACAGCTTACAATTCTATTTAACTTTTAAAGAGAATACTTATGTATTAAAATGTTAGCAGGGCAGAGTAGGAGGAAGCCGCTGACGTTTCTTTCTGAGAATAACCTGTTTTCTACTCCAGAGTATTTTCTTTAGATTGTAATGAAATTTAAAACTTAAATATTATGAAAGGAGGTCATTCTGTGATTTCATTTAATATATTAATTGCTGTGAAAATCACATAATGCAAGCCATATTAAAACCACGGAAAAGACGGTGTTTCTCCCAGGAGACACCCGGGTAGATCCAGAAGCTTCTCCCTTGGGGTTGAAGGGACTGTCAGGGATTTAATTACAGGCTTGGGCCATGTATGTAAATAGGGATTACTGAGTGATGAAAAGCAGGGTTGGGAGAGATTGGAGGAAAATGGAATATTTTTAGTGTTATGGGAGTAGTTTGGGATAACCAGAAGTAATGTCTATGAATCCAGCAGATAAATATCCTTGAAAGGAGCAGAGCACAACTCAGTCCTGACTGTCAAGCACAATTTATATTGTAGTGCAGTAGCATTTTGCTGCCTGGCCCTTTTCCTAAATTCAAGCATTTTTTGATAGGCATTTGGACAAATGAGGCTTCTGCAGGATCAGCTATCTGCAGCTCTGCAGCCTCCTCATGATGCAGAAGATTGAGGAGTTTATGCAAAATCAGGTACTTAACCATATGCAAGGCAGGGTGAAGGTACAGCTTTTGGAGGACAGAGCAGAGATTTGTATTCAGATAATTCCCCATCTGGACTGAAACAAGGCTAGGGAATTCTTTTCCCCCAAAAGGTGTGTTTTCTGCGGGGCTTGGCAGAGGCTACTGCTGCAGAGATGTGAAGAGGCAGAAGGAATAACAACTGCTGACTCCAAATGCCTCTGCTCATCTCTCCCATCAATTATTTAGACAAGAAAGATTTACATGAAAATTAATCATTAAATTCTGAATTGCTGCTTTACATCAATAATGAAATAGTTGTGCCGAATACAAACAGATAAAAAGAACAGGATAAGAAATCATTGTTAATACACAAAAGGAAAAGTAATATTTTAATGAAACTATAAAGCTCATTACTGCTTTATGGCAGAGGGTTGCTGTCAGTGACCTAGAACAGACAGCTTTATATGCCAAAAGTGAAAACTCCTGTTTAATCTATCATAAGTGATGTTGCCATATTAAAATTCCGTGAGCTGGATTCTGTTAGATTCCATAAACAAGTCATTTTTGGTACCAAAATAGCTTTATCAATAATTTTTTTTTTATTATTATTTTATAAATTAGTATTTTACAGATTTTATTGCAGTCTTAATTTTAATACAGATTGTCTTTCAGGTGTGAACATCCAGAAGTCTCATGGTAGACACAAAATGTCAATATTTTAAATGTTCGAATTGTTTAAACCAATTTCATCAGGTATATTTCTGGAGAAAAGAGACAGAGTCTGAGACTTAGCCTACAAAAACCCCTTAAATTATTAATATTCACGTTTGCCAATTGCTACAATTGTATAATTAACCTAAAAATGCAGGGGAAGGGCTTGGTATGCTTCTTGAAACACCATAACCTCAAACTTGAGCTTTCTTCTCTACCCCCAAGGTAAATTTCTAAGGCTCCTGTCCAGAAAAAGGAATGTGGAAAGTATGGAGAATAAACAACCTGTATGCATCAAAATCTGCAAGTAAATAAAATGAACTCATTATTCATTTTAGCAACATGATGCATGTGTTATATATAGAATTTCTGAATGCTTGGTGAGGAGAAAACTGCAAACTAAGTCAGATACAGCACTGACCTAGAAAGCATTGGGACCCTGCAGTATATGTGATGAGTCCAAATGCTTTCCTAACTTCATTTACTTTTGACTTGCTGGTCGATCTTTTCGAAATCTCGTGCGATAGAATCATGCTCCTAAGGTGTACTGTGGCCTACATCTGTGAATTTGAAGTAAGGAAATGGTAAGTATGACAAAATAACTTATATAATGCTTAAAGTTATGCACTATTCCTTGACCTGCTCCAGCTCCTTCATTTAATGTTGTTTTCATTTTGATATAGATTTGTCTTGCCATTTCCCTTCTGTGTTTCACCGGATTGCTACCTGTAGAGAATTAGAGGGAAGACAAGCATAAAGTCAATTCCACTTGCTGTAATTCCCCAGATTTTAAAAGGGAAAGACATTTATTTAATTTGCTTTGCAACCTATGAGCTCCTGGGGTTCATTAATTTCTCGAGAAGTAAATAAGTTCCGGTGGTTTGTTCTCCAATTTATCACTTTTTGTCTGTTTCCATTTTCACTGGTGATTCAACCTCTGCCTCTTACTTGAATGAACTCTGTGAGAGAACACATCTGGGCTTTTTCAGCTTGGGGCACAACTGTGCACAAAACAGGCATTTTTTGCTTAATTACTCCAGTAATTGGTACCCCATGGCTTCAGAGCACGGGTAGCACACGAGCTGGCTGTGTTGCACTGACAGACACTGTCCCTTTGCCAGAACATGTTTTACTGGTACTGGGGTGGGGTTCTAGGGCATGGGTGTTCCTGGTCCTGCATGTCCAAATGAGATGCATGAGGAGTGCTCCTGGGCATGCCAGCTGGGCAGGCATTGTAGACTTTGAGAGGAAACTGTAGCCTACTAGTTTGCTCTTTCAGGCAGAAGGGAAACACAATTAGGTGAGGAAGTCTCATTAATGAGGCCACTTTATTAGCAGCTTTTGGCGGGATGGGGTGTACAAATGTTAGATTAAGAAGATAATCAGCCTGCATTTTTATCTCTACTTAAAATAGTAGAATGGAAAATTATCTTATCTCCATAAACTGCTGTTTTTCACTTTGCAAATTATTTTACCACCCAAAGCAGATGCCACACAAAGAATTGTGGTTGGGAGGCATATAGTTTTTTTATCTCGGTCAAAGTGTCTCAGTTAAAAAGCTGTCAGTAAGAGATAATAATAATAAATACATAAGGCATTTGGCCAGAAGAATACAAGATTATACTAAATAGAAACACAATTCTAAAAGAATAATTGTAACTAATTAGAAATCTCCAGTTATGCTTAGAGTTGTAAGAAAGTGAAATCAAATTTAATTATGCAAGGTCCCAGTTGTGCCAAAGGTGTTATAAAGAATATCTTTATGGAGACATTCAGTATAACAAACTGGCTGGTGCTATTATTAGCATGCTCAGTTGCACATTTTCTTTATATTAGTTTAAAGTTTAATGATGGTGTTTGTAGGACTAATTACCAAGAATCTGCACAGCACTCACTGGGATAGTCACTCAAAATGCTTACATTTTTTGCAATGTTAAGTTATTGATGACTCCAGAGTATCTTTGACTAAATTCTTTATATTCTGTATCTGTACAAACAGGTACTTAAAAGTGGATCTGTGATTGTGCCCACGGGTCCTTCAGATGCATAAACAGTGAGTTTAAACAGTTGTTCCTCGTTCCTGCCTGCTAGCAGAGGATTGCTGGCCAGCATCAGAATTTACTAGGATGAGTGCAGCGCTGCTCTCAGTCATTGTCAGTGGAGGATTGGTTATCGTGGGTGGTAGGAGGGTCCTGAGGCTGGGAATCACGGGCAAAGGGGACACACAGTAGCTGTACATGGTTCCTGACAGCTAGGTGTCTAGGCATGCAGAGGAGGAAAGCTAATTCTTCATAGTAACTCCAGAGAGAAGTCTTAATACACAGTGAGATTATCATGCATCTCCTCCCTGAAGAAAAGGATTTTGGCTGGGCAAACCTAACAGTGAACTGTCCTGGTTTAAGGCAAATTTAGGAAGAAACCTCCAAATGGGTCCCTCTAGAAAGCAAATCCAAATGGCCCCTCCCCCAAAATGGTTCAGGAAAAAAAAATTCCTTAGAGGAAAGTGGAAAAAAATGTGTTTATTTAACAGGCAAAGCACTCCCCAGCACAACAAATGAACAATATTAAACAACACAACCTCTTGGTGCTCCAAAGAGATGATGAATTCAGTCTCTGCTGTGGGTGCAGCTCAGCTCCCTCAGTCTGTGTCAGTCCCTGGGCTCTGGGAAAGGCCAGGCACAGGCCAGGGGGGACACAGGGGTGAGCTCCTGGTGTTCTGCTGGGTTTAGACCAGAGCAGGGTCAAACAGTCCCAAGAAAAAAGGAAAAAACCCTCAGTCCAGAGAACTTCCCTGCTTCAGCCAGCCAAAAACTAACACAAAGCAAAGGAGAGTTCTCTCCCTGTCCACACTGCAGACAGCACAGGCTGTGTGTGAAGGAAAGCTGAAAACTTCTTTATGTTTGTTTTGAAAACAATCGCCTCAGACATTCTAGCATTTTCCCCTCAGTTTTAGATCCAGTTTTAAGGGTGCAGAACTTATTTCTGAGCCAAACAGACGAATAGGGATACAATTCAGCATCAACCCAAGACATGAACCAAGTGCTTTTCCAGTAGCACTCACTGTGTCTTCACTGAGTCATTATCTCCCATGGTGAAAGGTCTTAGGTGCCAATGTGGTCATGGAGGAGCAGTGATCATGAGAAAAGTGCTGTGATATTAGAGGGATGTGGAGGATTTGGTGTAAAGAAACCCTGCTAATTTTGGAATTGACACAGAAGTCAGGGATGGGTTTTGGATTAGGTGGTGTAGTACAAACCATTTTCCCTTTCTCTTCTGGCAGCTCAGTTCCCCACTGCAGCCACTCCAGAGGTGGCATGGTGACATGGATAAATGAACCTTTCAAATTCATGCAAGTCTTCCCAATGTCTTTTTCAGGCCCTGCAAGGTTAAGTCTTTTCTTCTCTGTTCTAAGAGCATTTCTTTCCAAGAGCACAAGTTTCTTCTCAGCCCCAAAGGTGACAGTCCTTCCAGTAAAGATCCCTCCTGGTCATCACCAGGCAATTTTGTCCTTAAACCACGTGGCCTGACATACTGGGACCCTCTCTCTTCCCCACCTACCCTGAAGATAATCACAAGGCAACCATCTCTATTCCCACAGCTCCTCTCCCCTGCTTCCCAGGATCCCAATGGAGTGTTAGTCTTGGGAACTGCCTGAGGGCCTGACCCTTGGTTATGGCAGGAGTGACAGGAGCACTGTGTTCCACGGCCACTCACCTGACACATGGCACTGGCTCTCCTGCAGGGTTGTAGGTGTGGAGCCAGGGCTGGAAGCCTTTGCTGGGTCTGATCCCAGAAGGGCATCAGCTCAAACATAAAAATGAGGAAGGAGCTGTGCTGTGCATCTCAGCCTTGTCACGTTCTGAGCTTTGCACTCAGCTGGGCAGAGGCAGCCAGAGAGAGGCAGCAAAGCACAACACAAGAGTTTGTCCCAGTGGATCTGCAGGCACTGTTGGGAAAGGAGCCATTCCTGCTACTGGCAGTAACCTGGGATGGGATCCACTTGTCTCCACCTCAGACACCTGTGGTGTATATACATTTGCAGCTGAACTGGGCACTCCAGGCTTCCCTTATTAGTTAATGGAAGGGATTATCTATTCTTAGGCATGACTCACCTGTCCTATTTTAGCTCTCTATTTTAGTGCATGATGAATTGTATGATGTCCATTAACAATTCAAGAGAGAGTCTAATCCAAGTAGCTCAGATGTGGACCTCTTAATTGATTTATTTGGATCAGTTCTACCCCATCTGCCGAGGTCCTTAAAGCACTGGGTGTCTTCCAAGGCTAAAACTGAGGCAAACAGTGAGAGAGGCAGTGCAGAAAGCACTTTTGCTTTCTTTGCCCAGATAGCAGCATATTTTCAGGTGTGATTTTGGCAGCTGAACACTTGAATCGGCTGTGGTCATTTTATACTGTCAAGAGTATCATTGGTCCTTGCCTAGGAGCAGTGTGGTCTCCATCTGTACAATCTACATCTATCTGGAAAAAGAAAAGCAGTTTTAGTTGCCTGTCCTCTCAAGTATCTGCTGTTTTATTGACAAATTCCTTCCTCTCCCTTGCCCTATTCCAACCCTCATTTTCCTTAAGGCTCCCTGGACCCCTCCTGATGAAGCCAGACCTGGAAATTCTCTGTAACTCCTCTGAGGCTGCTGACCTTCCTTACCTTTTGCTGAAACTAAGCTCCCTGGCACAGAGGCAGGAATGTCAGCTCCACCTCATCAGCCACTGCTGTGGGACCTGGAATAACAGATCCCTGCATGAGACCCACACATCTCTGCCTCCCACACCCAGAGCTCGCTGTGGGCTGGAGGAGGCAGCAAGAGGGAAGGCTGGGTCCTACCAAGCATTTCTAAGCTGATGAAAGCAGCAGGGATTCCCCAGCGCTGGCCCATGTGCAGGGACCAGGTGCAGGCAGCAAAGCCTGTCAGTAGGGATGAAATACAATGATGAGAGACTGCTCTGTCTCCCACCCTGTTTTCCCTCAGCTGATATGGGCTCATGGTGTTTTCCATGGGAGCAGAGCTCCTCTCTGGGCCTCTGGATGCTCGGGGAGCTGCATTCTTGAGGACACCTCAGGCCACAAGCCATCAGTGGCTGCTGGCTGCTCACACCCTGCTTGGCAAAACCCTGGGAACAGCAGCTGTGCCCCACGGAGGGCTCTTGCAGGGGATCTCTGCTCCAGCGGTCTCAGGGTGAGCTTGGCCCTAGGGGTGGGTTATATGGAGACTGAGAAATGAGGAATTTGTGATCAATTCAGCTGCCTAATAGAACTAGGATTGAATTCCTCATTTCCAGGCATTGCTTCTTGCTTGAATATTGGTGCATCTCTTCCTGCCCTTGCTTTTTAATCTGAAGGATTTATCTTCAACTTGTTTCATCCCTTTTCACATCATATAGTTGTCAGTGGTGTACAAATCTGTTGGATATTTATTTTAACCTTAGTTCTGACCTGAATGTGCATACCAGCTGTCTAATGATATCAAGAGCTCTGAGATCTGCCATCCCCAAGATCAATTTGAATCCAGTACCTGTTCTAAACTGGAATATTGGTGTATATTGGTATACTCACACACTTAGAATGAGTTTCCATATCCTCTCTTACCAGCTAACACAGTGAATCCTGGCTGGACTGAGGACACTGAATCACTCTTTGTTCTGCTCACCACTTGCATTTTGTTTCCAGGCTCTCATTCCAAGATAGATGATGAACTTGGCCTGTGTTGAATTGCAGAGGCTTTGGATAAAGGATGAGTGTTGATCTTCATGGATAGGATTTCTTCTCTATGGGGAGAAGTACAGATGTCCAAGGATGTGTAGGATGCAGAGAATCCACCTTGTGACACTGATCCTTTATCAGCACAAGTTCAGAGTGTGTGTCCAGCTGTCATATCAGAACAGAGCAATGATGCAAGCTTCCTGTTCCAGTGCAAGATGATCTTGTAGGATGTCCTATAATATGGAGTGCTGGGATGTGTCATGTCCCAGGACTCTGATTCTCAGTAATCCTTCTCGGTGTAAGGAGAAAAGAGCACACACAGAAGGTTCTAGCTCTATCAGATACTGTACATCTGAAATGTGTCCTGATTCTAGAAGAATGTATGTTAGATAGCATAAAACACATGAAATACAAGTCATTTGGCACATTAGGGAGGGAGCTCTGTCCTACAATTCTTTCCCCTTCTGCTTCTCTTGTTGCTAATGAAACAGCTGCTTTTTGGTTTCAGGCTTTAACCTATTTTTAGAATCCTTTTATGCTATTGGCCCTTTGAAATGCATGAATTGCCGTGAAAGGAAGCCAGTGTCATTGCTGTGAGGCAAGAGGAAGGCCTATAGGTGAAATCATGTCTGGTGATGAGAGACTGTCTCATCTACTCATCTCCTCCCTTTATTTCTGTAAAGCAACCCAGTTCCCCATTGTACATGGTTCCATGCCTTTTCTGCTTTTATTTAAGCATTACAATTATAGAGCCACAGCCCTTCATTAGCACAGCACCAGCAGATAACTACAGCAGATAATCCATTGGGGGATTGTTTTTTCCCATCTAGCCTCCTGTTCCCACTGCAGATATGTGTGCTGGCCCAAAGGAGAAGAGGAAGTTGAGGAGCTTGGTTTCCAAGGAAAGAAGCTGGAGAACAGTGCAGGAAGAAGGAAGCTGTGAATGAAATAGAGGGCAAGTGGAAGGTAGAATCTGTTTATTGGATGAGGGTTAAACCTTGTTCCTGTGCATGGCCATGTTGTCACTGGGATGTCAGATTTTGCCACTGTGCAGCAGGATTCCACTGGAAGGGCACTGGGTTGGCAAGTAGAGTATGTCATCATCTAAAGAGTCAGGTTATCCTAATGACTGAGGATGCCAAAGATACAAATCCAGGGTCACTGAACTGGAGTGTACTCCAATCTGCCCAGTGTGACCACAGGTGTGACTTTAAATGTAATAGAAATCACTGCATTACTTCCTTAGTTATTTACCATATGCAATTAATTAATTCATCACTAAACTAGCTTAACCTTAGTTAAGTTCCCCTAGTTCCTTGTGGGATTTGCAGTTTGTAGGCTGGAGGCCCATCTGTGTCTCAGCTGACACAGATGAACCTGCTGTGGTTGACTGAAGTGAGAACAATCATACCTGCTGACTCGGTTGTAGTGTTAACAATTTACTTTTTCCTCTTAAAATCCAAGCCACATTCATCTCATCTTGGATGATTAAAAAAGCAATTTTTATTTTTGTTCCCTGGTTTCTGAGTTCTCTCCTGAAAAATGTTTTTGATCTGATCAGACAATTTTATCCTTGCAGACAGACCTTTATTCTCAGTGCTGCATCCATTTCTGCCTTGAGGCAGTGAGGAGGACTCGTGTTTGCTCTGCAGCCCTGCACAGTTTCACTGCCATTGAGTCATCTCTAGTGTATCTGCTGAGCCCTGGTTAAAGACAAGAAGGTCTGAATGAGCACTGCAAGGTTTGGCTTTGTTTTTTATGGTTGAAAAATGTGGTTTGAATCCTATGCTACAGAGAAGATTTCTGTATGTGATATTGCACAGATTGCAAATATCTGCCATGTTTCCCTGCTTAAAATACAGCCACCTATGACACCTGTATAGTGTCTTGTGTTCTTAGGGCACAGTAGACAACGAAGCTTAGGAAGCACATTTTGCTAAACAGAGCATGGTTAAGAAGGTAGATGGTTGGGAAAACTAATTCTCCCTAAGATTATAAGGAATAATTCCTACCTGTTTTTCCTGCCCTTACTCTCTTTTTTTTTTTAGGGAAAAAGCCCAGGCATTTGCTTTCACATCATATTGCAGTTGAAAATACAGTGTTAAAATAGTGTTGGATGACTGGAAGGGATGGCCTAATGGGAGTGATGGATGGGAGCAGCTGGAGAGATAGGGAACACGTCTGTGATTTTTGAAATTAATATCCATGGTATAAAATAAGTTTTGTGGTTTTATAATCACGTGTTTGACACTGTCCCCAGCAGTAACTCTGCTTTATGTCTTTGTACAATGCTCGGCAGAGCCTCTTGTCTGAACTGTTAATGAATGTTAAATGAACTGTTAATTTGGTGACCTCACCTGATACCCCAAACAAAGAGCCAGTGACTGGTTGGTCTCAGATGACCACCAGCTGAAATTTTGGGATAATGTTGCTCTCTAGTAACTTTATGTGATAATTAGTGATCTCAGATGACCATGGGCCAAAATTTTAGGATACAGATCATGTCTAGTAACCCCATGTGATAACTGGTGATCTCAGATGACCTCAAACTCTGGGTGCAGGGATAACTCTGTGTGATAATTAGTAACTTCAGATGACCATGAGCCAAAATTTTGGAGTAAAGGGGACCTCTATCAATTAATATAATCAATATCATTATGATATAATTATTAATATCATTAATATCATCAATTAATTGGTGTTTTCAAGTAACTATCTAAGCTAATTAGCAACCACAGATGATGCCCATGTTCTAACTGTATTTGAGATAAATTGTCCCGGCTTTCATAAGAAAAAAAAATCAATTAAAAAAACCCACCAAAACAAACAAAACAAAAAAAAAGAAATGTACAAAAACCCAAAAAAACCAAAAATCCCCCCAGAAACAAAACAGTGAGGTGATTGGATGGGGAAAAAAGACCATAATCCAAATTATTCCAGGAGAGGAGAAAAACTGGGTTACAGGGATAAAATCAGACAATGCAAAATCCAAATGTGCAGCCCCAAATGCCCACATTAGCTGAAGCCAAAATTGCTCTCTTTACACCTTTTCTCTCCTTTCTTTTTGTAACCTACATCCTGCTGGAGTAACTCAGAACATGGAGACAACAAAATACAGAAGCCCAAGATGTCCCATCTGCAGTCCAGGTACCAATACACATACAAAGAGGCTCCACTTGGCTATGACCTCTTGAAAAACATGAAGGAGACCAAAAGCACCAGCAAACCCCAGGATGGTCCCACAGGGCAAAGAACTGGGGCAGGAATGGGGCAGGGCACTGTCCCACCAACCAGGCCTGTAAAATGAGAGGCACAACCATGCTACAAGCAACAAATAATGGTGCTGCACTTCTTTGGTGCCTCTTAGAGGATGAGTAAACCCATACTTGGTGTTGCCCTGCAACAAAATCTAGGGCAAAAGTCCAGATCATGCCCCTTCAAATCAGTGTGAAAATAAATACTAAGCCTACTGCAGTGAGTACAGAACCATTTTATAAAACACCAGCTCCCAGTGTTTCAGTCCTCACTCTGTGTTTAATGGGTTTGCTCATCCTTTCAGGAGAATTTTATTCTGGTGTGACTCTGTCAAAACCAATGGTCAGAGCAGAGCATCAGATGGCATCCCTGAACTTTGAGTCTGCCAGAAGGCAAAATACCAGGTCCTCAGGTAAACTCTGGGCAAGTTAGGTAATAGTAGCAGTGTTGGCCTGATTGAAAATGTTATTTGGGCCTTTGTTTAATAGTTTTCTTTCAGAGCAGACTGCTTTTCATTACCATTTTAAATAGACATTACCACCATAGTTAATAACTTTCATGAGTTTTTTACCCTCCAGCAACTTTATTATTTATTCTTAAATTATAAATGTTCTGCTTTCCTCTGGCATGCTTTTTTCTTTCTTTCTTTCTTTTTTTTTTTTTTTTTTTTTTTTTTTTTTTTTTTAATTTTTTTTTATTTTGCTAGAACTTGGTAATAAAATACCCAGAAGAACCATGATGCACTTGTGAAAGAAAGAAGCAATGGAACTGAGACTGAACACCTACCTGGTCAGCAGGAGGTCAGAAGTTCAGCTCCCATCAACCTGCCTGTCAGCCTGCAATGTTGCTGTAAAATCCATGCAGTTATGCTGCCTTCACAGCAAAGCCTCCAGCCAGAGGAAATTTGTATGTGTGAGGAGTTTCTGCTGGGTGGAAACACCTGAAATACTGCAGTTACCTGTTGGCTGAAGAACAAACACCAGCAAATAAATGAAATTTTGAATTGTCCTATTGTCTCACCAACAGCACACAATAAAACAGACCCTTTCTTTCTGGTTTTTATCAGGGCTGCTGTCTCCATGTTTGCACAGACACCATGCAAACTACAAATTAAATCAGAAGACATGAAATCACCTTAAACGTAAAATATTTCCTTCTGTTTTGTGTTTATGCAACAGATAGAGCCAAGGAGAAGATGTGACCCGTATACTCTGGTTATAGAACTATGATCTTACAGAAATTTAATGTTTTGGTAATCCTAGGTAATCCTCTGGGCCCTGGCCTATGTCTGTGTTGACATCTCAGCCTGCAGGAGCTGAGGTCTAAAACAAGCTCCTGGAATAAAAAGCCATGACATTGCCAAGCCCAAGGAGATAACAGTGGTGGCAGATACATGGCAAAGCAATTTCAGGGGTTACTGTAGGGAAGTTGTAGCTACTCTGATATATGAAAGGGAAACTATTCACTGAAGAGCAGAGTGGAACTCTCTTCCATGTAAATGCATTGGCTGACTGAAGTGGGAATATTCAAAGCATATTTTTCTCCTATTAAGCACGTACCAGCTGCTGGAACAGAAAGATGTGCAGGAGAGTGGATCCAGCTGGTTTTTCCCCTTGCCATGCTCCCAGAGCACCTCAAGGGCTGCCCTGGGTTCTAATGTCTGGTGAAAGATCCCAGAGGATGAGAACTGGTGATGACAACTCCAGCAACACAAACACTCCTCTCCTGCCTGGATGTGACTTCAGAGGAGTTCTCTCAGGGGTGTGGGATGCCCTTCAGATATAACAAGAATATTTTAATGTATGGAAAATTCACTCAAACCATGGTATCTCCAACACAAAACCAGCTGGCTCTTCATCTCTACCACTCCATCAATAAAGATACTATTGAACCTCTGGTGTTTATTCAAAGAGCAGCAAAACTTCCTGGGAACCAGGAGTTACTTAATAATAACAGAATGAGTGTGACTTCGTAAAAGGCTTAAAAGAGAGCTCAGGCAGCTAAAAATACAATCAAAGAGAGAAGATTAGAAATAACTGAATGATATTAAAAACCAGTGAAACATTGGCTTTGGAGAAGAAAACCTTTCTGATAAAAATAACAGTGTAAGTTTAGAAAAGCTGTTCCCTACACAAAATGCTGGAAGCATTGATGGAATAGTCAAATTTGTGGAATTACTAGAAATTCAGTGCAGGCCAGAAAAATTGTTTAGTGAAAGTCCTCTAAAAAGTGCATGCCATTTCTAAGTTCTGTTAGTGCTGGGTGCTGTGGGACCTCCAGTTCTGAGCAAGATATAATTAGAAAGCAACACAAGCCTCAGAGGTTGTTCCTATTTCAGCTGTTTCTAAGGGCACTTTTAATTGGCAATATTCAAATACAAACTCCTCCAGATATGAGTAATGACACTGTCTTCAGCTCTCTCCTAAATTATTCCAAGTTTTTCAGTGAAAGATAATTTTAGTATGAGCTAGTTATCTCCATTTAGAATAATAAGGGAGCAACTTGGGTAGATTCTGAGCTAAACCTTCTTGAGACTGGTTTGCAATGCAAGAGGGAGAAAAGTAGTTCAGTAAAGCAATCAGCAAGAGAAAGACTTCTGGAAAGCTTCAATGTGTTCAGAAGACTCTGAACACTGAAAAATATATGTATATATTTTAAAATATATTATATATATACATGCATAAAATATATATGTACAAATACATATATCTTCATAAACACCTCAGAAGGGAATGAAGAACCATTTCTTGGGCTGAAGGTCTGACTGCAGTAATGCATTGCAGCCAGGAGCAGAGAGCTGCTGTTTGTATCCCTCTCACATTTAAAAGAAGCACATTGTCAAGGATGTCTGACTCTCACCAGTTTCTACACTTAATCAAAATATACCATTCTTTCATTAGTCAGTAGAACCAAAAGGACAAGAAGACTTACAACGAATTCCTTATTTTCCAAAAAGCTCTCTGTTAGGTAGTTCTTATGACTACTCTGGATGCAGTGACTTTGAGCAATTACTTTCTCTTCCTGTATATTTATGAAACAGATTAGTTTCCTGATGCAAATTAATAGCGGTGGCTTGTAGGAAGCACAAAACCTATGATGTATGCTACTGTGAAACATGCCAGCAAAGCATTTATTTTATTAAGCTACAAAACACCCTGCAAGACACTGAATGTAAGATAAGGTGAGGAGGAGGGAAAAGAAGCCTGTCCCCAATCAGCTCAGGGAGTTTTCTGGCACTAAGGTGTTGCAGACTCATGCCATGTCCCATTTCCCAGAGAGCTGCTGCAGAGGAAACAGGGTGTGAGACAGGTAAGGCTGGAATACTCTGCTGGAATTTAATTAACAGACTGCTCGATGTTTCCTAATTATCACAGAATCATAGAATAATCTGAAAGTTGGAAGGCACCTTAAAGCTCATCTCTTTCCAACCCCACTGCCATGGGCAGGGACACCTTCCACTAGACCAAGTTCCTCCAAGCCCCATCCAGCCTGGCCTTGGACACCTCCAGGGATGGAACATCCACAGTTTTTCTGGGCACCCCATGCCAGTGCCTCAGCACCCTCACCCTGATCACTGGAACAGTCTCCAGGGCATGCACTGCTGAAGGACACAGAGCTATTCGTGTTCTCTGTAGAAACCCAATCCTCTCATTGCTTGAAATAAAGGTGCCCTTCGTGGATTGTTGACAGCAGATGAGGTTCTTAACATTTTCAAAGCAGGCTGTGAAATTCCTGACACAGGAACAGGAGCTGGCAATGTTGCTGGAGCCTTTGGGGAAGCTGAGGGCCGTGTTTCTCATGAGTCTCTCATGAGTCTCATGCTGTGTCATTCATTTTTCACCCCAACAGGGTCACAGGGATGCAGTTCATTGCCCGTAACTTGTTTTCCCTTTTGCCATGGGATGATGCATCTTCTGAATGCATTTGTTCTAAAAAGGATTGAAAAAAGCCTGAAAACAATCACCTGTGGAAACTTCATGCTATCTTAGTGTAGTATTTATAATATAATATTTGTGGAATTGGTGATATGTCCTTCAAAAGGGAAAACACCACAAGTATTTTATGAAAAAAACATCCAGTCCTTGCTTTAGGTTTTGGCAGCATTTTTAGGAAATCCCTGAAAATCTGAAGACTAATAATAAAAAATTAATGTTTTGAACATTTATTTCGTATAGACTTCCAGCTGTGTGAGCCCCACAGTAATTCAGAAAGTGTCTCTATGCATGGGCATGTGGGAGGTCACATCCTCCCATGACTGACACGACTCTGCCTCCTTTTGCACAGGAAGGCTTCACAGCTTGAGGAAACACAGGCTGGGTCTCTCCCAGTTTTTCCCCTCCCCAAAGATTTCACTCTGCTCTTCCTTGTTAGCTGCCATAAATGGCTCCTGCAGAAACAATGAGGATTTGATTAGGATGCATCTCACAGGCCAAGGAACATGAATCAGCATCATCCATCCTGCTGCAGCACAGCCCCTCACAGGGAAAACCACACGGGAAATCTCAAAGGTGGCAGTCCAGAATAAAAGGATTCTTGAAATTTCAAGGAAATTAGGCCTGAACTTTAGGTTTAATTAATTAGTCAATTATTACATGCAAATACTGTTTCCAGCTCCAGACCTAAGTATCTCCAAAATATCCAGAGCTGTTATTTCAGTTCAGGTATGCTTCTAATACCAACTTACTCATTTTAAAGATTACAAAATAAATATGAGGAATAAGAACTTATAAAATAGGTGTTCATTCTCAGTGTAATGAGGTACAATATTCTGATAGCAATGTCAGTTCTTAAATTCAGTGGTGTCAAGTGCCTCCAAAATGTTGTTAATTAGGCACATTTATCAATAAAAATCAGGCATTTGTTTTGAATCCTTTTTAGAGTGAGTAGCTCTGGTTGCCAGCAAAATGAGGTCAGAGTGAGCAGAGGGGCAGTGATGTCTGTATTCCCGGCCTCCACTCATTTAAAAGCTCATCACATCGTGTTTAAAATAGAAATGAATTTCACAAATTAGATTGAAATCCATGAGCAATTAAAAAAAAAAATTGTGAGTCAAACGCTGTTATCACTCTGTTAGAGAGCTGGACTATCATTGCTTCGGAAACACAGCAAAAAATGGTCCCATAATTGACACTGGATAGATAGCTGGAAAGCAAAATAATGAAGTTGCCCGGGGTGAATTTGAAGAAGTGAAGTCTTTTAACTAAAGACAAAATAATTGGAAAGTTTTAGCTAAGAAATAATGGGGAAATGAACAGAACACTAGGCTTGTATAGGCTTAGATAAAAAATAGAGCAATTGAGACGAAGACAGCATTGGCAGTGATTAGAAAAGACAGAAAATTAGAGAAAATGACAAAATGTTATGCACAGATGTTGCCTTCTTTAAAGTCAGAATTTTTTGTGGAGTTGTATGAAAAGAGAAGTAGAAGTTGGGGGAAAGAAATGAAATTGAATTGCCTCATTGCAGAGGCAATCTTCCTCTAATGAAGAGCAAATCACCTGTGGATTAATGGTTTCCTCTGGGACTGAGGTACACAATGCACTCTGCTCTGTTTTTCACCAATTTTTGTGCTGCATTAAGGGTTTGGAAATTTGGCAGGAAACAAACCCTCTTGTGTCCCAGCAGGTCCTTAGTTATCAGAGGGGCTGGGTATGGCTGCACTTAATTTCTCATTGTAGTATTTTGGCACTGAAAGTGTGGTGGAGTTTGTTGGGGGTCAGCAAGGCTCTACAGCCTTGTCTGTTCTCTTGGGGACCAAATTTACCCCCAAAGCTCCACAAGAAGGTTTTGCCATCGAGATGAGCCCTTGGGAAAAGCTGCCTCCACTCCTGGGTGAACGGCAAACACCAAAAAAATGAAAAGCTGAATGTTTGATGTGTTATAGAGAGATAAGTTTATAGTTTTAAAAATACCTCATATATTTCTATGGGACCAAGATGGAGATTTTAGGGAGTCGGTCCTCCCTTCTCCCTTTTCTCCTTCTTTTTCCTTTTTCTGTAACCTCAGTTCCTATCATGTAACAATTAGTAGAGGGAATTTAGTTTAGAAAAGACCTGTTAATAATAGTGATAGTTATTAGATTTAAAACCAAAATAATGTACGTAGAACTTTTCTATTTGATGATAAACCTTATATAAACTCTCTATACTGTACATTTTTCGGCCATTTTTGACACCTGGGGCCAGTAGTAACACTGTGTTCCTGACTCTTTGATAACTTTAAAGTAAACACCCTGAAACAGCCTTGAAACAGTTTGTTGTTTTTCCCTGAGATGAGAGATTGAGAAGAAGAGCCATCTGGGCACAAACCACCCTCGTGGAACCCCAGCCAGGTCACCACAGAGTTCAGTAAGAGTTTGCAGGATCACAGATTTACAAATAGTGCATTTTACCAGCCCAGTACTGTAGGTCTGGCTGAGTTCAGCGAGAGCTTTCACAAATCCAATGGTTTATTTAAGCAATGGGAAAGGAGATTCAGGATTTCAGAATTCAGGTTCAGGTGAAAAATGCACTAACTTGCAGTGTTACTGTGTTTGGAGACAGAAGTGACAGAGATTTGAGTGACACCTATAGATAGATAGATAGATAGATAGATAGATAGATAGATAGATAGATAGATAGATAGATAGATAGATAGATAGATAGATATTCCAAGGTCTGCTCCAATATGGAAAGTCCACCTAAAGGCATCCATCAGGACAGAAGGAGACACACAGTCCATCAGCAGATCCTGAGAAAGCAGAGATGTTTCTCCCTCTCCTTTTTTAATTCTCCTTTTTGTTCTGCTCTCAGTCAGAGCTTGGATGGCACTGCAGGCGCACACCCCACTGAGCCAAGAGCTGTGTGTGTGCATCACCAGTGTCAGCAGGTCCCAGGCACTGGAATTAGCACCAGAGCAAGGCACTTGGCCACAAATGTGCCAGTGAACTCCGTGCATATATTGCAGCCAAACTCTGGTGATGTCGAGGTGCAGCTCACCTGGGTCCAGGTGATGGAATTTCTCTGCCATCAGTTGAAACTACTGTCTCGAGCTGCTTAACATTCTGAAGAAATGGATACATCATTAATTTAGTATTTGTCTTTTTTCTTTTTCCTGGGAAAATTTCTGGGATCTGTAGGTTTCATTTGCTCTGTCATCATCATTGTTTTGCTTCTCACATCTTGTCATCCAACCAGCTAAATCATTGAAACAAACAGGGTAAGATAAACATAATATAAGCAAAATATTGTTCTGTACTCTGCAACCATCTTGGAAAGAGATCACACTGATTAAAATACCAACCCTACCCTCATCCAGCCTGTGATCTGAGGGGGATGCAAAGGTGATTTCTTCTACTCTATAAACATTCCTTTTCCAAAAGTAAGCCATCATCTGTTGTGACAGTAAGCAGCTTCAGGGACTCCCTGTTCTTTGCTTCCTGAGGTGCCATTCGGCTTGGGGGGAAGATGCACGCTCCTGTTTGGACCTTCAGCAGCAGGAATGGCAGGGGCTGGTGCTGTGCCTCTGCCATGGACCCCTTCCTCTCCCCCAGGAAAGGTGCACTCTCCCCCAGTTTCACTCTTGCAGTCCTGCTAGGATGGCATGGGTGTGCATTCAGGGGAAAACATCAGAGCCTGACTCCAGAGGAACAAGCAGGTGAAGTTCCACAGGCTGCTTGTTCATTCTCAGGGCAGGAACCCCCCTGCTGTTACCCCCTGTGCTCCTTCCCCAAGGCTCTACAAACATACAGGGCAACGTTTAGGAGAATGGAGCAGTGTTGGTGCATTGTGACTCTAGGAGAAACTGCACACCTAATCTCCTCATATAATACAGCTACAGCAGCAATATTTTTTTAATCAGCTAATCCCACTGGTTCCAAAGTTCTTCAGGTTGTCCAGTCTTAGCCTGCATTTTTCCTTTTCTCCATATTCATTTTCTATTCTTGCAGAGGGATTTTTCATCAATATATGCTGTTAACTCACAGCTAATATGTTTTTAGGAGCAATATATCCTTTAAAATAGATGATCCTTTCATAAAACATGCATTTAAAATTATCAGAAATGCCCAATAAATAAATGCCAAATTAATGCCCAGTTTATACCAAATAAATATAAAATATACGCATATAATAGAAATGTCCTTTCCTACACAAGTTAGGAAAGATCTCAAATAAAAGATTCTAAACCTTAGCTTGGTAATATGAATATCTATTAGCATCTTACAGTGTTTGTTCATTCAGCATTAAAATTGATTGAAGGTGGATTCTAGTAACAACATCATTTGCTCCTCGCCCTGCTCTTCACTCTTTTAAATACCATTTAAATCTTTAATGTAAGATTTTTCATTTGCTGTTTCTATCCCAAGGTTAAAGCTTTTTATTTCCGTGCAGTAGCTGCAAATGGACTTTTGAAATAAGCAATGTGGTTGCAAGGATTGCACCAAGGGTGGATGTACAATTAAGATAATGGTGGCACTATCCATCTGAATAATCATTTAGAAAATGATTACTGTATTGGAACATTTTATGAGGTACAAAATAAAAGGAAATTCAAAAGGAATTCCCTTTGAATAAATATTTGGCATGGCTGAGTGCTGCAACAACATATCTGAATGATAAAAGATGTTCACTAAGCCAAAGCTGTATTCTCTGCTAGGGAAGAGGAGGATTTAATTTGTTGCTTTTTTCCCCCTCCAGAGTTTTATTTTAAATGCAAAGTGTTGCTTTCTTGAATGCTCAGTTATTTCTTGAAAGGATATGCTCCAAAAGGAAAATAAAATTAAATTACATTTACAAAAAGTCTTTCTAACCTTTGCTGTGCCAAGGAGTAGAGTAGAAACAAGCTGTTTCAGGAGAGGATGTTCTGCACAGAGGGAACAAATCTTTGGGCTGATTCTCCTCAGGGTAACAGAAAGCATCTTGAGGTAGAAGGCTCTGGTGTTTGATTACTTGGCTATCTGGGCATGCAGACTTCCAGGGCAGGTCTATCCTATTGCCATGCTGTTGTATTCCCTCACTTGAATTTGTCAATCCAGTAGATTTATTTTCTCTGAGAAGTGGGACTCCAGACACATTAACTAGCCATCTTCTTAGGGATCCAGGTCATAATCTTCCAATTGCTGCTGCTGTGAGTCACCCAAGTGTCACAGTCAGAAATGAATTGGGATCTTGAAGTGTTTATTACCATAGCACCATCTTTTGCCACCCAACACTTTTCTCAATTACATTTGTAGACTTTTATCCTTCTGAACAGGTTTTGATCTTGCTTATTGAACTGGTCTTAATTTCTTGGTTGGTTTGTTGGGGTTTTTTAGTAGGAGTTTACTAATCAAATTTCAGGAAGATCCTTGTTAATACAGTAGGTTCAGCTTGTGGTTTAAAGATCTTCTTCCTTGCATCAAAGGGTGAAAATAGGCATTGTTTTGCTTCAGTGTCCAGGAGAGCCAACCCTTCCCCTTTCTCTAACCTTAATGAGGCAGCAGTCTATCCCCAAAGCCCAAAGGACATTTTTCTGAAATAGTTCAGGCAAGAATGTACTGAATGTGCATCCCTTGCAATATAGCTGCTAACAGAAGTAAATATTTCAAATTACCTTTACCAGACCCTGTGTTTACCAGGGGTATTCATTAAACTTCCATGAAAAAATCCTCAAGGAATACATTAGAACCAGGTACAACATCCCTCTGACATACCTGGCCTATTTTGGGTGTCATTTAACCAAGAGCAGAAGCTACTTGTGACCTGTCATCCCTTTCATTAGTCAATCTAAACACTCTAGACAGAATTATAGATCTGTAGCTTTGCAGTAACAATTTTCCATTTTGCTCAGCATGACACAAACCATCAGGTGCCCTGAAGGTGCCTGGATATCCTCTGTGGCTGGCTGATACTGTGATTTCTTATGTCCTAAGCTGGATCAAAAGCAAAATCTTTGTGCCAAATTATTTAACTGTCAAGCCAAGGCTGATTTTTCAACAGTTTCATAAATACTGTTCAACAAGTCTTTTACAAATAATTACAAATAATGCTAAACAAGACTTCAGCACTTGTTTATAATCTTACAGTTTTGGATTAGACATAAGACTTACCTGCCTGAAAATATGCAAGCCTTTTGGTTCTGGGAGGTGTATTCACCTATTCTACAAAGCAATAACTCAACATATAAGCTCAACATAAAATGTGTGTGATGTCTGTCCCCACCACAGCCTTAGATGAGTCCTGTATTTTGGGAACATCTTGCTTGTATCCCATGGCAGACTTGCCTTGCTGGACTTTGCAGAGCTGTTTTTGGAAAAAGGAAGGTTAACTTTGTGAAAGTTAAAATTAATAATTAAGATTTCTATTAAATTTGCAGTCCTGATAAAGTTGTAACTCAAAACAGACAGGAGAGCATAGAAGCTGAACACTTTGTTTAATACATTAATCCAATGTTTTACATTTTTATTTGAAAATGAGTGTCAAAGCACACTAAAATTTGGTATATAGAAAACAGAGGGTGAAAACAAAAGCTTGGATAAAAGTAGATAAGCTACTCCAATATATGAAGAAATGCAAGCCTCCTGCAGATACATTGGAAAGAAACATGCTGAAGAATTTAAATGACTAACTGAACTTAATTTCTTTTGTTATCACTCTCAGTAAGCAGAGAGATTGTTTTGTTTGTTTTCCTCTCCCTTCATGTGTTTATGGAATACTCTTAGTGGCAATTTAAAGATACTTAGAGGTTCTTCTGTGGAGTTGGAATCATTGACCTCATTACATTTATCCAGTTTACAAGAGAAAGGAAAGTTGAGTAAGACCTCCACAGTAGGGACAAAAGAAATTTTCTCTTAAGATGATGCCTTGTTGAATCCTATTGAAATGAAATAATGATTAGACCGTAGCAGAGAGGAGATAAATGTGTATAGGAACCCAGATTCCACATAAACACAACTGTAACTCACTATATTTTATTTGATCACAAGTCTGGTACATATATTCTCCTGGATGACAGCTTGGATCCAATAAGACATAATTGGGGATAGGTGTTAATGCCTTGTCAAAGTTATATAGTTTCTTTTTGAAAAAGACATCTGGCTTAATTGCTGAATGCCAACTGAATCCTTATAACCAAAGGCAATAATTTCTTGCTGCTGAATTATATCTATGAATAATTGAAGGACTTGCCTTTCTGTATCCTTACTTTGGCTCCTGGGATGGAAGGGACCCAGGCTTTGCATTTATTAAGTAGATACAATCTTGTTTTCATTTCATTTCCATTTTTATGTTTTCTGTTCTCACTTATGTTAAAATTCTTCCCCTATTGTTAGACACAGAGCTCTATGTGTAACAGTGCCAAGACACAAAGGTGTCTGAAAGCATGTCTTGTTTCCAGTTCCTGCCTTTCTTTAAAAGACACAGCTTGGTGGGTTTTTATGGGGAGCCATTTCTGAAATGTCTATAGAAGAGCTCTTCAAATGACAAAAAGGCATTTAAAACAAATCACACTCGTCAGTGAGGTTTCCTTCTAAATGAAGAAAGTCCTCATAACAAGCCCGAGTGTTAACATTTCACAGTACTTTTTTTATGCCAAGAAACTGCAATTATGATGATAAGTTTCCTTTTCTTTATGCAGTCTTAGAATATGCTACAGGCTAGCAAACTGCTGTTTTCCCTATGTTTATTAAATCCAGTGGTCAAAGAGGTATGCTTATTCCTGAGAGGCAGCCTTATCAAAACCCCTGCGTGGGAATTTTATAAGAGCATTTTACCTTATCTGTTGAGCAACAACAGCCATTTTCATATTCAAGATTATAAAGGTGACTGAAGACAATTTTATTTACACATACTCCCAGGCACACACACATATATATGCAAAATATAGGAATGTTTTCCTTTATAACTGCTTAGGCTCAGACAAGGGTTGTTAACAGGTAATCTTCATGGCATCGACTGGACAGAGCAGCTATGAATGTCAGCAGTGCAGGGAATTTCACTCTTTTTTAAGCACACTGTACCAAACAGTTGACTACTTACCTGAGGCTTGCTCCTGCTTCCATTTAATTTGAAGTCAAAAGAGTCAAGAGGAATAATAGATTCATTAAATGCAAAATGCTGCATTTCAGCTTTTGACCACTGCTAAATGTAATTTAATAGGCTAAATGAATGCAGCATGTAATATTTATATATGTCCTTACAGTTCCTTAAGAATATGCTATACATTATTTACAGAGTAATGTTAGACTCTGCTAGCCATTTATGAAGGATTAATTATCTCTGATTAGAAAACAGCTGAATACACCAACACACTTGTTCATTACTTTTAATCAGTAATTTAGGAGAAGTTTTCCACCTTAATTAAAACCTTAGTGTATTTTTGCTCATTTTCAGTACTCCCTTAGAAATACAGGAAAGAAAAGCTCTAACGGAGCAATTTCCAACTCATCCCTTCTTTTCACCTTATAAATTCTTAGTTCCACACACAAGAAAGAGATGCCCAATTCCTAGTTAAAGAGGGATTAAATAAATAATTGAGATTTTTTTTTATCTGTTCACAAGCAATCTGTGAAATCTGATGAAAACAGAAGTTACTTCACTGGCTCTAGAAGCTGTTGTGAGCTTCCAGTGGCTGCTTAGCCTAATACTCAACAGAGTAATTTCTAAAAGAGATGCTCAGAAGGAGCTCTGCTCAAGATCATGTGAATTGTCATGGTTGGGACATTCAATTTTCATGTTGGACCACTTGGTGCCGATCTCTGCTCCTGACGAGGTAAGAAAGGGATATCAAAAGATCAGATCAGTATTGTGCCATGTGGGTGGAGGAGTAATGCTGGCTGGCTCCTCCACTCCAGTCTCAGTTCTGAGGAGGGATGGGAGCCCCTGGTACACCTCACTGTGTTCAGGAGGGGGCTCCAAGACAGTAAAATGGCACAGGCACAGAAATAACTACTGTGGGATACAGAAAAATGATCTTATCATATCCCTGTTCAGAATGGCATGAAAAAGAAATAAACTACCTGCATTCATCAGCTTTATCACATGTAAATTAATCACAAAAACAGCTGCTTTAGTACATCAGCAGCAAGTTACTGGGCAACTCCTTCAAAGTCCTCAAAGCCCTCCTTACTTTCCTGGGTAGGATTTAAACCACAGCCTCTCTTTAAGATCTTTAGACTCTCTCAGATATCTCTGCTCAACGAAATTCCGGTTTTTGTCATGCACATTGGTCTGCAAGTACCATTCTTGCTGTGTATGGGAGAGCCCACGTCCCTTACACAGGTGTGCAGCCATCAGCGCCTCCTGTGCTTCTGGAGTATTGCACAGAGCTGAAAAGCTTAACCTTTCACACAAAAATCAAGCAGCCTATTGTCATTCTGCACAGCATGCCTACAAAAAGCCGTTCAGGACCTGCTTTTAAAATGCTGAGTGTAAACACATTACATTAACAAAAGTGAAAAACAATGTTTTTGATGGAACTTATTTTGATCTGGTTTACTGCCTTGCCTTGAAGATCTGGAGCCTATTGATAAGAAGAGTCTGTCCTTGGGCATAAAACTGAAGACATGATGTTTTTGCTAATCCTGTTAATCTCATTAGAAATCTGCCCAGAAGTTCCTCTACAACAAAATGAGTCAGAGAGTAGAAGGGTTATGGATTTTTTTGTTAACTTGTGAGAGATTTTCCCTGTCTTTGGAGCATTCATAGCTACCAAAATGAAACAGTTTATACTCTGTAGAACGCTGTCAAGCCAGAATAACTCACAATGTAAGGCAATTCCAACTGATTCAATAATGTGAAGGCTACTTCCAATTTGTTTGAATGGTGCATACACTGCTTTCTATAAAGGAATAGCTTGACAGTTTAGGTTATTTCAATGGACTGTTCGCATTCAACTCAGTTGTCACCATCTGTTCCACCTCACCATTATAAATGCAAGCAAGCATTGTTCACAGTTTCAGCTTGGGTACATTCCTTACCCTGCACAGTGCAAGCCATCCATCTGTTTTCTGGTGGAGAATGTAGATTCTACTAGAATCTACTGTAATTCTACTAGAAGAGGAAAAATTTCTTCTTCTGATACTATATATTCTTTGAGAAGACCATAGTATATTTTAGAGATGGTGGGCTTGATGAGGGCCAGATAAAGTACAAAGTTTTTAAATGATGTTTAAGAGCACCAGACCCCTTTCACCTTCCCCTTTATGTTCCTGGCTCTCTCTCCTCATATATCATATGAGGTGCCTGCTATATCATAAAATATATGACCTTTCCTCCACTAGTGAGGAAAAAAAGTATAATGCAAAAGTATCAAAGGGGATACTGTGATACATTCTCCTTGCCTTTTCTACTACAAATTTAAAAAGGGAAATGGGTAGCCTCTCACTATGTTGAGATCCAAAATAATGTTCATTTTCTTTCTGGGATTATGACTGATAAAATAATGAACTTCAAAACACCAGTCCAAGTAGATCTCAGCCCTTTTGTACCAAGAGAACTCTTGTAGAGAAGAATCAGCATCTATGTACATTGATATACTTTCGATTCTAAAGGAGCTCCTCTTTAAATACACGAAATGGGCTGTCATAAAGAAACATGATAGGATTGCCCTGTTTGCCAGTTTTTTGTTTCTTTTCATTGCCCATTCATAGCATTCTAGCTGACTCTGCTTGCCAAAAGCAGCCTTACAAAATTATAGGTGTGGGTCACACAGTACTTCCACTTACTGAACTGTCAATATTCCAGTGTTAATTAGTTGCTAATGATGCCATTTGTCCTGACAATAGTCCAGCAATAGAAACTCTATTGTTTAAACAATCTTATTTTCTTGACATATTAAGACCAGAGCAATGAAGTCTCTCATTATTTCTGTCTATTTCTTCACCCAAAGATTTCCCTTTGAGACAGTGAGGTGATGGGTAGTTAGCGACAAAGTGTCTCATCTGCAGGGCTCTGGCTTGAGCTCAGACAGTGATGCTGGTAACCAGAAACCTGTGATTTTCTGTTACTGGATTTTAGTGTGTCTTGCAGCACAGAGACATTTCCATTAGAATATCTGTCATAAAACCCCACCATTGCAATTGCTGTCTCTCTGTCTGTCTACTATCTATCTATCTATCTATCTATCTATCTATCTATCTATCTATCTATCTATCTATCTATCTATCTATCTATCTATCATCTGTCTGTCTATCTGTCTATCTAGGCTACAGAATTCACTGCCTTGCTGTCATTACAGATTACAGACAATTAAAAATGGGATGTGTCCTTATTGTCCTGCTGTTTTCTGAGGACACTCCAAACCCAGAGCTAAGCAGAAGTGGGCCATGCAGAGCTGACTGCATTCTCCATCTTAAACAGGAGAAAATCAGCTCTTTGGCTACTGTGACAGCTCTGTCTTTTTAGAGGAGATGACATGCTGAAGACACCCCAGTTCCTGCAATCATCAGGGAAGTGAACTTTGTATCATTAAGATATAAAACTGAAGCATGAATAGTTGTGTTCACCACCATGTGAACATTTTTATTTTCTATTTCCTCTACAGCCTCTAATTTATATTGGAGATATTTTTCTATATTTCCTTCTACATACTGTGGTATAACTAAATTTTTTTTTTTGACACCAGTTGGATTTTTAACAAGGGAGGACTAAAGCAATCATCTCAGTGACAGTCCCTGTCAGAGAGCTGGGCACAGCTAACCCTAAATGCCCTGCTATGATCCACACCATAATCTTCTCGATGCAAGTGCTAAAATTGTATTAATCCAGAGATGCTTGCAGTCTCAATTATCTAAACTCTTGGCAGGGAATCCTAAAGAGACGTGCTTAAGTTTCACCTCCCAAGAAGGAAAGGGCTGCAGGAAGGCTTTGATAGCAGAAATGGTAAGAAGTTTATCTCAGACTGTAGAAGCGCATGCTCCAAGAAACAAACTCCTGCTTTAAACAAACAACAGGAGGATTTGGAGCTCAGTTTCTCATCCACTGGGTGGAACCTATAAACACCAGGTTCTAAGTACAAAATAAGGGAAATGCACAACTTCCTTTCCCATGTGTTCAGCAGGAAATCTCACCTGGCTTTCTGCTATAAGGGTATTCATTTGATCTGTCTTTGCAGGTATTATGGGAAAAGGAAAAATCAGATTTCTGAATGCTGCTGGAGATTAAACACCATGCTGCTCACTAAGAAAAGTGAGTTGTTGTCTGTGTTGGCTCAGTGGACAGCTACTTAGGTATCCTAGTTAGTGGACAAGTAGGTATCTGAAGGCTTAACTAGTCACTGGGAAGGCTTTTGGGAATCTATATTTTTGATTTAGCCATTAAAAAAAAAAAAAAAGGTTGAACTTTGTGCATTCTGGGGTTAGAAAAATAGTCTCCAGGCAGTTACAGGTAGTGGTTGCTGCAGTGTTTCACTTTCCTTGCCTGTGGACCCCAAAAGGAGTTGTCAGGGGCTGACACAGCGAGTCTGTCTGTCTGCCTGTCTGTCCCCGAGTACCCAGTTCCTCATCACAGTTTCCTCCACAGTTTCCCTTTCCTCATTTTCTCTGGGATGCCTTGTCTTCAGCCCTCTGTAAAACAACCTAAAGGGTGGTTCCTATGGTGATTGGGCTCTGCTGAACCTACTGAATCTACTACCTCTGTAGTAGGACTCTGGGTCATTTCAAGATCAGAATTTAATGAATTGCCATTAGTCAAGAAAAAATCCCAGCTACTATTAAAACCTACCTCAAATTTTAAGGTTCAGCCTCTTTCTCATTTTTCATATGAATAATCTTCACTTCCCTGTGCAAAGGACAGCCTGAATTTTCTCTTGGTTTAGTCATTCACCATATGATCCTTTCTAGAAGAGAAACCAGTACATAACTGGTGGGTCTGACTGTGACACCTTTAGTAAAAAGTAATTGTTCAAGAAAAAAAATAAAATAAATATATATACACACACAAATCTCAGATGGATCTGTGAGGCAATAAAGCTAGATATAAATTTATGAAGTTAGAGTTTAAAAAAATGCATGCATAGCATCAATGAACAGTAATTGCAATATGTAACTACATGCACAAACACAATTAGACACAGAGGCTTGAATGTGTAAATATTCTCCTTGTTTATTCAAGAAGGGTTGCTCTAAATGAACGGCAAATAATAGCACATTTGTTTTGCAAGTGCAATTATGTTATGAATTTTGCCTCTGACTCATTAACCAGTCTTTGCTCAATGTTACAAGTCAAATTGCATCCATGCATATACTCTTGGTCTAATACTGAACGTAGTATTAACTGATACATATTTAAATGTGGCCTTTGATATTTTTTTTGCACAAATTGTTATGTGAGAAAACTTGGCAGCCCACCAAGTGCTGGGTGAGGTGCTGGAGAATGTCCAGAGAAGGGCAACAGAGGTGGGGAAGGGGGTGGAACACAGGGAGAGGCTGAGGGAGCTCAGCCTGGAGAAAAGGAGGCTCAGGGGGATTTTGTAGGGAATCTCCCTACAATTCCCTGACAGGAGCTTATAAACAAGTGGGAGTCAGCCTTCTTCTCCTAGGTAACAAGTGGTAAGGGTGGGAAAAAACAGCCTCAAGTTGTGCCAGGAAAGGTTTAGATTGGTTATTAGAAGAAAAAAATCCTCTCTGGAAGAGGGATCAGGTACTGCAGCAGGGAGGGCTGGAATCACCCCCTGGAAGTGTTCAGCAATATGGACATGGCTCCTGGGGACATGATTTAGAGCTGAACATTAGTGGGGGTAGGTGAATGCTTGTACTCCATGATCTTAGATGTGTTTTCCAACGTGATCCTCTGATTCTGCACGCCAGAGGACACATCATTCTGACCTGATTGTGGCCTAGAAAAAGGCAGGTGTTCCTGTGGAGCCCCAGGGTATGAACCTGTCCCACAGTGGAGCAAATGTACACCACTTGCTTGAGACCAAAAGTTCTCTGTACCTACAGAAGTGAGGTCAAGAGATCAGGCTTTGCAGTGCTCTCTGTCAGTGGCTGCAATGTGCATATCAGGTTTTATTGTACCAAATGGGGGAATATCTCTTTTCCTTTTTACCCTGTTCCTGAGGAAAAAGTGAAAGCCATGGACTGTGAAGTATTACATTCAATCCAGCTGAGCTAGTGTCATAACCCCATCGTTATGGGCATGCATCCACCATGTGGAAAATATCAACAATGGTATATCAAGTTCAGTTGATGAGAAAGAGGAAGAAAAATACTGCTTGGTTTTACAAGATAGTTAGAAATCAAATTAGCTGCATGAATACAGCTCTATTTTGCAGGCAGAGGAAATACACTGTCCATGTGAATCAGACAAGGAGTACATTCCCAGAAAGGGTAACTCCAACAAAGCACCTGTGCCTCATTCTTGTCACTGGTATAATGCAATGAATTCGAGAAAACCTCTCCATCCCACAGGACCATAATCTCAGAAAGTTCAAGAATATTCAGACTGGATTCAAGCCCCAAGTTTGGGAGCATAGGACGATTTTAAATGACAAATTTACGGAACTAAGCTCTCTTGACAGTGCTGTGAAACCAGCATTTTGCTGCCTTCAGTCACTGACTTAAATTGGAAGCCTAGGGAGAATAAAGAAGCCTAAAAAGGGGGCCAGATACAATGGTGAATCTAGTTTAACAAACTGAGAACATCACAAAGGCAACAGCTTACCTTTGCTCCCTCCCTTCTCCTAGAATGTTTTAAGAAAGAGAATGGCTGGATGAGTTTTAACAGCTTTTTGACCTTGAAAAGCTGTGTCCTGGATGTCACCTGGGAAAAAAAAAAAAATTACTTAGATCAAAAAACTCCTGGTGTGCTGGGCAAGCTCAAGCATCCTACAGACCTGCTGGCTTGGATTTTCATAGTAAGCTTTTATTCTTAGGAATTAATCATTCCTGTACATTTGTTCAGTCTTTTACTAGTGACAGGCCTGAGCTGTGAAGCCAGAATTGTGAATAAGACCTGAAATGCATCTCATATGCAGTTAAAATAGGAGTCTTACTACTGCATTCAGAGTTACCAAATAGATGTGAAATTATTTAAAGAAAAATCAGAAACAAGTGTTTCCTGGCCTTATCTTGACAGATTTAATATGCACAGCCAGCAATCCTGAGCCACTGTGCCTCCCAGATTTATCAGTTCTTCATTATTTTCTTGGTCTAGTCTTTTTCAAAGACAAGTACAAAACAATTTTCTTTCTTTCCCTTTTCTTTCTGCCCTTTTTGCAAGGGCAAAACACTGAGTCCATTTAGAAACATGATGCCAAATTCTGCCAGCACAGGAAATCACACTGCTTTTCTTGTGAAACCTTTAAATCTACGCTGTCACAAAACAGCCACTAGAACTTGCTTAGAAACTGTGTTTCCTCCTCCCTCTGCTCTCAGTAAGAATTACTTACAGTACTTTTTGGGGAAGCAAAAACATGACATTTTGCACTTCTATTTGATAGATACAAGGAGCACCCATATGAAGAGATTAGGCAGTTGGGTTTGCTCCTTCAGAGTGATGGAAATTAGAATTATTTTGTATATAACAACTTGATGGGACTGAATTGTGTGGTGAGCAATATACTGTGAAAAGTAAACACCTGCCTGCACTGTTCTTTGGAGGAGAGAGGACCCCAGTGCCTCTGGACCCCAGCGCTGAGCACTATACACACTATATCACTGCATTTTGAGAGCATCTTGTCAGGTTCAGCTCTGCAGGAGAACACAGAATGTATGTAAGAAACTTTGAGATCTGATTTAGAAAACCCAGGGGAGTAATCACGCAGCCCCTGCAGTTCACAGACGTGTTTAAGTTGTACAGTGCTACAATCTATTGCCATCTTAGAGTGTGCTGCACTGCTGTCGAGAAAGATTTGGGTTAGAAATAAGCCCACATGTCTGCCTTGCTCTGCCAAAGATCAGTCAGAAAAATGAGAGAGGAAAATGAAGACTCAGAACAGGCCTTAATCTGCTGACTGTACTCTCCCCAGGTTTGTTTTCAGTGAGTTCTTGTTCCTAACTTCTGTGACTGTTTGAAGAAGGAACAGAAAAATAGGAAAAGAAAGGAAAGCACCTTTACAATGATACCCACATACTTAGATTGCCCTAAAAATTGCATAAGAAAACTGATATTTAATAAATTATTCGGGAGATCTGTCAGGTTTAATCAAGTCTGATATGGCCTAGTACAGAATAAAAACCTCTTTGAAAGACCACAAGGTCGAGATGAATCCGAAAAGCAACCAAAGAAGCAAATGCTCCATGGGGGCCACTGTGGCTACAAGGTTCCCTGGGTTGATGAGCAGCACTGGTGTTCCTTGGCAGGCCCAGCACAGTGGGAGCAGCAATCAGAGCTGATGTGGAAATGAGCAGCAGCAGCACACGTGATGCCAAGCCCAGCATTTCAGCCTGCACAGTGCTGAGTCAGGATGCAGGAAAAGACTGACAAAATGCAGCAGAGCAGAAGAACCTGTTGTCACTCAAGGTTCTATGTGAGACCTACTGATTTTAATTGCAGCTTTCCAATGCTTTTTTAAAAACTTTACAACAGCTATGGTGATAGTATTGGAGCTGTGATGATGCCTTAAGTTTTAGCTTTTATATTTCCCAGATTCTGTACTGCATTAGTATATAACTCTGAACTCCATATAAAGTGTTAGCAAGTTCTCCTCACAGTTTAGTCAGACCAGCAATCCTTTTCCAGCCTGAGAACCAAGGACACCATTGCAGCCTCAGGACCAAAAAGTGTAAACAGCAAATTGAGGAGAGCAAACTGGGAGGGTGGGACTTCATAACCTGAAGCTGGAATTAGACAATTAAACCCAATATGGAAAGGGACCAGCACTTATAAAAGTGTGAAAACTCTTGACTTGGGTCCATCTTGGGTGGAGCCATGGCCAGGCTCTTGTACTGCCCAAGGTGGAGCCTTTGAAGGGCTTTTCATAAATATCTGCTTTATTCCTTTAACTCTGTCTAGCCTCTGTTCCAGGGAGACTCCTTCATCAGGAGAGGACCTCGATTATGAGATTAATTTTATTTTGGATGCCCCCACTTTCAACCAGTCACATTTTTGCTAGCCAAGTAAACCCACATGAGAGCTAGTAGAGAGAAATGAACATTTCTGTAGCACATTTCTCTGCTGGTATTTACATATTCACTCCAAGGAGACATGAATTGTGTTCCATAAGTGGCTTTTTCTTTCCTTAGAACACAAAAGTAGACAATTATTTCTGATGCTGGTAACAAGGACATATCATTATATAAATGATATATCATGATATAACATAAATGATATAACATTATTTAAATCCTAACCTGGGCACTTTATTTTCACACCTTTTCACTGGTAGGTCCCTTTCTCTTCCTCTCCCTAGATTACTCTGGGAAGTTTTTTCCTGTTAAGTATACAGGCACTATATGGGACTGCACCTGTGGGAAAAAGACTGGGGTTATAATGAAAGGAAAGTGAAAAGTTACAAGCACAGTTATAACAGTATGGAAAATACACGGGAAAAGTGGCTGCCACTCCCTGGATGGAATGCAGTCAGCAGTGGAGACACCAAAGCCAGGCTCTGCCAAAACCACTGCAGAGAAGGAAACCCAGTGGTACTTTTAGGTGATAGACCAAGGGCCATAAAAGAAGATGTCTTGCTGTTGAGCCAGCAACCATGGTGCAATTCCTCTCCTCAGGTGTAACACTGAACACACACCTCATCCCAGCTTGCCTCAGAGGTTAATACTAGCTCCAAGGCATGACCACCCTCATGGAGCACAAGGTATGACTAGGGTCACTCGAGCTCAGGCTAAATGTAAAGAAATAGTATAAAAGTGAGTAGAGAATGGGAAGAAGTCAGGGAAGACTCCATTGTAACTTCTGGGATCAGTGAACAGGCTGAACCTGTCTTCTCCCCAGAGGGGATGCCTTGGATAAGAACTGTGCTCTACATGACCTGAATGATTGTCCCAGACTAACTCTGAATTAGTTCTTTGAATCTGCTTTTGCAGTCAGACACTATCACAGACAATCCTTGAAACTTAACCCGTCACAATTGTGTGAATAATCTTATTCCATAAACTGCTAGTGTGAGGTTTTCCAGGGCACTGGCAGTGGCTGGCAGCAGGTAACACACAGCAAGGTGTGGAGTCTGGGGAGGAGGTGTGACCCTGCACGAGGCACTCAAACCCCCTCTGAATCCAGCAGGGCTGCTCAGGAAAGGCTCCCCACACAGGGATGCTGACAGATTGACTGGGTACAAGGGTCTCAGCTTTCCTGGGTGCTGACAGACTAATCAAGCACTAAAGGCTTCAGGAAATCTCCCCTTTCCATGTGACAGCACCACTTGATTTCCCCATTGCACGTAATTTTCCAGCTCTGCTGCTTCTATCTTCTTTCCACATTCTCTTCCACTCTCATCTCTCTCTAATATTATTCTGGTTACCACCTTCTCTGTAAGAGTTTGTTTCAGAACATTTCAAGTGTGGTGAAAAAAAATAATTTTTTTGACAAGCAAACCTCAAAAGAGAGTGCAGGATTTTATATAATCCAGAACTATCCTGCACTGTGGTCACTGCTGCACTTCCTTTACATTTCATAAATATTTCCAGAATGAAACAGCATTGGTTAGTGTATTTTGATTGTAGATAATGATAACAACTGGTGCATAAGATTAATGTATATTCATGAGCAGAATTATAGCTGTGCATGAAAGCACTACATTAGTGCTTGGTAATCAACATCTGCTTTACTTTTTTTTAAATTTTATTTTAAAGTTAGCACAGTCACTAATCAAAGATAATTACACCATTGCCATTTGAAATATTTATCACAAGTTCTGTCGTAGAAAGAACAAGAACTGCACTTTTTCTGTACAGTTACATGCAGTACTGAGTAAAGCTGGGCCAATAACACTGTGTGTGGCTTTGCCAAGCTTCTTTGTAGAGTTTTGGCATGGAAATAATAATTGTAAAGAAGTAGTATTTTGAGTCTGAACACAACCTTCTACTTAAGAATCACAAGTTGATAGTAAATATTTAACTATCTGCAGCAGGAACCACTGAATCCCCTCATAATGGTGAAATTAAGGCATAAAATAGAGTAAGCTTCTAAAGTGATGAAATCAAGGACAGCATTCAGATCTCGCTCTCACTCCTCAGATTTAGACAACCTTCTGAAAATAAGAATGAAAAGGAAGGATCATTTCCATTCCTTTCAAATCACAGAAGGATATGAGTAATGTTTTCATTGTGGATGACCACATATTAGTTGTATAAGAAGGACAAGTAAGAGGGCAGCATAACAATAGTTCGTTTAGAACTACAAAATGCACAAATTCATATACAAAATTCATAAACAAAATACAAATGGAGGGAAGTTTCTTACTTCCTAAATCTGGATTTGAATTTCTGTCTGCTCAGATTAGATGAGTAATTTCTTTACAAAGAAAGAACAGACCAAGTGACCTCAGCCTCTTCTCCTAAGGCTTCTCCTCCAGACCCTTCACCATCCTTGTGCCCCCCTTTGGACACTCATGCATGTATTGTAAAGGTGTAAAAATATGTTTGCTCATGTATGTAAATTATTTAATTTAACTTTAAAAATTATCCAAATACTAGTTACCTATTATTTTAGGGGATTTTTTAGCTTTTTTTAACTGTGTGTAATAATTTTCCATTTGTGTAAATCATTGAATGGGAATGTGTAATCATAATAGGTGAAAATTATAAACTCTTAATAATGTCTATTGTGCCAGGAAAGCTTCCTCCAGCACTGAGATGGAATACACTGCTTTTAAAGAGTCCCATCCCATCAGTTAACACCAAACTGATTTAATCCTGTTAAACCCATCAGGCTGGGAGCCACTCACTAGAGGTGTAGAGTACTGCAAAGTGTCATTATGTCATTATACCTTTATTGGCACAGCCCCGAGCCTCGCATCACCTGGGTCCCTGCAAAATTCTGCTTCTAGTCCTGGCAGTCCTGCCTCTTCCCTGTGGCTTTCTGGAGCAGTAAAATCAGTTCCGTGCAATTTACTCGGGAAGGGTCGCTCAGGAATGATCCTAAACCCAAGATGCTATCAACAATCCGTGAATGTAACGATCCTCTGGCACTTTGCAGATCACTCCTGTTTGAACATCTAGCCATAAAATCAATTTGTGAGAACTGTGCTCCAACTCCAGTGCCTAACTTCACTTCCCATTCTGTGATTCTTCTTTTACTAGCAATTCAAACTCCAATAAAACCCCAGTGAAAGCCACAGCATGAACTTTTGTCTAAAATGTGATGTGCCATATAGGTTTCTGTTACAGATTTCTCAGTGGCACCCCTTAGCTCTTTTCATGTTGACCATTAAGGAGGCAGAGCAGTTTAACACATCACCTTGAAAATCAAAAGCTCAAGGTCTGTCCATGGGTGTGTTGGCAATTATTGTTCTATAGGCACAAACGGGACAGAGCAGTTGGGTGACATGTCTTGAGCTCTTTTACTGAATCATCAGCCTCACTCCATGATTGAGACAACAGGAAGATGACAAAAGCTCATATCATCCCAGCAGCGTCCAGAGATTTCTCTGTTACAGATAATTTAAAAAACTTTCTTGCCAAAGCTTTACAGACAGTTGCTTTAGCCAGTCACTAAAGTCACGCAGCTGCTTTACACAATGCTTGTGGTACTCACACAATGCCTGCTTGTATACAACAATACACAAGACTTCTTTATTAAGCATACACATTTCTACTATCTTGCTTAACATATTTTTCTGCAGTCCTAATGTTTGTTTTAGCCAAGCTTGAGTCCAGCTAATGTTTCATGTCTTTTCTTGCTTTTGCAACTCCTCTACTTTCAACTTGAAGCTTAATTCTAAGCTGTCTGTTCTCTTCTGTTTCTGAGGCCTTCTTTTAGAGCTTTCTAGAAGCCTTCTTGCCTTCAATAACTGCCACACGTGGGATGACCTGCTGCCTGTCCTGCCCAGCAGCCATGCAGGTGTGTGCCTGTGAGCAGCCTGCACTCCTGCTCCAGTGCCATGCACCTCATGCTGCCACCCACAGACAGTGCCCTTTCCAGAGGGGCTCTGCCTTAGGGGGTCCCAGCTCCTCCAGACAGCAGTTCTGACTGAAGGACAGCCCTCACAAACCAAGATCCATCTTTCTGAATCCAGATTTTAAGGCGTTTTTTCACTGTGCTGATGCAGAACGAGAGAGGAGTCCACATCCTGCTGCAGCACGGACTGAGAGGCATCTGTGTAACAACCACTTGCCATATTGGGCTGGACTCAACGATCTGGAGGTCTCTTCCAACCTAGTTATTCTGTGTGATTCTGTGTGATTTTGGCAATGGAGCCAGGTCTGGCTCTTCTAACAATGCCAGTAGAGAGATTTCTGCCACAAAAAGCCTCCAGCAGACAGCAATTGCAGCAATTACAAACTCCTGCATGCTCGGGGGCTGCACAGAGCCCATGTTGGCTCAGAAGTGGCTAATACTGGCAAATGAACATTTGATGCATCAAATAGGCAGGAAAGCAGTGAAGGGTTACAGTGCCCCACTGCATTGTTTTTTAAGATTAGTATCTTCTCCATCACATTTATTAGAAGAACACTGAAAGCCCTGAGGTAGTTGGGAATACAACTGTACTGTTTCCCAAAGGCAACAATTAAAACATAATCAGCAATCACTGTTGGAAAGAGAATAATCCTTAAAAATGCTTAGCTTGAAACAGAAATACACACAGCTCTCATGTTAAAGTCTGAAATACTGTTGCTTCTTGAAGATGTATTGACAGAGAAAGTTGGTTTCTCTAGGCATCAACTTCTTTAGGTCTGAGAGCAGCTTTGCTCGTCTGTAGCTATTGAGGTGGGGATGAGCACTGCAAAAAGAGATGAGAAATAGTCCTGAACTCCACTACAGAGTAATAAACACATCAACATGCCACTTATAAGCAGAAATTACTGCAATCTCAGTGCTGGAAAATTAATGATGAGGGGAGATGATACATACACAGCCACTGAAAGCAGGGCAGGAATTCTATTGGCAGTGTCCACTCATTTATGCTGCAAGTTCACAGTCCTCATATGCTTAAGAATTAGAGTACATTAAGTGGGAGGGGGACAGAAGAATAATAATTTTCATTAATTATCACAACACACTGGGGAAGGGTGAAGAAGAGGAATACACCACCTTTTTGTTTTCCACAGAACAAATCCTCCCATTTCCATGAAAAATGTGTTAATTAAAAAAACAAACAAACAAAAAAAGCCTACAAAAAACCAAAAAAAAATGTGTTCAGAATCACACTAGTTGGGATTGAATAATACAGCTGCTCTGTGGATCTTCATGTCTCCAAAGAGGATAAAGCAGCTGCCTGTAAAAACTGGATTGGGAACTACCCACAGATGTGAATAAACTATTGGTAGAGTGGAGAGCCTCACAGAGAGCCTGGAGGCAGTGCAGACCATGGAGAGCTGGATTTCCTGGCTCTGGTTAACCTCAGAGGGATGTGTAAAGCCACACACAGGAGGTGCTGAGGCATCCTGTTGGGAAGGGAGGGGCAGAATGGCACAGAGTGTTTCAGGAAGGGCAGACGAGGAAACAACAGGTCTTGGTTTCTGGGTACACTGGAACTTGATGAAGTTGATGCCCTGATTTGTCCAGTTTCCTAGCATGAGTAGGAAAACTAATGAGTTTAAGTGATGAATGGTGCAGCTAATTGTGTTACTTAATGCTGCACTATACATTGAAAACATCCCCCAAAGGACGTGAAGTGGTATGGAATAACCTCCAGAGCTCAGCCATGCCCCTTCCTGGTTACTGAAAACACTAATCCTGTTCTGACTGGAACATGGACAATTATTCAGAGCAGAAGAGCTTTTGGATCTGCTCTGTCTTTCTAGATGGACTGAAGTGAATTTGATGGGCTGGAGGAAGCTCCAATCAATTGTGCAAATTTTCTCACAAAATCTTCTTGCATAAATGGTTAGGTCTCAATTAAAAATATGGTATCTTGGTCCAATCAGTGTGGAATTTATTTTAAAAAACAGCCTGGAAATGCAGGATCCCGTGCATAACACTAAAAGCAGTTTTGAATCAGGGACTCAATACATGCAGAGCCAATACATTTTGCTTAAAAACTGAAATGATTTTTGCCAGCTCTAATATGCCATTTATGATGACACATAATTTATGATGATACAAGCCACATGTATTAATTATTGCTAATTTTTACACACTCTCCACAGTAATTTAAGTTGCACTGTTATCAAGCATTTCAAAGTTTCCATGGTCTCCTAGAAGTTACACTCACTGATCAAAGTTGTGTTTGTTCTGCCTGGAAAAGAGAACCTCACAGCAATGCCCCAGTGCCTGAAGGGGCTGGGAAATCAGAGAGGGACCCTTCAGCAGGAGCTGCAGTGGCAGGACAAGGAGGACAAGCAGGACAAGGAGTAATGGGTGCAGACTGGTTTAGGCCAGGTGTCAGGAAGAAATGCTGTGCTGTGAGGGTGGTGAGACATTGAACAGGGTGCCCCTCTGCTTCCCCTCATGAGGGGCTGGGATTAGATTATCTCTAAAACCCATTCCAATCCCTTAACATTCTGTGGTGAAATATTTTTTCCTTAGCTTAGTACACACTTCGAAGTGCAGTGAGCTGTTTCTGTTTTACCATTTTGATTATGCAAGACCATAAGCTGCTTTATGAATTATATTCTAAAAACATTTTCATTCTTAAGTTGCAGTTACATAGAAAATGTGAAATCAAATCAGAATGCTGGCCTTTGAAGTCAGGTTAGCAGAGGTACAAGCATCTCTAAGAGAGATACCACCACCAGAGCCAAATGCTGCAAACAGGTGCAACTCCTTGGAGTTAACTTATTGTCAGTAGTAAATTCAGCCACTGTTTGAAAAGGAATTTATTTGTTTTGTGCCTGACAGAGAAAGGTTTGTGGCTGCCTACATGGCTGCTTCCTTACTCACATCACCAAGAATCCTTCATTCTCCTTTTTTCTTTTTTTTTTCATGCACAGACTAAATAAAATCCTGACCTAGTTCTCTCCTGAAAGAAACTTTGCTGCCCTTTATGTGACATCTTCTGATCAGCTGAGGCGAGGAGAGAGCTGAGATGAAGAGTGAACAGAATTACCAAAGCAACGTTCTTGCCACTGAAAGGAGGGTACCTCTCCTGCTAATCATCACAGAAACGGTGCAGGGAGGACAAGGGTTTCATTCTGAATGCAGAACAGCAATAATGTCAAGATCTATTAAAGCTCCTCTTGGAACAGGAAAATCTCACACAGAGAATCCCTAACAGTCTCCCACTAGTGAGGCGTAACATCTTCACAACTTGGAATAAAATTCTTAATTTTTTTTTTTTTTTTCTGTACATGTCTTACATTTTCTGAGGAGAATTCTCCACACCTGCCATCCTGGCTTCTGATAGCAAAGTCAAATATTCTCAGAATAATACTTAGAACACATTAAAGGAAGGAAATATGAAGAAAATGCCCAACAATTGCAGTGTTTGAAAGCAGTAACTAAAAAGAAAGTCAGTGTGAAATAGAAATGCACAAAAGCACATCTTGATCCCCATGCCAGGTACCTGGAGTTCACTTGTAGCAACCTATCAGGAGGGCTGTGCCTAAAAAATCATATCTTAGGAGTTATTTACAGCTTACAAAAATTCCAGAGCAAAAGCAGAGGAGCAATTCCAACCTTTTTAGTAGCTTCCATCATAAGTGAGAACAACAGAAAAGAGATATTTGGCCAAGATGAGAAGAGGACATGGGAGTAGAAGGACAAATTAATCTCTTTTGTGAGCCACTACATTTTTGGTAGTTAAGACTCTAATCCTTCTTCTATATACATTAATCTCTTAAAGGTATCTTAACGAAGCAGCTTGAGTAGATGCTGAAAATGAACAAGTGTGTTTGCCTTGTTGCAGCAGAGGACTAAGACCAACTAATATGAATAAATATAGCCCATGTTTTTTCTGTGACTGAATATTTGAAGTGACAGAAAGGCTATAAAGCTTGAGGATTTCTTTCCATTCTTCCTTTTTAGTTTACTTTGTAGAAGCACAAAACAATAATCCTCTTATTCAGAAGGACAAAAGGAAAACAAAGACAAATCTTTATTCCAACTCCCTACCTTTATTCCATAAGCAAGAGCTATGCTAATTTATTCCTTTGGCTTTGACCTTTCTGAAGGAAATAGTCTTATTTTGCTCCAACATTTATCACTGGGCCAATATGTCAGCACTGTCAGTGGTGTTTTTTAACAGCACTTGTAACAATGGCTTGCATGCAATTCTGGAAAAGGAGCTCCTGATATGCTGGTGGATATGGTATGTCCTCCTCCAGGGGCACAAACAAAATGGAATATCACAATCACTTTTCCCGAGTACAAAGACTCACAACTTGATTAGAAAAAAGGTCACGGAAAGCTTTTATTGCTAAATATATTATGTCTGTGAAGGCAATAAAGGCAGCAGCAAGTTAACCTAAATAGGTTTTCTTTACCAGTACTGTGATTCTGACAGTTTCCCTACCTATTGGTTTTTCTTGCACTTTGCACTGGTTTGTTCAATAATCTGAATGGCTGCTTTCATCTGAACCATGGTGCATTATCAAGACTGCCTCCTTCTTTTCTTGGGTTCCCACCTCTAATTCTGTTTTTTACTTCATTGCCTGAAGTGAGTACCCCAATGAATCAATATACTGGGTGTTCTGATGATAACAACACAGACTTCATCAACCAAAAGAGCCATTTCCCATCTTCCATACGACTTAATGAGACATCTGTATTATGACCAGCAAAACACTTATCTATTCTAACTGAGCTGTAAAATGACTATGCTATATACATATATATATATATATATATATATATATATATATATATATATATATGGTAAGTATGTTTTGTGGTTTGTCACCATCAGTAACCTTGCCAATATACTGGTAATGTGGTGTTTCATTTATAAACCAACAGAAAAGACTTTGAAGCAAAAATTACTGCGAAGATTTAAAGCAGGTAACAGAATTTGTCTCACAGGAGATACAGAAGGAAAGAGATAAAGAAGCTGGGGACAGGGAAGGAGATATCAACCAGACTGTGGTTTTCCCCATGTGAATTAGTGAGGGGTTATGATTTTTCTTAAAAGATTTTACACCAGCTTGTTGGGTTACTGTCATTTTATCATTCTGCAATGGATTACCATTTCCTGAAGTGAGTGTCATACTGGAATCCACTTCTACTAACTTGACTCTAGTTTGACTAGAGTGACTCTCACTGGAGTCAGACATGGCAGGTTGAACCAGTTTCAGTCAGTTCCTCATGTTTGAAATTAGGCCAGACTCAATTGTTTATGGCCCCACTGTCAGGCTCTATTTGTAGTCACAGCTTTTCAAGATTAAGGAAAGTGATGACTATGCTAAAATACATTAGATTTAAGTTCTATAACCTAATTGCTGGGAGATATAGCCTAGTTTTACTTCTCCTGAATCTCACCTCTTCCCTGGGTAGAGCACTCATTCTTCAGTGCACAGAGTCCTCTAAAAATTAAAATCTACTCTCAGGCTAACAGATGCCTGTTGAGTGACTGAGGAAAAAAGGCAGGAAAATAATTGAAGTTTGCATTGCAGTTTGCCATGGAGCATCAATACAGAGTTATTTAAGCACCTTTGTGTAAGAATAATCTTTGTTTCAGTATTGTCTACAGGTTATGCTTTCAGGAGGGACATGTTTTAATCAATAAAGCCTCAGCATTACCAGGCAGCATGATAAGATTCTGCAGCATCTGCTTTTTTCAAGGTCCATGAGCATATTGCAGAAAGCCTCTGTGTGCCTCCATGGACCCTCTCCACTCCTCATCCCCAGGGTTTTGGAGCTACTGTGACTTTATGGGGTGCCAACAACTTCTTTCAGCTATCGAGGTGCTCAAAGCAGGGCTGAAGTTAATAGCTCAGACCATACCTGCTAATAGTTCTCAGTAAATTCATATGTTATTATTGCTTAATTTTGGTAAACATTCTTATGGGAAAGTAGTGTCTCAATTGCAGCCCATCTAAAATAAGCTCATTTATGCTAATGTCTTTCTCCTTGACACTCAGTAAATTCTTCCTAATGCATTAATTATGACTCCAGATAGACCAATGATTATTTCATATATGCTAATTAGGAATCATTTTATTCAGTCTGCCACACATATCAGTAAACAAGTGGAATGAATTCCCCACAGGGAGGATAAAAAGACAATGATTTTCCTTCCAATGAAGCTTAGAGAATTTACCCCACAAACAAAACGTAATTAGAGAGAAATGAGGACTTAGAAAAACACACTTAGAGGTATGAGACATTCCAAGAACATGTTCTTTCTCCGTGATAGAATAAAGCAGATTTTTAGCTAATTCCTTAGCCAAAATCTCATTCTCAGTTAATGAATTTTTACTATATATGATTAGGAAATGCAACCACCTTCTACAAAGTAAATAAAAATTACAATCAAATTAGTTCCATTTGTGGCAGAACAAACTGATACAAAAAAAAAAAAAAAAAGAAAAAGTGTAATTTCAGCCTAGGTTTGGAAAAGATGAAGAAAGTGGTGTGAGACATCACTGTCATCTGCACTCGTTGAGTGCCAAGGTTAAAACATAGTGGAGAGAAGTTTTTGCTACTAATTTTTGTGACCCTTGCTTCTACTAAATCCCACAACTCTACAAGTGGATCACGTACTCCTCTTGTTCATGACTGCTGTGTAACTAATAAGAATATCTCCATAAAAACATAATTTCAGGCTTGAAACCAACCAAAGAGAAACATTAAATGAATGATAAAAAGTAACATCACAGGGTTATATATTGTTAAGCACAAACTCTTAGAACCTCAATGACATAAAAGATAATGGATCAAAGCTAGCAATTTTTATGTGCAGGGCAGATCCCTAAATATATATTTAAGATTGAACTTGGAGAAAAATGTATTGTGTGTGGATATGACAATTTGTGCCTGATTTTTTCTCATCTTACATCAAGTTAACTCTTTGGAATTTTACACACTCAGAGCCTAGAATCCTGCTGAGCACATTCTAAAAACATGAATAAATATTATAGAAGACTGCAATTTAAATTCAAGTACCAATTTTGATGCATGAGCCAATCCACAAACAAATCTGGTCTTACAAAATCAGTTGTTTCTGTGTTTGACTGGTTAATACAGATCTAACAGTAACTCATACAAATAGGAAAATGGCCGAGTCTGAATGAACAGGCCATGTATGGTTCAGAAACAGATAATTACTCTGTTAATTACTCAGGTAATTGCTCTGAAGGCACCTATTTTTTGGGATATGCCATTTTTCTATAAACTCTCTCTCAATCATAAGCATAGATCTATATATATATATATATATATATATATAAAAAAAAAAAAAAAAAAAAAGGCAAGTGAGAAATTGCCTTTGAGAAATGCCCAGCTATTTCTGTCATGAAACCCGTGGCTTCAGAAGTGGGATGGACTGCACTGTCCCAAGAGAGACACATACTATTGCCTGAAAGGAAATCAAGTACAAATCTTTGCCTGAATTATTCTAGAGTCCAGGAATGTTGGGATGAAATCTGGGCCAGTCTCTAGAATCTAAAAAGTGAATGTCATCCTACAAAGATCCCAAGGATTATCAATCAGCTTTGTAACAGGTTAATGCTGTCAGATGTACTTTTGTGTGTTAGTTAGGCTAAAGAAAATGAAGGTACCCTTACCTTAGGCAGATGAATCAAAACTTAAAATGACTAAAAATTAAGGCACAAATTAATGTAAAATTAATATATTCTTCATACTTAAGAATATGTTGGTTCTGGATTTTGTGTCTCACAGCACTGAGCAGTCAATAAAAGCTTCCAAATTCATCTGGCAAATAAACTGTTGTGAATTATTTGTTGGTAAATGTTGGTTGTTTTCTTGAGGGTTTTTTATATTCCTGCTTTTATTTTTTGGGAATTTGAAGACCATTTGTGATCAACTGATTCACAGAAAATACAGTACTGAAGCCATCAAAAAGCAAACATCCTGGTGTGAAATCATCCCTCTGCATTTACACTACTATTATCAAGCTTTTTTCAGACAAGGCAGCTCCTTACCATAAGGACCAGCTGGCATGCAAAGTTATTCCTAATCAAGGTAAAAAAAAGGCAATGGTAATGACTCTCTGAAACATTAAGGGGGAAAAGTCCAGGATTATTAAAATTAACTTCAGTCATCTTAGACAGAAAATCCTTAACTGTCCAGTTAGATTACTCAGCCATTCAGACTCCATGCAGATTAGGGCTACTTACAGGCTGTTTAAACTCTGCTACAGTCCTAATGAATGCAGGAGAGATGAGTCAGAAAAGAAAGCACCTTGGAAAAAAAAATACTAAAAAATGTAAATTTTAATTTCATTCATGTACTTCTGTGTATGGGGGCCGATATGTGGTTGAGTGGTTGCTGAAGTTTATGGAAAAAGTAATGAAACATCAGATGGGAGCTGTTCAAGAGCATTACCCATAACGATCACATTGTAAGCTATTAGCAGTTTTAAATACATAAATATATTACAGCTAATGGGATATGTCTTTACAGCAACACAGCAAGGTTGTTTTGCCACTACCTTTTTAAAGAGAAGAAATTGAAATACCAAGTTATCTGCTTACTGTGCTATTTTAAAAGGGACACCATTCCCTTAATGTTAATTTAAACGAAGTTATGAAAAGGAAAACTTTTGCACAATGTGTTGAAAATTGATTATAATGATGGTCCCTTGCTGGTAGTAGAGCAGTAGCATGCTTCACTTGTCTTTCAATACACTACCTTAATACTCAGGTATATCCATCTCACAAAACATCAAATGAAACACCATGGAAATCCAAATTTTTACTGATTTTTAACGGACTGAAGTGAAGGAAATTTCAATGAACTAATTTTTTTTGTCCTTCACAGAAAATCAAAAGCTACAGGAAACCTTCATAATTTTATTTACATCTTTAACGACCATCTTCTCACTGGAAAATATTTTACATGGTTTGGTTTTCTAAATTTTTATTTATTTAAAAAAAAAAAAAAAAAAAAAAAAAAAGCAAATAGCTAAAGGTAAATAACTTTATTAACATCTATTTAGCACTACTCATGTTAGTTATTGACTTCATGGGAAGTAGGAGGTCCCAGAAGGCTTCTTCACAATACGGACATGAAATGTTCACCCACATATTGTGAAAATTTCCTGCAGGCACAATGGCATCTGCTTGGAGGAACAGGGAGAGTGTGCAAGATAGGGAGAGTTTGCTACTGCCCCCACCATCCTCTGCAGCATTCCACCCCTTTGGGGTTTCACTATTCACTCAGGTTTGGGTTCTGTGTTTCTAACATGCCATGATTAAATCAAGCATGGTCAAACCAGCACTTTGCCACATAAAGTGGTTTGGAGACAGGTGGATCTCCTCAGTCAGGCAAGGAAGACAGGAGGATGGCAAATTAATACACCAATTAATAAAAGCTTTTTAGTGCAAACCTGCTGAAGAGTCAATGTGAATGCAGGTTCCAACCCAGCCGGCAATTCTAAACCCATGACTGAATTGTGCATCTCAAGGTCTCACAGCTCACTGCTACACATATAAGTCTAATTTTGCTACCAATGTTTTTATTTTAGCAACTCGTTATCAGCTGCTTTCTACTTTTCATGTTTCATGTGAATACAAAGAAGAAACTGATTTCCTGATCAAAATTTGCATTTATATTCTGACATTCAACCCAGTTACTTTCATTTGTTTATGAAAATTCTTGTTCCACTGCTAACATTTTCAAGAAAATGGTATCATAGTGCTCCTTATAATGTTCCAGAGGGAAGGACCTGAAAATACTTTGCTACGTTTCAACTTCCATTTGGTTAAAAGCACAGAATTTATTTTCAAGCCATTTAGGATTTGATTACTTGTTTGTGGGGTGGAGAAGCAGTGCTGAGGAAGCAGTAAAAGTCAGGCACTTGGTTTCCAAATCTGGGAATTACATTACAGAGTTATCCTCTGGACAAGACTGACATCAATTATATGAGAAGTTTCATTAAAATGGATGGTAGTTTTAATTACTTAGTACATAATTGCCTCAGCAGTAAGCCCAGCCATGTTTGTGGAGGTGATGCTGGAGGACCAGTGGAGCACAGTGTCATTTATCCAACTGAACCAACCCCCTACACCCCTCCTGTACCGAGGGGAGAGGAGGTTCCACCCCAAGGCATCCTCCTGGCACCTCACCTGGAGAGTGGCAGGAGCCAAGGCTCTGCTCAGCTTTGATCTTTGGCACTGCATGACCAGCACAAGCATACTTTGATCTCAAGTGAGAGCTTGACTCATATAAAAATGTCAGATCATCTGTTAGGAGTATCTTTGAAAAGAGTTTGGGTCTTCATAAATATCTAGAAACCCAAGTCACTCACCACAATTCTCTTGTGCTAGAATCTGTGCAAATGTTAAACCAAAAGGTTTTTGGTGTTGTAAAAATAAATTAGAAATCTACACGGGTAACACTGGAGAAAATTCATTGTTGTAGTTTGTTTAATAAGATGTTCGTAATATGTTGGTTTATGAGTAAAACATTTTAGTTTAAATTAAGTCAGAAAGAAAAATCAGGATAGGGAGAATACAAAGAAAGCCTTAGCAAGGCATTGTAGGAAGGATGAACTCTTTACCTTCATCCTTAGAAGCAGCCAGGAGAAAACACACCCATTATCACATCCATTTACTGTGGTTGAAATAAAACACCTTTTGTCGGTGGTGCATTTTGTCCTGGAGCAGGACTCCTCTGACACTGAACTGAAATCCATGCTGAGGTTCCCACCTGCAGGTGCAACGACACACTGACACATTTCTCTCCTTTCAGCTTACCACATACCAGTCTCAACCTCATAAAATATTCAACATTAGGACTTTTCACATTCCATCAAGTTTATAAAATTCAATTTCATATTTAAGACTATTTCTGAAGATATTATTTTGTTATATTTAATGATCAGTTCAGTAAAGTGGCTTTTTAAAAATCTCTTCTTTGGAATATTTTTCTTCCTAGGAGCTGTTTTGCCCACTTATGTTTAGGAGTCAAGAAGACCCTGCTTGACCAGCAAAGCTGACCATTTTTTGGTCTCAGTCAAAAAGAAAGCAACATTAAAAGAAAAGTGATGTGATTACTAATATTGATCAATAATCAAATAATGATTGAGAATTCACTTCCATTATATCCATGTATGACAGCAAGAGCATTCAGCACACATACAGAAAAAACAGAAAAAAAAACTATTCAGCTAATATTAACGTTCTACATATTATGTAGAGCAAAATCAAAAGCCCACTGATTAGAAACAGACTGCAGCAAACTGTAATCAAAGTTTTGGTTTGAATTTTTTTGCTTCTTTGGCTGTTTCAAAGGCTTCTTGATTCTCTAATATAGTATTAGAGAATTTAACAAAAGGAAGATGAATGGGAATCTGAAATTTTGGAGTTGCTCTTCACCTTCCTTATCATTATTCCTAGAATTTCACAGAAACTTATCCTGCTTGAATGCATCCTCAGATCACTTGGCAGAAATGCTGTGTGCCTACAAACCACCAAAGTGTACTCGGCTGAACAGAGCATCCTTGGGAAGAGAAGGGGGTGTGAGTCCCCCTGCTTTCACACAAACCAAAAACCTGAAAGAAAATGAGCTCAACATATAGAACTAATTCTAATCATTCATGTCTTTCATGCCTGTTAGCTGAGCATTCCCATTGCTCCACACCTGCCTCCATAATCACTCCAAAGTATGATTTGAACATCGGGGAGTGTTGTCATTAGGAAGTAATTAGTTTTAATTTGTTGTTAATGATAAAAGAACCAGCGATGGGGGTTTGTTTAAAACTCTGCATCTCTTTTACAATGATTTTTAGTTAGCCCCAATTTTATGATGCTGTAAGACTACCATCCCTGATTACATTACTCCTTGTTCATACAGGTATTAATCTTTCACGGATAATGTGGCCTGTTTCTAATGAATGCCTTAAGCCTTAGAATAAAAGCACTCAATTTAGGTTCTTTAGAAACAGTGTCTCATTGTAACCACATAGGAGATTGATTAAATACCTTGCTGTCCAAATGGCTTTGGAAAATTAATGGACCCAATTGAGGTAAAAACCTCTATGTTCTTTTCTTGTAACAAAATAAGGACAACCTAAACGTAAAAAATTGCCAAGGAGATTATATAAGCAATCAGCTGCTAACAATGCTTTTCTAAATGAGCCAATGTATCAACATTATACAGAATTCAGGCTTTATTCAGGCTTCATTGGGAAGAGCAATTATACCAGAGAAATAATAGTGGAATTTTCTCTCTTGTTAATAAAGAGTAGTAGTAGAATTTTGGAGGTTATCATAAAACCAGTGAGACATTTTCAAACTGAAAGAGGGGAAATTTAGGTTAGATATACAGAAGAAATTCTTTACTGTGAGGGTGGTGAGACACTGAAACAGGCTGCCCAGAGAAACTGCAGATGCTTCATCTGTTACAACCCACATCTAAGAGAGGGTAACTAAGGTTCCTGTTAATAAATCCCTCGGGGTGAATGAGAGTGAAAGAACACTGAATGAGCAGTGTATATATGAAAAAGATCTATTTTAAAACTATGTAATTGCAGCAGAAAGAATGTACGTGGCCATTTTTGTTATTTTCTATAGAAGTATGAAAATTTATGAAGGAAATATATAAGGAAAAGAAAAGAATATATCTGTGGGTCTAGCAACAAGACCTGATCATTGCAATATTGATTTCTGTGGTTGGACACTCCTGATCTGTTGGGGGTCCACAAAATAAAAAGTTCACCTAGTTGTATAAGTTCAAAATTCATTGAGCTGTATGGATTCCATTTGGCACTGGGAATGCCTAGCTCTCCCCCCAGGGAGCAGATTCTTTGATGCAATGCTATGGGGCACGTGTACTGTTCTGAGGGAGAGTTTCTGAGGAGGGCTGTGTGTGTTTTGGGGTCCTTGGTGGCCCGTAGCCCCTCTGGGTCTGTGCTGCTGCTGCCACGGCACAGCTCTGTGCTCATCACGGTCCTGAGCAGGGAATTGGCTCCAGGGAGGTGCTGCCCTGCCTCCCTGCAGCCCCAGATTTCCAGGCATGTCCTGTTCTAACCTGACTGCTTGGATGGGCATGGGAGTTTGAGGCAGAGGAATGCATTAACTCCTTACTGCCCAGCCTCCTACAGCATCCCTGGCAGTGTCCAAGGCCAGGCTGGATGGGGCACTCAGCATCCTGGTCGAGTGGAAGGAATCCCTGCACATGGAGTGAGGTTGGAACTCAAGGATCGTTATGGTCCCTCCAGCTCAAATCATCCTAGGATTCTATGATTCCAGGACTTAAGATTAGGTGTTTTCAGAACCAGACATGAAAAAGCAGGAAAACGTAGATCCATTGCTTATTCCTATCTCAAATAGCTGGATGTGGGTTTCCAGACTGCCATCAACATCAGCTGCTGAGATTTCTTCTGCATGCTACATGTGCCTGAACATTCACGTGGGGAGATCATTTCACACTGCTCTCTAACAAGAAAAGGCACATTTCACCTTACTGGAAGTGCACAGGAAAAACCTATCAGGACAACAACTTAGTCCTACCTCACTCCTTTATGGAGAATGCCTTTACACTAGGTATTTTGGGAAGTAAAAATATGTCTTTGTATCTATTTAGTATGTGATGCAATGGAGTTCCCTCAGATCTATTGCTGCTACTGCAGCAACTAAACTAAATACTAATTACTAAACTAATAACTAAAAATCTCCAGGCAGAACTGTCAATAAAGTCAGTTGCTTGCAGAGGAAAGACTCCCATGAATTTGGAAGCATGTCTTAGATTATTTTTCTTTGTGCTCTTACACGCCTACATTTGAGAACAAATTGGTATGCTGACAGTCAAAAAATGAAGCAATTAAAAGAGTGGAATTTAAGTTGTTGCCAGTATCACGTGAAACTGCAGCAGAGGAGTCTGAAGTTTAAGAACAAAAGATGTAAAAAGAAGTAAGTGACAGCAATACGCTCTGAAATAGGCATTTAAATGAGTGGCCGAACAAAGGCACTGAGGGCTCACAGCAAAATACAGGACCTAAAGGACATTTTGCAGAAGATAAACCTGGAAGACTTGCTGAAAAACACGCCTTAAGATACACCAATTTAGTAAAGGGAGACAGCTTTAGACAAAAGAATGGCTGTATTTGGTTGCACAAGCAGGTGAAGAGAGCATCCCTTTAAACCCCAAAGCCCCAGGGTGCACAGGAGCAGCCTGGAGAGAGAAGGCAGCTGCTGGCATCTGTGCAATCCATACCCGGGGAGATGATGTGCACAGCAGCATTTGCTGCTCTGGAGCCAAGCTGACTCACCACTACTACTGGCTTCCCCTCTAACTCAACACACTTCTACATTCTGTGCCTCTGCTAAAATTAAAAACCAGGCTCCCACTCCCACAGCCGAATAGGTTGTGTTTAAATTACGTCCACTAATTTCAGTATTTCAGTCTGCATGCAACAGCTCATGACAACTCTCAAAATTTCATAACAAACCCAAGAATTATATACTTAAGTTTCCCTCTATTAAAATATGCTGGCGGAAAATGCAATATTCCAAGTATCTTAACATTGTGTCAAGTAAAAAGGGTGAACTTTTCCCTCCTTGAAAGAAAGCACTGCTATGTTTAAAATGTAGTATTTTCTCCAACTGCCCATCTCTAATGTAGAAATTAATGTGCCCTGCCTGAGAGCCTCTGCAATAATATTGAATGCATTAAAAATTGCTGCTTCTATTCGATACTGATTACTTGGCTTTTAATGTATAACGTGGCCAGCCACAATTGCATTTTATTGATTTACATTTTTTATTACATTTTACATAACATTGAATTAATTTCCAAATTAGTATCTGGTTAACAATCATTCTAGCTAATTTAGGAATTTGAAAAAGCCTTCTTATGAATTAACATGGGAAAAAGTGTATCAAGGACTTCAAAAGTGTAGTGTGGTAGCTGCCAGAAGTACTTCACTAATGTGGCAATACTGATGGCTAAGCCTAAAAGCCTCATCACACACCAAAGCATCATAACAGTTAAAATAACCTCAGAAACCAGTGCTTTTTATCACGATTATTTAAGAACAAAAATACATTTTTGCCTAAAAAAAGTAGGCTTTATGGTTTTCCAAAAGGAAAAGAAAGAAGTGTTCTAGTGATTGTCTTGATTTGATTCTAACTTTTTTTACAAAGGATGTGAAGGAATTACCAGATAGAAGGTGTTGGGAAGAGGAGTAGATCTGTCTCCAAATATTTCCATTAAGCTGGCATATTTTTAATACAACTGAATAATGAAAAAATTAATAAAATTTTTGCAGCTTAAAATACATCTCCTTACTCCTTTCAAATAAAGTAATAACAAAAAAAGAGTCACAATGGGGAATTGTGTGGGCCTAGGATCTCTGAGTCATCTTTAATCTGTTGTAATTTAGAACTAGACTGATGAATAATCAGTAATTTAGAACTAACTGAAATTTAGACTGATGAAATAAATTTCACAAGCCAGAGTTGACCCAGTCCCTAGGAAGTTACAGGGGTTTCTGGTCAGCTCTAAACTTAAACGAAACCCAGCCTTGCTTTTAACAATCAAGCACCAACTGGATGGGGCTGAAGAAGTTCCTTAGTGTACAGAGCTTAACACCCCTTGTCTTAAATGCTGCATCATTAACTTTAAAACTAAGGAAAAATAAATGTAAAAGGAAAAGAAAATAGTGATTTTATTTTAGAATTACTTTTAAAAGAAATCCTCATGATGGCACGGAGACCTTGGAAAAGTAGTGAGTGCTGTTTTGCAGTTTTAAAATGATTGAAGCACTGTGAAGACAGGAGCAGGTTGTCCAGAGAAGCTGTGAATGCTCTCTCCCTGGGAATGCTCAAGGTCAGTCAGGACAGGGCACTGAGCAACCTGGTCTAGTGTAAGGGGTCTGGGTCTATGCCAGGCACTTGGAACAAGGTGATCTTCCTGCCCAAACCATGCCAAGATTCTGTGAAGAGCTGGGCCTGGTGAACTGAGCAAAGGAAAAATGCCTGTTGTGTGCTGCCTCTGAGGGGCGAGTGAAGACACAAGTTGTCTACACACGTGAGCTGCTGAGCTTGCTGCCCCAGCAACCATATTGATGCCAGAATGGTTCTTGCATTCATATTTCTGTCATTTATATTCGTAGCTCTGCTGTGGTGCAGTTATATAGTTCCTAGATAGCCCCATGTAGGATAGGGATACACATTCCAGAGGCTCCAAGCTGGGGGACCCGAGGCCCCTCTCCTATTTTGGTTCTTCCTGGGAGCCAAGGTTGAAACCAGCTCACATTTTCATAAGCAAAGTTTAGTTCCTACCTAAATGGAGACCACAGTATCCAGAGAGGGCTGGAGGTATGACATCTGAGAAGGTTTTGTAAATGAGGAGAGCACATCTACTTGCAAATGCCTGTAAAGCATTCCCATCCATTTGGTTATATCTGATACTCTAGACTTGTTTCAAGTCTGATGCTCACAGAAGTGGTTCTATTTTTTGTAAGAACAAGAGAAATAATCTGCGGGTTTTTTTCTGTGTTGTACCAAATAATTTTAAAATGGTGTAGCACTTTTTCATGCTTAATCCTATCTGAATTTTGTTATGCTTTGATTTATTTTAGCAAAATCAGCTTTGTGATAATAAAGTGCATTTCTTTATCTTTTATAAACAAATTTTAATGTACTCACTTTCTTCAGAGCCTTGTAAAATTAAATACTGAACAAATTAAATCTCTCTCTTACCCAGTACCTGATCTAGTTTGGAGTTTTTTACTGGTCTAATAGTAACTGAACTGACTTCTCATTAGCTGGTTATGAGGGAAAGGAATAAGAAGAGTCTTGGGAGGGGGTATGTCTTTTGGTTTGATGATTCCCCTTGCACTACTCTTATCTCTGAAGCACCCCAAGATTGTAAGTGGCATACTCTATTTTTCAGAGTGCCACAGGAAAGTGTCCACAGCTGCAGTCTAATATTGGACTTCAATACTTTCTTCTGGATGTTCTGGAATAATGTCCAATTTCTCCTGGTACATGGAAGGAACAGCAGATTGTGTACAGCTTCTTCATGCCCAGAATGCTCTCAAAAAGCTCAAAGATAGTTTGACAGAAACTACATGGTATTAGTCTATTTTTTAACATGGGAAATTAGCACTCAAGTTCATATATTGCTGTCTGATGTCATGTGATTTGTGTTTGTTACTAACACTGTCATGTCAACAAATGTCATAAGGCACAGAGATAAGGAGCCATGCAGACCACCTGAATTAGAACTGGACAACAAATGTAAGAGAAAAACCACTAAATCCCATTTGTAGGACACAAGAGAACCACCAGACTGGGTTCAGGCAATAAGCCAATGTCTCAGCAGCAGAATTTGAATGGTGAGAACAAGTGTTCTGAAATCCTCCCTTATTCACCCACCCTTGTTCACAGGGGTTACTCTCAGCTCATGGTGATGCCTTGTGGAGCTAGAACAGAAGCTAGACAGAGTTAAAAAGAATAAAGTGGATATTTATTGAGGTGCCTTCAGAGGCCACACCCTGGCAACAGCAGTGCCACAGTCATGGCTCTGCCTGGATGGCTCCAAGATGGAAGCAAAAGAGAGCTTGGTCACAAGATCTCACATTTTTATGTTTTAGTCTATATGCATACAGGAGTCAACTGTCCAATTAACAGCCTCAGATTATGAAGCTCCATCCTCCTTGCATGCTTGCTTGCCCACCCTCCTCTTTTCACATTGTTTATGCTTTGAGCCTGAAGTTTGAAGAGATTGTCCTTGAGTCCCCAGCTGGAATAGAACTGTTGTGTCTTCACCACCCTGTGGAAAGATCCTGGTAACCCTTAATATAAAGCTAAAAGCTGCACACCAAAGCAGAACAGAGTAACTTAAAACTTAAGGCATCATTGGTACTAAGGACAACCTAAAGTTTGACAGCCAGGAAAACCCCCTGCCCAGCTTCCTGGAGGGACTTATGTTTTATCCCAAAACAGAACAGCAGCTCAGTGACAGCAGCTGAGTGACTGTCACAGCCAGGGAGCTGCAAGTGCCAGCCACAACTGAATGCCACTGCCAAGGGACAGACAACTAACACATGGACAGAGACACAGCAAGCCAGCCTACAGAAACCCAGCCAGTGATCAAAACAAAACAAAGAAAGCCCCTCTGACCAAAACTCCCCAAACCAAGCCCAAAAATAGACAGTGAAGTGAGAGAAGCTATGGTGGCTGTGTTTCATACCTGCAGGCAGGCTAAATAATGTCTGCATGGCAGGGCCTCTTTTCTATTATTACATACTTTGTTGTGAAGGACCCAGCTCAGAGAAAGGGAAGATTCCAGGCCATGATGAGGGAACTTGGCATTCTTGGGCAGATGGCAATGCAGATGCAACTAGAGAGGACAAACGAGAAACCTCCCACAGAAGAAATGCAGTGCTGAGAAAATCCTTCATCAAATTTGAGAATACAGATGGGAAGCTGGATGTTTGCTTCCAAAGCCAGAGTGCTGGAGGGACAATGAAGGCAGTGAGGACTCAGTGGTCCAGCCACACACTAAGCCTCTGCAATCCCTTGCAATAGAACCCTCTGGGTAAAGCAGATAAGCAAATATTAGGAAAAAGAAGGCAACTGTGCTTGTTTAAAACAAAGAGGTAGCAACAAGAGTGGAATTTGGAAGGACTAGGAGAGCAACAAAGAGTTTGGAATAGACACCATGAAGTCCATCTGCTGCCATTAGGTTTGACTGCTAGCTGCTGTTGACTAATTTATAAAAAGTTCCATCATTAGGTAGTTAGTTTAGATTTAGATACATGAAGTCCTCTCAGTTTATTATCTGATGTGAAATGCTCAGAGCAGCAAACACAAACAGAAATGTAACGTTCCTGACAGCTCAAAAAATCAAATGCCTTTCAGTTCCAGGCTTTAATTTATAGCCTTTCTTCCAGGTGGTGGCAAGGCACAGATCCAAAGTACAGTATGGCTTGCACCAGATGCTGGCACTCATGCAAGCCTAATTTTGGCAAGCAGGGGAAGAGTCAGGGCATTGAGATGCTGTGGCAGCCATTCTGGTGTTGGCTTGGTGCCTTGAGAGCATGGCAGAATTTCATGTGTGTGTGTGTGTCAGCTCCAGATACTTCTCCCAATTATTTTATGTTCTTTAAAGCAAAGCAAGTCTCCAGCTGTTATAGCGTGGAGAAACAAACTTTAAGCAACCAAATGAGTGTATCTGATACAGAAATACATAGAAATATTTGAACTTGCAGAGTCTGAAACTCTATCTCTGCATATCAACGCATCGTGCTCTTCAGTCTGATTCAGATGGGCAGCAATTTAGATGACAATGATGACATTTTAATTACAAATATTTCTAATTTTGGCTTTTATTGAGTGCAGTGTTGAGTCAAGATAGAACTTGAACATTTGTACAACAAAATTGACTTAAACAGTACTATAAACACCAAATAGTTGGCCTATCAAAAGCCCACATGAAATGATGCACAAGTAGTGCAGATATTTGAATTAACAGCATCATGATAAAGCAGCTACAGATTACAAGCTGAAGTGAGCAAACTCAATTGCTGAACACAGATCATGTGCTACTTTATTATTTGGCTATTCCCTCTTGAGCATCCTGGATTGAATAGAGCAACTTCAATTCAGATGTGGCTGACATGAAGCTAAATAGTATTGCACTGCTACAAAAAGCTGGTGAAAAAGTAAAAATCATAAAATGAAGAGCTGAACCAATGTTCCTCTAATTCAGAGCTGAGAGAACTGAGGGTAAGAAATGAAAGTCAACCTGCTACACATGAAGGGGTAGGGAATTAAATATGGACATATGACAAGGGCAGTTGCAAGGCATGCCTGAAGCCTGGGTAAGGATCCAGGCAGTAACAGCAGCAGGATGTGATTTGTTGGTGTCTCAAATTTTGGTGCTGTAATCCTCACTGAAACTTTGTTGAATATCACTGGGAGATATGCCTTAATTTAACTTTAGTTTCATATAAGTCTAATTTCAATAGGCTTGTAAGTGGACTGGCTCTCTAGAAAAAAATAAAATGGAGGGGAAATAAGATACTTCTGAGAGAAATCTTCAACTGAAGTGTCCTAGTTAGCAGAAGAGACACACACCCTCTTTCAAACATGCTAAAAAGCCTTATCCTGGGGCAGCATGGCAATGACTCAGGAACACAGACAAATCTTTTCACATCACTGGATATGCCTTGCATTTTAATCACTTGACAGAGAAGACAGCCAGGGGTCTGAACCCAGGAGGAGGCAAAATGTGGGGTGGGGTTTTATTTGGCTCACTGGTCATGGATTAGTTACCTGAGGTAAAAAAAGATTCCAGTAAGAGGTCGTGTAATGCTACCAACACCAGTCCTATTTTCAGGTACATCACCATTTAGCCTCAAATTAAGCCAGTAGTATGGCTCCATAGTTACCCTGGTCTAATTCAGTGAATCATTGGCTTTGTTACCAGGGAAACTGGCTGCTAGGAAAGGGTTGAGGTTTAGGATGAATATTTTCTGTTGTGGACAAGACAAGAAATGTGTACTACTGGAATAGTGTGCATCAGCTGTCACTGGCCATTGCTGTCATCTTAGGAAACCCACCCCCCAAATTCAGCTCCCTCTTTGATGAGGACCAAGATGATGATTTGAACTTTTTAGCTAAAAGCCACCTATGACAACTGTTGTACAAGCAAACGTACATAACTTTACAAACGACCTTAAAAATCACCAGCACCAGACATTGCAGGGTTTTATCTGCAGCGAGCACTACTGTTGGATGCTCGAGGTATCTTAGCTACCAATTCTAAGATTAGTTTTGAGTGCATCACATCATTGTTTATCCAGCATATTTGACATTGACTAACAGATCTCCATGCTTTTATCTGTGTTTTTATTAAGATTTTTAAATTAAGGCACACAAGGAATCCCTTTAAGCAGAAATTTATCCACAGAAACCCCACTAAAGATTTCCCTCATAGCAACAATTTCAAATGAGGTGAGGGGGGCAGGCTGAGAGCAGCATACATTCTTTTCATAGCTTCCTCTGCTTTTTCACTGCTGTTGACCTCTCTCTGAGAGGCCCATGGATACCCTGTCTACACCTTTACCTCGTGTGCAACACAACCAGAGCACCCAGAACACCAGACCTGAACAGCCTTGCTTGCTCCATGGAGGTAATGAAAGCCCATCTCAAGTGGTGAGAGCTAGAAAAATCAGAAGCTTAAAGAAAAGTGCATTAATAACCTCTAAGTAAACACCATGAATATTTTAAATTCATATCAGGGATGTAGGTGCTACTTTTAGCAATACAATTATAACAGCAAGGATTTTGAAAGGAGGCTGATGGGTTTAGGAACCCCTTATATTTGTCTATTAAGTCACCAAGAGCATTTAAACACATCAATGTTCATAGTTGGTATATAAAGTCATATTTATTGTACTTGTTCCTATTTTATGCTTGTGAACTGAATGCACATAGAACAAAAATGATTTGGAAACTTCATCATTTCAACAGCATACACTAGGTTCTTTTCCACAAAGTTTCAAAAAGGAGCCTACAAAACACAGAGATCCATTAAAGAGTTTAGCATCTCTAAACAAGGAAGACAACCCCCCTCTCTATAAAATTTCAGCCTCTAAACACTTAAGAGAAAACAGGAAAGGACAAAGATCCCTGGCTGCATGCTGAATTCAGGGATACATCTCTAGGAGTGTGTGCACACTGTGAAGCACCCAGTTAATTTCATTAGATGGACCTCTGTCCTAGCAAACTATTTCTGCCTGTGAAGATTACAGAAGCCTTTGATCTACGATTCCAAGCAAACAAAGCTTATTACCTACCAGGCATTTCCCCCACTGTCCAATGCTTTCCACAAAGGCCCCAGTGAGGTCAGCCCTTTGGACAGGGAACATAGCTGGGCTGCACCTGAGAGAAACATGGAAACCATTCCTCAGAAGGCAGTTTATCAACAGCTGGCTTGTGGGGCTTGCAGCCTGTGCAAAAGGAACAAACACTTCCCTTGTGATTTATTTCTCCATGAATCTGTCAAGAATTGGTCTCCCCAAATCCCCCAGGAATCAGTTCTCTCAGCTAAAAAATCCAAGCATTCAATTTTTGACCTTACTGGACCAATAGTCATGTTTAGAGCTGTTACTTGTTATGTTCAAAAAGATCAGATTGCTTTAAAAACGTGAATATGCCACAGAGCTACAAACAAAAGATCCTCAGGATCCAAATGGCAAAAGAGGATGCTCAGGAAGGACTTCAAAACAAGGAAATTACACTGTATTTCAGGAGTGTTCACTATTTCCAGAGCAACAGATCATCTCTGCACACATCTAGGGCCCCTTGGTGGATTCCTCTTCCCTGAAAATCCCCCTCTTCCAATTGTTCCCACATGAAGTTTTAGCATCCCCAAAGCAATGAGCCTGCCAGCTACCATCTGACAGCATCAATACAGGCATAAAAGAATTTATACTGACATTGCTAGTGAAAGGGATTGACAAATAGCAGCTCTTCAGCTGCTGAAACAAGAACATGAAAAGAGGTTGATTTAAATAGATTTCTATCACATGCAATTGAAAGAAATCAAGGGTTCTGAACAACAAGAATGACTCTTTTAAAGCAACAATTAGAAGATGGGCTCAGCTTTAGCTGTCTAAAAGTTACATGCCTAATCTAAATTATTATAATTTCTTTATGCTGTATCTATAGATAGGAATACATAGCAAGGCAACTTGCTCCAGATGACAAGTCAAATCCTCCCTTATGGTAGCTGTTTTGTGGAAGTACCTAGAAAATTAACAAGAGCCTATCAGTTCTCTTTTACTATTTGCCTCATTTATTGAAAAAAACCCCAAACCTTGATTACCTAAAATAATTCCTAAATTCCTAAAATGCATAAGAAAGTAACAAAACTGTATCCTACTAAAACATTCCTTAAATTACTGCCCAAAGAAACTACAGGATAAACCACTGGTTTATCAGAAATATAAAGTTCAGACAAAACCCCTATAATTGCAATTTATCTTGTTGCTAAAAGAAATGTTTGACATGAGGAGTTTTTCTTTGAAAGAAAGATTACCCTTGGTTACTGAAGGAGAAATTTTATCACTAGAAGCCCACTGCTGGAGTAATGTTTATAATACCTTCACACCTAAATAGGTTCCCTTGAGTAATGCTACAGAAGAGCTGGCTTCCCAGAAATACAATTTCATCTTCTATCATTTAATTGGGTCCCTGAACTTGGTGGAACATTCAGGAGAGGTTGTCCAGGTGCAGCTTATTTGCACTCTAGGATCTACATATTTATACACAGCACTGGGTTTTCCTACATAGGCTTTTATTTCTAATTACTCTCCTCTCCTTGATAGATATTTGCAACTCTTATTACAGCAATTTCGCAACAAGCCACATTACAGATGAGTGTAAATCATCACACAAAATCAGAATCCTGGTTACTTCACACTAGAATAAATTAAATAATTTTGCTCAGCAGTTAGGCTAACATAATTCTCAGCACTTCAACTTTTTCCATCTTTCAAAACTATGGCAGTGAAAAAATGCCTGAAAATAAATCTTTTCTTTGATATACAGGGTCATTTCTCCAGGCAGTGACAAATGTCTCAAAGGATACAACAGACAGATCACCTCGATACGAGGCAGGCTCAAGGTCCTTCTGCTTTCTTTGTATTCACCAAAGAGATTTTAAGATAAATGTAAATCTTAAAAAATTGCCTTATGCTCTCTACAAATTCCCATTTGTAGCAGCATAATTGTTGTCATGCACATCTTAAAAAACACACTTAGCTGATTAACACAAAAGTACAGAATCCAGGGTGATAGTCTGTTACTCTGCTATTAAATAATGTTTATGTGGAAAACTGACTACCTTAGGTGACAACAGGAAAGCCACCACACTTGGAAATTAAATAAATATTGTGATAGCCTGTACACTTACCATTAGAGATAAATACCAATTTTTATGCCTCTATGGAAAAACCCACCTATATTCATCACAGCAGCTGGTGCAGTTCAATTTGAAGTTACACAATTTTAAATTAGGATTTATTTTTCTAAAGTCAGTGTAATTCTGCTGACAAAGTGACCTGAAAGGAGGAGCCCAGCTGATTTCTCAACTTGTGTGGATCCCATGGGTCAGATTCCTGGTGTGCATGCCCGTTATCTCCCAGGTGCCAAGCAGGAGCACAGAGCTCAGTCAGCCTACTGGGGCTGTGGGGATGTGGCACATCCTGGGTGAAGCTGGCATGGGTGTGTGACACAGACATCCCTCTCCCAGGTGACTGGGGCACTCAGGCGGGTCACCTCAGGCCCTCATGTCCCCTCCCAGGTTAGGAAGCTTTGGTTAGGAAGGTTAGGAAGGTTATTTATGCCAGATAGTTACTGCACCACTGTGGCTGGACCTCCTCTCCCCCCAGCCTGGCCAGTAATGTGCACCAAGCTCTACCAAGAACTTTTCCAGGATCATACAGGAGGTTCTTGCAATACTAATCAGGTTTACAGGCTGTCTGTACTTTTGCAGGAATGAGTTGCTAAGATATTTTTATTGCATTTATATAACAATAAGCAAGTGCTGAACTCTAACTGACAGACTGTTCAATGCTTTTCTGTCTGCACTTTCAGTGCCCACACCAGATCAGATTCCTCTTTCTCACTCATCTTTTACACCTTGGATTCATCACTTCAAGCCTCTTTCCCAAAAAAACCCCAACTTACTAGCATGTCTTTCTTGACCCAAAACAGAGCTGCAAAGAGAACTATCTACATCTATCAGCAAATCCCCTAACCCCTTCTTTTCCATGTTGGTGCTTTTTCTTCTGAAACTAATGTGAAATATTAGCGGAAGACAGATTTCATTGCCTCTTTGCCCCAGAAATCATTAAATTAAAAAAATTAAGTCAGACATCCACCTCATCACAACCTATTCTTTTTAAGGGACTGAGAGCATCCCTCAGTGCTGCAGCCAGCCCTGGGGTTCCAGCCCAGGGATAATTACCTGGACCTGTTGGATGAGTCCAGGGGAGGCACCACAATGAGCAGAGGATGAAGCAGCTCTCCCACAGGGAAAGGCTCAGAGAATTGGAGCAGAGGCTTTGGGGTGACCTCACTGTGGCCTCCAGAACTTGAAGGGAGCCTTCAAGAAAGACAGAGAGGCTTTTTACAAGGGTAGTGACAGGACAAGGGGGAATGGATTCAGACTAAAAGACAGTAGGTTAGTTTACATACTAGAAATTAGGAAGAAATTCTTTCCTCTGAGGGTGCTGAGGCACTAGAACAGGTTGTCCAGACAAGTTGTGGATGCCCCATTCCTGGAAGTGTTCAAGGCCAGGCTGGAGACTCATCAAATATCACCAGGTGAATCATGTATCACCAGGGATATATGATATGGCATTGTACATATTGAAACATTATGAAAATTACTAAATGATGATGATGATGATGATGATAATGATGATGACGACGATGATGGAAACAGACTAAGCTTTGGAAAAATAAATATATAATGATCCTAGTTATAAACCATTTAAGATATATGACTACCTACACAGGTACTAAGCAAATACTACCTTCTGTGATTCCACCAAAATGATGTCAATGTCAGGTTTCTTCCTACTAAAAAGTTTAATGCTAAATGTCCTTATAATCTTAGCATATAAACTGCATGTGACCCTTGTAGAAATCAAATATGCACCAGAATAGTGAATATATTGTTCAACAATAGTGTCTGTTTACAGCACAAAATAAATTCAGTTAAATCTTGAAGTGTAAAAGTATGCAAAGTCATTCAAGAATTCATTTATCCTGTATTTTTAAAAAAAGTGCTAGATTTTTGGTTAAAAGAAAATATTTTGATTTTTGAAAATCAAGAGCTTTATTAGAAAACTGAATTTTGATTCAAAAAAATACTTTACGTGAAAGACAACTGGGCAATTAAATCTCCACTCAAGAAAACAGGCTCCATACTTTTCTATTTTGCTGGCCCATGAAAAATGACAGATCCTAACCACAATGAATCACAGAGATGCAGTCTAGATAGCACAGGAAAAGAAACAATCTTATCTCTAACGACCAGCTGCACATTTTTAAGATGAAATAACAACCACATATAAATTATTACTCTCTCTTATTCATCATATCCAACATCATGAAGAACATCAGAGATGTTCTTAAATGCCATTTCTTCTTTCAGGCACTAGAGGAATGAAACCTTTGAGTAATGCCTATCACATCTGGAAAGGTGGGGCAAAAAGGATTCTTCTAAACTGAAAATCAGAAAGCCAGCTGAACTTTTAAAACTTAGATTTTAAAATGTTAAGTAAGGTGCTAAGGAATTTACTACGTGGGCTGTGACTGGTTTAGAAGGTGTGCACCTACACTCTGTGACAATATTAATGATCCCAGCTGTGCCAGGAGTGTGCAGCTATATGGCTTCAGCCTCAAATTGAATTATTCCTTTAGTTAAGGGAAACCCCATACTGTTACCTTGGGGAATTGTAAAAGTCAACACTAAACGATCAATTTTATCCATAATTCTGAAAGTACCAGTCAGGATTAAACTGTAATCATGACTTGTTATTAGATCAGTACACGTCTGACTAACGCTTGGCTGCAGGAGGATTTATCACAAGTTCAGTTACATCTAATGCTTTCCCACTTCTCTGCTCCCTGCAGAGCTAATCGGATCTCAATGGAAGTTTATGGAAAATTCAGCTCCTAAAGTGACAGATATACAAGTCTGGTCTGTCCCTTCTTTCTGACAGGTATTTGTGGGAAAAGATGGGATGGAGCTGAGCCATGGGCTGGGGGATGGGCCTGCAGAAGCTCAGGGCAGGGCAGGGCAGGGCAGGGCAGGGAAGAGCAGGGCAGGGCAGGGCAGGACAGGGCAGGGCAGGGCAGGGCAGGACAGGGCAGGGCAGGCAGGAGCAGGGCAGGGCAGGGCAGGAAGGGCAGGGCAGGAGGCAGGGCAGGGCAGGGCAGGGAAAGGGCAGGGCAGGGCAGGGCAGGGCAGGGCAGGGCAGGGAGGACAGGGAAGGGCAGGGCAGGGCAGGGCAGGGCAGGGCAGGGAGGGCAGGGAAGAGCAGGCAGGGCAGGGCAGGGCAGGGCAGGGAAGGGCAGGGAAGGCAGGGCAGGGCAGGGCAGAGGCAGGGCAGGGCAGGGCAGGGCAGGGAAGGGAGGGAGGAGGGAAGGGAGGGAAGGGAAGGGAAGGGAAGGGAAGGGAAGGGAAGGGAAGGGAAGGGAAGGGAAGGGAAGGGAAGGGAAGGGAAGGGAAGGAAGGGAAGGGAAGGGAAGGGAAGGGAAGGAAGGGAAGGGAAGGGAAGGGAAGGGAAGGGAAGGGAAGGGAAGGGAAGGGAAGGGAAGGGAAGGGAAGGAGGAAGGGAAGGAGGAAGGGAAGGGAAGGGAAGGGAAGGAGAAAGGGCAGCACAGGGCAGGGCAGGGCAATGCAGGGCAGTACATGGCAGCACAGCGCAGAGTGTCTCTGCCTGGCCTCGGGGACAGGAGGTTTCATGGGTGTGTCGGGAGGTGTCAGGGGCAGAGCCCTGCAGAGAGGAGCCTGCATAAGCTGACAGGCAAGTGAGCAGCTGTGATCACCCCACAGAATTTAGGTTACACATTGCTGACATGGCAACATGGGATAGCTCATGTAGTGAACATTATCATGTAAGTAAATACTGTGCCTTGAAAAAGTGTATAAACCCAGCTCATTTCTTTGAATAAAGAATTCAGATTCCTCTGCACTGGTTCTGGTTTCTATTAATTATCTTTTTTTTCCTCCTCTCTCTCATTTTCCCTATCCTTTTTTCAGTTTCTAATATAGCTAGCTCAGTGTTGCACAAAGTTGAGGCAGATTGTAACTACAACATGTACCAGAGAATATTCTCCTTATTTCTTTTCAGGTGTCCACATATCTCCCTGAAGAGATATCCCTGTAATGACTTAATGGAGAGAAGCCGAGATGCACTGGGAGATGGCCATTCTTCCAGGGGCAGTGATGCACATGCACTCCCACAAAGGCCCAGAAGAGAAACCACTGTCTGTATTTATGGACAGTGCAAGCAACTGCCACAAAACCTCTGTCAAAGTCCAGGCAGAATATAGCCTTGAAAAATAAGGATACTTATGGCACCTATACAGCCTTCCTTGTGTGTTTTGGATGACTAAGTTGAATGAATGAATGAGCAGGCAGCTGGAACAATTTTCTCTGGTACTGTAATTTGTATGATCTGAATTTTTGTAGACTCAGCGCATCCAAGGAGGCCTGGAAAAAGACAGGCATTGAGTTATGAAAACCTCAGTGTTGAAAATATATTTGAAATACATAGCTACACTTCTACCTGTTGTAAATCCGCCTCTCTCTTGTGTGAAGTTAAGCTATATTTCATCCAGTTGCAGATGAAAATGACTCAGAGTAGAAACTGTCCCAGCACAATGTCTAGCATAGGCACTACTATTAGTGATGTAGATCTGAAACACTGAATTATTAGGACCCAGAGTCATTGTCAGCCCCAATATTAAAGTATCCTGATTCCCGGGAGAAAAATGAAGTCATGAGCAGGTACCTTAGCATACAAGGATTTATCCCATTCCTTATGAGGTTAACTTGCTACTGATGCTGCACATGGAAATAATCAGTTCCACCATGATTCCTAAATATCAGGGGTTAAGTTTAGGCTTATTAAATGTGGTACTGTCTCACTTCAATATAAAAGATAAAATATATAAAACTATGCAACAGAAGAAGAGCAAAGATTCCTCTGCAGGCCGTGGTGATGACCATGGTGAAGCAGCTGTGCCCTGCAGCCCCTGGGGATCAGGGATGCCAATCCAGTCCCTGGGGATCCAGGGGATGCACAGATCCCCCAGCCTGGGGATCCAGGGATGCACAGATCCCGCCTGGGGATCCAGGGGATGCACAGATCCAGCCCCTGGGGATCCGGGATCACAGATCCAGCCTGGGGATCCAGGGGATGCACAGATCCAGCCCTGGGGATCCAGGGGATGCACAGATCCAGCCCCTGGGGATCCAGGGGATGCACAGATCCAGCCCCTGGGGATCCAGGGGATGCACAGATCCAGCCCTGGGGATCCAGGGGATGCACAGATCCAGCCCCTGGGGATCCAGGGGATGCACAGATCCAGCCCTGGGGATCCAGGGGATGCACAGATCCAGCCCCTGGGGATCCAGGGGATGCACAGATCCAGCCCCTGGGGATCCAGGGGATGCACAGATCCAGCCCTGGGGATTCAGGGGATGCACAGATCCAGCCCTGGGGATCCAGGGGATGCACAGATCCCCCCAGCCCTGGGGATCCAGGGGATGCACAGATCCCCCAGCCCTGGGGAGGTGCCCGTGCCGGGGCAGGGGATGCCTGCAGGGGCTGTGACCAGTGGCAGAGCCGGTGGGGAGGGGGCCCTGCTGCCAGGCTGGAGCAGCCTGTCCTGGGGGCCTGCACCCCAGGGAGAGAGACCCACACCACAGCAGTTTGGGCAGGGCTGCTGCTCGTGAGATTGGAGCCGTGCTGGAGAAGTTCCTGGAGAGCTGTGTCCTGTGGGAGAGACCCCAGTGTCTCACAGGGCAGGGCTCCTCTCCCTGAGCAGTAGAAGACCTCAAGTGATGAACTGACAGAAACTCCCACCCCCTGTCTCCCTGTGCTGTTGGTGGGAAGGACAGAGGGGCTGGGGAAAAAAATAGGTGTTTTAAGGGCTTATTTCTCATTATTCTCCTCTGATTTTGTTAGTAATAAATTCACTTTGTATCCCTAAGATGACCCCGTTTTGCCCTTGGAGTGTTTTCTTTTGGTCCTTATCTCTACTCATGAACCTTTGGTTTAATTTTCCTCTCCTCTGCCCAGCTGTAGAAGGGGAAGGTGAGTGAATGGCCTTCATGTGTGTATGGCTTCTGGCCAGTGTTAAACCACGACAGGGTCACATACATTTCAGTGAAAAATCATATTACATGAGCAGTCCTCTATATCAACTCCTCTTAGAACTAAATCCTTCACCTCCAGGATGAGGGCAAATCATCAGCAGAGCAAATATAGATTCTGCATGTTCTCAACAGGTTGAGGCTTGAAATGACAGCATAAAAGAGGGAAGCCCTAAAGCTGCTGAATCCAGGAACCCAACATGGCTCCTGCCACCAGCACCTTGCAACACAAGCCAAGACATGAATTAACTTCACAATGGTATCTCTAGGTCTACAGCAGTAAGTATTTATGAAGCAACTTAATGAGTATTGTCTTTTTAATGACTTTACTATAGCAAGAGAGTGTCCAAATCAGGAAACCAGGAGAGCAGCAGCAGCAACCCCAGCAGCCTCGACAGAAAAGCTGTGATTAGCTCAGGTCCCCCCTGACAGATGGAGGTGTATTAGCAGAACAACACGAGTGAAACAAGCACTGCTGGCAGTGGCCTTACTGATTTCATGGGGAGAGGAATGTCAGTCTGCAGATCTTTCAGCTTTGACGTTTTTAAGCAACAGTAAACAGTCACACTTCCAAAATAGCTGTATTTTTAGAATAGAAGAAATAAACAGGGAATTCCTTGACTACTTTTTAATTGGTATTTCCATCTTGCCCCCTCTCTCTTCATAGAATCACTGGCACATTGGCATTTATGCAATTAGCAAACAGATGGATTTGGCAGCAAAAAATTAAGATTAAAAACTATACAAATACAGACATATTAGACAAAATGACATGAGGTAGTTCCCCCAGTTCTGCTGTTATAAAAGAATATAAATGGAAAAGTCCCTGGTATAGCTGTTCTATTTTCTCTTTAGCATATTAGATTTGCATACTTAGTGATCCATTTCAGATCTGAACCATCAAACCCTAGGAGACTAGTTTAACCATTAGAATGTTATAATCAACCATATCAAGTGCTAAGATCTTTGGAGACTCTGGGACTTCAACAAAACAGGTGTTTATATAAATCTAAAGGAAAAAGGATAGAATACAATGAAAGAGATCAAGGTAGAAAATATTGGTTAACACAAGAGTGATGTGCTTCTTTTTTACAGCTGGATTATTCCAGAAACAAATTGGAATAATAATTAAAAATAAATAAGCCATTATTTTTCATCAGGTGCATTGTGTTACACAAAGGAATATGGAATATGTAACAAAACAAGCACAGCCTGAATTCTGTGCTAGTTAATACCTGAAAGAGTTTGCAACATGGTGCAAATAGAGTGCACTGTGTGCAATAGAGTGCATGCCTGACATACAGAAATCACAAAACAGTACAGAAATGTCTTACTGTGCTCTTCTTTTAATAGCAGTAAACCCTATTATTTAGCACTGTCTCTGTATCTCCAGAACAGATTTTAGAAAATAAATGGAAACTTTGGAAGAGATATAAACCACCCTGCCAAGAACAAAAGCCCTGCAAACTGACATCCCCTCAACCCCCCAACCTGTGTGAATAGTGCAGGCAATCATATTTCTGTTGTTTCAATCACCCCTTGACACCAGACATGCTGACAGTCAACTGAAATAGTCTCATACCTTAGCAGGCTTCCTTCTTTAGGAAAGAAGGTTTAAATAGAACCCTAGACATCTGTCAGGTACCTGAAATCTGATTTAAAGCAGAATGTTTCTGTAAACAGCAGCTCTAAGCCCCATCAACATCTGTGGATGTGTGCTGATAGAGCAGATGAGGTCTTTTGTGCCTACCTGCATTCCCTCCAAAATGGCACTCTCTCTTCTTTTTCTGCTGCGTCACAGGGACATAATTTCTAGCTCCCTTAAACTGGAGCTTCTGAGTGGTACTCTGATGAGCTTAATGGGTATTTTTATGTTTTTGCTCTTAGGAGGTAGGTACTTTATAACAGCTTCTGTTTCTTCATATGGCGATGATAACCAGCAATTTCCCCAAGCAGCACTAACTCCAGCTCAGGTGAGATCATTATTTTGAGGATATATTGGAACTTACTACATCACTTGGTTAACTGATTACATGGCCTGTCATAAAAAAACAAACAAAAAAACCAATCCCCCACCAAACAAACAAACAAAAAAAACCTCAAAAAAAGTAGAAAACCCTCACATCTCCTGACTTTCATGCATTATATTTCAAAGTATCATGAAATCTTGATTTGGCAGTCCAAGAACAATTACAGAGCTCATTATGCCTACCAGTGTGCATCTATTTGTCTATGTTATATGCACATACTCTTTTTATGCACTTCCTCCTTTCTGAAAACCTATTCTTCCAATAGATTTAAATTGCACCCTTTCCTCAACGCAGCTCCACAGAAGAATAAGTTTACCTTATACTGGAAACAATCTCGTACTAACCTGCATGCAAACGTGATTTTAGAAAAATTTTAGAGAAAGTTTATGGGGAAGTTCTCATTTGTGGGGAAAAGAGGAAGCATTAAAAATTGCAAGGCTGATTTGTGAGGTGTTTGAAGAGCCTTACAAGGTTCCAGATGTTACTAACAGAGGTACATTAATCAACAGGGAACATCTGACCTATTGAAAGCTGCATGGCAGTTAATTTTCTCCCATAGCTTTTATTATAGAACTCAACCCTCATAAGGAGTCAGTAGTCCCCTTTGTGAATATTTCAGTCCACAAGCAATAGATGGCTCATACTTGCAAGCAAAGCAATCATCCCAGAAGACTATAATGGCAAGAAGATGAAACTGAAAAAATAAAAAAGAGAAAGAATAGCAGCTAAAGACAAGAATTTTTAAGATCATTAGAAAGGCCAAAGGAGGAGAACTGAAAGAGTTTAGCAATAAAATCCATACCACACACCACCACTCTGTCCCTCAAAAATACCCAAACAAAACCAACACACACACACAAACCCAAAATACCCAACAATCCCTCACTTCCAATGCCCTGAAAACCAAACACACACTCACACACAAAAGGGATGTTAAACTCTTAATTTGGCAAAAAGATCTATTCTATTTTGCAGCAACATGAAGTCATGTTGGCCAAAAAATTTACTTTGGAAAGAAACCACTGAGATACTCTACAGTGCAGAGTAAATTGTGTTCAATTCATTCTCTAATAACATCCCTTGATGCAATGTTCATTTTTAGCCATATGGAGTGAGGTCAGAGATATTTTGCACTGTGAACGGCTGTGTGCATAGGCATAGGCAGTGTAGTGGGCTACTCATAGCTCTCTTATAAAAAGCACTGGGCTTTAAAGGTAATTTATGGAGCTTTGATAAAACCAGCATCCCTTTTCAGTTGGAAAAAAATCAATTTTGGATTTTGTAATCTAGTGTTTCTCATTAGTTTATGATCCCACTGTAACAGAAGTGCAAGAGCTATTGAGGAAAAAAAAAAAAGAAAATATCCATCCTCTCGCTGTGCATTACGTATTCTGTGGTGTCCAAAGGAGCCAGACCTAGATGTGCTTGGATCTGTAAAAACATGAAATGAGACCACATTACTCCCAGAAACCTGAATGGAAGATTACACCAGGGTCCATTTTGGGGCAGTTGGCAGAACTGGATCTTGAGGAGATTAAGTGAGATGAATGTCAAGAGACTGGTGCAATAAGACAACAAATCACCTCCAGGTGTAAGACATACATGGCAAAGGAATAAAGGATGAAAAAAGGTTCAAGGTGAAAACTGATCAAGCTGTTCTGGGCCTTCACACAGAGGGATAAGGAATTGAACCTGGCAGTAAATCTACTATCAAGTAGGACTTACCCAAAAGAAGCCAGCAAAATAATTTGGAGGCAGAAGTATCAACTTAGATAAAGAAAATTAATTTAGGAGTTGAGTGACATGTAATTCAAGAGGATTACAAAGAATTAATGGACAGGGCAAAATAGAACCTACCCTGCCTAGACAACAGTTTTATGTCTAACAAGCAAGCTCCCCTCTCAGTTTGTTTTTTTTATGCATTGCTGCTGTCCAGATATGCAGGCAAGGTCTATGTCTTCTACTCATATAGCTCAGTACCTTGTAATTTGCCACAGAATTTAGAGAGCTGTTGGTTAAAAAGCTTGATCTGGTCCTTTAAAATAAGGAATGTCACAGGCAGCATCATCCTTAAGCATCATGATTAGATTGTATCTTTAATTAACAAAGTTAAGTACCTTAGAGCATTAGTCCAGGTCAGAATTAGTGAAGGGAATTTAAGAGAAGGGAAGAATCTAAGATTCTTGAATAATCAAAGGACAATTTCAGCAATCAAAATCCACTGACCTTTATAAGTTATTACACTTATGATCATGGATCTGATCATTCAAAGCAGATGGAAAAAAGCTCCACCAAAACTCCATTTAATTGAAATGTATTGATTATTCTTCTAAACTCTTAAGTACTGTCTGTGAAATTTGCACACTATTAGTTTTCACTGAAATGGTTTAGATGAACCAAATAATCAGAGAAGGGTATTTTTTGAGAAAAATCTACCTTTTTATTTCAATATTACTCTGTTCCAGAAGAATCATAGCCAACTATATTTTCCATATGTCTGGATATGGAGCCAAAGAAACATGGAAAGCAGAAGCTGATGTGAGATTTGATACTTGTAAGGAAGGATCACCATTGACTATGTTGACCTCAAGCTTCATTAGGAAACCTTATTCAGCTCCTATCTGCCTTCCAGTAATACTGTAAATCACCAAGTGCCCTAAGGCACTGGCCTCTCAGGGCTGTAACACTCTTTAATTATTAGACAGGAGGTCAATTTTTGAGACAGCTCCTTTCCTCTGGATCATGTTTCCGTTGCAATGTCTCGCACAGGGCTGGTGCAGAAGGATCCCAGGTCCCCCTGCCCTCCTCCAGCCCTGCAGGGTGTCTGGAGGAGAGCAGCAATTGCTTTCTGTTTGCACAGGCTGCCCTTGCCAGGCTCCCAGCACAGAGGGCTTTGCTCCAAAGCCAAAAGCTGCACTGGGGACTGCTGCAGTACCTGGCATGGAAACCTCAAGGGTGACCTCCTGTTTAAACCTAAATATTAGTATAGACTTGCTCTGTGTTCCAGATGACAAATTAATTTGTTTTACTCGGTTTTCTGTGTTTATTGATTTTGCAGAGGTGTAATAGGAGGGCAGATTTGCAGACCTTGTTCCTGAGCTATGTTACAAACAGGCAGGAAGGGTCGTGTGGCAAATGAGCCTTCCAGCATCGAGGCCCAACTGGCTGCCTGCCACTGAACCTCTGCGAGGACACAGCTGCCCTCTGCCACTTCTAAAAGCCCAGGAAACCAGCAAAAAAGCTATTTAACAGAGAGCAGCACAGCTCCTTTTGCTTTTTACCCTAACTATAGAGAGGGGGGAAGTTTAACAGGAAAGGAGAGCACAGGAGGTAGTAAGAGCACTCCTAAAAAATATCCCTTTCCTGTCTCAACAGGGACAGTGAGCAACAACCATCACTGCCCTAGCAGTTAATGGTATGTACTGCTCAGGTTGCAGAAGACTGAAACTTGCACCTTATACAACTGATAAGTGAACTAGCTAACATCATAAACTAATTTTTTTTTTGTTGTTTTTCTAGCCAGCAACTTCATGCTTCATACGCACATATTCTTGTTTTACATAAAATGTTTGAAGCATGATATGCCTTTGAAAGGGGAAAAAACCCTTAAATTTCAAATTCCCTGGTGTTTCTTCAAATAGTCTAGCTTTAAAATACCACTATGCAAAGCTACAAAAGACTAAAATTAATTGAAGACACTAGCATTCAGCTAATAGAATTTGGCTTAGTCATGCTTAGTAGGGACATAAATCTGGGAGCCAAAGACAACAATTAATTTAATCAAAAGCGTAATGTTAAATTAAGCATTGGGTAGCTTATTTTTAATTTAACCAGAATGCTAGCTTACTTTGGATTTGCTTTATAAGCATAAAGCCTTACCAGCAACACTCTTGCACTCTCAGCACCTCTGCTCCAGATGGGAAAAAAACAGTTCTCTTCTGCACTAAGTACTCTATGTATGATTTTGTTGTAAAGAAAAGGAGAAGTTCTCCAAGCGTGGATCACTCTTAAATTGGATGTTAATAAGAAACTGGTAGTGTAAAACACCAATGATGTATTGCATAGGATAGCATTACTCAGGAAGGTGAGACTGTGGGAGGAGGTCCACAACCCATTAAACAGAGTTGTGGTTTCTGTGATTTTTTTTCCAGTGGTTTCTGCTGAGCTGGGTCTGCTTAATTTCTCTGATATCTTTGAGGAAAAATGGAAAGAATAGAAGCCTGGATTTTTCTATTAGTCTTCAACAAAGGGAAAGAAGTGGAAAACCCAAGAGTCTGGTCACAATTAATGAAGTTTAAAGTTTTATGAGGAAGACTAAACTAGCAGTTACTTGAACATTTCTCTCTCGACTTCTTAATTCAGCAATATCAAAGTAATAGATGGACACCAAAGATTTGTCAATAAACTCATGGTTCTACTACTCAATTACTGCTAATCCAGTGAAGAAAAAAAATATTTTAATACTAAATCCCAAGGTCTATTATTAAATAGAAGAGCAATCCTGCCTTCCAAACCCCTATGCCATAGATGCCAGAGGTCAAAACTGGGGCATCAATTGTTACTGAGTGCTAGTATGTCCAAATACAAACTCCATGGCCTTGAAGATGTATTTTACCTGGAACACCACTGCAGCTCTGTGGGGATTAGTCCAAAGTCAGCAAAGTGCTCTCTGCTGCCCCTGTATCAATTAAGATGGCAAATAGTTTCCAAAGAGAAAGCAGCACTTAAATATGCATATAGTAATTAATGATATAAAACTGTTCTTAATTATCTAAAGGTTCAAATTAGGTAGCCTAGCTGCTTCTGCACTGCAAACACAGGAAAAAACAAACCTTATCATTTCTCTCAGTGAGAGGCTATGTGAGCTTTTTGAAACAGTCTGTCAGCTTGCAAAGTGTTTCTTCCTGTGAATGTCACTATTTTTGCAGCTATTGCCATCAAAGTCTGCTTCTATAGGTAATTTTCTTAATGAATTACTATTTTCTTTGAGCATAATTTTAAAAAGAGAACACAGAAGCTAGCAGCAGCAACAAAGCAAAATAAAAAACCATCTGAAGCCTCCAAGAAAAGGAACAGAATCTCGAATACATCATGAAATATTTGCCTAAAGGAGCCACAAAAGTATCATCAGCTGACATTTACTCAGGTTTAGGAGTGTGTAGTATTACTATTCTAGGGAAGATGATTGGTGGATAAACCTTGCTTATGTGAACAGCCCTCCTTGGCTCAGTCAGTGCTCTTTTCAGTAAGATGAATGCTTTTGTCATAAGTATATTAACACTCATAAAGGACCAGTATGTGAAATTCTGCTGTATTGAATTATTCCAGGGAAACACAACAAGCCTTTCCATGGCACTCTCAGAGATCATTCACCCTTCACATACTGCCACTAACTTATTTACCTTTCCTCTCTATTCCCTGCACTTCTCAGTCATTTTGTGCTACACTGATCAGTGTTTTGCCTGGTCATCATCAGTCATCACCTGCCTACTCCATGTTATCCTCAGCTGACCTCAGTTTTGAGTCTTGCATGTTACTAAATGGTCAGAAAGGAGTCAGAGAGCCTTGTAAATGCATGGAATTCCCAGGATTCCATCTTACATGGAAAAGAAACAATACATACTACTACAAAATTATTTTGGCACATACATCCAGGACATCCAATTCCAGGAGCAGACCAAATACTTCAGAAGCAGCATGGGAAAATGAGGAACAGTAAGAAATTGTTCAGGAATGGAAATTCAGACAGTTGGGAGGCAGAGGTCAACTCCAGAACACTACACAGACACAAAAAAAACCAAAACCAAAACCAAAACCAAAAAAACAAAACAAAAACAAAACGAAACAAAACAACAAAACCAAAAACAAAACAAAAAAAAACCCCAGACCTCTCCTTTTCCTGTGATCCTGACCAAGATACACAATGAGAAAAGCTTTTAAAAGAAGTCTTGGAGAGGATAATGCTTGTCCTTCTGCAGCTGATGTCAGAGGAAACACTGTGCAAAGATCTGCTGCATTCCTTCTGTGCTGGCCTGGCCCCAAAATCCATAGGCATGAGTGAAGCACAGGAAGCTCTGCACACTGCTTGGGAAGTTATGAGTAGGAAAGAGGGGAATTTCCTGGTTTATATGAAATGAATTCATGGTTAAGGTGTTCATTACATTCCTGCAAGCAGGTTCAGTTTCAGTTAAAGGTATTTAATATACTTCTCTGCCACGTTCCCCTGCTAAACCCAACTCTCCAGCCTATCAGGTGTTCAAAACCATCTTACAAGTGTGAGGAGGAGTAAAGAAAATCAACGTGGCTGGTTTCAGAATATTGGCTTTACTGTTAGCAGTAATTCTGGAGTCATCCATCTTACAAGCATGACTATCTCCAAATAACCTGCAATCTGTGAATGAGCTGAGTGAATGCACTTGCTTTTATTTATACCCATCTTGTCAGAATTTATTTTAACTAGACTCATCAGTTCAACATCATTCTAACTGCTTCAGTCATCAGGTACCAGCAGTCTCTTTTCTAGGAGGTCTCCCAATCTCCTAGAACCTTGGGGCATGAATAAAACTCACAGTGAAGATAAATTAAGGAAGTCACTGGCAGTAAATAATCGAGATTTCAGTTGTTAGCCACTCTCTTCTGTCCTTTCAAGGGAAACTTGAGCTGCTTTTGCAAGGAGAAGGTTTAGTGGTAGTCTCTGGATATCAATCACCCTCTGCTTATTTCAGCATTTCATTAAAGTTTTCCAAGTTTTTCTGTAGTCCTGGAAGAAAATGCTTGTAAATTTTGCATGTAGCAGGAATCCTAGCCAGTCTAGCAAAGTTCTGGTAGGTCCCTTTCTGCAACCCATTAAACTTTTCTAATTGTCAGTTCTGTTCCCAGATCCCTAAAAGTTTCCTCCATATGCACACCTCTGGCAGAGCATCTTGCCTCACAGCTTTTCACCAGTCTGAAATTTCTGATAATTCTCACTTCTGTTTGAAAACCAGCTTGAAAGCAAAGGAAGAATTGGTGCTTTGAAGCTCAGAAAAAACACGATCAAGCTCCACCTGCTTGTGTTGAACCATGATTATGAGCAAGTTCCTGTCAGTGCAAGCACAAATTCACCCAGCTCTTTTCCCACTCCACAAATGTCATGAGACTTTGGATAATTCCAGTTCACTTATGCTCCCAGAAGGTATAAAACAATGTGAGGCAGGTAATACAGGCAACAAATGTCATGCTTAATGAAAGTTTTGGGGTTTTCCATGTTTTCAGATGAGGTTTTTCTGGCATCTTGACTTAGTGGAGTTACATGTTCTTATTTTGTATTACTTTACATTTGTACAGCAACGCACTCTGCCAGTGTGATGTCCATTTGTTCTGTCATTGCTTTCCTGCCAGTTCCCTTAAAGAAATTCCTCTAAAACTCCTGGGTGAAAAGTTCTACTAGTACCAATGACAAGAAAAAAGATGTAGATACATTTTAAGGATAAAGGTCAACACAGACCAGAATTTTAACATGGAAAATTTACTTTCCTAGAGATACTATTAAACCAAAATGGTCCTTCTGGAAAAGCAAGAATAGTATTTCTTGTTGCTTACAAAAAAATCAGCAATTTGGGGGGTATTTCAGTACATTACAGAACTGATGTTTATCATGACAGGAAATGAAAAATTGTAAACTTAGTTGTTCACAAAATCTAACACTTATACAAATCTGTGATCAGAATTTAATCCTAGAATACAAACAAAAAATGAGTAGCAAATATTCATAAAAGACCATTTTCATACAATTCAAGAATTATTAAAATAATAATTGTGAAGAGTAATTTCATATAATGAAACCATAGAAACAGATTCCTCATCTAGGTTGGAAATGACCTTTAAGATCATTGAGTGCAACCATAAACCTTACACTGCCAAGTCTCTTTCTGTGCAATTCATAACCAGAGAAAAAAAGAGGAAAATTCATTAGCATTGTTATTAATTTAATATTTGGCATCATGTGCCGTTCAGTATCGTTATTCTAAAATTTACAGTGATGGTGTTTCATTGTAAGGAATGAAACCACCCATGCTCAATCGAAACTTGCACAGATTTACAGGACAATGAGTTGCTCAGCACCCATGGAATTCACTTGAGCTGCTATAAATCCAATAAACGTGAAAGCAGTACCACACAGACCTCCTTCTCCTCTCTGCATTCCTGTAGAACAGCGCTTGGTAAGCCAGATCCATTCATTACTGCTACAGTAAGGACCAGCAAAGGCTATAAAAATCAAGTTAATAACTTTTTGCCTGTGACAGGTCCATCACATTTGGAATTCATTTAATTCACTTTTTATTGATGATCAAACTTTTTATTTTATTGAATTTCTCACGAAATCTCTCAAGAATTTTCTGGACATTAATAATCTGTCATCACAAAGGTGTGGTAATTAAAGGCCTTGTTTCCACAAAATTGTTAAAATTCTGATACCATGCAACAAAAGCGAGAAAAGCAATTTACTTGCAAAGTAGAAGTTAAATACCTTTACATAAAGACTGGAAAGCACCAGTACTTTGTTGTGAGGAATAATTTTACATATTTCTATAATGGGTATGCACAATAAAATTAATTTATTTTCAGACAGTAGGAAAAGGAAAAAAAAACCAAAAACTGAATAAAACCCACGAATAGTCATTTTCTGTCTGAACTAAAATGTTGTCATTCAGAATAAATAGATGCTATTACACATTAAGTGATTTATTCATCAGCATTACCCAGTGAGGGCAGATTGCATTAATACAGACAAAACAAGCAGGACTGCCAGCATTATGTTTTGCTGAAGAAATATATAAGAAATGTCTTAAGTTTTGTTTACTTAATCTAGTTTGGGGAAGAATATGAGCATATTACTATACAGCTAGTTTTGAGAATTCAAATATGAAGTGAGTATATGAAGTCCCTGCAGAGGGTCTTGCAAGTTATTAAAGTAACACAGAAAAAAATGTTTTTTCTATATGAGAAATTCTTGTAACTGCTAGACAGTGGACTCAGAAACAAACTCTAATTTCTAAGGTTATATTACTCTATCTGTCTAGTAGTAATTTTCTGCATTTTATTCTCGCTTTAAGGATTTACCTTATCTCAGCTATAAGAACTGAACTAAAGAGTATAATAAGATCTTGTGTATTTCAAGCTGCCATCCGAACTTGTAGACTGGATAGCAAAGGATTATCTGAAACTTGCTCACCACCTTTGTTTTATTTCCATTACACATACAATCCCACAGCTATGATAAGACATAATAAGGGACAAGGCTGAAGAATCACATTAAGATGCAATCTCATGAAAAGTTGAGAGGCCACGAATGAAGACGCAGTGCTTATTAAGGACTTGGGATCATAAATACAATTATTCACAAACAAAACCCATTCATCAAAAGCGAGCTGAGATTGAAACTGCATTTCAGCAAAGCCCAGCTCTTCTGTTTAATGCTAATAAATAAATCAATATATTCAATTTAGATTACAGTGAGAAGAGAAAGCCACAGACTATGGCAGGAGTGGGCTCAGTACCCTGTAAAACTCTCCCTGTCATCTTCTGGTACAACCTTATTACAGACTAGACTTTGCTCAGTAGCTTCACTCTCAGACAGATGATTAAAAGCCTAGTTGCCAAATGGAGCTCAGTGATGCCACAGCCACCTGACACAAGCACTGCCCAAGGATTTAGCCTGGCTTTGCACTGCAGGGGCTCCATGGGCAGTGCTGGCGCCACCTCCCTGCACCCCTGGGGTGGATGTTTTTACCCAGAAGGCAACTCTATTTCTCACACAGTGCTCCTGAACAAAACAGGTGCAGAGCTGGCAAGGGAGAGCCTTTAAAACAATGCTCTTGAAGTAAGAAAAATACAGCAAAGAGTAAAAAGAAACTCTCAGTTAAATGCACACATTTAGAAATAGCCTAATGCCTTTTTCTAAGAGACTTCTAAGAGATACTTTAGTCCTTAATATGTGCTAAGGAAGCTTCATACAAAATTATATATATTTATATATCCTTCCAAGCCTGGTTCACATTGAAATGCTGTTTGAAAGGTTTGTTCTCTTCTCAGTTATTGAAGAGTGGTTTGGTGTGCTAGGTTATTTAAAAACTGCAGTCTCAGTACTTCAGTAGCCCATGAAGTAGCTGACATCATTCCCTGATCATTTGTAGCACCGTGAGCTCGTGGAAGTCAGATAGTCTCTGTGTACTGCAGTTGATCTCAGAAAATGAGGCTAGAAATTATTGTTTTCTCCTCTGTAAAGAACTTTTGTCTCTAGTGCCACATATTGTTCCAGGGAATTATGGTGGGGGAGAGGCACCAGAGTTCAATGATCCTGCAAAGTCCTCTCTGTAAGGGTTCTGGCTGCTTAATTGGGAAATCTGCAATGGGGAACCTTTTGGAAAGGTCATGGGGTGGCTCAGACATTTTGGTGGATCATCTAGATGCCTTTTCTCAGCTTTCCTCTACATTACCAACATTGTGTCTGCAAGGAATAAAATTAAATAAAATTAAAAAGCCCCAAGAGGTCGAGAAATGAGTTCTACAGGGAGATGCCTGCATGCTGCAGACCCTGATACCCAGCCTGCTTTCTTCCTGCTCAAACTTTATTCACTCCAAATCCCTGGGAATCCCAAATTCCTGAGAAGAAATTCGTGTCACACTGCACTTGACAGTCCTTGACTTGGCTACTTGTGCTGGCTGTGTTGGGCAGGTAATTCTGCTTCCAGGGGCAAAGATGGGGATTGCCAGCAAAAGCACCAGGGAGCCATCTGAGCTGCTATGCACCTGACAGCTCCTTGAGAATTTGTGAGAGGCTAAAACAGGAAGGAAGAAATCTTCAGCTTCAAGAATTTTGTAGCTAGTAAAATACAGAGTTTTTTATATTATAACTTGGATTGGGAGAAACTGTCTTCTTAGGCCAGTACAGCACCTGACAAAACGAAACAAAAAAATTACAATTTCCTCTAGATAAATTACTGGGTTTGACTTCTGGAAGAAAGTACAAGATTTTCAAAGGCTCTGGTGCAATTTCTCAACACACACCCCCACTCCTGCCCTGACTTTTCTGAAATTTATTCATTTCCCCCTTTGTTTTTAAATGTTCCATGAACACAACTTTGACATCTTCAGCCATCACAACAGGAACATGTACTGCTGAGCAGGGACCACAGTACAAATATTTAGTTAAGACCTGTAAAGCACCGAATTTCACTTTCCCATCACACCTTCTACACTGGCTTATTTTATTTTAATAAAATTATTTAATTGTATTTGCTAGTGGGAAGTTATGCTGTATTGCTATGATTTCTTGTGGAAATCCTTTTTGCATTTTAATGCCAGTAAACAGAATTATTGATAGCAATGCTGATCAAGGAAGTGGCAGGTAGGGAATTGTTGAACCAACTCATCTTACTTTAGTCTAGTGAGGTCTGACAGTACCTTATATTTCTCTCTGTTTATGTTAGGGATAACATTTCAGTAATAAATTGCTGGGACTGTGTAAATAGCATTTGTCAACAGGGTTTGGGCTCCTTGGTAAATCTGAGGGATTTGAGATCTGCAATTTCATGTTAGCCATTTTTGCTACTGTGGTATTTGTAAATTTCTGTGAAAGTTTGGGAAAAAGTCATACCATAGGCTGTATTTTATTTACTTGTTTTCAGTAGCATTTTGCTTGAAAAAAACATAATTCTTCTGACATGCACAAAAGTAATATTAGAAATAAATAAAGTCAAAGTAGCCCTTCTATTTTAAACAATCCAAATAAAGCCTCACCTGAGGTCCTGGGTCAAGACTGGGACATCTCACCTTAAAAAATTTGGGACTCAATTTAAGAAAATCCATGGAAGAGCACAAAGAAAAAATTCTAGAAGAGATGAAATACACACAGTGAAAACCAGGAAAACCTCTCACTCTAGTCTAGGCTATAGACAATTGAGGAGACAGCTGCAACTATTAAAAGGTTGCCACAAAGAGGAAGGAAATAAACTGTAATATATATATTCATCTGGACAAGGCCAAATAATCAATTAATGAATTAATTAATTACAAGAATTAATGAGGACACTTGGATGACGTGTTAAAATAAAATTTTCCTAGCCCTAAATACAGATAAAAATTTAAATATTTCACAGAGAAGTGAGATGGATTCCACTACCAGAAGTTTTGAAAAACCATACTGGAGAACCACAGTGCCACGAGCAGCTGAGTAAGGACTACACAGCTTCCTGCAGCCCTTTCTTAGTCACTTTTTGATTATGAGCCAGTAATGTGAACTTTGAAAATGAGATTCATCAGTGAAGGTGGACTTGGGACTTTGGCTCCACAACTCTTTCCTCTGCTGAGGAGGCAAAGAGGATTAACACAAACCAGAAGAGGCTGGGACAAGAGTGCACAGTGTGCAGCAGCTGGTTGGATTGTTTTCCAGTACAAAGATCCTGTTGGGAGTATGCCTTGCAACGAGAAATGACTTACTTTGTTACTTCTTCAAATGATCTGAAATATTTATTACCCAAAAATGCTCACAATAGGCCCCTCAGGACAGAGAAAGTGCACTCATAAGCAGAAATAAATGATTCTGGGCACTATATGCACCCCAAGTGGCAGTGACAAGTGAAATAACCTTCCCCTCTGGAAGCAGGAGGCCAAAAATTGGAATAATTTTCTTCTTCCACCACTCTGAAGCCAAGGTAGGAGCAGAGAGTAGCTCTAACCTTATTGCTTTGGGGATTTCATGGCAGCGGACTCCAAAAATGACAATTGATTTTCTAGACAGAAGATTCATAAAACTTTTGAAGCCCAGATAGATTTAATCTACTGCATTTCTTAGAAAATCAGTTAGCACACTGAAAGCTGTTTGATTATTCAGACACAATCTATCTTTGGCAAATCCTTAGTTCATTTTCTACCCTTTTTTCTTTATCTCTGTTTCTTTAATTACAACTTGTCTGGTGCATATCCTTCACCCACAGCAATTATAACAAGCCTATAACTGCCTTCATTATCTCTTCCTTCAGGATCTCTTAAATCCTGGCATTATGCTGAGCTCAGACTAATGACACTATAGTTGTCCAGATCACTATTTTACAGTGTCACACAAGGTAGGACATGATATGGTATGGACTAGAACTAAAAATAAACAAGAGGAAATGCAGTGGGTAGAGGTGGAAGAGGAATATCTGGCTGCAGCTGAAGACCTTTGTGAAACTGTAAATTTACATGCCCAATACTTGAAGCAAAAAAAGTACAAATGTCCTGAAATAATATGCAGGCAATAAGCAGTTAATAGGTATTTCTACTCTTCAAGAGAATAAATATTTCATGCTGCAAAAGCCTGAAACAGAAATTAAGTTCAAACATGCAATGTGCAAGATCAACCTCTGAGCAAACACTCCAAGATTTTTAGAAGCTCAGAACTCATCAATCAAATAACTAAGGAAGAGAATGAGTGTTAAATAACAAAATATTACCAAGAAATGTGGAAGTGGTTATAAAGACTGAACACAATGTAATGTCCATTTAGAAAAGCATGTCCTACTTATTACTTTTATATCCCTGCTATTCCTACAGTAAAGCAAAGATACTTTGCAACAGAATTGGAAACATTATTACAGTTCAAGAAAAGATGAGATTTCGCTTACAGTACTGTTTTACAAATAGATAAACTGACCTGAAACAAGGACAAGGACATTTTTAGATTTTGATGGTAATTGAAAGCCTACTTTGGAGCAGAAGCTAAAAAAACCTGATCTGATTAGTCAATGAAAATTGAGGCTGAGAAGTAATATCTTTACTTAAACATATTTCTATCAATACAAATGTAAATAGGTACAGAACTAAAAATAGATATAAAATTCAACAAGAGATCAGAATAAGTTTCATAATTTTTGGTGTCAATAGATGACATAACCTTCCAGCAGAAAGGGGCATGGGAGACCCTGTCAGAAGGTGGGAGTAAACTGAAGGGCAGATCTAGCATCACAATCTGCCATCCCTCAAGGGATATACACAGCCTTGGTGGAATGACCAGATCACCTACTTTGGAGGAAAAACTTCCCCCAGCAAGGAAGTCAGTGGGAAATCCAAAGGAGGGAGAAAAATGAAGTCAATTCAATATTTTACACTTACGTAAAAGCTTTTCAGATCCACATTAAACACATTGGCAAGTCCTTGTGAGTTCACCATGTTTCTCCAGTGAAAATGTAATGAAATTTAAGGGACTCAGATATTAGTTTCAGTGAAATACCTTTGTATGTATAAATTGTGATTTCACAGAATCACTGAATATTTTGGGTTGGAAAAGACCTTTAAGGATCATCTAGAGCAGCCCCCTGCAGTGAGCAGAGACATTTTCAGATAGATAAGCTGCTCAGAGCCCTGTCCAATTTGGCCTTGAGTGTTTCCAGGGTTGGGGTATCGGGCAACCTGTGCCAGTGCTTCACAAATCTCATTGCAACAAATTTCTGTCTCCACCCTCTTAGTCTGAAGCCATTACCCACGTCCCATCTCCACAAGCCCTGCTGAACAGTTTGGACCCAAATTCCCTGTCAGATCCCTTTAGGTAGAAGAAGTGGCTCCAAGGTCTCCCAGACCCTTTTCTTCTCCAGGCTGAGCAAACTCAGCTCTCTCAGCCTGTCTCCATTCCACAGGTGCTGCAGCCCCAGAGAACCTGCTCTGCTCTGGACTTGCTCCAGCAGATCCATACCCTCCTTTCGCTGGGGACACAGTTGGACACAGGACTGCAGCTGGGGCTTTACCAGAGTGGGAGAGAGAGGGAGAAGCACCTCCCTGGACCTGCTGGACACATTTCTTTCGACACAGCTCAAAGCACAGCTCCTGGCATTCTGTGCTGCAAGCACACGTTGCTGTGTCACACCCAGCCTGTCACCCACCATAGCCCCAAGTGCTCCTCAGCAGGGACTCCCTGAACCACCCACCAGCCTGTGTTATTACCCTGGGGGCAGGGACCCAGGGAGTCCTGCTGAATAATTCCTTGGACAGCTGGAAGTTTCCTTCCCTACATTTCAGGGTGCTGGCTTTGCTCTTTGCCTGGCTGTACCGCTCAGCAGTGTGTGACCCCCAGAGCCCAGGCTGCCTCCAGCTGACACCCCCACTCAGCTCATGCTGGGTCCCTGCCACATCCCCTCCAGCAGGGCTCTCTGTGGCCTAAGAAGTTCAGGTTTAGAGGCACAACACTTGCCTAAAGCACGTCAGTGAACTAGATTTTAATTTGCGCTTAAGTAGAGATCGACTATTGCGACTAATTCACTGCATTTTCTCTTTTCTCTCCCTAAAACTTGTTATACCAGAGAGGAAGGAGAGTGGGTTAATGAAACTGCACAATAATTTACTACAATTCCAGTAAGGATGTTGAGTTGTCAGGAAAAGGACTTCTTGCATGACAGCTTAAAATGCCCTTTAAATACTTGATAAGTTTGAGCTTTAACAACTGGTTCAGATATTGAAGTTTCCATACCAAATATAGTTATAAAAGGAAATTATGGGGGGAAGAAATTTAAGAAGTAAAAATACTGTTGGCTATGATTTGTGTCTGAATGTGAATCTGGGACAAAACATTCATATGTGAATGTGGGTGAGCACATGTTTAAAAGCTGTTCACAGTAGAGATCAATTTTTCTTTTGTTTCAGTGCTGTTCTCAATAAGAATACAATACTTACCTATCAGATAAAATCAGGGTGAACACATCACTGTTAACAGAGAAACATCAGCTTTTGCACAACCTGAGAAACCAAAAATTCACCTTGTGAATTTTTCAAGGCCATTTCCAAAGCTAAGGTCATGGCTGTGACAGCAATCACACACATTGTTGCCAGATTAATTTTCACTTTGTCTTGTTGGGAAAATAAATGCAAAAATATTTACATCTTTAGTTAATGTTTTCATGGCAAAGGTCAATTATTTTTGTAAAATGAGATTTCATGTAATAGGTATTTTAAGGTGTTGTGCAAGAATTCCTTTCCTGACAATTCAGCATTCTTACTGGAATTGTAGTAAATTCACAAGTAATTGATCTTGAGGATAATATTAACATTATAACATCCATTCTTTGCTCCTTTGATAAATATGCAGACTTCTTAGTTGGCTGAGTGAACACATTTGGCTTTCAAGATTCCCCTCTCTAGAAATTGTATGTCCATTGACTCTTCAGCCCATAGTTCAGAGAACACCTCACACATACAGAAATAAAGTTGCTTGCTGATTACAGAATCGTACACTTTTAGTAGGAAAACTCTTTCCAATTTAGCTTCTGTGTACAAATAAAAGTCATCATTTCAGGTATATTAAGTGCAGATTTAGAAAAAAAAGCTTTATGTGCATAAACAAAATTACATTTTCTAATTACAGAAATGTACATAATTTAAGAGGTAATTGACCAACAAATGTTGTGTGTGAATATGTTTTACCCAACTACTAAAGTCATTTATAAAGTGGGACTATAGCTTGATTTGCAGAGGCAGTATAAAGAGTAATTAAGAACAGTTTGAATGTTTGCCTGCTTTCCTATAATCATTCCATATAGATGTGGTGGGCAAACAGGAGGACAGGAACCTAAAACCTGCAACAAAACCTAAGCATGAAGTTACATTTAAGATTTCAGGAAGACACTTCTGCAGGAAGCTCAGAGACCTGCCCAGAAAGATTCAAGTGCAGAACCAGGTCCTTAGGGAACATGTTTCCAAGGAAAATCTGGAAGCAACACAACAGCTATTCACCTTCAGCACTAAGCCAGCTGCGGGCATAGAGCTAATGCTGTCACCTTGCCAGTGAGAAAGAAACACAAAGTCCTAACAATGTGGGTGCTCTGAATGGCCCTGCTCTTTGCCCAGTAATGTGACAGCATCATCAGCTCTGCCTCAGCACTGCCAGGCAGTTTATCATCAAAACCACAACGACATCCACTGGCAAACTTCCCTCTTCTGGTCTGAGGCAACACGGGATGTTTAAAAGCTCCAACTCCACCTTGATGATAAGCTAAAAGAGTTTGATAGGTACCCTTTATATTTAACCAATATCTTTTTGAAATGCTATAAAATCCATACAATTATTAGGACAGTCACAAAATCTTCTAAACCTCGAAGATTGCAGTATTTGAATGTTTGCATAAGACTTCTGTAAGTGCTGTTATCAATCTCACATGGACTCTCCCAAGAAATATCAATTTGCAGCAAATGGAAATTCTCCAGAACAAATAAAAACATCAATTCATCAAAAAAAGTTAGATTCAAGTCCAATTTGAAAGTGACTTTGAAACCTGGCATGGCAGGTGAATGTCTTTACCACTGGATATTCTTCCCATCTTGTTTCTCAGCGAAAGCTTTGGAAAGCCTTGGGTTTACCCCAGGGTGGTACAGAATCCCTTCTGAAATCTCAGAGGACAAAATGCCTGGTGTGGAGGAGAGTTCCTGTACAACTGTGTCAGATGCTGGATTGCAAGCTGCATTTGCACGTCCTGCCACTCTGTCTTAGCATCTTTTTCCATGCCTGGTGGCTGTGCACGTCTGAGCCCTGAGCACTCCTCCATCAACACACCAAGCCTTCCTCAGGTAGAAATCAAGGTGCAGTTACTTCTGCGTGTGACAGGAGAGCACTTCTGCACAAAGCTTGTGGTGCTGCTTCACCTTAGTGCCTTTCCAAGTCTATTATGAATAATAAATTCTCAGGAAGCTTCCTGCACTTCTAACTGGGCCCACAGCTCTGCTGTGTGTTGATTTGGCTCACATACCCCGTGGCAGCTATACTGACAAGGTGTCCTATAAAGCAAAAATGCTTATGGTTAGCTATTGTTAGCTTTTAGTTCCCTCATTTATGCTTACATCTTTCAGCTGAAAGCATAAACCTGTACTGAGGGTAAAGAGTAACCCTCTGTAAGAATGGAGCACAACAAAAAAGAATAATGTAAGGAATTGGTGGGGTTGGTGGGAATGGGGGGAAATATTCCAGCCTCGTGAGAGAAACCACTGTGCAAGAATGTAAGCAAAACAATTCAATCCATATAGTGCAGAGGGAAATTCTGCAGATATGCAAGAAACAATGTGTCCAGGTGTAAGGGGGGAATCAGATGAACAGCTTGGTATGGGAGGGTGTGTTAACTTTATTATAAATCGTTATTTTATTTTATTTTTTTTTGTGAGACACATGAATTCTGCCCATGTGTTACAATTGTGTGCCCATACATATCGCTCTGGAAAAATTGTATTTTGTGCAAGCCTGTACTTAGATGTGAACACCAATTTGCCCACCAGATAGAATGCCCAAGTTGTCCTCTGGAAAAACACTGGTAACCTTTAAAATGTAATTGCTTTTGCAAACTGACAACTAATTATCCAAAAGCGAAATGCACATTAGGCATTCAAATAATGAAATGTCAGTCAATATAATAGAAGTGTCACTTTATTTTTTACTTTCAGAAATTATTTTAGTCTTAAAATTAATCTATATGTGCATAGGCAAATGTATTTTGCAATTATGCTTATTCACATAAAAGAAAATCGTACAGAGCTGTACTATTTCTACCTACAAACTATGTGCTTATGTCCTTCAACTACCACTGGTTTTTTTAATAGTACAAATACCATTACAAGCTGCTTCAGGCTTGCATTTATTTTTAAGTGCCCTCTGCAGTATTTTGCTGCTTTCTAAGGGAATTTTCTGTCCACTGATGATTGCTAGAACATACTTATTTTACTGTGTAATGAATCTGCAAGTCAGACATCCTTACACAGAAACAAACCATGTTAACCTGGTTTGGGATCGTGAGGTCTGAAAACACGGTTCACCACGAAGCTTCAAAAATTAGTTATCTCAAGGACGTGTCCCATTTCCCTAAATAATCACAATTACCTTTTGTACAAGGAAAGATTAGGGAGCGTTTACTTAAAACATAACTTTTAGCAGAGGGGAAGTGATAAGAGCACAGTCAAGACTGTTTGGTAGCACCTTCCCTGGACATCTTCACGTCAGATTCTTTAAGATGCCAGCCAGCTCTGGGGTAACACGCCTGCACGCTGCTGGGGGGTGCTCAGGGAGGGCAGCGTGCCCCAGCTACACTGTCCTGGTGCAGCTGCTGACCCTGGCAGGGGCCAAGGAGAGCACATGCTCAAGCCTTCCTCCTCCTCAGCCCTGCAGGCAGAAAGGATGCCTCTGACCCCTGGGCTTCACTTTACAGACTCACTCCCTGAGGTAGGGCACGGCTGAGTCACATGGAAACACACAGGAATCAGATTTTTTCCACTTTAAATTATCAAAAAAGATATCAAACATGGCAGTGCAAATAGTGCAAGTGAGGATGAACTCCTTTGAGTGCTGTGACATTTGCACCACAGTACAACTTATTTTAGAGAGCCCTAAGTGCATCACATATGTGTAGGAATAAACACATCTGTTGTAGGTTCACATACTGCCTGTGTATATTCAGATTCATGTAGACTGATGCAGACTGAAGCAATTAAAATATTTTCCAAAGCCCGTAAGAATATTTTATACCTATGTGTGTATAAATACTCATCTACACATACATGTATTCTTTGTGAGGGTACAGGCCTTGACTGGTCTAAATTATAAGCTTTTTGGAAATGGTTTGCAGAGTTTTTGGTAAACTTAATAGGTGGGCACACAGATTTGTAACTTTATGCTAACTCAGACTCTCTAATTTGTCTATCCAGCAACATATTTTACAGGAAAAGCAGGAACAGAAATAGGTAGTTTAACTCCTTTCACCCCTCTTATTAATTTTTCATTACAATAACTCTTCAGTCAATTAAAAACCTAAGAATTATTAATTGCTCCATCTCCATGTATATGCAAATTACTGAACTTCTTTATTTAGTATATATAGCTCTAATTTAATGGGCCCACAATGAGACTCTTGCCTGATTCATAACATGCAAGAATAAAAAAAGAAATTGCCTTGCAGTTGTGAAAATTGATAATACAGTTCATTCTTGAGGTACCCTGCAGATGCAGGCACCATTTTTTAATCATCCTGATTAAAAAATATTCAAGATACCTGTCAGACAGAGCACCTCTCCCTCCTCAGGTATCTGTCTCTAACACCAAGGAAAACCAGAGAGAGCAGCAAGAGCCACAGTCACATCTTGCCATAGGGATAGGTGCACATCTGAGAACCGAGCTATAAGCACAGAAAGCATCCAGTTTATGTGTGGTAACAGATACAGGAAAGTGTAATTTTGATATTCTCACGAGGACAAGATTAGGAGTTGTCTTCAATTTTGATATTTCCCATTTCATTCTGGTGCTTAAACGTGTGCCCTTCCTTCTTTGTTGGATGAATGCAATTGGGCAGATAAATCACAGTTATGCTTTTCTTTTATAATGGAAGATTCATACTTCCAGGAAACATTCACATAACAAAAATGTAGTATTAATAAATATTAATGATGAAAGCTTGAAACGTATTTTGATGAGCATTTGTGCCTGCAACATGCAGCAAGGCAAACATCTGTTGTAGATAACACAAGGGAGGTAGAAATATGACCATTCAGTTTGCAAAACAGAAATTTTAGCAGCTGATTTTTAAGCTACTCATCAAACTCTTTTTTTTTCAGCAACAGAATGGGAAAAAAGAGCAAGAATGGCTGGGTAAACATCCTCTGTGCTTCCTCTGTAAAAAGACAGAGCTAGCTCACACATTTTAAACATCCACAAAGCCAGTTGTTATGAAGACTACGCTGTGATGCCATGTTGATATCTCTGTGATTATCTGAGTCATTTGCATGGAAAAGGAAAGAGCAAGGAACACTCTCTTTATAATTCCATGGTAAAATGGGAAGATGGGGCAGCCATGAAGCAGATATGCTCACTGAGCTGCTTTACCCTCCCCCTCACCTTCCCACACGCATTCCCAAGATTCAGATTCGTAATAGAGCTATTTGGAGATGAGTGAGCTGTGACTAGCTCATAGCAGGCTTTCTCAGTGAACCAATCTTAATTTTTAGTAATACTAAGCAAAGCAACCATAAACAGAAAGTATCATTTTGTGATGACAGCAATGAATTTCTTGCCATTTCCTCTATCACAGTAAGGAAATGGGAAATACATCCAAAAAAACATTTTCTTCTGCAGATTCATCATCACTAGATCATATTTTATTGCTATTATATGAACACTGTATTGAGATACTTGTGCTTAGAGAACACCTTCTCATTTTTGCAATTTCCCTTTTATAACTCTAGAATTCCAGCTAATTTCTGCCTCATTACTTTAATATAATTCCTCACTGATGAGAATCTTAGAAGAAGGGACACATTTTACGACCAGTTCTTCTCCATGAAAAGGTTGTAAAAATATGTATGAAAGCGATTCAGTCCAACAGAAAAAGGACAGGCATTAAAGTCTCAGCCCAGATCTATTTATTTTTAAAGATTTTTCTCCCTTATGCCACTGAAGGACCAAAGGAAACAAAAAATAAACTTCACACATCAGGTTAAAAAAATTTTATAAAAGGAAGAACATAGTATGAGATTGATTTTATTTTTTAGTAGAACCACCAGCTCCTCCTAGGGATAAAAGACCAAAGGTGAGGATACATGTTAAAATTATCCTGATAAGAGATTCAGAACTTTTGCAACAAATAACCACAGTACTAGTTTCAGACTTGAAAAAAATATTTAGGTGTTATCACTACAGCAAAATTAACCCAAAGTAGAAAAATTAACAGAAAACCCACAAAATAAGGTAAACTCATTTTCGAACACCATGGTCCTTCCTCATTCACAATATGCAATTAATTCTCTCCTGCCATTTATATCCCCAGCATCATCCCATATTGAGCATTTTTGGCACTAGAAGTCACTTAGAACCAATTAACATTCAAATATGCATTTCTCAGGACTGTGTGCTTTCTATGTTTTTATGCAGACGAGGAGCAGCTGTCAGATCCACCTTTCAGCAGCTTAAGAAGCACTTAGATGTTCTCTCCAGGTTCAGGAGCTGCTCACAGCAAGGCTGCTTTCAATCCAGTCAGGGGGTTGAACTCTTGCTTCTTCCCTAGCAGCAGCCTGGCAAAATTATCTCAGCTGGAAGTCAGTCCCCACTCCCCAAATTTTCATCTCTGCCTTTTAGTAATGGATTTTGTGGAAGACTGTGCAGCAGTTTCTGAAAGTGATTTCAGGACATGTGGGAAGTTCATGGTCTCCAGCTTCTCAGTTGATGAATGCCAGGGGTCATCGAATAACAGCACGATCAACAGTTTCAGCACTACCACTGTGCAATCTACACTTCTTAGGACGTGAAGAAGATAGAAGTACTGTCATGGCTAAACACTTTTATGGATCAGGGAAAGGGGGAGGAAGAGATCAGAAGTGTCCCAGTACCTCTTGCCATGTGCTGAGCACTCAGTGCTGGGTGAGCCCTAGTACAGAAATGGAAGAAGCAGGACTTAGAGTGGGTCTACTCACCCATAATACTGGGAAAGAAACACCTAATCAGATGAGTTATGCTGATTACAGACAAGAGGAAATGCAGTCTAGTGGGTTGTGCTGCCTTTTCCAAAGCTGTGCTCACGTGCAGTTTCCCTGTGGGCTTTTTGGCCCATCATGCTTCAACACAGAAGCAGAAGCACTTGGATCCCCTAGTGAGCACCTTGCTAAGATAACCCCACAAAGAGACCACCCCGTGTCTCGTGGTAAACTGTAATTGCTGAACTTCCAGCTAATAGTATTCCTCCCCCAGGGCTCTGGGAGCTGCTGTTTGTACCACCACACATATTAGGAGTGACGAGCTGACACCAGCAGCCCGTGGGAAAGAGGCCTTCAGCTTGCACATCCTTTACAGCCACTTTAAAGCACAGATAGTGACCCACAGATATAAGGGATAGCAGCTGTGCAGCTTCCTCTGGAAAATGCTACAGCCAAAATAAAGCTGCCAAGGTATCCTGATATAGGCCATCTTTTGTCTTGCATAGAATGCTGTCATAAAACTAAATGCTGCAACAGGAGCAGACAGCATGCCAAGCAGACACTGCTGATCTGAAATGTATCCAAAATAAGTAAACCTCCTGAGACTGTAAATTCTGGCTGGAAATTCTATTACAATAAACTTTCCAGCGCTGGCACTCTGGGATCTGGAAAGTAATCTGTTCTCTTGGTCTTGTTAATTCCTTGATTTATACTCACTTTTGTGTTCAGCCCCAAATAAGTCAGATTCTACTCAATTACAGTCTGAACTAGAGAATATTTCCTTACTCAGCTGAGTGGTATTCCATCACAGTGAAATAAAAAAGGCTGCAAAGATACAGCACTGATATTTTTTTATTATTATTTTTTATTTTTTTAAGAACTGGAGCTTGCTTTGCCTTTTTATAATTACTACTCCATTTTCTAGGAACTTACTTAGACCAGGAAAATAGTACCAGTTACCTGCTTATCTATGAACACTTATTAAAAAAAAAAAAAAAAAAAAAAAAAAGAATAAAGAAATACACCAGATTAGGACCAAAAACAGCCCCCAAAAATCACCACATCAACAGAAGAGAATTGTACCAATAAACCTGTTACGGTGCAGGTATAGCTGGGAGAATTTTTTCCAAAGCAAAACACAACTAGATTTTGATTAATTCTTCACACTGTAATAAAGTTATATTTGTGTACCTGGGAAAACACAATCAGCATTGCAGTCAAAGAAACTATTCTGATAGAGAAGGGAAAGTAATCCTGCAGTCAAAAAGTATTGGACTGGTTCCTCAATATTTGCTATCCTTCCAATTTCTAATTTTCTTGTCCAGCACAGCAGTCACTGTCAGTCTCAGTCACAGGGGCATTGAGAGATTCCTAAAAGATGCTGAGGAACAGTCCTAAGCTCTTTTATGAGTTCAGTTCTGTTCTCAGAAAGATAGTATCAATCAGTTTTCTTTGTCCCTATCTAGTTTTCTTCCATTATTTTGAATTTCTTAGAAGGAAAGTCCCAGACTCCCACATCTGTCCTTTCCTTATTGGAAGCCTCCACAGTGAAGATGAGGAATTATCAGAAGATGGTATGATGTGGGAATCACTGATCTCTTAAATCTTTGTAATCTTGATACTGTTATATGTTAAAAGAAATGGAAACAATAGCTTTTAATAGTAGTGATATGTGAGAAGAAAATAAGGTCTGGCAAATTTAAAAATGTAGTTTAATTCCTGTATAACATTAGATATTAGAGATATTAGAAGTAACCATGAATCTCTGATAATAACTCATTCATTTATTTAGCCAGCAGGGCTGATGTCCCAATTTTTGGTGGATTATCCATAAGAGTCCTGATTAAAAGGAAAACAACTCTTCCTTCCACATAAAAAGTTAAGAAAAAACTGAGCTTTCACACTGAAAAATTTTGTCAAATCTCATCTAGTGTTTTTTGCAGTAATAATTTTGAATGCCATGGTAGGAGGCTGATTTGATCTGCTCTTAATCAGACTTGTGAAGATGCAGTAATTTAGCAAAACTGAAATTTAACTCTTACTTATGTATTATTTTAATAAAATATTGAAGCTCGAGCCTGCTACCTCAGAAAAAGGCAATTTCACTGAGGACTTTGAGAAATGTGGCTCAGTTTCTGAAGTCAACACCTTGACCATAACAGTGCAAATAGACCAATTTTTATGAAAATTACAGGACTAGAAAGTGAAAAATCACCTTAGCCAGCATCCATTTCAAATTTTTATTTATTGCTGAAGGCTGATGAATGGGTTTGACACAGAATTGAAAGCCCCATGTGAAGCCTGCCCTGCCACAGCAAGGAAGGAACAGCACAGGATCCCATCAGCCAGCGTGCTCCTGCTCAGGGTTGCAGGGGGCTGCTGCAGCCCCCTCACCTGGCACCCACTCTCAGCTGTTTGCCAGCCAGAGAGGGGACCTGGAGCACCAGGTGGTCACACTGGCACTCTGAAGTCAGTGTGAGCTGCACAGGTCCTGCTATAGGAAAAACTCACATAGGTACCATATGAACACATGTATGACAGCCTGGCTGGATCAGGGATGTGTGGCCAGCAGGAGCAGGGGGTCATGGCCATGGATCAGGGATGGTGTGGCCAGCAGGAGCAGGGGCTGATGGCCATGGATCAGGGATGGTGTGGCCAGCAGGAGCAGGGGCTGATGGCCATGGATCAGGGATGGTGTGGTCAGCAGGAGCAGGGGGTGGTGGCCATGGATCAGGGATGTGTGGCCAGCAGGAGCAGGGGGTCATGGCCATGGATCAGGGATGTGTGGCCAGCAGGAGCAGGGGGTCATAGCCATGGATCAGGGATGTGTGGCCAGCAGGAGCAGGGGGGATGGCCATGGATCAGGGATGGTGTGGCCAGCAGGAGCAGGGGGTATGGCCATGGATCAGGGATGTGTGGCCAGCAGGAGCAGGGGTATGGCCATGGATCAGGGATGGTGTGGCCAGCAGGAGCAGGGGGTCATGGCCATGGATCAGGGATGTGTGGCCAGCAGGAGCAGGGGGTGATAGCCATGGATCAGGGATGGTGTGGCCAGCAGGAGCAGGGGGTGATAGCCATGGATCAGGGATGGTGTGGCCAGCAGGAGCAGGGGTCAGGGCCATGGATCAGGGATGTGTGGCCAGCAGGAGCAGGGGTGGTGGCCATGGATCAGGGATGGTGGCCAGCAGGAGCAGGGGGTCATGGCCATGGATCAGGGATGGTGTGGGCAGCAGAAGCAGGGGTCATGGCCATGGATCAGGGATGGTGTGGCCAGCAGGAGCAGGGGGTGATAGCCATGGATCAGGGATGGTGTGGCCAGCAGGAGCAGGGGTCATGGCCATGGATCAGGGATGTGTGGCCAGCAGGAGCAGGGGTCATGGCCATGGATCAGGGATGGTGTGGCCAGCAGGAGCAGGGGGTCATGGCCATGGATCAGGGATGTGTGGCCAGCAGGAGCAGGGGGTGATAGCCATGGATCAGGGATGGTGTGGCCAGCAGGAGCAGGGGGTCATGGCCATGGATCAGGGATGTGTGGCCAGCAGGAGCAGGGGGTGATAGCCATGGATCAGGGATGTGTGGCCAGCAGGAGCAGGGGGTCATGGCCATGGATCAGGGATGGTGTGGCCAGCAGGAGCAGGGGTCATGGCCATGGATCAGGGATGGTGTGGTCAGCAGGAGCAGGGGGTGTGGCCATGGATCAGGGATGTGTGGCCAGCAGGAGCAGGGGGTGATGGCCATGGATCAGGGATGGTGTGGCCAGCAGGAGCAGGGGGTGATGGCCATGGATCAGGGATGGTGTGGCCAGCAGGAGCAGGGGGTGATAGCCATGGATCAGGGATGTGTGGCCAGCAGGAGCAGGGGGTCATGGCCATGGATCAGGGATGGTGTGGCCAGCAGGAGCAGGGGGTCATGGCCATGGATCAGGGATGGTGTGGCCAGCAGGAGCAGGGGGTCATGGCCATGGATCAGGGATGTGTGGCCAGCAGGAGCAGGGGGTTGTTGTTCCCCTGTGCTGGGCTCTGCTGGGGTCACCCCTGCAGTGCTGTGCCCAGCTCTGGCCCCTCAGTTTGGGAAGGACCTGGAGATGCTGGAGCCCATCCAGAGGCGGGAACGAGGCTGGAGAGGGGCTGGGACACAAACCCTGAGAGGGACCCCTGGGGGAGCTGGGGGTGCTCAGCCTGGAGCAAAGGAGACTCAGGGGTGACCTTAGCACTCCCTGCAGCTCCTGAGAGGGGCTGTGCTCAGGTGGGGTTGGACTCTCACCAGGCAGCACTGACAGAACCAGAGGGCACAGTCTCAGGCTGCACCAAGGGAAATATGGGCTGGAGATGAGGAAGAAGTTTTTCATGGAAAGAGTGATAAAGTACTGGAGATGTCTGCCTGGGGAGGTGGTGCAGTCACCATCCCTGGGTGTGTTTAAACAAAGACTGGCTGTGGCACTGGGTGCCAGGGTCTGGCTGAGGTGTTAGGGTGTGGGTTGGATGATTCTGGAGATCTCTTCCAACCTGGTTATTCTGTGATTCTGTGACATACTTGTCCATACAGTTCTCATGCAAAGCCAGCACATCAACCAGCTCTTTTTCAGTTGTATCACTCTGGGATATTTTGTCCTTCTAGAGCTGAAGATACTTCATGATACTGTGACAGCTTTGTTATTCTGTTTTCTTCCAGATCTGAATCTCCTCATAGGCTGGAAGGAAAAATAGAGGTCCATTTTCAAAACTCACATGCAAAGCAGGTACTTCACAGGACCATATTTAACTACTGGATCTCCCTGTCATACTTAGGTGAGATAAGGCTTCCTTAGAAAAGAAATTACAACAACTAAAATGGCTGCTTACCTGTTTAGAGATAAAAACATTTTAATTAATTCTAGGAACCTTGCCTCACCCTTATCGGACTTCTATTTCTCCTTCTGCCATACTTTTATTTCACCAGACTGCAATTTGTTTAAATTGGTTTGTCAGCAAACCTGATATGTCAAAAAAATTGTTGAACTGAGATGTCTTGAAGTGCTTACACTGTCATATAACACACACACAATGTTTTACTTACACTCCAATAGTTAAAATTATTAAACCTGTGTCCTGCCTAGCATGTTGACACAGCACTACCAGGAAAGAAAGTTCATTTTGTCTTCATGTGCAAAAGCATGAGATGAAAGGCATGGCAGAGCATTTTGACTGATACAGCAAAGAAGTTCTTATGATATAGAAAAGTTGTGTGTGTTTTTCCTGGGGTTTTTGTTGCTGTGTCTTTTTTAAAAAAACCCACAAAGTTCAGTCATTTGAGAAAATTATCACAGAGTAATTGCCACACCAACACTATTTAGCATGTTCTTTTCTCCTTTCCCTGATTGAAACTCACATCAAGTAATTACATGCAATTAAACATATTCTTTCCAATGCTTCTGCCTTGTTTTCTCTTTTTTACTTCACTACAATTACTGTGAATTTTCTTTTACTAATCAGCTTGCACTTTTCAAGCAAATTTGCATGCATTTTATGCATCAAAAGGGCCAATACCTCAAAGAGGAGGATCTTTGTAGTCTGCCCTGATGGAGGGCCATTTCATCCAAATTTCATCACTTTCATCCAAATTTGTTCTGTGCCTCATCAAGAGTCTGATAATAGGTTCTACATGGCAGAAATAGTCAAATTGCAGTTTAGACTGGAGAATTTTTTTTTTTATTTGCTGCATGGTAGAATTTACATGAATCTTCAGCTATAAAAGGGAACATCTTAAACAACAGTGTTGTGAAAATCAAGTAGTTCATTCACTTGAGATAGGAACCTAATAAGAGAAAAATACGAGAAAAATATTCCCTAAAAGAATTCATCCAATCATTGAATTTTTAGGCTGTTTGAGACAGACTGCTTTTGGATGCCTAAGGGGGTCTGAAGTGCTGCGGTGCAAATAACAAACACATGTAAATCAACACTGATAGACATAAAGGGCAGGATCTCTGTCCTTTATCAAATTACTATTGTTAGCATCTTCCCAGTCTCAAATATTTTAGGAACACAAACACTTTTCTGCCTCCATTAAATAACATGATATTGACTTCTCTCTATACCAAAGATAAAAGAAATGTGCTACAGTGTCACCTAGAGTCGTTATAACAGCTCCCATTTCTAATTTTAAGAGGTGACCTGTCCAATTACTAAGTAAAACAGAATAATAACAGCTGTTACACCAATAGAAATATATTCAGAGACCAACAGAACAAATAAACCTTTTCTTCATGCCTTCTTCCACAGAACATAATCCTTGTTTCTGTCTCTTTCTGCAAATCAGCTGCCCCCAAAAAACATATTGGGAAACCAGAGAGCCTGAAGTCCACTGCTCCAAACACATCCATGTTCATAGCACTCAAAGCACCACTGAATTTTCCTTAAGCACGTAAGGGGATGGTCACAATGCACTGCCATTTACTGCATGATGCTTACAGGCAAAATATTCAAAGAGACTTAACCTGAACATCAGCAGCCCCAAGCACAGCTGAACACACCACAAGAACAAAATATTCTCCTACAGCTTGTTCTATATATAGCAGGCTGAGGAGCTCCATCCAGTGTGCATCCAGTGGTTGCCTGGCAGTGGGTGCAGCTCACCTGTTTGAATTTCTGCTGAAATGGAAGGACAGGCTGTTAGCAGAGACCATCACTAGACAGAAGGCAGCACTGGAATCAGCTGGCAACTCAGGTACTCTGTAAGTCCCCACCTGAGATTTCCTCACATGTTTTTTGTTTTGCTGAAAATCTAATTTTGTCACAGGTCTGGAAAAGGAGTACTCTTGAATCATTTTCCTCTGTGAAACAGCCACCAGTCCTATATTATAGAAAAATATTGTTATCTACATGTGTGATGTGCCCTTGATTGCGTCATAATTCTGAACAGAAAAATTCCATATGTGAGGAAGATACCCAAGGCATGGTCCTGAGCTCTTACTGTGGTTTGGTCAGTGTGAATATATCCTCAGGGATATATGATCCAGAATATGTATGGTGAGGGGTCACACACTAGAACAAAGGTGTTCCATCCTCAGGCATGTATGATCCAGAAAATCAAGTATTGAATCTCTTTTGTCCTAGGATAGTTCTTGCTTGGAGTCAATCCAGTAGTGATTATATAACCAGTCAGAAGCAAGACATAATGATTAAAACCCACAAAACCAATAACTATTTTATTCTATATATAAACTCCCATGTACTGGCAACTTAACTGAGCTGTGTTTTCTTTTGCATAGAGGCATACTAGCAGCTTGTATTACTGGGGTTAGTTTGCCATAGTTTGGAAAACTGCAGCTTCAGTAGCTGAGAGAATGCTTAGCTTCTACATGTGCCACAAAATAAGAAAAGTGGATGATGTTAACAGATTCAGTTGTTTCCCCCCTGTACTACCCTGGCCATTTTAATATTGGAATTTCAGTTTGTTAAGGGTAAAGAATGGGATGGAAGATGTGTGAAGGAGCTTGGAAAAGATACACATTTTTTCCTGTACAAAGTTAATAAATTAGGAAGAGGTCTGGTGTTAATACATTTCAATCTTTTTTCTCTAGGTGTTAAACCATCTATTTTTGTCTAAGTATTGGTTCCCTGTCTGAAGTTAAAATAATGAATAGTGGATATGTTATGGAAGCTGAAAGTAAAACTAAGTAATAGATGGATCCTGAAAACTCAGCAGAGTTAGACTACTCAGGTCAAAAGCCTCCAATATCTTATTTTCTATTTTAACCTAAAAAGAATAGTCTGGTGATATCTCAGGTGAAAATTGAGGTCGAGATAACAATTAGAATTTTAAAAAGTAAAATGTCAGAAGTTCTGTATGTGACTGGAATCAATCCACACAGTTATGAAGAGGGTGATATCAGCAGTAATCAATTCCTAATGTTACTGTTTCCTGTATATATGAATATATATGGTATTATGAATTATAGGAACAGAAATGCTCAAGAGTGAAGTTTATGTTTGGGTTCTTCAAAATACAAACTTTTAGGGATTATAATAATGCTTGGCTTTTCCTTCTTCCTCAGAGAATTGCACTGAGTTGTAATTATGGTCAGGATTAAGGTTTGGAAGACTGAGCAGATTTTTAAAGTAAAGCTTTGGTTAGCTGCTCCATGCTTACAGAGTTAGGAAGGATGACATAGACACTGGCCAGTGCCAGTATCAAGCTACAGCTGTAGTTGTTGTTGAGCCTGGGGTTAGAGCCAGAGTTCAAGAATCACAACCTCACCTCTTTCTGGCTGGGTTGCAGTGCACCCACAGATTTGGAGGTGGTTTAGTTTTGAGAGGGCACACAGTGGTTTCCTGAGTTTGACACGCATAAACAAAACTACTTTTCTATGCAGATTATGCTCAGCAAGTGCTAGAGGTGTTCAGAGGCTGTGCTTTGGCTCCTTGAGTCTTTTTATCCCAGCACAGCCTGGCCAAGTGGCTGCCTCTCACAATTGCCTCTGTGATTGGTGCCTCCAATTCCTCCCAGCCTTCTCTCAGAAAGGACCTAACACAGAATCAGTATTCTCACCTTGTATTTTGCCTTGACAATTTACGCTGCTATTTTGAATCTGAAAAAATCATCGGTAACTCAAATGGGCTTAGGAAAATACGTTATTTTTCCCCTGTCAACCTATGATACCACTGAACAGTTTTATGAGGGAAAGTTTCATTTTTCTTTCAGCCATCAGGCATTGGCCAGCATTCAAGGAAGCATATCCATTCAGATGAAGAACTGGCTTGTTTTAGTACTGAGCAGCCAAATTCATCCTTGGAGTAAAACCAATTAATATTTGTAAGGGATATATGGCAGACATTAATTTAGGCCATTGTAAAAGTGGTGTATCTTAAGTATCCTGGCAGGATTTACCAGTAGATTGTATTCTAGAGAAAACATTTAAATCTGGGAAACACAGGTTTTATTTTTAACTTACATAAAAAATAATAATAAAAAAAAGGCAACTGAGTTATTAATAGCTCTATAAAGTGTTTATCTCCACAAAGAAAAACTGCCAAGGTAACCCACATCCAGCATCTTTCCTCACCTCATTGTAGGCAGCATATGGATGGAAAAATGGCACAAATATCTACATATAATTTAGCAAAAAAAGCATTGATCCTGACTGCCTTGCTTCAGAAGTTCATTTTAGACCACTCATTCACCACCAATATTAGTGCAAAAGCAAAAACTGAAGACCAAATCTCTAGCACAGAAGGGTGGCACTCTCCAAATCTCTCTCCACTGCATTCTTTATGGAGCCTTGTGGTGATTCACAGTTGCCCTTTGGACAAAGGAACACAATAGGAAATCCTTATGCCAGAGCTCACTATCTCCCCTGTGGGGAAAAATGATCATATTTGGAAAAGGAAGCCACAGTGAAGGAACATGCCATTAAACTAACATCAGGGAACTCTTCCAGCCACTGTAACTTACAGCATACCTGGAGCTGTGCTGAATTGCCATCTGGATTTGCCCTCTGTTGACTTATCACAAGAAAGATTATTAAATTTTATTGTTTGGGCTTTTAGGGATTCTTGGTCATAACCTGAATGGCACAAACAGAGTTTTAATACTTATTGGGAAAGACAAAAAGAAAATTACTGCTTTGTCTTCCAATGGCAGAAATTAATTTTTAAAAAGTGGAAGATGAAATTACATGCCCCAAAGACCACAGAACTTTCCTGTACTTCAAAAATTGTAAAGCAGTGAGGCACAGAGAATTTCTGAATCAGGCTGACATTCATCCTCAGTATCTTGGAGTCTCAGGGATAGAACTTTCAGTTATGTTTGCTGTCTGGAAAATATCAATAAAAAAAGAGATCTTAGGTAAATACCATTCAGAAGCCAGCTGGCACTAAGTAGGGCACCCATATCCACCCTCAGGATTGCAATACAAACTCTGACCCCATCTCCAGCAGGAAGGGATCTGCTTGTTTGGTATGAGAGCCCATACAGGAGATTCCCAGACATCAAAATTCTAAAGCTTTTATAGTGTCAAGTGGTACATTATACCAGCTTCAATTACCTTCCTTTCATTACTGCTACTGGACCAGAAAATATCATACACTGAGCATCTGCATTATTGAAGTATCAAAGAAAGGGAAGAATAATAGATAGATCTTCTGTAAAATGCCATAAAACACATGAAATGACACCTAGATCTCTTAAGCATATGACTCATTTTTGCTTGTAATAAAGAATTTCTTACTGGATGGTGTTGGACATTGGCAGGATGTCATGGAACAAGCCCTTTGAAGCACTGTCTGGGCACATCAAGAGGAAGAAGGTGATCAGCATAGATTTAGCATAGGTAAATAATGCCTGAACAACCTGGGGACCCTCTCTGATAAAATACCTAGATCTGTGGACAAGGGGAGAAAGGTGGATGTCATCTACCTTGGCTTTAGCAAGAGTTTTGACACTGTCTCCCACGACACCACTGCAGCCCAGTTAGGACATTGTGGTCTGTGTAGGTGAACAGTTAGAGGAGTAAAAATTCTAGTTGGATGGAGGGGCTCAGAGAGCAGCAGTTAATGGTCATTCTCCACCTGGATGGAGTCTGTCTGCCAGAGGGATGCCTCAGGAACTGTACTGTGACCTCTCCTGTTTACTGCCTTCATCAGTGCTCACTCACCTCCTCCAGCAATGAGGAAGAGATTATGGGGCTCAGCAAATTAGAGATGGCTACAAATGAGGGACCAGCTGAGGCTGCCAATGGCAGTGCTGCCATTCAGGAGGGCTTAGGGAAGAACCCTGGAGAAGAGCCAGCTTCTGGAGGACTGAGCAGCAGCTTTTGAATGCCTGTGAAGAGGTCCTCAAGAAGACAGAGCCAGGCTGTTTGAAGGGCTGCCTGGCAGCAGGATGAAAGGAAACAGGTATCTGCCTCTGATGATATTAATTCTATAATACATGCTCATGCAGGAAACATGAAAAGAATTAATCCTCAGGTTTTATTGAATGGATGAAAAACCTTTGCATGGCTTTACAATTTGTCATGCATTTCAAAATGCTCTACTCAGGGGAATTCTGATATTGCTCCCACAGGCTGAAGATGTCCAAAGGATTAAGAAATTTTTAAAGTTTGTCTGAACCACCATTCTTCTCCCTTGTCCCCTGATCTGCAGTGTATAAAGTTTCTCTCTAGGTGTGGATATGAACCACAGTTATTACATATATCTCACAGTAGCATAAATACCAATTTTAAGTAAAATAATTGTTTTACATAATCATGTATTTCTGCATTATGATATTTGCAAAATCACGTTTTAGGAATCATTCATCAACACAATCTCAGAAGAACAGATGTTTACCTTTTTAACTTTTTCTGTTTGGGGAGGAAATAAGCTTTGGGGTCTCCAGGATTTGAATGCAAAATATTATTTTCACTTTCAAGTTTGGGCCCTTGCTTGCTCATGTTAACTGTTTTCTCACTGTGAAAGGGCATTTCCTTCTCCAGCCACCAAGCTGAGAGGGTTAAGATGAAAATTGTACATTTGAGTAGAAAGCAGAATAACTTTAAAGCTCAAAGGCTCTCTGACCACTAAGTACAAAGAAGCACTTATCTGAGATCAAGTCACAGTGGAATCAGCATCAGCAGAAGGGAAACACAAGCAGAGATTTTTCATTATCTGCAGAGACCTGAGTGCACCTTCGAGTACCCAAAGGGGCTGTAAGAGAGCTGGAGAGGGACTTTTACAGCAGCATTGAGTGAGAGAACACAGGGGGTTGCCTTCAAACTGAAAGAGTGTTGGATTAGAGCAGATACTAGGAAAAACTTATTTACTGTGAGGTACTGGCACAGGTTACCCAGAAAAGCTGTGGACACTCCGTCCCTGGAAGTGATCAAGGCTGGGTTGGATGGGCCCTGAGAAACCTGATCCAGTGGAAGGTGTCCCTCCTCATGGCAGGAAATTTGGAACGAGCTCAAGGGTCCCCTTTAACTCAAAGCATTCTGTGATTCAATGAAAACTTGGAATTTAACAACAGTTACGTGAAAGTAAATGATGAGACTGAGTTAAAAAAAATCTACTGATTTTTGCTAACCTTCCACAACTGCAACCAGACCAACTAGGTGAAGCAAATGTTTAAATAAAGGCACATAATGCACGTTATATTTTTTAGATTTCAGAATTCTGAAACAAAGGAGTTTTTTGATCAGATATATGAAACCTACTCTTCGTAGATAAGAAGTGCAAACAGGGCTTAAGTGGAGTAGCACACTCATCCTCTGTAGAGGAAAGTGTTCTATCAAAGGCAAGTATTTCTTCAACAGATGACTAAAACACTGCTGTAAATGATTTGTTTGTATGATACTCCTCTTTCTGTATCCTATGTACAAATTATTAGAAACCTGGGATTTATTTCATAACTAATCCAAAGTCCACAGTTACAAGGTCACGTCGATGCAGTCCTGGATATTTAAAGCAAGGTGGGGAGGAAAAAAACTTCACAGACCATTATAAAGAAAAAGGGTAAATTTTGCTTTCAAGAAAACAGTTATATTGGGTAGGTTTTTTGATTTTCAACAACAAGAATGGCTTTTAAATTATATATCAAACAGTGTATGTTATGTCCGCTGCTGTTTATTCTCTGATTTGAGAAGCAGAATCTGTGTGTAGAGATAACTGAGGTGTTTGAAGAGTCCTAGAGGTGCTCTCACAGACAAACCTGAGCTCCTTGTTTTGGAAGAGGAACCGAAGCTCAGAGATCATAAAAAGCTCAGGGCAGATCACAGCACGGGCCCCTGAGAGATGGGTGCAGACAGCAGCCCTGCTGCCTGTCAGGGTGGAATGAGCTTGGTGGTGCCAGCATTCCCACGGGAACATCCCTGCTTCAGGAGCCTCCACTTAGCAAGGTAATGAAATTAATCTACTCTGCATTTCAGCCGTGGGGTTGTGGTTGCTCTGGCTGCCTGCCTGTGCCAAATCACACAGGAACCAAGTGCTAAACCTGAGGAACATCTTTAATGGCTACAAAGAGCAAGCCAGCTTCAGACCCATTAAAAGAAACTGACTGATGCTCTCCTGATTGCAGTCCAACCCTGCTGCTTCCTCCATTCCCTTTTCCCTGCAGTAGCTGAGACTTGGATCAATGGACTTCTCCAAACCCAGGTGGACTTTATCAAATCTCTTTCTATAGTCTGCCAGGCACTTCTAATCACATTAGTGATTTCCCATCATACAACATCAGTAATTATATTATTAGACTTGGGTTGAGGTTTTTTTTCCCCAGTCTGATATAAAACTGCCTCTGCATATTAATAGCTTTTCTATCATGAGACTTTAATGAAGCAGAATATCAATGAGATGTGATGGGTGGAAAAGTGTTAGTGATATAAAAGATGTTCTCATTTGGGTATAGACATAGCACTATTAGAAATGGCTTCCTTACAATGAGAAGAAGTCTCTCTCCTTTTCTTCCTTTCCATTTCCCTTGATGTGGGACAATTGTAAAACTTTATTTACAATTCATATGGAGAATGATTAAATAGCTTTCATTCTTTGAGTGTTGAACAACTCTGCAAATCACAAAAGCATTCACTTGGTAAGAAGGAATTACAGTGATATTGTCTCATCCTCGGCATCATTTGTTACTTTAAAAAACTTAAGAAAGTATGTCAAATTGTGGCAGAGACTGTAGCTTTATCTAAAATAAACTTATTAAAGAAGACAGTTTTTAATAGCAAGTCAGAAACCAAATGATTAAACAGCTTTCTCTCTTTCTGAATACCAAATAAAAATCAATGTACATTATACAACAGTGGCAGCTGAGACTGCAGAAGATCCAAGGACAGCACAAAGACTGTGATTTACTGACAATATTTCGCCCAAGCAACAGCCAGAAGATGAAGACTAGTTTGCCCACACAATACATTCCCTTGCTCTTTTCCATATGAATTTAGAAAATTGACTTGCATAAACTGTAAAAAGGTGCTAGTCTTGCTACAAATCTATAACTGTTGAATTAAAAAGAATTGTTTCTACATCCTAAGCAGGCTCTCTAGAAAGCTTTCTGAAATATCATGTATTGCTACTCCATGGCAAGCAATGTTAAAACTTTGTTATTGGTGGTCGTGACAATTGCAGCAATAGAAAACATAACTGCAAAGAACTGTGTTCCTACAACCTGCTTGCAACACTGGAGAAAATATCGTAAAAAAGGGTGTGTTGACCCCGTGATTCACCCACAGTGGTTCCCTGCATGTCAGCTTTGTGCAGATCTTCATGGATAAAGTGTACAGAGAACCTGGATCTACCCATTCACATGATTAAAGGATGATTTCCATTTAACATTACTATGAATGGACCTGCAACACACAGTTGCACACCTGACAGCTAAAGTACTTCAATAAAACATGCAGAGGTTTCGGTCTCTTGTAGGTTTGGGGTTTTTATTGCAAAGATTCCAAATTGGACACAGGAATTAATTCCTTAAACAAAATACAAGATTTTAACATAGTTTCACAAATTATCCTTGGTCCACTTCTTCATTTGCTGGATATAAGCCAGTAGAACTGGAAAAAAACAGATAAATGTGGGGCAGAGTAGCTGAAATTCAAAAAGTAAACAACAGAATGGCACAGATACATCATGGAAATAAAAATATTCTGGATGATATATACTAATCACCACAAAATTTTTAAATCCACTTACTATTATAAATCATACTCATTCTATTACTCTAATTTTATTGATATAATCAGAAATTATTTACCGTTATTTATTAGCATATGACCTGAACAACATAAAACAAAATCACTCAGAAGCCAGTGCTTTTCTGAATGGTTTGGGAATAGATCCATAAACATCATACAGCTAATATACCTTCCACTACACAGAATCCATGTCTGTGTGCCTAATAGATATAAATCTTGAGAGGCCCTGGATTAAATAATTTTACCGTAGGTGATAATCAGGTAGGAAATATTATGCCTGTAGACATCAAGACAAGTTCCCCTCTGATTTATGGTGTGTAAAATTGTACCAGCTACAGTGCAGGACTGTTTGTCAATAATATGTCAATGAGGTTTAATAAATGATGCAAAGGAGCACAAATGTTTGCCAAATCCAAGTGATCGATTTTATCGAGGTAAAATTGCAAATCCAGAGAGTATGCAAACACTCAAGAACATGCATTTAGGCTGCAAGTATTTATAGTGTGTAAAGATTAAAAGCTTGCTAGGTGTGCTCCTCACACCTTCTCAGCTTCTTAAAGCAGCATATTCACCATTTGATGTCAAGTGAGCACATCCAGGCTGTGTCTGGTCTCGTTTGGGGAAAGCAGCGAGGGTTTTTGTTCTGGCTCATGTCCATGGAGAGTGAACTGCTTTGCTACCCAGATCAGGGTAATCACACATGCCCTGAAGACTCCAAAATGCCCTTGGGTGGTGGCTGAGCATTCTTTGAGACAGTGTCACTTGGTCTAAGCCACCTCTGCTAGGAAACACTGGTGTTAAGGATGATTTGAGGCAGCTTCCCTGACAGTGAGGATGACACCTTAGAGCCCAGTTGGTTTAAGTCTCCACCAATGGGTACCACACACTATAAAAAGTCTGAAAGGGCAAAAGCAAACTTGGTTTCAAACAGGTGAATTTCAGGCAGCAGATAGACTTTATAGCTTTGCTTTACATACAGGGCTTTAGCTAAGTCCTCTCCTCAAAAGTGAAGTGCAGTCATTGTAAATCAGAGTTTATGCTGCCCTTAGAGCACAGGGACAATAAAACTCCCTAACTGACTGTACCAGGTGGTGTCCCCCCATGGCAGCCCACAGTAACTCCCAATGTCCCTGTGGAAACTGCATTTATATCTTGCAGTGGGACAAGAGGGGTTTTATATCAAATGACAGCAGAATCTTTAGAAATTTAGGACATCCACTGTAATTGTCAAAGGCTATCATAATGTATTATATTGCATAGCAATAAATAGTAAATAGAAAAATAATTTGAAAAGGTTAGTCCCTCTCCTGCACATTAGAAACATATTATAAGTACAATTGTATTAATATCCAAGTAATAAAATCTTGTCCTGTAGAATAGTTGTAACTATTAAAAATACACAGTGGCTATGTCCAAAACTTGGAGATAGTTTAATCATAAAAATCTGATACATTTCTAATGGAAAATTCAAACAAAAATATGGAACCTTGAAGAAACAGGATTATCTGGTGGTAATTGTTTGGCTTGCAGCATATACATTATCTTTATTCTGTGAAAGCTTGGGAAATGCAATTGGAGGAAAGGCCATAGAAGAATATGAATGAGGACTCCTCATTATTTCAGTTGATAGGGTTGTCACTGGCTGGAATTATTTGCAAGGCATATAAGCTCAACTCGTAGGGACATCACTCACATTATTATAGAAATATTTAATACTTTTTAGGGTTAAGAATAGTGAATGATTCATTCTCTTAAACTTTGTCAGGTAACTCTCTTTGCAGTTACAGCAATAATGTAATCTAGAACCTCATTTTAGCAATTTTATACACAGATACTTAAGAATATACTTAACAGACAACTACAGATAATATATTTGAGGACACACAGATAAATATTTTTATACTGTAAAATTATTAATCCCTATATATTCCAGGTAAAATAAAAATCTCATAAAACACTTTTTTGGAGTAATTCAAGCAGAACAAATATTCATAGTCTGAAAACAACAAGACAAGTAGTATGTGCATAGATAATGGAGACAAATAAAACACTTCTCAGGAATACACTGCAAGCCAGAGAGCTGCAAAAAAGCTTATACAACGGAGGCCATGTTAGCTGTTATTCAGGATACCTAAAATTAGGGAAATATTCAAAAAAAATAAATAGGGCCAGTATGATTTCACATTTTTGACAGTGTAGTAAGTGGGCCTTGTTTATGTAGTGATCAAAGAAATTTCAGAGAGGGTGACTGCAGACATGGAAGGCAAAACTGAAGCAAATAACAGTATTTTTAACAAGTTAAAGATAAATTGATTTAGAGTTCATCACATTCCAGTGTTCTTTCTCAATACATGCAAACACTGAAGAAAGTTAACACAACAAGAATTTTTATAGCTAAGAGGACTGAATTGCAGAGGGAAACTGAGAGGAAATAGAGTGCAAAGCATGACTGAGGAGTGACTGAAAGACGTGAGAAAATGTGGTGAGGATTGATTAGAGCAGACCACTGATCTATAAAAACCTGAACTTGTAAAGAAAAAAGTATTAAAATTGTACAAAAAGCCAAAGCACAAAAAGAGTCTATAACATTACAATATCAGCTAGTTATTCTAAAACTAATAAAGGCACTTGAGTAGTGTGGGTTCCAGTACATGCTCTGACATGTCTGTGTGCATTGCACAAAAAGCCAGTGTGGTATATTGACTGGCAGAGTGTGCTACAGACTTTTATTTTTCCTGTATGAACATCACAGAACAGGGAATGAGCCTCTTGATTTCTTTTTTTCCAAACCATTTCTGATGTCATTTAATATGTCTGCTATGACTGCAGCAGTGTTAGTGGGATTAGTAGGATTAGTAAACACAGGGCACGTCTGCATTGAAGTGGAAGTGCAGGTCTGGGCCTCACCAGTTAGCAATTCAAACCAATTTGTTTTCCTCATGTTCTGCAATTGGAATGCTAAGAAAACTTGAGTTTTCTCTGATCAAGCAGCCTTCAAGGGCTAAAGAGAAAACAAAGATGCTGTTGGGAAAACTAAAAGAAACCCCAAAAAACCAAAAAAAAAAAAAATCAAGAAAAATGCCAACACAAAATAGAAGGTAATCCAGATTTCCAATTCTTTTTGTGCTTTTTTCTCCTTATAAGCAGTCTGATGTTAAGATCCAAGCATACATTAATGTTTGAAAAGTTGTTTTCCTCTGAGCTGAACCTAGAATTCCCCAGGCAGCAATGCAGTGTGACTTGTGCAATTTACCTCCATTTCAAAAATAACAATAAAAGGCTTTGAGCAATTATTCAGCAGTGTCAAATATCTATTACTGGCTCCTTGCAAATATTTATAAATCCCATTTTCTGGTGGCCAAAAAATGGGAAAATCTGTGTCAAATTGAAGAAGCAAGTCAGATAAAATAGTTGCCTAAGCTGGAAGTTAAAACTTTTTGGAACCCCTTTTTCTGTAAACTTCATGGACATAATGAACAACACCAAAAAAACCTTTGAGCTTACAGCATTGGGAAAACATCAGGGAAAGAGAGACAGATGTTGTCCTGCCTGCCACACATTAGGATCACGTTATCCTCGCTGTTAACATCCTCCACCCATTTAAATGACAGCCTGAAGGTGGCAACACAAGTGTGATCTTTGTTTGGTGCCATTTATTCAGGATGTGATGAAAGCATTTCTTAAACTACAAAGCAATATCTTCCAAACTGTGGCCAGGAACCTCCTTAGCAGTGGAATGCCAAAAAGTGAAGAATAGATGTTAAAATACTGCTATCCCAATGTGCCAAGGGAATGATGTCACACCATCCTACCACCTAGATCCCCAGCAGATAATTGGAAGGATTGTCTCACGAGCAGCTTCAGCTCTTCAGCTGCTGTTTGTTTATACTCCAGATTTCCTGAAACAACATTCCTAGCCTCAAACAGTGATATGAAAGAGCCTTTCAGGTAGATCCTGATGTTTGTACTGCTTTTTAAAGGGGGAAAAAAAAAAGGAAATATTTTCCTCGGTTTTATTATTTATATTCCCTGTTTCCATCCTCATGTTTAACATACGTGGACACAGGTATTATTTTTATATGTTTTAATCACAGTAAGAACTACATTCAGATGTAGTTACGAACAGGAATGGACAGAAGGATTATTGCAACTAATTCTCAAAAGAAAATATGTGCAATTGTTGATCAATCTTTACTTTGTCCTGTTGGGGATTCACAAAAGGAAAAGAAACATTTTAATAACATTTAAGTAAATAGGAAGAAAACTTGTATGCCTGCAAGGCTCAGAGCAAGAAATAAAATAATACCGTCCATCTCTTAACATAGCTTAACATTTAAAACACTACCCTTTTTGTTTGAGTGCACAAAAATTAATAGCAATGAACTTGACATCAAGTACAATGATGTAACACTTAAATAACATCATAATCTCAATTTATCCAGGAGCCTAAGGAATACAATTTATTGCTGTCCATGGCTACGGCATTTGCTTTTTTTATTGGCTCAAAAAAAAAAATATTCATGGGTTGTGCACACTCACTTTTTCAGTGTTGAATTGATCATTTAATACAAATGCTTCTCCTGAAAATTGGGCTGTTTTCCAGACTGTAAATTAATCTTCCAGCTTCACAATTAAAGACATCATGCTGAAGAATGAGGTAGTAATGCTGATTTACATTCAGCAGTTGTGTGACTCAGAGATATGATATACATTATCTTTGCCTCCTCAGCAGAAGCTGCAGGCAGTCTCCAGAAAAATCTTTGTCCACCGTGTTTGTTATCACTCTCCCTGAAACACCTGTAATGCTTCAGATAGCAGGAAACTTGCTAATATGAGAAGGAGCCAATTATAAAATTATGACCTGTTCTAAAAGCCAATGAAATGCTTATTGATAGCATCAAACTGAGAGTCTTGAAGACATATTTATTTTACTCAGGGAATTGTCACACTTGAGGCAGAACCTGCTCCATCTTTCTGTTCCAGTATAACAAATAAATCTTGGCCAGAAACAACTCTTCTGAAAAAGTTGGCATGTATTCCTCTTCAGCCATATTCAGTTCTGTATCTCAGTAGAGAAACTGCCACCAAATGTTAATTAGAGAGACCCTAATGCTGTAGATTCTTGTGCTGCCCTTGGAACAGAGGCAGGACTTAACCAGTGTCTATCATTTGAAAGAAAATGGAAAATGCTCCAAAAGCTGCATGTGAGAACCTACAGTAGATGTGTGAGGACTTTCAGCTGTGACCTCTCCATCTAGAGTGGAGACCTGCTGCTCTTTAAAAATAACCCAGCAGCTTCCAGGCTCAGATCAGAATAGGGGAGGGGTGGTAGGAAGAGAGATGAAGAGGAGAGCCCTACATCCTCTGGGTCAGAGTGGGAATTTCCCAATCTAACTGTGAGGGTTGCAGAGATACAGGAAAATGAGGCAGATCTCAAAGTTGCTGGTAGGGATTTTTTTTCCTATTTCTCCTCACCTGGGGGACCACGATTTCCAGACCCAAGGCTGTTTAAGTAGAAGGTGAAGGCAACTCTTGCCAAGCTGGGCTGATCTGGGAAAATATAGCAGAATTGCCTGTTTTTCACAACCAGCTATGATTCTGACATCTGGTTCAAACAAAGGCACTGCAAATGCTTGTACTGGGGAGAAATTGCAAATGCTGAAGAGAAATTGCAAACCAGACCAGATGTCAGCTCATTTGAGCAACCTGACCTAGATGAAGATGCCCCTGCTCATTGCAGATGGGTTGGAACCAGCTCACTTTTTAATGTCCCTTCCAACACAGAAGTACTAATTACTTTAAGAGTACGTGGTAGATGGTTTAACTGCACTGAACTTAGTTTGTGATTGCTCACATACCCTCTAGACAGATATTCAGCATGTAATTTTTTGTAACTATGTTATCATAGAATCAGGGAATATGGTGAGTTGGAAGGGAGCCATCAGGATCATTGAGTCCAACTCCTGGCATTTTCCATCACCATCTAAGTCTATGGTCTTTATAAACTTCTAGAATAAATAACCAACCTTTCTTGAAACTAGAAAAGAGCAAAGAATACATTTATGGTTTAGTCCTCATAGGTAGTAGAACATATTGGATTTCAAAATGTTACAAACATTTTTTTTAATTAATTCCTGAGTTATAAAAAGTCCCTAAGTAAAATCAGAACTCCCACTGAAGGAGCAGTATTCTTTCACTTGAAAAAATAAATACAGCAACTGCTACATAACTCAGAAACATGTTATGCCGACACTGGGCCCTTGTTCTTTTAATCTCCATCACCCCAAAACTGAAGGAAATTGAAAGAAATATTTAAGGATTGTAGGCATTATAATATCAACATCATATTCAGCTTATTAAACCTCTTCTTCACGAAGATTTAAGATCCTGCTGAATAGCTCATCACTTGTCTGTAGTTAATATACTTCTGGTGCACTTTGACATAATTCTAGAAAGAATAAATGAAACTCATAAAGGCTTTTGGTGCTTAAGAACGAGTATTAACATAATTGTTCTAAAAATATTTAAAGGAGCTGAAGGTCACTTGCTGACTCTTCATGTCTAAGACTATACTGCAGTTGGCTTTTGTCTCTTGACAATAAACTGATCAAGACTATTGCAATATCTAGATATAAATGTCTGCCAATGATGTGAAATTAGGGATTTATCACATTATTTCCCTTATCATTCTTTGGTTTTAGAGATTTATAACTCCATTAATCATCTTTTCATATTCATGCAGCAAATTCACCATCATGTACAATGCAGTTTAATTTACTAAATTTTTTTTTTATATCTGTAGAAGGGACAATTAAGATTATTTTCAGTTTTCAGAAAACTACAGCATTTAGATTACAGACCAAGATACAAACCCTTACAGATATCTAACATTCAGAACTGTCTATGGAATACAAGAACCCATACAATTAACGTTATTTTAGGTCAGCACAGTCTTGCATACCTGCTAAGAATGAGCCAATAGATCCCTCACACACAGAGATTCCTGTTTCATACCAGATACATTCAGAGTCTATGCAAAGGATGCTGGATTCAGAGGTTTGAAAAGCAACCACTCCTCCTATAAGATCATTAAAAAATCTTGGTATTTGGTACTTTATAAAATCAGGAACTTTAATGTGGGGCTTTTTGAGGCACAAGAACTGCAAGGATTCCTGAACAGCACCTTTGAACTAGTTACAGTTAATTTTTTCAGGGGCAAATTTTGCTCTCAGAATATAGTAATTAGGTTCTTAATGCTAGTATGCATATAAAAATATATTACAGATCAATGTACAGGGAAAAATTTCACTCCCTATGCTTGATGAATCTTAATTGTATTCTCCTCCAAGTCTTAGATCTCCCTATAGGAGAGCTGCAATCACTCATTTAGATTGGAGAAAGGACCACTTGTCTGACTGGGTTTCATAGCAACCAAATCCTGTCAGATCCAGTCAATAGTGTTGCCACATACCAGCCTAATAAAATACAATTTTGTATAAACAAAAAGACTCATTTTAGACAATATGTTATATTCACTTGTAAGGGAGCACAGGTCATGATATGTGGCAGTTATTCTTTGCTTTCCATCTTCAAGGTGCTTCAGAAGCAAACTAATTAATCCTCTAAGTAATTAATACTAATTATTTAGTGGATGGTAATTATGGTAGTCTATTGCTTTAAACTAATTAGTTGTAAACGTTTTAATGATATGCTATAATGTTTTATACGCAATTGCTACGGTCTGCTGGGTTATAATGTGTATCTTATGATATTTATTCCCAAATGGTCCACTGTGAATTTCTATGACCCATAACAGATGATCAGATGAAAGCAGACACGGGTTAAAGGACCAGGTTCACAGCAGGATTCATCTGCTAGGATTGCCATTGCAGTAACTGGAAGCCAAAGCAAAGAATAAAGTATTTAGTCCTCCTTACGCCATGCACAGAAACAGTGAGGACTTCAAAATGAGGGGCTCAAGCTCAGAGTGGTAATGCACAGCATACCTGAGCAGCTGTGCAAGGATGCCCAGCAGCCCTGTCCATGCTGTTAATGAATGCTGGACATTAATCAGCTTTAAGACTTAAGGATATAAATTCATGTGAGCTTTCTTTTTTCTTAAATCCAGCAGGAGTAATTGCCTTGTATTACTGCATAAGTAAAGAAAGAGAGACTCACAGTCAGCAATAGGCATAAGAGCCATGTGAGACTGCAAACCAGAACTGTGTAGCAAGAGGGAGGACCCTCGCTTGCTTGGATAGAGATACAATCCACTTTGCCAAGGGGGAATCAAACTGTGCCTCCCAGTGCAGCAGGAGCCCTCCCACCCCTGTGCCTTCCAGGCATGCTTTCAGCTGAGCCTTTCCAATGGATTCCACAAGAGCTTTCTGTGGTTGAGGTGCCTTTTTGTGAGTCCCAGCAAGGCTTAGGGGTGAGGAAGACTCCGAGCTGCTCAGCACTGCCAAGGCTAGAGAACATCTAAGCACACACTGGAGATGCTGGCAGCTTTTTGCCTTTGACTGTTGCTCTGACAGTAAACATCCTAGCATCATTTGAACAGCACTGGTACTTCAACAGCACAATGAAGCCAAGTATTAGCTTTAAAGTGTGTCTCAACTTAGAAAAGCACTGTGTCAGAAATTACTTCATAGGGCTCTGTGTTTTGTTCTCCCCCAGTGACTCTACATCAAACCAAATGGGCTCACAAAAAAATTTTAAAAATGTCATCTCTAGCATACAGAATACCCAAGAGCTGAAAGACATCCTGTGTTCATTTTACTTCTTGCACCATTACAAATAATTTGCAGTTCAAATCTGAAATTTCAATTTTTGATGTAATGAAATTCAGCTCAGCTCACAAGAAAATCACTGGTTTAGTACCAACTATAATAAAAAGCTGGATTCCCACTGCAAATCAAACATAAAAAGTCAAAACCCTCAGAGCTACTTTTTTTTTTTTTCAAACATACATACGTTTTGAGTATCCTCATCAAACACAGACTTTCACCATTTAACTTACTCCAACATAAAAGAATTGTCATGAAAATAATTTAATATGAGACTGAAGCCAGAGCTGTTGGTTACTATATAAAGTGTACAAAGGGAATTGATTTACTGAGTTCACAGCTAGGTATGGCAATGCTTCTTTTTCACAGATTACAGCCTTTAAAGTCTAGTAAAACCCGTTTTAACTGTGTACTCTAACCTCCTGTTTCGCACTAGTTGATGTTCATGCACTACTTCCAGCTTCACACTTGGGTGTGGGCAAGATATTTTCTTTCAGAAATATACCCAGTCTTGATTTTACTGTTTCCTAGTGATGAAAAAATATAGAATCTTTGTAAAATGCTTCCTTTTTAGTTATCCTCAACATTTAAAATATAAACAGAACAACATAATAACATTCTCAACATTCTCACTCTTGGCTTTTAGCCTTTTGATTTTCCTGGACTTTTCTGCCTAAGAAGCCTTTTCTATATTACTGTACTTTAAGTCTTTATAAATAGAGTCCTGCGTCAATCCATCCATTATTTTTCCAGAGCTCACACTGTGAGATGTCTGGATATTAATTTAAATAAAAAAACTGCCATGGACTACCTTGGTTTCAACCCTTGGAATGTCCGTGTTTTTCCAGTATATATTAAAAAGATCAGTGCTAACCATCCAGAAAGTTCTTTTGCTAGATACTCTAAAACTCACTTGATTAAAGTTAGGTTTTAAGACATTTAATCTACATAGATATTTTTATAAGGGAAAGCATGTAATCACTATTTTAAAATGTGAATTATATCTATATCTGTATGTTTGTATGTATAGAAACCCTGTAACTATTTAGAAATTGTGCCATGAAGTTCAAAGGGATTTTTACAGCCACAGCTCTAGCATAAGCTGAGTGTAGATGTGTAAGTGACACATAGGTATTACCTAAACCAATACTTCTGGGGGATTCTTTATTACTTTATTGTTTTCCTAGAGTGTCCTATTCAATGTTTTATGTTTTTACCACTTATCAGTATGTCTTCAAATACTGTATGCCTCCTGCAGCTATAGCAGTGAACTCTGTCAGCTGCACATTTTCAGAGAAGTTTTAGATCACTGTAGTAGCTTTTGAGAGGCTCTGTAGGTTTTGGTCCTGGTCATATGATAAATATAAATCTGAGGCACAGTGCCATCAGTTGTCTATAGGGAATTTCTTGCTTAAGCTCACAAATGCTGGCATATGCTTTGTTTTCCAGAAAATCCTATGGAAATCTGGATAAGTTCTCTTTGCCCACCTACTTTGAAACAGATTTCAATGAACTTAGACTAAGTGAAATATAAGGTAAAATTTTAATGTAACTCCCAGGGGCTTCTGGTAAGTATTCAGTCAGTCAAGAACTTGGACTTTCTTTACCCTTTGATGTGTTTCATGAAGAAGAATAAAACATATTGTTATGTTGGCTATGTTGAATATTTAGTTCTCCAAGGAGTTGCTGCACCCTGAGAAATTTGCATCCAAAGCATATCTGAAATTCCAGAACCATGTTTCTGAATAACCTTCTGGACATTACAGATTATCCCTTATTACAGGAGTTAAGAGAACAGACTGTGTGTTTTAAATTTATCTATGAATGAACACATCACAGAGAAACCTGTTTTTTCTCCAGATCTTGACTGGCATTTGAGGAAAGAGGTTACTAATGAGGTGGCCAAAGCAAATGAGAGCAGGTGAAAGAGCTGGCACCCTTCAAGGTACCCTCACAGCAGAAAAAATCTACTGAATCCAATACTATTGAATCCAGCTGGATGATAGTCATTTTTATGTAGTTATTCTTTAAAAAAACCCTTTTATTTTATACAGAATAGTGAGTTTTCACACAAGATTTATTCTTGTTATTTTACGGTTTCTCTTAGATCAGTTCTCTTGGATGCTCAGATAGCAGTGGAAGCCAAGAGAACATTTTCTCTCTTATCTAGCAAGAAAATTGAGACTGCCTTTCCAAAACAATCCTCTTGATAATAAACCATGTGTTAGATGTCACAACAGCATTAAAGCTATTGTGTTAATTCCATATAATTTTTGAGAAAGTTTTTCAGCAGGCAGTTTCTTCAGGCACAATGAAATTTTGTCCTGGACTGTTACTTCCCACACAGGCAATGTTTCTATCAAATAAACATTTCAAATTTTAACTTGATGGTTCTAAAAGTAGTTTCTTTCTTTTCTTCCATGAGCACACAATGGAGCTTCACCCTCTTGTACTGAAATGTTGGAGCCTCTTGCCTTTCCTACTTATTTTCCCTATTTTTTACAAATTGTAATCCTATTTTTACAAACTGTAATCCTTCCATTCCCATCAAATCATCCTTTTTTTTTTTTCACCCTGACTTGTCTGAGTGTCCTCAAGGCTTTCTGACACTCCCAATATCAACTCCATATCAACTCCTCATATAACATAACATGTTATATATATATATATAGGTCTAATGACTTAAACTTGAACTGTAACCTTTTTCCTAGAAAAAGAATAGTACTCTGTTTTCTTCTCCAAGATCCTAATGAAATGCAACGTTTTAAAGTTTCTAGTACAGAAATTCTATCAATAATTAATTAATAAGCCTTCCTGCAAGAAATTCCTATCTATTCCAGTGCCTCACCATAAGACATAAAACAAACATCCTGGTCACTGTCCACTGGAAAGATTATATTCTACTTTTTTCTTTCTCCATTATCTGTTCCCATCATATTTTATTTACATTCTCTAAAGAATAAGTTTATAAATGTGAGTCTAATATTATTAAATACATGAAATGCAAACAACTATTTTTATTATTACCTCAAAATCTCTCTTGAGATGTATGATTTTTTTTCTGAACAAATGACTACCTGTGTGTCAGGATTACTTGCCTATTTCAAATTTCAAGTTCCTATAATTCATTGAGATATTAGAGCTCTTAAAAATAAGCAAAAAATATTATAATAGAAAGCACAGATAAACTATAACTATAAAAAGAAATTGAAATTGAAATTCTTGAAATAGAAATTGAAATCCTAGAAATAGAAGTTCTTGAACTTCATTTTCTTTCCAGCAGGAAGAATACCTGAAACACAAGCTGAATTTTGAAAAAAATCATACAATTTTAACAATACCAGTAGTAGTGCTTTGTTTACATTCCACAAATGAAACTTGAATTTATTTTCTTCCAAAGAAAGTTAAAATTCTTTATAAATCTGAATAAAATATATTTTGACAATGCAACAACAAATGCTGGTAACAAATTTCAACTCCTCAGCACAGCTGTTATTTTATAATAAATATTATGTCACGGTCACCTCATATCCAACCTATAGAAACATCATCTGATCCTTAATTCGGTAGAGAAAAACACAAGAAAGGGAAAGCAAAAGTTCCCAGAATTTTTGACTCTTCTCATTAAGAGAACTCCCAGCCCTCATTGCTGTGGTGTGACCTTGCAGGATCAGGGCAGTACTGTGCAGCTGTGGGCTGTAAATGCATTATTATATATTGATTAAGATTATGTATGGGTTTACCTTCAGCAATGGATTGCTATGATAATTCTAGTGACTGCAGCAGAGGTAGTCCATGCTTCTAACATTCCGTAGTGTGGCTAGTGGAATTTCTTCTTTAACTATATTACTTTTTTATAAGCTTACTACTTCAGCAATTTAGCTGAGCTGACCACAACATCATGGTCCTCCACAGTGAATATTGGAATTTGTAAGAAATTAATAAGAGAAGCACACATCTTCCAAGTGGGTTATTAAAATGGACAGACTGGAATTAGAACATTTTCCTTACAGGCAGACAGCTTTTGTTTTCTAGTCTCGACTGCCTTAATCAGCCTACTCCTTCCAGTCTTGCAGAATCACACTTATTCAAACTCAACCTCACTCCAAAAAGCTAGACCAGTAAAATACAATGTATTTTTGTAAACCTGGCTCTGTAGTTGGCTGCTTTTCATCCTCATTTTCCCATGAGCAGAAATGTAGTGCAAATCACTGTCTCTCTTTGCCACCTAGTGGGAAGCATGATTTTACAATTGCCTTTGAGCCACTTCACTTTGTGATCATGGCATCCTACACCAACATAAAACTTGGCAAGTATCTCTGGTGAGCCTTGTGAAAGCATGGTCGAGGTGTAAAGTATGCCTAGGGTCTCAATTACAGAGCAAGTTACAAAAAGAAGGGTTTGAGATATTGCACTGCTGTTCCTAAGGTAAATGTAGCTTTTGAAATAAATCAGAGATTTTTTTTCGAGCCCTTACATAACAGGGAGTATCAAAGCATGATTCATTTCTGAAAGAACCAAAAATCTTGACATACTTATTGACATTGTTAGATATGTTTGCTTGTACGTTCCTCTGTTCAGAAGTTCTGTTGGAATATTGTCAGGTCTGTCCTTCCTCACATTATATATGCATGTAAAATTGATACAGATAAAGGTGAGAAAGACTGTTAGAATCAAATTAAAATTTCTTACATTGTTAGGGAAATCATGACGTTGCTGATCTATGACTTTAAAAAAAAACAAGCCCTAACTCAGGTCTTCCATGTATCTTTTAATTAGAGTTGTTTACTTTCCATCTGAGCCAATGTAAGACAGCAAACCCTGGCAGTTGTTGTCATTGTCCCAAGGATGCAAGCAGTAAAACTCAAGTCCTGGGCGGTTGCATCTCCTGCTCATGCTTTGCTGAGGCACCAGTTTCTTAAGCCAACAGCCATTTTTATTTTTCCCATGCCTGGAATTGAACTGTTTGCAAATGGCTCAACATCAGCTGAACCAAGTGAACCGATGCTATCAGTGCTTCAGAGTATTTTTTAACTCACTTAAAAATTATTTCATATACATTTGACCTTTAAGACATGTTAGCAATATCTCACAGTGCTGAGAGCAGAGGCTGCTAACAGCTGAGCATTCTCTGCTCTGGATGGGCTGAGCACTCAGAACAAGCCAAGGTGAGGACCCAGATTTGAGCCCTGTGGCTGCAGAGGTGGCCCTGGCAGCTCGGCTCCCTTGGCCTCACCTGGGCCAGGATGGATCTGCATGGTTTCAGCCAGAAGCACAAACACACTGTGACTGCACAGTGCTGCTCCTTGGGGGTTATACATTCAAAACTGTGAGGACTGAAGGGTCATGAGAGCTTTTGGAAGTCAGAGTATGTAACTCCTAGAAGAGACTTTCTTCAGAGATTGAAAAAATTACTAGTAATGAATTTGTGGTTTTATTTCCAATCAGTACTTGAACCTGTAGTATATCTATAAACCACAACTTTTAAGATTTACAGAAGCATTCCAGCGTATATAATAAATAAAATTCAGGTTTGTGAAAAGTTCACAGACACAACCAAATAAAAAAAGTGCCCACTGTTTAGTGGTATTCCACTAAAGGAGCCCGAGTTAAATCCTTTATGTAGCTTTCTCCCATTCCAAATGGATGCCATCCACGTGGCTGTCTGTTACCAGTCTTCGGAAATCAAGTCAACATTCCAGTCATATTCCATGAGATGTACTCAAATGTTCTGTGCTACTGCTTGCACTATCACAGGTAAACAGGATGACACAGCTCTCTTTTCTGCTAGCTCACAGGAAGCACCATGACATTTTTCAGGCTGTTACATAGAGGGAATATTACCCATGTCCTCATGTCTCCCTCCAACAGAACAGATTTATTTAAACAGAATTATCTCCTCCAAATTTTCATCTTGACTTAATGTCATTCTGATGCTGCATTTTCTCTAGAAGAGGGAATCAAGCAGTTATTTTTAATTCTTAAGATTTAATAGACTTGGAAATGGTGATTCATTATTTTGTCAGCTCCATGTCAGCTCTTCAGTTTGGTACTTTTCCAGTATTCCAGTGAAGATAAAGACAAGGGAAATCAAAGAAAGTCCTTAATCATATTCTAGAATAGTACTTATGCTCAGCTTGGCATTCATTGAAATATTACTGGCACGCATTCATTGCCTGAAGATGCAGCTTGCAAGTGGAAATGGGTCAAGGAAGACCCACACAAAGAACTGCTTTGATAAAAAATAGGGAAAATGCATTTGAGTCATCTTTTATTTCCCCAATACCAATTCAAGTCCATTACACAAGGGTGAGTGATTAGGAGAGAGAAAAAAACCCCAACCTAACAGCCTTTTGGAGATTTTCCCCCTACTGAAGATTGTTTTGAAAGCACTTTGACATTTGTAATAATTTCTCCTTTGCTAGCTTGTTTCCATTCCTTAGGCCATATTTGGATCCATATTTGGATTATGCCTACCATACAATAATATAATAAACATGATTTTTAAAAATGCTAAGCAAATAGTTTTCTTGATCTCTGCAATATTGACTTGTACCATTATTATGAGTTGTGGTATCCTCTAGTTCCCCAGGGAATATTCTGAACAAGCACATATACCGAGCATGCAGTTATTATGATTTGTGGGGCACTCATCCAAATTGCATCAGCTCAGGCCTGACAGTTAAACATGATGCATGCTGCCAGGAAGGCTGGACTGGCACAGCATGAATAGGTGAGGCAAAACAGCCTTTTTTTAGGTAGGCAAAACAAGCCTACATCTGCACCATGAGGGCTCCCATCACAGCTGCTGCTGCCAGCAATGCAAACATCAGCTGATGCCATTATGAAGCTCCCAGAAGCCATCTTCTTTTCCCATCTTCTTTTCCTTCTTCCTTCTCTTTCCCGCATGCTTCCTCAGTCAAGCAGATTAATTTTTTATGTACATATGTGAATAAATAATTTCTCCATGCCAATCACAGTTCCTATGTATTTTTTTTAATGGCAATTTCTGTATCACACATGTAAACTTAGTATGCAACTCCCAGATTCTTGAGTTATAGATAATTTTTCCCCATCAAGAGAGATCACAGTTTAAAGGACAGCTTTCAGTTTAGTTACCAAAGTTATTCAAAGGACTGGAGGGAACATCATTGCAATCCATTGAAGCTAAAGCAACAAAAGAACACTTCTAAAATACAAGCTTTATACATTTAAGTGTCCTACAGTTATCTGATATGTAACATGGAATTGAGAAACTGTTAAAATGACCTTGAAATGCACTTATGTAAGAATTAGGAACAGTCAGTACAAAGCAATAGGAGAATAAAATTTGGAATGGCTTAAATTGACTTGAAGCATGGCAGCACTAAGTATTTCAGCACTGGAAGCAGAAGGTAGTTAGCTGTTTGCGAAAAATTATGGATGGGAAATTTATCCTTAAAGTCAGATGTAAAAGTAAGAGCATGAGTTGAATGTAGCATGGTGGCAGATAAAACTAAATACTCTTGGCACTGTGAGACTGGTTAGAAGAAAATTCAAAGACTGCAAGGTCGAGTTTCAGAAGGTACTGGAATAAGATCAGATCTGAGGGGAGAAGTTTCCACAAGGAATAGTTCTCTGGTAGAACATGAGGTACTTTGGCTGAATACAGGCCACTAAGATGTAACCAGGATGCCAGGACATACAGGACTTTAATGGTACAAGAAGAACCAGTATGTGCCTATATGAAGACTGCTATTTTCTCCATTTTACTCACGATTCATCGACATTTCCTGAGAAATTCTTGTCTCTGACTGTGTAATTCACATAACTTATGCACAGGCTTCCATTCTCTGAGAAGAATTATTAGAATGCTTTTTCCATTGAAAAGAACAGCTTTGAGCAAGATTTTGATGTTCTCTGTCTAATTGCAAAACTGTGACCATGATTATTGATACCACTGGGCTCACTCACTATAATATGTAATGAAAGCAATACAATAAATAGGGACACACTCACAGAGTTCTTTCTGGTTTTCACATACAGACCTTTTGTCTTCCCTAGTATAAATCCTGCAAGATCTGGACATGAAATAGGTGGTCTAAGGAAGCACAAGCATTATCCCTTCTTTCATTTTCTCTAATTCAATCTGACCTGCTTCTGTTCACATCATTCCTTCACAGTTGCAGCCACATGGCTCTAAGCATCAGAAATTTACAGACTCAAAGGACAAAATTGGCTTCCATTGCTTCTTTTATCATTATTTGGTAGCACTTTGGGCCATAATCATTGAAATATTCAACTTTCAGTTACTCTTTTTCTCACTGAGAGGTACAAGGGGGAGAAGGAAATAGGGATTTTGAGCACTCAGTAAGGCAGCAGAACTGTCATGGAGACCTGACGTAGTAAAATATTTCTTTACTTTGGAGCTACCATCTCTATTAAAGATGAGAGAGCCACCATAAATAAAGGTAACAACAGGGCTACCCAAAAGGATCCCAACATTCTATCAACTTCAGTATTTTATATCTTATCTTTGTGTTCATATTTCCTTTCCCTGATATGAGCACATTGCCAAAAGTAATGAGATTTTTATCTACCCTTAGCTCCACAGAATGCTCCTATTTAATTTCACAGAGCCTATGGTCATTAAAGATATACAGAGCTCTCTTGGACTTGTTCTGCATTTTCCTCAGCTTGATACATAGTTAATATATCAACACAAAGGCATTTAATGGAGAATACAATTAAAAGAAAAAAAAAAACAACAATAATTAGCGGTATCATTGCTGATTGTTTTCAAGACTTCTTGTCATTTTATTTAAATTCCATTCTGCTTAAGTAAAGAAGATCTTGTACTGAACTATTTGTGAATATTGGTATAAAGTAACATCAAACAAACAGTTTAGATTTTCTTGCAATATAAATTTTCCTATACTTTAAATAATAAAAATACTACACATTGGCACAATGCATCTTTTTTGGAGCACTCTGACTGTCTCACAGCAATAAAAGGCATTATATATTTTCTCTTGGGAAATGGCATGCATGAAGTTGATAATGTAACACCATTTACTGAAACCAGAAATAAATCCCAATACAAGATCTCAATTAAAATTATATATATTTCCTTATGCTGAATAATATAAAATTTTATACTATAATTTAAATAATAATTAATAGAGAGAAAAAAGGTAAGCGGTTTTTTTTTGCAACATCTTGTCTATTAATTAAATAGATACTGCAGAAGTCCAAAATTTAAAAAATCTGAGACTGATAAAATCAGGATATATTCCTATGCTCTTTGTATTTCTCTGTATTAAGAATTATATCATGAGTCAGGCAATAAAAATTCTAGAATTTTTACCCAGAAAAATACAATATGACAATTTATATTAGGAACTGTGGACTCTGGAAGTGTTTCACTGAAATACTGTGGATTGTAGACTTAACTATTTTGATGTTTTCAGAGATTACTGAAATAGAAATACATTCAAATCCAGAACTGTCAATTTAAGGCAACATGAATAAAGCTCAAGATACAATAATTGTGACTAGAATTACTTAACTGAAAAAATATTTAAAACTTGCTATCTGTGTAGACAATGTTTCGGTATTGACCAAAAAAAGTAAAACACCACCAAGAGAACCAATTTTTATAGTGAGATCATGTCTTTGGTTCAATTAGCACTATAGATTTTCAGCTGACAAAATTTTCCTATCTGATTTGTAGTTTTGTCACATATTTATTCCAAACTGCATTTTGTAATTGAGTAGTCTTCCATTCATCTCAACAAACCACATAGCAGATTTCAAACCCATCCATCATATTTCATCTTAATCCTGGTGTGCTTATTTTGTACTTCTTGACAATGTTTTCCAGCATTAAGAAAAGTTAATTCTTTAATTAATCTACCCATTTTGCCGGATTATTTTATGCAAGTTTTTTTTCCCCTTTCAGTTCTAATTCATATGTTAATTTCAATGTCGTGAAAAAGAGCAAGTCAAATTTCTCAGTAGCCTTCTGATTCGTTGTTAAAATTGGCTACATTTTAACTCATTGTCACACATGGTTCTCTGCAATCTCTTAATTTTTTAATTCCTTATTTTCCCCTTTTAAATTCCTTATATTGCTTCTACCTAATATGCTCTTTTTTGTTCCCAAAGATTCTGGCTACTCTGAGCCACAATTCAGCTTCGTAAAGCTGCCAAGACTGTGATAAATGCAACACAGGAAAACTGAGACTTGGCATTTTTTCTATTTTCTTGAGTGGGATTGCTTGCAAATACTAGTCATGTACCTTTTTTTTATACAGCTATAGATGATAGATAGAGATAGAGATATAAAGATATAGAGATAGATAGATAGATAGATAGATAGATAGATAGATAGATAGATAGATAGATAGATAGATAGATAGATAGATAGATAGATAGATGGATGGATGGATGGATGGATGGATGGATGGATGGATGGATGGATGGATGGATGGATGGATGGATGGATGATAGATAGATAGATAGATAGATAGATAGATAGATAGATAGATAGATAGATAGATAGATAGATAGATTAGCACTACTTTTTTTTTTTTTCATTGATTTGTTGGTATAGTGCATTGACATACCATAAACATCTATTCAAAATATCCCTGAGGTAAACACGATCTTTTGCTGATTAAGAAGGCTCCAGGTTTCCTCTGAGATTAAAATAGATTCATCATTTATTTAAATTATGGTGATTTGGTAAATTATAGTAAATATGTGACGCAAAGATTTATTATTAATAAAAATACAAAATATTTTGGGCTACTCATGCTTTCTGAGGAGGGAAAGGTGCTGCTTGAATTACAGTACTTTGTTTATCGCAATTCTGGTTTTTAAGCACCATTTCTGTCTCAATTTTTAGACCCAAATCTTCAAATTGCTTCCCTCATGCCTTGGGTACAGCAGAAGTGCTTTTGCAGTACTGTTTAGCAACAATTGACACCAACAGCTTCACCTGAAGGCAATGAAAGCTACCAGTGTACAGTACTTACTAAAAACCTACAGTTGTACACTTACATTTCCAAATATGACTTGATAAAGGACTATTTATTAAAAAAATATAAACATAAAATATATAGAATATATAAAGTATATTTTATATATAAAATACATAAATATAGAATATAAACTCTACTAGTCAGTCTGATTAAAATGATACCTGCTTTTAAATATTTTGCCATTATAAATCAGTTTATGTTCCCTCAAATGATAACCTTATACAAAGAGACCTTGGGCACCAAAATAAAGCTGCACTACTAAACCTAGAGACAGCAGTTTTTTCCGCCCTGGCTGTACACTCTCTGCACACATACTCTTTCTTTTAGTGAGAACATGCAATTCAGAGGGCACCTCTGCATTAGCATTTTAGTGTACATCAGGGGAGCAGATTTTATGGCAATCTGTTAAACATTCCCATTCACTGCACTTTCATTCTCACAGCAGTGTGAATTTCTTCATGTACATCTTCAAGTAGAAATAAATCCAGAGGTGCACCCCAGGAGGACATCTGGCAACACCAAAGCACCCACGTGCATTCCTTCTGCAGGAACCAGGAGAGCAAGGGGAAATAAATCCTGGAATCCAGAGAGCACGGACATTAGCTCCTCCACTCCACAGAGCTGCTGCTGCCTGCAGTCTGCATCACCTGCTGACACAGAGGTAGCCACAATAAGCAAGTGGTTATTCTCCCTAACTCCAAAAATGTGCTAATCCTAGAAGTCTCTTCTTCAGTGCCCAGCAACAGAAAACATGCAAAACTTTTGTCTTAAATAACTTTTTATGCAGTGGTTCATCAGCACTTTACATATGGATGACTTCTATCATAAACAGAATTCTTGAATTCAACTCCAGAATACTTTCAGGGTATTCAACTCCAGCTATGAAACACTCTCCAAGTGGAGAGTTTCCCTGAGTCTCAGTGGTGTAAGCCTTTCTCTGCCCAGCACTCCAGCGGCTCTGAAACACCTATGTCTGCTTTAGTCATAGTGTACAGATGGATTGGATTATAATCCTGAGCAAATTTTAGGATTCTCACTTAAAGAAATGCATATAGTTTAGATATGCCTGTAGTTTATAATGTGGAGGGGAAATGTTTGGGTTTTCTTTCTTTTTCTTTTGACAGGCAGGATTCATTTTAAACTGTGGAAATTTTTATGAGGCTGGATGATTTCTCAGCATCTGTTTTCTCTGCATCATTCATTCTTAATGGCTTTCTCCCCATATTTACTTTTCAGGCTGATTTCTATATTACATACATTCCCTCCTGCTTCAAATCTTCTGGCAAGCATAAGGGGGTATTTTCAGAAATTTTAAACTTTATGGAGTCAGATTAGCCTTCCACTTACACAGTCAAATTCTGTACAAGTCTCTCCTAGAAAATCTACAACATTTTCCACCATCCCATCCTATCTGTGCACTATCAAATCACTAAGTGCTTCAAATATAATGGGGCAGTTAATTATACTGGAAATTAAAGCCACTAATATATTCAGGATTCCAATCCAAGAAATTATATAAGCATGTATGTACAGTGTATACAGTGGCTGAAGTCATATCAAAAGGAACACAACCACTTCTTGCCTTTCTGACTCAAATTCAGACCTATAAACCTGTAAAAGAACAAGTGTAGGAATAATAGGAATAATTATAAATTAGGAGAGTAGTTTCTCCAGTTGAAGAACAGGCAGTGGTGCATAAATAGAAAAATATTATAATGACATTATGTATATGCCTAGAATTGAAGGGAAGGATGTATTCTTACTAGAAAACTTTCACTTTTGGTCATTACTGAATTTCCTTAATGTTGTAAAATTCACTCTTTGACAAAGATGAATTCTAGGAAAATTTTAATTCTAGGAAAATAGAAAACTGGAATAGCAAACAAGCACTGCTTATTTTCTATAATGATTTTTATTCTAATAATCCTCTGAAATTTTTGGCACTATTGACAGATTTTATGTCTGTCCCAGGTTGTATACAGCTGGAACTTGAGCTTTTCTATGAGTATTAACTCTATCCTAGATAAACTATTTAAAAAGCAGAATATTTTACATTACAGAAACATCATACACTATAATGTTGTTCTCTTTGCACTTGACCATTGACTTCCAGCAACCTAGAGCTAAGTTTAGCTTTTATGTCTCTTCTGCTTTTGCTCTGTATACATTGAAACATTAATTTTCTTATAGAGAAATTCAATAAAGCAAGATTTGTGTATATTTGGCAGATGAAATTCAATGCTTTAGTTTCTAAATATTTTTCAGTTAAGACTGTCTCTTGCATAAGTGTTTCAAAGTGTTCAGGTTTACATGATGTACATGAAGAAAACATGACACATTCACTAAGACAGAGGGTAGGAAGCAGGTAAAGAATCTGTTGTTCTCATGGGAGGGGAAAAAAATAGAGAGACAAAATTACTCAATTAAAATGAAGAAAGCTACAAGATTTTACTCTATGAAATAAAGAGACCGTTACCATGGTACCAGCAAAATTTCTCCTTCACTTACATGCACACACATGAATCCTTTTTGACAGAATAAACTTATAAATGTTGAAGGCAAAATAATTTCTGTTATTCTTCCTCACAATATTTTCAATAAATATTTGCATCCTCTTTAGATGAAATCAGACAGGTGATCATCTCTTGCAGATCTTTTCCAAAGCAAAGCAACAAACACTGTATTGGCACTGGAATGCTTATCCTGCAAAGACACTCAAGGCACACAGAAAGAAGGGTATTTCACAGAACCACAGAACAGGCTGAGTTGGAAGGGACATGGCAGGATCCCTGAGCCCAGCTGCTGGCCCTGCACAGGACATCCCAAGAGTCACACCTGTGTCAGGGCACTGCCCAGTGCTCCTTGAGCTCTGCCAGCCTTGGGCTGTGCCCGCTGCCCCGGGAGCTGTTCCAGTGCCCAGCCACCCTCTGGGTGAGGAGCCTTTCCCTGATTCCCACCCTCAACCTCCCTGACACAGCTTCAGGCCACTCCCTGGGTGCAGTCAGTGTCCCGGAGCAGGGAGCAGTGCCTGTCCCTCCTCTTCCCCTCGGGAGGAAGGTGTGCACTGCCAGGAGGGCTCTCCTCAGCCTCCTCCAGGCTGAACAGAGCCAGTGCCCTCGGCTCCTCACAGGGCTTCCCCTCCAGCCCTTCCCCATCCCGTGGCCTCCTCTGGACACTCTCTAACATCCGAATGTCTCTTTTACGTTGTGGTGCCCAAACTGCCCCAGGGGTGGAGGTGGGGCTGCCCCAGCCCCGAGCAGGACAGTCCCTGCCTTGCCTGGCTGGGATGCTGTGCCTGGTGCCCCCAGGACAGGGCTGAGCCCCTGGCTGAGGGCACTGCTGACCCTCACTGCCCCACCACCAGCAGGACCCAGCTCCCTTCCTGTGGCTCTGCTCTGCAGGGTCCCATCCCCAGGCTGGCTGTGCACCCAGGGCTGCCCATCCCAGCAGCCAGAGCTTGCCCTCGTTGTGCTCCATGTGGTTGGTGACTGCCCAGTCCTCCGGTCTGTCCAGGTCCCTCTGCAGGGCCTCCCTGCAGGCTCCTCCCCGTTTTTATCACTGCAGCCTTGCTCAGTGTTGCTTTGAGTCCTGTGTGCAAGCCAGGAGTGAAGATGCTGAAGAGCACAGGGCAGTCAAAGTCTGAGCCCCCATTCACTGCCAGCCCTCGCACCCAGCTGTGAGCCAGCTGCTCACCCATCACATCAGGGCTTTATCCAGCTGTGTGCTGGACTCTGTGTCACTCTGAGAGACAGTACTGAAAGCTTTACTGAAATCCCAAAAGATTACATCAGCTGGCTTCCCTTGAGCCACCAGGCAGGTTACCTTGTGATAAAAGAAAATCAGGTTTGATGAGCAGGGCTTCCCCTCGGGAAGCTATGCTGGCTGTGACCAATCACTGCATCACTTTTCAGGTGTTTTTCAATACCTCCCAGAATAATCTTCTCCATAACTTTACCAGTGCCTGAAGTGAGACTGGCAGACCAAGAGTTTCCAAGGTCCTCCTTTCTGCCCGTCTTAAAAATATGAATAATTTTCAGCAGTTTCCAGTCAGTTGGGACCTTTCTGGATTCCCAAGACTGCTCAAAAATCATTTAGACAGGTTTTACAATGACATCAGCTAGCTTCCTGAGAGGTTCTTGGATGAATCCTATCAGGCCCATATATTTTTAGGGGTCCAGCTGCAGCAGCAGATCCTGCACAATTTCAGGGTCAGCTGGGAGCTGATCATTCACAAAGTCAGGATCCTCCAGCTCAGGGCACTTAGAACTCCTTGGTCCATCGTCTGTGCTGAAGACAAAAATTGCATTTTCTTTGCACTTTAAATAGGTAGGTGTCTGTTTAGTGCACAAAGATTTCACACCAGTCACACATAGATTTCCTTATTCTTGGAGTGATGACCTTACACATGCTTACTATAAATTTAGAAAAACTGATGAATCCCTGCACCTTTGCTTTTGGACCACAGAAGAGCAAGACAGGTGTTCCAGGCAAACACCTCTCTCTTTGTTCTTACAAACTTGTTAGCATATATGTTCAAAATCCTACTTCTGAAAGCAGGTGTTGCTGCGGTTTCAGGGGTACTGGGAAACGTTTCCTAGCCCTGGGCATCTAAACTCCACCAATGTCCTACAGACAAAAAAAAAAGAGATATTGTTGGCTTCTTTCCCCTGACCTTTTCATGTTTGCTTAATTCAACAACTTGCTCAGCTCAGTAGGGAAACAGATATGGAATCATTATTACCACTACTACTGAAGCATCTTCTTTTACGTTCTTTTCTCTTCCCAGTTTTTCTTACTTACATTGAGAAGCCACCAATTTCTCATATTCTTTGCTCTCAGCTTTCATTACAGCACAAAGGCCCTGTGGATCACAAGGAGGTTTATTATATCTGTCTCATTCTGAGTCCTAACAGTGAAAAGTAAATTGCAGAGAAGCTAGCAAACACGAGAGGTCTTGACATTAGCTTTAATTTTAAAAGAACTAACTCTTCTATTAGTGGAGCTTATTAATTAGCAAGGGATGCTTAAAAAAATGAGGAAGTAAAAGTTTTCTTTAGGGTAAAATGCTGGACTGCAGCATATCATTATGAAACACAAATATGAATTTAGGAGGAATTAATTGTCAGGTGTATTTGAAAATTATTGCAGGCACCCAGGGAATTTTTCCATTTGTTGTTTTAAAAGGCCTTTTAATCTGCATCCAGTTTCCTCCTAAATCTTCAAGCTCTTCAGCACAGTCTTTTCACACAATGTAGAGTGTGATGCATGATTTGCCCATAATTTTACCCTGGCTCAGGCTTTGAACTAGCTGCTAGTGGTTATGGAATGTGGAGCTGTCATGTGTTCTGCTATTTCAAACTCAAACTAGGAAATGAGAGACTGAAAATAGTCACTCTTTTGACTCTGTGTGTTCTGTATCACAGAGGTTTGAGTTTCTCTAATACTGGAGAAAATCCTATCGAGTATCACCATCTGCTCTGCCTTCAAGCTTTCCCCTAGCCACCCACTACTGGCAAGTCTCAAAAATAAGATGCTGCACTGGATAGTTCTGACCATGACTACTGTTATGGTTTTTTATGCTTTTCTGAAATTTTCGTAGGTCATAACTACATCACACTGCCACAGTCACCCTTAAATTATACTTTTGGTTGATGTCAGCAGAAAGGCCAAAGCCTGATATTCTTCCCATCATAAGCAATGCAACTGGGCTTGTTACCTTCAAGGAAAGCTGCATTAGGTTTTGACATAGAAGAGTGAGGAATGAAAAACCAGAAGTGTTTTCTCCTTCTCCAAGTTTACCTTCTGGATCAGACTCAGGTTTTTCAGAGTACAGAGTACAAGTCTGTTTTCTGCTACCCAAGAGAAAGGAATACTGGTGCTAGTCATATGAGCAACAGCTCCTCATGTACCAGCATCATTCCTGAGAGGCTGGCAAAGGGAAACACACTTAGTTTCTGTCAGCTGCCACCATAAGACATGACCAGTCAAAAAAACCTGCATGAACTTATATAGACCTGTGTAAGAAGAAAATATCATCAACCAAACTTTATCCTTGGATCTATACAAAGCAAATATATTAATAACAATAAGATTTAGACTTATAGACCCAAGGACAAAATAAAGCTGCCAGGCAGCATTTTATAGTAGAGCTGTGACTGTTTATATTTTTATTCTTAAAATAATTTTAGATCAACAAATGTAAAACTGTATAATGAGTAAATCCTACTTTCCAGCCACAACAATTCCAGATTTAGATGCTTCCTGAAGAATTCTGCAGTCAATGAATCTGTGACGTGATGCTGAAATATCAATCCAAAGTCTTTTGGACAGAACACAGAAGAAATGCAATGGGTTTTTTACTTGGTATTCTTGGGCTACAGAGCTCATTTTGTATTTCTTTCCAATTAGAGGGTAAAGGTTCACACGAATTCCAATCTGTGTTTAAATTACATTTTCTACATGTTCACAGGCGTTTTTTGCTGTTTATGTTGTTACCTCAGGTGTCAAAGACCCAGGCTCTGGCCTTGTGACTCTGCACACCAGAGCCTAGTTTCTGAACTCAGCTGTGCAAATCCAAAGGCTACTACTGAACCAAAACTTTCCCATAATAAGGAATCCACAGCCTTTGTTCACCAGGCTTTGCCGAAATCCCTTCATCTGGCACTCAAAATGATCACCTGGCAAAAAACCAGCCTGACCCCAATGGTGTACACAAAATATCAGCTGGGGCTTCGGGCAAATCTTGCTCCTAATGAAGTTAATGGCAGAAGTCCCAGTGCTCGCAGTGAGACCTGACACAAACTGTGGCAGCTGCGTGTGAGCCGGAGCAGGCTGGTAACAGCCCTTCAGCCATTGGACACCCTGGGAAACACACAGAGGCTTTCACAAGCCCTTTTGTCCACTCCAGCAACTCAAAGGTTTTAAATTACCCCAAGGCTAATGCTGGGAAGTACAAATACAACTGATTTCAGTTCTCTGCTGTGTAAGAAAAGTGAAGATGAAATGTTGTTTCGAGATTCTCTTAGATGAATATTTCATGAACTTTTTAGACTGCTAAAATGCTAAAAATTACTAGCACGGCCAAAATCTGCTCAAATGAAAATGTTTAAAATGCAGTTTTAAAATAAAGAAAAACATTCTTATTGAGTTAAACATAAATTTTAAATTAAAAATCAAATATACATATATATGTATGCATATACAGGTTTTTATTTTTGAAATGAGCTAACTGGGACAATGCATATAAAAGCTGTTAAAACTTCACTTGCCAAAAAAAGGTTTTGTTAAAAAAAAACCTAGGATATTTTTTGTAGATTTGACTTCTGGATAGCACAAGGCTCGCAGAATGGGTTAGAAGCTGCTTCTGGACTCCTCTCCAAAACAAGTGGCTTGTGGTGATTAAAAACATCTCAAGACAAAATGCTTTGAGTAATCCCAGCTGATGGAATTGCTCCTGTTGTCAGGCAGTTACTGTACCCTAAACTGAGGGGTAGTTCAGGACACCTGAGACAAAACAGATATTGAAAAAGGACCTGCACTTCAGGGCTTTCCCCTCTACTGCAGTTGCATGGAGCATTACTCAGAATTTCCTCCTTGTCCTTTGTTTTTTTCTGCTAACAAAGTGGTTTAAGTACTGCTATGTTGAGTCCCACCACTCCGTAGGGTTACTTAATTAGGCCTACAAAAAATGAATTTTACCTTCTTTTCTGTATCACAGGTGTTTATTCAGTGGAAAGAATAGGGTGAGAGTCTTTATTTTTCTTTGAAGAAGGTATCACCAAGCTATCCTGTTTTATCTTGATTTAATCACCATTCTAGGAGGAAAGCTGTCATACAGGTTGTGTCACTGTTACTTGTTTTAGTTGCTACTTGGGGGCCATTGTAATGACTGTTTTGGATGTGCTCCAGGCATTCTGGCCTGCTGAGATCTTTTTTTGACGCTCTGAGAACTACTGATGACTTTCGTCCCCCTGCGGCAGTGCAACCTGTCTCCCTGGCAGCTGAACTGACACTGTGCTGCTTGGCCAGCTCTCCGGTACGGTTCAGGGACTCCTCTTGGCACACAGTTACCAACAGGTGTAGCCATGCTCTAAGAGGCCCATGGTAGCAGCCTGTAATACACTAATTGCTTAAAGGAGCTGTTCTTTTAGAAGAAATGATGCTTGCATTGTCATGCAGGCTGCTGATCATCGCCTGGCACCTCTGTGCTCAAGGCAGGAGTCCAAACAACTTGTGACAAGGCGCTCTGCCATCTCAGCAGATGGACATGAGCATAAGCAGCTTAGGGACTCTGCCTGCATATCAAGCATAGGCATTGAGGGCATGATTCCTAGCCAAGAATGCTGCAACTGCTGTTTATCTTCTGCTTACCAACCTAGAGTTGTTTATCTTCTCTTACCAACCCAGAGTTCAGGGAATATGTCATTGCTAATTAAGACCTGGGCTGGACTCAGTTTCAAAAGCATAAAATACGACTGCGCAAAACAAGTGTCTGTCTGGCTCGAATTGAAGCACAAGTCCTAAAAGAGGCCAGGGGAGTTATCAGGATGAAATTGGTACTGGGGCACACCAAAAAGATACCTCAAAATGCTGCCATTTCATCAGATTCAGGAAAGGAGTAAGGGAAGTGTGATCACTATTAATATATGGGTGGATTTATATTTTCTCAAAAGAAAAAGTAAAACTTGGCTCATAAAGGTATGCAGTTGGAATGGGAAAAAAGCAGGGCCTAATTTGAGAAAAAATCCTGGTTGTAAAATGCATGAATTTACAGAATAATCTCAGAAAGGCAAGCTTAGGGGCATTTTTGTTTGGCAGTTGAAATACTGAAAGAAAAAATTTCTTCAAAAACAGAAGACATTAATGTATTCATTGTGAGAAAATCCAGACCCTAAGGGATCTTTTCTTCTGCCAGTTCCATGAGTTAGATAAGATATCATTACCCGAGGTGCAGTGGTACTAGAGGTCCTGGAATGCCTCTGAAAGCCTAAACTAGTATTTAGTGTTCAGAGACCTCGTCCATGTACAGAAAAGACATGAGGCAGAAGAACAGACAATATATTATTTGAACTATGACATGACGTGCTTCTGCTCATTGGAGACAACTGCAACATCAGACGACAGAATCAAGGACACACAGAAAATATATTGGAAATTTATTAAAACTGGATTTTGTTCTTGCCATTGTTACCCAAGTTGCAGGCCAAATATTCATGAAATATCCTTCCTTACAATTTTAGTATCAAAGTTGATTTTTAATTAAGGCAAAAAAAGAGGTCAAGCATTCACTTTTCTGATAAAAACCTAGATAGAAATAGATAGAAAGAAAGCAAGTGAATAAAAATGCAAAACTAAAACTGAGAAGGATTCACTGCATGACACTTCATTGACTACTTGAAATACAGGAAAAGCTGTCCCAAAAGTAAAACCCTGACAAAAGAATTTCACAAGCCAGGCAGAGCAAATTTCAGTGCTGACAGGGTCTCATTCAAGTCATTATTCATACCCCATGAGTAACAGGACCATGCATTTTACATTATTTTATTTCACCTTCCTTTGCTTACACCTCCCACATACACACACACACACCAAAAGAGTAAATTAAATATCCTTTTCTTACTTATAAGATGAAGGTCGGCTACCAGGTTGAAGATGATGCATTAGTCTTATCTTCACTGCTAGCTGAAAGAATATCTAATTTAGGGAGGGCTGGCTTGCAAAGAAATGTAGGAAAGGATTGATTTCAATCATAAATCACAAATACCATGACTTGGTTTTGTAAGGCTGCAAGATGAGCACTGGGAAGTTTTAGGGAAAACAAAAACCTGAAGAAAATAACCAGCAACCAGCACTAGATATGACACCAACAATGAAAATGTCTGCTGCTAAGTTGTGCTGCTTTTTCTCTTTCACCTTTAGCTTTCTTATCCTCTTCCATGGTATCAAAGCCAAGGCTAACAAGCAGAGTAAGAACTTGCAAGTCAGGCATTCTATAGTCAAATTTGCACTTTCCAACATTAACCTCTCTGAAAGACCTCCAGGTACCTGCTCAAGGCACCACTGCTCCACACGGGAGGATTAAAAGGGCATCCAAAGAGACATTAATAAGTGGTACTAAAGATAGACACTGGCATTCTTGTTGGTCTAAAGATAATTCTGGCCTTCTTCCTGTCTCCAGCTTCTTGATTTCTGTGTCCACTCTCTCACAAAGCTATTCACCCCATCTTCTATTTCACTCATGCTCCTCTAGCATAAACATCCAGACTGTTTCTATCCTGCACAAAAATTCTTAACTGCCCAAGCTCCAGCAGGAGGGGACTCATCTGTAACTCCTATCGTCAAGAGATCAAGAGAGCTCGGCTCTTGCCAAACTTGCTCTAAAGAGGATTTGTGTGGCCTCCCATCACTAACCTCAGGCCTTGTTTCCCCAAGACATTCACTGGGAAATGGCCCTTTTCTCACAGTCAGGGCTCACTGCTACCTTACCCCACTGGGTAAGCAGAGCCAGGCCAGAGCCAGGCAGGCTGGAGAGGGGCAGGAGAGACTGAACCTCCTCGCCCAGCAGCTGCCAGGAGGAAAAGGCACACTGGAGCCTTGAGCCTTGCTCATGCCTTCCTCCAGCATGCTTAGCCTACAGTAACGAGTGTACACTTTACACATTATTACCAGGGAGAAAGACAGAGGATAAAGAACAAAGTAGAGTCAGTAATCTGTCTTTAGGCCTCCCTTTGCTCCTGAGAGAAGTTTTCAAGAATTCATTTTCTGTTGTGGGGGAAGGTCGGCAAGGAAGCAGCTGTTTTAGGAAACAGTAAGCACAAGGATGCATTTGAAATGTGACCGTGACCTACTCTGTGCTGCACATTTTGCAGGAAAATGCTTTTATCTGCTGCAGATTCACAGCTTTTAGCCCTTTCCTGAAAGAAGGGGTCTGTGACCCGTCTTTGAAATAGCTAAGCAGGAACTATTCTTTTCCTTTTAAAACACAGTTGAAAAGGGACATGATGAAACAGCACTGAATAAAATAGGAATCCTTGGAGCAGAACTGAAGCTATCCATCTATCACAGAGTGCCCTACCCATGAAGCCATGTTCTATTCTATTCTCTCACTGGCCTAGTGAATCCTGAGTTCATTGTTACACAGCAATCTAAATTCAACAGGATGGTTGATGAGCACTCCCCACGTTTATACCCCGGTGACCATGGACACCCAAACTTGGCAAGACAATGGGGCATGTGGGTCTCAACTCTGTAAGACAGGACAGAAAGGTGAACATATTTTTTTTTTCCAATTACAGGCTATGACATATAAAGGAAATGGTAGGGTGAAACGATCTTCCTTCTAAAGGAAAATGACACATCATACTGCATTTTGTCCAGTCTTTCCAGTTCACAAGGTACTTCACTAGCTGAAAATACTTTTGAGATTTAATTACAGGATTATCTAATTATTGGATCTAGAAAGCGAAGCTCATGGAACTCAAGTTAAGAATTCACTGTTACTTTAGCTTGGTATCTAGACAATGGTAAGTCTGAACTCTGGACAGAGGGTGAAGAAAGCTACTGCAGGATAATCAGTAACAGCTACTCTCTGAAAGCCAACAGCAGCCAAAGGGCCAGCATCCAGATCCTGACACAGAGAAGGAAAAGCATAAGTTCCTTGCATATTTAAGCTCACCAAAAAACCCAACCAACCAAAAAAAAGCCCACCCTGAAATAAGGAAACTCTACAATAAAAATGTCATGAGCAGTACAATTTTTAAGGTTCCTTATTAAATAAGTGTAGTCCACCAAGGCAAGGATCTGAAGTGTGGGTTCACTAGTCAATACATTAAGTAAAATTTTGGTTCAAAATTCCACTGAGAACAATACTCATTAAATGCTGTTCCCTACTGTAGATAGTTATGAAGTATCTTAATAGAGGAAAAAGCTATTAAATATTTCATCTTAAGAATACTTACCTGCTGTCTCATGGTCTACAGAAACAGACAGGAGAATTTTCCATGACAAATTTATCTCTCTGAAAAATAAGAACTGCCACAGATTTTTGGCTGAATTTTTTCCCACTTGTCTTTTTTGCCATTTCACTCCATATGCTCTGGAAGCATTTGCTGCCAGAGAGATAAAATATATTATTTACTGAACCAAACCAAAGGTTCATGTGATTTTATGTCCTTTTCTTGGTGGTAGTCAATATGAGTTACCTGACAGAAGAGGATAGGAGAGGTACAAGCAATTCTGACTAAAAATTTGGAATAGCAGGGTCAATTAAAAAATACTGGCTTAAGCACAGGATTAATATCTCCTGAAATATAATGATTTATAATCATTTAATCATTTAAATATTCTATCCCATTAATATTTGTCAGGTTTTCCAATTTCAGTTCTGATAATTGGGTAAAACTGAACCATTTCAGCTCATATATTTCTAAACAATATTTCACTCCTGTACTGCCTTACACTAGTTCACTAACACGAGGTAAACCAATTGAGAAACAGTCTGCTCTCCATCTGCTACCAACAAATGTGATCTAGGGCATTAATTAGATCCCCAGCTTTGACAAGGTTTTTTAAAAATAGTGTTAGAGAACTAATAACACTATTTTTTCCAGTTAAATTTAATTTGGCTCATGGTCTGGTCTAATACTCTAAACTCCCGTAACTACTGTCTGTGTTTGAAGAAAAAGACATTCATGAGTTTTCTGGTTTACAGCTGTCTGTCTACTGCAGTCTAGATTTCTAAAGTCAGATGCAAGCCCCTCATACTGCCTCCATTCTCCTTGATTGCTTTGCTCAGATATATTTCCCATTGACCACCACCCCAACACCCCTTTACACTTCCTAAACCAGAAATGAAGCATGGATTTGCAACACAAGCAGTAGGTCTTCATGCTGGTTGGCCCAACACAGGCAGATACACAGTTTCTGGATCCTGTTCAATACTAGTTATTGTGTAGGAGAACTAATTTCTTTCCACACTTAATTCCATTCGTCTGGAATTGTGAATAATCATGGCCTTGATTAGGTATTTTGTCATATAGGTTTTGATGAGATACATAGGATGGATATTTTACTAGCTCTGCGTCTGATCCCTTCAGCAGAAACAGCTCATCAGTTTAACTTATACTTTTCAGCAGAAAGAGCAGGATGAAATGTCAGGAGGCTGTCCTGGATTGTATGTGAAGTTTCTGACCTAATCCACTTTCATTTTTCCTTCTTCTCCCCTCTCCATCCAGTAAACTGGTTATCAGACTTGCATAACTGTTGAAAATTACAAATGCCTCTTCTATGAAGCACTATGAAAAATCATTGCATCACAAGCTTTACAAAGAGATGCTAAAAACTATATTTCATTAGAAGTGCATTAGGTGCTAAATGAATCTACAAAGCCATACTCAGAGACACCTATATTGCACATAGGGGGAATGAGATTATATAAAATTTGTGTCTGGCATCTGCTATTTAAATGGAACATTAATGTAATAGAAAGTATCTGCTTCTATCAGCAAGGCTACCATCATAAACTGTTCAGAGTAATCTCTCACTACTAATAGCACTTCACAGGAATCACCACAGACAGCACAGAAAATATATCCACTGTAGCAATATCCAGCAATATCCAAAGGATAGTTCTTTCTCTTCAACAAATTTAATGCAAAATTAGACAGGGCATTATTTAAAAGGTCAGCACTTAAATTTTATTCTAGATCTCAGAGCCTAAAAATATGAGGGTAGGATACCAATCTGATCTATATTTTCCATTTTATCTACAAAAAATTGAGAACTCACCAACACTTAAATCTGGTACTAAGTATATATGGAAGGAAGAAATGTTCTCAGGCATGGAGTGGGATTTCCCCCCCTTACATTAATGATATGGAAATTAAGTTATACTACATTAAGATGTGCAAATTAAATGGAAATTTCTAAGCCAAATCCTTAACTGGGGTAACTCAGATGTAGTTCAGACTTCAATAACACCAAATTAGCAATATGAACTACCAGGGAGTAAAAACAATCAAAGTAAGAAGGAAGAAATTACTTAGGTATGACATTTCCCTGACTAAAAAAAAATATCAGGTTTCAATTATTTTAGAAATAGCAAGGCTTCAAGTAGCAGTTTGCAAGATGCTTCTGAAAATGATGGTATTTGTTATTCTCCTCTTGTTTGAAAGAGCTTTTTTGTCTTGAGGTTTTGTTTTCCTCTTCTATCACTTCAAACCCCAACCTGAAAAATATGTGCTCTCTGTAGGGTTTCATTTAGATTTCATTAAGGGATGATAGATGAAGGCTTTTCAGACCACTCTGAGATTGGAATTCCTTTCTATATTCCTGTCTCCGTGTTTTAGTACAAGTCTGTGGACACTTCTTACTTAAAAACTCCTGTTACGTGTAACACTGACATTCCCCTTCATTTCTCACAGATAGCAGCTAACAAGATACTCTGAGTCTATTTCAACCCAATGAACAAGAGTATAGGAAATCTCCATAAAGTCATCAGAGGATTTACTTAGGGACTGGAAAATACAGATCAAAAAGCTTAACCACATTATAAAACTTGAACTTATCAAACCTTTCATCAGGACCATATCCCACTGGAAACAAGAAGACAAGTTGTTTTCAATCTTCCCTTTTTCTTCTTCGCATATAAAAATTAAAAAACATTTGCCATTAGGTTGAGATGGATCCTTGGAATTAAAAATTTAATCTAAGTCCTAGAGGACCTTAACATTTGTTTCCTAAAAGTAGCAAGAAGCTGGGGAGGGCCATGAGAGACAGAGAGCTCCCCAAGGCACTGGGCTCAGGGCCCTCTGGTAGCCTGTCCCCATCTCCTGGAGACGATTCTGCACGCGCAATTACAAATCCATTTTTAGGTAAATATGGCAAATCCGATGCAAGGACTGGGTGACAGAATTCACAGACTTTTTTTCTGTGTAGTGAACGGATCTAGCCCTCTGGGTATGCAAAGTTAGGAATTATGTAGGTTAGTACTGCAGCAACAGAAATCCCCTTGAGAATCTTCCCTCAATGCCTCAGTCCTGTGTTGCCTGAAGAAGGGCAAGGCTCAGGTTATTTCACAGAACAAAGCATGAGAAAAACAATCTCTTTTTTTTGCCACATAAATCACCACTGCCTAAGTCAAGAAGCAAATTGTACTCTCTAATTGCAGGTTGTCAGACACAAGTATGCTTCTCAGGTCAGTGTAATGAGGAGTGGTACTGACTAACTGATCTCACATCTAAAAACATGACTTACTGTCTCCTTTTCCTGACTTTGAGAAGACTGAAAAGCTTGTTAATCTTTGTCTTATTAATATGGCATGCTTTTTTAGAAGGATTTCAATTTTTCCAGCATATTTCTAGATTAGATTTCAAGACAACCATAAATCTGTATTAGAAAATTCCTTGAAGAACAGCTGAGGTTTGATCATACACAATGCTTTTGAGAAATGCTTAGCAGATTATGCTGCAAAATTTTCAAGGCCAAAATCAAATCTAATCTAATAAAAACCAATTCATTGTAGCTTCCTGGAGGGAAAGATAGGCAGCTGGTCCACTTACATGATGACTTTACTCTTTCTAGGAATTTCAGAAGTATGGATGTAACATAGAGATGCTTGCATTCCAAAGCCAGAGTGCTTGAAAAAGCCATTTATAATAAAATTTTAATAAACACATTTATTACTTAGGAACCTAAATTCCCATTTTGAAAGTGAGGTAGGCACTGAAAAGCTCAGCTGTTCTAAAAATCTAAGTGACTCAACACCATAATTCCCCAATTCTCATGCACATATCCAATGTGAATTAAGCTTTTTATTTTTAAGGTACAGAATTATTGCAAATGGCAGCTACTTTTTTACTTTTTTTTTTTCCTACCAATATTCAAGTAAATAAAGAGACTGTGTATACCATCTCCAGAATCTATTTTTTAAGTCTGAATCTGAAATTACTCCAGCTTGGAATTGGTTAAGGGCATTTTTTGTCATTCTTCCAATTTGAGCAAGACAGTTTCCATAGCTGTGTGCAGTTCATAGTAGACTTCTCAAAGAGCACCAAAACAAAACTAGAAACTACAACTGCTTATGGTGGAAATGTTTATATTAAGAAATAGTTTTAGGCAAATATTTTAAATAGTTATTTCCACCAGAAGGGATGGTGGTAATACATGTGTTTCCACCTCTTGCTAGCTGGGAAACAGAAAGAAAATTTAGTTTCCTTCTACAGACCCATTCTAGGTAGTCTGCCAAGATCTTAGCACAAAAGCCCCATTTCCCTGCTGCCAGCTAAGGGGGCTGCAAGTAAAACCATGCACCCAAACCCAATTTCCTTCCCTGCTCTCCTGGGTTATAAAAGGTGCAGTGTGCAGCCTCCTCAGCCTTCACATGGAGCTGTCTGTTGGGGACTTGCATTTCAATTTTGCTTTTCCCTAGCATCCGGAAATACCTTCAGTGCCTTAAATGGGTTAAAAGGACTTTCCATCAAATAATTATTTTTTAAAACTACCCTGACATTTTCTAACATTCAGCAGCCTGCTGAGTTTTGGAGATTATTATTATTTGGAGATTATTATTTATTTGAGCACAGATTTTCCTTTCTCTTAATTTTTGCACAATGCTTTGTACAATTATACCAATGGTCCTCTTCCTCTAGTCTGTAAGAGACTTGGGCCATCTGTGCCAGGGCTCTAAGAACTTATTATTCTAAAAGAAAAAAAACCCAATACCCTAAAGCACAAGATTTAAGGATCTAGCAGATCTCTAAGGATCTCCTTGAGACAATGACAGAAATACATTGGCTTACAGGAACCAGCCTGGCTCTATGAATTCTCATTTTGTTTCCAGACAGTATCTGATAACTTGTCTAGAAGAACTGCACTCATCTAACCTACATATACACTATGATAAACTAATACCAGCACTCTGGTATAGTTGTATTCAGTGATACAGTCATCTGTGACCTCGATTTGGAAGATGGAAATTTAGGATATAATGTTTGAAAACTCAACGGGATCACTCAAAGCACTGAATTACTTGAAGGGAAAAAAACCCCACAGTATGGGAATTTACACTTCTAAATAAATGTTGTTGAAGAATACTCCTGACAGCGAGTGTGGGGAAAAAAAAAAGAAATGGTTGTCAATAGTGTATTTTAAATCAATAAGCTGTTCCAGTATTGGAATTTGATGATGTTTGTGCCCTTTCTGACAATTAAGTGCCTGCCTGTGCTTGCTTTCCCTGATGAGAGTCTGTAATCTTTGCTGTTGTAGTATTTCAGGCTGCTGATCAAACTTCCTGGGGAGGACTGGACATACTTCTTTGAAATACACAGCAGGATTTCTCAAAAATGAACAAAAAAATTTACAGAGAACTCTCCTAGAAAACCAAAACTGAGAGAAAACTGGTTTTCTAGGAGTGATGTCCAGTTTTTACAAGGGTAAATGTATTCTGACACATGGGAAGTGCTCAGATAGGATTAAAATGGAGGGCAAAAAAAATAATCAAGTCCAGACAAGAGTCCACACACACATATGGTTCGCTCAAGTAAAAGTATTTGTCCTTTATTGTTTTATTCCCCCTAAGGTGTATCAAGCTTATACAATGGCAGGACAACTAACCCTGGTTCTTTGCCATGGTCTGTATTAGGAGATACGGGTATTACATTAATTTATTTGCAGAAAATTACTTGGTGAAAGTGCACATCAAAGCTTTCTGTCTCAGATGAAGGGCTGAAGGTTGGGGTAACAGAAAAGAGACTGGTGTTTTCTGAGCTCTCAGCTCTCCTGGAAACAGGTCCTATTCCATAAATGATGGCCAATGCTCACTCTTCAGGTAGAAGCATCTCCCTTCTCACCTGACAAATGTGACAAGATAACAGGGTTTGTATTAGAATTAGAATTAGAAATAGAATTAGAATTAATGAGAATTATTCATCATCCTTGAGCCACCTCAGGCCTCTAAAATACTTTAAACCAAATAGGAGTGTTTAGTTTTTCCCTGCAAAGGGTATTTAACTAAGAAAGAACATTCTCAGAAACCATTGTGAAGCAGTGGCACAGGCTGCCGAGGGAAGCAGCAGAGTCACCAAGCCTGGAGGTATTTATGGGGCTGATGGCTGGACTGGATGATCTCAAAGGGCTTTCCAAGGTGAAAAATTCCGAGGAAGTGGCAGCAGGAGCCGGACGTGTCCCACGGGAACAGCCCCTCACGGTGTCCATGGACAGTGTCCCACGGGAACAGCCCCTCACGGTGTCCATGGACAGTGTCCCACAGGAACAGCCCCTCACGGTGTCCATGGGCAGTATCCCACGGGAACAGCCCCTCACGGTGTCCATGGACAGTATCCCACGGGAACAGCCCCTCACGGTGTCCATGGGCAGTATCCCACGGGAACAGCCCCTCACGGTGTCCATGGACAGTGTCCCACGGGAACAGCCCCTCACGGTGTCCATGGACAGTGTCCCACAGGAACAGCCCCTCACGGTGTCCATGGACAGTGTCCCACAGGAACAGCCCCTCACGGTGTCCATGGACAGTATCCCACGGAACAGCCCCTCACGGTGTCCATGGACAGTGTCCCACGGGAACAGCCCCTCACGGTGTCCATGGACAGTGTCCCACGGGAACAGCCCCTCACGGTGTCCATGGACAGTGTCCCACAGGAACAGCCCCTCACGGTGTCCATGGCAGTATCCCACAGGAACAGCCCCTCACGGTGTCCATGGGCAGTATCCCACAGGAACAGCCCCTCACGGTGTCCATGGACAGTGTCCCACGGGAACAGCCCCTCACGGTGTCCATGGACAGTGTCCCACAGGAACAGCCCCTCACGGTGTCCATGGACAGTATCCCACAGGAACAGCCCCTCACGGTGTCCATGGGCAGTATCCCACAGGAACAGCCCCTCACGGTGTCCATGGACAGTGTCCCACTGGAAGCTCCTCACGGCGTCCCGGGCCGCTCCCGCCGCTCAGCCGAGCCCCGGCCCCGCTCGGGCGGGCGGGCAGCGCCCCCTGCCGGCTGCTGACGCCGCTCGCCGTCCCGGGGCGCTGAGCGCTGCTCGCTGCGCTCTCGGCGCTGCCGCTCCGCACCGCGCTGCCGCTCCGCACCGCGCTGCCGCTCCGCACCGCGCTGCCGCTCCGTACCGCGCTGCTCGCTGCGCTCTCGGCGCTGCCGCTCCGCACCGCGCTGCCGCTCCGCACCGCGCTGCCGCTCCGCACCGCGCTGCCGCTCCGCACCGCGCTGCCGCTCCGCACCGCGCTGCCGCTCCGCACCGCGCTGCCGCTCCGCACCGCGCTGCCGCTCCGCACCGCGCTGCCGCTCCGCACCGCGCTGCCGCTCCGTACCGCGCTGCCGCTCCGCACCGCGCTGCCGCTCCGTACCCGCGCTGCCGCTCCGCACCGCGCTGCCGCTCCGCACCGCGCTGCCGCTCCGCACCGCGCTGCCGCTCCGCACCGCGCTGCTTTCGGCCGGGATGGACTTCGTTTTGTGCTTAGTAGCTGTGGTTTGGATTCAGTATGAGGGTAATGCTAATAACACGGATGTGTGGTTGTTGCAAAGTAGGGCTTAGCGTAAGTCAAGGACTTGTCAGCGTCTCTTCGCAAGCAGCCAGCAGGGAGCACGGCCAGGACAGCTGACCCGAACTAGCCAAGGATGTTACACTCCATGCCTGCTATATAAACTGGGGAGTTATCTGCCACTGGGGCTGATTGTGGTTTGGGGATGGGTTTGGCATTGATCAGCAGGTGATAAGTACGGCTATTGTGCATCACTTGTCTTTCTTGTGTTTTATTTCTCTCTCTTCCCCATCCCCCTTTAATCACTATTTTTACTATTATTATCATTACATTATACATTGTATTTTACTTTGTTTCAGTTATTAAAGTGAACCCAATGCGTTCACTGCTTTTTTTCTAATTCTGCCCATCCAAGCAGGAGTGCGTGAGAATCCTTTGGTACTGTATCACCAGCTGAAGTTAAGCCATGACATCTGTGCACGCTTTCCTATGCCTGTGCCTGCTCTGTGTTTTCCAGCGGCTCCCAGAGCAGCGTGTCCACCACTACCTGCATGAGCACAGGTGCCTGTGCCAAGCTCGACAGTGTTCACCCATCCCAGGAGAGCTGGGTCAGCACCATGCTCAGGCACTCTCCTGCAAACGCTGTTTCCTCACTCCAGTGCTTTGCTAGCGAGGAGAGGAGTTTCAGTTTTGCCTGTTCTGTCTGTGTGGCCACAGCTGGGGTGCGGGCTGGGATCCTCGGCAGCTGGCCCAGTCCTACCACCCTGCCCAGGAGCAGGGGCAACCCCAGCCTTGGGCACCTCTGTGGGCATGGGGTGTGTAGCCTGGGGTTTTCCAGGCCTGTCATTCCTAAGTTTCTGAGTTCTGTTTCTTCGTGATGTTTTGGGTTTGGAAGCCGGTCCTCACAGCTTGAACATAAACATCACAAAGAAACAGAACTTAGAAACGACAGGCCTGGAAAACCCCAGACTACAGGGATGGGCTGAGGACATAGAACCACAGAATAGCTTGGACTGGATGAGACCTTAAAACTCATCTCATTCCAATGCCCTGCCATGGGCAGAGACATCTTCCACCAGACCAGGTTGCTCCAAGCCTCATTCAACCTTGCCTTGAGCACTTCCAGGGATGGAGCATCCACAACTCCTCCTCTGGCACAGGTTTCATCACCCTCATCCTAAAATAATGCACCATTTCTAGGCTGCTCTGGTGTCCAACCAAACCCAAAAATTAACATCTCATAATCAGAAGGTTTTAGCATTTGTTATCTCATCCACAAATTTACATTGAAAACACATTTTAGTAGTCACACATAAAGCTGTCAGTTTGTGTCCACCACAGATAGAATTTTTAACAAATTAACAAACAAAAACATGATTATAGGGTATAACTATGCGATTGGAACTTCAGAAATAGTCCCTTAATTAGTTTACTTAGGATGATATCAAGCACCTAAGAAATAATACAGTAAAAGAAGTATTTAAGTCATTGGAAGGTTTTAATTTTGGCAGGACTGCTTTCCCTTATAAAAAGAACAGAACAAATTTCCCAAAATGTTTAATGTCAGTACTTGCAGTTCTCCTTTCCCAACAGCAGGAGAAAAAAATATTGTCTAATGCCCAAAAATGACATCTGTTAAAAGTAAACTGTGCTAACAAGAATTAAAAGAACATCTAGTATAATTTATTCACTGAAATGTCCATAATAGACTAAATTTGCATAGTAAAATCTTTTCCTACCCAGTTTATATAATAAAGAAAATTACATTATTGATACTAGTGCTAAACCAGCTTTGCTTAGTAAATCAGACTCATGCTATGCTCAGCAGGTGGACACATTTCTGCAACATGTAGGGACTCTATCAGTCAGCCATCTGAGCACATCTTATCAGCACATTCATCCTTGCCATCTGATTTTAAGAGCATCACTATCAGTAGTCAGATCTAAAAGGTTGAGAAAGCAGTCAGATCACCAGAACACTCTTTTCTTATACAGCCTACCTCAGCCCTTGCCACAGATTTGAAACTGGTGCTGCAGGCAAAGAGCAGCAGAGTGAATTCAAGTAGAAGTCATCTTCCCAGAACAGCATTTGGAATATGACTTGAGGAGGCACATAGTAGAATCAACCAAATTAACATTTTCAGCATTATTGACACTACAAGATATATTACTCCCTGTTCAATTTAAAGAGATTCCCTGGGGAAATTTTTATGGGGTGATTACTTTATAGGCTGTTATTGAGTAGAGCCATTTGATGGCTTGTAGGGAATGTCTGAATAACAAAAGCCTTGATAGAAAGACATCAAGAGACCCCTGGTGACTGATCTGGATGGCATTGATTTGATTTTAGCATGATGCATTTAGTTTCCATTGTTAAAAGAACACAGCAGATTCATTTATAGAATGAATAGGAACTGTAGTGCTGTGACACAACCTAGAGCCCTGCACTGCACACAGCTCTTGCTCCAGTAAGCAATTTATTTCAGCAAGATTACTATGTACAGCTGGATTACCCTGAGAAGGAAGCACGAGGGCTGAACCCCACAGCTTCCACACTTGATACTCACAGAATCACTCCACTAATATATCGCAGTGGCTGTGAGGTGAGGAGAGGAGGAAACATGGAAAGGAAGATTTCTATCACCTTTAAGGTCATGAATAACCTTCTTCCAGCCCAAAAAAAAACCAGGGAACATAAGCAGGATGTAGAAACAATAGAAGCATTCTGGCAAATACAAGCACAGGGTGAATTAGAGTGAGGTAGTTATGCAATCTAAGAGGTAGTCTTGGTATTAAAATACAAAACACAAGGCAAGCTAACAAAACACAAGGTCAAGCACTGATAAGACCGAATCCATGTTTTTGCTAAGAAAAACAGAGAGGCTAGGACAATGGAGTCAGGAAAGACCATAAGTTTAATAAACTGACCCAAACACTAGAATATTTATAGAGCTGTGTACAGACATCAGCTTCCTTTAATATGCCAATAAAAAGAAATTTCAGAAAAGCAAAAGTGCATCAAGTTTTACAGGATTACATCAGCAGCAGCATTTGCTAATTGCCATAACCCCTAAGTCTCTCACTTAGATGTAGTTAATATTCAAAAATTGTATTGCTGCTGACAAAATAGCTGTCCCTTTCCAAAGAAAGTGTTGGTGAATACTCTTGTTACACCAAGAAACAGGTAATGGAGGGACTTTATCTACTCAGAGGTGCTTGCAATCAGCTTAACTGAAGCTTAAACTAAAAGCTGAAGACTTTTTTTTAGAAGGACTTAAATATGTCCTAAATAAAAGCCTCATGAAGTCAGAGTTATTTCAATTCAGATGAAACTCTCTCTGCTGGCAGGGCAGCAGCTAGACGTATTCTAGACTGAGAACTGCACTAAGATACTTTTCTACTGTGATTCAAAACACCCCTCTTCTCATGTCTTTATTTTCCACTCCCTAGTTCCCTGACAAACATAGAGTTGTGGCAACTTCGTTGATCATCTCTACTATTCCAACCTTCAATCACTGAGAACCTAATATATCACCATGTGAAGGAAGCAAAGAGGTTTTATTCAGTCTGTAAGCATATCAGGGCATATCAAATCTGAATTGTTGAATCCTAGATTTCACCTGTGGCTTAATGTGAATTGATCATTGATCCTGTATCTGTGCTACATAGTGGGCTTTGGCAAAAAAATTATGCCAGACAAATATTCAGATTATACAAACCAAAGGAAGATTTAAATCTCTTTCTCCAAGCACACAAAAGTCATTCATCAGGAATACCATTTGCCCACTGTTTTTGGACTCCATTCACACTTTGCTGTGTACAGCTGCTGTAATTATACTTATCCCTCTCTGTGTTATGTTTGCTAAAGTAATTTTTGGTAGTGTGTTGTAGTCATCCATAATTCACTTCTGCCATTCACACCTTCATGCCTGTGGGGCTGAAAAACACAGTTGGCTTTCAAATATACCAGATGAATGCCCAAACCAGTGGATTAGAGTCACTTTCCTTAATCTTGACTCTGTTACCGAGTCTGTAGAAGAAAGCATGTTTAATAGCAAGAGATTCCATGGGGTAGGAGATATTCTCAAGCAATACTTCTAGCTCATCATTTCTGATGATCTGATGTTTCTCTGTTGTCAGATTAAATATCTTTGTCGTTGCCTTACATAATTAACTTTGTGCCAATTCTCTCTCATTTTGGTCAGAATACAAGCAGTCATTTTCATAGAACAAAAAATCTCAAGAGCAGCAAATTTTTCAGTAAAAGAATCAACTTCAAATGATTAACATTAACTCTTGAAAATAAAGTTAGGCTCTCAGTTTGAATCATATGTCTGTTATTCCTGATCTGAATCAAAAAAAGTCAGTGACTGTGAATGTCTAAATGGTGGATAAAACACACATAAAAAATATTGTCGGGTGTTTCCCAAATGAGAGCTTTGTGCATCTTTCTAAGTAGTTTGTGTCCAGGAGGAGCAGTTCAAGGGAGCTCCCTGAGGTACTGCTGTGCAGCTCCATCCCTCCTGCACTGCTGTGTGCTGGGAGAGCCAAAAACAAGGCATGAATACTTCTTGGAAAGCATTTAACCATGGAGGAAAGGAAGAACACACTTCTTCACATTAAATTAAATCAAAATACCATGTTCCAGACCCTATCCACAGATGACTGCACCTAGCAAATTGGATGATCATTTTATGGTGAGCTGCAGCCATGGGCATCATATGGCAAGAAGTATCCTGCAGCCAAGGAGCAGCACTGAAGATGAGCATCACTGAAAGAATGATTGATTGCAAGCAAAGAAGAAAGAAATTACATAGGATAACATCTTCTTCTGGGGACAGTATTCTTCCTAGTGCTTTTAAAACCCAAGACAAAACCTCTGGAAATGTCAGAAGCTAATTTAAAAGAAATGAAAATTTTTTCTAACTTGTCATATCAAACCCTTAGAGAAAAGCACTTCTATTTATTATGTAATGCCTATAATGTCTAAAGATCTTCTCAATTATATTTGTTTTCCAGTTGATTCTCCTCATCTAAGAAAGAAATGCATTGCTATCTAAAAATTAATGCTTCTGACAAGAACAGCATTATAACAATAACAAAAAATCCTGATCCATTAACTTCAGAGCAAATTTTGTCTGAAAATGGGCAAACTGAACATTTTAAGATTAGGTCCATAGAATTTGCATCACCATTAGATTCAAATGGATAAATATTTTTTCCCTCTGAATGGTATCATACTTCCAAAAGGAACGTGCTGGGACCACAGGATGACAGGATCAGCAACAACCCACAGCAGTCTGATGTGAAACTTTTTCTATATTCAAATGTTAAATTTCAAATACTTGCAGGCAAAGAGACAAGGTGACATGAAGTAATTCCTCCTCCCCAGGGGTAAATGCTGGACAAACCAGGAGACTACTGTGACAGCACCTATCCCCTGAACCATCAATGTGTGCTTCAGAAAGCAGGAAATCTAGTTTTGCTAGGATGGAAAAGGGAGAATATGTGGCTCTGCAGGAAAAGCAGAAGACCAGAAGCAGGAAAACCTCTTTAATGTTATCATGCTCTCATATCCCTCTTAAGGGAAAAGCACTGAAATTCCAAGAAGAGGAAAATATTTTCTGAGCTAGCTGGGAAGAGAGTGACAAAAAAGCATAAAGGTAGGAGGGAAGGCCTGTTCAGGGAGGAATGGAAGGAAGGTGATACCAGGATCCAATGGAAGGGGAAGGGATCTGGAGGTGGGTAAGAAGAGCTAGGCAGCACCAGTGGGATGGGAAGAGAGAACAGAGGCAAAGAAGGCTCTGGGAAGTTGACTTACGTGTAAGAGGAATTCTTGGTTAAAAAAAAAGGTTTGGGATTCACTGACATAAAACACTGTGCATGATATGGTAGCAAACCTACAGGAATCATTATTCAGATTACAGATAATTTCACTCTATGTAGAAGTGTGAGACTGAAACAGGAAATGAACAAAACAAAAGCTGAAAAGTATGAAAGAAAATAGATAGAGAAATTGTTTTTCTTAGATCATATTTTTACATACAGAGAGGAAAACATTTTCATTCTGCAATATTAAGAAAAACAACTAAGGAAAAAAGTCTCAGTTAAAGGAAACTTTTAGATTAATATCTTGTTCTGTGGTCTGTCTTTCCTGTGAGCTTTCCTTATTCCAACTACACTGTCAACATCTAAATGTGTATTTTAGACATATATGTCTAACAAGCCCTAGCTATTTAGTGTGCCCATCACATATAAGAATCACTACCCTGCCAGCTGTGGTATCTAAGACTCATTTAGGCTCTGTACTGGGACATATTTTTATTTTAGCCTCTTTTCAGAAGAGAAGTCTTACTTCTGGTCATGTTGACAACACAGCAGGACAGCTGGAAGGTAGTCTAGGAGCAGAGCTGCTAAAGACCAAGGCTGGCTAGCCCACATCAGAGCACTGCCTTTTGAATTCACAAGACTGAAAAATTAGAAAAGAATTAGCAGGAGATCAGGTTAGATTTTTATATCTAGGTGACATTAAGTTGTACATGTAGTTCAGGCTCTAGGATAAGGAAGTACAAATGTAGGTAGGAAAGAATAACTAAGTTAAAGTCAGTTAAATACATCACTATTGTGGACTGTAACATTAAGGCAATTGTGATCCCCTTCCTCTTCATGGTTCCTGCTGGCTATTTGGCATTTTGAAACTGCAAAACAGGGCCCTAGCCAAGCCATTTGTTTGGATTTGGCTCACATGCGTCTACACCCTGCTGAAGCAACTTATTTCACTGGCAAATTGATAGCATCTTGAAATGTATTACTGGAAACAATTTGTTGCACAAAGCCAAACTCACTTGGCCAATTTCACAACATGTAATAAAATTGAGGACAGCCTCTGCACATTTTTTGTACAACTCACCCCAGACCCTATTTCCTGATACAGTCCTTGCCTGCTGGATAAGCAACTGCTGAGGTATATAGTGTAAAAATACAGAGTAATATTCCTGTGGTTAATAATTTTATCATTTAAACTTATATTGATGGATTATCACTGGACTCTTTCAATCAAATTAATTATGAGTATTGACAAGGGGAACTGTTCTGGAAGAGTAGTTGATGACAATGCTTATCCTATCACTGTCTGGGCCTGGTTTCTTATCTGCTTTAAAATCAGCCAGCGTTAGGAATCAGGTAAAGCTTCAAATCCAGCTGCTCACACACATGCATGCAGTCATGGTCACTGCACTTGGTGCAACACATTATCACAGCAAGGAACATAACTATGTGTCAAGAGTTTCTTGTGAGAGAAAAGCAATAGAAAGAACTACAAAATCCCAAGATCTAAAAACAATGAATGACACTAAGAAGAAAAAAAAAATAATGAAAGAATACAGGAGACATGTGAAATGTAAAAATGTAAAAGAAATGCCCATGAAGCAGCATAGGAGACTGACCATGCTTTAGGAAAGGACTGCATTAAGGTTGCTGGCCTTTGGAGGACAAAGCTCTCTTGTATGGTTTAGTAAGATGTACCACAGTAAAACAGTACTAATAATCAATACTCCACTATCAGATAAGACTGCTAAAGGATCAGTGTTAAGACTGATTAAAGCACATGCTGCAACTGCTGTTAACCCTGAAAACATATGTAGTTGCACTGTATTAGAGAATATGAGCCCCAATCTTGCAGCAAAGCAGCATCTTGCCAATTAATTCAGAACAAAGATTATTAGATGTCTGCAAAAAGCATAATAGCAGAAGGAATAAAAAAGACTTTAAGAATAAATTCTGGGGCATGCAGATAAAACAATGATGGACTCACAGAGCATTTGCATTTATTAAGGGATGCAGTAAGGAGATTCTAAAACACAGACAGAAATATTATTTTAAAATAATATATGTGCTCATAAATACAAGGTAAAAGAGAAATGCTCTGCCTGTTTCAGCTTCCATTTGAGCATGACAGGAAATGTGTGGGGCAGATATCAGTTTTACAGATAGAAACAGAGGGATGAAGCTGAACAACTTCATTACTTTGTGAAAGTACAAAGGAAATTAAGAAAAAAAGGCAAAATTAGGCAGGCCAAGGCAAAGTTAGCTGATGCAGATGGTGCCTCACTGGCTAATGATTGATAATAGCAGCAGTTACTGACAGTTTTAAAAAATGTCATTCCTTTTTAGTTCTCAATGTGTCAGACTCAGGAAAATTAAATCACACCAGAAGCCACAGACTTATTACTGAGAGGTCAACTTTTACAAAACTTTTCCTCAAAAGTTTTAGTAAGAGATTAAATAAGACTACTCCATTAACTTGAGTCAGACAAGTTTTAGGGGAACATTGGGCAAAAATGGCTAAGAGCTTTTGTACATAGAGACACCAAGAGACACAAGGCTTTGCTTCTATTTCCAACCATCACCTGGAAATCAAAATGCAAATGGCCCTCAATATTCTTATAATTCAATACTTCTACCAAAACACACAGATGTGCTTTGAACTGAAAAATGAAGTAGCATCATTTGCCTTAATTAATGTAGGAATGGTTCAGGGAAGCCAGTGTTACTCCTCCTATGTAATGTCACATTGACTCCTCTAATGCACCCTTTGGAACAGATGGGGCAGGGGATGAGTGAATTCTGAGCCAGAATCAGCCCATTACACTGACAAATCTTGACACTGCAGCTTCCTCAGTAACCCAGAGAAGAGCGTGAAGGAAAATGTGATCACTGACTCCTCGTGCAACTAACTGGTTTTAAAATTCCAGCCAAGAAGTGCTGTCTGTTTTATACTAGCTCATTTCTTGATCCATGCAGTTTAAAATTGTGAAGCCCAGACTGTCTCTGAGAAGTTGTATATGATTGTGCTGGAGAATAGTGAGAAACCTGAAGTTTGATCCAAGAAAATGAAGACTAGACTTAAAGTCCTAGCTTGGAAAAAAACAAAAAAACAACAGGAATTCTTGAAAAATAGACCTATTAATGTGCTTGCAGTACCACAGTTTGTGTACCAGATTAAACAAATTCTTTCCTTTACAATGCATTAGGCTATTAACAAGCATCTGCCTGTTCATCTTTATGTTTGAAGATAAGGATAAGGCCAGTAATCTCAAGCATTTGACAGGTACACCAATACCAGCTGTTTTAGCAGACTGACTTACCTGCAGATATAACCCAAAGGAAACCATCCAAAAGTATAGGATAAGTAACAAAATCAGCAATCAGGAGAAATCTTCAACAATTAAAGCACTAAGACTAGAGGATTTCAGAATTTCAGAAATTATACAATTAATAACTACCATAGTATCTTTCTGCCTCTTTTCACATCTGAAATCGTGTGAAAGAGTAGAACTTTTAAAATGAGAGAAATAAAAAATGACAAATGAGACTTTTCCTCCCTGTACTATGCAATTGAATGGATATCCAAGAGGGAATAGTTATAAGGCCCAACTAGTTTGTCTTCTGCTAAACAATACAATTTACAATTCATGAAAAGGACTGTATTATGGACAGTAGTAATGGTCTCAAGAAGAGAGATTTGACTCTTATTAGAGATAATGTCCTGTAATGTATCCAGACAATTGACAGGAAAGGAGAATTAAAATTCTGAAAGTCAGCCACTGAAAAAATATTCAAATGGCATATTGGCTCTACAGATATTACAGAATTATGTGCTGGCCTCTTTGTACCACTTTGGCTTTCCTACTTGAAGTCAGAGGTAAACAGCAGTAAAAGAAATTTTATTGATGGCACTGGTAGGCTTCTTAGAAAGGAGATGAATTACTTTATATTTTGGGAGCTTTTAGGTATTCTCCTGAAATTTTAAATATACATCCCTGCCAACTGACATTTTAATTTAATATTACATTTTTCTTATTTATCGCTTCTATTCTTTTTCACTTTGTTCCTCACAGACTCTGCTTTTTTCTGTTTAGAATCCATACACAAATTATTAGATTTTATTGATTTCATCCTACTATTCATACTTCTAATCCTAAAGTACTGATTTTTAGATATTTTTTTAATTTGTCACCTTAACTGTAACTGCAGGTTTTTCTTTATCTTGTACTTTTATAGAATATTTATCATTCAGTTCTGCTTTACTGTCTAAGTTATTAATGCACACTGAACTGAACTGATTTTGTTCATATTCTTGCTAGAGCAACTGAGTTCCCTGCCTCATTTCAACGCTCTTTCACACATCGGACTCAGTGACTTACTCTACAATCCTCTGTGCTAAAAAATAATTTAATCTGACTTAATTCAAACTAATTATCACGTTGGGATAATCAGCAGACAACAGATAAAAACCAAGTGAAGAAGCGTCGGGTACCAGCATCCCTAATGTCACAGGAGAAAAGACTATCACCACCAGAGCGCGCTAAACCCTGAGAAACCAAATTAACAGGACAAGGGGAAATAGCGATGATTTCACCAGAACGACAGAGAAATTTAGTGAGATGATGCAATTTCTTATCTTAAAATTGCAATTTAAGAGCCAGAACTGATAGAGTGGCCTTTTCCAACCCCTCCCTATTCGGTAATCTGTTCTGTGAGTGTACTCACATCAGCGAACAGCCCATCACAATTAAACACTGAACTGCTCACGTGTTGTTTAGCAGCACTTCAGCAAAATCAGTGCAACTATGTCCATGGCGACACGACGAGAGTGAAGTATCAATCCTCACACTTCGATAGTGAGCAGATTTTGTACATAATCAACCGCCCTTAAGAATCTCTCTATCAGCAAGAAAGAGATTAATTCTCTCGACTCCCCAAAACACATCAAAGTAATTTTTTCTTGGAGGGTTGTTTTGGTTTTTTTGTGTATTTGTTTTTGGTTGGTTGGTTTGGGTTCGTTTTGGTTTGGAGTTATTTTGGGGGGGTTGTTTTGTTTTGGGGGTCTTTTGGGTTTGGGGGCTGGTTTGTTTTTGAGTTTTGGGGAGAGATGGTTTTGTTGTTGTGGGGTTTTTTCGGAGGGTTGTTTGGTTTGGGGTTTTTTTCTTGTTGGGGGGTTTGAGGGGTGGGGTTGTTTCGGGGTGATGGGTGTTTTGGGGGGTGGAGGGTGGGCTGGTTTCTTTGAATCATGGCTTTAAGGAGGCTTTCACGGCAGCTGTAACCCGAGCAATCCGGCTAAGGGAGCGAGATTCCAGACGCACGGTGTGGGCTCCCGCAGGGGATCCCCGCTGCCGCTGCGGTCTCCGGGCGCTGCCCGCGCCCCAGCCCGGCCCTGCCCTGCCCTGGGGACACTGCAAAACCCCCGTGCTGCCTTTAGCTCTGCTACTGTCAGCGGGCAGGAACGCCGGCCAAGAAAAACGCCAATCTCTAAAGTCGTGTTTGTTTAGACACCACCGGTGCTTATGGCTGTCGGCGCCGCATTCTGCAATTTCAGCTGACTGAAAAGTGATGACGTAGGGAAAAAATTGCAGTGACTACAGATGAACTTCTGGCATAATTTGTGAAACTTTTTACTTCCTTTGAGAAGCGCTGGCACTCTGCCTCCCCTTAGCACAGCTCTGTGACACTCCCTTTCCGTTTCCTGATGGATTTAGGGCTGTGCTGTAGCGGGCACAAAGAATCAGCTGTCTCTCGATACACAAATTCACACGCCCACCGGCAAGCCTTGCTGTATTTCTGAGTGTCCAAGCAGCTGGATTTCCCCGAGGAACTGTGTGCGCCGGGAAGCGAGAGCCAGGTCTCAAACAGCCCCTGAGTAACCTGCAGGAAGAGTTTGTGGCAGACTGAAACACTGACAAGCTGCGACTTTCCTTGGGCTTTCCCTTTCGACAAGGGGCTATTACATTATGTTCTTTGCAGTGGCAAGCTCACGGTCCCTCCTCCATCCCTGCCACACCTACGGCAGCCCGCTGGCTGACATCAGGAGAGGCTGATCCTCTCCACTCACTAGCTGTCCTGTGGTCTCCCACGCTGCAAACGTGTTGAAACTTTAACAGATGTTATTGCCTGGTTGTGTTGGTTTAGCACAGCCTGGCTTTTGGTAGCAGGGGGACCACAGGGGTGGCTGCTGTGAGAAGCTGCTGGAAGCTTCCAGCATGTCCAGCAGAGCCAATCCCTGATGGCTCTGAGGATGGGCATGCTGCTGGCCAGGGCTGGGGTATTAGAGAGGTTGGTAACACCTCTGTGATGTCATATTTTAGAAGAAAATCAAAACAAAGTGGGGCACACACAGTTTTCTTCTAGCCAGGGAAGAGAGGAGGAGGTGAGAACATGTGAGGGAAACAACATGGAGACACCAAGGTCAGTGGAGAAGGAGGAGCAGGAGGTGCTCCAGGCCATTGTGATGACCATGGTGAAGCAGCTGTGACCCAGTAACCCATGGGGATCCACCCCCAGCCCTGGGGATCCAGGGGATGCACAGATCCACCCCCAGCCCTGGGGATCCAGGGGATGCACAGATCCAGCCCTGGGGATCCAGGGGATGCACAGATCCACCCCCAGTCCCTGGGGATTCAGGGGATGCACAGATCCAGCCCTGGGGATCCAGGGGATGCACAGATCCAGCCCCAGACCCTGGGGATCCAGGGGATGCACAGATCCCCCCAGCCCTGGGGATCCAGGGGATGCACAGATCCAGTCCCAGGGGATCCAGGGGATGCACAGATCCCCCCCAGCCCTGGGGATCCAGGGGATGCACAGATCCAGCCCTGGGATCCAGGGGATGCACAGATCCAGCCCCAGACCCTGGGGATCCAGGGGATGCACAGATCCAGCCCTGGGGATCCAGGGGATGCACAGATCCAGTCCCAGGGGATGCAGGGGATGCACAGATCCCCCCAGCCCTGGGGATCCAGGGGATGCACAGATCCAGCCCTGGGGATCCAGGGGATGCACAGATCCCCCCAGCCCTGGGGAGGTGCCCGTGCCGGGGCAGGGGATGCCTGCAGGGGCTGTGAGCCAGTGGCAGAGCCGGTGGGGAGGGGGCCCTGCTGCCAGGCTGGAGCAGCCTGTCCTGGGGGGCTGCACCCCAGGGAGAGAGACCCACACCACAGCAGTTTGGGCAGGGCTGCTGCTCGTGAGATTGGAACCATGTTGGTGAGGTTCATCGAGAATTGCCCCTCCTGGGAGAGACCCCAGGGTCTCACAGGGGAAGGACTGCTCTCCCTGAGCAGTAGAAGACCTCAAGTGATGAACTGATCCAAACGCCCCTGCCTTGTCTCCCTGTGCTGTCAGTGGGAAGGAGGGGGGGAAAAATAGCTGGTTTAAGGCCTTATTTAACTTCTCATTATCCTTCTCTGTTTTGTTAGTAATAAATTAACTTTGTATCTCTAAGTTGAGGCTTTGCCTTTGGAGTGTTTCCTTCAGGTCCTTATCTCAGCTCATGAAGCCTTCATTCATTTTTTTTCTCTCCTCTGCCCAGACTCCCCAGTGGTAGGGGAGGGCAAGCAAGCAACGTTTGTGGGTGCCTGGTGTTGGGCCAGTGTCAAACCATGACAGTTTCTTGTTGGTGAATGGGCATTGATTCTGCTACCTCTCACAAAAAATTCAGGTTATATTTTCAAAGGTGCTTCAGTGCCAAAAATTTTAGAAAAACCTGTAAATGGAATTTTTAGAGTTGGCATCTCAACTTGTATGTTAGGATTTCTTTTGAACAGCCTTGGGGTATCTACCTAAGACAACAATAGGCACTGAGATATCTTTGAAATCTTGTCCTCCAATCCCACCAATTTTCTGTGTTTAGATATATTTTTTTTTTTTTCTTTTAAATATGAAGGCTTAAAAATCAGTTGCATGGCTTGGAAAAGGCCAATCAGTGAAAAGGAAGACTTCAGAGCAGATACAAACTACCTGCTCCCCTTTATCACAAACAAAGGGTTACCCTTTATCACCGAATATTCTAAATATATTCACTGCCAGCAATTTTGGTGATGCTTGCTATATTTGTCCCCAGCCTTCTAGGTATTTTATTATTTTTTGGTTTATGTATGCATTGTATTCGAAATAGTGAACTCCAAAAGCAGAAATATTATGGGGTACCTGGCTACTGTATTAGTATTTTAGGAATAAAATGGTTCTGCCATTGTGTGGTTCACCATCTCTTCCTTTATTTTGGCCTTACCTGTTGCTTGCATTGATTTATGCAACAGAAAGCCCCCAAAACCCCAAACTGAGAGCATGATCACTTGGTTTAATAGGCTGACATAAGTATTGCATCACCTTATCAGCATTCCTTATTCAGAGTGAAACTGGAAGGTGGGAGGGAAAAAATGCCCTTGGAAGGAAGTGTGGTCCTCGATCACTTGGGCAAACTGTGACACCACCGAGTCAGCCAATGGCTGGTTCAACTCTGAATATGCAAGAAAATTCAACAGTGGGTATTGCATAGCCCTCCTGCGTGCCCCACAGACACCTCATTCGGGAAGAGCATCCTGCTGTCCCATCCCTACCGCAGGCCACTGTGTAATTTGCACAAACTCAGTGCCTCGACACACTATCAGCCTGTGCAATTACAGGGGACATGAGAGTCTTTTTTGGCAACCTGGCTGAGGCACTGACACAGCTTTAGGTGTGTTTTGCTTCGCTGCTGGGTGGAGCTGGGAACATCGAGCGTGCAATTAGGAGGAAAACTGGGCAATGGCTGGGGCGGTTCTTGCTGTTTGTGGCTCTTGTTGAATAGCAACTCTAACTGCATCTTCTGCGGGCATAAAAGCATTTATCCAAGATGTGTGGTGCTAGGAGGAAATTAAAGGCTTAGAAGTACAGCTCTTAGAGCCTTATGACCTGGTGCACTATATGCAGTCACAAGCAGTTTCAGGGCATCTTTTGGTGTGCCAAGCCCATCCTCTTTATTCCCACCATCCTCTATTGGGACATGAAAATCCCGACTGAACCTTTTAGGCTTTGGAGAGCAACCAGACACATTTTTAGGTCTTGATCCTGACTAAAAATATACTTCTTGAAGCAGTTATGTTGTACAAATAAAGGCTTGGTACAGTATGTAGATCTGAAAGCCCAGCAACTCATCTGACTGGCTCGATTAATTTTTTATTAAAAATTCCATGAATTCTTATTGGTCGTGAAAGTGCTGTTGTGTTACAGTTGCCTAAGTAACAAAAGTCACTGTCAGTTTGGTGCCTAAAACGGTTACTCAGGTAGTAGAAGATGACTATACAAAAAGTTAATTTGAATGAAAGGCTGAGCTTATATTAATGAACAAAAAATATTATATATATTATATATATTTTTATATATAGTATATTATATATGTTTATATAATATATATTTATAAAGTGTGGGTAAATGTATATGTATATGTATGTATGTATATATATACATATATACTGAACAAAGACGGCTGGAAGGTGTCTCAGATGACTGAAGGAAGCGCAAGAAGCTAGGGCTGATAGAGACATGGCAATGGTACAATGGTAGCAGCTCCAGGAGCAGGGGCAGCAGCTGTGAAAGGAGCCTCGCGAGTTACGAGTTTAATTTCGTCATAGCAGCTTATATGGCTGTGAGTTTGGGGTTTGTGATAAGAACAGCGTTGATAACAGGCTGTTTCACACACCGCCGAGCCAGCAGCGCTGGCGCAGCGTCCAGCGGCGTTCTGCTCCCGCAGAGGGGACACAGCCGAGCCCGTATGGCTCGATCACGGGCCCTGCTCGGGCACACCGCCGGATTGCGGGGCTGTCCCGGCCCCTGGGGATGTGCCTTGCAGGCTACGCTCCCTCGCTCGGCCGCCGGGGCGGTCCCGGTCGGGCTGTCCCGGTGGGCCCGTTCCCCAGCCCGTTCCCCCCGCCCGGGCACTGGGGATGTGTCTTGCGGGCCGTCCCCCCCAGCCTGTTCCCCCCAGCCCATTCCCCCTAACCCGTTCCCCCAGTCCGTCCCCCCAGCCCGTCTCCCAGTCCGTTCCCCCCAGCCCGTTCCCCCCAGCCCGTCCCCCAGCCCGTTCCCCCAGCCCGTCTCCCAGTCCGTTCCCCCCAGCCCGTTCCCCCCAGCCCGTCTCCCAGTCCGTTCCCCCTAGCCCGTTCCCCCCAGCCCGTCTCCCAGCCCGTTCCCCTTCCCCCGGCTCGTTCCCCGCCGTTCTCCCCGCCCCGCTATTCCCCGCCGTTCCCCGCCCCGCCGTTCCCCGCTATTCTCCCCCGCTCCCCCAGCCCGTTCTCCCCGCCCCGCCGTTCTCCCCCATTCTCCCCGCCCCGCCGTTCCCCCGGCCCGTTCTCCCCGCCCCCGCCGTTCCCCGCCGCTCTCCCCCGCTCCCCCGCCCGTTCTCCCCGCCCCGCCGTTCCCCGCCGCTCTCCCCCGTTCCCCCAGCCCGCTCTCCCCGCCCCGCCGTTCCCCGCCGTTCCCCGCTGCTCTCCCCCGTTCCCCCGGCCCGCTCTCCCCGCCCCGCCGTTCCCCGCCGTTCCCCGCCGCTCTCCCCCCGTTCCCCCAGCCCGCTCTCCCCGCCCCGCCGTTCCCCGCCGTTCCCCGCCGCTCTCCCCCGTTCCCCGGCCCGCTCTCCCCGCCCCGCCGTTCCCCGCCGTTCCCCGCTGCTCTCCCCCGTTCCCCCGGCCCGCTCTCCCCGCCCCGCCGTTCCCCGCTGTTCCCCCCCCGCCGTTCCCCGCTGTTCTCCCCCGTTCCCCCAGCCCGTTCTCCCCGCCCCGCCGTTCCCCGCTCTTCTCCCCCGCTCCCCCAGCCCGCTCTCCCCGCCCCGCCGTTCCCCGCCGCTCTCCCCCGTTCCCCCAGCCCGCTCTCCCCGCCCCGCCGTTCCCCGCCGTTCCCCGCTGCTCTCCCCCGTTCCCCCAGCCCGCTCTCCCCGCCCCGCCGTTCCCCGCCGTTCCCCGCTGTTCTCCCCCGTTCCCCCGGCCCGCTCTCCCCGCCCCGCCGTTCCCCGCCGTTCCCCCGCCCCGGGCAGTGCGCATGCATGGGGCGGCCGCTCCCTGAGTCACCGCTCCGCTGCGCTCCCCGGCAGCGCCCGAGCCGCGGCCACCATGAACCGCCTGGGCAAGAGAGCCAACGAGACCCTCATCGAGATGGCCCTGTCGGCCGACGGTAGGGGAGCGGGCACGGGGTCGCGGCTCGGCTCCGCCCCGGGTAGCGAGCGCTTCCTGCCCGCCGGGGACTCCGGGCCCCGTGGAAGCGGCGCGGGTGGGAGGCGGCGGAGGCGAGCGGAGGGCGGGGGTCTGGGGGCTCTGGGGGCTCTGGTTCCTGCCCAGGGTCTGCAGACCGGCGTCTGTGAGATGGGGCTGATCCCGGGTCAATCCTGACCCCGCCTGCATCGAGCTTTGGATCCTTCGGCTTCCACTCGAGAAGAACAAAAGCCCTTTTCCATGAGCACGATCCAGCTACGATTAGGTCTTTATAATCCCCAAATAAACCTTGAAAATGAAGGTTCTCATATCAGCACCCTGCCAAGAGCGAAAACCGGAGGATCCGCTAGATTTTTCTCTCAAAAGCCCCGGCGGATACCGCGGTCCCTCTGCCGGGCAGCGAACTCCGAGGCTGCGGCCGGGCTGGGGCTGCCCAGGAGCTGGGCTGGCCCTTTAGGGGGGCTCAGAGCCCCCCGGGTCACTCGCTGGCACGGCGAGAGCATCCTGCTTCCCCTCGCCCCGTGCCCGGCTCACCTTCCATAGACCCTGCCGCCAGTGGGTTTGTGTCGGGGCTTTGCTTTTTTTGCTCTAGCCATGTTACAGTTTCCACTTCATGTCGGTGTGGTATGTCACTATTTATAATAAATGTGGTCATATTAGGATTTTGCAAAATAACGTGACGCAAGTGTGTGTTTATCAGCACCTCACCTGGCAACGTGAATCAACAGTCAGATGTAAGAGGGCATGTTGACATTTTCAGAATGAGACTAATTAGGTTTTTATTAAAAAAAGGAAAATGCTGACCTAGAAAAGTTTCTCGTTTGGGAATAATGCTTTGCTGTCAGTCCTAGTAGTGAAAATCTTAAAGCAGGATTTAAGTGGCTATCTTAAAGCACTAAGTCCCTGTGTTGGCTTCTCAGGTTATCTATTCTTCACAGCTTGACTACACTGTCTCTTTTAGAAACATTTTAAACACCTTGAGCATTAGTGGAGAATCACGATTTTCAAAATATTTGGTAGTCTTGTTTCAGCGAGGTTTGATGGATATTGCCTGTGAAATGATCCCCGAGAAGCTCTTCATAGTGCCAGCAGGGAGGGGTGTCCAGCCGTGGGGAGGCAGCAAGTGTCAGACGAAGGTTTGCCCTCTCCGGGAAGGCTGGTGGAGCTGGCAGGCTGCTTAGGAACCCGAGCAGATGGATATTACAGCCTCTTGGCCAGCGATCCTGTTCCAAAGGGGATGTGAGAGACCTGAGTCATCGCCCATCCCACTGCCTGGGAGCAGTGAAAAGCTGGGACTGGGCTGCTCTCTCCATGGGTAGTTCTTCTGAAGTACCTTGAGACTAAAAAATATTTACAGAACACACCAAATGTTCCCATTTAGGGAATGATCCTATGAAGTCAGATTTGTAAACTTAATTCCACAGTACTCAGTTTTCCCATGAGCCTCGTGGGGTTTTTATAGTCATAAATTGCGAATATAAGGAGATTTGAGGGGGTTTGGTGTCCAAGGATGGTTAAGGAAGGATTTGCCATGTAGTAGCACATAACTCTCCAGGCAGAAACAATTCACTTCAATTTTGTTAGTTAACCACTTCTCTAAAACAGAAACAAATTGAATGTAGGGCAAAGTGAGGTGGCTTTTTAACGTTTATGTTCGTTGTCCAAAAGTCTCTTAAGGTTAAAACCCCCCCAAAACTTCCTTAAATTGTTGCTTAGAAAGGTTAATGGTATACATATACTGCCAGCAGGGCTTCTTAGAGATCTAAACATATTCTTTGTGCCTTAAGGAAAAACCTCCTAAGGCTCTAGATGTCTAATGTGTACAGGCAGGGCCTGTGTAAGTCAATAGGCAGGGAAAAAGCATCTGCTGCTTATTTTCTTAAAGGCATGTTTTATTTGGATAGTATGTGTGTATTTAATTCTGGTTTACTACTGCTTTTCATTAAACTTTAAAGTTGGGAAATAGGTTATTGGGAAGCAATTTTGTCTACCCAGCAGCAGAAAGTTTAACTTGCCTATTTAGAGCCTGTGTGCCAAAACCCTTACCTTGAGGGAAGCTTCCTGGCTTCCTGCTGAATTACATCTGTGTGAGGTAAAAAATTCCATTTTTGTGTGTGTGATTTTGCTTTCTGTTGGAAGGTGTGTGTCATTTACCCCAAATATTAAGTGTAAGAAAACTGAACTTGCAAAATTGGAATGTAAGTATCAGAGGAAGAAGACTGCAATATGTTGCTAGGATTATTTATGTCTACGTTCACTTTCAGTAGCTTTTTTTTTTCCCCCAGCATGTTAATGCTACAGTATCTGTGTTGTGGGATATATCCCAATCCTGCCAGTTTTCTGGAAGTTTGCTGTTGGCTCCCTGCCATGATTTGAAGTATGCTGCCTTTATACATGTGGCTCCTCTTCCAGAACTTCCAGGAGCCTGGTTTACACTCAAAGGGCTTTAAGTGATCTAAATTCAAATACTTCCTTAGGTTGGTTGTCATCCTGCTTGCTTCCCTCTGAAAGAGGTGGAAAAACATCAGGGAAAGCCCATGGCGTGACTTGCAAATGGTGCTTGTGCCAGTGCCTCGGCATTCAGGGCCAAATCCTGCTGTCATTTAATAAAGTGATACTGCACTTATTTAATCAGAATTCATACCAGTAACATAAAGTGCAGGCCTCTGTTCCAAACTACATCTGTCTCTAATTACTGTCGCAATGTATGTAGTAATTTCTGATCTATTTGTGGAAACGTTGAATGGCATATCATGTTCCCACAGGCTAAACCAAAGGGCTTGTTAAGAGGAAAGCTGTTCAGATGTTTATTCCTAGGTAATGAAATAAAAGCTCCAAGAAATTTAGACATAGTTCATAATATAAAAGACAGGGGAGAAAATACTCTCTTAGCCCAACCACTGTCTGGTTTCTGAGTGGAATTTCTTTACTGGCTGCCATGTGTCACTGTGGGCACACAGTGTAAATACAGGTTGGTTATTGGAAGCTAAACCTCCTTCTAACAGAAAACTTCTGTTTGTAGTGGGAAACCCTGCTTTTGGGAACTCATCCCAACAGCTTGTATCATATCACTGTATAGCTGTGGTGCTTTTAATGCAAAAATGAAAACATCATGCCCGTTCTACTGCAGCTGTTAAATATGGATTTTTCTCCAAAGATTGTGTCAATTAAAAAAAATTGCTCTTGGACAATTTTCATTTTAGGTGAGAACCCTGCATATGAGATTAAACTCTCTGTCTGCAGTTCAGTGAGTAGCAAAGGGAGGATTAAGTCCCCTGCATGCTATTTGAATCCAGTAGCAATTATGTGGGATATTCATGCCGCATTTTGGGAAGCAAGGATAAATATGAAATACAGCTGGATTCATGGAATCATTAAGGTTGAAAAAAAGCTCTAAGATCCTTCAGGTGCAGAACTGAGTGAGGGTCCTGCCATCACAGGTGAAAGTGTTTTAGTCTCTTTGTTACAAGGGGCCTACAATTTTGCCTTCTGTCTCAGAATATGAAAGAAAATGCAGCTGTCTCTCCCTCAACAATTCCTGGAGGAATGGTTTGACTCAGCTGGAGGGCAGAGATTCTGGATTGTGAATGCCAAATAAACACAAGAAAGCCACCAGCATCTCTTCTGGTGTAAGGCAGAGTGATATTCTCACAGTGATTCTCTCTCCATTGGTTTGCTGCTAAGGCAGTGCCTGGTGTGCTCTGCTCTTCTGAGGTGTTCCCTACAGAAATGGACTGATAACTGTATGATAAAATTGAAATACACTTTAACCTTTATGTACAAAGACTTAATAATCGCTGTGGTACAAGGAACACTAGGATAAGATAAAAGGGTACTGCTGAAAATGTCCTTTTAAGTCTGTGCTTGAGAACTGTTGGCATATAATTTGTAAAAAACCCACAAACAAACAAAACACCAAGAAACCAGGTATCACTGTCTTCAGGTTTAGTATCTTTAAAGCAATGAGTTGCATATGCACATGGAGGAGACAAATAGTCATCTAACCTAAACAGGTCATGGAGAAGGTATAGGTAATGTAAAAACGTGATCAGATGTTAAGAGGTAAGGTGACCATGCAGTGAACTTTTGCACTAGTTTTTATTGTGATCTGGAAATTGAACCAAATAGCAATGTAATTACCAGGTTGTATTTTCTTATCTAGCAGTGATTTTATTATATTTGGTGATAAGCTTTCCACGTGCATACATGTAGAAGTGCAGAAAGGGGAAGGAAGGTTCTTGTGTCGTATTGCTAGGGATAGTTCTTGCACTTATAACACCGTGGTGGAAGGATTTACTGTTATTTCTTATGTGCTAAAGCTGAATAACATGTCAGGAATTATTTCTAGATTAAACATTGTGTGTGTAGTTACACATTGTGTAACATTGTGTATTTTGTTATAACAACTATAACATTTTGTGTTAGATTGAGCACTGGGGGAGGAGCTGAGTCTGTCGGGATTCCTTTGCTTGGATTTTGCTGTATGGATGTGTTTTTCCTTGAAACCTAAAGGTGTTAAAGCTGTGCTGTTCATGCCTTTGTTCACCAGTGGCTCTCAGTGAGGACCAGTAGATGTGGTGAAGTTCCACACACCTTTTTTTAGGAAGTGAGTTTATCTTTGCACGAAAGGCAGGTCTTCTAACTGGAAATCCCAAGGGATTCTCGTCTTTTCCACCAGGCTCACAAGGGTAAATATGAAATTTGAGGCCTTTGGCAAGATAGCAGAACCCCAGCAAACCATGTGGGTAGGACTCATGATGGAGATGGTTGTCCTTTCATTTTCTGTACTAGCCCTCAATTAGAAAGAGCCCCGTGGTTTGTTATTCAGAGGAGTTGTCTTAACTGTTGGGTGGAAAATCAGAAAGTCTATGTTTGCACAATTTATAGTGTGCTAAAAATACACCATGCCAAGTAATGGCTAGCAGATGTGGTTTTCAGGCCAATTGGTTCTTCAAACCACTTTGCCTACTTCAAATCTGTTAATTGATTGGTGCTTACATAAAAAAGTTTAGGTAATGGAAACCATGGCCCATTGCCCTGATCACCCTCTTGGTTGATAGAAGCAGTTTCTCTTTGGGATCAGTATAGGAATTCCAAAGTTGTTCCATAATTTTTAAAGTAATTCAGACAAAAATGCCAATTCTTGCAAATCTTGCGTTTGTTTATAAAAAGTCTTCCTATACTGGTTTATTTGTATGTTGTGTAATGTGAGAGAATTAAATACTTGGTGAATACAGTAGCAAAATTTCTAATGGTGTATTTCATTGTAAGCATAACTGAAAAAGTGTTGAGTGAGGTAGATCATAAAGAACCAGAAGGAACAAAAATTTGCAGATTAAATTTGCCATCAGAAATTAAACGTCTGGATAGCATGAAACTGAGGAACACCACCAGAGGACAGGAAATTGGAGGCAATTTTAAAAGAAAATATATTGCTATTTTTGCATCATTAATTTCCTAGTGTATATATCACTTTTCATTTACAACATCTGTAGAAGATCTCTCATGCAAGGGTAGGAATGTAATGAGTGTGCACAGAATGAGTAGTGCATTGGGTCCTCCACTACTTTTGGACTCTTGTGTGTTGCAGACACGGAAAGAAACGAGACTGTTGCCTAAGGGTTTCATCAGTGATTTCAGAGGAAGCTGGAGAACTGCATTCCTGAGTGGTGCTGTGAGCTCTTTGTGTGTCTCTGGGCACTCTAGGAGAGTCAGTCTGTGCCCAGCACTTCATGGAGTGTTTGTGGTTTCATTGGGCTGTAATGGGAAACATTCCTGCAGTTTCCTCTTCACCTTACCTTGGAGGAGAGCTGGGAGCACCTGGCACTTTCCTGAGTGTGCAGGGCCATTGCTGGAGCTGTTTGCCTGCCTCTGCAGTCCGATAGTGCTGATGAAATCTGGCCCTGAACACATAAATACTCTTAAGGGCAAACCAGCACTTCCCTGGTGCTTCATGCACACACATGTCAGAACTCCTGCAGTCTGGCGTTTCTCTTCTGCTGAGATCTATTTGTCATTCTAGTCCCTCTTACTTGCATGCATGTAAATGCTGTGCAGTTTAAAAATACCTGACTTTGTCCAGCTATTCCTAGTCTGCGCTTTCTTTCTCATCTGCGTTTGAACCTGTTAATCAGTTTGTGTGTGTCATTGTGCACAACAGTGATTCCTGGAAGCTCTCAGTGCCCACTGCATGCTTTGAGTCTTTGCTGTGCTGGCACATAAAATACAGTGATGGATGTTGCCTGAATTGCATTAAAATGCCATTTAAGTTTTGTGTTACAACACCATGCTTGTGGGTTTTTCTGCTAAAACCAGATTTGCGCAACTTCTCGTTTTATTTAATGTATTCCCTTTTTTGCTATCCCAGTGGCCTTTAATCAAAAGGGGAGGTGGTTTTGTGGTTCTTTAAAAGGTAGGCAGCTGAGGGTGAATGTCCCATTCTGATTTAAAATATCCAGGTACTATACTAGAGATTGGGACCAGGAGTGTGTGTCTTTTCCAAATGCTGAATGAAATTTTCTTACTGTTATGAACAGATTTCCAAATATATATGCCGATATAAAAGAATTATTTTTCTTACTTCGGATGTGTTGATAAATACTTGTTCTCTGGAAATACTTCTTTAATAATAAAACACATGAAGAAAATTAATATATCAGTGAAGCAGCCTATATTTGAACACAATCTTCTTTTTGAGGGACTAATAAAATTCCTTTAAAATATTCCCAGTAGATTTTCTTGGCTTCACTGAGAATGTTTTAATTGTTAAATAGTTTTAAATTTTTAGAAGCATCTCTGTGTGTGCACTTCAGACATCATCTTAAGATTGACCCTTTGGCTCAGCAGCACAGTTATGACTCTTCAGACAATGACAGCTGGAATAATAACCTAATTTTGCTTTCTCGGAAGTCAGCTAGGTGGGTGTGCAATTCCCAGTGGCAGCTCCATCCAGCTCTGGGGGATATGATCAGTATGTGCATAAGTTTGGTTGATAAGTCATTGTAAGGCTGCTTTCCTTAGATATGGAAGCACTTGCAATGGTCATTACGATGCTTGCATGGAAGGAGTGACTCATTTCTCTTTCCTGTCAGCCAGGCCTGGTGATCAAATAATGGCAGGGGGTTTATTAAGCTGGTAACTTCAAGACATCTAGGAATAACATTTTCTTTCATAGCATGTTAAAGAGAAATACTGGGAGTTTTCTTCATAGTACAAAGTAGCTACTTCGTAACAACTGCTGCATAAGTTTCATGATTTGTTAGGATTGTTGTTGGTTTATTCGTTTGTTTTCATTTCACCATCAAAATTTTGCTCTAGGGATAGGCATGTGTGCAAAGTAATATGCCAGTGTGTCAGACATATGTAGAACAGTGTCAGTGGTCTGAAAGCTCCTTGCTTGGTTTTGTTGGATGAAAAGGATGCTGTTATTGTGTCTAAGAAAATTGTGGAAATAATTGAAAGCAGTATCTTGGAAACAATACTGAAATAGCAGAATCAGTAGTAATACTGTCTTAATGCAGTTTATCAACACCCACATGAGAATCCTGTCTGTGGCTTTTCCTTTGGAATAGCTCTGTCAGAGGTCTTAGGAGTGCAAATGCAGATGATTTTGTAGTTTTAGTAGCAAAACAAATTTTGATCCCTATCAATGTCTCTTCATCTGCTGCCTGATTTTGGAAACACCTAGTATGTAAATGTTTTTAGTGGTATAAACAATCTGTCAAGAGCTGTACTTGGTGCAGATGAATCAGGGTTATAGAAGCTGGAAGAAAGGAAAGCTTTAAAGCCTTCTCTCACTGTTTTGTGATGCATACTTGCTCTGAACTGTGCCAGACTGCAGCATCTGCACACCCCCTGCACCGTGCCCAGCTGTATCTCAAGTGCAGCATCATCTGCCAAGCTTTTTTCTTTGCCACCTCCCAGCAGACTTGGATTTGCTGATGGTGCTGAAGTAAATGGATAGTCATCTTCCAGGGAAATTGTGGATTAAGGGTGAGAGCATCTGTGACTGTGCTAGTAATTTAAAAAGCCAAGGATTTTTTCATTGGCTTTTGAAGATGAGTAGCACTGTCCAGCCACACCTGTATGGCTAAAATCCCTTCTCTCCCTAGCAAGGCAGACTTCTCCATACAGTTTTGAAGTCCAGGCTCCAGTGTCCTCCAGAGTGTGCTTCTCCATCTAAGAGAGTGCTGGAAGCTGAAACATTCGTGTCTCCAGTGTGCTTCTCCCTTAAAGTGCTGGGAACTGAACCATTCTTTAAAGTGAACTATCTCAGTGCACCAATAGTTGAGAGCAGCCCAGTGCTTAGGTCAATCACTGGCTTTTCCTTCCCTAGCTGAGGCACCACTGCTGTGGCCAGGCCATGACCACTGCCAGGTTGCATTTCTCCCAGGGAATGTGCAGTTCTCTTTTTGGCACTGCTTGCCTTGCTGCAGCTATTATCAAGAAATATCAGAAAACAGGGTCTGTGGGAGGGAGGCCTTGGGTTACAATGCCATCATTACTTTTTTGCAGCAGCACTGAACACATGTACTTTTACCTTTTCCTAACTCATCAGTTTTGCCATGGAGCAAAACAAAGTGATTCTGGCATCAAGAACAAATTTGTAGAATTTCTGACTGTTTCATTACACAAGAAGCCATTTTTAATGCTTGCTACAAAAATCATAAGATCATGGTAATGAAAGTACCTTTTTTGTGGGTAAACTACTTGTATTTTAAGAGATGAAATCAGTCTTGATTATATTCTTCAGTCTTCAGTGCTGCATGTTAATTTGTGTTGTGGGCTACCGTCGTTCTCATCATTTGGGTCTGTAATTGAAGTAGAAATGGTCTGTAATTCTTAGGGGTGGCATACCAGATGTTTCTAAGAAGGTTTCCCTGTGGTTGGGTGTAGTTTGGGACAGCATGTGTTGTCTTATACTGCAGAATTACAGGCCATACAAAGCTGCTTATTTACAGTAACATGCACACCGCCAAGGCACTTGTGTTTGAGGAGTTGCAAATAGCTGTGTGAAGAATTGTAAGGCTGTTGAAGACACCAGTTACTTTGGGAAAGAGGCATTTATTTCAGGTAGGATATGTGCACTCCCATGAAGGCCAATGATTTGAACAGATACTAAAATGGTAAATATCTGAAATACCTTAGTGAGCTGTAATAGTCATAGAGTTGTACTAGAATTTCTGCAGTTTATATGAACAAATTTTATAATAAAGGGTCAGTTAATTTAGTGTCTTTGTTGTTCTTGGCTTGCAGATATTTCTAGATCTCTTTATACACATAAAAGCATATAGTGTTGAGGAACAGGGACATAGCCTTAAATACAGAATTTTATCAGAATATTGTTTTACTCCAATCTTTAGATAAGAAGCAGTAATTTCATAAAGAATTTTAAGAGCATTTTCTTGGCTAGTAGAAACTATTATGGTCCTCCCTGCTGCTGATGAGGAAATGTGTTGTGTTGCTGAATAAAGTGCCTGTAGAAAAAGGTGAATGTTGGTTTTCCAAGAGGAGCCTACACCATGCTTTCTGTCTAGGTCACAGTCTCTGGTGTCCAGGGCTTATTCCTTTGCTTTATATAGTGGCTGTTTGTAAAGGATAGAGGAGATTTATGAAATGGGTTCGTGTTAAAGCGAATTTTACTTTGGTTCTTACTGAAGTGTTTTTTCCTTTTAAAGATGACATTGCGATTCTCACCAAGTTCAAGCCATCACAGTCAGAAGGTATTGTACTAACCCATGTTTTACCTTCCTCCCTTTTGTCTGTTTCGTCTGTCCTTTTCCGTTTGGTTTTTTTATTCTGCTGGGAGCCTCTTGGAAATCGGGCTTCGGTTAATGTGAGTCATTGGTGTCACACATGAGCCAGGCCTTTTGCAATGTGATTTGCAAGTCAATCGTTGGCTATCTGTTGGCAGCCCTCCTGGTTAAAACCTAATTGTGCATTCGCATTCATGGTGCTTGGTGCAGGTTTGGGATGGGGCCTCTTTGCATCTTCCTGGTGATTTGGGTGTGCATTGCTTGTGCTGCTCACGTTCAGGAATCCGGTTACATGTTTTACAGGGAGTGAACATACTGAGGATGTTGTACTTTTCAGTTAATATATGTTTTGCCTTCTCTTTTTACCTTCTCGTGTGCTGCTCTAGGGTTATTCAGGTTTACTCCAGTGGAACAGAGATATCAAGAGGATTTCCTTCCACAAGTTGCATAAGTAATCAGCTATGGTACTGGGAAAGCATTTAAAATGTGGAACCGAATTATATTTTTTCTGAAGTTAGACTTTCACAATTACAGAGAGGATAAAATCCAGAAAAAACCCCACACTAAGGCTGTTATAGGCCATTGAATCCGTGCAAGTTCCTCAGCAGTACAGAAAATGGAATGTTCCTCCTGCAGGGACAAGGTGCCAGGCTGTTCCTGGCCTGGAACAGGAGAGTTCTATGACAAAACCTTTGGGCTTTCTGCTCCTGGCCCCTGGGCTGGTGCCTTTGGTGGCTCTGCAGTAGCCACCTGCCTCCTGGGGCTTTAGGCAGCACAGGGAGCAGAGCCTGGTAGGGATGCTCCTGTTCTTTATGCTGGTGTTCAGGTTGTATCTATTAACACTGATTCTCCAGGTGCAGTTTGCTTTTGCAGAATACCATGCAACAGTGTTAGATGTCTTGTCATTCAGAAACTTATTTGTTGTATTTAAAGACCATTGCCTGGTTTCTCCTCATATCATATGCATAGTTACAGATTACAGAGACCATTTTCTGAAAGCGAACTTAGAGAAAAAAAACTGTAGGAAACAAAATGGTCTCAAGCTGTACTTAAGTAGCTTATTAAATATTTTTGAAAAACCACGTTATATCCGGCCTTGACACAAATTTGACATCAAATATTTGCAGATTACAAAAAGAAAAGTAGGCTTGTTTTATTGGCAGAAATAATCTAACTGTAGTTGTCTTGACAGTGGTCTGCTGTAAGTCTGTCCAGTCTAAGCTATACTCAGTAATGCTTCCCTAATGGAGAAAAAAGTAAGATGAATCCTCTTTTCTGAAAGAAAGAGACACCAAGTTTAGGTGCATGGTCTAGATTTTGATCAGCTACTTTCAAAATTGCTTATCCTTTTCCATTGGTGGTGGAGTGATTTAGATGCCTGATTGAAGAGACTGATCTGCCTAATCAGCAGACAGATGGTTGTGAACAAAAACCTTCTTGGAGCAGGAGCCTAGCTTATGGGCTCAGAGTTGTTCTCCAGAGGAAACTGGTGACAGTGTAAATTCAGAGGCACAATCCCTGCCAGCGTCTCGATCCAGTTTAAGATTATGAAGGTAGTAACTAGGATTTTCCCTTTAGCATTAACATTTTAGTAGCAGTGTCTTTGGTCAAATGTGACTTTATTTGTAGGAAAGTCATGTTGGAGTTTACTACTGATGTTAAAATGAAGGCAGGGTTTTTTTTGGTTGGTTTGTTTTATCGTTGTTGTTTTGGAGCTGGGTTTTTTTAGGGCTTGTTTGTTTGTTTTTTGAAGAAGCTAAGTAATTGAGTACATATTATGTTCTTGATCCTGTTGTCATATCTCCATTATATGAGCATTTGTAATCTTCAGGTTATGCATCATTGACTCCTTAGCAAAAAAACACACCCTAATTTGACCTTTAGCAAACTTCCACAGGTAATTGAACTTCCATAACCGAGGCAGCAAAGCTCTGTATATGAAACCCTCTTAGACCTAGCAGATGTTTGACACAAGAAAACTAAGTGATGACAACAGATTTTTTTTCTGTCACAGTTAAAAATATGTTTCTGTGAATGCAAGGTTACACCAAGGTAGTGCAGTCTGAGTATATTGTGTCTTGCAGCATTTTTCCCCTCCAGAGAGCCATTCTTGAAGATTTTATGTATTATGAGTATTATTTTCCATCCTTTACTTGTTCATAGTTCCATGCCTTCGAGGTCCACACCATTTTCAGATACAACAATATTTTAAAGAATGGGATGTATTTATGTGAATCTCTTTTTTAATGTTCCTTAGGAGAAGAGTGCAATGGACCTGAAACTATTTCAACTGCAGGATCAGAAATCCCAAGCAGCTCTGAGGTAAGGTGCAGTAGGAATGGTGTTAAGTTAATGTACTACTTGATAGGAAAGAAGAAAAATAGTTGTCATGAAAAAGACAGTTATTTTTCAAAGCTATTATTTTTTTAGATTGTCTTATACCTCCTTTTTAGCCACGTAAAAATTTTCCTCGTGTATTGTTTTGCAAGAGCAAAGCCATGAATATGACATGATACTGAGTTTCAGAAGAGACTTACCAGTGTTAGTGCTACAACACAGTAGTGGTAAAGAGAGTATGAGCTTAATGGTGTTTCCTGTACCAGTCTTGAAATGAGAATCACACGATCTTCAAATGTTTTGACAACTGGGAAAACATTCTGCTTCTGCACAAAGCAAACTCTTCGTTTTGTGCTGCGTGTCCTATTGCTGCCTTGCAAGGGGAATCAAGAGTTCCACTGCTCTAGGAGCCTTGGGACAGTGCAGCAAGATTCATGAGAAAGCAAATGAAGATTTGAGTTGCTAGAGTACCTCATTGTGTGCAATGTGCAAAGCATCATCAGCTATAAATTTTTTCACAGTACCTCATTGCTTAATATGTGCAGTACACAATGTCTTGAAGAGGTAGCAGTGTGTGGCCAGTATCCAGTTGAGAAACTGGTTGAAAATGAATATTGAAAATACGTGATCTTTACACTGGTATTTTATATTCTTTCCTATTGTCTGATTCCTTTATTGTCGTTTCATGCTTAGAGGAAGGTAGGAAGTTTTAGGAGCAGAAGCAGCTGTTCTGTCAAAATAGGTTCTCTTAGTGGCCATGAAAACTGACCAGAAAGGATGTTTGCTGGGTTGAGTGTTGAAAAACTGCAGCTGTTCTGCTGAGCTTCTTAAAAGTAAAACATGTCCTCAGCATCTTCTGAGGACCAAACCTGGAGATGTCCACATGAAGACTGAACTTAGAAGGGCTTTCTAGGTCACACAAATCTTTGTCTTCTTAGAACATGCAGCCATATCATCCCAATGTTTTCATAAATTTGCCAGTTCCATTTTAAAACTTGTTCATCTGTTCACCCTGTTCCCTTCTGAATCTGTTGTAGGAGTTGTAATCATCTTTTTCTCCAGGAGAATTTTCAGTGAATGGCCATATCAAATGCTCCACTGAACAATGGCCATCATGCCATGATAAGCTGATTCTGAGCTACTTACTAGAGCCTCTGAGTGGAGGGAGATAATCATTTTCACCGAGGCTTGGAAGAAGTCACTTCATGACTTAGAACACATGAAAAGGCAGGAGGCATGGGAGAAAGAGGGCATCATGTGTCATATATGTAGAGAAATTAGATTTGAACCTTGTTCAAAGAATGAGCGAGTCATGATGGGGTGGGAAAGGAGGAGGCTTTGATCTTCAACACATTCATGTCTGGGAAAAATATATCTGGTTATCCTCTCAAAAATCTCTCCTTGGCAACTTCATGCAGCCTTTTCTCGTGTTTTCTACTTGCATGTTTCCTTACATAAGTATTTTTCTTTATACGTTTTATTAACTATCACAAAATATTGTCATATTAGCAATATCAGTAAGTAGTTGATAACTTGGAGGTTTTATTTTTGGTTTTAGCCAGGTTAGCAGAAGTAAATTGGCAAAGTTATTAAAGCAATGCATTTTACCACAATTAGGTTATTATCTTTTTTTTCAGAGCAGCAGGTGCTGCTGCAGATGTTCCAAATTAATTGGTTGGATTTGTTTTTTTTTCTAAAGAAACACCCTCATAGTGTTCATTACTTTTCACACTTGTTCATTTTTCTATTCAGACTGGTGGATCTTCAAGTAGGGAAACATAAAATACCATTGTTAATATTGCAAAGATGGACTGATTTGGTTTCAAAATCTAGAAAGAAATACAAAAAGACTTCTACCAAGTCTAACAAAAACACATGAGGGCTATTTTGGGGAGAGCAGGAGTGCATTAAAGACTTAAAGAGAGTGGATGCCAGAGGAAGAGGGACCAGCCCAACACTGCTGCCAGCACTGCCAACCCTCTCAGTTTCATCTCAACAAAGTTGGATTATTTGAGTTGATTCTTGTTTTGCATGTCATGTGTTACCAGCACTGGAGCCCCTTTTTGCTGTACACAGACTTTGGCATGTCATGAAAAAGCAGTGTGTTTCTGTCAGAGTACTTGAAATGTGCAGGACAAGGTGTGAGCGCCAGTTTAAAAATAGCTAATCCTAATGACTTGAGCTAATTCATTTCTGACAGTTATACTGAGCAGGGTAAGATCCCATGACTTACAGGAAGGCATTTAACAGAATGCATAGGAATGTACCAAGGCCTCTGCCAGCTGTGCCTTCACCTCACAGCTCCGTGTTTCACTGAATGCAATGAAATGCTGTCTCTGGGGGAAGCAGTGTGGGCAGCCAGGACCAGTGTGGAGCCTGGATGTGCATCTGACCATGGAGGGGTGCTGGGCAGTGGGGGGGAGATACGGGATGGAGAGGCTGGATGGAAGGGTGCTGGTGTGGATGGGGGAGTGTGTGCACTGGAGAGGTCAGGAGCCATGGGGCAGTGTGGAAAAGCCAGGCTGGGCTTTCTTCGGTGTGCAGTTTGTACAGTACTGCCCATGGCAAGTATTTACAGTGTACAGGTGGAGAAAAGCCTCCCACTGAAGTGTTTCAGCCCTTAGTTCTTACTGAAAGTGCAAGTTTTTCCAGTAGCATCAATAGCAGGAGGATTAGACCTCCAAACCCAGATCAGACTATCTTATGATAAGAGCCCAATATAGCTATTTGTATTTGCACTGTTTCTTGGGGGGATTCCTTGCCAAAAGAAACAGATCCATCTTTCTGTTTATTTTACTGCATTCTGAAAAGGATATTTTTGACTTAGATAAGCAAATAGCCAGACATGACATCATTAAAAAAGAATGTAAAGATGTGTGTATGTGTTACTTGATGTGCAGCCAGGACAGGAGTGGACCTCAGTGATTTCTCTCAAGAAAAATTGTAATAAAAGTGAAAAATATTATTTAAAATATAGTAATCAGTACTTTATGAAAATTGGATTTGGGGTAATAAATTTTCTGAATTTTTACGACTCTAAACCACTAAGTGATGCTATAATAATGAAATGCTGTTAGCATTCTGCTTATATTGAAAGTTAGTTTAATTCCACCGAGAGCTATTTTTTGCATTTTCATAATGGACTTGCACTGTTTAAATCTGTCTGTGGTTTGTGTTCAAAGCATACAAAAGCAAGACAAAAGAAAAGTGTGGTAAGTTGTTGACTAACAGAACTAGATGCTGAGAAACTGCTGAGGTGTTGTAAAGCATTTTTTGTCCCAGCAGCAGCAGCTGATCTCAGACCCCATGGCTGCTCCTGGCCGTGTGTGTAGGGGGGCTGTGCTCTGCAGGGGCTGCTCCTGCTGTTCCTGTCCTGTCTGTGTGCACTCTGGCCTGAGGATGCTGCAGCAGCCTCCACTCCAACATCCAGCAAACAGGGAGCACCGGGTCTTGTACAGTTAAAATCAGGCTGGAGCCTCTCAGGCTGTGGGGCAGAACTGGAAGCTGGGAAGCCCTTGCTAGTCTCAGTAGGTGTAGCTGCAATTGCTGGTGCCAATTTACCTTATCTACACTGTGCGATTAAGGCTTTGTTTCATTGCACTTGTTTTCTTGCAGTGTACACTGTATAATTTCAGTTTGTAGTTAAGAAACAGCCAAGTAAGGGGCAGCACATTAGCTCAATGCTCAGTCTCCTATGCTGTGTACATTTTCTCTCTTTGGTATCAAAATAAATTAGAGTACTATTAATAGTTCCTCTTCATCAGTTTTTAAATAGTAATCTCTACCAACTTGTTTAGATTGTATTTTTCCTAATGGAAATTATGAGGAATACTGTTTAACTCTTACCAAAAATTGCAATTATTAATGCTTAAAACTGAGTGTGTACCATGTAAAAGTTGGTGGTGTAGGCTAGAGACCAAGCTCCTGTGAGGAAGTAGAGGCTGGTTTAAACTCTGACTATATGGACTGAAAATCCATCTATCACTCAGAAGAGCTTTTCAGCGACTTAAACCAGGAGCTACACTATTTCTTCTGAATTAGCCTTGAATTTGAAATCTGAATGAGCCTTTGCATCATTGCTAACAACGTTATGTTTTTCCCGTGATGCCACTGGCAGGGCCTAAGCAGCACTGAGACTACTTTACTCATCCCTGAACATCAAGTGGTAAGCAGTAAGAAGTATTCATGCTTCCTTGCATGAATTTGTGTGGCGTCTTCTATTACAGTTTGCCAAAACGTCCCTCACCAGAAAATTTTCCAGTTTCAAGGATGCCATCCTTCCAAAATCAAATTTTTCTAGTTGATAGAAATGAATGTGGTTTATTCCTAGAGATAAGTTAAAAGATAAATTGAAGTAAATCAAAAAGGATAATAGACAAAATTTAAAAAGTTGAGATTGGTGGAGAAAACTGGAAAGTTTGCTTTTTTATCATTGTTTTGGTTTGATGGGATAGAGGATGTATTCTGACTCTGGTGTTATTAACAAATGTGGGATTCCTTTTTATCATGATGGCCTGAGGGCTCTGTGAGTCAGCATGGTACTTTAAAATGTTTTAAAGAGAAAGAAACAAACACTGACATCGTTTGAAATATGTTGCCTCTTTTTTTTTATTGTAGTATATAATAAGGAAAGGCTCAGAATAGCCACTTTCTGAAATTCACTGACAAGATAACTATACGAATTCTCAAATATACCAGAAAACTTAAAATAATCATTGTTTTATGGAGAAAAAGTAGAAAAAAGTAATTTAAAAATAACTGAAAAAGTACATGCTGAGGTGTATTAAAATTGTCCGCTTGCTTACTTTGGGCTCTGGTGTCTTCCATTAACACATATGCTCTCCTAGCTTACTTTTTATTTTACTTTGTTCTGTATTTGTTTAATGTATTCTTTTATCCAGAGAGGCTTTTTTTATGTGCATTTATATTTCAGTGCAAATACCTTGGTGTCGTAAACTGCTTTGAAATGCATGTTTTCAAGCTTTCAGATTTTAATGTGGTTCAGAATTGAAACATGAGCTAAGGTGAAAAAATGTTTAGCTACAAGAAATACCTGGGATTTTATGGTTCTTTGGATGGGAAAGGTTATAGTTTTGTATGCAGCCTCATAGCCTGCATGAAGTAGAACTGGAAATTGGGATGGGTGTTGTTAGTACACATCTTTAACGTGAGTAAGTTCTTGAGTTGCCTGGGTTCCTTCAAGGAAGAATAATGAGAACTTCATGGGAAGGAGCTCTGGCAAAATGGGAACTGAGAGCATAAACCAGAAATACACCATTTTGATTTTCAGGAGAGTACCTGTGTGTTTGTGTATGTTCTGTAAATGTATTTCCAGCAACATTTTACTTTTGGAAATACATTTATATAATTTAGATATGTATTTTAAAAGTTATGTTTAAGTTCATATATGTGTATAAATATATATATTTATATAATATATATATATATAAAATTTGTATTTAGCACAGCAGCACTTAAGGCCATGTGTTTTTTTGTGGCATGTTTTAATTCAGTGGAAAGGAGGAGTGTATAAATATTCCATGCAAACTGAGGATCTAAACAAAGGTGATAATTTTAAGCTGTTGAATGTTTCCTACCCTTTCAGTTATGGAGACTTTTCTTGTATTTTGATTCAGCTTTCAAACCTTATATTTGTCCATTTCTATATTCTGAAAGTTTTTCTGCCGTGGATTGCTAATTCATAAATTACCTAGTTTCATTTCAATGTAGTTCTTTGTGGTTTTTACATTGTCTGTTTACATCTGTATTGCTGTGTGAGTATCAAGGGTATGAAGTTAATAAATACATATTTTGTTTGTGGACTGTATCTTTTAAGCCAGCAAAATGTTACATATCAATTTAATGTTGTAGTTTTGGGTAGGTTTTTTGCCTGGTGGTGCAGGACTATGATAATGTAATTCCTTGATGTGCTGATGGGGGTTCATAAAAACCATTCCATTAATATTATCTCATCTTTCTTGTTAGTCACAGCCAGAGGTGCTTCCCTGTGCTGTAGCTAATGAAGCTAATGGGTTCCTCCACCTCTGCTTGGTATTGGTTACTGCTTTGTTATTGAAAATGCTGCTCTAAACCACTTTCCCAGGAAGAAGATAGAAGATACAAAAGCAGAAGGATGCTCAGGTCTGCACCTGCAGTCCCTGCTCTGTGGGTGGGACACTGGGGAAGCCTGGAGGTCTGAGGCACTGAATTTGGGAAGGGTCTTTCTGAACATAGGCCCTTAAGGAACTCCGAGCTTTCTGACTGAGTAATAATCTGAAAAGTATTGCTCTAGGATGAGTGTCCTGTCTTTAAGGATGGACCTAGAGAGGGCTGGGATATTTAATAGCAGAGTGTATTTGGAGGAAGCTCCCTGCCAGCAAGGTGTGAGGGCTGTTCTAAGTGACCTGTAAGGACACATCTCCAGTTAAATGGATAACCAGAAATAGAAATCCCTCAGAGTCCCATAAAAACATACAGGATTCAATAATTGAGGTGTAGTCTGCAGAGCATGTTTGTGTTTTGGGTACTGTGGTAGCACTGACCCATCGGGGAGCTGCCCACACTGCCCAGGGCTCACAGTCAGTGTGCCAGGGACAGGTGAGGGCACAGAGGCATTCAGCAGAGCTCAGCTCAGAGACAGAGCTGCCCACACTGCCAGGGCTCACAGTCAGTGTGCCAGGGACAGGTGAGGGCACAGAGGCATTCAGCAGAGCTCAGCTCAGAGACAGAGCTGCCCACACTGCCCAGGGCTCACAGTCAGTGTGCCAGGGACAGGTGAGGGCACAGAGGCATTCAGCAGAGCTCAGCTCAGAGACAGAGCTGCCCACACTGCCCAGGGCTCACAGTCAGTGTGCCAGGGACAGGTGAGGGCACAGAGGCATTCAGCAGAGCTCAGCTCAGAGACAGAGCTGCCCACACTGCCCAGGGCTCACAGTCAGTGTGCCAGGGACAGGTGAGGGCACAGAGGCATTCAGCAGAGCTCAGCTCAGCTCCAGCCCACAGTCCTTCCTGCAGAGCACTCTCTGTGCCAGGGGTAGTGGTTGCTGTCACTTCCAGCAGCTGCTTCACTTCTCCAGCTCCCCGTGCCCCAGTGTTTGCCTTGGCCCTGGAGAGGTGTCTCAGAGGTTCCTGTGGAGCAGGTGTGGCCAGGGGCTCCTCAGCAAGCACCCAGCAGTGGTGACCAGCTGAGTCCAGGGGGATCTGAACGTGTGGGGCTGCATTACACACCCTGCCCAAACCACTCTGGGCACCATGGACCACGGGCTCTTACAGCCTTACCTCATCTTGAGCTGTGCTTTGCTTCCTTACTGACTGAGGTGAGCCCCTTGGCTTTAGCTGGTTCTTCTCAGGGTCAGGATTGAAAGTGTGAGAGACAGAATTCTTGTTTGGACTTGAATGTTTATTATTTCTTATCTCAGTTACAGCCTCACTGTCTCTGAGTGCTCCTACACACTAGGTTAACAGAGAAGATAAGGCAGGCAGAGTTCTGTCTTTGAGGTCTTTTTAAGCCTAAACTACCCAATTATGAGATGCCAGCTAATTTATTTTTACTTGTAACCCAATAACTAATCACCCAGGTTCCTCACTGCAGACTTTTTCAACCAATCACACAAAATCACCCAAACTTGTGAAGAAGGAGAAGAAGAAGGACTAACCTAACACCCAAAACCCTCCATATTACATATATATTACTATATTCCAGAGTTGGTTGGTTGGACATGGTCCAGTACCCCAGCCTCTGCTGGGTGTCTAGAGAGAAATCATCAAATAGAGGGTAACTATAACTTTTGATATAATACTATATGAATCCTGTAAGTTTGCACTTATGCCAAATGAAAAGAAAGTTTCTCTCTTCATGACAGACCATTTCAGCATTCAGTTAGCACATCTGTCCACAAGCTGAGTGGTCTCAGTTCTCAGAGAGATAACAAGACTGATGAGGCTGGAAAGCTATTACAGGATAACAGGAGGGCATCGTTTGTTTTTTGAACAGGTGGGGTTTGTAACTTGCTTTGTAGTTGATGGATTTATTCATCTCTTTGAAAGCCCTGGTAAGTGCTGAATGTTTGCAGTAACATGATTTCACAGAAACCTACAGTGAACTTGGAGTGGGAGGGAGCTCTGGCTGACTGACCTCCTGCCGAGGGCAGGGCTGGCTTCAAGCGTAGGTCAGGTTGCACAGTCAGTGCACATCAGCCCTGGTCCAGCTTAATCAGGCTGTGTGATCTCCGAGGATGGAGATTATGCAGCCACTCTGGGAAATCCCTTGTGCCCATTCCCACTCAACCACAGCCTCACATCCAGTAGGAATTTCTCCTGTTGGGACTTGTGGTTGTTGCTTCTTGAGTTTTCACCATATGCCTCAGGGCTCCATCTCTTCTGTAGTTCCTCATTGGGTGTAACTTAATTACTAAAAAGCTTCAGCTTGCTGTCTGTACTGTGTTGGGAAGTGTAATTTGGTTACTTATATTGCAGGAGGAACACATTTCAGAATATTTTCTGTGATAAGGTGTAGCATCATTTAATAACTGCAGGTTGTTGAGGATCATTAACTCCATTTATGTAGTTCCTGAAAGAGCTGTTAAGAAATAAGATGTGCAAATCCACAATGTTTAATGATTCAGTTCACAAAATCAATGCAAATTGCAAACTTTTTGTATATGTTAAACTTGTAGGCACAAACCTTCATGAATGTGCAAGACTGATCTTGTTCTCCTTGTGAAATCCAAATGCAGCAAAATGGAAAGGAATTATTTATGGGTTTAATAAGCAGGCCTGTCACTATCCACAGTGAACAATCCTATGTTCAGAAGGAGAAAGCAGTGATAAGTATTCCCCTTCTAAAAGCAGATCTGACAGTGACTACTGCATCTTCTTAAATTGATAGTCGGCCCTTTAATTACTGCGGATTCTGATACATCTTGAAAAAAAATCAAATTTTGACAGCAGTAAAGATAAAATACTTCTTCAATTGTATTGAATAATCTATTTATAACTAAGCAACCCAAACAATTTGGGATACTCCTTCAGCAGGAGCTTTTTTTTTTGAAGTAAGTATTGCTTGTTGTTTTATTTCTTCTTTGTATGAATTTAGTGCACTAGAACAATTTCTGTGCTTATGAAGTCACTGTCTTTTTTAATCAGTGGTTGGGACAATTGCTAACATTGTAAGTTGTTAGAATGCACTTTGGGGTTCACTTACTGTAATGCTGAATAATTACACTACTGTTGACTCTGTACAGTTGTTAGCATGGTTCTGTGCACTGTTTTAACTTGATTAACTTAGTATCTGAACTTGCAGTTTGCACGTGGTCACAATTATATTTGCAAAGAAAGACCTAAACCTCTAAGTACAAAATAGAACAGAAAAATGCTTTTTCTTTTCTGCTATTGGATTCCATGATTTTTTTGTGAGCCTTTTAATCATGCAAGATGATGTACTGCATTTGGAAGCAAAAACATTTCTGAGGTAGCTGTCCTCATCTCAGCCATACAAAGTAGTCTAATTGATCTGCTGTAAATATTTCTCAAGAAGATAAACAGCAGAAAACCTTAACAGAAATGCTAAGAGGAAAGGCAAAAATGGATGGCAGTATTTCAGACATAATTTCTTTTAGGTTTTTTTTGTGCTGCATTGATTTGCAGCAGTGTTTTGTAGTTCTCCAAGGGCTAGGATAGGAACACAGGAATTCCCCATAAGGCATGCTTCAAGTATCTGATTTCAGCAGTCACCAGTGTGTCTATTGAAGATGCATGAAGCTGTGCAACACTATGGAACAATAGGATTTTCAATTATTTTTATTTCATTTCAGCCTATTTATAGATAAACACAAGAATTAATGTGGATATTATTAATTGCAATTGTCAGGAAAGTTAATCCACGAACATTAGAGGTTTATGTCCAAAAAGGAGACAGAGGAATCCTTTTACTTTATTCCAATAACGGGAGAGACCCCAAGGCAATGCTCCTTTTTGGACATAAACCTTTAGTGTTTGTGGATTAATTTTCCTGACGTAATTTTGTCAGCTCTGGAATTACACAGTTGCCTTTGTCTTTTTATGTCCCAGTGGGTCCAACCCAACTTGAGTATAACAGAATCATGCATGCACTGTGCATGAGCCACTGGTTTGGTACCTTTGCTCTACGCCCAAATCCACTTTCTTACTGCTCCTTTTAAAATCTCCCTAAGTATCCAAATGATTGCAAGTAGTATTATAGAAGCCATTATCTTGAAAGATATTTTTACTGTCCAAACAGGTTCCAGCCCAGCTTTGCCTTTAATAAAAAAGACATGATAGTCATATATTATTTGCAGGCGCTTGTGTTTTTCTGGTGGTTGCAGGCTTTTCCTAGCTTTGAAGAACATGGATTTCTTTCTGACTGTAGTTGGGGTGTTATGTGCTTGAAGCAGTTGGTTCTTGGGAGAGAGTGGGCCTGCTAACTCCTTGTTGGTTGTTCCAGCAGAGTGGAAGGAAGTATAATCTGTTCCTGAAGCGCCGTCTCAGGGTAAAGCAGTGATGAATGCTATTGCCAGTGGCTTGGATGCTGCAGTAATAACATGCTTCACTGTGTGATGCCTGCTGCTAACTGGGAGCAAGGAGCACAGTTACAGACCAATATTCTGTGCTTTCCCAGGGAACACATGCAGCCTTGCACGGTATGAGAGGGAAAAGACAGAGACATAATACTCAGTTTTGTTCCTGCTCTAATAAAATCAACCCCCGATTCAGCCCTATACAAATACACTTCTGCTGAGAGGTGTGCTTGAAAAAATAACACCAGCCTTCCTCAGCACAGAGTTACATTTAAACCAGAATATTCACTTCTATGGAAAGGGCTTTGCTGTGTGTTTTGTATGTGATTTGATAGAGCTGAATAGTGATATGATAATAAATAATATTACCTAACGAGTTAACTTCCCTTGGAGAGTGGGGTTACAGTCTTTTACCTGCCTAACATTAATTACTGTGGCCTTAGAGTGAAAAAGGCAGATGTTGTTACTAAGACATTCTGGCATGTTGGTGAATTAAAATATGACCTTTAATAGATCAGTTGCAATACTAATTTCCCTGTTACATTGATATCTTTTATTAGGTGTATTTTTTTTTCCCATGAAAGTAAATAGTCAATGTTGAAACATTGCCCCTGTATTTTTGTGAGCTATTTTTATATGTGGTCATTGCTGGGACATATGTCTCTGTGGTGGTTGATTTAGTGAATGTTAGTATGTAGAGGAAAATGCATGTAATTTACATTTTGCTACCTGCTTCAAGTATTCACAAGTATTGCTACACTAACAAATATGTATTTATTTTTCCCGTACCAGTTATTTACATGTAATGCTTGCAGACATGTGTGGTTAATTTTGAAATTATTTAAACTAGATGTAGCCCTTGTTAAAACTTGCCCAGATATATCTTCAGCTGTAAAGAAACTGAAGAACTGTGGCAGTATGGGGAAACTTCTTTGCCTTCTGTTATGTTTTAGAGATATAGCAATGCTTGTCTTTTTATTCATATGCCTGTATCTTCTACAGATTGATAAAAGACATCAAAGCAAAGACTCTATTTTCTTCAGGGATGGTGTCAGGAGAATTGATTTTGTCCTCTCCTATGTGGATGATCTTAATAAGGAATGGGAAAAAAAGTTGGTAAGTTTGTCTTTTTGAAGTCCTTAATTTTTATTTGTAATAAGATGAATATCAGTTACTAACCCTTTCAGATCATTAGTCTCACCTGGAACAGAATTTAGATAAAACCTATAGCTATGTGAAAAGCAGTTCTGTGTATGGAAACTTCTGTGTAATTTACTGTTGTTTGTCAGGACCCAATTTTATTAGATTTTTGTGTCTGTGTTTATTGAATTGATCACTCTTTGTTACTTAGGCTGAGCAATATGTTATACAATGGAGCAAAGTAATACAAATTGTTTTGCTTCTTCATTTAACAATCTAGCTGAGACTTTGGAGAAATATTTGCAAATACTTGTACCTGTAAATACTTTCAAATGAAGGAGGATTCTTCTAAACAAAGATCATCCAAACAAAATTTAACTATTTTTTCACACCCTTTGACTGTAGTTAGAGGAGAAATAGATTCTTAGCTCCAAGACTCAGTGCAGTTTTCTGTTATTATTTTTGAGAGTCTTTTCTTAAAATATAACTCTGAGTAACACAAACACAGCATGTCCTCCTGGAGCTTTTCCCTGTGTTTGACTTACTGTCTACATATGTATTCATTCTTCTAGGAGAATATTTAAATTGGCTTTGATAAGAGCTCTCTATGTAACAGAGCACAAGAACAAACTTTCTCTGAAATGCCAGTTAGTGATTATCCCTGAACTTGCTAGCAAGACCCAGTTGCCTGAATGGTAGGAATAGGTCAGATGGAATCAGTTAATGACACCTGTTTGTTACATACTGACACATGAGGTCTAACTTGGCTAAGATAAATTCCAGCTATTTTAAAAATCCAGTGTAATGGGAGGCAGTCAAGACAAATTTTATATAAAGACAATATTTTATTTTTAAAATAAGGATTTCAGTTTTTTTCCCCTCTGTATTCACTGCCTTCTTTCAGAGTCAGGAGAGATTACATTTACAAACTAGTTTCTCCAATATTTAACTCCAAAGTTTATTCATGATCAAAAATATTTTAAAAAGGAGAGAGACACTAAAAGCTACATTCTCAAGTAATCATATTGTTCTGAAAGAGTACCTGAAAAACACTAATTATACCAATGCTTATGACAAAATCATGATCAAAACTCTTGGTCTCTGGAGCAAAGAACAGTTACAATCTATATCTTGTCATATTGAAGTATTTTGTAATTAAAAATTCAAATTTCCTTTGGAAAAATACTGTGAGACTGGGCTGTTAAAAGAAATAGCATATTGCTTTCATTCTTCTATGTCGTTTATTTTATGTTTTCATTAAGAACTTCTGCTGCCTGTCCTTGCATCCAGATACAATCCAGTGTGGAACACAGCCCCTACATCCCACTCTACATTCCCTTTAAAAATCCAAAAATTTGTCATGTCTCTGATGCTTTTCCCAGATTAAGCATCTCAGTCAGCCTTGCTCAGCTAGCCACATTCCACAGATTTTCTTGGGAAACCAGGTTATCTGATAGCTATGATACCATAGGTTTATACACAAGCATACTTTCCAAACACACCCTGACTTCTTGCCAGGCTGCACTCCTAGCTAGGTGCTTTCTTCTCCCCTGAAGCAGATTGCATTTGAAAAAGAAGGAAGAGAAGACCACTCAGTGCAGAGAGAAGAAAGATACCCGTGCAAAAGTTTGTCAAAGCAACTCTTAAACTCTTCTATTAGTCATACTTGAATTATTTAAAACGAGGGAAGAACTGAATACTGTTTAGGTAATGTTCCAGGTGGGAAGGAAAGTGAGTCAGATGGTCAGTCTAGTCACTCACTCATGTGGTGTGCAGCAGTTTCCTTCTCATTGCTCTCTGGGTCATTAGGGGGGAGCAGGAATCTTTGCCAGCCCAGGGTCCATGTCCATGGGAGTCATTATTGACTGAAGGATTCACAAGGGAAAGAGCACAGGAGTTAGTAGCTGATACTGTCCTTCTTTGAGGTAAAAATGCACTTCCTAGGAGAAACATCTGTGTCTTTGAAAAGGCCTAAATGTCCCTATTAAGTCTTGTGAGATTTAATTCTCTGTGTGTCTCTTCCTAGCAAAAGAGTTTATGGCTCCATGGAGGAAGGTCAGTGGCCCTGTGGATAAACTCTGTGGTCACTGGACAAACAGTCATGGAGATACTAATTTTTTTTTACACAGTTCCTGGGGCATCTGCATTTTCCCTATAATTATGTTCAGCATAGATCATTATGCAATTAGTATGTCCATAAATTAGTACAGACTTCTTGGCATACAAGTACTGTGCTGTTGTCTTTGTGGTAACAAGATTTAAATATTGATGGACTGCAGCCTCTGGAATTTGTCTGACATACACTGTTCTTGCTATTGTAAGTTATCATAGAAAGAAAGGCTTCTTTTGTGGTAGTACAATGGTGCAGTAAAATGGAACAGCTAAGAATAGAAGTGTTCACACGAGGAGAAGAGCAGTTGTGACAAAGGGTTTTGTTTCTTGGTCTCAAGGAAACAGCTTTATTCTGCATTTCTGAGATATATAACTTTGTGTGATTCAGCAGAGCCCTGATACAGATGCAAGAGACAGTCTGTTCATCTTCTGCCTTAGTGTCATACAGAACAACTTTTAACTTTTTTGGTATTCCCAGGTACATTCCAGCTGCAACGCTGTTTTGAACTTGCCTTCTATAAGCTACGTGAACAGATCCAAACTGCAGAGGTCTCTGAACAAAAATTAGGATTAAATTTTTTTACGACAATACTTAATATTATACCTTAAAGCCTCTAGCACATGTGAAAATATTTCACCACCATATGAAATGTATGTGAACATGAAAAAATAAATAGAATTCATAAAAATACCTAACGAAGTATTGATGTAAGACCAGGACATAGTCTTTAACGTCCATAAGTATATTTCTTCACAAGAACTGCAGAGTGTTAGGACTCTCAGATCTCTGTGCAAAGTTACTCACTCCTCTGTTGACTGGAAGCAAAGTCCTTCTGTCCCCAGTGGGGTACCGAGATACAGAAGGAAATTCTGTCTGGTTCCTTTCCTGGTTTTCATCATCTCAGACAGGAGCCTCTGCTTTGCTAGGGGTACCAGCTAGGCCAGAGTTAGTGTCAGCAGGTGTCAGGTGCCTGCTGCTGCTGTTAGCCCTGTGAGCCCCTGCACCCCAGCTGTGCAGGAGTGGCTGGGGGCTCTCCACACAGCTTTCACAGGCTGGGCTGTAGCTGCAGAAGGCATCACAGCACATCCTGCCCTGGAAGGGACCCACGACAGCCAATTCCAAAGAGTTAGCAGTGCCCACAGCCAGGGGCTCAGCCCTGTCCTGGGGGCACCAGGCACAGCATCCCAGCCAGGCAAGGCAGGGACTGTCCTGCTCGGGGCTGGGGCAGCCCCACCTCCACCCCTGGGGCAGTTTGGGCACCGCAGTGTAAAAACACAGAGGTTGAGAGACTGTCCAAAAGAGGGGCACAGGGCTGGTGAGGGACCTTGAGGGGAAGCCTTGTGAGAGGCAGCTGAGGGCACTTGTTTTGTTCAGCCTGGAGGAGACTGAGAGGAAACTTCATCAGAGTGTACAGTTCTCTTGTGGGGGAAGAGGAAGGAGAAGTACCAGTCTCCTCTCTGAGACCAGTGAGTGACAGGACTCAAAGGAATGGCATGAAGCTGAGTTGGGGAAGGTTTAGGTTGGGTATTAGGAGCTAAAGGGTTTTTACCCAGACACTGGAACAGCTCCCCAGGGCAGTGGTCACAGCACCAAGGCTGGCAGAGCTCAAGAAGCATTTGGACAGTGCTCTCAGACACATGGAGTGACTCTTGGAGTGTCCTGTGCAGGCCAGGAATTCATAGAATTAGAGAATCACAGAATGTGCTGAGCCAGAAGGGACCCTCCAGGAACTGGACCTGCATTGTTACCCCTTGTTGTCCCAGCACTGTTGTCAGAGTGGGGTTTGTGGAAATTACCTGTCTCCCATAGGTACCTGATAATGCAGTGTTGCATTTGCTCTGGGTACAATATTACTGCTAGACTTTGACTCTTGCTTTGTTGATCTTGGTGGGATGGTTCATTGCAGTCCAGCACGTGCTAGGTGATTGTGCTTATCCCATATTGTGAGAGATATCCACATAGTATGGTGCACATGGTGACTACAGAGCTTCCCTCGTGCCTCTTTGACTGCAGAGTGGCATCTCTAGCAGAGTCAGAAATACATGCACCAGGATAGTTTATTAGGCCCAGGGCAGTAAGCTCAAAATTCTAACAAGTACACATAAAAACAACCACCTCTGGTCCAAGGATACATTTTGTCCATTTTAAGCTTTTGACAGTGACACAAAGAAATCCAGTACTTGGCAAGAAAAGGGGGAGGATTTTTTTTTTTTTCCCAGCAGATTGATTTCCTTTTAAAACTGTTTTTCCCATTAACTGGAAAGTACAGTACATTGCATGGGCTTCAGGTGGGGCCTTAGGGGAGAGGAGCAAGGTGGTAAAAAGAGCATAATTTCTCTTAGAGCACTGCAGTTCATCACACTAAGTGTCTTGTAAGGAAAGATAAGTAAGATGGGGCCAGACCCTTTGGCTCTGTCTGCTCCTGAGCTGCACAGCTGGAGAGAAGCTGGCTGGAGTCTGTCTTGGCCCTCTTCCAGTGTGTGCTGGAGAAAGAATACACACCAGCCTGCTTTGCTAGGAGCAAAGGTAATCCAGAGTAGCATGTAGCTTTGGATATTAGGCTTGAATGTCAGCTTTTCTGTCGAATCTTAACACACATTCTTAAATCACCTTTTAGTTGTGTTGTTCTCTAGCTGATCATCATGTCAGCAGATGTTCTCTGACATGTTTCTATAGGTGCATTTAGGAAAAAACAGTTCATGGAATTGCTTTTGCCCCCAGCATGTGCTAGAACTCAGGGGTTATCATATTCACAAGTTTATATAGTCCAGTGTCTAATTTAATATCTAGCAATATTGTCAATATCAGATGTGACACATAAAAATGAGAGGCTGCTAACACAGGAAAACATTTGAGGGCTATGAAAGCTATTCTTCAGTTTGCATTAATTTGACTGAGTAGGTTATGCAAACTGAAATGCAAAAATGGCAGTCCAGTCCTCACAGACATGCAGGGAGTGAAAACTGGCTGAAAACTTGTGTTTTGGGGTTTTTAAGTATGCTTGAAAACTGTCATTTAAGACTTTTTAATAGAAGAAACATTAGACAGTGTGGCAGGGTTTAGCAAGAAATAAATTTGTGGTCTAGCTTGTGCATTTTAAAGAAGGTAGGGCTCAACATTTGGCTTAATTTATTGTTATTCTGGCAGTTCTTCAGCAAATTTTTTTTATAATTAAGAGGAAATTAATACAGTCTCTCAATAGGAGCAAAAGTTATAAAGAGAAGGAGAGGAAGAAAATGTTCTTACCTAAAGACACCACTTAGGAATTAATTTGCAAAAAAATGAGTTCCAGAAGAATATCAGGTCATGCAGCCACCACACACTGCCAGGGTCAGGTTTGTTATCTCTGCATGAATTCAGTGCTGGCATTATGCAAGCTAAGCATGTGTGGTGATTTACTGGTCTTATCAGTGATGTTTGTGAAATACTGTTTGAATTGTCTGTAATCACTACTTGAATATCTGTATGGGGAGTAATTGTGTAACTAAATATACAAAATGAGGGAAATAGATGAGGCTGTGAGCAATCAGTCTTCCATGTGCTTCCAGAGTTTTTCTTCTCATCTCTCTTGGGAACATGGCTAAACTTGAGCACAGCCCACACCTCCTGCTCAGCTGTGGGAAGGTCACAGCCTGGAGGGGCTGTCATCAGGGCAGCTGAGAGAAGTGAAGCCCAGGGAGTCATGGGTGGGTCATCAATTAGTTGCTAGCTTCGTAAGATATTAAAGTGTCTTTTGTTTTTCTTTAGGAAAGGAGAAAAGAATTTGAGAGCAACCTGCAAAAGGCTGGTTTGGAGCTAGAAACAGAAGACAAGAAGGTAAAAAAAAAAAGAAAAATTAGGACCAAAAGAATAGACAGGGAAATTAATAAACCACTATCTTTCTCTGAGAAAAACTCTAAATTACACTTGTGGATTTCAGTGGAGTGTAGCTAGGAGAAACAAGGTTAATATGTTCATTTGAGTGCTTTTCCAGATAACATTGATAAGAATTGTGAAAGCAGAATAATTTTGATTCAGAGGAAGCTTTTGCTTTCATTACCAAAACAAAGCCTTTGCATTCATAACAAGAAGAAGGCAAAGTAGCTGTGATTTGATTTAAATCCACATAAACGGGAAGTATGCTTACAGCTGATTTTAATCCCACCTAACAGTGAGTAACAAGTTTGGAAGGCAGTGAATGGATTAGTTATGCCCACTGGATATTGTAATTATGAGGAAGGACCCTGTAACAGCTTGAGATGTTTGATTAGTGGTACTGGTTGGTGTAACAACTGGAGAATGTGTGATTTTGACTGATGCAGTCAGCGTGCCAGAGGCTGAACTGAGTAAAACAACTCTTGATAAAGTTCAGACTCTGTAACATCCATAGGTAGGGAATTTCCTGAGCAATATTAAAAACTCTTCTGGTTGCCAACTTCTACTGTGAATGCAGAGCAACACTAGAAGAGCATGCATGTTACCTGAGGCCTACAACAAGATCATTCTTTGTGTTTCCAGTGTAATGAGAATTTTCAGGCTTCAGTGTAGGAGATTAAAATAGTTTGAAAAGCCTTTGTGAGCTTTTAGTAGAGCAAAGATTATTTTTATGAAGAGCCAAGCACTCAGGTAAGCTTTCAATAAATATATATATATATATATATATATATATATATAATATACACACACACAAAAAGTCCTTTATTCCCTCTCCTTCTATGTAAAAGGCAGTGCATTTTATATGAAAAATATTCCCATAGATCTTGCAATAAAACACAGTTTGGTCTAATGTCTGATTTAACTTTTCTGGAGCAGGAATCTGAAAATGGCAGGATTTTTTTTGTGAAGATCCACGCGCCGTGGGAGGTTCTGATCACATATGCAGAAGTGCTGAACATTAAAGTTCCCATCAGGGAAAATGACATTCCCCCCATGGTGGAGAACCCCCTGGACTGTGTGCTTTTCCCACTCAGGCTGCCTGAGAAGGTGATGCACCCTGAGCCAGATTATTTCACAGCACCGTTCAGCAAGGACAAGCAGGAGCTGTACCTCATTAATGATGAGAGCACGTTCTTCTCCCCATCCATGAGAAACAGAATAGTACGTATGTGAATTCTGGCTGCTTATGCTTGCATGTAGATTTACACAGCCCCATCAGAATATTCATTTAAGGAAGGGGAGTGAGTATGGAAACCATGGTAACTGAGGAAAATACTCAGGCCTGGGTACCTGTGCATCTTGCTTAGAAATAGAGAATAATTGTTGGAACTGATCTTCTGATAAGGCAATTGTGCCCCAGTGTCCTTATGTGGGATAAGGTCTTCTGCAGAAATACTTTTTGCTTCTGCATGTTGTTCCTCAGATTATACACCCTGCACATCCATTATAGGTTTCTGTTAAATGGCCCTAAAATAGGAAAGGTCTGAAATTCTCCTCCTTGAATCTCAGGTTAATTATATTCTTACACGTTGCCCATATGGAACAGAAGAAGGGAAGAAAAAATTTGGGATTAAGAGACTGCTAAACAATGGCACCTATACAGCTGCATATCCACTTCATGATGTAAGTATTTCAGCTTTCTGCTCTCTTGAGCATTTCCCAGTGTTTGCACTCTTTTACCTACTGTGACATTTGCTGTTCCAGGAGATATGAAAATATACTCAAACCTTTCAGTTTGTCCCAGTAATTGATTCTTTTTCATAACACTCAAAACATACCTGTCAGCCCTAATCTTTGGCTTTTATGTGCTGAAAGGTTTCTTCCTGTGGCTGAGTGTTTGGAATTCGTGTCAGTCACATCATTTCTTGAGAGACTTTCTCCATCATGTTCCTGTAGTGTTGGGGACAGGGACCATGCAGTGGTGCCTTAGGTTGTGACAGGGAGTGAGTGCCTGCTGCAGGTGCATGCATGCAGCAGAGTGTGTGCAGGCTGTGTACACACACCCTGGAGGTACAGGCATGCACTCTACCTGCACTTGGAGAGCAGCTCTTGGGATCACACCACTTTGGGACTGAAGGCAGATGAGTTCCCTGAGCCCTGCACTTCAGTGTGGAATGGTGACTTGTCCACCTCCCAGTGAGCTTTGGGGTGCAAATACTGTGATACTGGAAATGTGGTAAGGATAGTAAATACTGTGTTTAGTTTTGCTGTAAGGTCAGTTTTTGATATGACACATGTGGATTTAGTCCTGAAATTCCATGGAGAAAACAGGAGAGAGATGGGTTACAGTGTTTTACATGGGTTTTTTGGCCTTAAAAATCTTTCACTCCTAAATGTTGTGTTTTAATTTTTTGCTTAAATCTTAAATTCTCTCTGTGTTTTTAATGGTTATTTCAAATGTCACTATGCTTTAGTGAAATAACTTGCTTATTTATATCTCTGAATTCTGCCATGAGACGTTTTTAAGTACTGTATGTAGATTTATATTAAATGTTCGGAAATATTTTATTTTCCATAGAAAATAAAAATAAATGAGTGAATGGATGCTCCTTAGGTTTTCAGGAGGAAAGTTTGGCTGATTAGGATGTAGAATGCTATTCTAGGCTGGGAAGTACTTTGTACTGTTGAGACTATCAAACCCAGACAGTAAAAAACAAGAATCTCTTCTATACAACTACAACCAACTTTAAATGCTAAGGAAACTTAGAAAAAAATTCTAAAACTTGTGAGACAGACTCAAAAATCTCTGTCTGAAAATAATTATTTATTGTTTCAGAGTATTTTCAAAATGCAAACTTTAGGTTGAACTGGTTGGTTGCTATTGGTTCTATTGGTTGCTTCCTATTTAGCAACCAATTTTTATGCTTTTTTTTGTGATTGAGAAACATTCAGAAAAAAAAGGAAAACCAAGATCACAAAGTGAATAATTGACGTAGCCAAATATTTCTAGAAGCAGAGTTCTGTGGCACAAGACAAAATTTACAGAAGCTGTCAGGAACTGTTGTTTTACGCTGATTAATTTCCAGGAAAGCAACGAAGTTCCAAAATTGTCCTTAGTCTTTTGAGACAAGGGGTTAAAAATTAGAAGGGATTTTATTAAATACTTGAACAACACTTATTGCTTAAAATCACTTCTGCTGGGCTTGCAAGCAACAGGATGCTCACACAGGGCTTGCAGTGGACAGGGTGTATGTGCAGGAATGCCAGGAGGTATGAAAAGGAGAGGCTGGTGACAAAAACCAGGGGCAACTTTGACAGCAAAGATACCTGCCCACACTACAGTCTTAAGAGGAGTGCATCCCATTGCTGCTTGTCTCTCTCAGTGTGGTATTTGAGGCTGTGGGTGAGCTTTCCCTTGTCTGCTTTGCCCCCAGTGCCAGTACTGGAAGAAGGCGAGCGACCCGAACTGTGACAGCGAGAGGTACACGCTCTACATGGAGTGGGCACGCTTCCTGCGCTTCTACAAGGAGCAGCCACTGGTCCTCATCAGGTGAAATGCTGCCTGGGCATCCTTGGCTGTCCCTGGTCCTCACTGTAATGGTGTATATTCATCTGTAACTTCATCCTGCTGGTGCCTAGAAAGCTGCTCTGGAGCAGAGGCTGGGCAGAGTTAAACAAACAGGAGAGGTGTTTGTTGAAAGGCTCCAAAAGGATACACCTTGGGCAGTGCCAGAGCCTGGCCAGGGCCACACCCAGGATGGATCCAAGATGGATCCTGCTCAAGAGATTCTATACACTTGATCAGTTTTGGTTCCTGTGGGGCCAGTTGTCCGATTACAGCTGCAGGCCATGCAGTCTCAGCCCCCTGGCTTGCCCCTTCCCTTCGTGTTTATGATTTTGGGCTGATGGCCAGCTGCAGACCTCATTTTCCACAGTAACTTCATTGCATTTACTCTTCTATTAAAAGAGAATTTTACCAAGTATTTCACTTTTACTCTGGCCAGTTTGCTCTGTTACAGTTTTAAATTTTACTTTGTGCTTCTGTTAATTGCTTTTTTTTTTTTTTTTTTTTTTATTCAGAAAATACTATGGTGAGAAGATTGGAATCTATTTTGCCTGGCTAGGATTTTACACCGAGATGTTATTCCTTGCAGCAGTTGTTGGCTTAATCTGCTTTCTTTATGGCTTGTTTACAATGGATGAAAATATGAGCAGGTAAGTATAAAGCTGAAAATCTCCTGGGCAAAAGCTAAGCAATGTGAAAATTTTTTTCTTGCAGAAAAAATTTTATTCTTGTTATTTCTCAACAATTAACAAGCTTTTAAAGCTTGTCAAAGCAGACAAACTTGTTCTTCATCTGTCTTTATTGACTGAAATGGTGGTGGACCACTAATGCAGAACTTGTGACTATCAGTAAGACTCAACTTGTAGTTGAAAAGCAATATTTTATTTGCCTTAGCTTTCTGTATTGGAGAAGCTGCAATATATGAAGTTCTAAGTGTAGCCCTTAGATCTCTCAAAATTAAGTGTTTATTGTTGCCTTAAGCTTGTCTATTTAATACATCTTACAGAGCAGTCTGCCCTTTTTGTGTAGGTCATCATTTGTACTAACCAAAAGCATGAGTAAAACAGATCAGCAGTATTCTCCCATCAAAGAGTGATCCAGTAGCTTAGAAGCCACAGTTTGGTGTTTGATTTTTTGTTTTTTTAATAAGTGTAGTATGTGTTTTATCAAAAGTCCAAATATTTATTGTATTCAGGGGTTGGGGGTGGGTAGAGGAAAAGGGGGTTGACTTTTTGTTGCTCACTGTTTTCTGTAAGAAGGCTTCCATAAAATTTTGAGCTTTAACCATAAGAGTTAACAAGTTAAAATTCTCATCTTTCTGTTGAATAATGTAGTTTTGAGACTTGTACTTTAGCTAGGTTAAGAATTCATCTGGGATCACTGTTGTACATACTGAAATTTCTCTGGATACCAAAGGACTACCACAGGAATCTAAATTTTACCCACCATCATTAAATTGAATTCTACTGCAGATGCCAAAGCTGAAGTGGTCTTTCTGCTTTCAGAATGGCGTTTTGAGGTCATTGCTAACCTGATGAGAAATAACATGGTTTATATCTTGCCTGACAGCAGTGCACGTGCAGCACAGCTCCTGACAGATTCCTCATTCATTGCTGGTAGAGCCAAAAAGCCCATATCAAGGGATTTGTTAATTCTCCTCCTTGTAGCAGCTGCTTCATTCTTGGCTTGCCCTGACCAACCTCTGGTTAACTCCAGTGAGGGTGACAAGATGTGGCATCTTTGCTGTGCAGCTACAAGTGTTGAGCTTTGAACAAATGAAGCTCCTATTTATTTTTAAAATAAATTTCATATAACAGCTTTTAAGATGCTGTGGAAACGGATACTTTACCATGTTTTCCTCCTCAGCAAGGAAATCTGTGACCCTGCAATTGGAGGAGAGATCATCATGTGCCCCCTTTGTGACCGAGACTGTGAATACTGGAGGCTGAACACCACCTGCGAGTCCTCACAGGTCTGAATCTGCTTCTGCAGCCACTTTTGTGCAGTCAGCTTTGCTCAGCCTGAAAACTGCCTTGGTACTGACCTCTTCCTGGGTGTTCTGTTGCAGTATTCCCATTTGTTTGACAACGTGGCAACTCTTTTTTTTGCCATTTTCATGGGTATATGGGGTGAGTACGTTTGGTAAGTTTTATGTCAGGCAATAAGGAGATCTTGGCCAAGCTGCTGAGGGACACTGGAAGTGGGAAGAAAGGGAAAAATGGCTTCACCCACCTCAGATACAGAAGTGATGAATGACTGAGAATAATTTAAAGTTATGGAGGAATTAAGACTTAAAAAAGCCCAAGCAGGCGTCTAGGATACCATAAGAATATCATAAGCATTGTGTGCTTCTTCCCTGCTAACATTTGATTCTTTCCTTAGTAACCAGAGGGGTCCAACCTTATGCAGCACACATGAGTCCTCTCTGCTCAGCCCTGCACACCATCAGTGTCCCAGGGAGGGACTGGGAGCTTTGTGTCCTTCCTCTGGGTGGGTGGGGCTCCATCCCTGCCGCTCTATTAGCTGTACTTTTGGGAGGAGAAAATTCATTGGGCTCAACTCCAGTGAGCTTCATACGTTGTAGTATGTTCTGATAATCTAGGAATAGGTGGATTTCTGGCCCCTCTAAGCATAGTTTCACACCAATGATGCTTCTTCAGACTTTAAGAACATTATGTTGAATACATGTTCTTTCTCTCCAATTCTATGAAGAGGTATAAATTCAGGATAGCATAGTTATTGTTTCATATTTCCTTAAATACAATTCTCTTGTTTCATACTGTTTGTCTGAAATGTCATCATTAAACGTTCAACTTGTATATAGATATTTCATTAACTCACAAAGATTCTTGTGTAGAAAACCTGTGTATTTTTTTATCAGAGGAGCTAGCCACTCACTTCTTTCATATGGAATTATTTTTAAAAATTTAGTAAGATATTTGTTGTATGGCTGTTTTACTAAACTCCTCTTGGTTTCCAAGAACTAGCATTTGTGTGACAGGGATTAGTCATTCAGGAAGTACCCACCAAAGAGTTTAGAACTGCAGAAGATAAGAGTTTAGAACTGCAGAAGATAAGCTTTCCTGTGTTTGTCTAAACCATAAAACTTCCCCAGTTCAAGCAAGAAAAAAAAAACCAAAATGTTTACATTTTAAAGTAGTTTATAAAGAGCTCTTAAAATGTTATATGGCATTATAAATTTTATAGTTGTTTATATATGAAATCAGTTCCCTCTAGTGTCTTAAAAAATTCTTAGGTCAGCCCAACTCTTGATCATATGAAAATCATCAGATGTTCACTGTCTTCAAGATGACCATGTGTCCTGGTTGAGGGCAAATTTGAGAGGAAACCTCCAAAGGGGTCCCTCTAGAAAGCAAATTCAAGCAGCCCCTCCCTGGTTCAAGAGACATAAATCTCCTTCGAGAAAAGTGGAAAAAACTGTTTATTTAACAAGCAAAATACTCACAAACATGGAAGAATGAATGCTATTGAACAGTGGAAGCCCTCGTTGTTCTGAAGAGATGGCAAGTTCAGAGTCCTTGTCGTGGGCTGTGGCTGGGCTGGCTCAGTCCCTGCTCAGTCCCTGCGGCGCTGGAAGTGCCACATCCCGAGCCCAGTGAGCCACAGGCCTGAGCTCCTGGTGTTTGCTTGGGTCTCCAGTCCAGAGCAGGACTCAGCAGTTCCAAGAAAAAGCAAAGCCACAATCTGGGGAACTTCTCTGCCTCAGCTAGCTAAAAGAACTAACCAAAAGCAAAGGAGATTTTCCTCCTGCTCCCTGTCTGCGCTGCAGGCAGCACAGTCCATGAGAGAGAGCTGAAGCTCTTACTCTGTGTTGTTGAATACAGCCACCTCAGATATTCCACCACTTCTCCCTCTCCCCCCTTCACTGTCAGATCCAGTTTTAAAGGCACAAAACTTATTTCTGGGCTAAACAGACTATTGGGGATACAATTCATTATCATAAAGTCACCCTAGGACGCCATGATATCAAATAAGCCTCAAAAAGCAACAGAAATGTTTGACCATATTATTTGAAAGCTATTTTGCTTGTTTGTTGTAATAGTTATTTATGTGCTATAGGTTTATACACAGCAATTAGTTGAATTATCAGGTTCTTTTCTTAATTCCACGTTGCTTTTTTGCATACACACAGTAGTTAATTGTACATGGTCACCGTAACCATGGAAATAGCCATATCTTGTCTTGGCATCTTCCTTGTCATCCACTTCTGGAATTCAATCAGCTAATAAATAACTGGGTTTTATCTCTGAACTGTAGTAGGGAATCAGTAAAAATAAGTGAGTCACACTGTAATGATAAATAATAAACCACAGAAAAGAAGCCAGTGCAAATGTTTAACTTGGTTCATGAACTTGTTCACTTCTTCCTTGACTCTATTTTAACATTTACAAATTGTAGTTACACTTTTCTTGGAGTTTTGGAAGAGGCGTCAAGCAAGACTGAAATATGAATGGGATTTGGTTGATTTTGAAGAAGAACAGCAACAGCTCCAGCTGAGGCCTGAGTATGAGGCAAAATGTACCCAAAAGAAGAGGAACCCCATAACTCAGGTATGAACATGCTGTGTTGATGTGTGTGCAAATTCAGTTGTGTGCTGAGTTTTGTCACATGGGAATTGATATATTAAGCCAGGAAAATAAGGGCAAAGTTCATGGGTTTTACCCATTTTTACAGCATCTTTCACAATTCAGGGTAGCAGTCTCTGAAACTGTCATGCTTTTAAAACCATGCCTCTTTCTTATCCCTACACAACACCTGAGGAAGCAGTTACTGGGATGTGAAGTGGTAAGCTGGTCTAGCTGTGGTGTTGCTTCTGATACACAACCACTTTGGGGAACACCAGAGGGATGAAGGCTGCCCAGGTCCTTTCTCTGAAATGTAATTGAGGTACAGTTAGTGACCCTGCTTAATTCTGTTAAACACTCTATAAATATTAGATGTTCATTGTTAATTTAAATTTATTTTAGGTAGGAGTTATTTGACAATTTTTAGGATCAGCTGGTTGCATTCCAACACAACATCTACCACACCCATTTGATGTATTTTCAAATCATCTTTTCCCTTTCGTAGAATTCCATGTAAATAGCTTATTGTCACTAGTCCTAAATAAACTTAGATAACACAGTCTTCAGAAAAGAAGTAGAAGCTTAGCCAGAACATGGGAAGAGTCTTTATTCTATAAACAGTAGCCCTTTCTTTCAGGGCTTGTCTCTTTAATCATTAGGAAATACATATACTAACCTTATTTCTCTTGAGAGAGTGTTTTTCCCCTTCCACATATGCAGCATTAATTAATGCTGTTGTAACTAGTGCTGTGTCCCTTGCACAGATCTTTGATAACAGTGCACTATGTTTAAGAGTGTAGCTCTGCTGAAGCATTAATTTCTGCATGTTCAGGAGAACAGGTTCAAATAAATCAATTTTCATTAATTAGCTCTACTAATTGAAAGCATTAATAGAAAATGCTCAGGCTCAAACCCCTCCCTGTTCCACAGGGCCCAATCCTTCCAGAGCCAGGCTGTGCTGCAGCTGAGGGAAGGAGCAGGGGGAGCTCTGTCCAGCTCTCCTGTCCAGCAGGCAGGTGCTCTGTGGCAGAGGCTGATGGAGTCAGGACAGGGCAGCAGTGCTTGTGTCCAGCATGGACCAAAACCTGTGGCCTGGCGAGGGAAGTCAGCAGAGCCAAAGGCTAAGGTGTGCTTGTGTCTCTGTCCTGAGGGAGGACACTGTTCTCCCTCTAAATAAATCCAGATCCTGTAGGTGAGATAGGGTTTTGTGGCTTTTATTTAGGAAGTAGAAAGGGACTCTAAGATGCTTCTCTTATCTCAGTGAGATACTGCACTCCTCTGTACTTTCTAAGTATGCATTAACAATTGCTGTAAAAATTCAATGATTATGCAAGGCTTTGTTTTATGACACTTCAGTTTACTGTCTCAGTGGTTTTTTGCAGCAGGGTTTATCAGTGGTCCTTATCAGTACCCAATTACAGACTAACCTGTACAGGTAGTAGTGATGTAATTTCCTTCTGTTCCTTTACTGAACACGTGAAAGGCCAGTGCTTTCAAATAAGGTAATTCTGCAGTAACCAATAAGGTTATGTGGGCACAGGAAAATGGCTTGCTTGTGCCCCACAGCTGGTTTTGCTTCACTCAGAAAATTACTTCATCATTCATGATTCAGAGTTTTAAGGGCACTGAAACCAGAATTGCTGATCTTGAGGCAATCATTAACATACTTGTTCATGGTGCTAAACTGTCTGACTAGATCACAGCTAAAATCTGTGTTTGCTGATCACAACAGAATTGTAATTTACATAAAGAATAAAGCATTCCATTCAAACTTAGGCTCTTTCCTTGAATATTACTGCCTGTATTACATTTAGGATTGCAGTCATCTGTAGTACTCAGTGACACTTTGCTCCAGAGGAGTCTAAGCAGAGTCTTAAGTCTGTGCCTTGTCCCACACATTTATCAAATTCAGGTTATTTTCCACTAGCTCTTCCACTGGCATTAGTTCTTAAAGAGATGATTCTTTCATAAAACCTGTACTCTGATATTTTAGGACCTAGAATTGGTTGCACAAACTTTACATGAGCATTGAAAATTGTTCATGTGTTGCCTGGGGGTACTGGCATGGCTAAGACCCAGTTGCCTAGTGCTGCAGCAGAGCTTGGCAGCTGCACTCATAGCCATTCCTTCAACTACAAAAACAAATAAAATCGAAGGAGTGAAGAAAAGCACTCTCTGAGTGGCACATCCAAATGCCAAGGCTTAAGGAATCTCAGCATGAAGAATTTATAAAACTTGAGTCCAGCTGTGCACTCGGAGCTGTTTGGCCAGCTCACCTGGCATTACAGGAATAGTCGTGGCCTGCTCACCTCAGGAAACTGGTCTTTTTCCTTTAGCTTTAAATTTTGCAAAAGTTTAACCATTCTTTCCAGGTCCTCTCTTTACTTGTAGCAGTTTTATGGCCACTTCTGTCCTGCTGTTTTTGCCCTGCCCTGCCCCTACCCCCGGGACACTCAGAATGATGTCCTGTCTGCCACTGGAGAGGGGCAGGCCTCTGGAGGGTTTCCCTTGATGTGAGCACTTCTCACACAGCTGGTGAGAGCTCTGTGTGCTGCTTGGTGTTGGAGTAGGATGTGGGAATAACGTGAGCTGTGCTGTACTTGACTGTTTCAGGAGATGGAGCCTTATTTGCCTTTAACTAGCCAGGCTGTGCGGTTCTGCATCTCAGGAGCTACAGTGTTGTTCTGGGTGAGCATCCTTTTAATCATCATTTTAACATGTATCAGAGATGCTGATCGTTACTAATAATCACATTAACACAAATTGGTTTTAATCATGATGTTAGCACATGCTTTTATTACTGTTCTGCAGATTTCATGCTGTCATTTAAAGTGCACTTCAATTCTGAAATTTTTTTTTTTTTAAAGGCACTGGAAATCTGTTGTTAATTAGTAATGTGATTGGACATTTTGACATGGGAAAAACTTTCTCTGTGACTTAGTTGATGTTAACAGACATACCAAAAAAATTGTGGTAAAGGCAAACAAAAAGAATTCACAACAATGAATGCAGAGTGACATTTCATGTGAGTGAATTCAGAGTGGGCAGTTTAATCTAACTTGTCCTTTCCATCTCCTGTCTGTACTCTTCTGCACTTTTCCAGGTATCTGTATAAGATTGTCAGCTTTTCTTATGTTACCAAGATAATTTAGTTGGTTTTAATGGATATAATATAACAAAGTATTTTGCCAGTGCACTCTGCATTTAGATGCTGAGGAGCTCATACCCGCAAAGAACGAAATTGGAGAAACAGAAAGCGTGATGGCTTACATCTGGTTTGGGAAGCTGTGTGCATACAGCTACAGTGTGTAAGCTGTAACATACATAAGTCTAAGCTGCAGGTGTGTCTCAGCTCCCCCTCCTTTCCCAGGTGTCCCTGATCATAGCCAGCATGATAGCTGTGATCGTGTACCGCCTGGCAGTGTACGCTGCCTTCGCCAGCCTCATGGAGAACACCCAGACCCTGCAGCCCATCAGCGGCCTGCTGACCCCGCAGCTGGCAACCTCAGTCACAGCCTCCTGCCTCAACTTCGTCATCATCATGATCCTGAACTTCTTCTATGAGAGAATTGCCATCTGGATTACTGACATGGGTGAGCAGGGGTGCTCGGGGGCCGAGCTTGCCAGGAGTCAGTGTTGGCATTGGACACTATCAGGACATTGGTGCTGATGCTCCCAGCTCAGGCACAGTGGGAGCTCTGGGGCTCACAGGACCTTGCAGCAGGGGTTCAGGTGTTTCCATGGCCATACTGAATTTTTATGACCGTTTCCACTTTCCCTGCATTTCAGTAGTTCTCATAACCTAGTTTCTCCTCGTATAATGCTTGTTTACATTAAAGCTAGTCTACAGAGATAACCACTGACCTGACATAGTTAAAAAGACCATCTTGACTCACCAAAGCGAGATCAGAATGCCCTGAACTAAAGTATCTCAATTAGAAATCCTGTTTGAAAAAATAAATCACAGCTATCTTTACAAGAAAAAAAGACTAAATGATCCCCCTTAGTCTGGGGGAGAAGATGGGATGGGGTAGTAAGTACATTTTGCATTTTTCTGAGTGTTGTTTCCTTTAGCTCTGGCTGTACAGATTTGGAGTTACAAAGAGGGAAGGCAGAGGTTGAGCAGGATGAGAAGCTGTGCCCACGAGGTGTTATTGTATTGATAGCAGTACCCTCACTCCAGAGATGGAGGCCCAGAAAGAGTGACTACTTTTGTAGTGTGTTTTATGTTTGACTCTGCTTGCATGCTGGAAATACCATTCCTGAGAGCCCTTCTTACATTATTTTTTAAATTTTATTTCTTTTTATTTGTCCTCAATGGTTTAGAGACAGAAGTTCCTGAAGGTGTTTTAAAGAAATAAATAATTTCAGAATATATTCAGCTTGGAGAGGGGAGCTGAAAATATTAAGTATTTGCAGTTTATGCACTTGTCAGAAAAACAGTTGGTTGATCTTTTTTTTGTGAGCTCTGCCCATTATGAGCCTTGTCTTTCAGAGGCGCATGGGCCATGCAGTTTCTGATGATTTTAATGATATGCACATAGAGTATTTTGGGAAAAAAATATTGTAACATACTTCTCTACCACAAAGAAAAAAATAGTCACATGTTGCCAACAGTTATATCTTCATACCAGAGGAGATCCTTCTAGTTACTGTTTGAGATTCATCTCAGATCTCCTAAAATAGTGTAACATTTGGGGATGGACAAGTGCTAATGGACAGGACAAAGATGGGGAAATTAAATTTTATAGAAGTTTTAAATATGAATTTCCTTTTCCTGCCTGCATCAAACATTGCTTTGTAAAATAAGGGTAGTGTGTCTGAAAGCAGGAACTCCATCTGCTGAGATGTTTGTAGGTGTTCTTTTTTTTCCTGTGTCACTGTGCACAATGAATAATTGTGAATCTGTATCCTTTTACAGGGAATAAAGAAACTTAAAATTATTGTTTTTTCTGGTTTCACAGAGATCCCCAGAACTCATATGGAATATGAGAACAGGCTCACTATGAAAATGTTTTTGTTCCAGTTTGTCAACTACTATTCTTCCTGCTTCTATGTGGCCTTCTTCAAAGGGAAGTTTGTTGGTTACCCAGGTGCCTACACATACATGTTTAATCGCTGGCGGAATGAAGAGGTGAGATTTTCTTAGTAAAGGCGGATTGTTCCCTTCTACCCACACAGTCATAAATTCCTAACTGCAGGCTTGGTCTAAACTGAGCTGGACCTCAGGTCCTGAAGCTGATGCCGAGGCTTCCAATGACTCTTCCTGCTGTTGCCAGTCGGGGAAACACCAGCAGTGAAATTCTGTCAGTCACAAGAGTGAAAAATTAAAAGCTAAAAGCTTTTCTTGGTCGCAGTTCTCCTGAAATTCCAGTGGATCTCACCATGGGTCTTACAAAAGAAAAAATCCAAACTGGTGCTGAGAGCTCACTGAGTGCAAAAGATTCACCTTGCTGGGGTTGAGGGATGTGTGCTGCACACAGGTCCTGCTGAAGCATCTCTTAATTAGTCTGTCTTATATAGTTGTTTTATTTTGGAGTATGCTTTGTCTCACACCTGAAACACTTAAAGCCCTTTTGTAAGAGCCTTCCAGAGAGAGTGGCTTACCTGGCAGCCCACGTGGAAATTAAGTATTGTCCTTACAAGTTTTAAGGTCTCCTTTCTTGCATTTGTTCAGTGGTAGAATAGAGTTTATCAGGGTGATAGCCATTCTTCATGGCCATTAACACTCAGTTTGTCTCCTCCAGTGTGATCCTGCAGGCTGTTTGATAGAGCTGACGACCCAGCTCACCATTGTCATGGCTGGCAAACAGATCTGGGGGAATATCCAAGAGGCTATTGTTCCGTAAGTTCGCTCTGACACCCAGGGGTCCATCTGAGAGCCAGAGGGAATTCTTGGAGGAGTGATTGCCGTAGGAGGAAGATAAGAATTCTGTAAATTAAGCACAAATCCTGACACTTATTTCATAAAGGCTTTCAGCCTCTTTTGTGAAAGCCATGCTTGTAGAAGCATATTGTATCGAGGAGCTTGCTCAGATTAGGGGAGACTTCAGGGAATATTCTGAGTTGGAAGGGACCCACAAGGATCGGGTCCAGCTCTTAAGAGAATGGCCTGTACAGGGACTAAACCCACAAGCTTGGTGTTATTAGCACTGTTCTCTTGCCAGGTGAACCAATCTGACCTGCTTCCCTCATTGTTGACTTTTTTCTGCATATACAGCTGGATTTGTAACTGGTGGGGTCGTCGGAAAGCCAGAAATAATCCCGAAAATTTATACAGTCGCTGGGAGCAAGACCATGATCTGCAGACATTTGGAGCCTTAGGCCTGTTCTATGAATATTTAGAAATGGGTAAGTTTAAAATTACACGTTTGGAATTGAGGACAGGACACCTTGTACTGACACTTTCAAAAGAACATTTTCTCAATTAATTGTTGTGGGTTGATGCCACCACTTTCATCTGCATAACAGTGGACAATTAACTGCTGGAAATCATTAAATAGGTCAGCCCAATTAAAAAAAAATAGCTGTCTTTGCATCTTCAACTGCTGGGAATTTCACAGAAACACTGCAAAGACGTTTTGTTTTCCTCATTTGAATGGGGAACATTATTCTCAGTGCAGCCAGCTGCCTGTGTGTCTGTTCTTTTCTTGTTCCAAAGCATAGTCTTAGCTGATGTCAGCGGAAATTTTAAGTGTGGGATGAGTGCCAAATGTGCTGTAAGGATGGGTACTGCAGACATGAGATCTATGAACTGGCTAGAGGAGATTCCCTTCAGCTTTAGTCTTGCTGATCAGTGCTTCAGTTCAGTCCCTTAGACCAGCAGAGGGAGTGTGGGCAAGGGAATACAGGATTTCAACGGTAACATGAGCGTGTCAGCGTTGAACAGCAGTTTACAAAACCTGAGAAACTGAAACTAAAACTGGAGCCTAAATTTAGCCTTAGCTAAATCTAAAAGACACTTTAAAGGTGTTAGTATTTGGCTATTACAAGGATACATCTTGTTGAAAAACAAACCTTTGTATTGTTTTATTTCTGCAGAAATAGTTTGAAGTGTTCTAGAGATGCGTAGTGTTATTATCACTTTAATTTGATACAGGGCTGTGGTCTTGTGAAACTAATACACTCAGAACAGTCACTGTTGCTCTTGTCCTTGCTCTTCTGGATTCAGAACTATGCTCCAGCATTGTCCCAGGGCTGCTAGGCTAGTAGGAATTTTGTTGCTTGTCTGAGATGAAGGACTTACCTCTGAAGTCGTGGAAGAGTGTGAATAACTGGTGTATGGGAATTTATTTTTATCCACTACCTAAACCAGAAAAAATGTTCTGTTTCCTTTATTTGAAATACAGTGGCAGTATTTGCTGTGTACTGAGGATTATCACACACTGTACTGAGATACTTAATTTTGGTTAACAACTGGAAGGATCATTTGTATATTTTGTTCACAATTCTTAAACACATGTCAGGACTATGCAGTGGAACTATTGCATATAGAATTCTTACGAATGTTTTGATTAAATCAGTAACAATAGGTGGAGGTAGGGTTGTGAGGTGTGTAAGTTCTTAAGTAAAAGAAGAACAATTTGGTTCAAACTGCAAGAGAACAAAACTGGCCTGATAACAATTGAGAAATCTGATGGATGAATACATCCCATTTCCCCTACAGTCACATGCCATTCATATGAGAGCTGCAGCACCCTGGAAGGATTGGCATCCAGCACTGCAGCATCATTTCACAGGACCCAAATGCCCATTCCTGTGGGTGCTGCTGCTGAATGGCAGCCTGGAGGGACTGGAGGAGTCGTGGGACTGGGGCTGGGTGTCACTTAGCTCAGGCCAGTGCTGAAGATGACTCGTGCAGCCTGGCAGAAGTTTACCATTTGTCTGCTAGCAGCAGACCCCCCTCACTCTGAGGATACTTCTGGAAGGGCAGATTTTGACACTTGGTTTTTCTCTCTTGCAGTCATTCAGTTTGGATTCATTACTCTCTTTGTGGCATCCTTTCCCCTGGCTCCTCTTCTTGCTCTGATGAATAATATCCTGGAGATTCGTGTGGACTCCTGGAAGTTAACCACTCAGTACAGGAGACCTGTGGCTGCCAAAGCACACAGCATAGGAGTGTGGCAGGAAATCCTCAATGGGATGGCCATCCTCTCTGTGGTCACTAATGTAAGTGTGTTAACTGTGCTACATCAACACTGATTCTTCCATGTGCTCCAAATGGGAAGAATTAAAATCCATCTGATGCTTTTTCTCCTTCATCAGCACTGTGTCATGTTAACTCACAAAGATACCATCAAACCATCAAGTGGTTGGCCTTGTCCTTATGTCGACAGTGTGCAGATTCCAATCCACCTTTTATTGGCCATAATCTTTCATTCAGTTGTCTGTGTTTTCCAGCCTTTTGGAATGGCATAAGCCAGTATGAAGCTTAGTTTGATGAAGCACACTGATTGCCCAGAGGGAGCTCTAGGGGATGGGAAAGGTGCATGAATTCTGTGGGTCAGATGCATTTTTGTCCTTGTCACTACAAGGCCTGTTCTGTGGGAATTCTGCTCTGCTTCTGGATGCCCCTGTGGGAACAGTGGCTCCAAGTGTTTTTTATAAACTGGTAACTAAATGCTACACCAGTATTTCGTTGGAAACATACTGTAAAGCAGACTACTGAGCACAGGAGGTGCCTCTTTTTAGTGGGTCTCAGACAACAAACCCACTTGCAGGTACTGCCAAAGTAGCACGATACCTCAGCACCTTCAGTATCTCAAGCTTCCAGGCAAAATGTGCTGAGGCTGCAGTCAGCATCTTTTACTGAGCTCAAGTGCCCTAATCGTGTTCCTCACCCTTTCTTAAACAATTCTGGGTAATGCCAGAGTCACAGAACCACAACCCCTTTAAATCTGCTCACAGATTTTGTGTGCCATTTCCTTCTTTCTTTTCCCCATTTCTTTTCAGGCTTTTATTGTTGCATTCACGTCGGATATGATCCCTCGTTTGGTTTACTACTATGCTTACTCTGAAAATGAGGACTCACCAATGTCTGGATACATCAACAACAGTTTGTCAGTGTTTCTAATCTCAGATTTTCCTGAGAGAAATGAACCTAAAGAGAATCCAGAAAACTTTGTCATATGCAGGTTGGTGTAATAGTATTTTATCACTTTGTGTAGAATACAGCATAAAAAATCATGCGGATCTAGTAGTCCATTGAAAATAAATTGTCATTCTTATCATTCTTAAGTGTGAGAGATAGTGTTTAAGCTGTTGATAAGGTAATGCTTGAGGTGGTAAGATCAAGCTAATAACAAAAACAATCACCTCCAAATTAATCACCACTAAGAGTCTCATTGCTAACTTGCATTTTGTTTTTTCTCCATTGATTTTTTGTTTACTTGATTACACTATTGATTTTTGAGGAAGGAAAATTATGTCCCCAAAGTTGTGAACTTCAGCCTATGTTTTCAAAGATTTTTAGACTGAATAACTGGACAAGAAAGCAGAATAAAGGAGATGTTTAGATCCCAAAGCTGAAAATGAGATATGGAATTTAAAATCAATCCTTATTTTGCTTGATTGGACCAAAACTCAGGCCTATACTGCTTTTGTTTAAAAAGTAGTCCTTCATTGCTAGCAGATGCATTGGGGATTCTGGAATAATTGCAAAATAACTTTGGAAATGATAAAATGAAAGTATTGATTGGATGAAAGAAATCTCCAAGCAAACAAGAAGCCCCCCAAACCAATGATCCCAGCACTTTGAGAAACAGATGCATCTGTTTGGTGCTGTAGAACGTGCACTCAAGTCTGTCCTTTCATGAAACCCTGCATCTGTGCAGTCCATAATCTGCTCAGGTGTGTCATTTATTCAGTGTGTCCATTACCCTGTGACCCATCCCATCACCCTGTCCTGTACCATCTGATCATTGCTGAAGAACAAGTAACCCCTGTACCAAATTTCACGTCACACGTCCTTGTCTCTGCTCCGGTGCTCTGTGTGTGAGGGAGTTTAAGCAAACACAAAGATGGAAACAAATTGAGGGGCAACCTTTTTCTGCAAAAGGAAGCAGACCATTTAAAATAAGAAAAGGTTCCTTAAGTGACAGCTGTACTTGCTTGTAAGTGTCACTAAGCTTGTTGTGTGTCCCAGAATGAATGTGGCATTTCACCTTTGCCTGTCTGTCATTCCAACAGGTACAGAGACTATCGATATCCTCCAGATCATGAGAGGAGGTACTTACACACTATGCAGTTCTGGCACATTCTTGCTGCAAAACTGGCCTTTATAATTATTATGGAGGTATGTTCCCTAAAAAATTTCCATGTGACATTGCTACCTTGTGATTTCTCTTGATGGTTACTAATTTTACAGAAAATAGAATTGCTGGGAATATAAAATAATTCGTTCCCTAGGTAATACCAAGTACTCATGTCTTAAATGATTACAGTTACTAGGCCTGTTAACTTCAGTGAGCTGACCTCAGTAGGAACAGTGAAAATGGCTGAGGAGACTGCAAATGTTGATCAAAATAATCAGCAAAGTAGGAAAGGTCTTTATGCCAGTGTAAGAGATGAAAGCCACCAGGACTAGCACTGCCACTCCTCTTGCTTTCATTAAAGAGCTGTATGTAAGATGACTGTGTTCAAAATCCAGACAGCATTTTGCAGTGATGTATATTGGTTAAAAACACCTAAATCAATAGTTTGGATAACTGGCACTTTAGTGTTAAGCCACTGCTTTGCAAGTTATGAAGGGAAAAGGGAGTCAGTAGTTCAGGTGCTCATCTCATCACTTTTCCTGCTGTGTTTCACCAGCTCTCAGTAGCTAAGTGTTACCAGCACAGCTCTGTGAACTTTCTAACAAACCAGAGAGAGGAGTTAAAACGTGATGGCTGAAATTCAGGCCCTGACACTTTCCCCTTGGGTTTGCTGGGTCATTAATGGTTTGGAATTAAAATTTCTGCATAAGATGGGTTTTAATCTTCATGCCTATCATAGATACACATTAATTTGGTGTGTATTGTTCCAGGACAGCCAAATGAAATGTATTTTATTGTGAACAAAAAGTGACCTATTTAGTGTCAGATAAAACAAGAGGTGTTTCATTTAGTGATGAGTTGTTACTTTTTTTTTTTTTTTTTTTTTTTTAGCATGTTGTATTCATCGTCAAATTCTTTGTAGCATGGATGATCCCTGATGTTCCTGCAGATGTGAAAGCCAAAATAAAACGTGAAAAGTATTTAACACAAAAAATCCTCCATGAGTATGAACTTGAAAAACTGAAGGAGAGACTGTGCCAAGGTGATAAACGAGCCACAGAAAAAGAGTTCATTGCCACGGAAGGAAGAATGGAGCTGTCCAGAGCAATGTAGCCAAAACCCCATCTGTTGGGGATTTAGCTTGGTTTAGCTTTTTCATCTGTGGTTTGCTCAGTATGCATCATGTTGAAAGCTGTGAGAGAGTTCAACCCTTCTCTTTCTGTCCAAAGATTTTAGTTTTCTTCAAAAGTTTTGCTGAGCTTTCACGGTTTAGGAAATCTATTTAAGTGATTTCAGCACTGGTTTTTATTTACCATGACTTTGAGTAGTAAATGCAATCTTGTAATCCTAGAATTTGGACTCCTGGTATAGGGACTGTTAACCCCAAAGGGCTCACAGGACATGATAAGGTCACTTACCACCAAGGCCTCTCCCTGTTGCTAATTGCAGCATTCCAGGCTGTGTCCCAGCTGCCTGAAAAGAATACCACAGATTTCCACTGCTGTGGAAAATGCTGAGAATTATTATTGTTATTATGTGATAGTTTAAGTAGAACACTCCTGATACAAGGGTTAAGGTTTGGGGCTTTTTTTAGTATTCACTACGTCTTAGGAAACATTGGTTTGAACTTCTATACCTTTTGTAGAAGGAATTGATTTTTAAAGATAAATTGTCTTAATTCCACTTGGAATTATTTATAGGCACAAAATTCAGTTAATGCATACTAGTGAAGGGAAAAAAAAAGCCATAATTAATTTTCATAAAGATACAATTTACAGAAGAGTTTACTCTCTAAATGCAGATACTGTGGAATCACCTAATTGCAGTGGGTTTTGAAAAGATATATGCGATTTGGAGAATAACAGTTATTTAATTTCTCATTCTCCAAAACTACCTTGGAAGATTGTTTGGCAATGTTTTTGGCCCAAGCTGCTCGTTTATTTATTTCTTTGTTTGGCTTCTCAGTGAATGCCAGCAAAGGGCTAAAGCTGTGTGTCTGTCCTCGTTGCACACTATGGAGTGTGCCTGCACTCCATGGCAGTGCTTTGGGAGCTGGACACCATACCAGTTGATTTAGCTGAATGGTTTGCTCTTGGATTTTTATCCAAAAGATTATAAGCATGCCAAATAATCTATGTTTATGCTGTTATTGTTCTTATATGTAGTATCCTGAGGCTTGGGGGTTGTTCTTGTTTTTTATTCCTTTTGAATCTTTGGGAAGGATTTTTTTTCTTTTTTGTTAGGTGGCTTTTCTACAAAATTACTGAGTTTATAAATATATGATAACTATTTGTACAAAGTAGCTTCCAGCTGCTTAAGAATGTGCTCTCATTTTCTAGTTTGAAGCAGGTAGGCATTTCTGTGATTTTGCTGTATATTTCAAACATATCAACGCTTCCATGCTTAGTGCCTTGTTTCTTTGCATTTGGCAAGAGGTGTGAAAATGATCTCTGCAGGGCAGTGCCTATTTCCAAAATGTGCTTGCAGGCATCAGGATACTGTGAACCTGCAGACAGAGCTGTTCAGTGTTACCAAACCATGCCTGCCTTGGCACACTTCTGTTTCAGTGCCACGTGGACTGTTGGAGAGCAGTTTGTGCCCAGACTGCAGATTGTTCTAACACCAGGTTATTGAGTTCTCTCATGCTGGATACACAAGGTAGAGAAGAGTAGAAAATTTTGCTCTATTTGCACTTTGAAAGTTATACTTCCTCGCAAGTATACACATAAAAATTGAGATCTGTATTCCATATCAGCTGAATGATGTACTGTTTACTACTACCACAACTTAGGGTGTTTTGGTTTAATAAACCTTGCCAGTGTCTTGGAGCACCTGGCAAGTAACCTTAATGTTGTAACAGTTTTAAATCCATGTCCTGAGTGGAGCTATTGTAATTATTAGCAAAAGGATTAATATGAAGTGCCTACCTCGAGCACACATCACAGAGTTTGGCTGCCAGTCAAGGAGTCGATGCTGATGTACATTTCTCGTTACTGTAAATTATTCACCTTCATTCTCTAAGGTTGCTTGATCAATCAAGCATGCTGGCAATTTCTGTTCATGATGAACTGATCCTGTTCTTGAATATTCAGATATATTCGAAGTAATGGATCTGTTGGAGGAATGCATGTGTAAATAAATTAGCTCTGCTGCTTAATGTGTAAAGCCAAAGAAGAGTATCAGCCATCAGTCGTAATCACATATCAGACACCACAATTTGCACAATGAAAGCACTGTGCTGCATCTTGCACATATACTGTTAATTAAACTGCCTAATTTAGATGTTGTGGGTTTGTTACTGTTTGCAATGCAAACAGATGCTTCAAACAGAAGGGTAATGGCATGCAAAAGGATATTTCTGTGCAAAAGGTACAACCTGACTGAAGCTGAAAACAAATTTGGAAACTCAGCATTAGATGCACTATTTCTGCTTATGGAAGATTAGTTTCTTCAAGTACTGAAGTGTCCTAATATGCTACCCTTGAAAAGATATCAGCAAAATAGATCTGTTGTGAATGAGCAATGCTATTTCAATACAAGATGGAGGAAAATAAGGAAATGTGTTTGTTTGGGGTACAGCATTGGTATGTAGACCCTGAATATGAATTGCTGTTTTGACTCCTACTTTGTGGTTCTTACAAACTTATTTTTAAGATCACTTGCTATTTAATGCAGTACAAATGTTTTGTATATGTTGTATCATACAATAGAAAGTGAAAAAAAACCCTGGGATCAGCTTATTTAGAAAGAAATATGTATGTATCTTAAAAATAAGTCATTACACTTCATAGCATTACTTCTTTGTAAACAGAAACTGTTGAAAAGAGAATCTGTTGTCATACTAAAAGCTAACATCACATACAAATTAGTCTTGACACCTTTTTACATAATAGCTTGCCTTTACTTGCCATTAAGCAGTATTTTGACTAAAGGTATCAGTATGGTTATAATGGTTCACATAAGTTTTCTGAAATGTTCTTGAAAAGTGACAAAAGTAAGCAAGTCCTGGTCAGTTTGGAGATGTGCTGGTTCTTACTGTTGGATTATTTCATTTTGATGTGATTCAGTGTCCAAAAGTGCCCTTAAACCAAAGTGAATAAAGTTCTGTGTTGTAATTACTGTAATTTAAGCAACAGCAGATTGCTACATTAGAATTAGTTACACAAAACAAAATGGTCCTTTCAGGTGTAATACAATCAGGGAATTTTTGTTGGGTATTTTTTTTTTTTTACAATTAAAATTTAGGTTTTTACCTTGGGAAGGTTTAGTGTGGTATGTTCTAAGCAAAGGACTGCAAAAGAAGAGTGCTACTTACTTAATATGAGACACTATCCTCTTTTTTCTAGAAGTTTTTTTTTTTACTATGCTTTTACTTTTTTAATGTAATGCTATCAGCTTGAGGCAACAGAATGGAGTGAAAATAGGAAGAGTTTCTGACTGTTCTACATGTACCACTTGTTTGACTTGTACTGTCATGTAACCTGAGTGGCATTTTTGTCTGCTAAGTATGTTGCTGGTGTATATGATACACTAATGTCAGAATAAATTTTTTAAACATTCTGCTAACATTTAATATGCACATTTAATAAGATCTAAATCTAGCAAATAAAGCTGTGTTCATTTTTAATGTGCTGTCGACTCGTGTGTGAAAATTCCAAGACTTGAGAGAGGAGCTGAAGTACTAAAAGTCAAATGCCTGGAAAGCCTCCTGGAGGAGAATATTCATACAGATTCCTGAAAGTCATGTATGTTGTGTTCACACAGATCCATTTTCAGCCAGGCTGCTTTTGCCTGTGTTATCTGGATTTTATTCCTGCAATGCCAGGACCTGAGGTGACTTCTCAAGTTCTCAGCCACACATGCAGTTTCCACAAGTGATTCACATACGTGCACTTTAAATAGCTTTGAGTACATACACTGGGAAAGATGGCAGGGCTGCAGCTTCCCCAAGGCACTGGTAAAGTCTTACAATACATATTTTAATCTTAAAAGTCACTTCTGGGACCAGTGAAGGGCTTTGGATTAAATCACAGGGAATCTGGCTTGAGATTTTATCTCAGCATTACCTCTTGTCAGGGCTCTGGGGACAGGGTCACCCACCAGACTTGGTAGGTCATTTCCTTTTTAACTTTGAAATTTTAAACTCTGACACATGAGATTTAAGCAAATTACAGGTATAAGATGAATAAAAGAATCTTCTCCCTATTAAAAAAGGAGAGAAGAAATAAAGACCAAAACAAGCAAGGTGTAATTATGCAACATGGTACCACTGCTGTGCTCATTACTGAGGTGAGATAGGCTACTTCATTAAATATGAAAATGAAAAAGCATTAAAAAGGAGAAAAAATTGGTAGCAAAAGAAAGAGAGGAGGGAGAGAAAAAAAAAAAAGATGAAGGAAGGTGCTGTTTTTATGCAGGATCTAGGGGATATTTATATATCAAATTGTGAGTTTTCAGGTGCATTCAGGCTTTGCTCTTCGAGGTTAAACCTTGCCTCCTCTGGGGCCTGTGGTAAATGGGTAATTTAAGGTTTAATTAGGGGTACAAAGTCATCCAAAGCCAATTATATTTTATAAAATAGAGTAGCATGCTAGCTTGTGAGAAGACATTCACAAGTTCTGGTGCAAACCTGGCTCTCCACATGACTAGGAATTGTAGCTACCCTTCAAAAGGCTTAATTCCTTCATTAAACTTGTGTGCCAAAATTCAGTGGTTCTGAACCAGAAAAACAGGTAAGGCATCTATATCATCTACCCAGATTAAAGAGTTTCTCAAAATAAGTCCATGTTTATTCTATACAAAGAAAAAAAAATTACAGGGAGCACTGAAATAGAAGACATTTTTCCAACATTTGCATCTCAAATGGTGTAAAATATGTTGTCTTACAGGAGTGGAAAAATAAGTCACCCATTCACCAGTGGATTAGTGGTAAAGAACAGCAAGATGTGGGAGAAACAATATGCCAGCATCTAAAGTCTGCAATTTGTTTGAGATGTGTAGGCTCTGAAACAAAAAAAATCTTGTCTAATATTCCTCAAAATGTTCAAAATTAATAAAAACCCCAGTGTTTCTGAAAATAAACTCTTAAATGTTTAGGATACACTGCTGGGAGAGACAGGGGAGGGGTCAGGGGTCCTAACATGTGGTGTGGCAAGAGATTGTATCCAGAGAGGGTAAAGGGAGCCCTCAGAAAGGACTTTAAAAAACCTTCCCTAAACAGATGGAAAGAAGTAAAGGGGAGAAAAAGGATGATCATTACCATATGAAGGATAACAAAATCATTTCCAGACTCTATGAATTATTGTGCAACCTCATTAAGCCACAGTTACTTTTTCTTGTCTGTCTGCCTTGTTAAGGGTGGTCACAACAATTCTTGCCTTGGCATCCTTAAAAAGGAGTAGCTAAATTAAATCTCATTCTGGTTTTAAATAATCAGTTGTCTTAACGCTTACATCATTCAGATGCAACTCAGGAAGGGTTTTTTTTTTTAAGCAAGCACTGAGAAATCTGCTGGGATATGATGAGTAGGATGTGAAATTCAGCAGCCATATCAATTTTTGGAAGGTGCATACGCACATTCCCCTGCAATAATTAGTGACTATGCTTTCTCAGTCAGAAATGAGTCAGTCTGAGCCATTTGATAAGGGTAGGAATTTCTTGAATTATTCTTTTCAGCTCCTCAACAAACTAGTGCTGTTAACTTGTCAGAAACATTTGTGTTTAAATCACTGGCTGACCTTGCTTGGCCCTTGGGTGTTCAAAGCATCCGACACTACTCAGCATTTTAGTTTTGGTACTGAAAGATGCAGAGGCCATGGTAACTGCTTCTGCCATCAGGAGGCATTAAATAGAGGAGCCTTGTGCTTGTGCTGGCCCTTCCTCCACCACAGTCGGTTTGAAACACTTGATGCTGGGGGTCTACCTGGCCCACACCATCCTCAGCAATGAAAAGTTGCAAAGGTCGAAAAGCTCTGGCTCAGATGTCTTCCAGATCCTTGTATCTCCCATGCTGGTGGTTTTTACTTGTTTTTCTCAGCTAGTGCTTGGTGAAATGTAATACAAACAGTGCTAGAATGTTCCAGCCTTGCATGCTCAATAGGTCTTTTAATAGGTTTTTTAAAAAGGAATGAAGGAACTCCCCACAGAAGGTTTTAGCAGGGAAAACTGCTGGATTCCCTGCCATGATCCCTCTTCACAACAGACAGTTCTGCTGCCAGGTTATCTGAAATAAACATTTCTGCTGACAGTAGCCCATTATTAGTGCCAGCAAACAGCAAAATGCTGCAGGCAAGCCTGTTTTCTGGTGGTGGCATCTACGTATTATTGTTCAGCTGCAATTCTGTCTCCATCTATTCCAGTGTAAAGTGTACTGTTATTTTCAGATGTTGCTGAGATTTCAACATCTCTGAAACAAAGATCCAGACAAAAAAGCAAAGAGATGAAATAGGCCAAGAGATTTATGTACAGCTCACCATATAGTAGCAATCAGTTAATTTCCAGGTACCTAGAGGTCATGTTGCTCTCAACAAGCCCCTAGAGCATCGCAATCAGGAGGGATTCCCTGCTTTCCCCTTTCAGGTAGGGTTGCTTGTCTCTGTCAATGACAGGTTTTTAGTTTCCTCAGAAGCAGCACAGGAGACAATAGCAAAAAAGTCTCATATTTTGAGTAAGGGAGAACGATCCTGTGCGTTTTTTGGTAAGCAATATGTGCTTTTTCATTGGGTTTTTCTTGCATTTAGGTGGAAATAGCAAATGATTCTGTGGCTGCAACCCACCTGTGACAATGACTCGTGTTTTAATTAGAAGATGCCACAGTATATTGAGTCACCAGCTCCCAACATCCAACGTTTTCATCTGCTGAAAGTCCTCTGTGGGACTGGCAAGAAGATGATGCAGTTAATGGGGTCACTGCTGGGATTAGAACTGAGGGAGGTGACAGGGGTGGAGGAAATCAAAGCAGAGACAGAGCCTGCTTCACACTCGTGCTATGAATTCAGAGTGCTGGGTTATGTGCCGAGCACGTGAAGGGAGCTGAAAATAGGAGGGAGCTCTGAAGTCTTTAGTAATTACTTTTTCTTCAGAAGGAGGAAGGTGAATGAACAGAAGTGTTCGAAGACAGAAAAGCTGAGGCACCGACAGAAATTTTTCCTATTCAGGTGTGTAGAAGAAGCCTTCAGATGTAAATGCTAGTCTCAGCAGGTCTGCCCTGCCCGGGAGAGGGGACCCAGTGCTGTTAGCAGTTAACAGAGGAGCTGGAAGGGGCAATCCCAGAGGCTGATTCTGCCCAGAGGGGAAAAGCAGGATTTCCTTTGCTTTTGCACCTGGAAGAAATTAACTGCAGAGAAATCCTCTGGAGTGTTTGCTTCATTTTCAATGCTGGGCAAATTGTGCTTCAAATGTCTGCCCAGAGTAAGCCTAGACCTGAGGGGGCACAGAGCAGTCCCCCTTTGTCCTGTGCACACACCACTCACCCCGATTGTCACATATCTGTCGTTTTCCACTGATTTTCGTGCTCGTTCCTGGGCACAAACTCATAGGCTTTTCCACAGACCTCAGGTGGGGCAAAGGTTGAGCAATGGAACTTCAGTTTCTGCTGTGGTGAGATAAAATTCCACTTCTAGTAAGGCCACATTGGTAAGCTTCTTCATTCTGCAATAAATGCCGATTATTTGGTGCAGAAATGCACAAAATTCACAGTTATTCTGAAACTTTATAATTAAGTCTCTAACCTGAAAAAGGATTGATGCTTTTAGCATAAGAATAGAATGATATCAGATCATTGCTTTTTTAACAAAATTTTTCTAAAGTAGAATTTTTCATTAAAATTTTCTAAATGCTATTAAGTAAGTCTGGGGAATATTTTAAAATGTTAAGAATGGAAGTTTTAATTATTTTTGTTCCTATCAAAGGAAAGAAGTTTACTACTTCTTGCAATTCTCAGCCTTTCATGTTGTTCTGCAAGAGCTACCACACACAAGTTGCACTTCAGATAGTTGTATGTGTGAGTTCTTGTGTAACCATAGTATCGGACAGATTGTACTGTGAACATAGCCGTAATAAATGTAATTAATATAATATAGTATAACATAATATAATATATATTATATAATATATATTACATATTATATAATATGTAATATGTAATATGTAATATGTAATATATAATATATAATATATAATATATAATATAAATATGTTGTATATTATATTAGTATTATGTATTATTATTAATATAATATATAACCTATTCATATTACCAAGACGATTAAACTCAGACTAATTAATAAATAAAAATCCTGAGAAGTATCAGGTATTTGAATACTATCAAGAAGAAAAAGTTACTGCTCATGCTCAGTTTGCTCAGTCTTCCCTCCTGATGCACAGAGAATTTCTGAGCCTGATTTTTCTACTAACAAAAAAATGGAGTTACACTTTGGCCAAGTATTTATTAAGGGTATTAGAATTGGGCGCCAATGTTTAGCAATATTATCAAATATCATTAATTTTGAACATTATGTTCTATTTATGTCCCTATACCTTTTGTGAAATAACAAGGGATAAAATAAGAAAAAACATGGAGAAGAAGGTGATACAGATGATGTGTTTCTCTGTCCTCCCAGCTGTGCTGAGAGAGGGACATTCCTTCAAATACTGGGATCTCTAAAGTGCTTGTTATCCCACTGCAGGAAAACAGGGTAGATAAAGCTTGGAGCATTTGGAAAAAATGTAATATATATGTGAAACAGAAATTGCCTTCAGCCCCCTAAAAAAGCTGAGTGAGGGTGTGCCCTCAGGCTGATAGCCTGCCTGTGGTATGGGAAAGGCATTCCAGAACATGAATAATTCATGAGATTTCCTGCCAAAATGCTGGCACTCAGGAGAAAGTCCTGCTGTATTTCAAGTCACATTCCTTGAGATTGGGTTCAGTTAGAGAAACTTGGGCTGGTTTGTTGTCCTGCCTGACCACCCCCGTGCTCCAGAGGGATTTAAGAGAGGATCTTCCTCTCTCCTTCCTCACTGGTTGTATTTTTCCCTGTCCCTCAGGCTTTGTGACTGGTCACACATCCTTTCAGTGAAGGAGGATCACTGAGGATCAGTCTGAAGAGTTTTAGGAGTGCTGGAGAATACAGGGCAGCTCTTGAAAGACGAGCAATCCATCCATGGAGCCTTTTGGAGAACACCACACCAGGTCCAAGCCGGGAGCAAAGGAGAGGGGCTCACGTAGATGGGGAGATCCTGAGCTGGGTGAAGCCCTCAGGGCTGAGGTCAGCAGCTGCCAAATGCCTCCCCATGATTTGGGGGTGTCCTGATGGTGGAGCTCACACTGAGCAGAAAGCGATTAATATTCTGCTCATAAATGGAAAGAAATGGGCAACCTGGCAAGGAAATGTGTCTATAAAGCAGGAGATCATCTCAATACACCAGGAGTGACTCAGTAACACCAGACTGATGTAAGGTATGGATTCTGTGGAGATTCTGATTGAAGGTAAGATTCCTCCAGGGAAAGGTGTTTTCATAAGCCAGCGAGGCCTCACAGTAAAAAAGAATTTGGAAGTGGTGACAGAATGCATTTTTCGGGACTACTGGCTTTCCAGCCATTCAGTTTGGGGATATGCATTTATTTCAGAACTTTGATTATTATATGATTATTCCTAACAGAAAGACAAAAAATATGAAGCCTGTTATTGTAAAGACTAAATTTAGCCTTTGTAATACTTCTGCATTACAGCAGCACTTCAGAAGCCAGAACGTATCCACAAAAAAAAAAAAAAAAAAAAAAAAAAAAAGGAAATATATAGCATCATGGTAGGCGTGAATTATGGATGAATTGGCAGTCTCAGACCAATTAATAGACACATCAAAACAAAACAAAACTAGGGAAAACTAGTACCTAAAAGTCAGTCTACCATAAGGAGAAAAAAAAAAATTATGTGTACAAAAAACCATTCAGATCACTGAAACACAATTTAGGTCCTTTGTTCTGGAAATAGCAACAGTGATTTTTATTGGAATTATGTACAAAGTAAGACAATACGGGTGGAAATACAGGAAAATATTAAGTGAGAGAACAAGAAAACAAACAATTAAATTTCACAACTTAGATGTTGCAGACATTAATTACCTGGCTGCAGCCCCTGGGGTGTGAGCTCTGGACATCTGGCAAACAGCAGCAAAACTGTGCTTGCTGCCTCCCTTTTCTTACATATTTATTCATATCTCAGTCTTGACCTGTGCTTGCCTGTAGCATGATGGACATTTTTCATGGATAAAGCAGGCTTAAAATCTAAGAAATACCTCAACAGGGCTCCAGACCGAACAAATGGTAAGACAATTTTTTTGAGAAACTGGCATTACTTCTGAAAGGAGAGCACAGAGGATGGGAAAATTGCATGGAAACTTTCTCAGCTGATAGAATGCCACGGGCACATTTAAATTAGTTCCATACAGATGGGCAAATCCTGAACTCCTTTCTGAATATTATGAAGAGATATGCCTCTTGCTCTGCTAGGTAGGAACACAGTCCAAGCAGAGGCTTTGGCATTTGTCTCTTTTCTCCTTACAGCTGTTATTTTTCTAATAGATTGAGAAGTTTCTGTAGAACTAAAACAGAATAAATAGCATTGTCTTATAAGAGCTTTCTATCTGCACTTTAGTATTTGGCTTTGGCAAACAGAGTGGGATCCCTAGATCACACAGCACACAGAGACAGCACTAATGGGAGCACTGATCACCTCCCCAGCTCTGCGAAGAGAAAAACAGCGGAGAACTGCCCACGAAAGGGAGCCCTCGGGGCAGAAAAGGGAAGCACCAGCAAATCTTTGCCCCAAGAGGAGTCAGAATGTGCCTCAGCCACAGAGTGAGTTGTAATAATCAGATGTAATTCGGTAAATGTGCATGGTAAAGGCTCAGCAGTTGTCAGCTATCAGCATGAGGGTTGATGGAAAGAAAATCTAGAGACAGAAAGGCTTGTCCTGGCTTTCAGGATGAAAACACCAGCTTAAGGGACAGGTGAGGAAACCCTGAGCCTGGTAAGGGAAGAAGGTTCAGCACAAGACTTTTGAACCACTGGAACTTCCAAGTCTTGCAAATAGGGCACTAAATATGTAATTAAAATTCACCTCCCACGTAGAAGAAACACTGGAATAGCTAAAGACATCAGAACTGGTCACACAGAGACTGAGTCACACAAAAATCAACAGACTTCCTCCAGGGGAATCAGTGAGTTGATCTACCAGATCTGTGATGATTTATTTATAACAAACAATAAGAAAAAATAGATGTAAAATATTTACACTTAAACATTAGATTTTAAAATGAAATGCATATGAAATATGAGCTCAATGATGACATTTAGAAAAGATGTCTGAATCAAGGACTTGATATTTTTAGTTACATTTAGAGATCACAGGTATTCTTAAATGGAAAAGTTGAGTGTTTTGGCCTGAAGTGATCTATCTATGTGACATCCTGATCTTCCCCCTTCCCCTGTGGAACACAGTGCAACCACCACTGAGGTCATTAGCAGTGCCCTAAAATAAAGGAGATATTTTCCTGTCATCTTAATTTATGTGCTGCTCTAATATTTCTGGGGAGAAGTAACATCTTAAGTATTCCACATATCATCAAGAAGGGCATTTCTGTCTTGATTCCCTTAAAATCTTTTACAGGCTTTGGTTTTCCTTTGCAAGAACAAGAGCACTTGGAATGTTCTGCCTTCAAACCCATGGCTGTGTTCTCCAAAGAAGGTATCAAGCACTTCTGAAGTATTTATAAAAGAGCCAAGACTTTGTGGTTTAGAGAAGACACACTCATTGTCCCTGAGAAGATACAGCAATATCAAAGATAGCTTCTGCTATTAATGAAACATGAGATCAACACAACCAACAGCATCTGACACTGATGGGTTCAGTCCTATTTTCTGCTAAAATGAGACTTACACTTCTTTTTTTTTGTGTGTTCATCTCCTTCCATAATCACTTTTGAACCCATTTTGGCCCCATTTGGCAGAAAGATAAATGTGCCAGAATTACGAGTTCTCTACAATTAAAAAAAAAATATTAATTTACCAAGAGCAGTGTTGTAAAGGAAAAGAAAAGAGGCACAATAAGGAAGAAGGAAAAGGCGTGTTGATGACATGACAGAAACTAAAAATGCTGAGAGGAAAGCACTGGAGGACAGTGCAGGGGAGTTCTCATAGACCCTGAGCAGGGCCTGATGGAAGGAAAGGACACCCAGGTAGAAAGCCAGGGTTACTGAGGACAGGAAGCCTCAGGGAGTCAGATGAATTCATTAACAACTGGACTCAATTATCTTAGAGGTCTTTTCCAACCTTAATTGGCATTCCAACCAGAACTGGATTCTATATTTCTGTGTTCACAGAACAAGCCATACTTGATTTCATATTATGAAGACAAGGATGGGAGTATTTTTATTAAAATATTAGCCATTTGAAGACTTTGTTAACTTGGGTTAGTGTTATCTGATGCAGATGCAAATGTGTGATATAAGACCTGCACAGATTTCATATTCTCCTATTTCGGATCCATATTGAAGACAATGTTTTTATGCTAATTCCAAGAAAATTCAAGAGAACAGATGAATTACATTCAGCCTTGAATTCGTGTGATGGTTGTCATCTTATCAAAACATGAAACCAAAGAAGAAAATATGGGATGAATTAAAGTCTCCCTCAGATTTCTGTCTTGGGAAGGCACAGCAATTACTTTCTACAGACTCCACTAACCCCAAACATCAACAAAACACTTCCTCCTCATTTACTTTTTGCTACAATGAGCTCTACTCATTTTCTCAATATCCTTCTGCAGAGAAAAGTTGTGGCTTAGCAGGTGAAAATACACGTGTCCACTAGTAAATTATATTTGTGGATGAAGATTCTAATTATATGTATGTATAATATATAGATATATAGATATGTATAGATAATAATAACAGATAATAAATATATATATCTAGTTATATGTATGTCTTTCTCCTCGGAGGAACAAGTTTTTATGTAAAAGAATCTACATGCATTCTTCATACACAGCATTTACTGTATTTTGTGTTAATTTACTCTTTTGAAAAATCAATATTTATCCTAAAGAAGAATAACCCCCCCCCCAAAAATTGAGGCACATTAAAACTGAGTGACGAATTTAGGTTGTAATATCAGACTCAGGCCCAACATGGCAGTCCAGAACCTGCTCCACCACCTCAGATGACAGTTTGCTGTTGTACTCAGCACAATTATTTTCCAAATATCTATTATGTTTTCTTGCATTGTTTTCCCCCACCAGGAATAGTTTCCTGATCAAATGATGTATCTGATGTTACTTTTGGTATCTCTTCAAGTGTTCTTCTAGCAAATGAAAGCATATAGCAGATTTAAGCCCTGTTCAGATCAATGCAGCTTGTGATCTGAATCAGTGGAAATTCCTCCCCAAGCTTTTCATAATACATTTTAAGAGACAAATCAACAGAAAATAAAGGACTACTGCAGCCTTATAAAATCTGCTTCTGATTTTCTAATTCTTGCAATAAAAAGTCACCATAATACAGTCTTCAATTTCTCACATTTCTCACAAGATTTCTCATGAGGTGAAAGGAGACGGGGCTGTCACTAAGACCCAACTGACCTTGGCATAAAAACCTTTTCTAAGCTGTTAAAAAATCCAGGGATGGTCATCCTGGAATAATAATGCAATGACAGATTAATGATATTAATCATTAACCATCACAGTAATAAAAGATAAGATAATGTGCTGCAATGACAAATCCTTGGCTAAATTTTGTTGTGGGTAATTGCATCCCACTCACCAAGTGTTGCATCGTTGTCTTGGGTACTGAGAGGATTGTTCCTGTGCCTGAGCCCCAGAGGTAGGTGCATTTCTGCCTGTGAAACATGACAGATGGCTTCAGTCCTTTGGGATCCTTTGCATGTAACTCATGGAACAGCACTGGAATTCAAAGGAACAGATGTTCCTGTAATATGTGGGAAGAATATAAGCATCTCCATTTACTTTTAAGATAAATGTATTCAATGCTGTTAAATTTCTCCACAGATATTCCAGAAAAAAAAAATTATTTGAAAGGAGTTTGCCACTGGGTGGATTTTTATTAGCTTGATGGGTTTTTTTAACAATCTATCTGCTGATACTAAAAATGAACTAGGTTTTAGACAGGAAAGGGAGGATGGAGGAAATAAATGAATCTTCTTGTAACATAACAGAAAAATTTCCAGCCATGGGGTAGTCCTATATAGTAACTGCAAATCATTTAGTGATTTGGGCTTTTTCATGGTGAAGTAGAACATAAAAATTGGCTGCAATTCTGGTTGCTTTTCTAGACACTCTACCGGTAGAGGGCTGAAGGAACAGCTTCAACACGAGCTGGATTATCTGATAATTAGGCACTATTAGAACGAGCACTGAGAATTTACATGCTTAGAAGCAAGATAATCCTAAATTAAAAAAAACAAAACAAAACAAAACAAAACAAAACAAAAAAAACCCAACCAAACAAAAAAAAAATAAACAAAACCAACAAAGAAGCAAACCCCTGGAATTTGCAGCATATCTTTAGAATATTTCATCATCTATCTTCGTGCAGAGATCCCTGAGCAAATTACCCCCAGTTTGGTTGAAAACTAGAAACTGCCCTGAAAAAATGGGTGTGCAAGTCCTGTGCTCTGTCACCTTTCATTTCTTGTGCCTGTTAGATTACTGGCAAAGCAATGTAATAACATTCCAGCAACTGAGTGAGGCACCTGAAAGAGCAGCCCAAACTGCAAGCATGGAGCTGCCGTATATGAAACTCAGCTGAGGCTGTGGAAAAGCTGCCCAACTTTGCTTGACAAAGTCCACAGCCACTTTTGTGTTGCTTCCTGCTAGATTTTTCTATTTATCCCTGTGATCATGGCCCAAAGTTCTGGATTTCCATTTCCAAAGTGCACAGTCTGGTTGAGAGGGGGCCATGTGAATGTGTGAGTTCTGCCCAGACATGGGCATTCTTTAGCATATTTCAGCCCAAGCATGTTCTCTTTTGGACACAAAATAAGGATAATTGTGTTGTTCTGGAAGGGCAGAGCCAAGATCTGATCAACAGTTCAGCTTCTGCCATGTTTGTTATAAATCACCAATCTGGCCCACAGGGCAGGAAATAAAATCCCACTCCAGATGTAAACATCACAGATTGTGAGGAAGCAGAAGGAAGGTCTGTGAGTATTGCAGCACATTACAGCTATTCCTTTTTCACACCACTGGGTAATGCACTTCTCCACAGGAAGAATAACATATATAATAACAGAATAACATCATTGTAATCACAGCCTAGGTCTGAGCTACAGGCACAGCCCATTCCAGAAAATAGAGGTTTAGACACTGATGGATAGGCCTCCAAAAGACAAAATTATCTACAAAGTCTTGTCAACATGACTTCACATAATTTTAGCTTGGATTCAGGAATCTTTACAGCTTGGCATGCAAAATTCAGCATAGACACCGCTTTACTATCTCAAGATGTGGACACTCGATCCAAATCATCAAAGCCATGTACTGTGCAGTTTCTCAAGGGACTTGTCCAGCAGTGAATTATCCTGACTCTGGAGAATTAGACAAAAGCCCACCAAAGTTGTTCAGGAAGTGATCCTTGCAAATTTTCAGGGAGAATGGAGAAATTCCTGGTTTAAAACAATCTTTTTGTCACATTTTTCTGCCTCTTAAGTCAAGGGCTTTTTTGGTTTTTTTTTTTCAATATTTTCTTTTAATGACTGAACTTTTTTTAATAAACAGTTTACTAGAAAAGGGTTTACAAAGCTGTTGCTTCTTCCAGAAACCCTTCTTTCTGGTGGCCTGGCAAGCATGATGATTATTTTGGCATTTCTATGTGATTTTGCAGTTCCATAGTCCCAAAGAAGGTAAAAAATTGCTTTGGTCTTCAAGCGACATCAAACTCCATTGGATATAGTGGGCAGCTACCATAAACAAGAGTAATAATTAGATCATAATTCATCATTTTTAAGACATGTTTATGCTGTCCTCAAGTCTGTATTACACACAGGGGTTTAATGGCATAACTGAGATTTTAAGCACATAATTTTTTTCCTAAGATGACACTGTATTATTGAGAGTAGTATTTTGTCACCTTTCAGTAAAGAGGAAACCCAAAATGTCTTAGACTTTGTATGTATGATCATATGAAGTTAAAGTAACACATATATGCTAATTTTTTAAAATGGATCATTAAAATTTATATAAATTATTATAAATTCTGCTTGCATGAAACTTGGGAAAGAGAAAATTCATTTTTCAGTGAATCAACGACAAAGATAAGGTCAAAAATAGAATTTAAATAATAACTATTTTTAAATCACTGGTATGTACCATGATGAAAATTTTAGCTTACTGTGTAGTTTTCTTCAGAAAGACAAAAACTTAGAGAGAAGGGATTTATATTGGTGTATTGACTTTGAACTTCTCTAAAAGAGTTATACCATATTTAGGCACAGTTCTGAGGGTTATTGTAGAAAATGCTGAGATTAGATGCATAACAATAAGAAAAAATGAGCTAAGAACCACATCTGTAATTCTTTACCTCTGAAAGAGATTAACTTCTCGAAATAACTCAGTTTTAAATTTATAAAAACTATTTATAGAAATAAAAGGGTAGGCAAATATTCAGTCCTTTAGCCTTCACATGAGCAAAAGTTAAAGAAAATCTAATGACATGAAGAAAATTGTATTTAATTGCAAGATTTCAGGATGAAACAATAAGTTTTCTGTTCTATGTGAAAAACACAGACATCTGCAGCATCTTGCATTACTCCACATCAACCCACAGATATTGTTAGAGCCATTTCAAAGACACATTTTTTTACTTAGCAACTTTTGGCTGAATCTCTTTCCTCCTGGTCAATATGTGAATATTTAGCAGTGATCATCTGGACTAGAAGATTCTGCATAAATTCTTATTTCCCTTTACCACTGACACCAGTGGAAAGAACTCGTTGTGATTTCACTGAAGTTTGAGTTTGTGAGTGGTCTGCCTGAGACAGGTGTTTATTATAAAAATAATTATCAGTAACAGTTCTGATTAATGTTACATGCTGCTTCTCCTAGAAATGGTTTATTCTACCAAGGTTAAATACTTAATACATTATGTTTGAAAAGCTGACAAGACTGTACAAATTTTGTAGAACTAATGGGATTTGCTGTCTGCTGGTCTCATGTGAAGCCAAACCAGCTGAGCTTGATCAGGAGGTGACTCAGGAATATCTGGATGTATCACCTGACAGACATGACATTTCTGTTTCAGATAGGCACAGCAGCAGAGCCTAGTCACTATAAGATTTTACTGTACCAGGGTTGCTTGCTACTTTGCATATTTTATACAATTAAGGACTATCTAATTCTCCTCTACTAAGAGAAACAACCAGGAATGTGCCATCTGGACTTTTCTTCTCCATTTTGGTTGATATGATAAATTATTTCTCTTTCCCAAATCAGTCATCATTTATTTATTAAATGCTATTATTTTGCTAATAATTATTGCTGCTACTTAGTAGCCATAGCATCAAAGCCATGCCAATGCCAAGCTTTCTAAAAAAAGGGCCAGAGCTCCTTGCACAGCATAAATAAACAAAGCACCCTTGCCTGGCAGGCTTTACAGCCTCAAATTCCAGCTCAGAGAAGGGCTCAGTACCTTTCTGAAAGGCTTGAATTGCAGAATCCAATCCCATTTAATGCATCCCTGCAAAACAATATTCTGTTCCTGCTGCCTCTCAGAAAAATCTATTAATGTGGGTTTGGTTTGAGCATCTGCAATGGCACAGTGAAGCCATGATACACTGGGAAGACGTGCTTATGTAACTGTGCAGCTTTTCCTCTTCTGGGAAAAATCCTTTCAGGTTTGTAATGGCAGCGACAATGCTGCAAACCACATCCAATAGTGAGGTAGAAATCAGGGCCGTGTCGTGGTGCTAATTAGCAGCATTTCAATTACATATGGTTTATTTATAATTTGTTTCCTACTCTAGTATTATGTAGTTCTTTTACGGTTTTGATAGGAAATACTGAAATTCCACACGCATCGGTCGTTATGGGAATTTCAATATTAGAATTATTGGTCTCGTCTAAATGAGCTCTGGCGCTGTAAAACTTCATTAACCCTCCAGCAGAGGGCAACATCCGAAAGAAATATTTCTATAAATCCGAACCGCAGTGGCTTTTAGGATATTGTAACTGCAACATATGTTTTCATCAGGGAATCTTCCTTTGAAAATACAGTTTGCACTTAGTTACCAACTGGGAGAGTGAAGGAGCTTAATAATATTAGAAGAACTTGTTTAAAACACGAGTTATAATTGGGTCTTTTTTTTTTTTTTTTTTTTTAAAGTAGCACGTGAAAGAAACTTTAAGATTAAAATGAAATCTAAGAGAAATATAATGATTATGACTTAGAAAGAAATACCGATTTTTGCATCTTCAATTTCCTTCAAAGAGATAAAAGTTTATTATTATTAGATTCTGAAAGGAAAAATAATTCTGTTCAGAATATGCTCAGTTCATTCCAGTGCTGTAAATACCACAAATCAGGGTTGAGTGTTACAGTGGCCTACTCAGAGGCATGAAAACAGAGGACCAAAAAGCGATGGACAACATTAAATGCTTTAGAGAAATCGGTCTCTAATGGATTCCTACCGTGACCTAAAATAAGCTGTGTGCGTAGACGGGGACACAGGGGCAAACACACCTTAGGAGCGGGCTCGGAGCATCACGGCAGCGCTACTGCGGCTGTGCCCGCTCCGCTCCGGCGGCGAGCGGCCCCGGCTGCGCCAAGGCAGCGGCGAGAGCACAGCGCGCTGTACGGGGAGAGAGGGAGCGGAGGATGGGAGAGGGCATGGGAGAGAGGGAGCGGGCATGGGAGAGAGGATGGGAGAGGGAGCGGGGAGAGGGAGCGGGCATGGGAGAGAGGGAGCGGGGAGAGGAGAGAGGGAGCGGGCATGGGAGAGAGGATGGGAGAGGGAGCGGGGAGAGGGAGCGGGGAGAGGGAGCGGGCATGGGAGAGAGGATGGGAGAGGGAGCGGGGATGAGAGAGAGGGAGCGGGCACGGGAGAGAGGGAGAGGGGATGGGAGAGAGGGAGCGGGGAGAGGGAGCGGGGATGGGAGAGAGGGAGCGGGGAGAGGGAGCGGGCATGGGAAAGAGGGAGCGGGGACAGGGAGCGGGGAGAGGAGAGAGGGAGAGGGGAGAAGAGAGAGGATGGGAGAGAGGGAGCGGGGATGGGAGAGAGGGAGCGGGCATGGGAGAGAGGGAGCGGGGATGAGAGAGAGGGAGCGGGCATGGGAGAGAGGGAGCGGGGATAGGAGAGAGGGAGCGGGCATGGGAGAGAGGGAGCGGGGATGAGAGAGAGGGAGCGGGCATGGGAGAGAGGGAGCGGGGATGGAGAGAGAGGGAGCGGAGAGAGGAGAGAGGGAGCGGGGATGGGAGAGAGGGAGCGGAGAGAGGAGAGAGGGAGCGGGGATGGGAGAGAGGGAGCGGAGAGAGGAGAGAGGGAGCGGGGATGGGAGAGAGGGAGCGGAGAGAGGAGAGAGGGAGCGGAGAGAGAAGAGAGGGAGCGGGCATGGGAGAGAGGGAGCGGAGAGAGGAGAGAGGGAGCGGGCATGGCGAGAGGGAGCGGAGAGAGGAGAGAGGGAGCGGAGAGAGGAGAGAGGGAGCGGGCATGGGAGAGAGGGAAAAGAGAGAGGAGAGAGGGAGCGGGGATGGGAGAGAGGGAGCGGAGAGAGGAGAGAGGGAGCGGGGATGGGAGAGAGGGAGCGGAGAGAGGAGAGAGGGAGCGGGGATGGGAGAGAGGGAGCGGAGAGAGGAGAGAGGGAGCGGAGAGAGGAGAGAGGGAGCGGGCATGGGAGAGAGGGAGCGGAGAGAGGAGAGAGGGAGCGGGCATGGGCGAGAGGGAGCGGAGAGAGGAGAGAGGGAGCGGAGAGAGGAGAGAGGGAGCGGGGATGGGAGAGAGGGAGCGGAGAGAGGAGAGAGGGAGCGGGGATGGGAGAGAGGGAGCGGAGAGAGGAGAGAGGGAGCGGAGAGAGGAGAGAGGGAGCGGGCATGGGAGAGAGGGAGCGGAGAGAGGAGAGAGGGAGCGGGCATGGGCGAGAGGGAGCGGGGCCGGGAGCGGAGGAGCGGCGGCAGCGGGCCCGGCAGCGGGCGCGGCGCTGGCCGCGGTGCTGAAGGCTCTCGCCGTTCCGTGGGGCGGCGGGCACGGCGGGCCCCGCGCCGCCCCTGGGCTCAGCCGGCGGCTGCGGGGGCTCGGCAGCGTGTGCCCGGGGCGGCGAGCGCACCCCGCCCCCGCCGGCGCCGCAGCCGGGCGCACGCAGAGCCGGCGCCGCTCCCGCACGGAGCCCTCGGTGCCCTCCCTGCCGGGCATGGCTCTGCCTCCGCCCGCCGCTGCTGAGCCCGGCGAGGCCGAGGAGAGTTTCTGACCGTGCCCGGCCAGTCGGCGCTGCCGGGAGCGCCGGGGGCTGCGCGCTCCGACGCCCCTCTGGCTGCCGCACACAGGCGCGCTCCCTCGCCCTCGCCCCCCCCGACTCCGCACGCCGTCTCCACCTCGCTCGCACACACGCGCACTCTCCCTCTCATTCTCCCTTTCCCCGTAGGTGAACCGATAGCCGCTGAATGAGGACGAAAAGTTAAGAGATTAAACCAATATGAACCATCGTCGCTCGTAGCAGTGCCGTATCCAGAGCAGAGCATTATCGGGCGAGCATCCCCGCAGGAATGGAGTCGGTAAAACAAAGGATTTTGACTCCCGGCAAGGAGGGATTGAAGAATTTTGCTGGGAAATCGCTTGGTCAACTCTACAGGTAAGACAGATATCTCTTATAGGATTCTACTTCGCAGAAAAAAAATGGAAGCGTTCCTTAAGCGCCCGTTGCTGCAGGAGGTCGAATGCTTTGCGGAGGTTAGCCGTGGCAGGGTTGGGAGCTGTTGCCATTCTGCTGGATATAATCTAGATCCTGGAAACTAGTGCTGAAGCTGCTCAATATGGCACCCTCGTAACTTCTCTATCTGACTCGTAGATGGTGTCAGTAAAGATGTAGTAAAAGATTATCTCACCTTTCTTCCACAAAAACAGGATCCCATCTTGAAATCATAATCAGGAGAGAGCAGCAACCTGTATTTTTTTTTTTTTTCATCTTAATTTTGCAATGCACTCACAGGATCTTGCCCCCTGCCCTTAACAAATATATTAAAAAAATATTCTGGTTTTTATTAGCCTTGTCCTTTGTGTAGTTCGTCGTCAGATGAAGGTAAACATGGAGATTTATAAATAATTGATATCTGAACGATTTTTTTCTCCTGAAGCTGAAACATATAGAGGAATGTGTTTAATTATTTATCCATCTGCCTTTAGAAACATCTGCTCGTTCTATAAATGATATACAGCTGCAATTGCTTTACTAAAAAAAAAAAAAAAAAAAAAAAAAAAAACTAAAAAACCCCCAAACACATCACTCCTGTATATTTCTGTGTGTAAAGAAAATTTCTATCATCGTCGAGCCCTGTGCACACAGATAAATAAGCCCAAATTCTTGCACACCTACGAAGTGCATGCACTGAAGTTCACACATCGTTCTCCATCCAATCTGGTGACTTTAGTGACCTCCACAACGTTTGGGAATAGTCTGTGAAATTCCAATAAAATTTCGATTGTACCGTCTGCTAGAAATTACCCGAAACATTTGGTTTGGTTTGGGGTGTTTTGTCAGTTTGGCTTGGGTTTTGGTGGTTTGTATGTTTGGGCTTTTTTTTTTTTTTTTTTTTCCGAATTGCAGCTATAAGGTAACTGCGGATTTGTCTGCCCAGGGTAGGTCACGTAAAAATCTTTTTTCCATACCTATGCGGCAGTGCTGGGCACAGACACCAGGCTGTTTCACAGCATGAGTCACAACTTCTGCTGCCATTTTAAGGGAAGGGGACATATCAGTGAAGTGATAAAGACAAAATTAAGGCTTCCATTTTCATAGGAAGTGTACCATTAAGAAAAGCCCAAAGTAAAATTAAAATTATCAACAATGCAATTAATTTCCTACCGTTTTTGGCTATATTTAAGCAATCTTCAATTGTTGAAAATTAATAATCAGAAGAAAGGATAATCCAGAATAACTGCTTAAAATATAATTAAGGAAATAAACTTTTTTTTTTCTTCTTAAAGACCCTACAACATTTAAATTAAACTATTATCTCTACTACTTGTAGTCACACAGAGAAAGGGGGTTTGTATTTTACAGCAAAACTCCGTTTGAATTCACACCTCGACTAACAAACGCCCGATTTGCTGATCTTTTTCAGCTCACGGCAATTAAGTACTTTGTTTACTCTTCCTAGAATCTAAACAATTTTCTTACACATTGATTTCCAGTCTATTCCCGAAGACAAGACGCCCATTCAGGGAGAAAACACTCCTACCCTTTATTCACACCAACGAATTTTGAACATAAACCCACGGTGGTTTATTTTATTTACAACTTTAAGACAATTTCTTAATGCCGCGATCTTTAAGCATGGAAATAATACGCCCAGAAAAGAAAAATCAGGAAAATTTCAGCTGAGTAGCTTTTGGAGAAAATCCCTGTATCTTCTCCCGAACACGGATAACCTTTTAAGCTTTATTCTGCTAATTGTAACTGCCCTATCAGCCGGGTGAGTTAACCTGAAAGAGATGCTCCTCCGAGTGAGAAAACACTTCCACAGCAGAGGTGAGGGCAGAGGTTGTAGAGTCCAGAGTGCCGGCAAATGGTCACGTATTTGCTTCTTAAGAAGACATAATTGGTTAGCTTTTTTTGGTTTTTAGATATCTCAGTGACTTCAGAAGAAGATTTAGGGATTCAGTATGGGACACTCGCTCTATAAACCCGATTTTTCTTGCTACCGACACAGCGTTTTAAAATATTTCCCACCAAAAATAAATCTAAATGTTCTAAATCACCTCTCGTGGTATTTTTCAGTTGATTGGAAATAGCTGCAAACAACCATTTCCCTTCAGGTTGTTTTCTAGGAGACGCGATTGTCCAGTAAAACCGAGGGAGTGAGGGCAAGGAGACAGCGCTTAAACCTGCTCAGTGACCACACGCTCACAAGGCGTAGCTGAGCACGGAGATCTTTGGGAAAGCCTTCCCAGGAGATGCCAGATCTCGGGCGGTTTTCTTTCGCTGCGTGTGACAGCCATTTTGCAAATCTAAAATAAATAGTAATATCGCCCTCTCCTCCACCTCCCCCTCGCTCCTCCCTCCCGTCTTTTTCTCCGAGCAGTTCTTTTGTCCGCAGACCTAGAGCGAGGTGCGCACGGAGATGCTGGGTGTTTCTAACCCAAAAATCCCTCCAGGAGCTCCTGCGCCTCTCGGGCTGCCAACATGGCGCCTCTGCAGTGCTCACAGACGAGGTCTTCTGGAGGCGCCCTACATATCTGAGCAGAAGTCTTTAATGATAGATGAGCAATTCTCAGCCAGAGCTCCTCCCTGGGCTGCTGCGGAGGGGCGGCGGGGGAGCCGGGCATGACTAATCGTGACTCCCACAGGTCATTGCTAAAGAACGGCCGATGGTGAATGGGAAGCCAGGAATAAATCCTCAGATCAAATCTCCAAGCCAAAGGAGCGAGGGGAGCGGTGAATTTAAGCCTCCAGCTCCCTGAAATTGTTGTGCCTTCAGGCGGCCAGGCCTTGACTTTCCCTTCTTGTGTCGGGCAGAGTCCTAGAGAAGAGGCAGAAGCCCGGGGACACCATCGAGCTGACTGAAGATGGAAAGCCCATGGAAGTGCCCGAAAAGAAAGCCCCGTTGTGCGACTGCACCTGCTTCGGGCTGCCCCGGAGGTACATCATTGCCATCATGAGCGGACTGGGATTCTGCATTTCCTTCGGGATCCGATGTAACTTGGGAGTGGCCATCGTGGATATGGTCAATAACAGCACCATACACCGAGGAGGAAAAATTATTAAAGAGGTGGGAAGGTTTCCCTCGTAAATCCCACATCCTCCCAGTGCAACTCTCAGTCAAACACCTCCGCACAGGTGGCCCGGGCTCTGGATGCTTTCGCGGCATTTCCCGCCACCCGAGCCCCGCTCCCCCGTCCCTCCCTCTGCCCGGCCCCGCCGCTGCCCTTCGAAGGACGGGGATCCCGTTCTCGACGCAGAAACAATTTCTACAGATTATTTCTACCTTCTCATTTCCGTTCCTGGCCCCATTTTGCGGTATTATTGCGCGGACAATTCGCCCCGAGCCCTGTCTTTCCCACACAGTCTTGAAAACCGCAGATATCTCCTAAAAATAAACGTAGGGGATGGGAGAAGGAGAGCATCAAACAAGGCACTACCAGCGGGCGCACCTCGCCGTAAAGGAGGCGGGGAGGTTTTGCGGGAATGTTTGAAAACACCGGGGTGAATTGGCTTTGACAAAAGGCGTTAAATGACAAGGGCCGTTTTAAAGCGAGTTCCGAGTGTGGTGGGAGAGATGTGAGGAGCGCAGGGGAGTGTCAAGCCCCCCAGAGCAGAGCCGGAGCCCCGGCGCTCGCTGCCGCACAGGTAAGCGCGGGCTGTGCCGCTCTCCCGGCGCTGCCTGCCCCTCCCGGGGCTGCTCCCGCTGCTGTCACTCGGTTCCTTTTGCTGCTCGGGGTGTTTGGGGGGCTGGGGCAGAGCCACAGAGCCCCTTCGATCGCGCCGCGGGGGAAAGCGCCGAAGCGGCACAGTTACAGCCCTTCCTCTTGTCTTTCTCTCTTTCTGCCCCGGCGCCTCGCGTTGGAAGAAAGCGAAGTTTAACTGGGATCCGGAGACAGTTGGCATGATCCACGGCTCTTTTTTCTGGGGTACATAATCACCCAGATCCCCGGAGGGTACATCTCATCGCGGCTGGCAGCGAACAGGTAAAGCAGCGCCTAAATCTCTCTATTGTGTCAGCCGGGGCCGAGCTGCGGGTACCGGGGCCGAGCTGCGGGTACCGGGGCTCCCCGCACCCCGCAGCCCCAAGCCCGCCCGAAGGCAGCGCCTGGGAAGGGATTGGAGCGCTCGCATGCGGTCCGGGAGCTCCGCCGAGATGCTGCATCACTTACAGTTTGGGGTTTTTTACCCTCCTTGGAGCAACTCCCTGATTCTGCGGGGGATACCTCCTGTTGGTCTCCTTTCCCTATAGACAGTCCCTTAAGGAGGTTGTGGCAACGATATTCCAACGACACGTATTCAGAGGCAAATTCAAAGATTCATTATCTCATCAAAGCTTGGGAGTTGGTTTTTTTTTTTTTTTTTTTTCCTTTCCCCCTGTGATTGAATTAAAGAATTTCATGATTTTTGTTTTAATGAAAAGGAAAAGTGTCAGCAGGAATTTTTTTCATTAAAGCATAAATGAGTTTAGAATGATCGAAAAACGTGTTTAAATGAGACTTCCACAATGAAAAGGAAGTGCAGATGGTCCGGGGACTTAAGGACTCGTTTCTATGGTGTCTGGCAATTTTTCAAGCACCCAGGGTGCGATTCTACCTGTTAATTAGATCCACTGAGTATTCGAGACACATGAGGCTTTCACATCCATGCTTAATGCCACAGGCTCATGGCTTGCAGAAGCAGCAAAGGTCCTAGTGCCACTCTTCAAACCAGTACCACACAAAAGTGCAAATGGATACTAAACTCAGCCTTTTTTTCCCTTTAACTCTTCTCAGGAGTGGACACCATTAAAGGTAGGCCTGGATGGGCAGAGAGGCTTAGACGAGCAGGATGGCTTATGTGTGCTTGAGACTGAGAGGAAGGAGAGTGTGGCAAAGCAAAAAATGGTCTCCTCAAGATAAATAGCTTTTAGACAGCTCTACAGTAGAAACGAGTGTTTACAAATGGAGAGATGCTCTGTAACTGAGAAAATACTAATAATCCTACCCTTGAAAGCAAATAAATCAAAACACATAATTTTTAAACTGGGGTGTCCATTGTCTTTCTAAGTGCCATCTTTCTGATGATGGTTAAGAAATGTAAAAGACTTTTTCTAATAGTCATTAACAGCCATTTAAAGGACTATTTACCTTTTCTTCCTCCTTTAATAATTTTTTCATCTTTACGCAGTCTGTAACTCCTCAGGATTAATTGGAGTTTTGGTTGAGTAAAGGCTGCAGAATCTGACCAGATAATCAAAAGCTGACTTCATTCACCCAAACAACATCAGAAAAGCCATTTGAACCAATTCAGACGTAAAGTGATGCAGCTACAGAGATTTGCAAGACAATGGCGGGACATTGCCAGGATAAGCAATAAGAAGCACATAAGTTGTTCATGTTCGAATCAGATTTTTCTCCTCTTCACAAATATTTACATTTATGACAGTAACTGAGGACTGCTCCAGTGAAGTTAGGTGTATTTTATCTAGTTAGGTACTATTCCTGTGGAAGCACTTCATGCCTCAGGGTTTTGTATCATTCCCAGGCATCTCTCTGCCGATATATTCTGTAGGGAACCCCGGTTACCTGGGGTACCTGTCTCAGGGGATGTGAGGAAGCCCCTTCTTTTCTTTTTGTGTTTTTTTACAACCAAGTCAGTGGCTGTAACTGGACTAGTGATATTTATCACTTTGGGAGACTGATGATTATCTGGCTGGAGTTTATGAACCTTCCAAAGATTCAGATGCCATCATGATAGTGCTGAGACTTGCTGAGGTCTTCACATTTCATCAGTCTTTTGGGCAGTATGTGTAAATGCTGATAAGCTTGTGGGTACAAAAAGATCCAGTCGATCAAATGATATATTAAACTTTTGGTTGACTGAATTCTGTCCAATATGTGACACTTGAGTGCACAGAGACGTCAGAGAGGGAGGGACCACTCTGAAAAGCAGTCTGACTAAGTGGGATCTTAATCCATGTGGGACTCAGAGCACATCACAAGCTTCCAGCCTGACAGTCTACTAAAGTAATCAGTGTAATCCTAGAATGCTTATTTTTCTTTATTTAGTGCAATGAGTGTATTTAAGTCAATGACCTTGAATTTTTGTGGGTAATTTGGTCACATTCATATTAGTATGGGTGTTGAAAAATTAGAGGTTGCTTTAGAAATATTAAATTGCTTCAAAAATGACATTATAAAGTGATGCCAAGTGAAAGAAACAGGAACAACTATTCAGGATACATGCATATAAAAAGATTACTAGGAGATAATCTGATTGTAAGAATGCATATAATCCCACTGGAAAAATTGCTTGGTATAAGTGTATGCTTTAGTCCTCTGGAAAGAGATGACCAGAATCAGCAACAGACAGCCATACAAATGAAAAAAATTTTAAATAGTAACACTAATGACTACCCACCACCGGTCCAACCAGAGAAATTATGTGATAGTTTTTTCCATTGGGTTTAAAATTCCTATAATGGAAGTTATGTTTTGGCTATTGTGGATTGTTTGCAGTAGAGGGATAATTAAGCAAAATATAAGGGACAATCAAGGGTTAAGGGCTGTTGCCATAGTGAATTTCAGGCTACGTGGTCCTATAAGTAAGCACATGTTTTGTTCTTCGTCTAGAAATTTAATAATGTAATTCGAATTAATATTCCCTGTTTCACATTCATGCTAGTGCAGCTGTCTGTGAATAAACTGCCTGCTGTGCTGCCACACTCGTATGGAGAGGTGTGAAACTGAACTTGGCTTTATCACCTCACCTCGTGATAATTTGGATATCATTATCTTTTAAACTTCTGAGACACCCTTTAAATATTCATTGTGTTGGAAATCTATAACAAAGCCCTCGCCCTATCAAAAGCAGTGGCAGTATTTCCTCACTGATTTCCTGAGTGAACTGTTTAAACATTTACTGTAAATCAGGAAAGATTCTTGGAGATTAATAAGGTATTGTTAGATTACACAATAGAGAGTCAATTCTCATTGCAGTTATGTATTTAAAATAGAAATGCCAGTTTTGACTGTATGTGCCAAGCATTTTTCAAAAGTAAATCTGCAATAATCACAGGCTGCTTTGTATAAAACAAAGCTGAGTGACCATTTTAGCTCATTTGTGTATACTCAAACATTAGAACCTTCTGACACAGAGACACAAAGGGCAGAATAGAATGCAAATTTTTTAAAAATTAAAATCACCTGTGGTAATGACATATATTTATTATCTGTCAAAGCTCAAATCCTGGCACTATTCACATTAAAAAATGTAACTACATGACTATACTACATTTCTCTACAATGCAATTATCTCTCATCTATGCTGAACTCTTCATCATTGTCACTCTAATCTGAACGAAATTATACAAATTAACATTTCACTTCAAATTAATCTTTGTTTCTCAAGTGCCATTCTTCTTGTTATTAAAGGCTAAATCCTTCCCAGCAAGTAATCTGATAAGATTATTTGTATGAATAAAATGAATGATATTTCAGACAACTGTCAGTGCATCTTGTCTCAGAGTCCCACAGATTTTCACTGAAACTGTCAGTGAAATCAGAATCCCACTAACTCAGCCTTAATGACAACAAACATAAAAATTTAAGGTAAAGTATTGGTTTAGAAATACAAGCAGGAAGATGTCCCAGAAGTTCACCTCTTTACATTTCTCTGTTTTAAAAAGAGAAGTTGTTACAATCTTTTAGCAGGTAGGCATATTGTCTGTTTCCTGATTTGCAAACAGTGATTAATTCACAGCACGAGCAGGGGATTAGGGGATGATTAAACAAGTGCCAACTTCTGAACTTCTGAGGATTTAAGCTGACCTTGCATTGTGAGGGAAACCCCCCAGAGCTGCAGCCCCACCTTTCATATCCAGTCCAGAATCCTGCAGACTGAGCTGGTCTCTGATCCCTGGCACTGGTGTGGGGCTCATCTGTTTCCAGGCAAAGAAGCCAGCACTGCACAAACCCCCAGGATGATTTTGTCACCCTGCTGCACTGCAGGCTCTGTAAAGCACCAGGCTTTACGAGGAGGGGACTGGGGACACTGGTGGCTGCTCCTGCTGCCCCTCTGCCATATGGTTCAGGGCCCTTCCATTTTTCTGTCATGAATGATGAAGCCGTTTTCACAATTTAATGATGCAACAAGGGACTTAGATGGGGGTTTTTCTTGATAAAAGGGGGCCTCAGATGTGTGACAAAAATTAATAATGTATCCAAGCCCTTATTATACTAGATTAGATGGCGGGAGGTCGACTTCTACATATTAATGTTTCATGAAGGGCTTATAATAGGATTTAGTATGAAGAGCACAGAGACACATCCCCCTCCTCCCATACACACATATGAATGAAAATAGCCTGGTTTATCTTGATTTAAGAAAGCCAAATAAAGCTGTTATACTCTGGGTTCTGGCCAGAGACTGTTTTTAAAGAGGTTCAGTTTTAAGTGGATTTCCTATGAAGCAAGTTCTACCTAGGACTGATTCTTGGGAATAAGTGTTCCTCTCTCACAGCAAAGGTAGATTATTCTCTCTGTTTTCTTGGCCAGCTGAGTTCATCTACCACTCCAATACTCACAGCATAAACCTAGTTTTGTTAGCCCTGTGCTGTTTTCTGAGAATTAAGGGCCCAATTCAGAAAAAAATCCACTACATTCTGTCTATCATTTAGGAAAACATAAATTGTCAGGGTGAGCGTTTCACAGGGATATGTTTACAACAGAGAGGTCAACAGAGTCATCTGGAAACTAGCCTGTACTAGGCAAAAGTCAGAATGACTGTATATGCCACAGAACAGCTAACAGTGCCTCCCCATAATGGCTTCAGTTCTATTCAATTAATTTGGAATACATAAACATAAGTAAAAGTTATCCCAAGAAGGGTTATCAGCGTGATTACAGACTGAAAAAGACAACTAAACTAAGACAAATATTATCAGGAGTATTTAAGTTACAAAGGAGATGAACAAGTGAAATGATAGGTATGTAATTAAAAAAAATCATTACAGGTAGTATAAGTCTTCCAAATGAGTGGCTACACACAGTTTGCTGTCAGGAGGTGAATATTAAGAACAGCTGAAAATGCATGGGGAGTAGCTGAAAAAAATTTAAAACCCCCACACTATTATCAAGCAAAAATAATCTTTTCAGAGTTAGTAAAAGCACAGTTTATATTTGCATACATTGGAAGAAGGTAAACCATCATTAATGGTGTTTAACTTCTAGCTCTGAAGGCACCTCAGGCGAGAGTGTTACAGGCTAAAATGTTATTTTCTCTGGTGCTGAGCAGCAGCTGTATAATATTACATTGACAAATGTGGAATTTTGGAACTAATTGAATACAGAATGGAAGTAATCCCGAGACACAAAATGCAGGGAATCAAATATATCCTTGACTAATTTTTTCAGGACTAAATATAAAATTTTTAGCATTTAGCCCTCCTTGTTGAGGTATAAGTACAAGAATAGGGTTATGTTTGAAATTTGGGCTTATTTTTGCATTCCATCCTCCTTTGATGAAAATTCTTTGAAATAATTATCTGTATAAAATTCACTACACAGTTTACATAAAATTGCACCAGGTACTCTCAGAGAATCCTAGAATGGTTTGGGTTGAAAGAGACCTTTAAATCACTCAATTTGAACTCCTGAGTCATGACACTCTTTTCAGATAAAGAAATTTCTTATTTATTAGGATTATATCACCCAGACATGTCAATGTTGTCAAATAACTTTGCTCCCAGTTCTCTTCTAGCCCTAAGCTTCCACAAATCCTTACAGCATTAGCAGTGGTATCTAATAAATAAAACAGTCTTTGGAACAAAACCCAGGGATGCTTCTGACCATTAATTGCAGACACTCTATGCAACAGGTGTCCTTAATCACCTCTGCTTGCTTTGTTACTTCACCCCAAAACAATTTGTACGCTGGGTTTGATGCAACAAAATGTTGTCTAGGTTGGTTGCATGAGAACACTGATGTCACTGTCACTGCTCTGAAGGAATCTGCCTTTGCTCTGAGCACTCCTGGTACAATCAGCTGTAACATGTGGCCCATACATCAGAAAACACTCCAAAAAGCAGTACAGAGTCCAGCTGTGAGTCCAACCCATAGCAGTTATCCTCCCAAACAACTCCTCAAAGCATTTTAAAATGAAACCTACAGATGATTCCTCTGATAAGTGTGCAAAATATCCCTAAATCAGCAGAGGCAGTTGAGCCACAGCCTAAGCCCTGCACGTTGGTGAGGTGATTTGAGTGAGACAGTCCTGGTTTGAAACATTATCCAGCAGATAACATATTTAAAGAGCAAGCTGTCCCAGAGCTAATGAGCTAGAAGGAATGAGTCAGAGCTTTATCTAGACACATTGAGATATAACGAGTTGTAAAACGAAACTGCAGGTTGAGAGTTATTCCCCAGCTGAATTCAGACAGGAGAGAGAGAGGATTGCTGGAGTGAGCAAATGAATCAAGGAAAAAAGCAGACAAGGTGTAGATGATCTGATTTGTTTAGTGATGCAAAAGAAAGAAAGTAGGATTGCAGACGTGGAAAGTGAAGAGATTAAAACCATTAAAATAAAACAGCATGGGTAGAGGACATATACTGGATATAAGTAAAAAGCTGGAAAGGAAAAACTACTTATAAATAGGGCAAATGTTTCTACCTTCTCAGATGGAACCTGATCTGCTTATGAAAGGATAATGCAATGCACTTGCTGGTAAGAACAACAATTTGAATTTAATGACCCAGGATTCTTTTACATTCAGCATCAATTCCAATGATGCTGTCATCCAACAGTGCCCAAGGTTTATAAAACACACATTGACATATCAAAAAATAGGTCTGTGGACAAGCAATGGAAAGCACAGCCTGGAAAAGGTTTGGGGTCCTGGTAAGAGTCAGAGGCATCAGTGGGGTTTGAAGAAGGCAGAAAGCTGAAGGACGTTGGGCTGCTGATAGACATTGACTTAATCTCTGCATGGCACTTCCCACTGGTGCTTGATCCAGCCCCTTGTATCATCTGTCCTGCTAAAAGTGTCATGAATATTTTGGGAATTTTTTATCTTCCAACCTGTAAGGCCAAACAATAGAAAATTCAGGTCATCAAAATGTACCTGTTCTCTGTCAAAGTCTGAGAAGGCCTCAGCACACCTGCTTTGGGTAGTGCTATTCTTTGTAAGGAGGGAAGTGTTTAGTGTCAGTACACCCCTGAAATTTCTATACACTCAAAGAAAAATCTGAGTTAAAGAGTTGATCACAAACTATCATTGCCACCATCGTTTGGAGAAGAAAAGATTCTGAAAAGCTGCTATAAGCTCACAGACATTCCAGTGAGCTCCTGTCTTGCTTCTTTCTAGACATTATGTTTTACTGGAAAAAATGAAGCATTTAATATAGCATTGAGCCTTGCAGTTCCTCTCAGACAAAATATTCCTTGGGTTGCATAAAAATACAACATAAGCATGTCCATGTTGTGTTGCTGCCTTTGCAGGAGAAGGTGTGTCACAGATGAAAGACAGTAGGTAGAGTCAAAGTAAAAGAATACATTTTAGAAGTCTTGAGCTGACGAATAGTCTAAAAAGTCACATTATGTGGTTCATATTCTGCTGCTCAGAGCTGCTGCACTAGGACTCTCCCAAACGTGCACTGTTCAAGAAAACACAGCAAAGGAGAGTCAAAACCCAGCTGAAGTTTTTATACATGTTTCATTAAATAAGTCTTTGCTCAAGACATTTCATGTGATTTCTGTAAGGAAAATTGCAAACCTCAGCTCACCGGCTTGAATCCAAATAAATTCCATTTATTTTATAGTGGCAGATTATTTTTATCTAATCTTTAAACTTAGGTTGGGAAAACTTTACAAGAAAGCTCAGGTTTTCAATCCTGTTTTCCACCCTTACCTAACAAATTTGCAATTAATACTAGGGAAAGTGTTTTATCACTGTTTACAAATCAAGTATTTGGTCAATGCACATTCTTCAGCCAATGAAAATAACGTTCTCTAGAATATGAACAATATTCATGTAAAATTGTCAAATGCAGAGGATTTTCAGGAAAGAACAGGGGTTGCATTTCCCACAGATTCCTGTCTGCAGTCAGAGTAAACAGATTTATAACATTTTGAATTTAATCAATTGTAGTGGTGCAAAAAGCTTTCGCACACACCCACACAAAACCTATGATCCCCTAGAAAACCAACAAAATAATCAAACTTTCCTATTCAGTAGATAGATCTTCCAGGAAATGATGACCAGTGGAACTTTGAAGTGAAAAACTATTCAGTTACAGTCCTAAATTATTTTTCTATGGAAGCCGTTAAACACTTTTTATCCTTTCATATTTTTCAATGCAAATCTGTTAAAAGACATTCAGTGGTGTTTTGTAGTTGTAAGTGACCAAGGCTTGCTGTTTTTTATTTTGAATTTTAATTAAATTACATTAATAATTCACTGATACAGCATGTATTTACACATCCTAAAACTACAAAATTTTCTTGTTTAATAAATATAAAAAAATCCATTTTAAACGTACAGAGTTACTCTTCTTTTTTTCTTTAAAGGAAGAATTTAGCATATAAGGGTACTTTATATGCTTTAGAAAAGACACATTTGGTATCTATAAGTTTCATTTTCTCAAGGTGGCTTTACTTAATCAGCGAATAGAGACATTGATAATTGTGGATTTTGTCAAATATATTGAAAATTCACACAAACAAAAATACAGGGGACTCAGATGAGGAATTAACATGCACATCTAGGAGGGTCTTTAGTTTTATGAATTCTTTGCAGCAATTTCCATTCCCAGTCCTGGGGTAAAAGGCTGCCCCTAAGCAGGACCCCTCACTGTCAGCTCTCCCAGGGGTAACTGGATATGCCATCCAGCTGGCTCTCAGCGTCTGAAGCGCTCTGTGCTCAGCTCACCCTTGGAGCTGACCCTGCTTCCAGCTGAGCAGCAATAGCTGTGCCACCCTGCAGAGTGCTCCTGGGATGGGGATTGCCTGGCAGAGGAAGGTGACAGTACTGCTGCTGCACGGAGGCAGAGATTAGAAATCCAGAGATGAAAATAAATACCTTTATTTTTCTTTTGCCCAAAAGAGAAAAATGAGCTGATTGACTTGAAACCCAAACAGATTAATTCCCCCTGGAATTTCATTCCGTTCTGAACTCTTCTCTTGAGCTGTCTAAGTAATTTTCTTTCTCTTCTCCCATTCCAAATCTATTGCACTCAAATATGATTTTGCTATTATTACTATTTATATTGCAGGAAGATGAAATCACAGTTCATGACCTTTGTGGCCAATGTCAGCAAAACACTGAAGATCAATGTTAGATTCTGATTTTTGGGACTGAGTCTACTCAGTCTAGAAATAGAAATAGAAATAGAAATAGATAAGAAAAACAAGTAAAGGGTTTTTTTTTGTTTCAGGACTGCTTCTGGTCACTGCTGAGGACCAGAATTTACTGGGGATTTTCCCTTCCCCTTGACATACTGCTATTGTATTTATTGTCTTCTTCTGTCTGTGGTTATTTTCTCCCAGATATAGTTGCACAGTTGCTGATTTTGAGCCAGAAAGGAATTTTTTTTGTAAGGCTAGGGGCTGCTGCAGACAGCAATGATATTTCAATTCCATCCTAATGCAAGGGCCAAGAACTATGGCAATGTCATTGGCCTCACCTGCTTTATCTTTGCGATATTTCTCTGCAGTTTTCCCACAGTTTACCTTCAATCTGCTAAAGCTCTTAATTTGTGCCATGGCATTTAAATGCTTTGTGAGGTTTGGAGTGTGCCCATGATGAAGTGGAATTTCAAGGATACCTCTGAATGAAAGTGGAGTTCCTGGGCTGAGCTCAGCTCAAGGGACGCCCTTCAGCAAGGCTTGGCTCACTCCAGAGGCACAAGAGGGCAAAGCAGCTTGAAATGTGTGTGTCCAGTAAGGGCCACACCTCTCCAGCCAGTGTGATATCAGAATATCCAGAGTGCAAACAGGAATTTGTTTAAAAATGCAGCAGGGTGTGGAGAGGAACAGCACTCCTAAACAATTGGAAACTGTGTTGAGCTTGGAGCCACATGGGTCTGAGAGTGAGCATCAGACAGTGGAAACACACACACATTCCATTTGCCACGAAAACATAAGAAACCTAAGCTTTCTAACCCATTGCTGGAGTTAACATTGCAGAAAAATCGAGCAAGATGCAGAAATTACACATAAAGGATCATAAATCGTTGGCTTAATAGACAGAAAAAAATGTAAGCAGGAAAAGAAGGATTACACAATTTGAGGGTTTGATGTGTGAGTCAGCAAAATAGTTCAGGAATGCCCTAGGAACAATCAGTTCCATTTCCCAATTAAACGTATTCAAGTGTGAGCTGCATTCGAATATATTTTGGTTGTCTGTTTGTCAAAATAATTTTAACTTGATCTAAATAATAATGAATATTGCTAAGTGAGATATTTAGAGCAATAAAGGAGTAAGTTTTTACCAAAATACAGCACTATATCACAACATTTTGTTAGGTAGAATTCAATATTTATGGGTATAAACGTAAGAAGATTAAAGAGAACAGAGGAGAAATACTTATGATTTTATGATTGTGCACTGAGAGATACAAAACAAATAAAGGAAGATTTATTTGCTTTTGATTAAGAGTTACAGAGGAAATGGACCCACTAAAATAACCATGCATGACATCACAAAAAGAATAAAATAAGCCATTTCTTGCAAGAATCATAATTTAACTCTAACTTATTCTACTTCTAAATCCTTAGATTTCTGGGAAAAGAGAGGAAATAATTCTTATAAAGCATAGTTCAGAGAGAGAATTGACTCCCAAGTGGAATTATTTTATCATCTGCACCCTGATATAACCAAATATTCACCAGTATTTGTGTGTCTAAATGCAGGCAAGATTTTAATCTGGAAGAAGCATGGCTCTGATCATTCCTTCTGCTTTATTTCCCTTTGTTTTCTAGAAGGAACAGACTTAAGGAGACATCTTTTCTTTAATAAACATGAGAACAAAGTAAATTCTGGGAAACACAGCTTTCAGTTGCATGCAAATAGAAGCTGACTTTAGATATAGGATTAAAACACTAGAGTAAATTTCCTTGAAGAAACAGTTCCCTGCTGTAACAATTTTGTAAATCTCATCCTTAGAAAGAGATGGCATTTTTTAATATTATATATCTTCATGTAATTTTAACAGGACAAGACACCATTGGAGTTTATGTGAACATAAGGAAGTGTTAAAAGGAAACAAAGTGCATGCAGCTTTGGAGCAGGAACTTACACATAAAGAAATCAAGAGTAGAAGAGATTTTAGGTCAAAATAGTCTTCACAGTGAAACACAATCACATGTCCAGGCAGTCCCAGCAAATGTACTGAACATGCTGACAAGCAAAGCCAGAATTATGCTGTAGAGACAGCTAAATGTTCTTTAACTTGAGATGGAGACCAAAGGGAACACAACGAGGAGACAAGATTAAGAACTCTTTAGCTAAGCTTCCTTACCACGGCCTTTATTTTGTGTCAAATAAAATCAGTTGGCTATTTGAAGATTTGTTTCAGGCTGCAATTCTAAATACAGAATTTGGAATATTGTGTCTTTGAGGAGAATTTTCATCCTGTTTCTTTAGCTCAAGATCTGTTTCTCACTGATTAGGGCAATGTACCAGTTTCTGAAGAACACAAGCAAAGGTCAAAGGTTTCTGTCAAATCAGTTCCACATCAGACACTGTGATGTTATATGTCATCAGATTTATATTTGTGTTATATTGCTTTATACAAAAAAAAGACACGATAATTCTGGAGAAAAGGTTTCCTCCTACAAGAGGTGAATATTAATTGATCAAATAAAAATTCAGTCAAATCAGTGGAGTTGAACATGAATCACCATTTATTTAGACTTTGTAATGTGCTTTATTTGAAGTTAGGGCGCAGTGGAATCAAAATGAGCAATTTTCAGTGAGTGCCCTCTGAAAAAACAGCAGTAAGAATGATCTGCTTTCTACAGATATGTGTTTCCAGATGGATTAACTAGTGTCTAAGAAAATCCCATCTCCAAAATTCTTCCTGATGCTTTTGACTTGTATGAAAGTGGATCCTCTACTGCTTCATTAGAAGTGAATGCATGGTGTCACTTTCTTACAATTAGAGCACATGAGAAACCCTTCTGTTGACCATCTCTTTTAGCAAACCTTTTGGACACAATTTCTAACTTTGTTTCCAGAGTTTGGCGGATTCAATCAGGTTTGCTTGAAATTAGTGTGAAAATTAAAGTAAGGGGGATGTTTATAGGGAAAGTAATATCTATTGCATAAGATACATTGCATAAGATTATTTCCTTAGGAAATTATGCAAAAGATTGCATAAGATATATTTCCATTGGAAATTATGCTAAACAGATAAATACATCCATGTTTGCATAAGATATATTTCCATAGGAAATTATGCTAAATAGATAAATACATCCATGTTTGGTCTGGGTCTTACTAGACAGATTATTACACTAGATGAAAGTAGACACCATCCAGTCCAGTCAGTATATTCCCCATAAAAAGAACACATGTAGGGAACATCTATATTGGTATATGCACAAATGTGGAACAAGCCATTTGGAACAACACTGAGGTGGCTCACTTCCCCTTTTTTCCCATTTTGCAGAGTGTTTGGTGCTGCTATTCTGCTGACATCTTCCCTCAACATGCTCATCCCCTCTGCAGCCAGGGTGCACTATGGATGTGTCATCTTCGTCAGGATCCTGCAGGGCCTTGTAGAGGTATGGAAAGATTATAAAATAACTACTAAATGTGACAGATGTTTGTGAGCCTTTAGCTAGTGATTGTAGCTTTGCAAGGATGATGGTTTTTAAATTATTACTGAGTAAATTTATTCTGAGTATGAAGGATTTCATTGTATGAATTACAATGATTTGATTTTCCTTCAGCTATAAAACTTTCATGCCAAAGCATTCTCTGCTGAGAAGCCAGTTGGATATGCATTTAGCACTGATGTTTTACTAAACTCCTATACTGCATAAGGCTTATACTGGAGTAATTCTCAACAGTTACTTGCTGGCCAGAATCACAGAATAAATACATAATAAAAACCTAAGGTTATATCTTAAGTCCTGACCATGCCATGCTTTTGTTGGAATGAATAAGAGATATACCATAACTTAAAAGAATAACTTTCCTTTCCTTTCCCTTTCCCTTTCCCTTTCCCTTTCCCTTTCCCTTTCCCTTTCCCTTCCCTCCCTTTCCCTTTCCCTTTCCCTTTCCCTTTCCCTTTCCCTTTCCCTTTCCCTTTCCTCCCTTTCCCTTTCCCTTTCCTTCCCTTTCCCTTTCCCTTTCCCTTTCCCTTTCCCTTTCCTCCTTTCCCTTTCCCTTTCCCTTTCCCTTTCCCTTTCCTTTCCCTTTCCCTTTCCCTTTCCCTTTCCCTTTCCTTCCCTTTTCCCTTTCCCTTTCCCTTTTCCCTTTCCCTTTCCCTTTTCCCTTTCCCTTTCCCTTTCCCTTTTCCCTTTCCCTTTCCCTTTCCCTTTCCCTTTCCCTTTCCTTTCCCTTTCCCTTTCCCTTTCCCTTTCCTTTCCCTTTCCCTTCCCTTTCCCTTTCCCTTTCCCTTTCCCTTTCCCTTTCCTTTCCCTTTCCTTTCCCTTTTTCCCTTCCCTTTCCCTTTCCCTTTCCTTTTCCCTTTCCCTTTTCCCTTTTTCCCTTTTCCCCTCTCCCTTTCCCTTTCCCACTGGTGGTTGGCTCTTTGCTCCTCAGGGCCTCAAAACTTCTCTTGCATGAACTGCTTTTAACGAGTGCACTTTACTGCATTAAAGGATTCCAGAAAAGGGGTGCAGAAAGTGCCTGAAATTTAGGTGACTGTCAACCAATTCCTTAAAGTATTTGTGTATAAATCTGGATCCATTCCTGGCAAATGATCTGCATGCACTGAGCTGTTTTTCACTGCAAAGATGAGAGGAAGAGAAGCAAGTGGGTAGTTACTTACACAATAAAATAGCTGCTGTAGACTCACACATTCCTCCAATACCATTCACAGGAATTATGAATGCAAAACATTCCAAACAAGACATTTTGAAGAGGGTTTATGATGAATAATGACAATCTTATGATTATATATATATATTTTTTAAAAATTGATAAAATACCGAAGTGAGCAGAAAACTGGTTACAGAATCTTTCAAGACAGAAGTGATTTTACAATTTTCTGCATAGTGAGGCTCATCCTCTCAATATTTGTGAAACCCTCAATAATTGCAAAAAGTTATTAATTTTTCTACTTTTTGCAGAGGAAACAAAATATCAGATAAGAGAAAAGTGAATCTATATAACCTATATCTTATATATATGGTGTATATTCATATGCCGTAATTCTTAATCAGGAATTTGTGTACAATCACTGTACATTTCATATAATGTCTTTTAAAATTTCAGCACTTCAGGTTTAGCTGATAAGTTGAAGGCTAGTTTTGAAGAGAGACATAAAAGGTAGCTGGTTTAAAATCAAATCAAATAATATCATTAAACTAGCTTTTAATGCACAAGAAGGTTCATTAAAGGCAGAGTGGAAAACTTCTCTTAAAAGTGTATTTCTGAACGGTTATAGATCTTATTTTCTAGTTTTAGAGCAGTGGCTCTTTAATCTGTATTTCCTAAATTATACTTTAAATGTTAGATAAAAAAAAATAAGGGTTGGATAAATCAGTCCTGCGTTAGAAATACTTCAGAGTGTCTGTGTTGTCATCATTCCTTTGATTCTGGTCCTTGTGCACTAATACTCCTTAATTATTTGCAATTCTTTCCTGGAAGGGGGAGGGGGAGCAAAAGCAAGCATATTTTATATTTGTGTCATGCGGTCTCTTGAGTAATTTGGAGTGATACGCAAATCCCATTTCAGCTTGAATAGTCCTGTGCTGACCGTGCTCAGATTTTGCCATAAAAGTGCAAAGCATTCTCCACCTCTTGTTCATAGCAATTAACAATAAAAAACTCATGCAAAGACAATGAACTGAGTGACTGACCAGCATCAGCTAACCTGTGGCACACCCATTCCCCAGGGGGTCACCTACCCTGCCTGCCACGGTATTTGGAGCAAGTGGGCACCCCCATTAGAGAGAAGTAGGTTAGCAACCACTTCCTTTTGTGGTAAGTAACTCTGTATTTTCGTCTTCCTTCCGTTTGGAATGTACAAGTGTTTTGAGACTGCTTTTTCCTCCCTTTTCATCCCCGTGTCTTGTTTTGTAGGTTCCTACGCGGGAGCTGTCATTGCAATGCCTTTAGCTGGGATTCTAGTGCAATATACTGGGTGGTCCTCTGTGTTCTATGTGTATGGTATGCATTTCTGCTCATTTCACTCCAGTAGCCTACCACCTTACTCTGCCCTTTCTAAAAATGCAAAAGCTACTGTTAAGAGGACAAAAGCCCCAGAGAAGTGGGACTTCTAAGCTAAAAATAGAGTCTAGAGAAAAGAATAGAATTTAAAGAGAAGAATAGGTAAGAAAGCAACGTGATTAAATAAGAAAAGCTAGCTCGTGTTGAAACCTTCGTCACTTTTAGCACAAGCAATGCAAACTTCTGTGCAGATCTATGGTGTCTCTGCTCAAATTAACATCTTTCACACCGATAAGATTGAGAATTTAGGGTACCTGCCCTGAATAAGTTGTCCTGTCTTTTAACTAAGACCTACATAACTTTATTCACATCAGCCGTGTTAACCTACGCTGACAGAAAAGAATGTCCCAAGGGAATTCATTCTGCATTTGTGTGAATTAAGTGGAAGCACGATAGAAATTTAATAAACTACTAAGGAAGTGAATTGCTATGTTGAAAAAATTGCCAGTCTTCTATTTTGCAGGTAAAAAAATTATGCAGTAATCAGACAACAGCATCTTAAAGCTGAATGGGCCTTCATTTACAGCTTGGTGAAGTTAAATGGAAGTTGTTTCATTGCATTGCATTGCACAAATTGATGTTAAGATCAGTGAATATTCACTTCCAGTGAAATCATTCTGTAAATGAAGCACAGACTACTTCACTGTGCTGTAGTTCTCTATGTATTTTGCACAAGAATTATTCACAGGATCAAACTCTCTGTTGGAGAGCTATCCCTACTGAGAGAACTCAGTAAAGAAGCACTGACAACAATTGCCATTTACATTTGTTGTAATTTTTCACAGATTTTCTTCCTTGTTTGCTGCTTTTCTTTGCATTTCTTTTTAAAGTCTTTCTTTCCATTCCCAAGGGAGCTTTGGTATAGTCTGGTACATGTTTTGGCTTTTGGTTTCATATGAGAGTCCTGCAAAGCACCCTACAATCACAGATGAAGAGAGGAGATACATAGAAGAAAGCATTGGAGAGAGTGCCAACCTCCTAGGTGCAATGGAAGTAAGAATGCTACCCACACACTGTTTTTCCAATGAGATAGTGAGAAAAATAAACATCCCAGCACCCAAATATAGACAACAACAAAAAAATCAAACAGTCTCCTTTAAGATAGAAAAGTGTATTTGGAACAATTTGAACAAATGTGTTCCCAGGGGATGGGAAGATCTGAAATCTGGGTGGATACTGAAAAATTCAGTTTCCTTCCTATATGGTAATTTCTGGAAGGTTTTCCTCTTCCTAAAAGCAAACTGCAGGAAAAGCACTACTCAGTGTCTCTTGAGATCCCCAGAACCTCAGAAAATGCCAGTCCTTATTATTTTATGTTTTGTCTGCCAGACAGAGTGCAAGTTGCAGTAGAGCATGCTTTGAGATCCATAAGAACATTTCCCATTTTTGCCGTAATTTTGCTGGAGACGTGTTATCAAGCCTCTCATAATCTTAGTTCTGCACTGGTTTAGTTCTCTAAAGAACTGCTAAAAACCATGAATGAGCTCCAAAATTTCCAGCCACTTAACACTCCAAACGTGCTAGCTAATATTCAGCTTATTTCTGTAATGGCTGAAAAGCTTTAAAGAAACTATTTCCATGTTTGCTCACATAGGAAAATAAAAAAAAAATTCTTAAGCTTCACTTCATCAGCCAAATTTTTACACCATCTATTCCTAGTAGAGCCTCATTATGTTTTCTATGTGGTCAGAACAATGGTTCTTGATTGAACTCAGGAACTAACAATTTTCATCTTAGTAAGGACTCTGTTTCATATTAAATAAGGAACTGAAAATATTGCAGAATATTTTTTGATAGCTGACATTTTTAGGTATTATTGAGGGCCTGTCTCAGTTGGTATTCAACAGCATTCAGTAGGGTTCATGGTTTTGAAAATTTGATGTGAAATCAGTTACTTTGAATGATACCCATACAAATCTAATTTGGACTGCACAATTTCTATTTTTTATTGTGGCTTTTTAATTAAACAATATTTTTCCAAAGTGATTATCGGTGTCAATAGTCCAGTTGCTTCTAGAATATTTAAGCTGAAATTCTTCCCATACCATCAAATTAGATTTTCTGGCTGGCTTCTCATTAATTAAGTCACTTAATCCTTACCTCTCACTTAAGTGTAATTTAATAGGTGTACAGGGTGTTGCATATATGGATCTCTGGGCTGGTTTTCTTTGAAAAAAAGCCAGTACTCAAATCAATAGTAGACTGAATTCAGCCTGAATTCTTGTTGAAGTGTTTTCAAGCACTTATCTGGGTATGGATCTTGTGTTTGGACCAACACAGATGGGTGGAAGCCTGGGCTTGTGGACAGGTGCTGGGACTCAGCAGGATTGTCCATCTGTCCTTCTTTTTTTTCTTTATGCAATTTATTTTAAAAATACAATGAAGCAAAAAATATATTGACCAAGCAGTTTAAGCTGAGGCTTGATTTAAAAAAAAAAAAAAAAAAAAAAAAAAGTAGAATACTGAGAATACTGCAAGATTTGAATGTTAAAATACATGTTTGCAGTAAATCTGAACGAAGTTGTGTAGTTACAGTGGCAAATCTGATTTTTGCCTTACATACAGCAACACTGTCTTTTAAATACATTATTGTTTAAAGACATTATTATTTAAAATGTCATTTAAAGACATTATTATTTTAGCCTTATGTCCCTGTGTGTTCATGTTTATATGATTGAGATAAAAGCACTTGTACGGGAGTGTTGTGATACAATTAATTACCACTGAGTTTCTCCACTTGTGCATTTTGTAGTAACTTTTAAATGCTGTGCATATATGTGCTTGTTGGACCATAGCTAAAAGCAGGGTAAGGGAAGGGAAGATGGATAGCTGACAATGATCCACACGGTAACTGGAGCCCCTTGCTCTGTTTCAGAAATACAAAACACCATGGAGAAAATTTTTTACATCTATGCCAGTCTATGCAATAATAGTTGCAAACTTCTGTAGAAGCTGGACTTTTTACTTGCTGCTAATTAGTCAGCCTGCTTACTTTGAGGAAGTGTTTGGATTTGAAATAAGCAAGGTATGTAAAAAGAATGTAAAGCTTTTATCTTAACTAAGCAAATATCAGAGCTATGTTTGTGGTATTTATGAAGAACAGGAAAGAAAAGTGTTACACATCTTTATCATGGATTTACATCTTAAATCTTACTCATCCCAGTTCTTATTTCCTTGACCAGCATGAATAAGGGAAGTAACAACTATGAAAAAGGATGGGCTAGGGAAAGGTGGAGGCTGGATGAGATTTAGTGATAATCTACTTGGGGCTACATTGCAAGTTAAGTGCTCAAACCACATTGTGCTTGGTACTGGAAGGTGTCAGCAGATCCTTTACACTCCATCCCCGATTCCCCAGGGGCTGCAGAATCCCACCAGAGCTGCATGGAAGGCATTGACAAATGGATTTTTCCAGGTGCCTTTTAAAAAACAGGGCCTTGTTCTAGCAAGGATTTTGTCACCTTTCCATACGTCCCTTTAATGTGGTGAAAACTGCTCCCACTTTCCCTTGTAGAAAGGAAATTTAGATGGTGGCAAAGGCATGGGAGTGATCTAAGGTTCCATGAGATTCATAGGAAGTTTGGATCAGACCTGTAAGGTAAATATGAATACACACATATAATATACTGGAACAGTTAACACAAAAGTACTAAGTCTTACTTTGCTATGTATGTGTATATATGTGTATATATGTGTATATATAAGAAGAGTAGCAATTCAGCTTCACATGTTTGATCACGAATTTCCTGAAAATTCTGACAGGACCACTATAAGTGAGGGGGAAAAAAGCTTCAGCTTAAATATAAACTATGAAAACAATCTATAAACAAAAAGTGTCATGGCATCAGAGGTTCTTAATAAATCTCACTGTACTTCAGAACATAAAATAAAATGAAATGAAATAAAATAAAATTTTCAGATCACTAGTTCTGTTCATTTCATAACCCAAGATTTCTAGTTTTAAGATGGAGTGTGGCATTGAAAAGAAATAATTAATCAGCTGCTGAATGCTGCAGAAAATGTAGAATTGAGGTTTTCTTATGGTCTATACTTTGCTAATTCTAATTTTAATTTTAGGTGGGTATCTTATCTGCTGTGCCACATTTAGTGATGACAATTATTGTTCCTATTGGGGGACAAATTGCTGACTTCTTAAGAAGCAGGCAGATTGTTTCAACGACTAATGTGAGAAAGATAATGAACTGTGGAGGTAAGTCTTTCTATTTTATTTGAAAGTTTCTTGGAGGGATTGGATGTTCATATTGTGTTCTCTGTAGAATACAGAAACAAGCTGCACAGCTGTATGCTCTTAGGAGGAAATACTTTCTGCATTTTTTATGTAATGCAGATGTTGTTACTAAAGAAAAGAAAACACAGATGCTCCCATTTGCCATTTCCATGTAGTTATATGGTATTTGGAAAACCATTTAGACTGTTAAAGAAATAGATGAGCTTTTGGAGGGAAATTTACCTCCTCTTAGCTACTTATTCAGTCTTAGCTCCTCATCTAAACACCCTCTGCACTAAGAGAGCCCAGGCAGAAACCTGGGATTACATCCTTGACTTCTGGGATGGTAAAGCCACATGAGCTGTGGTAAGGGCTGCAGAATTCACTAGCAGGTTAACTGTATATTCCCATGAGAGCTGGTTGAAATGACCTAACCATATCACAAGTATCTATTTTCATCTTAAAACTGGCAGAAAGCAGCAATAAATCAGCATACAAAGAATAAAATAATAATATTTGAGAGAGGAAGAACACGTGTTTTTTAGAGGTGAAAGAAATACCTGCTTATATCCCACTCTGAGGAAATGTTTTATTTGTGTTCCTATGAAATATTGTGGTATCCTAAGGCCTGCAGTATTGGAGAGGGAATTAAATTTGATGCCTGGTTTTATTTATTATTTCACCAGGTTTTGGTATGGAAGCAACTCTTCTTCTCGTGGTGGGATACTCACACAGCAAAGGAGTGGCTATTTCATTCTTAGTGCTTGCTGTAGGCTTTAGTGGATTTGCCATATCTGGTAAGAATTTATAATCATTAGCACTAAACTATTATATATTAAGAGACAGAACTCATAGCTTTGTTTTTATTCATGGATAGTAATTAGAAAGCACACTCACTCTGGAATTCCCAAAGGACACTGTTTATGATCATTACAAAGGAATGTACATTTGGTATTACAGCTTTTGTATTAGATTATTTCTGTTCAAATAATTCAATCTTTTCCATATTAATTGCAGCAAATTAGACTCCCTTCTCATTAAGATGCTAATGTACACTACAGATTTTTTTTGAAATCAAACATAGAGAAATGAACTGATAGTACACTATGATACCTAAATTTGCACATCTTTGTTTAAATAGAAATATATTTTTTCCACTGTGTAATGGTTATTACTTTGTTAATATCTTTTTTTTTTTTTTTTTTTTTTTTTTTTTTTTTTTTTTTTTTAATTTGGGGCCTGTTAGCATTATATTTTGTTATTTTGGGGCCTAATTACTAGAATTTCTTTTCTGAATTAAAGTTCAGCTCTTCCCCTTTCCTGCTGATTCATCAGCCCTTTGCCTTTCCCCTTCCCAATCACGAGTCACCTGACCTCCCCTTGTTTTCCCACTGTGATTTTAGTATCCTCTCCCATGCTGGTTCCTTATGTCTCAAACATTTTGTGCCAAACATCTAAAATCTCCTCTAATCAAATCTGTCCTTAATCTCATGCATTCTGCAAGGTGTCATCCTTGTTTTGTACAATTTGGGAAGTGTGTTGCACTTTCCCCAAGCTGACCATATCACACTGCCTGCCCTTCCCCATCTGTATCCAAAGGTTTGGTGTCTGTTTTCACTTATTTAAGTACTTAGTTTGGGAACAATTCCTTCTGTCTCTTTAGATTATTTAAATAGTTACTCCATACATTTTCAATAGAATTGTGCTGCTAAAAATTTAAGAGAACAAGTAAATACCTTTCAAAATTAATTAGTAATTCAGTCATAGATACTTTTTCTCCAATTTACCACTGAAGAATAGAAAAACTCCCTTCTGCTGGTCTTTGTGAGAACAAGAAAAATGTGGGCAATAGGAAAGGAATGTTACAAACTGGAAGAAGAAGACATTATTTACATCATGAAATAGTCATGTAAAGGACTATGAAATACAAATTCTTTCCCTGCCTAAATATCTGCTGGGTTCTCTCCTCCACACAGACATTACTCGGAGGTTTTGGGGTTTTCTTAACTGCAGTTTTGGGAGAAAATTAACCTGGTATCTCTTTAAAATATTTTCTTAAAAGAAAATGAAAACCCAGAGTCTCCCTAGGAATATTTAAGCATTATAAGTCTTATAAGGATAAAGAAATGCAATTAAGCAGCCCAAATATGTTCTAGTAAAAATGTCATGTCACTTTTCTCAGCTGATGCACTGCTCTGCTCTTGGTGTGAATGCTCACTGACCTTTCTATTGCAGGATTCAATGTCAACCATTTAGACATTGCCCCAAGGTATGCTAGCATTTTAATGGGGATTTCTAATGGAGTCGGGACCTTGTCTGGAATGGTTTGCCCTATAATTGTTGGAGCAATGACAAAGAACAAGGTAAATGGAAACACAGTTTTCACATCTTCCAGTTTGATACAGCTGGTTTCAACAGGAAGATCTGTCTGTAATACAGGGTATCCACATTGGAGTCTGGGGCGTGCATCCAGGGTGCAAATTTGAGGCATGCTTCACTGTTTGCCCATGAGGTTGATGGTTTTGTGGGCTGATAAATTTTCCAAAGAAAGATGGATATAAATATTTCTAAAACGAACACTTAAATGTTTACGCTGTGCTATCACAACCTCAATCCCTAATCTAAATCTTCCAGCTCAGAAGGGTTAGGTAAATCTGTGTGCTGCTCTGATTTGGCAAATGTCTCCTTTACAGACCCGTGAAGAATGGCAGTATGTCTTCCTCATCGCTGCTTTAGTTCATTATGGAGGTGTGATCTTCTATGGCATATTTGCTTCAGGAGAGAAACAGCCCTGGGCAGACCCTGAACAGACGAGTGAAGAGAAATGTGGCTTTATTCATGAAGATGAACTTGCTGAAGAGACAGGGGACATTACTCAGAATTATGTAAATTATGGTACCACCAAGTCTTACGGTGCTACAACCCAGGTCAATGGTGGCTGGCCTAATGGCTGGGAGAAAAAAGAGGAATTTGTACAAGAGGAAGTACAAGACTCATACAACTACAAGGAAAGAGATTATTCATAACAAACCTAACTATTTGGTATATTTTGTAGTGTTTGTGATTAAATTCATTGTGATTGTTTGCACACAGAAATAAAATGTGGTATAAACATGTAAACACATATCAAACAGGAAGGTCTTACTGTAAAAAAAAATACATCAAAGTGCAATCTGTATGAGTTGTGATGTTATCACTTTCATTAGGTTATATTTGTTCTATAAACATTAGAGTTTTAAGGGTTTACTGGTCAAAACTATAGAGGCAAGTAGATACTTTACAGTATACAAGAGCTAAAACTCATAATTAAAGATTAAAGCACAACTAAGCAACCAAGTTGGCACATCTAATGCTCTTTTTAGAAAGCCAAAATTACTTGATCATTAAAAATGCACTTATATATTTGTTACACTGTAATGAAAGAGATTGTGTTAAAGACACACATTTACTCAGAGCAATGTAGGAGTTGTGTGTTGAGCCTAGGACAAGAACTTTCTTAGAGAAGAAAGGTTGAGTCCTGGGCATTTATGAGGATTGATCCAGTTCCCTAAACGGTAATTGTATCAAGCCTAAGGAACAAATAGGGCATATTGTATGTTTATCGTGATTACATGCTGCAGGCTACTCTGTGCTAAATAAAGGAATTATTTAGGAGTTTTATACTGAATGTTTGGGCACAAATTCTTATTTCTGTTCTTTACAGAATCTCATGAAATTATAGACATTGTCATGTTCTTCACTGCATCTACTGACTAATATAAAAACAATATAAAATATTAAGTCTGACTTTTCAGGCAGCCTGGAAAATCCCTTTATCATAAAACAAGCTTTATTATTCTATTCTTTGCAGTATATTCTGAATTTGTACTGGTGTCTTTAGAAAGAGAAAAAAAAAATCCCCAATATAACATAGAAAAAAAATATAGTCTTTTACAAAATTCCAAAGAGAAGTTTACTATGAGCAAGTAGCCCTATGAAAAAGGATGCATTTGTTTTGCAGAATATTTTGAAACCAATAGAAGAAACAGAGAATAATTTAACCCTTATTCTTCCCTTAATAGCTTTCATATTTTTACACATCGTGCCACAGTTGTATACATAGATATGTTTATTGAAGATACTGTAACTATAGAAAATGTTGCTATTTTAGAAATCCCTGAAATAAAAGATGTATTTGTCCTTCGATCAAACCTAATGATAATGGACACTGAATATGAGTAACATAAAAACTCACAATAAACCAAAGTGGTAAATAACCAGTGTTGGGTTGGAAGAAGCCAACAAGCACCACGCTTGTCTTTTTAGCATAACTCAACAGTGACTGCAACATTAGTGTACCAAGCAATAAGTGCAATGCATTATGAAGTGCATAATCTTCTAGATGATATATTAATCTTCATTTAGCTTGTTGTATATACTTGGGGTTGTTGGGATTGAACAAAACTGAACCAACTGAAGTTAGCAACGCCAGACCACTTCTTAATACTCTAAAATGACAACAATGATCCATTTCTTAATTCAATCAAATGATTATTATTGTATGTAATAATCCATTCTGGACTCTTGGTCTGTTCATTGTATTGTGCTAGTGATTGGAAACCCTGCTACCGCAATATACAACTTGAGGATTGTTTTTTCTCATTTTTTTAAATGCAAATCATACCTTGACCTTAAGAAAAGAAGTATTTTGCTTTGTGCCTCAAAGTGATGTAAAACGTGACCATAGCTTTTGCTGTGTTTAATGAAAAAGATGTGGACTGTGTCACTTTTGTTGCTGCAAAAAGTGTTAATAAAATGCTCTATTTATCCTTTTATATAAAAAGGACCACTATAGTTTCTTGTAATTTTTAGGTGTGTTTTAACATGGATGACTAAAATGACAGCCACTGCAGAGCAGATTCTGAAATGGGCATGGAGAGTCTCACAGCTGGGAGCTCTGCTCCATACCCAGCCTTTCTCATTTTCTGTTCATGCCTCCAACCATGGGCACGCCTGTGGTGGGACAGGCACCTGTCCCGGGATTGTTTGTCCTCTCACAAGGATAGCTGGCACAGGTGTGGAAGAGAAAGGAGCAGGAGGATCAGTGTGACAGATGCAGTGAACCTGGGGAAGACAGACTGATCTGTGCTAGTGGAAAAGCTGGCATGGATCAGCATTCTCTAAAGAAGATGAAAAGCTGCACATTGCTGTCCTGGAAATTTTCCCTTCCTTGATTATGCAGCAAGGCTCCTTAGCTGAAACATACTACTTTGCATCCATTTTTTAGATAAACACCACAGCAATCAGTAACTTTAAGAAACCCTATATTAAAAATAAATACATTTCCAATAAATTTTTTACTTTTCAATAGTTTTCTTACACCAAGTAGAATAATGCAGAAACATTAAACTGAACAAAAGGCTTCAGAACACTAACGGGCAGAGTGCTTCTCACCATTTGGCTGGTTGTCATGAGATGCTGAGTCAGTTAACAGGCAAAGTTAATGCCAACTGTTGTGATGGACTGGTATGATGTTGCCACAGAAACATCCTGAAACATTCAAAAGTAGGCTAAGCAGGGCTTCAAAATTACTGTTGTATTTATTGTGGTAGAGCAGACAGCTCAGAAAATACAAACTAAATAAAAATAAATTCTTCTTTAATTTTCAGTCTAATCTTACAGGTTCTCTATCTTGGAATTATTTCAATAATTTCCTTTCGTTAAATATAGGTAGGGTTTTTTCCTTATCAGTTTGAGACCTTTGAATTATGTAGAACGAAGGAGAGATTTTAATCCAGACATTAGACACTGCACTGTTCAGCCAGCTAGGTGCAGTGAGGACCCAGCAATTGCCTGTGCATGCCACACTACTCCAGGAACCTCCACTTTCTTTTTTTAGCTCTCCGTTTCTGCTTTGGCTCCTTCACTTCCTCTTTCAATGGCAGAGCAGAAGAATCTGTTCTTCTGGGAAGGAGAAGGAGCATGATAAGTCCTGAGGGTTTTGCTCCTTCACAGACTCCCATTCATGTGAAAATACAGGAAGCAATTATCAGGAACATGACAGAGAAAGAAGGGAGAAATGGAGAAAATAATTGGGTTCTTCAAAGACGAGCAGCAGCAGCTGTGTCTGCTTTAGGAAAAAGGAGAGTTGAGGGGACATGACCCTTCATCTAAAGCCCTATATTTCTTCTCAGTAAATAGGTTTATGTTTTTGTCTTGCTGTTTAATTTTTATAAAGTAGCACTGCTAAGATATACCTCTTGAGCCTCTTCTGAACTCTGCCCTTTTTGCTCAGAGGTTTCTCTTCTGCACAAGTTCAAAGAGTTGCTCTGCAAGACTGTTGCACATGTATGGTGTGATGCTCCCCTTTTGGAAATCTCAGGAGCTTGAACCACCTCTGTGTGTCAATCAGACCATGCTCACAGTCCCTTGAGGGTTTTGTCTTGTCACAATTTCCATCTGGTACTCCCCCCTCACTTATTATGTTGAAAAGAAAAAAAAAACCAAAAAAAGAAAGGAATTGTTTTTCACATTTTTATTTATTGCTTGGTTAACTTTTCAGTGAGGTAAGTAAAAGGAAGGGGCAGAATCCAGGCTATGTTTAAATTGTTGGAAAGGCTTTGCATTTAGATGGGCGAGAATAACACCTCAGATGTTCACCTTCATGTCCTCAAATGATTCCATACAGACAGTATCAGTCAAATTGACAATTCTTAAAATATTTGAATCTCCCTCAGTGGGATCCCTTCTGTTAACACAAACTCTTTGTTGCAGAGATAAAGCTATCATAAAGTGTTCTTTGCTTTCAAAAGTGATCATGAAATTCAATTGATCAAATTAAAAAAAAAAAAAAAAAAAAAAAAACCAAAAAAACCCCCAAAAAAACCCAACAACTTTCCTAAGGGGAAAAGGAAAGCCTGAAGGTAAAGGTTGAATAAAAGTTACAAAAGAATATCTGCAAATACGAATGAAATTCTCTTTCAGCATGTAGCTAGGAATAGGAATGAGGGTGGAAGTCAGAATAAATGTCACAGTTCAAAGCTGTACTGTAAGAAAGATAACATCACAGTCTCAGTTGCTGCCTCTGAAAGATGAAATGTTTTGTTCCTTTCATGAAAAGCTGTGAAGGAGTTTAAAGGCTAGTATAAGTCTAGATTAACTACTTAACAGCAGCTGCTTTGGTACTTATTTGGAATTTGTCTGTGTCTTTTGCATAAATAATTTTCATTGCACTGGGAGATGGAAGAGTAAATAATCAAAGGCCCTAGAACTACAGTCAGATATTTTTATTAGATATCTATGAATATCCTCTCTATCCAGGTAGTGTGCCTCATGTTGCTATTCTAGCTTTGCTTATACCTCTTCACTCAGCTGTAACCCCAAGCACAGCAAAGAATGAAATGTATTATCTGTTTACTAATGATCCTCTACAGAAGCCTGTGTACTTGGTTATACTGAGGACAAGTGCTCCATTTGGGAATTAATGAAATAAATTGATTAAGTAAATTCCATTTGGGAATTAATGCCAAAAAAAGGTTATTGGGAAATGTCCCCTTGGTAAAATTTTAACATTAAAAACACATAATCCTTACAATTTTTGTTTCGGGTGAAGACACATTCTGTCAAACACCACAGGTGAGATATTAGAAAACAATACAAAATTACACTTTGAGCAATGGTCTAACCTGTGACATGCTCTTATCTGTAAGAAAGCAGATAGAGAGTAAGTATGAAACAGATGTAATGTCAGACATAAAGTATATAGATAAGCCAGAAATTACAGGAAACAGCATTGTAGGAAATTTGAGGAAAAGTTTACAGAAGAGCTGACAAAATGCCTCATTTTTTCACAGAGAATCATAAGATGGTTTGGAATGGAAGGGACAGCTAGGAGGAAAAAACCTGGGAACAAAGTGCTGACTATGTGGTGCCCCTCTCCTGGGGCTAAGGGGCTCAGCCCCGAGTTTCACCTGCCGTGGCTCCCAGCCCTGCCCCGACACAGCTCTGGGCAGAGCCACAGGGACCCTGCCAGGCCTTGACTGCCCTGAGCACGGGCACCTGCACCCCCAACAAAAGTGATGCTGGGAAGCAGAAAATGAGTTATGAGGAAGCCTGTAAAAGAGAAAGTATTGCATTGTTAAAATTGGCAGATTGCCATTTAATTATTGTTTGTACTGCATAATCCTTGGAATGTGCCAGCATGGGCTGGATGCCACCAATGGCCCTGCACTAAAAGAGTTTGTGAGGAGAACATGGTAATTTTCCTCAAGGCAAACATCAGAGCAATCAACAAAACTGTTTTCAGTTTTAATCTAGAAAGTTCCAGTGTTGTTGTCTTTCTCTTGCGCATTAATTCAATTTGAGAAGACACAAAAACTACATAAAACAAAACTTACAAGCTGAAATAATTTTTGTTGTGTTGAAATAGCTGCACTATTTAAAATTTAACTATTGGGACTTATTTAAGATAATTCCCTCACTGATACTTCAGTGCACAGACTGTGACACTTTGGAGGATAAAGCGCTATTCCTCTACCAAAATATCCAGTTCTGCTCCCTAGGGAGGCAATCAGTTTTGAAGACACTGATGTCACTACAACGAAGATAAACCTATTTCCTCAAAATTGCCCCTGCTCCACTGGTGACTGAGCACTGCTAGGTGACAGGCACTCTGCAAGCACTCAAATTCTGTCACCACCAGGTCGGAGATTCTCCACAGTGCTTCTGCTCACTGGCTTTCACTCTGTGCTCCCTTTTAACAGAACAGAAGAGATAGAGAGAAGGCCCTTAGTATATTTTCCTCAAATCCAAAGCTCTTGGCATTTGTTAATTTGTTCCATTTGTTAATTTGTTCCATTTGTTAAGTTGTTAGAACGGAAGCTTATTTTCACAGGATTTCACAGGGAAGTGGGTCAGCTCGAGAGCCCTCCTGGGCTGGGGCTGTGGCTGCAGGGGATCAGAGCCTCAGATATCCATCTCTCATATTCCAAGAAATGTTCAAATCCTGTCACTGGATTGATCTTCTGTAATCTCCTATCTCTACTACCTACTTAGCATGTGTTGATAAGAGTATTTGAAGCAAAGAAAAAAGAAGTTTGTATGACACAGAGCAAAAGAGGGGGAGGTCTGTCTCCTGGTCACCCAGGGGTGTATCCATCTCCACCTGCCTTGGTGCCCAAGTGACAGATGTTCCAGATGTTTTGGTTCCAGCAGCAGTTAGGTAAGACACCTTAATGCTCACCTGAATTTCTGCCAGTAGTGGAAAAGATAATAAATCCTATAAAGGATTAAATAGCCCAGAGAAACATCAGAAAAAAAGCAACCTCGTTTGATGAACAAGTGAATCTGGAGGCACTGCTTGGAAATGCTCACTTTGTTTTTTGTTATTGATTAACTTAATCTTGTAAATATATAACTTTCAATTATGCTATAAAATAAACCAGTGAATCATAGACAAGATTTTTAACAGCAGCAGGTTGGTAGCATGGCTTAACCATTCCCCGTGGAATTGCTTCTTTCATTTCAAGCAGCTTTGGCTTTCTCTCCTCTACAATGAAATCACATCCCATGTGATTCTTCCTGGAATAATCTCACAAAAATCTCACAAAGAAATGCAGGAAAAGGAAGGTGTGAGAAAGATTGAGACAGAAAAGAATACTCCAGCTGACTAATGGGAGAGATTTAAAGGTCAGTATAAAACAGGCTGCAAAACCTGCAAGCAACAGAGAAGACAATAAAATCAATTAGCAAAATTGTACTGCTGACATTTGAAAGTTAACTATCTTAACAACAGGGTGTAAACCTGTCACATATTGAAACACTTTTGGGCAACTTCATTCACTTCAAAATGAAAGGTCCATGTAATTTTTATTAGGAATTAAAATTTCTTTAGAAACCATATTTTGATGAGCATACCTCACAGTTTGTGTGGACGGAAAGTGTATACAGAGTAGCTTGAAGCCTGATGTCACATTGTGTGGCTTTGATTCTGCTGCTTGAATAGATAGGGCAGGAACCACCCTGTGACATCTAAAATGAAATTATGTGGACCTCCCAGGGAAAAATACTGGAGTCCATCATTTCATTTGGTGTGTGAGGCCATTTATTTGTGATTAATAACAAAGTATGGGAAGAAATAGAGATTAATTATTGATCTGCTTTTGGGAACTAATAAGAACAAGTTTACAGTTAATATCTAAAGCACTTTTTATCTTGTTGCAATAAGAAAAACAAATTTAATTAGCCCTCTGTTTTTCTTGTAATGAGTAGAATATAAGACAAAAAATCAGCACCATATTCCTATAAAGGACATTTATGAATGGACCCTTTGGTTTGCAGATGTCATTCTCCTCAGTCTGTATCTGTAGAAAGAACAGAGATTGTCAGTACACAACTTTGACAGTCAGCAGGGTTTGGGGTAAATTTTGCAATATGCTAATATTATATTTGCAGTAGATAAAATGCTTTATTAAGAAAATACAGGCACACTTTACCACTAGGATTTGATCTCTTATTTTGAATTAACCTGTAACAGGCCACCTTACCAAAGGAGCAATCCTAGACTTTACAAGGGTCATCTTTCTGCAGGATCCTCTCTTACTAATCTCACCTCCACAGCCCCTGCAGGGCTTAAGGACAAGGCAAAGAACCAAGTAACAAATCAGTTTGAAAATGCATATCAAGAAACTCCTGAACTACTTTATAAAAAACTTCTGTCTTCAAATATTTGGGCAATTTTTCCTCTCTCTTTACTTTACCTCAGCATCAAAACCTGTATATACATTATAGCAAATATAGAAGAAAATCCCCTGGAATAAAGAGTGAATCGTGCAGTTTAGTCTAAAAAAGGCAACTCCACAAGGAGCCACTAGAGTATAAGAAATTTCACTTATTTGTAAATTCATGAGAGATACAGTTAGTCAAATCCAGGCAATGAATTATGAATGGTTTTGAGCAAAGGAGGAACATTGTACGTACTGTACAACTGACAAAGAACAGTTCAATATCCAAATGCTGAGAAAAATACTGAGTATAAAGTAAATAGTAACTGAGAATATAAAATTTTTCTATCTCACAGCTGCCAATCTAGTGGTGAAGTATATATTTTGAAGGTGTTGTCCTTTGTTTAGATAAAGAATGAAATGTCTTCAGGAGGCATGAATTATGTCATCTATAATTCTCTGGTATTTCTGAGTTGCCTGCCCATCTTTTAGTTCACAATATCTCTTTTTTCAAGCAGCTGTTTGTAAAGAGAAAATTTGACTACTAGCTCCATTTTCTGAGAATACAAAAACTGGCAGTGTGGCTGCTGTATTTGAGAACACCAAAGAGCTGGCAGCATGATGTGCCAAACCCTCCAAAGTCTAGTTGTGTGCTCCTAGCCACTCACACCTGCATACTTTGACATATCCTTTATCTCTGACCCCTGAAGGCTGCCAATCCCCCCACTCCATGTGAAGTCGACCAGATACAGAATCCTATAGAATAAGAATAAGCACCATAACAGGGGGGTTGGAACTAGATGATATTTTAGGGCCATTTTAACCCAAGCCACTCTCTGGTTCTGTGATGGCAGCTTGACATGACAATTATTAAGATTTTCCTTTCAGCAAGATGAATTGCTTTCAGGATTTTCAGATAGACTACATAGGTATGAAGAGAAATATTTGTCTGACCAAAAAGTTTTAAACAGAATTCAACATCAAATACGGCAAGTGTGTTGAGTTTCATTTTTGTTCTCTCATGAACACCTGTTTCCCTCTATATCATAAAAGCTTATTAAACCAAATCTTTCTCCCTTTTCTCCCCTTCACAATCTTTCTGACAGGACTCTGTCATAAAAAGGCCTTGCAAATAGATAGCAATCTATTTTTTAATGTTCACCACCAAAGTTTAGCATGCACACAAGTTTTTCTCTGTCCCCCCAGTCATATGCTCTGCTCATATGACAAATCTGGCATTTGGAGGGGAAAGAATTAGTCACTGGAGCAGAAAGGGAGAACTAAGGATTCCTTACAAAAGCTGTGCCTTCAAACCATGTGTCTGCTACTCATCACTCCCTTCACAAGAGAATTCTAAAATATGTGGCATGTTTTATGGTAAGTTGCCTTTTTAAAAATGAAATTATAATAATGGGAGCTGTCTAACAGCTGCCCCAATGTTTGGAATACGAGTACTGGTCCCAGTGGAGGCAGATGAGAGGACAAAGTAGAGCTTAAATGAGGAAATGTGAAAGGTTATTAGCTTGAGACCTGTATCTCCAAAAATCTCCTGTATCTTGGAGATCTTTATGGCATAGCTATGCTGTTATGTGTACATTGCTGTTTTAGTTTTGGTTGGGTGCTCTTAATGTAGACTATATATATAAACGAGATTATATATTTATTATATAGTTGCTAGACCTGAAAAACAGCATTTAGTAATCTTTAGAAAAGGTTATGAAACATAATAATAAAGAAATAAAAAACGGAAAAAGAAAATGTCACCAGTATGTCATGGTGCTGAGGTGAGCTCAGCTGGTCAGAGCACAGTAATAATAACACCAGGGTGGTGAGTTTGAGCCCCATGGGAGCCACTCACTTAAAACTTGGACTTGGTAACCCTTGTGTGTCCCTTCCAACCCAAAATGTTCTGTTAATGTTCTGTGAGTATTTTGGATTAGGAAGTAGATTAATTACATACAAAGGAAATCCTTTGGACCAACTTTATTTCATTTGTTCATAAATTATTTTTGCATTTACCCAAAGCCTGCACTGTTATACAATCTTAATCTTTTTGGTGTAATCTTTGCTTTTCAGGAACAAATACTGAAAACTGTAATAATTAGCCAACTAGTTCTACTATATGGACAGTCTGCAAATAGGTGTGCACAATCACTCCAGCAGCACCAGAGTGTACAGAGAACCTGTGGAAGCTGCTGGGAGCTGCTATCAAGACTGGGAAATGGGATATGCTGTGAGATCACCAGGAAACATTTCTATTATTTCATCATCTGATGAAGAACATATGCAAAGCAGCCCATTTCTTACCTAGGCTGGCAGAACACAGCTCCCTTAGCAAGGGATGAAGAAAGCTGAGCTCCTCTTGGCCCAGGTTGAATCCTTTCAGGATTACAACATACAGAATGTGCTATTGTATACTTCTTAGTGGCAGCCACATACTGTCTAAGGATTGACTCCCTCCTGACAGTGTACAAGGCAACGTCTCCTAAAATCTCATACAACGAGAGTCTTACTTTTTCCACCTAAAGATACCAGATACACAGTAAATATATAGCAGAAATGTTCTTAAAAGAGTATTTTAGTTAAGCACTTGACATCTGGGAAATAGATGAGGTAGAGATGCTTCTGAAATTTCAGTGTGTGTATCTTTCTGTACATGTCTGATAAGATTTTTAAAGGATCAGCTGATACATTTTGCACTTATTTTGCACACAAAATGTACAGAAGGACATTGCTAAGTGCTCGAAAGCTGTTTCAAATTCTGCTTTTTCAAATATACAAAGTACCAATAAATTCGCTATTTAAACAGTAATTTTAATACATTTTTTTTTCTGCAGTGTTTTATAATGATATTCAGTAAAAGCCTCTACATCCAGAGAAGCATGCTTTTATCACTCTGAACCTCCCAAGAGGACCTGCAGCACTGAGAGATCAATGCTGTAGAAGACATCAGACACATCCAACTTCCTTTTTCCTTTTAAAGCATTAGCACAAAGGGTATGAAACTTGGTGCTCAAAAACTTCCCTCACTATCTCTAACAATTCTTGAGGGGGAGGAGAAAATGCACATTAATAGACTAATAGTAATACCTTTTTCTCCAAGCAAAATTCAGGGCACGTTTGGAAAAAGAAATTCGTAGAAAGAAATACAAAGTAGAGACCCCTGAGTAGAGGCAGTCACTGTGAGTACTGTCAACACAGCTAATTTCATTACTGGAACTAACTCCAGAGAAAACTTAGTTGATTATGGTCTTATACAAGGAATGACATTAGCCCATGGCTCAGCACTGGAAAATAATGCAAATTAAATCTAGCAGGTGGCAGACTGTGAGATCGACAAGGAGAAAGAATAGAAGCAAAAGATAGTTTCCTTTTAATATCAGAATTCCCTGTTCAAATTCAGGTGAGATGTAATATTTTGGGTTTTCACTTTTTTGGTCTCTGCCTGTTTAGAATTTACATGTGGGCAATTGCTCTAGCTTCAAATATGGCAGCTATGGAACCTGTGAAATTTAAATTTTGTTATGACAATGTCTTTCATATAGCATATATGAAATCGTGACAATCCTGTTATAAAACACCAGTACAAGCACAAATCACTGTGAATGCAGACTTTATCGTATTTTTTTTTTCTTCACATTTTTTCCTCATGAATTTTCTCAAATATTCAAAGGAATATTTGAGAATAGTGTAAGCAGATCATACTCCCTTATCCTGCTTTTAGAGGATGCTCCTTGGATGCCTCTTCCACTACAGTTGCTGTTGTGTGCAGTGGCTGCTCACCGGGCAGGCATTTTGGGGGGAGCCTGTGGAATGTGCTGGGAGCCCATGGAAGGGACTGCTGCAGCAATCTCACTTTGTGACCATGCAGAATGGCTCATCCACTTGTCTGGGGAAGAGCAGAGAACAAAGAAAGATGGGGCTGAAACACAGCTGATCTAAAATTGTATTTGTGATGTCATCAATGCCATTGATCGTTCATTGTTACCTGAGTGATCCCAAAGGCATTACCCCAGAGACAAGAGAGCATTATGCTCTCTCACAGGCAGGAAAATCCAAGTTCAGCAAACTACAAGCTGAAAGGACCAGGACACGTTTCTGTGGTGGGCTATGGGCAGAGCTAGGAGTAGCACCCAGTTTCTAGTGCTAATATAAAACCATGGCTTTGGTGGAGAATTAAAAATAGACCCAAACTTGGATTAATTGGACTGAAGTTTGGCTAATTTCAGCCTAATTAAATTATTGATTCTCGTACAGCACTTGACCCATTAGAGTCTGAAAACTGTGGTTGAGCTGCTGGGAAATACATTCTCTGCATTTATTTCTGTAAATGGGATCCCTGTAACGTCACACTGTGAGTGCTGAATATGTTCAGCAATTCACTTCAAACAGGATTTAAAACTAATTCTAAATAATTTGATGGAGAAAATAATTTCTCTATCTCCCTCTTGGAGGCTCCCTTCTAAGCCACAGACTTGTTTTCTCATTTACAAAATTTCTATTCCTCTCCTTTAAGCACAGAATTGCAAGAAACAAGATTTTACTGGTATTTCAATAAACAACTTTGAGGTTCTTAGCTTTGTAGATGTGCTGTGAACGAGTAACAAATGCTTCTTGAAGGACCAGAACAATTGCCACTGAATGAGATTACATGCACAGACTGCTCACACAAAACAACTCTTAGAAGATATTAAAATTATATTATTAGGGGCATATACATTTCTAAATACAACTATTACCTCCTAAAGATCCACATCTGTATTTCAGGTTCTACACCTCTCAAAATGTAGCATTTCAATGAAAAATGCTTTAGCAACCACTGTAATCCTATGTGAGAAAATGTAATTTTACTGAATTTTCTGCATTCATATTTCTCAAAGAGCATTAAACATGAAATATATATTTTCCTCAAGGGGTAGGAGTCTGTGAATTCCTTTCTTGAGAAATATATTCATTTCTATGCAAATGTTACAGAAGAATACAGAAAGCCTAATAGTTTATCCTTGAGATTAATGAGCAAAAGACCTGTGTTCTTTCTCTTTCCTAAATGCAAGCAAACGTGCTTTTCTGTGCAATAAATCACAAATATACAGAAATCCAATTAATTTTGTAATAAAATTTGCCTAATTTGGGTTTAATATATAAAATAGAAACATTGTACCCTAAGACAACTGCAATGCTTTTATCACAGTGCCCACCAAGGGCAGTGGTAACTTGTGTTGTCACCAATTTTCACAGCTTTTCTTACCTTCTCATTGTGCTGTGCAACAAAAAATGCATGCAAGTTGTTACCATGGTAATTCCTGCAGAGAAACAGAGCATTTTCTTAAAGAAGCACGTATAGATGCACACAGATAACAGATGATAATTTTTTTTAGCTAAATGTCCTTGTACAGCACATCTTTAATTCCATTGGGTGTGAAAACGTTAGCAGAGAAAAAAAATCATGTCAAGACTTCTCAAGCTGTACAACTGTAACGGTGGAAACACATTTGCACATAACTAGTTCAGTGAGAAGAAAGGATTAATTAGATTTTAAAACTCAAGGAGAGAATTTTTTTTTTCTTTAGCAGTGCAAAGAGCAATGCACACACCTTGAACATGAACATAACAAAAAAACCCATTATATCCTTTGAAGAATAGGCCTGAAAGCTCTTGACAAACATGGTAAGAGTATCTGCTTGTGTTAAATTAAACTCATTCAGTCACAGAGAAACAGCAGAATGAGTCTGATTCTGAAATTCTGGATTTTTTTTTCAAATATGGAAGTAATAACTTTCATTAGCTAACATGTTTTAGTCTTCAGTCACAACCTAAATGCCCATGTCTGAAGAAAATATCCCAATTATTAAAAAAAAATAAAAATACATAATTTCAACCTTAAGGGTATGTCCTTGCTTCAGCATCTGAGAACAGAGCTCTTGTGGCTTTCGAAACAGCTTGTGAAGCAAACTTTTATTAGAAAACTCTCCCTCTAAACTTCTTATTTGGGTTGATCTCAGACAATGCCTGGTGTGTGACCAGGGAAGGAACTGAAAGGACAGACAAAATAAAAAATGCCTCATTAAAAGTTTTGCTTACATATGTGGGAATAGCAAGGAGAGAAGATGGAGGAGGTCACATATTTACCTATGTCCCCACATTTTTTGTTTCACTGATGCAAATACTGAGCTTTTGCATGGCTCACAACACTCAGAGCAGCAAAGTCCCCTAGGCAGCCTTTTGCTGTTCTCTACAAAGAGCCAAGGCTGATATTCTTCTTCAAGCAAAGATTGGAGAGAAAAATAAAGCAGTTCTAATTAGGCATCGAAATTAACAGCATTTTATTCTGTATAAAAACAACAGTGCAAGGAGTGGAGAACTTCAGCTTCTACCAGCATCCGAAGACAAGGAGGGTCATAAGCACTTCACAAATGCTTTTTCCAGTATTTGAAGCATTTTTTGGCATATTTCCTGTGTCTATTTTCCATATCAGAGCAGGCCCCATTTCTCCTGTTCATTGCCATAAGGTACTTACAGTTACTAAACTGAGTCTCAGGAAAATGTCAAACACAATGGAAAAGAAAGAGGGGAAATTATAAAAGAGAAGAAGTTGGCAACAAGTTCTCCTATGGGTCACATTCTCACGAGTTTGGCAAGTTCTTGTGTTTCATCCACTAAAAGCATGCTACCACCTCAGCTGCTTCTGCTGCTGCCACTGCTGCTCTGGTGCCTGTCACCAGGGTATTGTCCATAAAAAGAACACCTCCTAAAGCACTGCACAATGTCACTGCCAGTTTGCAATATGAAAAACCAGCTCTGCTCTTGAAAAACACCACTGGAGCTTCACCCCTGCCTTTCTTTACCATGAAACAGATTGTGAAAGGAATGGGATATAATGACTTTGATGAAGAAAACATAAATGTTTATTATTGCAATGAGATGTTCAAGCATAATTTTGAGGATATTAGATTATATAAGGTGATTAAAACCCTAAAAGTATAAAAAAGATGAGGTTCTCCAATCCAATAAGAACTACAACATTGAGAACCCCTGACAAAGAGGAAATGCCACTGGCATGTCAGATAGAATCAGTATTTCTTTCTAGCTCTTTGGATGATTGAGAGGCACAACTTATCAGAATAAAAATTATAGATATGACTAAACATTAAGCTAGTGGGAAAATGACAAAAAGAATAAATAACAGAAGGCATGTCAGTAAGTTTAAAATACTTGTTAAATTGTGTGTTGAGTCTGTATACTGGTTTACACCTAGAGCAAAATTAAATCTTAAAAGAATGGAAAAAAATACCAGTCAGTCCACTACAGAGATATATTTTGGAATCTCTATTAAGATTCTGAAGATTAAAAATAACATAATAAGATTTTCAAATGAGCCACAGTGAACATTTAGGTACTAAAGACTGTAGGGAGAAAGTGGTTAAATATTTATGTTAAAAATGAGTGCAAATGGGACCCTCCATTCATCTCTTACTGATGCTTAGGAATATATTCTATCATTGCAGAAATCTGAAAATCTGTCTTATCTCAATATCCTTCAGCAATAACACAAATCTGGGAAGTGCAAGCCCGAAACAGTGTAAGATAAGGACTAAAGTATAAACTCATTTATATTAATAAAAATTAAGTAATCAGTTGTCCAACTATCTGACCAAGATCCTAAAACAACTTTCTGTATGGTTGTTGTGCAGAAGAAACCTTAATATTTTTAAGATGAATCTTTGTCATGTAATGGAAGTGTGTATGCAATGTATTTGTCTGAACAGCAACAGAGTACATGTTTGGTTTCACCAGTTTATCTCTAGTCTGAAAAACATGAGATTATTTCTAAAAGGGAAAAGTTACCTTTGGGAAATATTCTTAACCCAGGCCTTTCAACATCACATCCACAACATGGTGCTATTATTATTTTCTTTAGAAAGCTGGATTCTGTTATAGAAGTCATAGTCTTTGTTTTTCTTTTACAGTGAATTTCTAAAGCAGAATTGTTAAGAATTAATCTTCAGATTGAACAGGGCTCCAAATGTTTCTGACCAAGTGATTATTAAAACTGGGTCTGTTAGTGCTTTGGAAGCAACATGTATGTCTCTGTTTGGATTTCAGGTCTACACCAAGTATGGTAACACCAGGCAGCTTTCCATCCCTGCTGATTCACACTGGCAGGTACAACATTATCTGTTTTTTTCTTTGACCATATGTTTTCTGGTTGAGAAAAAAACCCCACATTTTTAATCTCTAAATAACCAAGTGCATCTTCTGACTTGCAAGAATGTGAAAAAAGTCTGTGAGGATCAAGACAAATCATTTGACTCACACGTACTTCAACGGACACATGGGTTTTACTGCTGTTAACTTTCAGGCTACAGAATTATCAGGTAACAAAATTATGTCCTTTGTTCCACAGGATTTTCAGTAACAGACTCTGCTGGACAAGGACTAAAGAATTTTTCTGAGATTTGAGAGGTTGAAGCTGAGCTCCACAGAAGTATACAGGCCTCTTGTGTGTTCTTGAGCATGTTCTGAAGGTCATTGAAGTGTCATGCAAGAATTCTACCCTTTCTCTTCAATATGAGGATTTTTTTTTCCCAGTTCTTTCATCTTTACTGCTGAAGCAGTTCCACATGCTATGAAGGATCAAGAGGACAAGAATTGCTGTCCTTGTTAGACCACATCTTCCTGCTTTGACTCCAACAATGAAGAAAAGGGAGCTCGTAGGGAAGAGTACAGAAAAGGCAGGAATGTGCAGTAATTCCCCTGTTCATACTCCTCTAGCTTCCAACAATTTTCAGCTTGGAAATCTCCCAAAGCCTGCTGGTATTTTCCTACTTAGTAATCATCAATTTATCTCTCTTCCAAATACTTGTTAGTCCCCTCTTGGCAAATTATATTTTGTCATGCAAGATGCCCTAAAGCAAACAATATCACAGGCCTAACACAACCATAACTTCAGTCTTGCTTTTAGTGGTTTTGGATTTGTTTGTTTGCTTGGGGTTTTTTGTTTATTTATTTTTTTGTCAGCCCCAGCTTCCTTCTTGTTGCTTATGTTTTGCTTTTTCTTTTGTTTGTTTGTGGTTTTTTATTTGTTCGGTTTTTGTCAGCCCCTCCTACCCTAATTTGAGGGTCCTGATTTTCTTATGTTGGATAAGACAAATGACAGTTCACTATCCTACTCATGCTTTTGAAGACTTCTGTCTTGATTAAGCTGCCTTAATTTCCATGTTGAAGGTTGCTAGCCATCATTGTCTACTTGAGAGCCATTCCATTCTTTTGAATTCCTTGTCTCTGAAAGTTTTCTAGTTCCAGGACATATTTTGTGAGGTCATAACTGCCCATGACATTTCTGGTGTTGACAAACCATGGGTGTGTTCAATGGTTTAATGCAGTTTTCTTTCATTGCCTTTTCCATGTAATTCCAAGTGTTTGATTTTCTTTCTGACTTTTGCTGAGTGCTGGACCTAGCATGCATCTCTATAATATGATTCTAATGCTTTGTTCCTAAATGGTAGTGCTAATCTCAGTGCCCATCACACTATATATGAATGTGGGACAATCTTCTCCTTATGTGGGACACTTTATACATAAACAAACTCAAAATCTCACATGCAGTTTAATATATATATATTATATATATATATATATATATATATATATATATTATTTTAATATATAATTTACAATTTTACTCCAGAAATGAGAACCAGAAATAGTAACACATCAGTGTCACATGGAGAAGAGGGATCAGATTGCTAATATGCTAATATCTACTTCACTAAATAATTAAATTCTTATATTACTTATTGATTGGAAAGAAGAAGCTTAGCTCACCCTTCCTAACTCAATGCTGTAGGCTCTCTCCCTTGTCTCAAGCACGCCTTCTCTCTTGCAGACCACCAGGAATTTTTAATTGTTTAATACAGTGTGGGGCAGCTTAGGCAGCAGAGACTGGCCATGTGCTATTCTCCAGTGTTTTACTGGCTGAGAACTCAAACCAGAAGGAAGGGAGGGAGAGAGAAGCAGGAAGGGCAGGGAGGGAAGGAGGAAAAGAGGGAAGGAAGGAAGGAGGGAAGGAAGGAACTGAATTAAAGTCTGTAGCCCACATTAGTCCTTGTACTACTGAGTTATTAGATAAATTTTGGAGCACCTGCTCTGCTCTGAAAGAAGATTGTCCTCAAATCAGAAAAAAAACAAACCAAAACCAGCTGAAATGCTTGATTCCCATGGAGGTTTTGGGGCTGCACTGACAGAAGTAACGGATCAGAGTGCATGTCAGCTTTTTAGTTCCCAGCAAGGAGATTAGTTCCAGCCATGTCTTTCTCATCCTGATTTCCTCTTGTGTTTTACAGTTCCTTGGCCAGTACTTCTGCCTTTGCATAGCATATCATTGCTAAGGCTGACTTTTTTTTTTTTTTTTTTTTTTTTTTTTTTTTTTTTTTTTTTCAAATTTTGCCAGTCCCAAGTGACTTTGTGATTTCCACACACTGGCAAAGCAAACAAGTTAGGATCTGCCAGGCTGGCATTCTGAGACCCAAGGTCTCCTTGCCACTGCCACTCTAAGTGAATTGAATATAAAATGGCTTTCTGTTGAACAGAGAAGATGTCAATGGTATTTGATTCCCATTAAATAGAAATAAAATGGCTCATTATTTTTAAAGTAAATAAGTTTTTTTACATGACACTTCAATTCCCAAATGAAGCAAATCTTGGCACAAAGGATGAAGCCATGATGAGGATTTTTAATATGTGGTGCTTTAGAAGCCTCCACAGCAGTTCATTCAGTCTCCCATACATGAGCTTATCATGGCAATGCTTTCATTCACTTTTCATTTCTGTGTGGATTTTATGCTTTCTAGGGGATATGGTTTATTTTACACTGTAGGTACAATACTTGGTGTAGTGGGGTCCTAATAACTTTGGCAATGTAGTGAGCACCGTTTAATTTATGAATGAGGCTTTTTAGTCATTTATATTTACTTTTATGATGTTTTTCTGTCTTACGGAGAGAAAAATGCTTTCAAGATTGTGATATTTCTGGACCCTACTGCTAGTATACTAACTTAAAATATTTTCTTCCCTAAATTGGAAGAATAATCATGAATAAGATTAGCAGTCCCTCAAGGTGCTTTAAAAATCCAGGCCTTTGGCATTTATATGTTCATTTGCAATTTAAATAAAAAGGAAATAGTCAAATACCCTGTGCAACTCTGAAAATTGTATCTTAAGATTTATGACAATGTGTAAAAAGCTGAAAAGGAAATTGTTTCCCCAGCAATGCTATGCATTATTTATCTGTGTATTTAGCTGTATTCATTTCATTTTACAGCAAAGAAATAAAAGGGCTTGTAAGCCTACTGACTTTATCATTTAGTCAAATTCCTGTCAAATATGTGACTGTTTTCATGAGTGGTAAAACTACTCTTGCTCAGCTATGAGTTGTGCATGCTGTGCTAAGTTGTAATGCAAGCTAAAAGCTTTTTTTAGGTATTTAAAATAGTTCATTATTACTAACAGTTACACACAACCAGATTTAGTTTAAGAAATATGGCTGGATTTAAAGATCACAAACCCTCCAAAGACCTAAAAATAATCAATTCTTTAGGGGGTTCTGGAGCTTTTAAGTCTGTTTCTGCAGTACAGAAATCAGATGTGGATTATAAACAGGAAACAGTGCCCTAATAGCTTACAGCATTATTTTGCATCATGAAATTGTGCAATTCAATGTGTACATTGCATAGCAGAGTGCCTAAATCTGCCCTTCTACACATCCTCATTGATTTTATCATTATTTAAGTACCTCAAAACATAAATAAAACTACTGTAAAAATTTCTGGGCTATAGCATACTTTAATGACATATATAGTATTAGTACATTCTGTGTAACCCAGCAAAGTTTGCACATGGGCCAAGTATACCTTTGGCTCCAAAGATGGAGAGGCACTGTGGAAATGAACCAGGGCAGTTCTGCTAAATGAGGGATTACTACTTTTGAGAACCCTCACCAAATTAAGGATCATTATATTTTAGTGCAATATTTGAGCATACAGAATCAGAGGATCCAGAATTTAATATTTAGTCTTTAGCATTCACACAGCATTAGTCAAACCTCAAAAACTGGGTATTTATGGGGAAAAAGAATAAAAATTTTTGTCAGTCAAATATTAGTTTAATCAGCTGTTCATCTGTGCTGAGGCTTTTTGCTGATAACTTTCTGGACCATAACAATGTCATTGCATTATGCTGTCCAGCTTTCTTCCAGACATATGAGGACCTGAAACTGATTCTTTCTGGGGGCTGAGCTGGAGCAGAGCCCAGCCAGAGCACAAGGACAAAGCAGGGATTTATTCAAAGGCCTCCCTGGGCACACCTGGGCAGCACCAGAGCCCAGCTGGGCAGAGCCAAGGGGAACCCAAAATGGGCACAGAATGGATGACAGATCACAAGGGCTCACACTTTGATAAGTTCTGGTCCTTTGGCATATTGGAGTTAATTGTCCAATGACAGCTTCAGGTCATGAAGCTCCATCCTCCTTGGTTTTCCTTCTCACTTCACTGTTGGTTTTGTTCCTGGGTCTGAAAGTTGTCCTTGGTCCCAAGCTGGAGAAGGAATTGTTTTGTCTGCCTACTCTGTGAAGAGAGCTCAGTACCACTTAATGAAACCTAAAACTAAAACAGCACCGAATCTAAAAAATGTAAAAGCTAAAACTTAAGGCATCAAAACTGGCATTTTGGCACTTTTTTTTTCAACAGAAGTTTGTGGTTCTCAGTTAACTGTCTGAATTAGGAGGCCTGCTCTTCAGCAGACCTGCCAAGCATGGCTCCACCCTCACTGAAGTGCTGGCAGTTCAAAGGAAGGTGTTCCAATGAGCCTCGGTGCTCCCTCTTGCAGTTTCATGAGGGGGATGTGCTCAGGCCATACTGCTGACATCAATTAGGGTTCCACCTCTTCTTAGCCACCCTGAGATCAGAAATGATCTTCAGCCAGTTTGGGTTCTTCCAGAGCTGGGTGCAGAGCCTGTGATGTGCTGTCAGGTCTGCCTCCCTGTGTAGATGTCTGGTATGCAGTAAGCTGCAGAAATTCCAGGACTAGTAAAAGGTTTTTGCAGTGGGAAAGTTCATTATTTGCAGAGTTATACACAGATGCTTCAGGACTGCAGGTTTGTGTGCAGATAAGCACAAACAATACAGAGAAATTAACTCAAACAATACAGAGAAATTAACTCAGTCCTGTGAGAACACCTCCCATGGAGCCTTTCTGTGGAGTCAGATCCTCAGGTTTTTCAGCTTGCTTTTGAAAGCAGAGTCCAGACTTTAAAGAGAAGGGATTTTTTAGCAAGGACAACTAAACCAAACAGAAATAAAAATGTCTTTTAGGAAAAATTAAACTATTATTTTGCCTAACGATGCCTTTCTCTGCCCAAAGCCAAACCACTCTGGTTTCTTTGAAATACTGTTTAGTTGAAAATCAAAAGAGGCGTCAAGAATAAAGCAACCTGTTTTGGCACTTCTGAACTAAAAGTTTGTGGTTTTTCTTACACACAGAGTGGAAGAAAAATAGAATGTCTCAAAACATCTGTTTCCCAGGATTTTCATTTTAGAAGTTCCAAGTTTTAGGTATATTTTCCCTAAACTGAACAGGAATAACTGCTGAAATCTTCATTTTTCTACAGGATGAATTTTCTGTCTTCTGTGTAGCATTCAGAGTGTTCCACCTGCTCAGAGAACAACCATCTTTGGTCTATGACCTCACTGGACAGGTGTGCTAAGAAGTAATTAAAAACCTGTATAATTAAGCTGCAATTTCCACTCTCCTGAGAGAGCAAAAAAATCCCCCCCCCCAAAAAAAAACATTAAGGCAGTAGCACATCCAGTAGAGTCTTGAGAACTCTTTCAAAAGTGCTGTCACATAAAGTAGTTGTAAGATCCCTGTTATGTTATATTAGATAACTGCTTGTTGTTTGGCAGGCTCAGAAAAACAAACAAACAAACAAACAAACACCAAGTGATGATGTCTTGAAATAAAATAACAGGGCAGATTCAGCAATCTGAATTGTATAGCCTCATGGTAGTCTTGTAGTCAGCTCTTGCACATCTTCAGCTTGCTCACACAAATAAAGGCAGCTCAAGGAAACCTTTGCCTCGATGTACAAAAAGAATGCTAAATACACACACATTTATTAACCCAACTTGTTTGGCCACACCTATGATTTCATGCTACTTACTGCAAATGAAAAACATATGTAAGGAGAATAAAAACGTATAGATTTGTTCACACTGCATGTTCATACAGCTAATATAAAAAGATTTGTGGTTCAACATGATGGTCACTCATTTCTTTAAAAGAACTGTAAGTTAGTATAAAATATTTTTTTAAATAAAATTATAAATAATAGCCGGTTCTAACATAAAAAGGAAAATAAATATTAAACAAGATTTTTTTTTTGTTGAAAATATTTAAATTAGGTGTGTTTTTGATAAGGCAGAGAGATTTTGGCAACATTTGCTTCTCCTAAGTTTCCTGCTTTCAGGTGAGCAGGGCAGGTCCAATGCACCAGAGCCATTAGCATCCCCTCCTCTAAACTCCGGGGTGCTGGCCAGCTTTGCTCATTTGTCAGAAGGCTCTCTGCTCCTCTTGCTTTCACAGTAGCTGTGGAACTGGTCTCCAAAGGCTGCACAGCACAGATATTTGTGCATACGAAGGGATGGAATAAGAGGAATCTTGCAAGAGGGGGCTGGCTGTTCCCATCTGGAGCTCTGGATGTGGAGCTGTTGCCTCACCCTGGCCCCAGGGGACTTTCACACCACTGTAATAAGGTTTCCTACACGTCTTGTTAAGCCAGCATTAGACTGCAAAGTGCCAGTTTTCATCCACATGTCACCATCTCCTGAGCCCTGAGCTTGTCCTAAGATCTCATAAAATACTTGCTTCCACCTGTTTCCACCAGTATCCCCTCGAGTTCACCATGAATTTAATTGCCTGCCAGTTTTTATGTCTGCTTAAACTACAAGACCTTTAAATAATTTATGTCCTAATTACTGTTCATCATTTTTTAACAAGAAGGCTCAATTCCATTCACACAAAAGAAAATTCATGGGATTCATTCCGGGGAAATACTTTCAAGAAACCATGTAAAAATAGCAAGCGTGATCATGGTTTTGAAAAATGAACTTAAACTTGTTCAAATAAAATGTCATAAAAACATTAATCATTCCTTTCTGATATGGATCATATTAATTTTGGCACAGATTCTACTAAATAATTTAATGTGAAATGTAATACCTCAGATTTCTGGGAGAGCTTATGTATTGATCATCTCATTCAGGGCTACCATTCTGCTTGCAATTTATATTCCTTTTTCCCAAGCAGCAGGATTAAACCCTACTAATGTTTCAATCAATCTCTACTAACACAACCCCAGGCTATCAAATTCATCTAAGATAATTTAGAGCAGAAGCCTGCAATGCCTCTGAGCCACAGTTCAGAATTAAACCTCTCTTTTTGGAAAAGGATTTTCAGTGTTTTTTCAGGACTACAGTATTTTCAGGAATAAGCCAGTAATGCTTAAAGTTGCTCCATGATTTGTGGCAGGGCATCTTAGGGAGAGGGGAAATCATTCTAATGGAGTGCTGTAAGTTTCTTGAGTTCAACAAGTTAATAGAAGACACATGTCTGGAATGATTTTACTGTTAGCATTTTGTCTGAAAAATATACACACAGGAAAAAGAGAAGATGAAATTATCGGACAAGGGCAGACTAAAGGCTGTTTGAAGTTTTACTGTTGCTACCAGGAATAGCTGTAACTGTTTTACAGGTTTCTGGTATTTCTGTTAAGCATATCCTGGCCATTACATTAAAAAATCTGATTGTGTATCCATGCATGATTGCTTCTCTCTGTTTGCCCAACTGGGTCTATTTAAGAGAGTAGGGGCCAAGAATTCTAATGGTCTATGCAACCAGAAGCTCTAAAAAACTAATTCCTTGTGAATTTGAAAAATACACACCTTTGTAGACAGGATTAGGTGTTGCAGGAGACATTTGGTTATTAAAATATTTAGGAGAATTAAACTGTTGGAAGCTGACCACTTTAGAAAAAAAAAAAAAAGGAACAAAAATGATTGCTCAGACATATATTTGTATAATTTACTTAAATAAGTAGTACAGCATTTATGAGTAAATTTGGCAATATATGGATGTCTTTCCTGTCTCTGTATTGGATCTGACTCAGCAGTGGAATTCAATACTGATCTCCAATTCCTTCTTCCCTGGAAGCCCTTCAGGCACAGCCAATCTGGCCTTCAGGGCCCTGAAATGCCTCATTCCTGGACAGGTCAGGTGTTTACAGCATCATTGAAGGAGAAGGTTTCAACACAGGTGGTAATGAAGACAATCACCTGTTTGCCATTGCATGCCCTGGTGTACATGCATTGCACCCTGGTGCCCTCTGCATCAGGCCACAGAACAAATTGTGTGCAGGCATGTCAGTGGGGAAAGCAGAATACAGGGTCCTCCAGTATTTTCAGAACAGACTGTTGGCATTTCCTTACAGCAAAAGAAACAGATGGGGGGGAAAAAGGCAAAAATCTTCATGTCGATCCACTCAGTTCGTGGAATTATAAGTTATATAGGAGATAAAAAATTTCCATCTGATTTTCTGTACACCTTTTGGAGCAGAGGTGCTACACCCCACCCCCATCCAAAAAATAATAATAATAGTAATAAAAAAACCCAAAAAACCCACCAAAAACCCCACAAAAACCAAAAAGCAAAAAGCGAGCAAAGCAAAGCAAAAACAACCAAAGACTGCATATTTAGATTACAAAAGTAATTTCCCAGTTGCCTACATTTAGCTTGTTTTACTTAATACCTCATCACATCTGAGCTTATCTAGCCTATTTAGGAAGTTGGTTAGGTTTTTTATCTAATATTGAAAAAAGTGGCAAAGGTTTCTTCCCATTTTCTTCCCCGGCCTTGTCCAAAGGCTAGCAGATATTCTGGTTCTTCCCTTTGGCAGAGGCAACATATGGAAACAATACAGGGCAGATTTTTTATGCCCTTTGAAACCTGTGTGTTCAGGCACTGGAAGTATTTCTTGACAGTAGTTCTCTCAGCTCCTGTGTTCTGGGGGAAGCAGTCAGCAGTGGGAGCAGGAACAGTGACCCGCACACCTGAGCCCCTCCCCAGCCAAAGCACATCCATTGATATCTGGGATGAACCACCCTGGGAAGATAATGCAGTGCAGCCTGAGCCCTGGGTGACACTGAAGCCTTTTAAAGATGGTGAACGCTCTCCACCTGCTCCCCAAGGCACATATGGCACAGCCAGACTCCCACATCTCCTGCCCAAGCCTGGGAGTCTTCTGCCTGCAGAAGCATGTTTGGCATGATTGCAAGCACACTGGGGGCAGTCCTTAAAGCCAAACAGAGAATTTTATACTAGTTCATGTATGCACATCTTCTCTCTCCTCATTAAAATTAAAAGGAAATATGTTCTTTGCCAAATTGCCTTGAATACGTGATTTTTGCTTCCACCATGTTTTTGGTTCAGAATCAGATAATTTTATTCACTACTGAAGGTGGTGACATGGATTCATGAAAGGAATGACTGTGTGCAATCTGCTTAGCAATGCTAATATTGCTTTGCCGAATGCTTCATCCCAATAATTTTTATATCAACAAGGGAAGTTCAGAGGATGTTGCAGTAATAAATTATTTTTTCCTGAGGGAGATTAAAGTCCTCTGACAGTGCCCCATGTGTTGTAATAACTGTGGGCTGTAACAGTTTCATCATGCTGTGGTATCCCTTGTTGATTTATTACCCAGCTAATGGCCTTTAGAGGGGAGACTTGTTAATAATTTTAATTCACTCCACACTCAGTTCAACACAGAGAGTGTTGTGTGTACCACCACATTGTGAACTTTTAACAACCCAAAAGACTGACTGAGCAGCAGCTCTCATTTACACAGAATTAATCAATACCTACAGGCAGGGATCTTGTTCAGACACAGGAGCACCCATCAGGATCTTGACTCGTGTCTCTTAAAGCAACACAGATTTTCAAAATCCTTTATTAGTGTTTTACAGACATAAGGCTTCACAGCATTTCTCACGCAGCAACAACAACAAAAGTCTAACTAACCAGTTAAAAAGACAGAACTCTCTGTTGATTATAATTTTAAAATGATGTGTATATGGTGGAAAAATTTGTGCTGCATACTAAGTCTTTTTTACTTTCCAACAGAACTGTTCATGGAACAGGTAATGAGCTGCAGAATAGCAATTTATGTGAATATTAAAAAAGACCCTAACAAATTAAGTATATGCTTAATGTTTATATTAAAAATAGTGTTGTATCGTGGGAAAAAATTGGTAATTTGTGCAACACGACCATGGAAGATATAAGAGTTTTTTATTTTCCTTAGGTGAATTGTGTTTAATCACTGACTGAAAATGAGATAAATCACCAGGAAGAGAACTCCACACATTTTGTAGAGTTGCTCAGGTAGATATTCTCAGAAGTGATCATGAATTCAGTGGTCCAGCTGCTACAAGAAACCACTAATAATGATGTTGCCATGTAAAAAATCGGAGAAATACATATACTTGTAATAGTGTAGATTTAAGTTTCAAGTTATCTAAAAGTTAATTTTGGTGATATGCCTGAATCTGTCTGGGGTTAGGGCAGAAATTCCATTGACTTCAAATAGCACCCAAAACCAATAAGCATTGATTGGAACAAATTTAGCTTCAATAAATACACTGGATTATATTGTAAGCTTCAAAACTAAATCCTGCATTTTATCTCAATACTGGCATTTTAAAGAAAATTCTGAAACCCTAAACCATGTGCAGTGAGAGTTGGCAGGAGGCACAAGTACTACCTGCAACATATTTGAATGCTTATTTAAATTTGACTGCTTTAAATACTAAGTAATGAGGATTTAAACATCTCTTTTATCAACTACTTCTCTCCACAGAAGGAAAAGCAGCAGCATAACACTAAGATGCCCTAATCTCCTTTGCAGGGTGAATCAGATTGGAAATATATTTAGGTTGATGAGATAGAGGTCTTTATTCCTATTCATTCCAAGTAAAGGACACAGAAAAGCAAAATGTGTCTGGGATTCCTGAGCATGATCAAAATGATTTCAGTGTGGCAGATTCGTTCTCATTCTAGTCACACTTCTGCTCACAGCATACAGGAAAAAAATCCCTTGGTGCATTTAGTCTAAGAATTTCAGGAAGAACACTGACAGAAAGACACAAGGCTGTGTACATCCTAGTTATAAAGAGAACACAAGAAAATTAAAAAGCACATCTGAAACAAAAATAATTCATATTCTGTTCCTTTTCTGCTAAAGAACATAATAAAAAAATCAGTCACTAAAGAATTATTCATTTTCAATTCTTGCTCTACTGTAAAAGTAGGTAGAGACCCACACCCAAACATCAAAACCCCATCTCATACCAGTTTCTAATTGTTTTTGACTTGTCTCTCAACCAGATTTAATGAATTTGCAGACTTGTTTCTCTTATTTTGATAACGATAAATTGTTTTCCTTTTACACAGATGAAACTAAAATGAAGCAGAGGACAAAAAGTAGAACATTTTATTACTCAAAAGGTATTTCACAATTCTCCGAAGCATTGCAATTCAATCAAACCCACCAATGTTATTGGTCATCCCATCCAGAGATGATTTAATCAAGCTGATACAGAGACAGCTAAAATCAGGGCCCAGTTCAAGTAGCTTCCTCAACGATAATTTATTTTCCTTGAAGCCAGACATTAGTTTCACACCCTTTGACCCTTCTGATAATGAAAACATTGGTAGCTTGGTGCAGTTGTGAAGCACACATGAATTAAAGCCCCAGGATCAGCCTCTTTGTCTATTGCAGGTACCTGGGAAGGCTGGGCCACTTCTGGAGGGGACACAGGAATCTGATGCCACCCCTAAATTATGCTGCTGGCAACCCCTGCTGGGCTCCCCTGTCTAGAAAGGAGCTTTGCACTCTGAGAGGTGGGGTCCTGGGGAACAGAGAGAGCACGAGTCACTGCATGCTCCTCCAGCAGCACAGCCAGGGGCTCTGCCAGCAAACTGAGCACAGGGATGCTGTTGGTAGAGGATATGAAAAGATGACACTCACAGTCAAGTGTCAGGACACAAAAGAAGAGTGTTTATTTCTTACTTCAATATATATATAGATTTTGGACAATGATCAGGGATTGGAGAATAAGGTTGCCACTTCTTCAACCCCACTGGTCAAACTTGAGGTCTATCAAAAGTTTCTCTTCATTGAGGAATGCATAAACAATCATTTGTTTATGTTACAGCTCATGGGAATCTGCACTATAGATATGTAAACATCAGAAGACTTGTAAAAATCAGGGCAACAGGATGCTGCTTCTCCTCTGGGCATGTGTCCTGGTTTGATGCTGAATCGTATCCCCATTCTTCTTTTTAGCTCAGAAGTAAGTTTTGCACCTTTAAAACTGGGTTGAGAGTGAAGGGGGAAGAAGGAGAAGCAGTGGAATGTCTGAGGTGGTTGTTTTCAAAACATGAAGAAGTTTTCAGCTTTCCTCACACCCAGCCTGTGTTGTCTGCAGAGCAGACAGTGGGAGAGAGCTCTCCTTTGTGTTTTGTTAGTTTTTGGCTGGGTGAAGCAGAGATGTTCTCTGGACTGTGAGGTTTTTTTTCCCTTTTTCTTGGGACTGTTTGACCCTGCTCTGGTCTAAACCCAGCAGAGCCCTGGGAATTCACCCCTGTGTCCCCCCAGGGCTGCTGTGCCCAGAATTGCCCAGAGCTGAGGGGCTGACACAGACTGAGGGAGCCAAGAGAGAGACTGAATTTGTCATCTCTCTGGAGCACCAAGAGGTTGTGTTGTTTAGTATTGTTCATTGTTGTGCTGGAGAGTGCTTTGCTTGTCAAATAAACAATTTTTTTCCACTTTCCTCCAAGGAAATCTATTTTCCTGAACCAGCTGGGGGAGAAGCCATTTGGATTTGCTTCCTAGAGGGACATCATCTGGAGATTTCTTCCCAAATTTGCCCTAAATGAGGACAGCATGGCACCAGGAGTAGAGCCCACCTTCTGCTTCCCTGCATGAGAAACACTGACACACTTGAGCAAGCTGAGTGAGAGCAGCTGCCTGGGCAGGGGATGCACACAGGTCATGTTCTAGGGGAAGCTGGGTGCTCGCAGAGAAATGGCTTTGCCTGAGGGTGGACCCACCCTGTGGCTGTCTTCCACGGCTTTTAGGAGAGTGGAATTGAAATCGGGATATACACTGCTGAAACAAAGAGAAAAGTTGTAAGAACCACCACATATGAAGTTTGGTTTCACCGTGGTAGTAGCTGAAACTGAGAGAGGGTGCTTAGACAGTCTGTGAAATCTCTTGGAGATATTAATAATTAACTGGACAATCTTCTCAGTGAGAAAAGCCAAGTCTAAACTGCACCTGCTTTGAGGGCAGGGGATTGGTCCCAACAATCTCCAGAAGCCCCTCCCAGTTGGTATTATTCTATGTTCTATGATTGCATCAGATTACAGCCCCAGTTTGATATCTGGCTCTACCACAGATATATGACATCACCATCACCTTCCTTTCAATCATTGTCTCTACAAGTGCAAAGAATGCTACTTTTTCTGTCAGTTTTCTCCATGAGCTGCATGTTTTTGAAGCATGGATTTCTCTGGCTTTAAATTTGGGGGCTTTAAATTTAAATACCAAGTAGAGTGGGGTTGAAATAATGATATCATTTTCTCATACTTCTCAAAACTTGATTTGGAGCCAACATGAACTATCAAGATAAAAGGATAATAAAAAGTTACTGAGTTCATATTTGTTCCATTAGATAACTATCTGTGTCATATATAACTTATTTTTATCTTGTTTGTAATATTTGTTTTTAAAGAACCGTGATCAATGTGTGACAAAAATTTTACTGCTGCTTCTTAAAACACTATTACTGTATTACATATTCAAACAATAACCTTAAACCTGAGATCAAGTGACTTATTCACAGTATCCTCCAGCTTGCAAAGATGGAGGATTACATTTATGTAATTCATTACATTTAGTCATTACATTTATGTAATGTATAAACAAGACCTATATAATAGATGTAGCTGAGGTCTGTTAAATATCATTAAAAGTTACCGAAGAAAAAGCAGTGTAATCCAGCAAACAGCATTCAAAATGAGGAGATGGACACGTTCCATTGTGGTCTTTATCACATTTTCCTGGGTAACCTTATCATGCTAACCAGTCCCATATTCACATGGCTTCCCAGTAAATTTCAGCCCTCTCTTCAAAATTTTTAACTACCTATTAATTGTTACACAAATAAGATTAAGCTTTTGGTGTCAGAATGTATATAAAATTTGAAGATTATGCCAATCTGCAACATCATATCACATCCAAAAAAGACAACAGGATGCCTCCCTTCTCAGCTCATTCTTTTTCTTGTTCAGAAAAAAAAATCCCACCCCAAACTATTAGGAAATAAGTTTTCATTTCCTTATGCATCAAAAGTGAAAAAAGTAGATTCAAGGAGGAAGGAACAAGAGAAGACAAGAAGTGAAAGAACTGATTGACTACAGTACCTCTAGAAAGATACAACAGAAGCAATGAGCAATTTAGGATTTACAATATCAACTGAGTTTATGCTCTCCATCTTCATGAAATATTTTCAGGTAGATTGTGATATTGTAATAATAATTCCCTATTTATCTGATCTAAAATTCACTAAAGTTAATGGAAATGTTACTATTAGTAAGGATAAAATGACTGATTTGGGAGGTAGTTTTGGCTCTATGGACTGAGCTCAAGAAAATCTCTGCAAACAGCAGAATTTGTTTTAAAATGATGGAAAGGTTAGGTTCTAAGGGTCATTTATTACTGCCGTGTCCCTGCAGAGCAAGTAAAAATAAATACATCTAATTTCTACTAATATACAGTATTTTTCCATGGAGATGAATGGGAAATACTGCATGTCATGCTGTATTCTATGCTTGTTGAGCTCTCTGATTTTTTAAGTGGATGTTGTGCAGCTTGAATTCAGCAAGGCTTCTGACACTGTCTCTCATGATATCCTCATATGCAAGCTCAGAAAGTGTGGACTGGATGATGTGGAAGTGAGGTGGGTTGAGAAATGGCTGAGCAGCAGAACCCAGAGGGTCGTGATCAGTGGCACAGGATCTAGTTAAAGGCCTGCCACTGGTGGGGTGCTCCAAGGTTCAATACTGGGCTCAGTAATCTCTAAATTCCCTCTCAGTGACCTGGACAAGGGGACAGGTGCCTCCTCAGTGAGTTCAGCTGGTGACACAAAGCTGGGAGGAGTGGCCAATACCCCAGAGAGCTGTGCAGCCCTTCAGAGGGATGTGACAGGCTGGAGAGATGGGCAGAGAACTGCCTGAGATCCAGCAAAGGGAAATGCAGGGTCCTGCTCTTCATGTACTACAGGAGCAGCTTTGTGGAGAAGGAGCTGAGCATCCTGGTGGATGAAAAATTGTCCCTGAGCCAGCAGTGCCCTGAGGGCAAGAGGCCAATGGTGTCCTGGGGTGCTCCAGGGAGAACATTGCCAGCAGCTCGAGGCTGGGGATCCTGCCCCTCTGCTCAGCCCTGGAGAGGCACAGCTGGAGTGCTGGGACCAGCTCTGGGCTCAGCACAGGAGAGACACAGCAGGGCCAGGGCAGGGAACAGGGATGGTGAAGGGCTGGAGCATCTCCTGGGGATGGACTGAGGGAGCTGGGCCAGGGGAGGATACAGAGATGGCGAAGGGCTGGAGCATCCCTGGGGATGGACTGAGGGAGCTGGGCCAGGGGAGGATACAGAGATGGTGAAGGGCTGGAGCATCCCTGGGGATGGACTGAGGGAGCTGGGCCAGGGGAGGATACAGAGATGGTGAAGGGCTGGAGCATCCCTGGGGATGGACTGAGGGAGCTGGGCCAGGGGAGGATACAGAGATGGCGAAGGGCTGGAGCACCCCCTGGGGATGGACTGAGGGAGCTGGGCCAGGGGAGGATACAGAGATGGGAAGGGCTGGAGCATCCCCTGGGGATGGACTGAGGGAACTCCAGAGGAGATGGCTGGAGAGGGACCCTGTCAGTGCCAGCATCTGCAGGGAGGGCTCAGAGGAGGGACCAGGCTCCATCGCTCGGTGGTGCCAGGCAATGAGAGGAGAGGGAATGGGCAGAAAGGGAAGCACAGGAAATTCCCCCTGAATAAGAGGAAGAACTTCTTTATGCTGTGGATGACCGTATGTCAGAATAGACTGCTCAAAAGGTTGTGGAGTCTCCCTCACTGGAGATATTCAAGAAGCACTGGGATGCAATCCTGTGCCACAGGATGTCCCTGCTTGAACAGAGAGGTTGGACCAGATGAACCACTGTGGTCCCTTCCAACCCATCCATTCTGTGATTATACAAATCATGTTAAGAATCAGAAAGATCTTGTGCCAATAAAGCTCATTTCTGTAAAGTACACCTCTAAAATTTCCAAATGAAATATTCATTACAATTCAATATTCAACAAAATTAGAAGAGTAATATTGACTAGCTGCCGTTGAACACTAATTGCTTATCGCAGTGTGATGGATGATTTTGTTATATACATGATTACAATATACATGATTTGGTTCTGTGCATGATTATAATATCCTGCAGCACAACTGTTCTGTAATGAAGAGTCTGATTTTCTGGGGTAATAATATAAAATAATTTATAGTTTAATAGTATGAAAAAGCAATGCATTGAACACTTTAAAATCACAGCAGAATTATCCCCTATGACTAATTGTGTATTCTTCCAGTTTTACAATCCCTCTGCAGAGCTTCCATGAATCTTCAATTCCCTTCAGATGCACTCATGCCACAATCACTTTTCATCATCAAGTCCACTCAGCTGAATTCCAATGATCTCCACAAAGCAGAGTATCAAAATATATTTCTGAGATCGTATGCCTAACAAATGGTAAGCTCTGGTAAACAAACATTAAGTTTCATTACCCCACATAATTTTTTTACAGGGTTTTCAAGCAATATTTCCTCTGATTTTTCCAGGTGCTTGAAAATACAACAAGGAGGGAAAATAAAAGCACTTTCAATACCAAAACAGATCCTTTGGAAAAATTGTTTCCATAAACCTGATATTTTTAATAAGTTCTTTCATTGTAGAAGTATTTCACTAAAATTGTAGAGATAAATGTTTCTATACATAACATAATTTTTTCTATTTGCTGCTTGGGACCTCTCATTTATTACTTAGCTATGCCATTTTTCCCTTCCCAATTTTTCTTGAATATTATCACTGTAGTATATTTATAATTTATGTTAATGAATCATGTCCATAAAATTTCTTTTCTATTTTCAGAAAAGCTTCAGTGTTGTTTTCTTCACTGTTGCATTACTTGTTCCTGCTTTACGAAGGAGAGAAATGCAAGAGCAATACAGTTTTAGTTTCTGTTTGCTGTGTCTTGAAACCAATAATTAAAAAAAAATATTAATTTTTTTTAATAATGTTGCATTGTGTTCTTATGTATGTTACATTGGAAATTAAGCATTTAAGTTGAAAAAAAAATCTAGATTTTTGGAAACTATTTAAAGTATTTTATAATGTAGTTTTATAATATATGTATTTTTAAAAAAATATTTATTCTAGTGTTAGGAAAAAACCATATTAAATACTGGAAAGTAAATATTATATATGTGACATATTTTACTTTGCAGAAAACAAATGAGAGATATCTAGCCCTTACAATTATTCTTCTCTCACCATGTTAAAAATGCCCGAACCAGTAATTTCTCACTTTGAGTGGCCCAACTTTACCTTTGACTGTAAGACAATGTGAGTTACCTTCATAAGTAAAAAACTTATTACCAGCATTTGGTACTATTTTGAGAAACAGTACAGCTGAGAAGATGTAGAATAATTCATATACTATAGTTGGTGAAGACTTTAATATTTGAGAGGGAGCATAAAAAAAAATTGAGAAGAATATAAAAAAAATAAATCATGAACAAACTCCCACCTTCATTGCGAAAGGCCAGCAGGAGGTGAGAGCTGGTGACTCCACTGGGAGAATTACCTGGAAGCTCAGGATTCTCCTGGAGACAAGGCAAGGATTCCTCCCCGCTGGCTCACCACAGCTGACCAGCACGGGATACTGGAGCAGTTCACCCCATTTCCTCCTCTCTGTGCTGCCCATTTGACCACAGACACATCCAGGTGTATGTAAGCAAAATTTGTAGGAAGGAAGCGCAGTATATCAAGTGTTTATATTGCAAGGTAGCCTGCTTTCATTAATAGATGAAAAAATCACACTTTTATTTTTTTTCTTTTTGTCCCCTTTACTTCCTCTGTTTCTTGGTTGTCTACAGAAATGACCAGTTAATGAATACACAAAAATAGTACACTACTCTCTACTGAATCATGCCATACATGAGCTCAAAACCAGAAGCAAATCCCAATAGTTCTTCAAGTTCATCGTTTCCTGAGACAGTTTTATTAGAGCTACAGCTAATAAACAAATTTTTCAATATGGGGCAGTGGACCCTGAAAGCATGGTCTGACCAGATGGGTACAAGGATGCAGACAAATAAATAATTAAAGATAAATGAGGCTTCACAGCTTCTGCAGGAAATGAGTGACAGATCCCGTGCTCAGAGCATTAACATGACACGAATTCAAAAGGCCTGAAATTTATGTGGACCATTAACACTGCACACATGTGCACAAACACATGCAATTTCTTAATCAGTCCTGGCTCTGTTTTCATGTACCAGCCCTAGGTCAGGAAGGGTGAGTGCTTCCAATCAATATCCAGTTGTTAGAGTAACAGCCATGTCCGTTCTGGATGGCTGAGCGGGTGAAAACATGTTTGTTCTACTTAATGTGACACAGTCCCGTCAAATTAACAACCACGGGAGCAGGAGCAGCCTTGCTTAATGGGCTGAAGTCAGTTCCACAGAGAATTATTACCAACACCGAGCCAATAGATCTGAAACCTCATTACTGAAGGTTTATTTGCTGATAATAACTAAAGGCACACTTTATGTACAGAGATGTTGTCTAATTTTAAAGATACAGCATGCTACAGTACTTAGCAAACAGACTGTCTTTAAATTGACATAACCTCAAGGTAACATCTGTATATTATGTGAGGAGTAGAGTTATTTAGACAAGCCCTCCTGTTCAGTTAAACTACAGTAGACATTAACTTCATAAATGCAAAGAATTTCCTTTTTCTACTGTGAGTCAATGATAACAATGATAACAATGATATGCAAGAAAGTTGAACACCAATATACAAGCTGTAATCAAGGTCTGAAGCACAAATTTTAGCTCCCCTGTGTATTGCTAGAATAGAGTAACTGATAGTGGTTAAATGTCAGCTTCAGTCTGGGGCAACTTTTTGCCACAGGCATGCAGAACTCCTTGCCTTTCTGGTAGGTGGATTGACAGATCCTCTATTCCCTTTTCCTTTACTAAGAGAATGATGTCTAGGAGTAAAAAATAAGAAACTCAACCACAGTCATTCAGAAAAATGCCTTTAAAATCAGAAACGGCTAAAATTTTGTCTTATTTGGTAGCACTTGGTGCTCAGCTATGAGAGATGCAGGAATCCAGCCCAGGTAATTCTGCTACACAGAAGGGAGGGGAAGAAGGACAGAGGTGCAGAGCTGGGCTTACTCTTCCTTTGGGAATGGAAAAGTGAAGATGACAAATGATATTTGTGGGAGAATTTTTCTTTCCAAAGGGGTGCCATGGCCAGCCTGGTTTTCCAGAGCTCTCAGTGTTTTGTGTTCCTCAGCTAACTGCTGCCACTGCCAAATGATTGCTTTGCCTTCACACAGAACCAGCCCTGAGCATTCCCATGTGCAAAGGGTAATTTTACATAGCTCGTAGCCTCGACCATTCCTGATTGATTTCCACTGGGAAATCAAAATTCAGCAGATTGCAAAATTAATTCCCTGCCACATTTCAAAAAACACACTGTAAACTACAGAAAGGCTTAGAAATTCATATGGTAAATTTTAATATTAGTGTATAATTGCACCTGAAATTTCTTTATGTAGTTTTCATTTTTGCTTCTAAACATTGTAGATTAAATTAGTAATCCAACACTAAAAAAACAATCAACATGAAACAGATTAATTAGTTTCTGACACAATCTAATACAGGAAAATGTTAGGTCCTTATATTACATCCTCCTGTAAGTAGGTTAGAAGGAAATGTTTCACCAAAATTATTCAATAGATCATTGAAATTACTCCATAGTAAACATTATTTTCAGTTATTTTTATTGTTATTATTCTACTTTTCAGGTTTACTACCAACAGCTCATCATTTTAAGTGGAAAAAATCCCCTTAGATAATGGAAAACAGAAATGTTTTGGCTACAGCTAAACATTCTTCAATGGGGAGATGTTGCCAGCTAGGAATGCTAGGATCGGGAATGCAGGTGCTCCTTGGGTGAGGCCATGAGGAGGATGAGACAGAAAGACACAGATCACATGCACTCATAGTCTGTGTATTTAGAATGAGCAGAGCTATGACCAAAGGGCCTGTAAGACATCTATGGTTATTCCAGATTCTTTATATATTGGAACAAACTGCTAAAATATTGCAGTTCTGCTATGTGTGCTAAAGCAGGTATATTTTTGAAATCTCAAAAAATTTTGTGGAAGAAGTCTAAGATGTGAAAGTGTGGGAAGATTTAACCTGCCAGTGTCTCACTAATACAGTTTGTGTTTCCACTATGTAATTTATATAGAGTACAGTTTTCTATAATAAAACTTATTTTGTAATATAAAACTTTATAATATAAATTAATCAATTTAATCAATCAATCAGTCAAAGCTTTGGCAGCATCTGGAATTCACAATAGTCAATGAAGGAAAGCAAATAAAGATTTATTTAAGAGATAATTATTCTAACATTTGGCAGAACTCTCCAGGGATTTTTTTCCTTAAATTTTTGCTGCTAAAGATTTCTATACCTCCTAAATCCAAATTTAATTATCTCTCTGCTTGCCAGACCTTGGAAGAGGTACTTGCATCTGTTTTATTAATTTATTTTTGCCTTTGAGTTTTTCAGCAACACCCTCCCACACATTGTCTTCTGGGGAGCTGTCAGTACTGTCCATTGCATCCAAAGAGGAGTCAGATAGGAGAGAAAAAGGGAAAAGAAAGAAAAAAACCACCTATTTTCTCTGATTTGGGAGTTAACTGCATGAACATATGGAGGTGGGCACAGTTCATGTCTGTTTTAGAGAGCTTTCGTGGTTGAAGTGTAATCCACATCCAACAATTTTCTGCTTTACATGTCTCATGCTAAGTTTCCAATTCTTCAGGAATTCAAGGGAATTTGAGATTCAGGAAGGAGAACAAGACAAAATTACTTCGGGTGAGACCCTGGCCTCACAAACTCAGTTTTATTTTTTAACTGATTTAGGCAGAAACAGAATCTCATCTGTTTTGGTCTGCCATTTTCTCTCATTGTGGCCTCAGCTTTATACCTTGCCATACATCATAGCAACAAGAGCCTGTGACCAGAAAATGCCAAAATAAATTGAATTTCAAATAGTTTAGCCAATAAGCAAAAAATTAACTCCTTGGGATTTCATGAGGAAACCAAATGATGAATTGCAAAGCATTATGAAATGAGAAGATGTCTATTCTGGAGGCAAGAAGAAAAAAGCCTGCTATTCTGTGACAGGTGTCAGCCAAAAAACAGGACTTGTTTAAGAGATGACATATACTTGGACACCTCTGCCTGGTAATAAAATCCTCTACATCTATCAGCACCAACAATTCAGCTGCAAAAACACAGAATCATGATCTTCTTTTAAAAAAGGAGGCATGGGGAAAAGTATAAGACAAGCATTTGTGGGATAAGAGAATAAAACCAGTAAAATTTATTTGCATGAATAGTCAGCAGTTTTACATATTTTCCTTTTTAGCTTAGCAAACTATTTTTCATGAGTTGTCTAAAATGACACCTTCATTCTAAGACTGTTTGCATTACAAAGGAGGTGATTCCTTCCTGCTGCTCAGCACAAACAGCTCACAGCTGGAGTGGGGAGCTCCAGTTCTGGGCTCCCCAGTACAAAAGAGAGATGGGAATAACTGGTGCAAATCCAGTGAAGGACCACAAACATGATTGAAGCACGTGGGGAAAGCTGAGAGAGGCTGGGTTTTCTAGGTTGGGGAACGTTCTTGGGGATCTCATCAATAGATTTGGTGATGGGTGGTAGGGAGGAGAGAAGAGATGGAGCAGACACTCCTTGGTAGTGCCCAGGTTCCCAGGGTGGCCTTATGGTGCTTGTATCTCCAGTCATCTGTTCTACTTGTGCTGGATACTGAATTCTGTGATTTTAAAACCAGATCTGAGGCCAAAGGGGGGAGAGGGAGAAGTGGTGGAATATCTGAGGTGGCTGTATTCAACAACACAGAGCAAGAGCTTCAGCTCTCGCTCATGGACTGTGCTGCCTGCAGCGCAGACAGGGAGCAGGAGGAAAATCTCCTTTGCTTTTGGTTAGTTCTTTTAGCTAGCTGAGGCAGAGAAGTTCCCCAGATTGTGGCTTTGCTTTTTCTTGGAACTGCTGAGTCCTGCTCTGGACTGGAGACCCAAGCAAACACCAGGAGCTCAGGCCTGTGGCTCACTGGGCTCGGGATGTGGCACTTCCAGCGCCGCAGGGACTGAGCAGGGACTGAGCCAGCCCAGCCACAGCCCACGACAAGGACTCTGAACTTGCCATCTCTTCAGAACAACGAGGGCTTCCACTGTTCAATAGCATTCATTCTTCCATGTTTGTGAGTATTTTGCTTGTTAAATAAACAGTTTTTTCCACTTTTCTCGAAGGAGATTTATGTCTCTTGAACCAGGGAGGGGCTGCTTGAATTTGCTTTCTAGAGGGACCCCTTTGGAGGTTTCCTCTCAAATTTGCCCTCAGCCAGGACACCAGGCATGAGAGAAGAGACAATGGAAAGAAATAAAAACACAGGAAATGTCATTTACAATGAAGTAAAAACCTGATTACTGTAAGAGTGGTCAAACAGCGTAAAAGGTTTCTCAAGAAGATTGTGGAGCCTTAAATGCTGGAGATATTAAAATCCAACTGAACAAGCTCCTGCTGTAGAACAAACTGACCCAGATGATTTACAGCAGTCTTTTCCAAAATAACATTCTGTGGCTTTGTGGGTTTGTAGGCTGAGCTTACAACCCCCTTTATGTATAATTGCTCTTAGATGGAGGAGGCCCAGGCTTCCTAATGTCACAGACCACACTGGGCTCAGACCATGTCCTGAATTTAGATTACCTTGGGTCCAGAATCTCTCATCACATGTAAGAAGTTGTCTGCTCTTTAACTAGGTGTAGAGGTTATCAAAGGAGCACAAAAGAAAGTTGGATTCAGTAAAATGGGCAGGAGTTATTTGCAGAGCAACAGCACGGACACATTTCAGAAAGTAAGCATCACCCTAGAAGAGCTAGCATTAACACATTTGATTTCATTTTAATACAGAAAAGACCTGCCACTGATTTTTATTTGCGATGTATCAGATTACAATTTTTTAGCTATTTGTTCTTTCATATATCTTTCTAAAGGCTGGCTTCCCTCTTGGCTGCTTCATACCCAAACAGGGTTATAAATATCACAGCTGTTTAGTGCACAGAGCACAGGTGTGTATTGGTTTCAGCAGTCATGCAGGACAATTTTTGGCCCATAATATGTGAATTCACCGAGCACTGGCAGCAGATTGGAAGCAGAAACGATGGCTGCACATATGTACAAGAGGGCACTCAGAACAGACATCTGCCATCCTTATACTGATGCACAGCATCAGAGGAAAACAATGAAATGTATCCTAGGACATGCGTGCTTAAGAGAAGGAGCTCTCAAGAGCCCCATCTAGAGCTCTGGTTGTAAAGAGTTTTCTGAAAAAAAACCCACCTCTTTTTGTGTTCCCTACCATCACAACTTATCCCTAGGAGAGGTGAAAAACAAGGGCTGTAACCAAGCAACAATATAGAATCTTTAAGACTCCTTCTCTCTTCAAAGCCAAAGAGCCCCATCCCACCCCTCCATCGTGCTGAAGATCAATGCAGGCAACACAGAGCACAGCTTGGACACAAACCCACAAGAGCCTTTGTGCTTCATTGTTCCTCCAGAATAAATGAGATTTATGAATAGATTAAGCTCTTTAAATATATTTGTAGATCCCCTTCTCATTTGAATACGATGCAATGCTGACAAGCAAACTGCTAGAAAATACAGATTGCTCAGACTGAAAGCACATTAGACAGTCACAGACAAAACTTCTGTCACAGAATCATGTATGATTCCCCTGTACAGTAAACCTAGACCTGTTCAATTAATTGAGTTGCTGGTTTACTAGAAAGAAATAAGTCTTAATAAATAAAAATAGAAATAAAAATGAAAATAAAAATGAAAATATAAAATAAAAATAGAAATAAAAATAAAAATAAATTAAAAATTAAAAATTTAAAAATTAAGAGATTTTTATATGATAAAAAGAGTCCTTCCACACCTAAACTTTTGAGTTGTAGATTTAAGGTAGTTAATCAATTGAAACTAGAGGACATAATATTCAGTCTTTGGAAAAGTCAAGTAAAAACTCAAACAGCTGGAGGCTTTTATATTTATTTTCCCACACGTAAAAAGCTTCTATTTGCTTTGCAAATAATTTTTACTTTCAGTGGAAGGAGAGAAGAGAGGAAAGCTTCACTAAATATAAATTTTCCTAATATCTAGCCTTATTTATAACATGCTGACATCCAAATGGATGCAGTACAGCAACAGCTTCCAAAGAAGCACATTCCTACAACTAAATAAATTAATGCAGATAAAAAAATAGCATATCCCTTAGGTAGCTCACATCTCTTCCACATCAGTTGCTGAAACATTTAAGCTACTTTGACATTCATGCTATATAATAAAGTGAGAAAGGATGTAATTTCGAACTGAGGATCAATGCAGCCTGCACTATATTTGACTCAATCGTTTGCCATAATCACATTATCAGTTACAGGGCACAATTTTCCTTCTCCCACCATTTACTTGCAAGTGACACTGTACATCACAAGATATTCAGTGGGCATTTATAACAGAGACATAAAAATCCACATAAAATGAATGTGTTAATCTCAGGGTTTCAGTATAGACAAATAACTGCTGTTAGGAGAAACTCTGGCACGAAAGGCATTTCTTTCTTCAATTCTCCCCCAAAGGACAGACACAACTTTTAACTGAAAGAGAGTAGGATCAATGTGACGAATGACAGGCCAACAACTTAATTTAGCTAGAGATATACATTTGTTATTGTCAGATATGCAGCTTTACCAAAGTCACATCCAACCCACACAGGATCTCGGATAATCACTTGCAAGATGTCTCAGGTGAAATATGTCATAACCATCAGAGATAAGATAAAATTACAACTGATGCATGCTGTTCTGAGGTAATGCATACTGTTAAGGTTTTTCATGGGATATAACCTGCTTGTATTGTGTTGCAATCGAATTAAATTTTATGAAAACTATGTGGCAAGCTGTTGGTATCTGGCAGGTCTCTGTGAATAGATGTATTCTACCCTGGTACAGCCTCTTTTTCTTCTGCAGTTGCCTTTTGTAACATTTTGCAATCAGGAAATGATTCATGGTGAGAAATTCAGGCAACAGATACAGAACCTACACAAGGGCAGTAGAATCTGTCTTTTGGGAACACACAGGAGAACTGGTGCATAAACATATCTTTCTGCAGTGAATTTGTTTACAGACAGGTAAGTGTGCTCATTATTTGAAGGGACAGACTGTTTGAAGCACTTTTGCTACGATGATCTGAAAGTACCACATCGAAAAAGAAACAATTTCTGAAACTCTTAGGGGTAACTACAGCTCTTCATCAAAAGAAATCATTCCTATTCCTCAGGTAGATGTGCATAACTTGAGAATCCAGAGAAGACTTGAACAACCCATGCAGGGTTGGATACACGGATATATGCTGGATATTAATATAACCTGGATATGTGCTGATGTCAAATGGGTGTTTAGGGACTTTTTAGACAGGTTTGTGCTAGCTTTGACCTGGCCCTTCTCAGCACACATTGCAATGTGCCTGGGGAGGTGCTGATCAAAAAATACCTCACAGCTCTGTGCAAAGAGGTGATCAGCCCAGGTTTGATTGTGTGCAACTCAGCCATCTGAAATTGTTGGCTGTCATGCAAGCATGCTCTCAGAATTAGTCAGAGGAGCACAAGTGCTTTGTGAGAATAAAGAGGGGAGAATGTGAGTAACTTTTCACACTTCCTTATGAGGTTGGTTTTGAATGGTAAAATAAAACCTAAATAGAAGGCAGAATTTCTGTGGTTCCCCCTGCCTTTCCTGCCTCAGACAGTCTGTGGGAGCTGGCATTGACTCATTCTCTAGGAATGTAAAGTTCTTTTGCATAACTAGTGTATCAAAAAAGGTCACTAGTGCAATTAATATCCATTAATATCATTATTCTAACAAAGGGCTCCACAAAATATTTAGAAAACACTATAATAAGAGATCTTTGGTCCAAAACATTATTTTTAGCTATGTATGTGCATAAATTCTCGATCTCTGTCTGGTAGCTGCAGCAGAAGCTTCTAAAAAAGATTTGGGATTCTGAAGGTATTACCTGCCTGAACTCAGTCACCAGTGCATGTGTAAAATTTGAATTTTAGTTTGCAAGTTTACCAACCAGAACCACATTCCTCTGCATTATCTTTTCTGTAAGCAAGAAGGATAGACAGGGAGTGCAGTCTAAATAAGCTTACAGGCTCTTAAAGATTGGCCTCATCTTATTGTTGTTCACGTTACATAAAAGAGCAGATCAGCTTGACAATCACTTCTGTCACTTCACATGCATGAGAAAAGAAATAAATATCCTAAAGACAGGAACAAGAGGCCTTAGCACTACTTATGGGGCCAAGCATAGGGAGGAAAGTACCTGTGGAGAGGGACTGATGGGGAGAGGACTGGAGGAAGGGAATGGCTCTTGGAATTACATAGAAAATCATCCTCAGCTTGTTAATATTCTATGCCATCTTTTTTTCTTTGCTTACAAACATGTACCTGTTGGACCAAGTCCAGGTGGATGGATCCCCCCTCCCACGAAGAGAAGCTGAGAGAGCTGGGGCTAAAAGGGTACAAGAGAGGTGGAGAGGAACTTCTCAAGGAGGCATAGGACAAGGGGGAATGGCTTCATACTGAAAGAAAGGAGGTTTAGATTAGAAGAAAGAAACCCTCCCTGTAAGGGTCTTGAGGCCCTGGCACACTTAGCCCATAGAATTTGTGGCTGCCCTATCCCTGGAAGTGCTAAAGGCCAGGCTGGGAGCAACCTGGGAGAGTGGACAGTGTCCCTGTCCATGTCAGTGGGGGCTGGAACTAGATGATCTCTGAGATCTCTTCCACCCCAAACTATTCCATGATTCATTTTGGAAGGATGGAGATAACTAATATGTACACTTTTAAAGTATAACATATGGTACAGATTTTCTCTAAGGTGTCTCAAAAAGATGTAACTGTGACATGAAAATAAGATGACTAAATGTTTTGGGACTCAAATCACCAGATGCTGCCTGCAGAAGTCATGAAATGTGAAAATTCAGAAGCAATACGTGCTTGTCATCATGACACAAGATCTTATGCTTTTTTTGGGACACTGTATGAAAAATAACACACTATATTAGGTCACAGTTGGTTCTAGTGAAGAAGAAGGTACATACAGAGACTTGGGGTGTGACTGTCCCTGCCTATACAGTGTCTATAGGGCACCAAAAGCTTCTTGCCATCTCAGAAGGCTTGCCACAGTGGCTATTGAATATCAGTCTTCCCTGGATTACCCAGAAGTTTTGAATATCACTAGGAAAAAGAGCCAAGAGCAAAAAGACCAGTGCTAATTCACCCCATCCTACTACAAACTGGAATGACTGGCTCAGCTAAGACATGCAGCCACACAAAGACTGTTGGGTGGAGGCTCAGGCATTTTCCCAGTTTGAAAACACAAATTCCAGTTTGAGTGAGGAGGGATCCTCGCAGAACTGGCAGTTTGTACATTTCTGCCCTGGTATATCAGTCTTCCATTTTCATGTAGAATAAAGAAATATATCAATCTACCCTACTGCATACTCATGTATATTCTCAATTGCTATCTGAATAAAGCCAGGAAAAGCCATACAGCCATAATTCTCCAAGAAAAATATTAATTAATGTGATTTTGTGACTAGGGTATTGACTCTAGTACCTATTCTTTTTGGCCTAGCCAGTGGCCTGTCTTCTGTCTTTAGATGATTTCCTTCCTCTCAGCCTCAGCTCTCTCTGTAAAATAGAACAATTATTTTGCCTGTTTTTGTAAAATACTCCAGAATTTATACATGAAAAATGTTTTCTAAAATCCAAGTTTTCATTTTAATGAACTTAAATTATAATTAGTGTTTTTTCTAAACTATTTCATAGGATATTTTTAAATGTGAAGTTCCAAGTGCTGCAATGGTTGCCTTAAATGCTTTTTCTAAGGGCAAAATCTGCCGCTAGTGATGGTCGGTTGAAGAAATTAAGGGAAAAATATAAAAGCAAAATATACAGAGAAAATCCATTCAGGAACTTTTCAAGGAACTTTTCAAGACGATCACTGCTGAACTGCTGTGGTGATGTATTATTAATCACTCAAGCTTGGGACCTAGATCACCCTGAAACAATGGGCTGTCAAAAGTGGAGAAATGCAGCCCTGTTCTGCTGTTCTTATTTCTCTCTCAAACCGCCTCAAGCTTCCTCAGTATAATAACAAACAACAAAACCAGACAGAAACGTGCTTTGCTGAAGTACAAAGAAATAATAGAGTTTTGAAAGTTCTTTGATAAAGAATGGAAAACCTGTTTTTCCTTCACCTATTAGACGTGCTCCAACCCAGAAGTGGCTCACTCAAGATGCCGTGTGTGCGGCGTTCCCGGGCGCTTGGTGATCTTTAGAACTCTGTGAGGGAATGGACAATTTTTACCCCTATTGCAGCAACAGCCACAACTTTGGGTTGTGGAGAACACAAGCACAGAAGGAGCAGGATGTCCTGGAAAAGAGGGGCGTGTGGGGAGGGTGGTGCAGGCAGTGCCCAGGGCAGGCAGAGATGCCATGCTGGCAGGAGCTCAGAGCAGCACAGAGCAGAGCCACGCTGCCCAGCAGCAGAGCTGGTGTGCTCACGGCATTCTGACACCTGGGTCACCTGCCAAGAGTGGGAATAACCTCTAAGGCAACACCACCGAAACGTTTCTTGGAAAGAGTTACTGTGGTTTGCTGGAGTAAGCCAAGTTTAGACTGTGCTGCATTTGTGAGCACATGTGTTGGAGTAATCTTCCAGGGTAATGCATTGGCAGCAGTGGGAGACATTTTATTTTTACAATTGCTTGTGCAGTAGAAGCATATTCGTCTGCACTTAAATACACTTTATGGTTATTCACATTAGAGGCAAATTTTCAAAGAGCTGCTAAGGTTTTTGGCCAGGTACACCACTGCTTTTATTGAGAACTGCATGTGTTAAACTGAGCAATGTGCTTTGAGAAACAAACATATGCTTTCTTCCTCTGAACATTCAGGAATGTGTGATTTTTTTTCCCTAGATTGTTAAGGCAGTTAGCATGACCGGCAGTTTGAGAGGTGTGCTGGGAGAAGTTGGATTCTCTGGTATGGCTGAGGAAAGCCCAGTGCCACCTAAGGATCCTCTCCAGCCAGGGAAATGCTCCCGTGCTGGGGTGCAGAGGCTTTTGGCATCACTGAAGCAGTGCAAAAGCAGAAGGGTCCAAGTGTAATGGTCACAGATGTGTTTGAGACTAACATGAAATCCTTTGCCCTCTTCTGTCACCAAGTATGCTCTCTCCCTTAAAAAAAAACCGGGTCAGATTTTTGTTTCTGAGTATTTTCATTTATAATTTGTATGCCTGAGAAGAAGTCTAAGCTTATATTACAATGTCCTTTTCCAAGCTGGATGGCCCACCACCAACAAAACAGAAGTATGTATTTCATTTGTGCCCTTTGGTGCTCCCATTGGCTTCAGTCCTGCAGAAACCCTGTCAGCTCCAATATCCCCTCCTCTCACAAAGGGAGAGCTAGCCAGAGGAGTAGAAGGACCAGAGCAGGGACCATGTCCTCTGCAAACCACATATGGCAAAACAGCAGACACCACCAGCTCAGGATCAGCACTGTGCTGCCCAACATCCACAGATTTCCCTGATTATGAGTGTGCTTTGTGTAAAAGGAATGTCAAACCTTGTGGCTGTTCCTGTAAAAGTGATTTGAAAATGTTTTTTTATTTATAACAATTATAAAAGCAATAAAAGCCTCATGAATGGTATTAATTCAGTCTGTAATTATATGCATACTCTGAGATTTGGAATTAAAATTGTACTTCTTAAGATGTAGAAGTCTACTTTTCATATCAAATTTCTGGGTAGAAGATATTTGAAATATACCTTTATACTTTTTTCAAAATAAAAATACTCATTATGAAAAACATTAAGACAACAGTTGTGTTGGCAGGAAAAGGGAGGTTCCCACTCTGCATTGTCCAAGATGCTAATTCAATGTGTTAATTACTGTTAACATGGATAATCATGCTGCTCTAGGCAATTTTCACCCAGCATTAGGAGGAAAAATTCAGTTTTAATCATAATCAACTAAAATATTATGTAAAACTGCTCTTCAGCAACTGCATACTTCACTCAGTACACATGATGGCGTTGGTTTTAAAAACAGATTAGGATATTAGTCTACTAGGCTTAGGAAATTGTTTTTATTACCAAAACCTATTAGAGCAGCAGATGGTGAACTGGCTCTAAAGAAGCTGCAGAATATTCAGTACCCTTTTTTCCAGCTTTGCCTTTTGATATGAATCAAGACTTTATCCTGGAAGAAGAGGGTGGTACAAAATCTATTTTCTCAACTAGTCTTTGGATTAATGGAAAGATGGAAGAAATAAATTATATTATCCTTCATTTCAGAAAATATGCCAACCTGAGGAGATTCTGAACACTCTCTAGAGGCAGAATAAACAGTTTTTCTCCTTCAAAAAGGAAGGGAAAAACAAATGATACCGGGGCAGTCACCTGCAAAGGCCACAGGTAAAAGTAGTTGAACTTATCAATCCATTAACATTCCAAAGATGTTTTTCTCCGTGCTGATTCCTGGTTTAAATACGTATAACTTAGCCCAAAGCAAGGCAGACAGATGAGGCAGCTCAAGATTTTTGAAGTCTGCATTTGTAATACAATCCCACAATGCTAACATTTTGCCTGTTTCACTCATCCTGTGAAACCATCATCAATATAACTGCTATGCCATATCATGCAAAGTAACAACATGTATCCCTCTGAAAGATTAGGCAATCTGTTTCTATGTTCTTGGCAGGTTTTAAATTAACACTTAATGATTAAGAACTAAAAATAAGGTAAAAGGACATTGTAAGCTTATCACGATGCTGAGGTAATGGATTTTGACAAACCTTCTGCTATTATCCATTTAAGTCTCTAAACCAGAAGGTATTACTTTCCTCTAGCTTCAGAGCACAGAATCTGTAATGTTGTAAAGCAGGTTTGCAGCTGGAAATCCAGGTGATAGGGCTGAACATATCAATGGCTGGCAATTCCACACAGCTGGACTGCTGGAAAAAAACCCAAAACAACTGATATAATCATAGTACAAAAAAAAGAATTGCTGTAAAGAAATATTGCAGATTCCAAAAGGCCATAAATCTGTACTTAAGGAAAAAAGACACCACCTTTCTCAAGCAGCAGAAGTTTGCTGGTGTTAGATGTGATCCATGTAGTCTTGAGAAGGCAGCAGCAGTACAAAAATAACTACCACAATCTGGAAAAAATCACTCTTCCTCCTCTCATAACATTTCTTTTCTGGGTTCTTAACAGCAGAAAACTGTCAGCTGCTGCAATCAGTACCCAGGCTTTATACATCTCTCCCTTTCAATCCATCACACAAAATGAACAATACAGTTCATTATATAGAATAATAAAACTTGCACCACGTCATACATATTTCTGAGCAACGTAAACTGCTACATTCTCACCAAACTTACTTTTGCAGGTCAAATTCAGTTAGGAACCTTTATGGTTTATAGTCTCTGGTTATAGAATTATGGTAAAACTCTTTCAGCTGAAATTTTGAAGAAGGCTAGAAAAGTGATTGGTAGAGTTGAATGCCTTAAAGGAATATTGAAGATATATAAAGCATTACATTATTCTGAGATAAATATCAGAACCTGGTAACATAAGAGACCCACAGACACAATCTTCACTAGGTACTATTTCAAGGCAAACCTTTTTGTGTCCCTGAACTGCTCATTTATTTCTTTACTTTTTTTACTTTTCATATGCAACCCTTTTGGGTTTAACTGGAATGCTGTCTCCATCATTTCTACACAGCATTTCATTATCTGCTCATTCTAAAGCTGTTTCTGCATTGTCTTCTCTCAGTCTCAGTAGCTCATTCATGCTGACAGTGCTTTCTCCAAGTGGGGTGGCAGTCTCCCATCACTTCCCTGCTCCCATCCCCACCTTCCCCCAGCAGCTGGAGCTGCTGCATCTTTCTCCACCTCGATCCCTTGCCCTGCATGCCAGAGGGTCTGAGCCCTGCTCTGGGCATGCAGCAGAGAAACAAAGTCTGTGTGCCTGCAGGAAAAGATTGCTGGTCAGGTGAAGACCTTCAAATGGAAACCTTCCATTTGCAAAGCTATTGCTGACTACTTCAAAAGAAAGAAGGGCTTTTCTAAGGCTGCTGTGGTTGGAGTGTGCTGGCCAGGATGTTGAAATTTTCAGGTCAATTCTATCAAGGTACAAAATTACCAGAATTTATCTGAGTGTGTGATGATTAGAAAATTTGTTTCTTTCACTTTTTTTTGTTACTTAGAGAGATTTTCTTGAGAGAGAATTTTGTGTGTGTGTGTCTCCAAGGGAATACGATATATAAAAATCCCCATCTCTTTGCTAAGATAATGTATTTTTTTCTCATGCTATTTCACAATAGCTGAAGTGGCTTGATTTAAACTTCCAACTATAGCCTGCACCCAAGCAGTGACTCAAGCAGCCTATAGTCATGGCATAACTGCAATAACAAAGGAATTGGATGTAAATAAATAAAATGGAGACTGTAAACACAGTCTCAGTCTGAATGGTCTTGTCATATTTCATACCCTCATTTTAATGCAGTGCTAAGCAAAGCATGGAAATGTTTACCTTTGTAGATCTTTAATTCCCTAAATTTATGTGGAATCATGCACAGATGCTCTGGAAACCAACATGGAAAAGGCTGGCATTTTAATTGATCCCAGAGCCTCTTTCCTCACAGCCCCTGCTGCTCCAAAGTCTGCTGCTTGCTCCAAAGGTTTGCCTGGTCACGGCAAGCAGCCAGGCAAGGTGCAGAAACCCAGGGAAGGAAGTAACCAATCAATTTTTTAATTTCCCTATGTAAACAGCAGCGAATCAGGATGGATTTTGAAATCTCATTAGTGGAAAGTGAGACGCATTGTGCACATTTTAACATATGTATTAACTGCATGTAGTGGCTTGCAGACAGAAATCATAAGCCATTGGGTTTGTTTCACAAAGCATTTTTCAAAAGACAACCTGAATATGTCATTTAATATTCTGAATGCTTTTTGGAGGGCGGGGGTGGAAATAATTTTTACTCCTTTGCCACTACTATCCTATTAATTTCAATGTTTACTTACAGTTAGTTAATTATGTTGTAAGTAATACACTTTTTTTATGCTTGGAAGGCTAAATATTGGCAGAGTTAGGAGGATGACATGTAGAACAAGGCCCTGCTTTAGGAAGATTTATTACAAAAGGATGAATTTTATGTTTGTCCTTAAAGATTTTCAATTAGTGTTGTCATGGCATATGAGTAAAAGTGAGTGCAAATTCATCACTGTCATATTTGCAAGTCAGTGAGTTGTATGATGCCTCTGCACCTTCTGTATAACAGGTTTGTGATTGTTTCCAGGCTTTTGAGAGGCTGCTTTGCAGGTTATCCCTTCTGTATCACTTATCAACAAGTGATTTTTCAAGACATTCCATGCTCCCTGCTATGTCACCTTAGTAACTTCCATGGACATGAACAGATCAATGGCCTTTTGGAAACACTAACTCATTGCTAATTTCAATAAAAATGTACATTCTACTGTGCCACTTCCGTCTTTGAGGTCCCTACTGCCATAATGTAGCTCAAAGCTCCAAGTCTTACACATGCTATGTAACATATCTGAATTTATCATAAGATAACACAAGAATTTATTTCAGAGATATATACAGAACTCGAAAACTGATGCATGCCTCAAATTTACTCCATAAAAAATTAAAAATATGCAATAACAATGCAGGGAAAAGGCTTTTAAACTTTTAATGAGACAATATTAATTTGCTTCTCTTTCCTAAGAGAAACCCTTTTGACACAGTGAAAGGATTAAACATGAACATTAAAGATTTCAAAGATGAATTAACTTTTTCAATAGTCTTGAAAAGAGAGCGAAATCCTAGACATACTCAAGTACATATAAGCTTTGCCATTGAGTTAAAGTCAATACTTTCAGTAAACTTCTTGTGGTAGGGAAAAGAAATAATGCCATTAAACCTTATCTATAGGCAGCAAAACACTTTTGGTTACATTACTTAGCTCTGATCCACCCTACAAAGAGATTATGAGGGTCAATGAACCTTTATTTATCAGGCATAATATAAAATCAGTTCTATAAAGATATTTTCCTGTCCTGCTGTCTCAGTCCTTGCTTGGAGAGAATGGGGCACATGGAGGAAAGGACCCTAAAAGGATCTTTCATTCTCCACAGCCTGTAGTGTCCTTGACTTCTTTGTTCCAGCCTCCATTCAAACTGACAACTTAGAGATCAAATGTAGTAATTTTTGCTTGTAGATGAAAATCCAATAGGGGAAAATAGACTTCCTTGTCTATTGTTCAGGAGACCTATGACTTCTTGAGTCTTCAATCACTCTCAACTCAAACTAATTTTCAATGCATAAGTCAGATGAGAACAGTGTCTCAAGGACACCAGAAAAAAATAGTTGCTCTTTGTCAAATAGATTTGCAAATAATGGAGGTTGTTTTTAAAAATGAAATTGAAATTTTAGGTTAAAGATTCTTTTGAATAAAAGAACCACAGTAGGATTTTTTTGCTTAAAAGTACTTTTTGGAAAAGAAAGAAAGAGGAGATAAAAATATCTTCTACTCAGAGATCATACAGATGTCAGAGTTCAGGCATTTATTTTATTATCTGTCAAATAGCACAAAAAACTTTGATATCTTTGATCAGTTCTAAAACTTGCAGTCCAAAAACTGGTAAGGATCTTAAGACAGACACTTAATTTTAAAAGATTGGGGTTTTTTTGCAAATTCATTGCAGTAGTCTGGAGTGTTGTAATAAGGAGTAAAACCAAAAATAATTTGCTTAAAAATCAAAACTTCTACAGCAGTTTGAAGACCTGTATTTTAGAGTTCTTCTCTTTCCTATTCCAAGTCCAGGCATTAAGTATTTCTTCTCTCCCACAACTTTTCACACTAGTTTCCCTAATGGATTTTCCACCTCTCTGCCTTTTTGTCCCTACTTAAACATTAATTTTCCTCCCATTTCATTGTGTGCAACTAGAAAGGTGAAATAATTGCAGATGTTCCCCTTTTTTTTCATTGTGGTAAATAGAAGGACTTTTTTCATGCTGACAACATACTCACAAAAAGCTGGACTTTGCTTGTTTTAGCAGACATTTGCTTTTTAAAACTCTCAGAGGGCCAGACCATATGTTCAGCTCACATTTATACAGCCTGATTAATTTAACCCATTGCAGTCTCATAACTGGCTTGAGAAAATACTATTCATAAGTATACCATGCCTGTAAATGTAATTCTATAAAACACAAATAAAATTGCTGTGTTAGGACACTCAATCTAGGTTTTCAGTTTAAAATACATTTATATTATAGAAATCACATAAAGTGGCAGGCCAGAAACAAAGCAGAAATCCATTTAAATCCCTTTGCAAGCACTGGAGGTCCTCTGTATCTTTGTTAAGGTGATGGTGGCAAACAGCCTCTCAAAGTATTCTTATCAATCATTTGGTAAATGATGCTTTTCTTACAATGATTATTTGATTAATATTTGCAGAGGTCCAAACTGGGCATTTCTTGTGTCACCACTGTGTTGTTTCTGTGTTCTGGAGCAGTGAGACCCCTCAGAGGCAGCAAAAGCAGGAGTGGATTTCTCCCCAGCTCTGCTGACAGCATTTCCTCAGAGCAGGGGAAGTGATGGTGCTGAAATTGGTTTGGAGATGAGGTAAGAACTTTGCCAACAAACCATTCAGAAATATTTTGTGACTCCTGAATCTCTCTTTTCTACATGTAAAACATTTTTGGCTCAGTTTAGTCAATGGAGATATGTAAGTACCTGGGCTGGGGAAGGATCTCAGTCAGCTCCGAAGCAGACTGAATTAAACACTGCAGTTACTACTTGGATGTCATTATCCCATGGATGTCATTATCCCATGGATGCCATTATCCCATGGATGTCATTATCCCATTAGTCCAAAGCAGGACTTTCCACTTGTGAGTTTGTGTTGAGGGAGGCAGGCTGGATACTCTGTGGGACTAGTTCATACCAAGGATGAGTTTCCCAAAATGTGAAGTCCTGGTCTTTGTTTTTTGTATACACTAAGTGGAAAAAGAACAAGCTAACACCAAACACAAAAATTACTTTCTGTTAGTTTGCTTATTTGTGAGAATATGACTCTTTTACATGACTCTGTCATGTAAAACTAAAAATAGTGATTACTTTTTACTAATTTCAGTAACACCTGCAAATAGTGCAGGCTTCACAAGATGCAGGGAAAGAACCATCCTTCCCTGGCAGGGTTACAGGAGAGAGGGCAAGCAGGTGGAAGAGAGAAGGCAGCATCTCTGACAAGTTTCTCAGATGGTAAGAGACTTGACACGACAATCCCAGTCCTGATAAAAACACCCTGAAGCCAGTTAAAAATCTAGCTTTAAGGAATAAACTCAGATATAGAGGGATAGGATGAAATAATTTATTTTTACAAGTCTTTTAAATTAAAATAAACTTCCAAGTACTTTTCTCAGCTGAAGAGGACCAGTTGGAATATGCTGCTGTACCTCATTTTGGACAATGGCTTTGCAAGCTGCTTTGTTAGATATTTCTTCTATTAACAAAAGAGACAATAGTAACTGAAAAATATTTTTAACCTCCTCAATGTCTCTCAAAAGCGAAAAGCAGAAAATCTGTTACATAGGAATGTCTTCTTGCAGAACTCCATCTAAAATTCTCATTTTCAGAGCTAAGGTTTCGTTTTCTCGCTTATGCCAGCAGCTAGGTAACAAATCTTAGGTACATGCTCAAGTTACATTTCTCTGTTTCTTGCACATTTTTTATTCACTGACTCAATGCTCAAAGTAGCTATGCCAGCAGGAAAGCATGCTATCTTTCCAACTGATTTTCTCAGTGACAGTAGATAGGCATGACAGGGATCTGGTCCCAGCCACTCACACATTGAAGTAAAAATGTTTTAATTTACAAGACTGTTTGGGGTTTTTTCCCTAGCCACAGGAGAAATTAGATGAGACATGTCTTTTAAATAGCATTCACACCACCTAGTCTGGGAGAATCGATTCATTCTACTCCTATATATGAATATCCACACTCAGTTTGGAAACAAATCAACTCAGAAGTTCTCATTTCCTCACTGGTAGTATACAGGGTGATGCAAGATGTGGTTCCAACCTATGACAGCTGCATACAACTTCCAAAAAATTTGGTAGCAGGAGTATTAATTATCCCAGATTTTTCTTGGGGCCAGCAACTGCCTGGAGCACATTGCTCTCAGCCACAGACTGGAAGCATGACACACTAGGTGTTCAGCAGAAGGCAAAGCATGGGAAGACAAAATGAAAGAAAATTATTTCTTCCACACAACACTTCCGTATGAATTTCTTGATATGTGAACATTATGATATATAGATGCTGCCTCTTATTTGGTCAAAACAGCTAAGAGGAACAGCGATTTTTAACAGAATTCCTTCATAATCCAAAAGTAATTCAGCTGTTTTTGTTATCACTTGCCTCAATGTATCATTATATTCTAAAGGAATAACTTCTATCTTTGCTGGTCATTTGGCTCACTGTGATTATTCTTAAATCCCACAATAGAGAGCAGCATGACGCTTCACAGTAAGAGCTCTGACTATAGTTATAAAGCCTGCTTCAGTGCAGTGGGTTATCTCATTACTGAGTTGTGTACCACAGTATCCCACAGAGCTCAAACCTTACAGCGTGGCCCAAATGCAATGTCAGTGACTCAGTTCTGCTCCACATCTCACTTTCTAAATGCACATCCTGGTTGAAATTCAGTTTGACAGTGCATGCATAAGCAATTGCATCTAGCTGCAACTTCAAATATTGCTTAGAAAATTGACATTTTAAGCCCTGATTCTATCTCCTCCCACTGACTTCAGCAAAGCAGGATCAGGGAAAAAAATTACAAATTATGTTTGATTACATAAAATCTCAATCTGAATTCCTACTCTTATTACCACTAATCTCTAATTTGCTTTGTGGCTTTTAAATCAGATTATTTTTGCCAAGCCAGTCAGAAAATGCTTTTGGAATCATGTTCTCATCCAAAAGGGTGGAGGTGAGTCCCCTGCCTGGACCAAAACCCTGGCAAATAAATTTTCTGATAAAATATTACCATGAGATTAGGCCACAAATAAGCATCAGGGTCTATGAATCTACCACTTAAAGTAAAAAAAAAAAAAAAAATAGGTTAAAACTTCTACAAAAAAGTCACTAATTTGGAAAACAAAAATACAGGAATTTTTCATGCCACAGTACTAGGAAAACTATGTCTCCCCCAACATCTCATTGTCTTCTTCAAGTGAGTCAACACATAAAGTTAAATTCTGATCAGAAGGTCACATTCAGGTTTTATTCTGCAAAAATAAACAGCAACAAAAGCTGCTAGCACAGACTGGCTTTGGTGCACACATTAATGCAGATTTTTTGATGAATACAAATTGTCACAAAAAGTCCTCAAAATACCAGGGTTTCTGCACGTTCATGAGGCTGTCAAACTATGGCAGCATTAACATTGTGTAGTGTCCAATAATTCTGTTCTCCCCACGGACAACGACTGTGCAGAAATAATTACTTGGCAATCACATGCACTTCATCACTTCCAAATTAGATTTTAGTGATCCACCGCTTTATTTCCAAAGTAATCTAATTACTACAATGGAGTTGCCTTCACCTTTTTTTTTTTTTTTTTCTTCTTTAATTTGATATTTATTGCCACAGATGCAGTGTGAGTTAAACATAGCCAAGAAAAATATGATTTGGGGAGAAGTAGTTGGATAATGTGCTTTAAAACATAAATGAAAATGATCCTTTAAATCTCTATTCCAATGTAAACACATGCAGCAAATCAATGGTGCATATAAAAAAAACCAAAAACAACAAAAAGGGTATCTAGAGAATTCCTCGAAGTAACATATTTTGAAAAAAATCTCCACATTCTAATCACATAGAAATATTTCTTTCATTTTTAACAGTACTATTAAAATGTAATTCTGAAAAAAATTTCATGTAGTCACCTTGGAAAACTTCGAGTGTGTGAAGAAAGGCAATCAAACTGTTTAAAGTTCTGAAGCACAGACCTCTGATGAGGAGCAGCTGAGGGAGCTGGGGGGACCTTCCCTCTCCACAAATCCCTGGAAGGAGATTGGAGCAAGGTGGAAATCGGCCTCTTCTCCCAGGTAGCAAATAACAGGACAAGAAGAAACGGCCTCAAGTTGCCCCAGAGGAGGTTTGGGTACTAGGATAGCCAAGATTGGATATTAGGAAGAATTTTTTTCACCCAGAGATTTGTCAAGCATTGAAACAGGTCGGCCAGGGCAGTGGTGGAATCCCTGGAGCTACTGAAAGGATTTGCCTTAGGGACATGGCTTAGCAGTGGACTTGGCAGGTCCCAGTTAAATGCTGGACTTGATGATCTTCAAGTTCTTTCCCAACTTAAAGGATTCTCTGATTGGCTTCTGTGATATCACCAGAAGAATAGTCAAAACTGGTTTTTCCTTCTAATAAATAACTGCCATGTGAGCATTCAGGCTTTTTCTGAACTATGGATGGTTCTGAATGAGGCAATTGGCCCACATTTATCAGGTAGTGACTATTCATCACAGTATTTCATCAAGTGCCTACGTTTAAGAACATGAGTCTCTGGCTATTGAATGAGACCTAAGGAGATACACAAAAAGTTATAGTTAAGGCATTTGCTAAAGCAGATGTATCTGACAACATTTTTTATGCTCAGATGTTTTGGCATATTTTGTTCTTTATTTTCTGGACCAAGAACTTGGTTGAATCAAACCTATTGAAATTAATACCAAGTCTTGCAGGTCCTTATGATTTGTACAACAAGCTGGTGATTATTATTGTATTTTCTGTTCCTCTGCTTATGGGCTTTACAAAATGTATTTATTTTCTCAATAGCAAGGCTTGGCACTTCTAAAATCCAACAGGATCATCTATTGGATACTTGTGCAACAACCACCAATTATATTGGATCTTTAGGCATTTAGGTAACTTCACTTTATCCTCAGTATGCCTTTTACAAATAAATTAGGTCCTGTAATGCTAAAATGAGCATTTTTAAGCACAGGATTGATCAGTGTTTACAGAGTTGGGACTTATTTTTAGGAAAAAAGAATAAGCAGTGTTCTTACTGATATATTTGCAATTAGAAAGAAAGGCAGCTTTATGTTTAAAACACGTAATGATAAACATATCAGAAGCAGAGTTCTCTGTTGCTTGGACCTGTGATATTAATGCACTGAAATATTATTGCTTACTTATTTGTGGATGTACAGGTAAAAGTACCAAAGTGAAATAAAATTCTAGAAATCAGTATTCTTGGTAGACTAATAAGCCTGAGTCTTCATTTCCAAGATAATCAATAGCTAATGTTTCGAATAACACATACTGGTTATTGGCTATGATTGCAGAACCCATGTGTCTCTCTTTTGCCACTCTAATGGCCATGTTAGGCCAGAATATTGCATATATATATATATTTCTTCAGAGACTCAGTATCACTAAAGTTTCACAAATCAGGACTGGGAGAACAACCACATTCCATATTATTGTCACACATTTTTTATTTGATTCTCAATCTACTCTCTTGTGTGTCTTTCATTAGACCAAGGCATTCTCCAAGATCCTTTGATTTAGGTCCTGACTAAAAAGGACACCCTGGGGGCTCAGCTCACTCTGGTTCTTGTGTGTCAGGAGAATGGAGATTGCAATGCTGTGGCCATCAAAGTGAACCCTGCAAACCCGGGAGGAGAGTTCAGATCCTCATGTGATGAGGGTCTGGAGAATCTTTCTGAGTGGTACAGAAAAAACACAACTCCTTTGGAATGGCAAGTACACTTCCCACAGCTGAAGGTATTTCTTTCCCCAGCACTGAGAATAAAAATCCTAGTTTTATCATGTAAGCTTTGTCATAGTGGAAAGAAAATTTCATTCTGTTACGTGTTCTCTTGTTTCCAAGCACAGCTGAATCAGCATTTGCATTCACATTTAGGTTGCAGTATTATCACAGCAGCACAGAGAAGCAGCCAGCAAGGAAGTCCATACCTGAAATCTGCCCCAACCTTCATGTCTTAATGAGCACCTCTCATTTTTGGCAGCAAGTCAGGATCAGATTTTCATGTCTCAACTCAAACACTGATGCAATCACATTAATTGTAATTTTACCTAGAAAAAACAGTCAGAATTCTGTCTCTAATCATAATTTGTGTTTTCCACTTTACACTTGCTCGATAATATTGAGTGCCACAACCTCATGTGCTCAAAATGTCTGTTGGCAGAATTAGCAAATCCATTTGGCTTTTGTGGGAAGAACTGTGTAAGTAATGGGGTTAAACTATTACAAGCCTCACGTCTAAATTATACTTTCTGATATGATATACCTAGAAAAAGCTATTTTCTCATTAGACATTTATATTAAAAATGGGCCAAAATCATGCAGATGTTTTAGAAGAGACCTCTACAACATGAAAGAACACTATTTTAAGGAGAGAGAAGTAAACGAGATCAGTCCATTACAACCAAACATTTTGGTGCTCTCTAGTGGCAGAACATTGAGATGTACAATAGCTTTGCTATTTATTTGCTATTTAAAATTCTAGAAAAGACAGAATAATTTTATTTTTTCTGCATGTACAGGTAAGTAAGCTGCCCTATATCATGCTTGCCTAGTGTTCTCTTATGCAGGGTAAGTGAAGAACTCCTAAGTGTCAATAAGACAGAGAAGACTTGATTAGTGCTCTCCTGTAGCCAACAGACTTCAGATTAAAGGTTTCATCCCAACACTTTCATCTAAAAAAGTGTACAGGGACCACTTTCATCTCAATCATGCTGATTTATACTCCAGAATTCCCTCCCCTCGGAGTCTGTGGGCTTTCCCTCTCAAGGTTTTATGACTGATGGCCAGTAGTAGATAGTTGATGTAACAGGCACACACAGAGGTGCACAACTCTGTGTGCACTTGCATTCAACCATACACATATACATGGATGTAAAAATATGATACTGGCCAAAGGACTGTAAGATAGGAAGGGAAAAGAAAGCATGAGTGCATACAGACCAACAGTTGCCTAAACATTCATAATTAAATCACGGGAAAACTCATGTAAGAAAAAGAGAAAGCAAAAATGTAGTCATTCTATATCTTCTCAAAAAGCAACAGAACCATAAGCCATTATGAGATCCTGAAGCTTTAAAATCCAAAAGTAGTGACAAAATTGCACTAAAATACTGTATGTGCAAGACTGCCATTGTTAGCAGAATAAAATGTTTTTTACTAAAAAGTCACTTACTTATCTTTAATTGCTAAACGTGGAGCTATTAGGAAGAACTTTCAGATATTCTGAGAAGATGGAGAGGGGATGTTCTACCTCTACAAGGAAAATGGAACAAAATTTCATCCCTAATAGTGCCTCACATGGGTCACACTAGACCCCTACTTCATACACCCAAAACCTGAGGTGCAGGAAAATGAAGTGACTTGATCAAATTCATTTCACTGCCTAATGGCAAAGTTGGATTAGATCTGAGTTTTCCTGAATTCCTTTCCAGTGCTCATCCAATAACGAATCCTTGTCAGTGAAAGCACACATCTTCTCCTGAGCACATATGGCAAGGTGCTTCTTTATGCGGAAAGTATATTTACAGTAATCACTCCAGCCCAGGGTATTCTACTAAATGGCTCTGAGATGAACTCGTGTTTAGAAACTGCTAATGGCACAAGATACATGCTGGTGGGTGAGAATGGTAGATGAAGGTGGATTAACATGCTTTCTCAGGAGAGTAGTTGCATTAGGACAGAATAAGCTGCGTTGCCCAACCTGAGACTTGTCTCTTTTTCTTGAATACCTCTTTTTCTTGCTAACCTCTGAACTCTAGGCACTGTTCAAAGTATACTGGTTTCTCTCTGGTACTTACAATGAGAAGAAAATATTTGACCTTCCAGATCTCTTTAAATATCCTAGCACTAAGGCTATAAGTCAAGAAAACTATATTTCATGAAGTCTGCAAAAATTCTGAGAACTCACAGAAACTTATAAACTTAGAGATTACAATAAATCAGTCAGAACACAGGACAAGAGCTAAACAAAGGTTCCCTGCTTGAAGGACAGAATAAAAACTACTTGCATGCACAGAAGTCATAGCAATGATTTTCCAGGAGTAAATATAAAGATTGCCTCTTCTAGAACACTGCTTCTAAAGATTATGTCTACTCTTTAGTATAAAAACATGATCAGAACTTCTGTTGATGTACATAGACCAGCATTTTCACATGGATAATAAGAATATCATGGTTCCTGAGGTCTGTATCCTGTAATGAAAGTCACTTCACAGCATCTGCAGTGTTATCAGTGGCCAGATTACACTGGGGAGGTCTGTACGAGGTGCAGTCAAAACTTTGGACTAAAACATAGGTATTATCTTCACAGAGCTTCACATCCTTTCAGTTTTAAGATAATAACTTGCACCTACCCAGCAGAGGGGTTAATTTCAGGTACTCCTAAAGATCATGAATGCATCCACTGAAACCAAAGGAACTCTTCAAAAACAAGACAGAGGAAAGGACAACTTGTTTAATTGCAGGTCAACCAAAGGAATTGAATTTCTTTGCCCAGATAATTAAAGACATGAGTTTGTTATCATGGTGTTCCTTCACAGCATCATGGCCTGATACTTCCATCAAAATACAAGTTTGAAAAGGGAAAGATCTTCATCAGTGAAGCTGATTTTGCCAGTCAGACAAAAGCTGGAGTCTTATGTTATTTTATGAAATTGCAGTTGTTTGCAAATGTTTGCCTGCCTCAAGTTCTCAGAATGTATGAAGTGACAAAAAAGTTTCAAGACCATTTTGAGAGGACCCTTGCATATTTAAAAAAGAATTTATCAGTAACATAAAACCTTCTAAATATATAGTTCTTCTGCTATTCATGTAATTCCTGACCATGAAACCTCCTGTGTCTTTTGCTGTAGAAAGAGAGCAAAAAGTAGCAGTGGACATTTTGGCCTTTCTCTTTGTCCTGCACTACTCTATTGTTCCCCATCTTCCATATGGTTTTTAACTGGGGAGAAGAACAAGCTGTTTGTTAAACTTACTTCACATACCAATTAAAAAAAAAATATTTCATGGCATGTGGATGTTGCCTACAGGTTGGTAACTATCCAGACTGGTGGGAGGGAGTCGAGGGCTGGTGCTCTGCTGGTGGTGGTATGAGACAAGCAGTAAGTGGAGAATGAAGATATCAATTATACCTAAAATTTGCTGCTTTTAGAAAATGCATTTCCAAGCTGCATTGCAGTCTGAGAGCACTATGAGAACCTGCCAGCGACAAGGACATGGGAATATGTCCGGCTTAAAAGGAATGTATGACTTCACCCTTGGGTTTTGAAAAGCCATCAGTTCACAGAATGGATTGGGAAAATTTAAAGGAAGAGGCTTTGTATTTGTACATGAAAAAATGAAGAATGTTACTTTTCTTATTCATAGTAATAGTTGTTTCACAACACTTAAATGCATTTGTCCCTCTTCTGAGACCCAGTAGAATAAAGAAGTTAAAGCAGTCAGCCCAAGGTCTATTACTGTAATTAGTTTTAACATAATTTCAGGCTGGGGAATGCCCACAGGACAATTGAGCATTCTCTTGCTTCTGCTGTGCAAGTGACATTTTTCATGCTTGATGATTGAACAGCTTTGGAGAGAAATTGTAAACTGCACAAACAGCCCTTGGATATCTGCTGGACCCAAAAAACTCAATAAATGCCTTCAGAGTTTCTCCTGTGTGGAAAACATCTCACCATCCAGACATGAAAGTAGACACAAGTGAAAAATAACAAAAAGATTCTCTTTGCTTGGCTACTGTAAGGCTTTGAGGCAGGAGAAGGAAAATCCAGGGGCAATTAATTTAATTTTTACTCTCTTATGTGTTTATTTAAAGATAAAAGTCATTATATTTACTACACTGATGAATTAACAAATTTTTTTCCTCCTCTAAAGCAGAGGAATGTTTTCATTAAAATAGGCTTGGGTATGAGGGTCAGGCCCAGTGACAGGTTCAGATGTATACATATTGATTAAATGTGAAGATACAACTCAGGAAAAACAGAGATGCCAACATTTAATGAGCAACCACATCCCTAAAGAAAAAGCCCCAGATGATTACCCTTGTCTTGGAATACTGAAACAGAATGAAGAAAAAACAATGGTTCCTTTTTTTTTTTTTTTTGTAACAAGAACTAAAATAAGCTTTTAAGGACATGATCTCCACCCTGAACAAAATGTTTGCCAACAGAAAGCATTCCCCCCTTCAAACAGAAATTTTCCTTGGAAATGACACCGTTACACCTACCAGTTTATACATATGTACTTCATTACTGCAAACCAGAATGAAAAATAATGCAACTGAAATAATTGAAACGCATAACTTAAAAGTTTTAAACTCAAGGAATTTGAAACAGTTCCTGTAAAGTGCACAACTCATATTTTATCACAACATCATGAAGGGATTATCACCTATATCACAGCATCAGGAAAATAAAATATTCCAGAAGTAACATAAGTGTGTGCTACAGCCAAGTTTCAGACTGAAACATCTTAGCAGTTTCAAGGCTTTGAAGACTACCCTTCTGAGAAGGGTGCTGCTTGTAAAATTCTAAGGTTTCCTTCCTAAGCTAATAGATTTTAGCAAAAAGTCACACAGGACTGTCTTCAGATTGCTTTTCTGCACTGCTCAGTAGCTGGAACATAAGATAGCAAAACAATGTGGGTTTGGCCTCAGACAATCTGAAGCAGCTGGGGCAGGAACCTTACAAAACCAGCTTTTATAATGAGAGAGGAATCTCTGCATTATCAGTGGCACTTCTAGAGGAACAATTGCTTTTCAAGGTGTCGGTGGTCTTGATCACATAAATGACTTTCCTAGAGTCTTTGAAGGACTTAAATTAATCTTGTGAATACATGCACACCTCCCAGCTCTGACAGTGCCAAACAAATCCCTTGCTCATTGTTTCCAATAAAAATGCTGCTCCTAGATCTGTCAGTCACACAAAACAGTCCCTTAATGCTTTCTAATACCTCTTTTTGAAATCACCTTAGATTCAGGCTAGAGGCTTGGGAAAAAAACCTTTTTCCACACTCCAGCAGAACAAAATGTGCTACATGTCTAAATTGCAATAGGTGTCCTCAGAAAAAGAAAGGCTCATGAGCTTACATTAAAAAATGTGTATTCACAAAGGCATATCAGCCCTTTTCATTGGTTTAATCACATGACAATAATACAAAATTGGCCAATCAGGCCAAACCAGGAGAATATTCAGTTATGCTGGACTTCCACTATTCTGAATGATCAGGGAACAGTAAAGTTGGTCAAGAAATGTTGAACTGTAAAGTTTGTCAAGAAATGTTGTGCTATCAGTCCTGAGGAGCAGTTTTATGGAGAGAACAAGCCCAGACCATCTCTGAGACCAGAGGCTTCTCAGTGTCCCAGAGAGCCTCTTCTCCCTGCTGGTAGGCAGCCACTGTGAAGAGAGCAAAGCTCCCATGCCCATTGATTCCCATCCAAGAGATCTCCACAACAAATGTGTTACTGTGACACAGATAGAAACACACAGTAACACACACAACAGGTGTTCAGGTAGAGAAGAAGAAAGGAAGGAGATTCTAGTTTATTGTTGACTTCATATATATAAGTTTCTGGACAGTGATCAGAGATTGGATAGAGAAGTTACTACTTCTCCATCTTCACTGGTCACTTGAGAAGTCTATCAAGTGATATTTTTTATAAAAGAATGTAAACATAATTCTTATTTATCTTACAATTCATGAGAACTGACTCCACTATACTAAAACAAATCAGAAGGCTGATTTTCAAAGACAATACAAATGCAACATTTTTGCCAGTCAATAAGTGTCACAGATGCCATCAGAAAACAGCTGTAAGTCTAGGAATAGTGCATGAGCCTCCTGGAGAGATCATTATTCTGGGCAATTCCTGCACACAGGCATTGTGCCCAATCTGTGGGAGCCTCCCTTCACCTGTAGCCAAAGGATGCATGCCCTGACACATTCAATTGTGCTCATAGCAGCTCTTGTGCCAATGGCTATCACTGTAGGGAAGCCCAAATAATCCCTCAGCTGTTATTTCACCTGATGCCTGTGCTCAGCAAAGCAGCAACTCTGTCCTCAGCACTTGCACTTTAGCTTCCTGCCAGACCCCTCACACCAGAAGTCAGTGAATTTCTAAAGGCCCTAAGGCAGATGAGGTCCCACTGCATTATAAGCATATATTGTGATAAAAGAACTGATGTCAAGGCAGCAGAAAACACACTACTCAGAGCACTAGTACAGAAGCCTGTGAGTACAGAGGAACTGTGATTTCAAATCACTGCCTCAAAAAAATCACTGAGATTTAAAATCTTAACAAAACATTGTAACCTAAGTGAAATTTGGAAGGCAAGTTTATTTCTTAAGCACTAACAATAAACCAGTGAGCCGGCTCAGGTAACAATACAGAATCATTAGTGAGCTTAAACCAGATGGTATCTCATTTTTAGCTATAGGCGAAATGCCAAATGACATGACTAAATAGAAAAAAATCCCTACAGTATTGAATTTTTGTGCCTATTGAGCATGGAGACTGAAAGGCAGGAACATTTTTAATAACCTTTCTTTGACAAGCTTAAAGCCATTTACTGCTGAAGCCTGTCTTGGACATAAAGCCAAGAGAATAGGCCTCTAGAGAAAGCTCACTGCTGTACAGCTTCACCTTCCAGCAAAACACATTATGCAACAAAGACACATAATACTTACTTCCATTAATAAAACAGACCCTGACTGGCTATTGCAGCAGTGACCTTTCAATCCAGGCTTCTATAGTATTTATTGGCTGAAAACTTGTTTCTATGAATAGCAATTGTCTGATTTTAAAACTGAAAATCTTTTCTCTGTTTCAGGGAACGTTGCAAAGGCGATGGCATTCATTCAATGAAAAAGGAAAGGTAACCAAAATAAATGAAGTGCCGCGTACCAAGTGGCATTTAAAACCAATATTCATTCTGGTTTTGCTGATACAACAATTTTCACCACAGACTCTTATTCAAATGCAAAGTTCCTCCACATGAAAGTATTCCAGACCTGAAGATTTCACAACACTTTGACAAATACTTATATGACATATGGGTAAGTTAATTAAATAGCAGGTCACGCTCTGGACTTCATTCTGGATTGTATTTTGTTCCTCTGGAAGAGGTCAAGAAGCAGTTCAGTGTCTGTCCCTCTCAGAATTCAGGTGTCACTGGGATGTGTCCTGGTGACCTGACTGGCAGTACTACCCTAGGGCAGCAATTTCCCAGCTGCTGCACAGCTCTTCCAGGCTGCCAGGAGAAAAACTGGATGAGAACAAAAACAAGACTGCAATGATATATGCTGTTTCTCAGAGCAGGCTAGAATTTGAGATCACTTTTTTTGTGACTTTTTGCTCTTATATGACCAGTTTAGCAGATATAGGCAACAATTTAGAGAATTAAGGCAAAAAGATGATTTTTTAAATCCAGATATTTCCCTTCCAACCCAAACCATCCTATGATTCTATGGCTAGAACATTCTTGCACAGTGCTTCTCTGGTGGAGCTACAAGAGCTCAGCACAATCCTACAAAAAAATGTATGCAGCAAAATATAAAAGAGAATTGACTGCATTTAGGGTGCAAGAAGCTAAGAATACCAGGATGAAAAGAGGTAATTTTGTAGACCAGAAGTCAGAATTACAAAAAAAGATGCAGAAAGGCTGGAGAGGGTCCAGAGCAGGAACATGAAGTGTCAGAGGACTGTGGTTCTGCCATTTGGGAAGGCTGAGAGACCTGGTTTTGTTCAGACTTGAGAAAAGCAGGCTTAGAGACCCAGCATCATGTCCCAGTGGATCAAGAGGGGCCACAAAGAAGACACAGCCTCCCTCTGTACGAGGGATAATGGGTACAAGGTACCCTGGGAGATTCTGATTCGACACAAAAGTGCAATTGTCACAGTGAGAACAATCAGAATGATTTCCTCAGGGAAGTGATGAGTTCCCCAACATCAGACACTTAAGGTTCAGCTGGACAGGGTGATGTGCCATCTTGTCCAGACAGTGTTTTGCCAAAAAGATTGGACCAGGTGATCCTCCCTTTCAACCTGGTTTTCCATGAATTAAATTTTGAGCAGCATATTAGGGGTTTTTTGTAATGCCATATAAAAAAGGACTAATTTAATGTCTATTGATTTAATTGGAAATCAGTATTGCTAAATCCTGTTATTTTAATCAAAAATATTGAATTATTAGTGATTTATTGTTAATTTTTTTTATATTTTTTTTAAGAAATGCCAAGTTCATATAGTTATATCGTGAGAAAATTTGGTTTTTATAAAGGACCTCAACCTCTGAGTGTAGGGAAACAAATCTAAGGAACAGAAGCCTCAAGGCTTTAGCACTGAAAGGGAAGCTGATAAAAAAGAAAATGTACCAGTTTAAAATACTTAAGTGTTTAAGCCAAATTTATGACTAGGAGTTCAGATTATAACCTGTAAATACTAAAGCTGCAACTAATGAGCATTGTAATAAATATAATTGGAACAGGACTTTTTTTATGCTGGGAATTTTATGCAGTTTATGTACTGTTAATCATTCTACAATCATGGAAGAGGGAATCCTCAAAGTTAATGTGTTAAAATTGGGGGGTTTGCCCATTACAGGGTCTAGCATCACTGAAAACAAAATTAATATGCTAGAAATATATTATTCCTTTGAGCTCCAGTTTTGGACAAAATTTGCCAACAAATCGTGCTTGTGTTTTAAAGATTTTAGTGAGGGAGAACATTTACATAAACACTGGGCATTTCTCTCTTGCATTAAGGGTTCCAACACGTCTCAGCTGTTTCATTTTCTTTTCAGCAGCCCACAATGTCCCTGCTATAATATCGATGAGCTCCCAGGTCTCATGTTCCTTTTCATAAGGACACAAGGGCACTGAGGCTACTTTCCTTCAGAGGGAGTGAGTGTTTAATTTAACCCTTACTCTGCCAATGGAAAAGCCAAACTCCCCCACCCACCTTCAAAGGAAGGAAACACCTCTGTAAAAGCCATCGATCATTTTTTTCATAGGCTTGGTTGTTACAGCTGCACACAGTAAGCTTTCTTGATTCTGCCACCCCGGATCAGAATGGGCAACACGTTCTGCTTTTCAATGTGAATGAAAGGGATTTAAAATACTATTAGGCATTGGAGCAGTAGAGCCTGATGCAGCTTCAGAAATGCAAGCATATGCACAAGAAGGAGGGTGGAATCAATTCAAGTTTTTCCACTCCACTATGTTATTGATCACCTGCTGTAGTGGAAACTGTAGCAGAACATTTTCAGATTCAAATGACTGCTTTATTTTAGTACTACTAATTTGACTTTTGATTCATTAAATTACATAGGCATACTGAATTTCATAGGATCATTCTCAGAAAAGCTTTTCAAAGACACAACTATCTTTAAAGTATCTTTAAAGTATTAAAAGTATCTTTATAATAAAAAGCATTTAATTTTTTAAAATATATATATATATTATACTGTGCATTTTTATGATGTATTTAAATTTCTCAATATTATTCACAGTATCTGTTAAATTACATGTTCATGACTACATTGCCTAGTCATGGAGATTTTGCTGTCTCTTAACTGAATCTCAATATTATATATTATTAATATATTGCAGATATTATTATTTTTACCAAATAATAAGGTAAACAATATATTATTATTATTATTATATATTAATAACATATAATCAATATATTATTTACCTTATTATTTGGTAAGGGTGAGAAGGGCCCCTTACCCATCCTCTAGTCCAGGCTGTCTGTCATGGCCAGGGACACCTTTCACTAAGTCAGGATGCTCAGCAAACACAACAAAACCAGAAATCAAGGACAAAATGTAGCCTCCTTAACCTGATTTTTGGATAAGCCAAGCTTCATAGGACACCAAATATCCTTTAACAGTGGAATGTCAGAACAAGTTTTGGCATTAGGTCAGAAAGTCCATCAGACACACATTGCTTGTGGCCCCCTACACGCAGCACACCAGGGGTCTCACAGCAGACACGTGCCCTCCCTACCCCAGGAAATTCTACTCCAAACAGCATTCACTTGAAGCTACAATGCTATTCCAGAAAGCCAGCTAGCTTTATTTAACCTCCTTTTTGGAGGCAGCAGCTGACCAGTTGAAACTAAGTCTCTGCTTAAATACAATGGAAGGTTTTACCACAGGCAACTTGGCAAACAGGTGTCCTGATCAAATCTTCCCTGTGCCTATGGGTTCCAAAGTGCCAAAGAGTTCTGGAGGCTCTGCTCTTCTGCATAATTCCCTTTAAAACACACTTCCCAACCTCCATTAGCATTACAGCAGAGGTTATTGCTCTCCAGCATCACCACTCTAAGATGCAGCTGCACAATAGTCCCCATCACATTGGGAAAATTTAAGAAAAATCATATAAATGGAAGCCTTAATAAAACCCCCAAAACAAACCCCACAACAACAAAAAAACCTCCCAATCAACTAACCAGCTAAAAATTCTTGTACCTGCAAGAACTGGAAAGAACATAAAGCAACACAGCTGCTGCCAGTGACTCCTGAACAGCAGCTTTTGGAGAAAGCAGGAAGAAATAGGGTGAAAGATGGGCCAGGCTTGCATCCCCCCAGAAGCTGATTATATGACCTGGCAAGTGAGAGGAAGTATGAGACAAACTTTGCAAGCAATTTAATGCCTTAATGCAGGAACTACATAGGAGAATTTTGGCTCCTAGGGACTCCCATTTCCTTGTGATCCCATCATCCCTCCTTCCAATATGGGAGAACATAGTCCTGCTTCTAATGATATTAAATAAAATTATAACAACAAAGAGATAACCCTAGTATTTTATCTACTTTTCTACACCTCAGGCATTCAGAGAATTTCCAATATTAAAGGTATTACCTATTTTTTCTTGAGTAACATTATAACAGATTATTTTCCTGTTATTTAAATGCCTCCACTCTAATATACTGAACTCCTGAGGTTACAAACAGAGCTCTTGCAGTAAATTCTATTTTTCCTCTTTCCTCTTCAAAATGTAAAGGATTATTGAATACTTTTACACCTCGTTGGGTTTTTTTCTCCAAATATAAAAATCTGTTGGTACTGCATTTCATGGATAATGCTACAACAATGGAAAGACTGGAAAATAAAGATATTTTAGAAGGTGCTTCACTACCCTATTTTTGTGGAGGCTCCAAAAATTCCCACTAGAAATTTAACAACATTAGAGTGTCTTCTGGCAGAGGAACTCAAGATAAATGACTTTGTATTGCTTAGGAAAAATGAACCTTTTCTTTCTCCTGGATTTCTGCATTAATTCTCTTCTTTCAAAACCAGGTTGCCTGAGCACATGCTAAGACAGGTCTCAGTGGCAGGGACCTGAAATGACACGAGTTCTGTTCTCTAGCTCCCAGAAAATAAATCTGCATTAAAAGATCATTTAATCCATTCCCTCAAAGTATAAGGTCTGTGACAAAGGATGCAGCTGTCTATCTGGTAACTGCATTACACATCTTATATTCCCTCAAAATGGCCAATTCACCAATGAGTTATGAATCTCAGAGTGATAGACCACAGGTTCAATCCAAGTTTTAATATCTTATTTATTTATCAATTCGATTACACATGGCACTAACAACCTCAAGAATCTTGAACCAAAATGTTTTTTTCAGTTATTCTTTACTGAAAAAGTATGTCAACTACTTATATATATTCAACCTTTTGCCATATCAAGCTGAAGCTATGATTTATGGTTCCATTCTTAATATAAATTTGCTGTTCTTTCCTCTGAAAAGTTGAATTATCAAATTTTTAATCACCTGTACATTTGACCATTGTGAAAGAAAAAATTATGCCTTTAGTTTAACCAAGACTCAAGATAAATCAGAATAGTAATACTGAAAATATTAATTTTTTATGCCTAACAGATCTTAACTGATAAGTTCAAAAAACTGTAAACACAAATGCTAGTAAACGGGTTTTTGTGGATTTTCATACATTACTATGAATGTATACTGAATCTGACAAGACACACCCAAGCCCACAATTTTCCCCAATATTTTAGCAAAAAGGATTATTTCATTAGTCAGTAGGGGTTTGTAACATTTAAAGATTGCAAAGCAAGTTGCAATAACTTTATTTGGATCCTGTAGAGAACAAAGAGCATAGTACCAACTTTTTGTAGGTTAAAAAAATAACAAACCAACAGATATTAAATAGTGTGCTTACAACAAACATCTAGTTCCTACAACAGCAGAAAAGGCAAAGTCCCTCTGCATTTAAAGCTCAGTTTTCAGAATATAATTAAGACACTTTTCTAAAAGGGTGAGTGGCTGCCACCCACACCTTTGCTCAGCAGTTCTGCTGGCCACCAGAAAGGCTTGCCACACAAAGTTATTTTTTGCCATGTGTCCACAGCTATGGAAGACCCAAGCCCCACACCAAGAAAGAGCTGCCTGTATAAAATGTCTCTGAACAATCACAGTTAATAAATTGCCTCAAACCAATAAGGGCACAGCGTGAAGGAGAAGTGAACAGGTGTGGAACAGATCCTAGCACAGGAGGAGAATCAAACAAGTGGTGAGTGGAATTTTCTCTGCATTTGGCAGAATGTTTATAGAGAAAACACCATGGAAAGTGGGGAAAAAGTCGGAATACTGAAAGAATTTTCCAAGTACCTGTGCCAAGAGTAGTAAAAATTTTGATTATTTACTTTATAATGCCTGTCATCTGTATAAGACTGATGGCAGGCCTAAGGCAGTCATATTAGCTTTAAGCATTATCATGCTGCAAGTATGAACCATTACTCTCTCCTGTTTACTTCAGTCTACTAAAGTAATCTTATCAATATAATAAATGATACTACTTATCATTAAACTATTAATAAAAATCATTATATCTATTAGTGGGCCAATAAATTAATGAATGCATCAATAAATCCCTGCATGTAATTATAAATTATGGATATATACACAGGGAAAATTGAAATATTTCTTTAATGAATAAATATAAAGATTTTTTTAACCTGAAAACAAAAGGTAAATATGAATGAGTATTTTTGGCTCTACACTTGATCTTTGTGCTAGCAGTTTGTGTCAGCAGTAAGAGTTTTTGGAAAGGAAGATAGGATGCTGGAGCAATGTCTACACAAGGTAAAACCTAATAGGCTGGGCTATGTTTGAAAGTGTCCCATAAAGATAAAATCTGCCTCAGTACTTTAACTAGCAATAAAGTAAAAAAATAATTTCCTTAACTGAAGGAAATTAAATAAAAAATGAAAATAACAAATTATGGGTTATGAGCCCTGCCTATTTGCATTGTCTTGGGTCAATAGGTGCCATATGAATAAGAGAGACAGGCTTGGTGATAAAGCCAGAGGAGAAAAATGACTATTTGCCAAAAGACTGGATGTCCATTAGCAAACACCATGAGATGTGCAAGTTTCTGTAGGAAAATGAGGCTAAACCAGTAAAAACTAAATGCAATTCTGCCTACATCAGGTGACTTACTGGCTGACAGAAGAAGGTTTTTCATATCAATATTGCCTACAATTAATTTCTGTGATTCCGCAGATGTTATATTACCCCTAGCAAGAGTTATGAGGTCGTGCTAAACCCAGAGATGAATGTTAGGTGAAGGAACATCATTTGAGGGAGACAGGGAAGTACAGTTTGCTAGCAGATATCTGGAGTCTCCCAGATGTCTGAAAAGAAGGAATACATCATCAGTCAAAACAAAAGCCAGTTCATGAACTGTTAAACCAGAAACTGAATGCTCTTGACTTCATGCCAGAGAGGATGCAGTTCATCACAGTTCCACATACTTAATCTCTATCATTGCACTCAATACTGTGAAACCTTAGAACAACCCTTCTGCCCCAAGGAGTTGATCATTAAAATTAACAAAAAGCGAGTCAGGTAGACAATAAAGTTCAAAAATAACACACCATATTTTATGACATAGATGTATTAAAAAAATTGTAATTTGATATTCAAACTAAGCACTAAATTATCAGGGATCTTAAATCTGCGAAAATGAAGAAATCTGTGAAATATTAAGATTCTAAACGTTCTCTGATGCAGAAACGTGCCAGCAGACAACTCCAAGGGAGTGATACATGCAATTGCTATTGATTTCAGCTATGCAAGGATAACTCACAGCTGCTTTCAACATATCCATCCTTTTTTGTTTTTCTAGTTGCACAAGAAGCCATGATCTCAGTGTATACAGACCTTCTAGCAGCAAGATTCTGTGCTTCCTATTTAGGGTGTTACCACTGAAAACTTCACCAGGCCATCCACTAAGGAGAGAAATGATTTATTATGGCATACCCCCTAAGAGGCAGCCATCCTAAAAGTTTCAGTGAATAAAACCTGGAAGGTACTCTGTGCCATAAATAATCCCACAGCTATCATTTTCTTGTTCCCTCATCACCTCTTGCTACAAACCCACTGCACATATATGCATTTTTGACGGTTGCTCTTTACAACTCAGAGAAGATGATGACACGAGATAGTTTCACAGATGTCAGATCCCCAGCTATGAAAGGAAAAATATGGTGGCAGTAGTTGGGAAAATAAAAATGTCTGCAGGCCCTACTTTCCCAACATTAGATTACTTCAACAAGTAAAGAATTCCTATGTTCAGAAATTTTCCTTGAGTACAAACCATTGGTAACTGCATTCACCCAGCTGCATGCCAGTCAGTTCATAATTCTAAGATGTTTGTAAAAACACAGTGCAGCTGGGAACCCTAAAGTATTTATAATGCAGCTGAGAGAGGAGAAGTTATGAGCAGTTATTTGTAAAGCTGCAGCCTAGGCAGAGAGATGCCAGGCAAATATCCCTCAGTGACTGTGTACTAGCCCAGTGACAAAAGGAACAATTGCAATGTTTGACACCTGGGAGAGAAAAGAGATTATTCATCTCTTTTGGAAAGACTCAAAACTAAAAAATTGCTGTATAGTGATATCTGGAAGCTTAAAAAGGCAATTGTTTTTTAAATTATTTTTTGTTCATGATTTTATTTAAACAAGACTCAAAAAGAAGAAAGGAAGAAAGAAGTTTCCTTTTTTTTTTTTTTTTTCCTTTTTTTTTTTTTTTTTTTTTAACTTAATTGACTCACATTAAGCTTGAGTTTGGCCATCAGACTTCAGCAGAGTAGTAAAACACATATTCCAATAGTCTACAGAAAGAACTTCCTGCCATGCACTGCCTTGCTGGTTTTTTATACAAAAGTATTGCTTGGAATTGATTTGTGAATGGGACACATTTATGCCAGACATACATACTGGATCTCTGGAACTCCAGCAAATAATTTCATATGAGAAGTTACTAAACAAGGGCCCTGAGTTACATGGAATACCAACCACAGTACATCTTCACAGTTATCTCTAACAGCCTACCTGTGTGACATGTAATTTCTGACATAAATTACTACAAGCTTTTTCTTCTGCTCTTTAAAAAATGGCCCAAAAGCCTGAGCTAGAAAGATAAACAATGATTTCCTGGAAATGGAGAAATCCACAGCAGGTAAAAATGCAAGGTGATGGGGTTTGCCAGGGACTGCACCACAGTAGGACATGCTCTGTTACACATCCTCCCACACACATCCCCAGGGATTTAGCTCAGCAATCCTGGCATTTTTCACTTCAAAGGGCCAAACTACTACAGAACAAATACTACACAGATTTTCAATTTGGCATTTTTTGTGAAAGAGGGAAAGGTCTGCTAGGCAGCACATAAACGCCAAAACCTCAAAATCAAATCTCTGAATATCACTGACATAAAATCAGCACCTTTCAAAACCTGAGGCACCAAAAATTCACCAGTTACTCTCAAAAACTTTTCCCACACATTTTCATCAATTTTAAGACCAATCATAACTTATCAAAATAACTGATGTTCAAAAAAACCCAAACCACGTATAGACAGTAACATATCACAGTGCTAAAATTGCATTTCTGTTGTTGAACAGTTTGGGACTCTGAATTTGTTGAACAGCTTGGGACTCTGCAGAGTGATAACCAAGGTACAGAGACAAGTGTACTACATTTTCCTGTTATGGGTGCCTGAAATTATCAGCTATCAATATAAAAAATGGCTTTACAGATGGGCTAATTGTGTCTGGCTGGTCTGGTTAAGTGTCTTAGATAAATGCAGCATATTTTTCTGATAAAAACTGCTGTGGACTTTATTGAGAAAAATCACTGGTAGGTTAAACATACAGATGCTAGTGAACCATCTTTTACTTTTTGTCTTCATTCTTGTTATTATGGTACAAGTAGCAGAGGCAGCTTGTCCAACATTATTCTTCCCTCAGAATATCTTGGGCTTATCCTTCAATTTCACTTTATTTTCAATAGATATTGAACTCGCTTCCATTTACTAAAATTGCTCTTCACAGGAGTTGTCACTTTTCTGATGTGCACTAAAATTCTCAGCTCCTGTCAGTTGCAGGACTCCCATGTTGGCTCTGACTGGTCCTAGCCCAGTGTCTCTCACCAAGAAAGATGGTTTGGATGGGGTGACAGCAGACTTTGGGGCAATGCCTCTGCAAGGTAAAACCCAACAGGCTGGGCTGTATTTGAAAGTGTCCTATAAAGATGAGATGTATCTCTGCAAACTGGCATTAAACTAGAAATATATTAAAGCATCTTCAGATATTATGACACAGCAACCTATTGGTATGTCTTGATATATAAAAAAATATCTTTTATTATTATGCTAGCTCTATCAGGGTACCATAACATAATTCAAACATCCTAGTCAAAGGCAGGTTAGCATCACTGAACCATAACATTTATCTATATGTGTCAGTCTAAAAATTACCAGTCTGCTTTTAACCACATATTTTGTTCCTGTTAAATTTTATTAGAAAAGAACAATGGAAAGAGAAATATTGCTTCTAGAAGTAATGTGTCGAAATGCTTGTCCAGAGAGGAAGTTCTTAGAGTGCTACAGTTACAGAAGAACAGCTAAACTTCTAAGATCATACACTGCTAGTATTTGTTACCAGTGTAATTATTCAAGGTTAATATTTTTATTACAAAATAAAAGTAGTTTGACATTATTTAAAGCATTTTTAAAATAAGCAACATGAATTAGAAAAAAAATAAGACTAAATTTAAGGGAGAATACAAGTATGTGAAAAGAGATCGTAACATTTAATTACACTGATATAACTAAACTGGAAATTTACACCTTGTTTTAGGCTGCTGGCCTTTGTTCTCAGTAGGAGTGTTCACACTAGGAAATTCTCTGCAAAAAATGTTCTTTCAATCTGTCCCAGTCAGCTGGATCAGCTGAAGGTCTTAATGCAATATATTTTATTATCTTTTGCATGAGATTTGTTCTTATGAGCAGTACTAACTGTGTAAACAAAAGGCATGTAGAAAGGGCCATGATTTCTCCCCCACTGCAGTATGAATTGTGCAATGAACTTCAGTTGTCTTCCTTAATTCAGTGAGTAGTGAATGTTACAGTACTAGTACACCACTCACTAAGACCAGCTCAGACAAAGTTAAAAATATTATTTTTTACTATTCAGTAGAACAAAGGATACTACCTGAAGCCTACAATGGGCCAGATCATGAATCAATACAGCTGTAACCTACCTGTGTTTGTTCTATCAGGAGCATTTTTTCTAACAGGTGAAAACCTCTTCCTGCATCTGTAATATATGATTTGTCCATACTGTGTTTGTAGAGCAGACCTGAGTTCCTGTTCAGCCTAATTAATCTGCTCCAAAGCAAGCTACATCTGCACAGCACAGCTCTTCATGACAATGTGCATTCTATGATCAATACTGAAAGTTCAATGCTTATTAGCTCCTTGTTTCTAACACTCTCATGGACACTTCTCTACTCCATATTAGCCTGGACACCCTCAGTCATCTCTCACTGGTTTGTGTCCCAGCAGGACAGACCTTTCTGAAGCCCTCCAGAATTCTGATCTCAAACCTGTTTAAAACAGCTGCAAACTGCCAGAGCCTTCCCATCTAGGCTGCCCATAAAGCAAACAGAGAGAACACTGCAGGAATACCCTAAAGGCTCATTACATTATGGCACCCAGATACAAAGGAAATAATTTGAAAATTTAGAAAAAAAAAAAAAAATCAAAGACTTTCAATCTGCCAATAGCAGGAGGAAGCCAAAAGTTGCAATCAGAATTGAGGAGAGAAATTTTTTATTGTAGATCTGAAACAAAAAACCATGCATACCACCCACAAGTCCCACCCATGCCCAATGGGCATAATCCACCAGAAGTGAATCCATAATAATCCAGCATTTACTGGGGGAAAAACACTCCAACAAAATGTACATTTAGAGATCTCTTAGAACATGAAAAGCAAACACAGATGGCATAAAAATGCATAGGATTCCTCTGGAATGAGTAAGAGGAATTAGCCACTCTGGTTCTCACTTTACTCAGGAATTGGCTCAAAGAATACCATAAAAGTATGAAGAAGCACAGAGACCATTTCTGAAGATCACCAACGGGCAGGCTGGCTCCCTGAAAAACTCACCAAAGCCACACTCTTTTAGCAAAGCAAAACAGCTTCCTCAAAACATCACCCAGACCAGAGCACTGAGGGTGCTAAATCTCTGCTCAGCACGAGCTGCTGCTCTCCTCCATTGCCAGTGCAAACCAGCAGCCAAACCAAGCAGCATTCCAGCAGGGATGTTACCTGCACAGCAACTCCAAAAAGCTTAGTGAGTTTCAGCTTGTACACAAAGAAACTGTTTGCTCCCAGCTTTTTATTCATTTGTTTCCAAAATACAATTTCACTATATTTGCACATCTTCAGTTTTGGATTTGAAAAGTATTTTTCCAGCATTGAATGCTTAATAAAAATTTAATAAAAAATTTATATACTACTAAAAATTATATACGTCGCTATCTTAGTGTTAATTAGTGCAAAAATGTTCTTTGAAAGGTTATAGAATTAATAAGGAAAAAATTATGAGTTTAATAAAAAGAGCATTTAATATTGCATAACTCTATCCCTGTAGGCAGGTAGGAGTATGTGGCACTGACTGCATAGTCCCTCCATTCTGCTCGAGGCATTCTCATGTTACATACAGCATTCCAAATGCCTTGGCCCTTCTGCCTCCTAACCACTGCTGAATACCTCTTTGTTTTCCACAGCCAGGGAAAGGAGTTTCTTTTTAAAGTAACTAAGCCCTCTAAATTAGGGGATGGGTCTTCATGAGTACAAGGAACTGTAAGAATGTTTGCATTACTACTTTAGAAAAGGAACATGCAAATTTTTCAGACAAACATTTTCAAGATAAATACCATTTTCACATATGCACAGGGAGGGAGATTTGTAAAGAGCTCCTGTACTCCCATGGGCACTCCAGCAAAGAAGCAGGTTTTAAAACAGTAAGAGCAGTGCTCCCCACTGCTGCTACATCTCTTCCCCAGAGCACCTCACTATTATCCAGCTTTTCCCTTCTTCATCTGTTACAGATGCTGTTTGGAAACAGAAATTTTTTTCTGCTTCACCCTCTTGTTACATTCCAAAGAGTGGCAACCTAGCACAAAGTCTTCAGTTAATGATTCATTATTATGATTCAAGTTGTATGATACCTTAGGAACAAGACCTTGTCACAGAAATAATTTCAGGTAAGATCCTTATAAAACCTAAATGTAGCAAACTTAACTATCAATCTTCCAAAATATACTCAGGAAAAGTTAATCAACCCTGTGTGTCATGTTAAGACAAGCAGAAAGAGAAACATTTTAATTAAAGAACTCGAATATTCTAATTCATCATAGGTCTTGCAGAAAAGGTGGAAACATCCAGGAAAATTGCTGTTCATGGTTAAGACCCCAAAGATATAAAATAAACAGTATTTAACAGAGCTCAATTTTCATTTATCTTTGAAATAATGAATACTAGAATAATAATTAAACGGCATAAAGATTTCCATGGTAGCTGGTAAAAGCAGTATCATGAACTGCCTAGTAAATTTTGATTCTTTAACTGTACATATGTTGACTTAGTGGCCTGAAATAACTACGGTCCAAGTCTCATTTTCCTGTTTGTATTTCCACCATACCTGTGTGCCATGGGATTCTGACTAATGGGCCAGAAGTTCTGGCTCAAGGATCTGCTGCAGCTCTGATGTCTCAAAATCCTTGGACATTACCTTAAACTGTGCAGTTTTACTCCATTCTGCAGGTCAGGGCAGTCAAGAGACAGATTACTGTGACTCAACAGTGTCAGGATTCCACTTCTTATTTAGGTCTATGTATTATTGTTTCCTGACACACAATAACAAAATACAGGAAATGTAATGAAAGCAGTTGCTTGCTGTTATTGGGCAGATGTGAGGCAAACTCCAAACTGTTAATTCCTTTCCATACACTGGTCTATACCAGTAACAACAGAAGAAACAGGGTTCATAATTAATATTTCTTTTCTTTACAGCATCAGTTATTTTACAAATGGCAATTTCAGAACAGATAATATTACGTATTTCCTATTAATAAAGATCTACAGCACAAGAAGAACTGAAAAGTCTGCTTGCTGACTTACAAAGCATTCAGGCAGCATGCAAGCAGCAGCAGTCAAACAGAATGAAAGGCCTGAGGTCATTTTCAAGAAACAACACTCAAGAAACCAGTGAAAAGTTCACTAAGTTTCCATGAGGATTTTCAAGTACATTAGTGAAATGGCATTATATTTCTATATCTTTGTTCTCCTTAGATCTCTATCAACAATTCTTTGCTCCTAGAAAACTCACAGTATGTGTTATGGTTTAACCACAGCCAAGCACCACACAGCCTTTTGCTCACTGCCCCACCAATGAGATCAGCAGGAGAATAAGAAGGGTAAAAACTAGAAAACACATGGCTTGAGATAAAGACAGTTTATTAGGGAAAGCAAAAGCTGTGCACACAAGCAAAGTAAAACAAGGCGTTCATTCCCTGCTTTCCACGGGCAGGCAGGGGTTCAGCCATTTCCAGGAGCAATACATACTTGGGAAGTCATCACTCCAAACATGCTCCCTCTCCCTCCTTCTTCCCCTGTTTCATATCCTGAGCCTGATGCCATGGTCTGGAAGGTCCCTTTGCCCAGTTTGGGTCACCTGTCCTGGCTGTGTCTCCTCCTGGGCACTCCTGACTCCCTCCCTGGCAGAGGAGATTTTTGTTCAGCTCTGTCCAAGCCTCACTCAGCAATAACCAAAACATCTCTGCGTTGCCAACCCTGCATTCAGCACCGATCCAAAACACATCCTCACATCAGCACTGGAAGGAAATTAACTCTACCTGAGCCCAAAACAGCACAATAGGATGGCAAAACCTGTGTGGGTATGTAACCATACAATGTGAGCCTTGTTCCCATTTTATTTGTGTAGAATTGAAGGGCTTTTTTTTTTCCCTGATTTTTAATGCTGCCTTTCATCAGTAAAGTTAAGGGAAAAAAAAAACAAAACAAACCAATGACTTCCCCATGAAAAATTAAGAGAGAAGTATTTTATAAGCCTTTGTTAGTTTAGCTGTTATGAGGCTATTGCCTAACTACCCCATACTAATTTTATTGGCTCATAGCAGATATAATTTGAAAGTATTATGTTACCCACATAAACCATGCATATGGTTCAGAATGTCAGCTTAATCTGTCTGTGGGAAGTGTAATGTATGGTTCCAGAATAGAGATGATGTACATAAATTATGCAAGGTATTTTCTAATCCCCACAATATTTCAGTGAATGGGACAGTCATTATGTAACAAATGTCTCGTACACCCTCCTGACAGATGGGACAGGAACATTATTGCTTTTCCCTGTTCCTTCAGGGCAGGTCACTCTCTCAGTTCACTACAGTAATGTTGCCACTAATTCTAAAGGCTTCATCATTCATTCAGATTTCAGCATTTCATTGTGGTGGAAAAGCTACCATTTTCCATTTTTTTCATGTGAAGTTAATTACCTTTTACCACAGGAGTGCCAAAGGAATAAGAAAGTCCCCAAGATGAAATCTGCAACAGTGCATGTGAGGAACAATTCTGTTGGTAATATCAAATGCCTATTTGCTTTTTCTTAAGAATTGCTTTTGAACCACTGTGAAACATTCCAAACATCTTAGAATCCTTGTTAAACAAGGACAGATTTGCAGTCAGACGCAGAAGTCTAAATATCTACATCAAGTGGACAACTGCCACAAACTCCCTGTATCACTCTGCACAATTTGATTTCTCTGTGCTTCACTCAGCAGACTGACACCAACATTATTTACTTTCTTTAGAACTTAGTTAAAAGATAGAATTTTTGACTGTGTGCTACATTTAAAGCAAGAATTTCACAATCCAAACCCATGTTTTGGCAGTAAAAACACTGCTTAAAAAAAATTGGTATGTCCAGAAGTACAGACAGGCCTATAGACTGAGATTTAAAAAAAAAAAAAAAAGTATTAAAAATAATACAAATAGCATGGCAGTTCATATAACACAAAATTCCTATTTTTACCATTGCATATCATAATCTCTCTTCTCTCAACCAGTTGCTTCAGTTGGACCAGACCAGTTTAGTTATGCTGTATGCATGTGACAGGCTCAGAAGGGAAACTAAAAGAATCAACATTTCCAGCCTTTGTGGTGACAACTCCCACTCAAAATATGAAGTTAAATATGAAGAGAAATGAAAACCAAAGATCTCTTCTAATATTGTTGGGGAAAAGGCCCTTCCAGACTTTGATCAGCAGCTGAATATTTGGATATATTTTTGGATATAGTTTATTTGGATACACTTTTATGAAGGCTGAAGGAAAAAAACTTCATCCCACACATGGGTTATTTTTCTGTAATTAAAAGACAAGGAAAAAAAAAAAAGTTTTACCTTTCCAGTTTCTTTTTATCTATTATTTTTAATTGCTGTTGGATGAAAATGAAAAACTTAACAAGAGCATCATTTCTGCCAAAAAAACATGAGTTCTCACTAGCTTCTGAGAACCCAAATACTTTTCAAGATGTCTCTTGCTAATACATACACTGTTTTAAAATAAGATCTCTGATTCAGCTAATCCATTTCTTAGGCCAACTACATGGGATGCAGTCTGGCATTTTTCCTCATCTCTAATACCTTCTAAAAGGAGTAAGAATTTGTTGACTTGTGGTCATCATACTCAGTGATGGAGAAATAACATGCTGCCATTTCTTCCTACTCATAGTGCAAAAGTCAAGCACTACATTTCTATAAATCATTGTCTTGATTTGATATTGCTTATAATTTGTTGAGACTTCTCAAATAGCAATAACCATGATAATGCAGTTATGGCATGTGCCATAGCTTTGCAAACTAAATGTAAAAAAGACTGAACAAAGCTCATGGTAAAAGGCATTTGGAATCCATGAGCTCAAAGAATTGAGATCAGCATATCGGTTAAATCGTGGTGAAACAAAAACACATGCAAGTGTTCAGAGCTTGTGCTCTAATACAGTGCACACATACCCAGAGAAGAGGGCCAGTTCACTGAAGCATTACAAATCAAAATGCAATCACTTTCTTGTGCTTAAAGTGCTCTATGAGGAACTGAAAGGTTAATGAGCAAGGTGGCTTTAATTGCTTTTTTCTAAATACCTGGCCCATAAAATAAACATACCTGCCTTTAAAAGGTCCATATTCCAAAATTTCTATAGTAAACATTCTCTGTTGGAATTTTCTATTCATGGAATTGGACTATAAATAGGGATATAATATCTTTAATACATAGCAGACACCATACTCTTTTCAAATATCCTGACTTTGCTAGAGGCTATAATGACAACACTGAAATATCTTAGATACCACTGGGAGCAATTTGTCAGTGCCGTGCACAGGATCCAGTATTTTCCTGTTGTAATTAGTGGCAAGTGCATGCTCACCATTACCTGAAAGTTACTGTGGTAACTCCAGTTTCAACCAGATGTCCAGGGACTACTGGAGTGTGCATGTACATATGTTTGGATAATGCACCTTCTTAAATTGCCCTTCTTAGTCCTCTGCAATTTATTTCATGTCTCCAACAGTCTTGAACTGGCAGCGTCAGCAACACATTTTTGACACCACTGAAAGCAGAGAAGAATTATTTAAGCCATTTTCCCTTTCTCAGACTGAAAAGGAATAAAAATTGTCATATGTAGAAAGCCATAGGACAAAGATAAAATCTTAGAGGGCTTGACAGAGATACAAGGTGTGAAGATGAGAATTTTATGTTACTAGAATTAACACCATAGGAATCATTCCTCAGTCATTTAAACAATGATTTTTTTCACATAATATATTTCTTTCATAGGAATGGATGGTCTTACACATTTTTATGGTCTTCAAAAAATAAGTCCAGTGTTTCTCCTTGCTTTGGCGGGGATATTGTCCATTACACTTCACACCAAAACTCATGCTCTACCTAGCTAAATTACAGTCAGTGCCACAAATCAAATTACTTTCAAAAGGACGCAGTATTAAGTCTGATCCATAGAAACCTTTCTCACATTTACTGGATGGACTCCAATAGAGCTGAACAACAATCACATCAAAACGTTACAACTGCAGTTTTGTCATTATGAGCCACATGCTCCACACACTACACTCGTGTTCTACTCTGTGCTCACTGCTCACAGATCAGGCTCACAAGATGAGAAACAGCATGCCAAATTTCATGGTGAAAAAGTGCACACACCAGGCCTTTCTTTTTAGTTTCTCCTCTTTTTCCTACCAGGCGATATGCTTGGTCCAGCTAGCCAAAAACCTTTTGCTTGAAATAAAGAAAACACATTTTAGGAACACACAAAGTCTCTGCAAAGGATTGCAAGCAAGCAATGAAAACCACAAAAGGTGTTGATAAATTACTCCATTAACTTGATGAACTTATCATTACAGAAAACAGAATCTTTCTTTTAACTGTTTCAAGTTTTCATTTCCTGCTACTGGATCTTATTTGTGCTTTTTGGGTTAAATGATAGTTTGATGTACTGTTTGGGTTCCCTTAATAAATTTTTACTCATTTAAAAACAGGGAAAGTCCTTGATAAATTCAGCAGTACTAAGAAATTTTAGTTGTACATTCTAGGAACTATTTTCTCCATTATGGTCACCCTAGAGCTCCCTTAATGCTTATTACCTTTGAAGTTGAACAGGATTTTGTACATATTTATGAAGAATAAAAGGGAAACAGCTTTTACTGCATTAGGGAGAAAGCAACCTCTTTACAAAAAAGCAAAACACTGGAAAATTGGAGGTGAATTCAGTGCTCAAACTAATTTGAAAACAACCATAATGGCTCAGATTATTTCAGTGGTGTAATTAAAAAATGCCATCACCTCACTCAAAAGTGTGGAGAAGATCGAGACATTAATTAAATTATGACATTTGCTTGCATATCACTTCCCATGCCTGAAGATCCCTACATAGCTGAGAAGACCCTTAGTTTCCTATATATACTTTATATTTTTGCCCTAAATCCAAAGCTTGAACCAGGCAAATTGTAAACACCTAAGTCAGCGACTTTCACCTCAACATTAAGAATGATGAGTCTGTGAGAGACAACAGTACACAATTTTTTTGTCAATAATGACTTAAAGGCCTTTTCTCCAGGGTATGGCATCTTTTCCTAGCTGAAAGGGCAAGCTTAGGCTACTGCAACGTTAAGAAGCTGATGAATGACCTTGTTGTTACACTTCTTTTAGGGATTGATCATGTCCAATTAATTCCTAGAAGAAATCAATTGTTCTTACCAAGCTCATTTACATTAATAAGAAAATACTAATGACTCCACTGCCTATAAATATCGGAGAGTGAGGCTGCATTCACATTTCAGCCTTACTGGTCATTAAAGAGGATTTATTATCTCTTTCTATGAGAGCAAAACAAATACAATTTTTTTCCCAGTTATTCAGCATTAAAACCAAGTATTTATCTAGGTATTTAACTGACAATTGAATCATATAGCAAACAGTCTTGCATTGTTGGCTTATTTTTATGGGTGTAATATTTATTATGCATGATAGAAAGCACATGATAATTTTCTTCCATTGCTAACTTCATTTTGAGAGAAGAACTATGCACAGGAAGTCAAGATCACAATTAGGATTTCCTGTTCTGAGTCCAACACTCCCTAAGAGGAACAATGATACAAATGTGCAGGTAAAAGCAGTATATATTTCATTACTGAAAATTATCCTTAGGAAAACATTCAAACAATCCTTGTGGTGGGACTTAAAACTTATGACAATTGCCAAAAATCTAAATAGTGCATTATCAAATGCTGGGATTAGTGTGTTTGTGAGCTACATGCTATGAATAGCCCATGTCTGAGCAATCATCCTTCCCAGAGGAAGACATATAACAGGAAGGTGCAGTTCAAGACAAGATCCAGACTTTGATTGCTGCATTTTCTGCTCAGTGCACACTGCTATGATTTCTGGTAAAATGTACTAGTTAAGTGTTACAGTAAATTGATCACATAATACTATGGAATTCGTCATGTAATAGAAAAGGAATTTAAGAGCTGCATACCTAATATTATTAATAAAACGGGACTGTGGATAGAGACAGTTAGAGGATATGGTTTATATTATTACCTGATCCTAAAGAGCTGGTAAAATTAGAACTGCAAGAACAAAATAAACTTTCAGTAGGATTTTTCAACTGGAAACTTCTGATTGGCTAACACGACTGCAGGCGTTTGCTCCCTGCATCTCCTGCTTCTAGAAATGACCTTTGAGCTTGGAGTCTCCCCTTGGATCAGAAGTCCAGGCACATCTGTGCAGAGAGGCTCTGCTGCCACCCTCTGTGGTATCTGAGATGAATCAAAATACTAACTGTAAATAAAATGCCAGCCACTCTGAAGATTTAGGGTCACAGATATCTAGCTGTGAAAGAACTGACACGATGGAAAACTATTGGCATATAATTAAATATTTAAAATATTATCAGTAAGTCTAAGGTACTGGCATACAAGGAATTAAAGTGGTGTTGGCACGTGAATGACTTCAATACTGAAGCAGTAGCTACTCTTACCAGCTTAACATCTTTGTAGGCTACATTTGAAAAATGATCAAAGAGAATGTACCTTAACTATGTATTTATCTCTGGTCTGGTTCATTGCTACAGTCACTTTTTTATCCTGAGACTTTTTAAAAAGAAGTACATAAGGAGAAATAACGTATTTTTTTCCAGGTTGTCTAGCATCTCTTAATCTGAAAGTAAGGTGTAAAAGTAATCAATAAGGTGCATAACTGATTAATAAAGATGTGTTTGGTAAAAACATTTAACTCCTCATGAGACAGATACAATACTGAGAACAAACTGCCTGTGAGAATGCTTTATATTAATTATTACCTGATAAAAAGCTAGTTTTCCAGGTCTATTTTATAGTTTTCCAGATCTATTTTATACCAGGGCAGATATGATGCTGTTCCTTTGGTCTCATTTTTGTGAAACCAGCCCTTGTTTAAATAAAGCTTTCTATCCTGCACAACTACATTTCTAATTCACTGCTTCAATACTGTTGCCTCTTAAACCACTGATCAATGTGGTCATGTGGACACACAGAGGACGAGTGCTTTAGAAGAGCAGACAACATCAAATCAAAACTATTCTTTTTTTTTTTTTTTTTTCTCAAAATTACCAACCTGATGCTGTCTCCAGCAGTAGCAAAGCCATTCAGTTCTGGTGAAATCTACCCTTTCCACTTGTCTTTTGTTTGTTCTTCTGTAATTCTGACCAACAAATAAATAAGCTTCTCGAGTACAGGGTGCTACTGCTGTTTGCTGGATTCTGAATGGTGATGAAGTAGGACCTTTGCTGGCACTGTGCAATAGGTCATTCATCCAAACTGCTCACAAGGAATGGAATTTAGCCTTAAATCTTCCATGTTTCAGAAACAGCAGAATTAAAATTAGCCATACAACTCTAACTTCCTGGTTAAACAATATCTGAAAATGTTTCTTCCATGTGATTAAATATTAGTTTGCCTTCGTAACCTAATACTCTCTTACACATGAGAAGAAAAAAATAAATCATCCTTTGTACTCACTGAAAAGAACATTAGACCCTTATTCACCTATCTGGGGAGGGCTGGGGGAGAGAAACCTTGTGTGCAAAAAAAAAATCATGCTAATGCATTGTCACAATCGGGCTTGCATGTTCACCTGAATAGTACCAATTTGCCAATATTGTTTTCATAAATGAACAATTTATTGTATGTGATTTATCTTTTAGTATCTGCATACATGCTACAAAATACTAGAATATTTTATCTGCTTTCTTCTAGATTTTGCTTAGTACAAGGGAACAGACACTTCACAAGAAAAATAAGAAAACAGGCAATTTTGTATCCAGACATCTCATAGTATGTCACTTGTGCAGTTACAGTTCTGTTTGACAAGGGGTAAATTGGTTTTTAGTTCCTGAAAAATCAAAAAAATCACATCAATAGCAGGAAAATTATTTAATAAATCACAGAGATCTGCTTCTCTGTATTAAGGGAAAAAAAAAAAAAAAAAAAAAAAAAGGTGATTGTGGAAGAAGCCTTAGCCTGTCATTTACAGTATCTTGCTTCTCACAATATTCTCACAATAGTTGAAATTGTCGAGAGTTTGCACATATGAGCTCCAAATACAGAGAGGGAGACATTACAGACATCACACTTCTCCCTTTCCTGTTTACACTTTTATTAAAAATGGAGTTCCAGGAAAAATTCATCATTCACACAGCTACCTGGAGAACTCGACAAGCATGCTGAAATAACAGGGAATGTGGACCAGTGTATTTATTCAATGAATACCATATGGATTTTGGAATTTGGTAATCAGGGGTCTGGCATCTCTTTATAATGGATTTGGGACAGATTGGAACATTTTTGTGTAATTGCTGTAACCAGGTGCATTTGTCTCACTGAGATTAAACTACCTTTTACTATCCCTGTTTCTATAAGGAAGACAGAACTGGAAATCAGTAAACAAGGTTTACACTGGCCTGTCCACACCCCTGGTTATTTCTTTACTTTCTTAATTAAGTCACTGATGGGCCTATTACTTCCTAGCTATGCCACTAAAAGATTCTGTAGTTGCACTTAGTTAATAAAAGGTGCATTATGTAACACCCTTTACTTGAAAGGAAGACATACATCTTCATGACTGAATTTTGTAACACAAAGCTCATCAAAAAGCAAGATTTGAAATGCTGCAAGAAGAAACTCCCTACAAGGATCTGATTTATTCTAGAAATAGTTAAAGAGACTTAATTTATAGTGAACATTCTAAGTATAATTAGGAAACATATTTAACCTGACAAGCAAAACCAGGACTTAAGTCTCGTTGAAATTTGTCCCAGAGATTCAGGTACCTGGGAACAGTGGTTTTAATAGTTAAGGCTTGGTTTGATACTACATTTGAAAGGTTATTGCAAAATTTGATAATCACCCTTAATGTATATCTGGGGAGAAGCAAATAACTTTGACTAGTATCTCTGGGTATTTTATTCATCAGGAACCTCTGATAGCAGAAAGTATTCTAACAGACAAAAACTCTTATGCCTGTTAAAAGCGTTAAGAGCGACTCAAGTGCAGAGTTTCCACACCAAATGCCAAAACTACATAACACAGGGAAATGTGGCTAGACAACATAAATTCAAACTCCATGCTTTACACTTCTAAGCAGTTTTAAACACTGACAGATTTCAGACAGATTTTTAGACAGATTTCTTTCTTTTTTGATACCACAAAAATACTGACTCAGTCAGGAGGTCTGCTGACATTGGTGGCTTTAAAGCCTGACTGCAAGTTTCAGAAGGGGCAAGGATTTCATTTTAGACAGAGCAAGACAACTGCCATAGTTGTACTTTTAGAATATGTTCATCCACAGACCTCCATAACTTCATTGTCTCACTGATGTGACGTAGAAAGGAATACAAAGAAAAGAGTTGTATTTTTGATAGGTTAGTACCATGTCCTTCTAACTGTACAAAGGTTGCTACCCCTAAGTATCTCTTCTGTTTTAGAAGAGGTGAAGAATAAGAATTTATTTATGTCTGTAATTACTTCCATACAAGTTCAAATAAGCATCACTTCTTTTCCCAGATAAATATCCAATTCTTGTACTGCTTCCATTTCAAAACCACAACTTTCCCACTCTAGTTCTGCCATACCGAAATATCTGCCATAGCTCCATACACAATTTCTTGTCACAAGACAGACTAGTACTCTAATTAGCTTCAATACAGTTTATGCACTTAATAGCTTGTTTGCTTCAAGCTTACAAGCATAAGTGAAGAATCTTCTAACCCCTACTACAAGGCTTTTGCAACAAAAGAAAGAGATACTCAACTGATCTTGAAACTGTAAGAATATGGTCTACAGGAACCCTGGCAGGTCCTCCACACAAAAGATTAATGAGCAACTCTTTTGGCAGTTCCATATGTTTGCCTCTTCCTTGTCTATTCTCTTTTTAAAGAGCTCACTCTTGGTAATACTAGTTTACAGAGCTGAATATACACATTACTTCTGCATTACAGTACTCATTTTAATGAAAGTGGAAATGTAGAAACTACCTTGTTCGAATTTTCCTCACAGAAACAAATAAGACATAAAATAACAAAGGGGGGAAATATTATATATACTATACATTGCATATTTTATATATAGAATTATAATATTTGTGTGAATATATGGATAAAGTTTTATACATATAATACATATTATATATACATGGAACAAAAAAGTCTGCTGTTCACTCACTTTTCTGCTTCACAAAGCAATGAATGGTGTAACAAATTATGCAAATGGAAAGAAAACCACACAGAACATCCTATATTTTCCTGCCATTTTCTTAGGAATACTATCAACTAATAGAGCAATACTTTTATTTTAGAACTTTTCAAGAAGCATTCCAGTTGGCTTCCTCTTTCTTCACTGACCCTGGGGCTGTCATGTGCAAGAGCCTTAGAAGCATCTACGTGTCACCAGGGTACACAGCCCAGTGAAGACAACCACTACTAAAGGAACGTGAATTTGGTTTTTTGCATTCAAAACTCCACTCTCCCTTTGAACTCAGCCTCCAACATTTAGAAAAATGAATACCACGATCTGAACTGCCGTATTTTCTAAACAGAAAAACACTCCATATTTGAAGCAAAAAAGGGTTTTTTTTCATTTTATTAGAAAATTAATCAGCGAGTACTGAAAAGGAGGACATTTTCTGTGTTGACCAGAAATGACAGCACGATTACAAGAAAACACCAGGCCTCCCTGAAGGACTTGAGAACCAGATCCATCAGAATCGTTGTATCAGCAGTCACAATTACATTTGGTTTTCAACGAAGTGACGTGTAGTTGTCTCGCCTTTCACATTAAATAAAGCTAACCAGATTTGCTTGATGTTACAAGTTTTCACGTTGCTTTTGCGTTCCTGCTTCAGTTGCCTATTTCCATCAGTAAGTCAGTCCACACACTTAGGCCAGGCACTTCAAAGTCTCCATCCTGTGTCCTCAGGAGTTTCAGAGCAGCTTGGGTCTGCTCTTTAAGCAGTGCAGATTCCTGACAGAGGCAGCTGAAGCGCTCCTTTAGTTCTTCCCAGGACAATTCAGCTTTGTCAAGGCAACTTTTAACCCACCGTCCCTGCAAAGGGTCATAGATCAAACGGCTTCCCCAGCTGGTCAAGAGGTCCAAATAAGAGCTGCTCAACTGGGAATAGTGACCAGCTAGGAAGGCAAGATGGGAGCTTGGGAGGCAAAGGCAGAAGGCAGAAAATCGCTGCTGGTTTCCCAGCAGCCAGGACAGCAGGAGCTCGGCGGTGCGTCCGTCTCCCTCAGCGCTCTCCTGGCTCCCGGCCGGGCCGCTCCCGGGCCGCCCCCCGTGCCCCGCCCGCTCAGCGCCACGGCCCCGCTGGAGCTGAGCCAGCGCCGCCGCCACGGCCTCGAGGGCGCGGGGCTGGGGCAGCAGCTCCAGCGCTCGGCACAGCCACGGCAGCCGCGCCGCCGCCTCCCCGCCCTCCTCCCGCAGCCGCCGCAGCAGCAGCTGCGCCTCCGGCAGCGGCGGCCGGCGGGGCGGCTGCCACGGGCGGGGCAGCGCCAGCAGGCGGGCCGCGGCCTTGCGGCGGGCGAGCAGCTCCGCGCCCGGAGCCTGCAGCAGGCTGCCGAGCAGGCGGCGGCAGGCGGCGGGCGGCAAAGCGCGGTTCTCCAGCAGCGCCAGCGCCAGCAGCTGCGGGCAGCGGCCCAGCGCGTGGAAGCCGAGCAGGGGGCACTGCTGAGAGCGGCGCAGCCGCCGCCCGAGGGCCTCCCGGAGCTGCGGCCGGGCACGGAAGCGGTCGTGGAGGTGCTGGAAATAGCGCGCCCACTCCAGAGCCCTGTCCACGGTCAGGCAGTCCCAGTCGCGCACCAGCGCGGAGCGGGACACGGCCAGCAGCGCCGGCAGCTGCTCCGCCTGGCCCAGCACACGGTCCATGGCCCGGCCCTGGCTCTGCGGGTCGGAGCGGGCCCGCCGGCAGCGGCGCAGGGCCGGCGGCAGCCCCTCCATTGGCCCGGCGGCGCGTCAATCCGTGCGGCCTGCAAGGAGGCGCCACCCGCCCGCCGGCCCGGGCGGGAGAGTGAGCGAGTGGAAACGGTGAAAACCGACCGCCATTGGGGTTTGGTTTTGTTTTGTTTTGTTGTTTGGGGTTTTTTTTAAAAAAGCGGTTCTCCTCTAGGCCGTTCACCGTCTTCGTCGCCCTCCTTTGGACGCTCTGCAGTAGCATTATTTCTTTATTTTATGGTATCGCCCAAAACGGCAGGCGGGAGGGGAGGTGGGGCCCGAGCAGAGCAGAGCAGGACTCCTCCCTCGGCCGCCGGTCTGCCTGTGCCCGGAGGCAAAGAGCAGCATGTAGCGTAGTATTCCTAACCATCCCCTAAAAAATAAACCTCTTCAGGAGCAAAGCCCCCTGCCCCACCTTTGGGCTACTTCCCAATTCAGTGATAGCTCAGCAGGGAGCAGGGCTGCCCATCGCTACCCACGGCTCAGTGTTCTGCCAGGGGCTGGTCTCACCCTGCTGCCCCACCAGTCGATGGCTTTATAGCTCATTAGCGATTCTCCAGGGCACCTTCTCCGAGTACGTGCTCCAGGCTCTGGCTGCCTGCAGGGATAATGGCACACTCCTGCCCCGGCTGCCCGGGCACCAGCGCTGCTGGCATTCCCCACGCAGATGCCCCCTGGGAGCGCGGTGGGAGCACGGTAGCAGCTCCCCTCTGCAGCGACCAGAGGCGATTCCTCTGCTTCCAACTCTGCTACCTGAGCACGAATTCACACTGCAAGTTAGGCATGACACGACACAGCCTGTGTGTTGGAGTGACTGTTCTCAGGTGCTTGCCTATGTCCACTGCCTCAAGGGCTTCCACTCAGCTGGGTTCCAGGTTCTTTCCCTCCATCCTCATCTCCCTGACAGAGCTACACTGTGTTCCTCAGAGTGGGGAAGTGAGCAGGCTGGGCTTGCTTCTGGCAGTGTCCACTGACCCACCCTGTGCCCCTGCTCCTCAGGGTTGCAGCAGTGGCATCCGGCTGCTGGGAGCTTTGGGAGCTGCTGGATGTTCCTCTGGGAGTTTGCCAGCCCCGTGGCACAGCCCTAGCTGCTGGAGCTGGGAGCTTTGGGAGCTGCTGGATGTTCCTCTGGGAGTTTGCCAGCCCTGTGGCACAGCCCTGGCTGCTGGAGCTGGGAGCTTTGGGAGCTGCTGGATGTTCCTCTGGGAGTTTGCCAGCCCTGTGGCACAGCCCTGGCTGCTGGGGCTGGGAGCTTTGGGAGCTGCTGGATGTTCCTCTGGGAGTTTGCCAGCCCCGTGGCACAGCCCTAGCTGCTGGAGCAGGTCTGGAGGCAGCAGAGTGGCCGGGTGACTGCCTGGTGAGCCCTGGTGCCTTTGGCTGAGCTGGGCTGCAGCAATGCCCAGGAGAGGAGGGTGGGCACCCTTCTCATGCAGCCTGCCAGGACCTGTTCCAGTCATGGGGACAGCGCTGCCAACCTGCCCAAGCAACTCCTCTAGCTTTCTGAAAGGCACTAGCAACACCTGGCATAGTGAATGAGGTTTGACTGGAACTTACTGCAGGAACCAGCAATAGAAACCAAACTATGATGCTGTGAGCTACACTACTGTAGGGTAAACCATGTAATGATCTGTGAAAGAGCATTATGCATCCTCATGCAGAATGTATGTTCTCTTCTGTACATCCTAGTGCTGCAAATAGTTTCCTTCATGTTTGTTATTAAACAAAATGCATTTTTGGGTGATGGAGTGTGCAAGGACTCTTGGTAGTTTAGGTAGTAAGAAACACAACACTTGTAGCTCTGACTTCAAACTAACATGGGTGAAGGATGAGAAAGAGGTCAACAACTTGCTCCTACTGCTTTATTTTCCACTAAGTAAAACTGAAATGTGTGGACAGAGCCACTGAACCTATTAGAATTCTGTGTCTCACTAGGAACGTGCTGAGACCTGTCTCATGTTCACAGCTCCTTGCCCTAAAAGTAACATCAAAGCTGTTAGTGACAAGCTTCTCTAATTCACATCACACTTCGAAAATAAAGCTTAAAGTCATACAGAATTATCACTTCATTACACTGTCTGAAAAACCAACCTTTGTTATGTCTTATTTAAAAGCAAAGAAGAAAATAGAAGAGAGAACAGGGTGTATCTTAAATTATAGGCTAGAGCACAGATCTACAATTGCAACACTGGATTGTTCTGATGTTTGCTGTATGCTTCTTCTAAGTAGATGTGATAGTACAAACAGGGTTTGTACAAACAGTGCTTCTTGTGTTGTAGGTTTTGTTTCTGTTTGTTTTCCCCCAATAAATTCTATTTTGTAGGGTTTCTTTTTTATTATTTAATGTCTAAAATGAGCATTAAAATAAGAGTTTTGAGGTAATTCATCTGTGGTTGTGTTAAGCTACAGTAAATGTTCCCCGATTACAGCTTTTGATGGATAACATACATGGCAAAAAAAATTGATGAGGAAGTAAGAGAAGTGTCTGTTAGATACAAAAATTCGGGGTCATTTTCACAGCTCCCTGAAAACAAGCCCGCTTTTCAGTGAAGCACTGCAAAACAGTTTCACAAGCCTTGCATTTAATATGAATTACTGTGCTGTTTTATCTAAGCTGAGAAGTCAAGTAAAAGATTCATATGAAATTTTATGGAACTAGTGAGTTTCTTCACTCTGGTTACGGAGCCAGTAAAATTCACTCTGGCAGGAAATATCAGTTTTGAAGCAAAATTGGTCAAGGTAGCCAGAAGTCTGGATTTCATTGTTATATTTTCCTTCCTCTCAGAAGTCATGTTGGCTATAAAATGGTTATACTATTTCTCCTGAACAGAAATTTAGGACATTGTTTACTCATTCTAACTGGCATTATAAAACTCCAGGATGGGCTTTCCTTAGATAAGGGAGTGTTATTGTAAATTATAAAATATTAATACATTGAGAGAGAAGTGTATGATCGTGTATATTTCTGGCACTAATATTCACTTTCTGACTGTAAGGAGATTTGTTTAGCTGCCTCGAGTTGTGTGTTAGGCACAAGTTTGGCACACTTGTTATCTTGCATGTAGTGAAGACTAAACTTGTGAACCATTCTTGTAGTATTTCTTTCTATTTCTGCAACAAACTGTGGAAAACCGAGTAGTCAAGCCACTACCTGGCAGACTATATTACCCCTTCCAGATCTTCTGGTGAGGTACTCAGATTTATTTTTTTGAGTGTCAGTGTAATCTCTCAATATCTCAAAAAAGAGCAAGGCTGTGGCGGGCTTTTTGTATGAAAACAGATCAAATTGCATAATAAAGCTGTTGAACCTACTAATTTGTACATCAGCCTGAGCCTCAGATTGTCCAAAAGGCACTGCTGTCATCGGTGGGATTTGCCCTGAAACCCCCAAGTCCTGCTTGCAGTGTTTCATTGTGTTAGGAGCAATGCCCATTTGGGAGGAGTTGGGCTGGGATTTTAGTCACTGGTGTCAATGGCCAAGCATCATTTTTGCAATGCACTGCAGTGAAAATTGATTGAGACTCAGCATGTTGAAAGAATGCTGTATATAACACGTCACTGAGGTAACCTAAACCTCACTCTAATTCACCCAGGTCTGGCTATACCAAAACTGATTTTTTTTTTTTTTTTTTGTATAAAATGACAGATTTTGCGGCCTAGCTCTATTTTTAATTTTGATACTATGAGTCAGAATAATACTAACAAAACTGCTAAGCTATGGGTATCATAGACAAACAAAAGTGTAATTGGGTGGCAAATGGAGTCACCTTTTCCTATGTGAATAATTAATTAGAAGTGAAGTTAGTAGAAATATTCAGAGTTCCTTTGCACCACATGAGCCTTGTTAAATGATGGTGTGTGTACTCCAAAAAACAGTTGCAGTTGTTATGTGTGTATTAGCTACAACTAGTTTTGCCTGAGGTTGTTCGAGTTAATGCGTTTTTAACTTTTATTTGCTGTGGGATAAAAGCATGCATTAATGTTGCTCAGCTGATGAATGGTAAAGTTTTGAGCTGTGTGCTTTGGTCACTTTCCTTTGTTTGTGATGCCCTTTAGAGAGATTTAATTTGCTGCCTGTTGTGGTGGTGGCCTTGATAGGTCACAGCCTGTGCTGATTAGTTGGCCTACACGCCTTCTTTTCCTTTAAGCTAAGAAAACTCTTATATACTTACCTTAAGTACTTTTCTTATAGTATCAGGTGCACAAATTCATCCTTCTGAACCATTCTCCCAGCCTGAACCCAAGCCTCTTCTTTTGGTTACCAATTAAGAACTGTCTTAAAGAGCTATCTTTTTCAGAGATCATCTTACCAGAATCCTCTGACAATAATATTCCATAAAACTTGAGTCATAAAGGCTGGTGATCGCTAAAGGTTTGGAATTTTGATATGTAATACTTTAGTACACATGTGAACTGAAGCATACTCGATCTAAGCTTAGTCTAACATCACAAGTTTAGTACTGAATGACAAAGTGTCTGGAAGAGTATTGGAAGAAAAAAAACAGCGTTCAAGAACAACTAAAAAATCTTTCCTGCTTGTAGATTCTGCATATTTCTATGACACTTCAATTGCTGTCATGCACAAGAGGTCAGGAAGATCTCATAAACACATTTTCATGTTGTATTTGGTTATATTTTTCATTTACATAAAAAAGATACATAAAATTCTATGCAAGACAGCCATCTACAGAGCTATTTATATGTATGTCTGGGTTCTGATAACAGAAGTAATTTGGATTATTTATTTCCTTGCCTTAATATCCTGAAAACATCTCAAAATTGTCAGATACCACTCCTCTGCTGCTCTATGCAGTGTCTTTAAAAATAGTACCTCTGTGTATTCAGAGAGAGCTACACTAATAACACATATATTCACATGCTGGGTAGACATTTCTTTTTTTAAGCATTAAGACTTTTACATATCTGTTGTTTCCATTTTCATGTCTCCCAACCTTTTATGTGAATTTTTCCAGCACATTTCTCATTATTCTCTCAACTTTTACTCTACTGAATGGCTGCAGCTTCCAGACATATAACCTGAAAAGTCCTGGGAGAATTTACATAAAGACAATAAAACCAAGGAAATGGAAATCACAGAATGTATACATAATTTTTTTTCAGTTTTTGCTAGGAAGCTCATTGGTTAGTATTTACAAACTAATCTGATTTTCCATTTTAACATCCTTTTCTCTGCAAAGCAAATGTGGGAGAGTGGGATGGTAAGAATCATTCTTGAAGTGAAGAGGAGCTTATATGTGAATCTCATTAAAGTTAAAAAATTTTACTTTTCTCCATCCTAGTATATCAAGAAGAACATCCCATTAAAAAATCATATAAGTGTCTGAATCAAGCAAATGGTAATGTGAAGTTTTGAAGGGATTTTTCTTCCTGTCTAAGCAAATTGTAAGGGTTTTTTTGTTGGTTGGTTTATTTATCTAAACTTTATTCCAGTATAGGAATACTAGATTCTGTTATCTACACTCACAATGTCCTCTAAAATCAGATCATTAAAAGTCATACAGCCACTTCTAGGATCAATAGTCAGTAAAACAATTTTGGTTTCTATTCAGAGCTGTTTGAAAATAGCAAGCTGTGTACCTGTCTCAAAAACGCCTCTACCAGTTAAAGTTTTTTCCCTAACTCCAGAGTTTTTAACTGAATGATGTTTTTTAAGAAGCTTTTTTCCACTTTTTACTGAAAACAAAGGTACTTAATTAGTAAAAAGGCCCAAACCCCAAAATGTTTGGGTTTGTGTATCTCGTGTCAACTGCATATTATTTTGGTTGACTGGATTCCTAGCCCAGTGCACTCAAGGGTTTGTATAATAGCAAAGATTGGAGCTTTTATGTATATCCAAAAAGCATGACACTATAGGTAACTGTGTAGTGTGATATGCTAGTTCATAGCTGGTCCTGAAATGTTGCTATTTGCTCTCCCAATTAACAGTGGTGCCTTGTACTTGCAGAAAAGAATAACAATAAGCTAAAGTAAAAAGGCAGCAAAGATGAGATTCTAGCACAAAGGATATCTGCATAAAATTAAAAGCTAACGAAAGAAAATTCTTCTGCTGTTTGTGGATGGGGAGATGTTGGATGGGTGAAGAAGAATTCCTAGAATTAAAGGAAAAGTCCAAAAGAAAAGACTGATTTAGTAAAGGGGTTTTATTTGTTTGGTTTCTTTTGCGGGTGAGTCTTGGTGGTTTTTGTTTTTTGGGGTTTGTTTGGCAAAAAAAGAGTAGCAGTAGCCCAGTATTAAACCTGGAAATAATAAAATTCTTATTAATTCCATTAGTTCTAACAAAAAGCAAAACCACTATTCTTAGTAGAAACTACTGTTGAAAGTACCCTCATATATCTTGCTTTTTTTGTATTTTGAGATAAATATATTGGTAACTTCATCAAAGAATAATTACTCTCTCAGAAATGTAATTGAGTTTTATATTCTGTGTGGAGAAAATTACATGAACCAATGAAAAAAAGTTGTGTCTGGTTTTCCCTCTGTGAAATGCTGATGCTCATCAGCACTTGAAAGAGTGTGAAGTTCTGTTAATTGGCAACTTACAACCCTTGGGGGCTGGAATTGGTTCCCTTGCTTTTTGTAGAAAGAGATGGATCTCAATAGTTCTTAGAAAATGGACAATATGGATCAAGTCGTCCAGACAAAACTTGCCAGTGATTGACTGTTCTAAACCACCTAAGGGAGTTAGGCACCTTTCCACAATAGCCAGTCAATGGGAACCAGATGCCTCCGGGTCTGGAGAGCTCTTGAAAACTTCTTTGTTAAGAGAGATGCTTGTGTCCAAGTTAGGGATCCTCATTCACGCAGTGAAAGCATCCTGTGCATCTGGCAGCAGTCAGGATTTATATGGGAAACAGCAGTTTGTGATCGGGGTGTAACTCACCTAAATACTGCAGTGGGTAGATGCTAGGAACTATAGTACAGAAATGATTTACCCAAGGAAACAGTCCAGAGCATTTCCATGGCAGTAATCTCAGTAATTCTTTAATCTCAGAATGCAGTTTGGTTCTAATTTCTTTAGTGGCCTTTCCTGCCAAAACAGCGATTTCACTATGAATGGCAGATGGAGAAATAGAAAGTCCTTAATTTAAAGATCACACAGAATAAGTTTTACTAGTGGAATTATGACTCTGGTCTTATTTGTAAGCAGGGCTATTCTTACACAAGGTCAAAAAACTAGCTTTCTCTATCTTTCTCTCCTCATTGTTGGTTTGGGGCATTTGAAGTTGTTCTGCAATTTGATCTTACTAAAAGTTTCTCAATGCATTTCAGCAACGTATGTCATTAAAGTGGGGAGCTGGCTAACCAGTCCCATCATTGCTTGTAATTCAGCCAATGACAGGCAGCAGGAGAGCAGAACAGTTTCAGCCAGCCTCAATTAGGAAACCATGCCCAAGGCATCTGGCTATAGCAGAAAAAGAGATGCATCAGGCTCTCCCAAGAGGGAAACTAAATGTGTATATTGTTGAACAAAACTCGCTCCTTATTTTGACACTGATAAGGTTAACAGAATAAAGAATCATTCCCACTGAAGGAAAGCATAAACTGGAAAAGGATGATCTGTGCAGATGCTGAAGTAATGTCTTAAAAGTATAAACACTAGTCTTTTTTCAGCAATTACCTCTTCCTTTATCATGTTTTAGATTGTAACACTGTGAACTTGGAATTTTCTCCTGAAGGAAAAGTGTCCTTACATGAAGTATAAAATCACAGAGATGATTCTGCTATTGATCAATCTCTTCACAAGAAAAATGCTTGTAAAAGAGGTAATGCACTAAAAAAGTAATATTTGTAATTTGTTGAATCTTCAGTCTGTGACATAAAAATGTTTAATATAACCTCACAACCCTCATGAGATAAACTTGATAATCATGTTATAGATTGTAACTCTGAAGCATCTGGAAGATTAAATAACTTTCCCTTAAATACTTTGAGATCACACATAGATTTCTTGTTTTGGTACAACAGCGAGTGATTATCAGAGCCAGGATTATTCCCAAACTTCCTCATTTCCCATCTCTATTAGCATTTTACCAGTTAAATGGCTTGCAGGATAAGGAAGAAGGAAAGACAAGGAAGGGAAACAAGTGCAGGGTGCTTCTATAAATCAACTTAATAAATCAAGGCTGTCATTATACAATTTTTGGTGTCCATTGGCATCAGACTACTTTATAAGATTATGTTTTATGAATGTCTGGTTTACAGACAGGAATACTAAAATATAAAGTGATCTAGCAAAACTCATAGAACAGATACATTTGCAGAGCTGGGTAAAGGAATCGAATCTCCCAACCCCACCAGACAGGAAAAACTTATTAAATGAGCTGGCATTCACCCTGTTTCACTTGGCAAGGTGGCAGGGTGAAGAAGGAATGGTGTTCTTTCCATCAGGAATGCTTTGATGATGACACTGTAATAGAAGAATGAAAAGGAATGCTGGACTTGAAGCATTCCTTAAGGTATAAGATTGCCTGTTAGAATTGTGAGTTGGAAAAAAAAGTTCTGGAAAAAAATAGCAGTAGAGGTAGTATCTCAACAATAGCTTCTGAGGAACCTTAATTTGGAATGTTGATGGAGAAAGTACAGGGTTAAGGGATAAATGCTGAGCAGATGGGTCAGGAGCACCAGGAAAAAGATTGGGAGAACTGTGAAGGCAGCATGGGAAGAAACTCAGATTTGCAGAAACCTAAGTGTGAACCAAATTTTCACCTGTAAGGACCATTCTGTCTCTCTTCCTTTACACTGCTAGCCAGGCAATGAATTTTTAGTTTTCTTGTTACAAAGGCAGGTTTTTTACAAATTACACACTTTGTGACTGTGCATCATTTTGAATAGGGTAGAATTTTTTGCTTCACAGATGAAGAAATGTGCGAAAAATAGAACTGAACTTGTGAGATAGCCAAGGTATCTTCTGATTTATGGGCCTTTGATATGAAAACAGGATCCTAAATTGGATTGCAGATGTTGTTCCAGTGAGTAGGGTAGTGTAGTTTGATGAAATTGTTTTCATTAGGTAGACAGTAGGGAAGAAAGACACTTTTGTCTCACATAAAATACCTCTTTATACCACATATTTCCTATAGGATCGACATTAGCATTTTCATCTAGAGGTATCAGATCAGTACCTCTCCTACAAAAATACATTTTTCTGCACTCAGTAAAATATTACAATTATGTCTCTGAGAAGTATAGATTGAAGAGATCTGGGAAAATATCAGTGTGATTATGAGGAAGCTAGGAAGACTCTGAATTGAGTCCATATACTTCTCTGTAAGAAGAGATTGAAAACTATGTCTGCAGTTCTCTCAGATTTGGAATAACTGCTGATAATTTTGTTCTTATGAGTTAGGCTCAAAAATAAAAGCCTCATCTGATTTTATAAATGGGACTTTGACTGTATGGGATAAAATTTGGACCTGGTTAACTATAAACAAAACTCAACAAACTATTTTATACAAAGCCTGCTAACAAAGGGAATAAGTTAAAGGGAAGGAAAATTAAAGCAATTAATCTTAATGATTAAGGGGAAACCTATATCTGTGTCAAGAGAAGGAAGGCATCCAAAGAGAAAAGAAAAAAAAGAAAAGCAGGAATTTGACCAGCCATGGGGGAAGTGGGTGGGCAGGCATTATTACTCTGTTAGAATGTTTTCTGTTTAAAATAATTTTTGAGTTCTTGAAAAACTATTGTTCTTCGCTATTCTTGGTCTGGAAATTTGCAAGTTTCAAGAAACTGCAATGTGAGCATCAGAACTCTTTGTAAGTTGCCTCCCAAGCACAGCATTCATCTGTTAATTCCTATGAAAATTAGTTTATGTATTTTGTTCAGGCACTATAAAAGAAGATGCTGATAAAATTATTCCAAAACACTTACAAGGAGACAATGTGGCAGTGATAGCTGTTCAGATCCTCTTTTTCTCACTGCTCTTGTACTGTCAGCAGGTAAAATCTGGTGCTTCTGTGTGACCTCAGCACCCTGTTTTAATGATTTGTCCATTCCAAGTAGGGACCAACCACAAAATCTAGGTCTCTTGTAAAATATAAGGAAGAGGAAGAGAGATCATCACTTCATTTACATTTGGGCTAGTTCTGACCGATATCTCAGTTAGATTAAGTTGCTACATGTCTCAATCACTTTCAATTGCTCCATTGTCTTGTGAGGAAGACAGTGTAGTATGAGCTATGGTTAGAAAAGTTTCGAGTTCTGTATGTGAGAGTATCATTGATTCACTCCAAGAAGGAAGGAAGGTGTTATGTGGTCTGTCCAATATATGTAGGGATTTAAATAATTTTTATCAATGTAGTAACTGAGGTTTGAAGAAAGAATAATTGAAGAAAAGATTAATAGTAACTGACTGGTTCATTTATGCTTAAGGCACTGTTTCTTTAGGGACAGATTATTGTGCTTTGTCAGACAATATATTTGGCCTGGTATTATTATGTAGTTGTTCATATCAACTGCATGCTCTGTATCCACAGATAAACAGTTAATGACACTCAGCCAAATAATTCCATTCTATATACATCAGAACTGTGAGCTCCTATTCTATATTTATCCCAGTGATGCACATACTATAGACCTGGATCTTCTGAGCAGCCTGTGTATGCTGGTGCACAGCACATCAATCCAAGCATCTCTGTGATGATAGAAATCTGTGTTATTGAGTCAAATTTCATCCAGGTGCTTTCTGTGACACTAATGAAGATTACTCCAAAAGGTTAGAAGTAGGTATGTTTTAGTAAATATGATGCAGAGGAAACAGTTAACTTGTATTTGGACTTGCAGTGATGAAATTGTCTTCTCTTAGATTACAGCATTCAGTCTCACATTTAAGATTAAAACCAAAGTTTCATGAAATTTGTAATTCTTTTTAGTTATATATAATTATATGGTTAAAAGTACAGTTCTTGCAACTGTAAGTAAGTTTACAAGATGGAAGGACAAAACATACTACTTTTATGGAAAAGGAGTTGTTTTAAGTTTGTTTATAGAGCTTTAATGTGAGTATTCCACTGCAGGTTTGATATAAGTTCAGTTGGCTGTGAAGTCACTGCATGTGTTGAATGGAATTATAAGAGGATGGAATTAACTTACAGCTTATTTTCATGGCAATGAAAATAGTAAATGATGCATAACTGAAACAATTTTCAATTCTACCCATTTGATTTTTTCCACTATTCTTAAAATTGCCATACAAACGACACATTTAAACTGAGATTTATACCTTATACTCCAACTGTTTTAGAAAAAAAAAATAAAATAAGGTGGTACCTGACACCAGTTAGTGCAATATATTTCAGTGAGTTCCATAAGGTTATATTTATTGATCTCAGGCCTGCAAAGCTATTGACTACTCTCCCTTTATTAAAAGTCAAGGAAGACATGGAAATTTTTGGCAAAGTAAGTACTGTAATATTGGGGCAATACTGGATGATTTATGAAACACATTCTGCACTCATTGTGGCTGCTCATATTCTAACAAACTGACTTGAGTACCAGCTATTTTACTACCTCTGACTCTATTTTTTAATTTTAACTTCTGTGGCATATACTGAAAGAAAGAACAATGCAAATCTATTTCTGCATTCCAAACTTATTTAATTTTCAGTTAAAAAAATTATTATATGGTCCCTTTAATGGCAAAAGGCAGAAATCAGCAGGTATGATATTCTCAACTCAATGTACACTTTACACAGCATTTCTGCACTCAACTCAGTTGTTCTCTCCCTTCTCTTTTCTCTTAGTTGACCAAGGTATTCCTGTTTAATGTATGTGCTTTTGGAGTTGATAATGACTGGGCTGCCAGGCATTAATTTCAATGTATCTGTTATATTTGACTGACTTTTTTCTAGTCAGTTGTGACACTAATTACGTATGGAAGAAGGAGTGTTTGGGAAATCTGGAAAATTATCAGGAGATTGGGATCAACAGATATGACAAGAGAGCTGCCTGTATCTCTGCCTGCTGAGAACTTCATCCTCCACTCTACATTGCCTTTCTCTTGGTCTCTTTTCCTCCTCCCACTCAGTGGCTGCTGCTTCAGCTCCAGGGCATTGAGAACCCTTTAATCTAGATAATTTTTCTCTCCCATTTGTAAATGACCTGCAAGATGCCTTCATAAGAAAATCCTAATAATGTCACAGAATGATACAGCACTCACAGGTCATCAGAGGAAGTGATTATCAGACAGTTTTTAGAAAAGGGCTGAGGATTTACACAGATAAAATGGGCTATTGTGGTTTATCCTTGGTGACCTCATGTTGCAGAATTTCATCTCCAAATATGCATCAGGGTTTACAATGTGCAACCAAGTAAATCTTTCAGAATCTTTAATCCTGAATTTTTGTCTCAAATCATGGAAAGCTTATGACATCCTTAGATAGAATTTGTTGCATCTCAGCCATGTACACACATTATGAGAATTAATTTTAACAGTAGGAAAGGAATATTATCTAGATGTCAAGGTATAGAACCATTTTGTTGTGGTATTACTATTGTTCAGCTTTCCTCCATGCACATATGGCTTCCAAATATGCTTTATCTTCCTCAGTCACAATAAGTGCCCCCTCTCCCTCTCCTTTTCTATGTCCATTACTTATTCATGTACCCATTTATCTTCTTATTTGTTTGGAAGTAGTCTGTCAAAAGTATTATCAGAACATGTGGACACAGGAGGTTGACAATGTGAGGACCTCTGACTGATTACATGGAGGACTGATGAAAATAATAGCATTTCACTAGGAAAGTTTTGTGTATTCCCTCTGCAAAGGTAAGCACGGTTGTCATTGAAATAACCTTATGTAGAAAATGTTTCTGTCGAGGCTCCAAAGTTACTGTGTCGAATTTGAAAGCTGAATTCTAAGGCTAAAGGGTGGAAGAGGTGTGAATCTCAGTTGTTCATAGTTGCGATGTTGCTGCTGGACCTTCCTTAGCATTCACATAATGGACATTTCAGATGCATACTTGGCACTGTGTTTGATCTAACCATCAGTTTTTTGGTTTTTTTAACACTCGTGCTGGATGTTACATATTGCTTGTCTACTATCAATCCTCAATAGAAAAAGACACACAGATAAAGTATCTATGAATACTCTCGTGTTATTAGATTATCCTTTGGTGCAAACTGACCACATAAAGGAGCACACAACCAACTTCAGCCTCAGAATCTGCTTTTCTAGTCCTTCCCACTGGTACCTATGCAAATGCTCACATAAGATTCCCTGCATGGAAAAGCCTCAGCTTAACTCCCTGTGCAGAATTGCTCCTTAATAGGAATCTTGTAACTTCAGGAGAATGTGAACCATGAGGAGCTTCTAGTCAAGATGTAACTGTTGCTTAAGGAAACGTTTTTCAACTTCTCTTGAAGTTGGCAGGAATTTTAAGTACAAGGGACATTTTAACAAAATGTGCCTTCTCATCTCAAGCTGGGTTTTATATTGAGTTGACATAAATTGGATTTAAACTGCTGCTCCTTATTAAGTAACAAATAAAATCTTTCTCAAGGTCAGGTAAAAAATTGTAAGATAATCAAGTGCATGCAGGAATCAACTCATCAGCTCACCATCGGTTCCAACCAGTGCATGTTTATATTTTTAGGATATATTTTATGTCTTTTTCCCTTTTTTTTTTTTTTTTTTTTTTTTTTTTTTTTTTTTTCTTTTTTTTTTTTTTTTTTTCTTTTTCTGACCAAAAAATTGGATGAGCCAATGTAAGCAGTCACACCCAGGGGCATTAAAATTTTGCTAACTGGATCAAAACAAGGAGGTAATTTAATTCTGTGCTGTTACTCACATAGTACATGGCTAGATCTCATCATAGTTAATCTACTATATCAGCATGCTGATGAATTGCTCTCATTTAAGTAGCACTCATCACAGCAGTTAATAGTCCATCAGAAAAGCATAATAATAGTATAGGACTACAATAAATAACAAGAGTGCATTTGGTTGGCCAGGAATGAATATCTGCTACTCAGAGAATAGGAATTTGCTTATAGAGCAATTTTTGAGAAATAGCCCAGCATTAATTACACAAATCAAGTTTCCCAGCAGATCAGTGTACAAAGAAATTAATGTAAATGAAAAATAAGGGTCAGTTTGATGAGTGTTTCAGCAATCAAGCTAAGCCAATTCTTTCAGTATAATTACACATGATTTTTGGCTAGAACAATTTAATTAGGTGACTCCACAGTGAAAGAAAAATAAGTGCACTGTGCAATTCTGCAACACTCTTATTGAAAGTGATAGCATGATACCATTAGGAAACTCAACAAGACAATCTACATTCATGCATTAAGAGAAGCAGAACTCTGAACATCTGTTTCCCGCTATTGAATTCACAAAAGGGGCTTTGCTGTGCAGGGGATAAGTGAACAAACAACAGTTGGAGAAGGTTATCTCTGACATTTAACAAAATGTTGAAGTACCACAAAAATACGTCAGGTGAGAATGAAATGTCTGAAGTAACTGTGTGCTAAAAGTTAGCTTGGCAAATGAAGAACAGATAACAAGAACAACAGCCTCTACCCATCACTTTTTAAAATGTGTAATATGAATGATCAGTTTATGAACAGTTTACTTTTTTATTCAAGATGTACAAGGTGGCATGAAATGGTTTTGGGGAAATATGCAATAAAGAAAGTATCACAAAATATTTCTTTAGCCAGAAAAAAAAGGTGACAATTAAAAGATGTGTCTGTAAGCGTTAAAAAATTCCAGAGATAATAGTCAAACTAAAGAAATAACAGTTTTATCTTGGATGTGACATTTTCTTTTCTTCTTTTCTTTCCATTTCCACAACCACAAGTCTTGGAAAGGGAGCAATAATGAAAGAGAAATGGAACCAAGAATCAGCTCCCTGCCAAGGGCTGTAATACAATATCTCAGCATTTCAAGGGTAAATCAGTGTGAACTGCGTTTGCCGTCCCTTTGAAAAAACTAAGTATTAAACTTCCGTTCGGTCAATGCGGACTGCTGAAGGATAGGAAATCGGTGTCAGAGAGGAAAAAAAAAAAGAAAAAAGGGCAGGAAGGGAGGGGCGGAGGGGTGTAAGTGTAAAACCAAACCAAAGCATAACAAAAACCCCCAAACCAACCCAAACAAAAACTCACCAAAAAAAAAAGCAAACAAAAACCCCAAAACAAACAAAGAAAAAATCCAAACCAACAAACAAAAAAATGTGTCTCCCCCGTGCACCGGGCCGAGCGGACAGGAGCCTGAGGAGGGGCAGCGGGGCCGCTCCCAGCCCGCCCGGCTGCGCTCGGCGGCGGCTGCCGGAGCCCCGGGGGCAGCGAGGGCGGCCCGGGGGCTCTGCCTGCCTGCCCGGGCCGAGGGGAGAGCCCTGCCTGCCTGCTTCCCGCTCCCTGCCTGCTTGATCCCCGCTCCTTGCCTGCCTGCTCCCCGCTCCCTGCCTGCCTGCTCCCCCCTCTCTGCCTGCTTGATCCCCGCTCCCTGCCAAGGTGGGAGCCCTGCCTGCCTGCTCCCCCCTCCCTGCCTGCCTGCTCCCCGCTCCCTGCCTGCTTGATCCCCGCTCCCTGCCTGCCTGATCCCCCCTCTCTGCCTGCTTGATCCCCGCTCCCTGCCAAGGTGGGAGCCCTGCCTGCCTGCTCCCCCCTCCCTGCCTGCCTGCTTCCCGCTCCCTGCCTGCTTGATCCCCGCTCCCTGCCTGCCTGCTCCCCGCTCCCTGCCTGCCTGCTTCCCGCTCCCTGCCTGCTTGATCCCCGCTCCCTGCCTGCCTGCTTCCCGCTCCCTGCCTGCTTGATCCCCGCTCCCTGCCTGCCTGCTCCCCGCTCCCTGCCTGCTTGATCCCCGCTCCCTGCCTGCCTGCCTGCTCCCCGCTCCCTGCCTGCCTGCTCCCCGCTTCCTGCCAAGGTGGGAGCCCTGCCTGCTCCCCCCTCCCTGCCTGCCTGCCTGCTCCCCCCTCCCTGCCTGCCTGCTCCCCCTCCCTGCCTGCCTGCTCCCCGCTCCCTGCCAAGGTGGGAGCCCTGCCTGCCTGCTCCCCGCTCCCTGCCAAGGTGGGAGCCCTCCCTGCCTGCCTGCTCCCCGCTCCCTGCCAAGGTGGGAGCCCTCCCTGCCTGCCTGCTCCCCGCTCCCTGCCAAGGTGGGAGCCCTCCCTGCCTGCCTGCTCCCCGCTCCCCGCCAAGGTGGGAGCCCTTCCTACTACCTACCTGCCCGCCCCACCGAGGTGGGAGCTCTGCCTGCCTGCTCCCCTCTCCCGGCCGAGGTGGGAGCCCTGCCTGCCTGATCCCCTTCCCCAGCCAAGGTGGGAGTCTTGCCTGCTCCCCCTTCCCAGCCGAGGCGGGAGCTCTGCCTGCCTGCTCCCCTCTCCCGGCCGAGGCGGGAGCCCTGCCTGATCCCCCTTCCCAGCCGAGGCGGGAGCCTGCCTATCCCCTTTCCAGCCGAGTGGAGCCTGCCTGATCCCCTTCCCAGCCGAGGCGGGAGCCCTGCCTGCTCCCCTTTCCCAGCCGAGGCGGGAGCCCTGCCTGATCCCCCTCCCCAGCCAAGGTGGGAGTCTTGCCTGCTCCCCCTTCCCAGCCGAGGTGGGAGCCCTGCCTGCTCCCCCTTCCCAGCCGAGGTGGGAGCCCTGCCTGATCCCCCTCCCCAGCCGAGGGGGAGCCCTGCCTGATCCCCTTTCCCAGCCGAGGCGGGAGCCCTGCCTGCTCCCCTTTCCCAGCCGAGGCGGGAGCCCTGCCTGCTCCCCTTTCCCAGCCGAGGCGGGAGCCCTGCCTGATCCCCTCTCCAGCCGAGGCGGAGCCCTGCCTGATCCCCTCCCCAGCCGAGGCGGGAGCCCTGCCTGATCCCCCTCCCCAGCCGAGGCGGGAGCCCTGCCTGATCCCCCTCCCCAGCCGAGGCGGGAGCCCTGCCTGATCCCCCTTCCCAGCCGAGGCGGGAGCCCTGCCTGATCCCCCTCCCAGCCGAGGCGGGAGCCCTGCCTGATCCCCCTCTCCCAGCCGAGGTGGGAGCCCTGCCTGATCCCCCTTCCCAGCCGAGGCGGGAGCCCTGCCTGCCCCAGCCGCGGGGTTCGCCGCCGGCCGTACGGCGGAGCTCGCCACGCGGGCTCCCTTAAATTGAGGGCGTTTCGTGTGTCTCGCCGGCTGCTCTCGAGTTTAAAGAGAAAGGGGCCGGAGCGAAGCGGGAAGGTGATCTTTGCCCGGCGGCTCTTCGGTGGGGAGTAGGTGCTTTTGTTTGCTTGCTCCCGCTGTCCCGGGCGGGCTCCGTCGGGGGAGCAGCAGGGCTCTGCTCGGCGGGCACCGCGCCGCTCGCCGGGGTGGCTGCGGCTGCAGCCGCCCTCTCCTTGTGGGGTCTGGGGGCTCTCGGTGTGGGGTTTTTCCCTCCCTCTCTCCGGCCGCGGGACTCTGCAGGCATGGCGGAGGCGGAATGGGAGCGGGTGTGAGCAGGGCTGCACGCGTGGCTCTCCGGGGCGAGCCGCGGGCTGCTGGCCGGCTGCCCCGGGCATCCCGCGGAGGGCCGGGGGCCGCGGCGGGTTGGCTTGGTCCTGCCCCCGAGGGGCAGACCTGGGAGCAGCGCTTCCAGCGCTCATGGCAAAGCCATTAGCTCAGCCTGACTGCGGAGGGGCCCCGAGGAGGACAAACGCATCGGACTCCGCGGCGGGTGAGAGCGGGGCGGGCAAGACGGGACGGGGGGGTGGCTCTTACTCGCTGTGCGCTCACCCCTGGCCCCATCCCCCTGGCTTATCTTGGTGGCTCCTCTAGGCAGCCCTGGGGTGCGGGTGGTGCGAGAGGAGGAGGGCGGTGTGCCGGGGCAATGCGGGTGTCCGCAGGAGAGGCTGCGGCAGCCGAGCTGTGCCGCAGCGCCCGGCTCGCCGCTCCGCCGGGGCCGCGGGGCCAGAGCCCTCCTGTGCCGCAAGCCGCCCTGTCGGGGCTCTCCATTTCCTCTTCGGGCTCTGAATGTAAGTCTCCGAGGACAGAGTTTCGCTTTTAGGAAGGCTCTGTTTCTCCGCTAGCGCTCTCTGTGTAAGGCAGGAAGGTTGCTGTCCCCGTCTGGGGTTGCTCTGCGCATCCTGGTGCGGTGGTGTCACCTGCGCCTGCTGTCTACCTAGAGGGGTACAGCTCCTGGGACGCCCCGACCCCTGCACTGCAGGCTCCCCAGAGCAGCTTCCACCTACTTCTGACATTGCAATGAAAAATGAACGAAGTGTATTATTGGTTTTCCATGTATATTAAATTATGTATTTTTTGTTTGATTGCAAAGTAGATGCTCTGCCAAGTGTAACAGTTTTATGAGGGTTTTGTGACGTGGATTGTGATTTAATAGGAAGTTTCTAAGTAGGACATTCCTTAATTCATAATGTATGGTGCCATAGGCCGTCTGATCATCAGTATACTGCCCTTCTTGGCACCATGGTCAGACCTATATGGAGGCGGTGAAGTGCTGAAGAGTCAATACTATCCTCAAGTTCTAGCTGTCACTTACTTTATCCTACTGACTTATTTGGTCACTTTATTTATTTTACCTACAGTCTTATTTAAATTGGCACACTTACTATCCATAGTACCTCTTCAACTCTACTTTGCACCTCTCAGTTAAACTTAACACTAATTTCAGGACAGGATTTAGAAACGGAACATCATAATTAAAAGCAAACCTGATGATTGGAAGTCAGCTTGTAGTACTGTCTGCATAGTGTCCTTGCAGCAAGAGACACTTCTACTCCTTGTGAGATGTGATATGTCAGCTTAAATATGTATTTCTTTTTCTAACTGGTAAAGGTTGAAGCTCATTTTGTACTAATTTTTAATGGCTATTTTGCTTAGACAAGCAGAAAAACATATAGTAAGAGCCAGGCAAAGAGGAATCAACTTCAAAGGTTTTGGACAGTGTTAGGAATCAGACTTAGTTTCCAGAAGTTATAATTCTATGAGCAAGTAGATATTGAATATTCCTAAAGTTTTATTTTTGCCTGTGTGAAAAAGACTTTCTGCTTTCCTTTTGGTAAGGGAGACATTATCAAGGCAGTAAAATTGTTTCTACTACGCATAGTCCTGAAAATGTCTAGGTTTCCAATGATTAGAACAGATTTTGAAGTGCTGTTAACTTTGTTTAGGTCTGGCTTCAGACCAAGGGCCTTACAGGTTTAAAGAATTGGTAGACTGCTGTGCCAGGTTCTCCATCCTCCCCCTCAAAGTACTGCACACGTTTGTAATGTATATTCACAATGTAAAGGACAAAGGCTTCTTGTGATTAAAACTTACTCTATCAGTGTAGATCACATTTTGATGTAAGCCATGAAAAATTCTAATTGATTAATGAGTTTCAGATGGTGGTTCCCCTTCAGTGCCCCTCCCCCTGCTCCTTATATACAGTATGCTCCAAGTTACTCTGGGAAAACTCCAGAAACCTTGGGCTAAATTGGTTGTGGTATAGTTTATAAGGATAATAAAATATCTAGAAAAATTAAATGTCCTTATAAAGATTGCTTGCTGCATTTTTCAGCTTATGTTTATCTGCTTGTTTATAGTAGTGGGTGAATTTAAGATTATATACCAGGTATGTGTATGATAATGCAGCAAAGAATGACCTGTTGTTTCTTAGAGAAGGGAAAGCTCTGCAAATAGCTCTTGAAGAGGAGATATGCAAGGTAGTAGCAGAACGACCTTAAAAATTATTTCGTTTGTTTTTATGTATGAAAAAGGGCAAAATGAGAGTGATTACTCTTCTGTAGTATACTGGAATTTGAAGGTGGTAAAGATTATCTAAGTAACATCTAACAGTGAGTGGCAAGTGTCTGTTTTTTTCTTACTGCTTCTTTTGGTACATTTTTAGGAATTCAAGAAAGGGAGCTTTCAGAGTTTCATTAGGGAAAGTCATTCTACTGTCTAGCAGATCTCACCATAGGGAACAGTTTCCTGACTTTAAAAAATCAAAAGTTTTTGGTTATTTTTGTGTCTCTCAAAGGAAGTCATTCATGTATCTTTTTTCCCCTCTTTCTGCATATATGTGTGTGTATACACACATGAATATATAATATATATATATATATATATATATATATATATATATATATATATGGGTGAAGGGGTGGAAAAACAAGAGCAGCCTTTAGTCTGTGAACTGATGTTATTCTCTCCAAATCTGAAAAATATGTCAAAACTGAGACAGGAAAACTAAAGTAAATTTTAAAATGTGAATGTATTTATCCTTGGTTGTGCTATGTCTGTAAAACTGGCACTTGATGATGTGAAGGTGGTGATTGCAGTATGGGTCCCAAATTATGGGCAGCTTCATTTCTACTTGCACAATTATGCATTTTGTTCTGCAGCTTAATCTGTTTATGAACATTGAATCTTACACCTTCTTTGCACTCAACTTGCTGATACAGTTAGTGAATGCTTCACACAGTCCACTTAAACTCTAGTAAAGTTTTAAAAGTTCTGTTCTTTTCCATCTGCTTGAGATGATTAGAACTAGCAGGGAGATCCAGCAGAGACCCTTGCCAGATACACTCATGAGCTCTATTCTGGCTTTTGATCCTCTGTCTCCTTTCCTTCCAGGCTGGCTGCTTTCCAATAGCATTACCTTCTCTCTAAGACAGCAGGAGATTGTCTGCATTTATAGCTGATACCCCTCTGTCAAAGCCAATGTACAGTCTAGTGCTCAAGTTCCAGTTCCTTCAGAGAAAAACTTGCTGCTCTTGTCGAAGTTTGTCTGTTTCCTCTATCACTGACAGAAAAGCAGTTGCACAGTTGTGTGTATGATGTTTAGTTTCTTCTACAACTGGTGGCTGATGTGCTTCCTCAGTCACACTGGAACAGGTCTCATTGCACAAGTTTAAAGCCTGCATGTTTAATCCTGTGAAGATTTATGAAAAAGAGTCTTTGAACCCAGGGTCCGAGGCAGAGTCATGCCATCTTCTGTGCCAGTTGTCCCAGCTCTGTAGAGCCTCTAGGCCACAGAAGAGGTGGGTATGTGCAGCTCTTCAGTCCTGGAGAACTCTGGTTTGGCTGCCAGCTGCACAGAGCCAGTGGATGCCCCTGCCTGCCAGGCAGTAGTCCTGGGTGCCAAACCTGATGTGCGTGCAGTGTCCCTGTCAAAGTTGTTGTGGTGCAAAGGGCACATCATGGAGGACCTTGGCAGCACAGCTGGTTTGCTTAATCACTGTAGGGACTTGTGCATTTGCTTTATGATTCTTTTTCCCTCCATAGATGCTTTTAACTTATTTTTATTCTTTTCTAACTGAATACAAAGAAAAATGCTTGTTTCACTGGATGCTTAACATCTATGCTAATTCTTAAGTCATAAAGAGCAAAGGACTTAGCAAGACATCTTCTTTCCTGACCTGGAAGGACTGTATGTAGGAGCAAGCTGAAAGAAATGGCTCAAGCCCCTTTTTATTTGAGAATTAATGCATGTGTTGTAGTTGGGAACCAGGTTGAAGTGACAATGAAACTCATGTTGTACAGAGAGCATTACATAGCTACTCAGTATAAGCTGTTAAGTATATATGTTGTAACTGGATGGGTAATTTGGAGTAAAATCTTACTGGTTTATGTGATTAGCTAGTAGAGTGGAGCACATGTATTTTCTTTGTATGTATACCTATGCATATATGTAAACTTTTATGTATACATTTTTCCTATACAGAATATTTTTTTCCTCCCTTTTTATACTTGGTTGATGAAAATTATCACAATTTTACAGGTAAGGAGGGTGGTTGGAGTAGGAAAGGGAATTGAATCTGGGGTTCTGCATCTGTAAGTGCTTCATTATGCATCTAGCTTCACTTAGATTAAACAGTCTTTGCCTCCTATGTGTTTTGAGTACAGTGTATCATTCTTGATTCCTTTTTTCCTACCTGTTAACCCCAACAAAAGCCAGTAGAAACACAGAAGATCACTTGTTTGATTCTCACTGCTTTCACCTGATGATCACTGATAACCATCATCAGATAGCGTAAGGTTACACTGCTGGCAAAATACAAGCAGTGAACTGCAATACACAGATAACTAAATGCACTACTGTAAAGCAAAATAAGAACTTCACTGTTCAGTAGGAGCAAGCAGAGAGAAATAGGACCTTTTAGTGTGTTGAATCTGATACGCATTTCTGGGTGTACTGTAAACCATCCCACACTGAATTCTTCATCTAGACAATAAGGCTAAGAATTTGAGATGTCATCCTCTTATTGAGAGGGGTCGAAAAAAGGACTGTGCCACATAAACATGAACTGTCCCAAAACAGGATGAAAAGTAGTCAAAGACTGTTCCTTGTCTACATTCTGAATAGTAGGGGAAAGCAGTTGCTTTAAAGCATTTAGAGGTAAGTTTTGAAAATGCTTCTGCATATCACGTCAGCCTCAACCGTTTATAGAGAAGTGTAACATTCTATAAAATATTTGACATGTTTGTGTTGGCTAGTTTTAAACAGCTCTATATATGATGATTTGATGTTGCTGCTAGAAAGTAGTGAGATTAGGAAACCAAATAGTTTTTGGCTACTTCGTTCATGCTTTATCTGCCAAAAGGAAAGGATGGAATTGTTGTTGGAGCCAGAAGCTTGCCTCAGCTATGGTGATATATCCTTGAAAGCTGCTCTCTACCTCTGGTGCAAGTTAGTCCATTCCTCTGACCAAATTCCTCACTGATAAATTGTCAAAACCTTTTCTTCAGTTCACTAAAAATACATATATTAAGACATTTTAAGGCAGAGATTTGAAGGTGTCTGAGTGAAGAAGCAAGGGCCTGGCCTTCACCACAGGAAGAATCTTCAAACAGATCTTGAAGGACCTCAGGCTCAGTTGCTGTCACCTTCACATAACTATCTCCTTTGGCTTCTTCATGGATCATGGGATGAAGTTCTAATATGTATGTGCTAGTACAATTGACCAAGTAGGTGAACTTTTTACTGAAACTTGGGTACTGCAGTACTGAAGTATTGTGAAGGCTTAAGATGAATTTAACAAGTTCAGTAGTGATCAGTGTTTGCATGAAGAATAATTCAGAGCTGCTAAGTGTCTGATGCTTGCAGTTTGGTAACTGATCTCCAGTGTCACTTGTAGAGTTCGTGACTGGAGATACTCTGCTCCTTGAAAGCTGAGTTTTCATTTTTTAAGATTTAATTTTAGAAGTCCAGGGTAGGAATTTTGTGTATTTTACTGACGTGTAGGGCAGTTTTCCAGAAAAGTAGTGGGGAAGTAAAACATTTGGGGTTTTTTGGAAATGAAATCAAAGAAAACTTACACAGAGGTAAGGTTGGCTTGTGTGTGATTTATCTGTAATTCTTCAGGCTCTTCGTCAGTATTAGCTGTCTCATTCCCCAGTCCTCACTTTGCATGCCCACTTCACAAATTGGTGGATACATTATTTAAATTAAGGGTTACTATTTCAAGCAGACCTAGTCCAAGTGTAGAGATGCATGAATCATTTTCACCTTCTGGAGACTTTGTCACCTGTCTGGCTGGCTTTTGTTATCTTTCCAGTTTCTCATTCTGAGAATGTGTCTTTTGAAAACTACTTTAAACTCAGCATACCCTTCTTGTTTCTCTTTTTATTTCTTACTACCACAGTTACTAAGTAACTGAAGCACCCTTGTATCCTCCAAAATCTTTCTTCTCCCACTTTTCTTCCCTGAATGAGTCTCAAAAGTTTCTTGGGACTTTACAAAGCCTGATTGCCGAGTTAGGTCAGTATTTAATATATTTAAAGACAATGCTGTATTTTGGAGATAAACTGAAATAACACCCCTACTCCCCCAATTCTTTACTCTGCATTTCCACAGAAGCAGGCCTGAAGTGTAAATAGGCTGCAGTGCTTCTTCCACAGGCTGGTGTGGAAACCCAGACTGCTTCCATGTAGCTGTTGAAGAAGCCTTCCTTCTGTTTCTGTCTTGTCTTACAGAAATGTAGCTTCGAGACCACAGAATTACTTCAGCCCCACCAGTGTCAGCAGCCTGTATTGTATCTGGCTGACTGTCAGGCATATTATAATGCTGGTGATTAATGAGCCCAGGCTCCCACAGGGCACTTCATGTACATGGTCTTGGAAGTGATGGAGCAGGGTGAAAGAGAAGGGTATTGCCTGTTGTTTTCTTCTTGACACAACCCAGCTCAGAGTGGGTGCCAATTTTTACCCTTCCAGCAGGGCAGACCCTGTGGAGGGTTTCATGATTAGTATTGCTCTGTGCATCCATATATATCAATATGTTTTATATATAAATATAAATTAACAATAAGTTTATGTTGAAAGGGAACTCCAAAATCATGCAGGCTAACCCCCTCCACAAAGCATGCATGAACTGTGAAGTTATTCCCAGTGAAGAGGTGCAGGGTCTAACTGGTTCCTGTAGTGAAGCAGTTCTGCTTTTTCTGTTGTATTTTTCCAATTTGCATATAAAGACAAACAAATTGCAGAATTTTCCTAAATATTTAGATACATTCACTCAGGAACAAGAAGTCTTTCCCTCTCTCTCTTTTTTTTTTGCATTTTACCACTATCATTGCAGAGGTAATTCAAGAGAACAAACTAATTTCAGTTCTGGCTCTCACTGTCTCAGTGGAGATTACAGACTCCAGAAAGTGGTCAAAATTATTTGAAGGCTTTTTCTGGAAAGCAGTATATGATGGATACTTGATCTTTCCATACAATCTTTGAAGGCAACTGTGTCAGTTATCTGTCTTGCCTCTGTTTCTGTCTAAAATGAAGCAGTGGTTTGAAAGACTAATATGTGTGGTTCTGAGTGACTTAGAGAAACTTTTAATATACTGTCATTGAAATTCCTTAGCTGTTGGTAGCTTCTAGTCTGAATCAATCTGTTTTGAGAGTGACATTCCAGATTGATTTTTGCAGAGCTACCAGTCCAGGTCTTCTCCGTCCCCTCCCTTGCAGCCTGCCCTAAATGAACAGGTTTGATTTGAATTTAATTAACCAGGAAGCCATAAATCCAAGCTGACATTTTTACAAAGTCATTTTCACAGCAGAGCTGTGCCTAAGTTATGTACTTTAGTCTGCTTTAAACTCCTCTGCTTTCAAAGAGACATTGATGCATAAGGATTTCTTTTGTTAGAAAAATGTAAAATCTACTCATAATTCAGAAATGTGTTTATACAAGAGAATAAATCTTTTTTATGTATATTTTTGCTTCTCCCCAGCTGAAAAAAATTGTCTAATTTCAGCAAGAAGTATATTTGTAGTGAAAGCTGTGCCTATCTCAAAGACAAGCTAAACTTTAGGACTTGGGGTGAGGTACTGTCAACAAGAGCTTATGCAGATCTTTTTGCAAACATGGAGTTTAGTTACACAGAGTAGGGTAAAAAATGCTGGAGTATTTTTGTACAATTATTAAAATATCACAAGCACCATTACATGCATTTCAAAAGTCGGTTACAGCACAATTTTATGGAAAGGCATTTTTTTTTTTTTTTTTTTTTACATTTAGTAAATTATTTTCCTTTTTTGACGAAGGAATTGTTTTCAGTATTTTTGTTATTCAGGACACAATGGGTAGTATAGGAAATTGTTTATTTTTTTCTGCTGTTGTTTTTAAAGTCACAAATGAAAGGTATGCAAAGGACAGAAAGAAATTGTTTGCAGATTATCACAAAAAAACCCCAAAACATAATGTGTGAAAGTGGCAAGTATGAGTGACCAACAGTAGCTGTTCTGCTGGTTTCTGAAGGAATAATGCTCTTCAGTCAATATATTTGATGTAGTTTTTTCCTTAATGAGTTTTGAAGCTATGGAATAAACTGTTTCCATTTGGTTATGGCATTTACTAATTGTTAATAAGTTTGCTGTAGGAACATAATTTGGTTGTTGCCATGTTTTTCCTGGGCATGATCCAAAAATCTCTGAAGCTCTCCAATTAATGGGTATTGGGTCAGGCACCATAGTGAGTTGTTCACTTTGTGTAAAATGTTTATTTTCATTCAATTTTAATAATTCCTTGCAGAATAGTTTGTTGCATTAGCAACACGTAGCTTGGTGAGTACAAATGACATTTATCTGTATGATTTAATCACTTGCAAAAAACCCCAGCCCATTATCAAAACAAAGCTTCAGTCACTGGTGTTTGCAACCATGTGTTAGATCCTCATCCATTTGTCTGAGACCTGATTTCTTAGACTCATAATTACTGTTGTCATTATCAAATCACAGAATGGTTCAGGTTGGAAGGGGCCTTAAAGACACCTCATCCCAACACCTCCCCCTGCCAGGGCAGATGCTGGAACATTGGACATGGAGGACTCCAGGCTTTCTGTGCTGACAGGGACTGATCCCCAAACATGCACTGCATTTGACTGAGGCCATGGGAAAGGCTTCCAAAACTGAGTGAGAGCACTGAGAGTGTGAGTGTGCAGTTGAATAGAAGTATGTTATATCACAGGGTGAAATATTGAGAATTTAAGGTTGTGGGTTGTAATAATATATATGTAACAAGATGGAGGCTTTAGGGCATAATTTAGTAGTCCTTCTTCTTCATAAGTTTGGGTGATTTTGTGTGATTGGTGGAGAAAATCCTCAATGCAGAATGTAAGTGGTTAGTTATTGGGTTAAAAGTTAAAATAAATTAGTTGGCATCTCATAATTGGGTAATTTAGGCTTAAAAAGACCTGGAAGACAGAACTCTGTAGTCCATTTTTGCCTTGCTAAGCATGCAGGAGCACTCATGGTCAGTGAGGCTGTAACTGAGATATGAAACAATAAACATCCAAGTCTGAACAAGAATTCTGTCTCTCGTGCTTTTAATCCTGACCCTGAGAAGAAGAACCAGCTAAAGCCAAGGGCTCAAACAGGGACACCTCCCACTGGACCAGGCAGCTCCAAAGACCTGACTGATCTGGCTTGGAGCACTTCCAGAGACAGGCATTACATTCTGGATATGGGATTATCTTCTACAATTCTAAAAACGGCGCACGCGAGACCTGACTTGGTATAATCAAGAACTTTTTTCTTTTCTCTTTTTTCTCTTTTCCTGCAATGGAACAGGCACAAGAAGCAGCTGAGCAATGTGCACTGCCCTGAGCCCCAAGGCACGGGGGCCTGGCCTCTCTGACATGCACCAGTACAGCCAGTGGCTCGCAAGCAGACACGAGGCCAACCTGCTGCCAATGAAAGAGGATTTGGCCCTGTGGCTCACAAACCTGCTGGGTAAGGTGCAGTGAGATGGAATGCAGCTCCTGGGCAGAGCGAGAGCTCCTGACACTCTTAGCTGGGAATTCACATTTCTCTGTGTCCCAAAAAAGAAACTTATGGTTGCATAGGTGTAGCACTGTGTAGCACAAATGTTAGCAAGGTCAGAAAAGCTCAAGAGTGATTTGCCTCCTCTGTGTTTCTGTGAGTTGCATAAGTGAACATTATACATTCCATGTTTACTTTTCTTTCAAATTTCCTTTTAATTTTTTTTTTTTTCATGTATTTTCTGTACTTATGCCATTAAGCTGAATGGTGCTAATTGCTGCCTTCACCTATGTCTTCCTTTTTTTTTTTTTTTTGCTAGGTCTCCTAAAGAGTATGGTGTACTGACTGTCTTGAACAGAAGGAACATTAAATAGCTCTTCTCTGGCCAAACAGTCTAATTATTGATAATTGCTGCTCGAGGCAATGCTTGCTAAGACTTGTGGTAGCCTGTGCATAGAGGGGTTTGACCTAGCACAGCTGGACCTGGGGGTTTACTGGTTACACCTGTACAGCTTTCTGTTTTTTGGTGTGTGAAGACAAAAAGCTTCTTGCTTGTCAGAAGGGGATGCAAACCAAAAATGAGGAAAAAAATCAGGTACATATTAAAAAGAGCAGATGAGATTGTCCCTGTCAGGACGGAGAGAGACAATTCTTTGAGATGTACAAATTGTTCAAGAAGGTGGAATTTAGAAACTATGAGCCAGGAAGTAGTATGTGGTTTGCTGAGAACTCTCAGGGGAAAATGGCTTTTGTGTGATCTCTGTAAATCCAGAGGATGCTACCAGAACAATAAATGAATTACACAATACCTCATCCTAAGGGAGACATGCCAGTAATTCCTCTCATTAAATAAAGAGAAGAAACATATTTCAGGAGCTATGTATACACGAAACTTTAGTTGATGGGATTTTGGAGGAAAATTTGGATGAGCACTTTTAAATTTGGTGTGTATGGTTTTGGAGGATTTATTTAATTAAAAAAAAAAATCTGAAAATCTGTTCTGGTGAGACATGGGCAGTGTCTTGTCATGGCAAATGCTGTAGTTAAACTATCTCAGTGGTATTATACAGTAACAAATAGTAAGTATCTTTTATCAGCACATTCTGTATTGCTCTATTTCCTCATTTTTAGGAAAAAAAAAAGAGGAAATATCACTTATGTTATGACTGATATGGTCAATAGAACACAATATTTTGCAGGTAGACAATACCCATTTTTGAGTTGAGTTATGAATCCACAACTGCAAAAGTGGCAGGTGTTTGAAATGACATATTTATGTGGTACTTCCATTTAAATTAATGTGCTTTAAATACAAAATAGTCTATGCAAAACCAGAGCAAAATTCAGAACCAAATTGGAAAGAAACTTTTCTTTCCAATTACCACAAGACAGTAATCCAAGTGACTGGTTTTGGAATTGGAAGCAGCACATTCCATGAAGGATCCAATACATTGTTTAAATGTTTTGAACAATGAAGTTTTAGTGATCCACTCTAAAACAAATAGAAGCTTGTTTGCAGTTTGTAACAGAGTTCTCCCAGTGATAAGTTTAGGAATGAGGTCACCCTTTGAGCAAGAAAGTAGCAACCAGCAGGAGGTTCCGAAATGCCAACTGTAATTAAATATCTGATTTTTCATATGGACACCAAGTTCTGCACTGCAGAACTAAATGGGCACAACCTTCTTTTAATTAAGCAGCAAATACAGTTCATTTGCTTAATGCATCCCCCCCAACCTTCCTGCACCAAGCTCTCCTTTTCTCAGAGTTTGTGCTGATGAATTGAAATTATAGTGATTTGTTAGACTGCTTTGAATTCCGATGTAGACATTGTTATTCAAATTAATAATTCAATTAAGTTAAAATTCACATTCAAAATAAATTAAGTGTGAATTAAAATAATTATTATTCATAAGAGTATATTAACTCAGAATTCTGATTTTTGTTTAATTGCTGCGTAATTTGGATAAACTTTAAATAGAGAAGGGATGTGTGGGCATGCTGCTGTACAGTAAAATAGAAATGAATATACAGCATGCATTTTTCAGCATCCAAAAAATAGAAGAATATGGAAGGCTTTTTTTGTATTTTTGGCTTGTTTTGGGTTGTTAAACTCTACATGGAAGAAATAATGTATTTTGCATTAATGGTCAGTAGATCTTTAAGTGCATGGCTGTGCAAGTACCACAGAGCAGATAACACTGTGTGTATCCACCTCCTAGCTTGCTCCCTCTATCTTGTGTGGCTTCATTGTAAGTGGCCTTTTGGCAGTTTTCATGCAATAAGATTTCTCAATTTGTAAAGGAAATTACTGTGCATTTCATTTAACTTTGCCATTTTGATTCATGTTTCGTATCATCTGTGTTTTTTGTTCTTCATCTGTACTGGGGCTCAACAAGGACACATAATCTCTTCAAAGAAATGTAGATTAAAAAAAATAGTATTTTAGGCAAGCATAGGGCTGGAACTCTTTGAGGTAGTTTGATCAAGTGATGATGTTTTAGGAGATTTTTGTGGAGAGAGAATTATGTCGCACAGAGTATCACTGGAGGTTGATGTGGTGATGGTTTTGCAGCAGCAGAGCCTGGTGTGGGTTCAGAATCAAACTGGAAAACATTATCAGGTTATTGCACTTTATAATATGAATGAAGTGTTTTGCTATCAGACAGAAAGTAGATATAGCTAGAATTTGACCTTACCCAACTGATAAATCACAAAAGTGAGATACATGGTGCAGCTGGAAAATAACATTGTAAGAATTTTTAATCCTGAGACTTTGGATGTTTAATTTAGCATGGACATTGTTGTGGGGTGTTTTTGTTTAGTAATCTCTAGTACTTTTGTGTGCGCTTTGCTAATTATTTTTGGAACCATGTCAGAGAAACTCAGAGCTTTTGAGAGAACAGTTTGTCATTACAGCTCCATTGCTGAATAGATTTTAGCTGTCTGTACTCTGGGGGATGGAAAAAGGACATTGCAGATGAAATCCATGTGTCAGATAGGATTAACTCACACGATATTGTACATTAGAGCATTTCCAAAGTGGGCCATGCCAGTGTCGTGGTTTTTCTGCTGGACAGGACGATTGCAGCCACAGAGCTTGTGTCCCTGTCCTTGCTTCTCTCTGTTGAGCTTCGGTGTCTCAGTCAAGAGTGGCACTGGCAGAGCTAACCAGGAGTGTTAACCTAGCTGACTTGCAAGTTGTGATGATCTCTCAGCCTGGTTTCTGTTAGGTGTAGAGCCAATGAAGCATTTGGGAATGCTTTCACTGCTGACAAACTCCACATTCGGGAGGTTGTGTACATACTTCACTTTAGTAGGATGCTCTTGTGGATACTGAAGAGTTCTGTTCCACCCTAAGCAAGCTTCATATGGGAATTAGCACACTTGGGCCACAGAACTCTTCTTCAGGGGCAAAATGGCAATTATTTGAAAGGTTTGCTTGTCTGCTTTACTCTCTAGTATTGCCATGTTTTCTTCTGTGTGTCTGCAGCAGTGAAGTGGCTGACTTGAGCAGGAGTGGCCCTCCTCACCTGCCTGTGCTTTAGGACAGGTACAGAGAGATGGTTTCCCTGTTTCCTCTTTGGTAGTTTTGTGGACCTCTAATATTTTTCCCCACTCCCAGAGTTTATTCACAAGCTGCAGAGTTATATTGCCTTTTTATTCCATCCAGCTTCATTTAGCACGTGGGACTGACTGCACCTCAGGCATATGCTGGGCTTTGAGTTTTCAGTCCTGAGACCTCTTCTTAACTGGAAGAGGGGTTCAGAAGCTCATGGCTGAGTGGCCAGGGAATGCAGGATGCTGAGGAATTGCACATGTAAACATTAAATGTTATTGTTATGTTATTGCATATAAAAGTTGTTTGGGTGCAAAAGTGAAGGAGGCTTGGAGAAGAGTACCAGAGGTGAGGATGTTAGGAGAGGCATCACATTGAAGGCAAGGCTAGGTATTTAAAAGTCTGCTGAAGGAGGTGTAAAGTTTGAAGCTGGAGTTTTCTGCAAGAAAACTCTCTTCCTTTGATTCTGAATTCAGTCTCTGTCAGCTTAGTGTTCTCACTCACCTTGTTGCCTAAGAGCATTCTGTAACAGAACATGTATTTTCAACGTCAGTTTGTTCAGATCAAGCCAGTGGGAAATTCAGGTTTGAAGTGTCTGAGTATCAAGATATTCACAGTACTGATACCTCCAGTGATTCTGTTGGTGCTGATACAGTTTCTTAGTTGAGTTGCTTTATAATTATTATCAACATTCCTTTGGAGGTTTTTGTATGTCCCATTTCAAGAAGATAATAATGTCTCAATGCTTTCAGAATTATTTCTCCTACTATCAAATATTGTAGGCAACAGAGTAGCCTTGTCAGAAAAGAACCAGTTTTGTATATACATAGTCATTTACCTTGGTTTTCCTTATTTTTATCCCATTTTGTTTTCTTGGGTGAACTGAGAGGGTCAGGATCAGTTGTTTCAGTAGTGCCTCAGTATTGTAGATATTTCAGAAACTCACTTGTGCGAAATATTTCTCTTTGTAAATTACTAGTTTTGTGTTTCTACACAGAATGTACATTTAAAGTAGTCCATCAGTGAGTTGTGAGGCTGCAGGCACTCTTGCACTGCAGTTATTGCACCAAGTGGAGTAGAGCAATCATCTAGTTTTGGGTCCTTGGGTCTTCCAGTCCCTCCCTTCTGAAGGCTCTGGTCATCTGTAAGGAAAACTTCATCTTCACCCCCCTGGGCACATGCCCAAGGCATGAAGTGTCTTCCATGGGTTTTTCATGGGCCTCCAGTCTGGTTTTATTCCAGACAGTTGCTCACAGTTTGAGTGGCTGGTGTTGAGGTGCAGCTCGTGGGCATTTTGAGGGGATCTGGTGCCTGTGGTGCAGGGCAGGGTTGGCAGCACTCGAGAGGCTTCCCAAAGCTTTCTTTTCTTCTCATACTTTCAGTGCTGTTTTTTTTTTATTATACTTAATGCTGTTACCATTCTGTAAAAACATTGCAACTGCTTTCTTGTAATTATAGGGGGAGTTGTACATTTTTAATGGAGTTTGATGTTTTTTCCATACAAATACACGGAGAAATTTTTTTCCTCAGGTTATGAACATTACTCTTACTTGAATCAATACATTTCTACTGTTAAATATGTCAGCGTGTCTGTTTCAGCAAAGAAATGCCACCTTATGAAGCCATAAAATACAGTGAATTGAAAGCTGACACCTAATATACTTTCCATTGGAGACAGATGTTCAATGCAAAACTCATTCTTTCAGATTTCATAAAGGTGAATAGAACTCAAATAATCCAGTTTAGTGCACAATATGCAGTGACCAAACTGCTAATGCAATTCAGCACTTAAAATAATGTATTGTTAAATAGCAGAAGATAACAGAATTTTTCTATATCAGTGTAAAAAGAAAATATTCTTAAATAAGTTTTAAGGCTTTTATAACATTCTATTATTATGAAATTATGCATCTATAAATCGTAGGACAGAGGAGATATGTAGAATGCGGATTTTGGGGTTTTTATGGCTGCCTTTGTGAAATTAAAATAAAAAATTTTAGCCTGTTAAAGATACTTGAAAAAAATTTTTAGAAGAGGAGTGTATTATAAAAAATAATACTCAAGCAGTTCCTGTAGCATAGTTATTTTTAAAATTTAGCTTTCTGGTGGCTTTAGAGCCTTTTATAAAAATGCTGATGGGGCAAATGGTAAAATATGCAGACTAGAATGGTGGCAAAGTCTTTTGAGATGCTGAGCTGTTCGGGTTTTTTATGTCTGGGCTATTGTAGTTTCAATCCTGGCTTCATTTGATCTGGAGATATGGCAAAAATATTATCAGTTAGGCATAAGGTAACCCTGCATGTCTGCAGTGCTACTGCTGCTCTTTTGCCTGGAAAAGTCATTTATGTATACAGGAGTTATAAAGCAGGCTACATGGCAAATAGAATTAAGTGGGAATAAAAGAGGGAAAACCTTCAGGTTGAAAAGATATTTCTGAAGTAAAAGCATGTTAGAAAAAACAAGTTAAGGCTTCAGTGAAAAATAGACGTCTGCTCTATCTGCAGATGGTGTACTGCAACAATCTTTATTTTTTTTATCTTAACTTACCAAGCTGAAAGGACTCACATTTTGGGTTTTGCCCCAAAGATGCTAAAGTATCTCAGAGTTTTCAGACAAGGGCCTAGAGAAATCAGCTTTCCTGTGGCGTTTTTCAAATCATACTGCTTTATAATGCTGCTGTTGTCAGTAGTGGGACATGGAGTATCAGATTATACTGCATCAGGAAGAAGTTCAGAATTAATTTATTTATTTCATTTTTGTTAATTTTGAATGGTGTTTTTCCCCTCTCTTAGCAAAAAGATACAGGAAAGCTTTACTTTTCCTGTTTTGTTTGACAAAAGATTGCAGTAAACCTATTCTAAACTGAATTAATATTTTCAGTTTCCATACATCTCTTGGAAGCAGGAGTGGACCTGGATGGGAGGAGGAACCAGTCGCACTTTAGTTTTTAAATATTTTTCTTTTTTTTTGGCATGATAGACTATTGTTGCTAATGCATGTTGTGTGTGACAACCTATGAAAAATGAGTTTAATAGTGTTATTTCTAAATGGCATGTGTAAATACTGGGGGGGGGGGGGGGGAGTCCTGTCTTAATTGGGAGAACAAGAATTATTCCTTGATGTTCTCTTGGTATGAGTGGAAGTTAAAAAGGCTGAAAAATACAGCTGCTCATCACCATAGTGTCCAAAGTAAAGACAAATTTTTCAGTAGAAATGTGAGAATGAAAACCCTTCAATAAGAAATAGGAATATTTTTACCGAAAATTATGTTAAGATCCTGAAGTTTAGTCTAGGATGGTAAATAATTCCCTTTTCATCTGGGGTCAGCATGCAGACCAGGGGGGTTAATGACATTTTCTGTGAGGTTGGCCTGCTGTAGAGGAGAGGACAGGTCCTGCCTCATGAATTCCTGTGTCACATAGGGTGATATAAGAATTGATCTATTTTGAAAACCGTATTTTTAACTCTGTTCTTTTACTGATAATTTTAATCTGTGTGGCAAGTAAATATATAACATGAAATTTCACTCTCTTGTTTTATGTTTATGTACCTAACTTTACTTCTGAAAAAGAACTTTCATAGGAGCATTGCAGTCGCTGTCTTGTCTACTTGCAGGATCAAGATTTAAGAATCTTCTAAAAATATAACACCCTTTCCCTTTTGACATGGTTTTCTACCTCTGTTACAAAATAAACTCTTAACAATTCATGCTATAACTGCACATACACACTGGTGTAAACCATTTGCCTCTCTTTTAAAACATTACGTTAAAAGCCCTGGATTTTCATAAGTAAAGCAAAATTTGTGGAGTAGGATATGCTAGAACTATTTTCCAGATATCACATGCCTTCCCAAAGAAAGCATGGGTTTTTTTTTTCATAATTTACTGTATATCTACTAGTAAAGTAGTATTAAGGTTATTCACAAAATATTCCACGTAATGCAAGCTTTTCAGTTAAAACGTATTTCAAAATATTGTCCAGATTTCTTTTGATTTCTCTTTTTACATAAATGGAGACCATTCCATTGCATGCTTTGTGCCATGTTAACTTTCTGTTTGCTGTTCAGGTAGAGAAATAACAGCAGAAACCTTTATGGAGAAATTGGATAATGGTGCCTTGCTTTGCCGGTTAGCTGAGACCCTGCAGGAGAAATTTAAAGAAAACAGCTTTGATGCAAACAAGCCTGGCAAAGTAAGTGTTGATCAACACTCTAGCATTTAGTATCTGATGTATCTGATCATTCTGATACTGAGGGGGTTTCTGGGACAGTTAAGAGATTTTATATGCGGGAGATTCTGCAAATGGGTGGGAGGTAATTGCTCTTTGTAGAAAAATTACAATATGGAATTGGGGGAAATAATGCTTATTTGGTATTTATTACAGTGTCTATGCAAAGCAGTTACTCAAAAAAGTACTTTTAATAGGTGGAGAATAAGAATAAACCAGATGCAGCAGTGGGATGTGGTAGGTAATAGTGAAAATATGATCCTTGTATTTATTTTCAAGGGGAATATTAAGTAGCTGTGGGAAGGCGTCTTGCCCTCCAAAAACAGCTCTAGGGAGACCAATAAAAAAACTCTATAGTTAGTTTTGATGCCTTGAGTGTAAAGATCCTGTTGGTGTACTGGAAGGGTTTTCAGTAAAGAGTTGAAGGAATGATATGGAAAGTGTGAAACTTAGAAGATACTTCCAAGTTTTGGAAGGATCAGTTTAAACCCTTGTTTGAACACAACCTTGCTTTGATTTAAGCTGTTCTCATGGGACAGTCTTACTGGGAAACGCTCAAGAGTGCAGCAAGTTCAGTTCTTGGAGAAGTAGAATTAAATGGTTGACACATTAACACATTCAGTGTGAAGCTGTTCTTATTTTTCTGGTTGCATTCAGGTACATCTTCCTTGAAAGCTAAAACAGGCAAATCAAAAGCAGGGATTTTAAAAAGAGGCCAAGAACAGAAATCTCATAATGCATCTTCTGTTCTCGATGTTTCATAATTTGTCTGCAGCAGAAATTAGGGCATGGCATAAATTTTATCAGCTGGTCTGAGAAATGACAGTCTTGTGTTAGTTGCACCTGTGCAAGTTGTTTTTCTTGGTTCTAAATTGATAATTGTTGTTGTAGAAGAAATTGCCTGTCATATTTCCTAGTTCAATTTACAATCAGGTCTTTGTTAGTAGTAGTATTGGGTGACTTTGGAGCTCCTCTTTATAGTATGGTCTGGCTTGTCTCCACCTAAGTGTCATGGTAGTTTTCAAGTGAAAAAACACTTTTACTAGGGTTAGGAACTAGCTAAACAGAAGGAAGGGTTACTTGTACAGTTTTTTGTGTTCTCAGTTACACTGGAAGCCAATTAGACATTTGCAGTCCCATGTGTGGTCATTATTTAGATTTGTTGGTCCTTATTTGTCAGGCTGGTACAACTGACAGTACATGTAAAGGCAACAAATCTGCCTCATTGCTGTTTTCTCAATTTATACTTAGTATGGTAAGAGCTCAAATGGCAGAATAGATTTGCATCATTGTATACTATTGGGGGCTATTCACCCTTTCAGATTTTAATTCCCTGTATAGGACACTTGGGCAATAGGACTAGTCTTTGTGTGAAAAATCTGATTTTGTGGTGCCAGGAACGTTTACGAGGAGATAATACTGTATGAAATTTAGCATAGAAAGGATTCCACAATCCTCCCCTGAATCATTTTCATGTGGAGTTTTGAAGCCATTTGACCCTTGCTCTGCACAGGAAAACAGAAACCTGTCCTTTCACCGAGGTGCCCTGGTGACTTCACTGGCAGCTGGGAGAAGCCCCTGATTTCTATTGAGTTCAGCCTCTGTCAAAATAGATAACAAACTTTTCTATCCAGATATGTTACGTCTGATTTTCTTAGGATAGAAGCAACTGATATAAAATGAGACAGAAGGATCATTTTGTGATCCTCAAAGCTTTAAATTTTATGATCATTATGATCATTAAAGCACCAGCTTGTATCTCAGTGAGGAAGGCAGGATAAAGATGTGGTTAATGGAGGGAGTGTGTGCAATCTTACTAAGGCCTTCCATAAGCTTGAAGATCTGGTCTGTTTTCATAAGCAAAGTTTCTCCTTGTATGTGAACTTGGTCCTATGGAAAAGTTTCACTGGTTTAGTTTTGTCTTAAAGAAAGATGTATCCTGCTCTGATTGATATTTACTACTGATCATGAATTCATTGTGCAGCAGTTTGGGGCTGTCTGGCCAGTTAGGCAACTATAGCAACAGATTTAAGAAGGCATTAAAAGCTAGTATTGCACATACTGACTCCTCAGTCTTTTGCCATAATTATTTAAAGTCATATTGAAATAGTCTACAAAATAGCAGAGGTTAAATCCTATTGTTCTGGTTTAATAGCTTGTGCAATGAGTTTCAAGTCAATGTCAGTTTTGCAGTTTGTTTGTTAATAAACTGTATCATTCCCTTTCTTATTAGCGAGCATTGAACTTAAATTTCAGGAATCCCCTAGATCAGCATCAGCTATTTTGAGTGTGGAGTAAATTGGGAAAACAGAGGACAAAAAAGTTCCCAAAACACTGTGTTTTCCAAATCTGGAATAATTTCCACAAGACTGAAGAGCTGCTTGTCAGAGCTCTGTTTCTCAGACATGTCAGCAGCTTGTTCCTTCAGCTGGGCTGCTGCCAGGCTTCTTGAAGATGCTGCTGTAGGATTTGTCTGCAATAGTTCACCTGCTCAGACCTTCCAAGCCTCAGCAAACCCTGCCACAGCTCAGGTGTGTATGCCTGCAGGAGGCCTGCATGACAGGAGAGGGTGCTGCCACCCCCCAGACCAGGAGAGCACATTTCTAAACCATTCCAGCTATTAGGCGTTTGTCTCTTGGTGTGCTCCAGGCGAATACCCTGAGGAGGTTTGCAGTGCCCTTCCAGCCATGCACTGTGTGGGCAGCAGGGCTGCAGAATCCTGGAGGGATCCTGTGCCTCTGGGCTGTTCTCAGTCTGCTCCTGCTCCCTGGGAGGGCAGGGTTTGTTCCCTGGTGTGGATGGAGCACAGAGTGTGAACTGGCCTTGCTCTCTTCAGTGACCCTGAGAAGAGGCAGGGGGGATTCTCTGCACATCTCTCTCTGCTCCTGTTCAACATGGCAGAAACAACCAGAGTTTCCATCACAAGCTAATTCTCAGGGCAGATTTAAGTATTTAACTACTTGGTAGCTCCAACTTTGGAAAAATATAATGATTCAGACTGCAAATCAGGCCATGAAGACTGAATTTTGATTTCTAATATAATATAATAAGAAATAAAATTCTAATATATATATTCTAATACATATATTAAAAATAAATTCTAATATAATCTAATAAGAAAGCACCAGTTTTTTCCCCAGAGATATTTAATGAACATTGATTTTGTATCGAATGCTAATGCTTAAACACTTCATAACATTTATATTACACCTGAATGCTTTCATAACATATTTGCCATTATTTCAATCCGTGTATTAAATATAGGGACAGCATATTTTCTGAGAAAAATTTATAAACGACCATTTTTAGATTGGCTGGATTTCACCTCTTATGTGAAATGCATTGTAACATTCCTGTTGCTTATTTTGTTAAGTATTTAAAGCAAACTGTATACATCTTTGTAAGAGAGCTTTCCATTTGGCTTTTTATTTAGACTACTAGGAATAGTCTGGAACAGAAATGCAACAGACACTTGCATGGAAATTACCTTATAACTTGAGAAAACAGCATCATTTAGATGAACTCTCTTCAGTACACTGTGCAATTCTTAGGTCTGAGTTAGTGGCAGTAGTTCTTTGGGAATAATGGATAAGGAAGAGCTACAGAATTTGATGAAATTACCAATGGTGAGTCTTGAACTTGTATATAAGCCAAAATTTCTGAAACAATAGGAATGGTGAACATAAGTGATAACTGCAATGAAGAAAAAGAAAACAAAAGTAGTCCCTTTGAGGCATTGGCATCAATTTATAGCTACCATAATTATGGTTAATTTGTTTATTTAAATGAATATTCCAATTTGTGTTTGTTTATGTAAATCAGCCCCAAATGCCTCAAGTATGCAGTAGAGCTTTGCTCTTAACTTGAGGCTGATTTAAGGCTAATTTAGAAATTTGGCTGTATAGATAAACACTTCACCATGTTTTTCAAATCATGCAAGTTTTCAAGTTCTACACCTGTTTAGAATTCCCTGGGCTCTAGCAGTTTCCTTGTGTTTTCTAATTGGAAAACTTACAGAAATTCAGATTCTTTATCAATAAAGACATTATTTCTTAAAATTACCATCCAGGCCTTTGGAGCATCAGATTTACCTGCAGTGAGGTGCATGCTAATTCTTCCTGAATATTTTCAGCACCTTCATAAAAATTTTATCTCTGTTAAACATCTGGAAATTCAAAGAGCAAACAGATAAAGCATCTCAAAAAACTCTGTACTTCTTTAGACTGTGTAGATATTTCTCAGTCTTCCTTGACACTTGTCTCATGGGAGGTAAAGCACCATTTGGAACGAATCTTAGGCTGCAAACCCCTCACCTTGCCTTGCACTTCAGAAGGTCACAAAATGTGAGATTGATTATTGGGAGAAAACCAGGTGGAAGAGGAGGCATAATGGTAATACAGTTGTACATCCCCATGATCAATGTGAATTTGAATAGCTTCTTGCATTTGTTATTTACACTGACAGTGAAAGGCTATTCACTATAATTCCATAGCTCAAAGTAATGTTATTTATTATATTAAATTATATAAACCTTGTTCTGTATGAAATTTTAGAACCTGTAACGTGTATCAGTGAACTTCAACCATGTAGTTAGAATTTTTTTGAGCATTAGCTTGGGTTCTTCTGGAATAATTAAGGGGAGAAGTGATTTTGAAATTGCTGTTACTAAAATTAGTTGCTTTTGCCAAATTTTAGTATCTTTTATACTTTATTTTGAGAGAATCATGTCCCCTTTAAGAATGTGATATTTGATAAAACATAATTGTGGGGTTATTAATAAAATGCTTTTCAAAACGTGTCCCATGAAAATCCCCCAGATTTTCAGTTGGAAATTCTTAATTTTAAATTCTGTATGCATATTGTCATATTCTGCTTTACAAGTGCATTTAGCACATTCTTTTGACTGTTGGTCCAGCTGTTAAAGAACACTTGAGCAAAATGAGGGAAGAATTGAAGGAGAAAAAGGATTGGTACTGGCCACAGAGCTAAGTTAAAAGGCAGATGGTAGGAAGTTTTGAAAGAGATGCATGTTCTATCTCGCTGATATAATCACATTTCAGTGTGAATTTATGCTCAAGGAACACTGAATGGCCTAGCAGGACACCACTGCAGTTAGTTACTGCAGGGCAGAATTTCCCCCCTGCACCCCTGTTTTGGTTAATGTAGGTCATCAGGAGATAAAAGCAAAATTTTCCTGTAAGTGCCTAGCTAACTGTAACTCTCTTTCGTAGCAGACAAATTGCTCATCTTTTTTTTATTTATTCAAGCATAAGTGACAATTCAAAATGTCCTGAAATCATCTTTTCAAAGAGGGAAATATGATGAAGAATCTTCAAAATATGGCTCGAGTCTAAGTCTGCCATAAATAAGTGTGGGCTTTAGCATGTGTTCATGAACTCGTTTTGAAAAAGCAGCACAGAAAATACATTTTTCCATGTGATTTCAGAGCATCGGTGTAGGAGAGTCCCTTTTGGATTTAGAAGTGAACCTGACAGCATTTTTCCAGGATTGCATCATATGTTTCACTCGCACTTTCACATCCTGTATTAAACCACATGCATGCACGTCAACAAGACAAGATTGTAAAAGGAGTGTGACTGGGGAATTGTTTTCCTGATACTTGATAGGAGTAATTGCAACCACTGCTGCTTCAAAGCAACTGTGGTTATACTATACTATGTCAACAAAAGTCAGTTTTGCCATGTGGAAACCTAATTATTTCAGAATGATCTGTTAGAAAGCACTTTTGAAATAGTCAGGCCATTTATACAACTCAGTAAAAAAATATTTGTGCATGAAACCTTTCTTGAATAAAAGCTTTCATGTGTTATAGTTTGAGCAGTACAGTGACAGTTTTGGAAATATTAAAAAAGTAGACTTCTGTTTAAGAGGTGGTAGGAAAATTTAGTAGGTGATTAGAAAATATGAGTATTTCTCTATGATTAGTGTGATAAACCTGGCAGGGTGATTACTGAATAGAAAAGAGGGTGGGGTTTTTTGCTGTTCTCTTCAGCAAGGCCCTAATATTGTGGGAAATGGGATGAAACTTTGATATGTTTTAGTGAGATCATGCAACATCAGGGATATTTGTCTGCATAGTATTTGCTCCAGAAAATCACTTGAAGCTTTTGTGGTCTTTTTGGTTGTTAAATTATGTAGTTGTTGTTCACAATGTCTTGTTTTCATATGTGGTTTGTCACTTCTGAGCTGTTTAGGACATCTGTTAACCAAGCATTTTTTCTGTCACTATGAAACTAAAGAATATCACTAATTTCACTAATTTGCTTAGTTAAGTGTGATCTGTACCTAGACTCTTACTATTTGCTGTAAGTAGCTCTTACTACCAAAAATTTATTTTTGAAAGACACTGTAATCCTTATAACCTGTAAAGGAATGTTGCAAGTTCCTTGAATGTCTAAGCTTCATAGTGAAGCTAGGTTAAATGATGTGTTTAAAAGTCTTAGTTGTCAAGACATGGAATTGTAATTTATGGATAGTCATGTGAATGAAATTTCAGGTGATTACTGACACATAAACCATCTGTTCTGAACTGATCTTCTTGCAAGAAATTCTATGTTGTCACTGCAATACACATAAATCAAAAAATTCCAAATATTTAGAACCAGATTTATTAATGTGTTTTTAGTACTGGGGAGCAGCAGTGACCAAAGGGTCACTGGGGCTTTCTGCATATTCCTGCCAGACACTGCAGTGCCTTCCCAGTGGCTCCTTACGAGAGGCAGTGCAGGTTCTGCTGCCTGTCTCCTCACTTCACAGAACCACTGGGTTGGAAGAGACCTCCAGGATCATCCATCCCAGCCCTAACCCCTCAGCCAGCCCCTGGCACCCAGTGCCACAGCCAGTCTTTGTTTAAACACACCCAGGGATGGGGACTGCACCACCTCCCCAGGCAGACAACTCCAGTACTTTATCACTCTTTCCATGAAAAACTTCTTCCTCATCTCCAGCCCATATTTCCCTTGGTGCAGTTTGAGGCTGTGCCCTCTGGTTCTGTCAGTGCTGCCTGGTGAGAGTCCAACCCCACCTGAGCACAGCCCCTCTCAGGAGCTGCAGGGAGTGCTAAGGTCACCCCTGAGTCTCCTTTGCTCCAGGCTGAGCCCCCCAGCTCAGGCTGCTTTTGAGCTGATGAAGGCTCTGTGCCCCACAGCAGGTCCTGCTCTCCAGGACCAGTGCTGGAGGTGTGCTGGTGCTGCTGGGCTCAGGGCCAGGGAGAGCAGATGGGTTGTGCCCACACTGAGCCCAAATCTCCACTGATTGCCAGATGGCAGCCACCACGCATGCACACAAGGGTTTCTTTTTTGTGTGGTTTGGTTTGGGTTTTTGTTTGGTGGGGTTTTTTTTGCTGTTCAATAGTTCTAAGGCAATCTAAGTGGTTTATTATAGACTTGCAGAGCAGTGTTCAATATCCTTAGCAGGACTTGAAAGAATATAGGCCATTTATGATGGTTGTGTCAATAAACAAAGCAGTTTAAAGGTACAGAATTGTCTAGAGCTGCAGAGCTGTATGGAAGCAAACAAGCCCAGCATGATGTCACTGGCCCTTCTGAGCTGTTCCTGGCATTAGAAATAGGGATTTTTTTCCTTTTTTTTCCTTGGAGAAGACTCACTAGTTTTCTGCAAAGACAAGCTGAGAACAAAGTAACACGTGGACACTGTGGAAAAATCCAGAGGTGAGAACTGAAGAGGGAACTGAGAGGTGACATGATTTGACACTGCAGGTCTGCTCTTTTGTGAGGAGTAACTGTACCCTTATCTCCTTTCCACACTCTCTGAAGCTCTTGTGCACAAGTCTGCAAGTGCCAGGAATACTGGAGCTGGCTTCTTGGCATCTTGTTCCTGTCACTGTGCTGTTCAGCCCTAATAGATCATTCAGAGTTTGTGCTTTTAATTTGCCCTAATACATCAAAAATTACAAAGAGTCTCATAGTGTCAGATATAGTTTATTTGGTCCCCTTATGTTGACTACTGACTCAGTTGATTCAGCATCCATGTATCTCTTCAGATAATCTGGTCCAAGCAGAATATGGGAAAAAAATTTCGTTCTGTTTGATTTTCACGTTGTTAAAGCAATTTAGAGCTGCTGGTAATTTGATTTGGAGAGCATGATCGAGTGTGATGCATGTGCAGTGGAGGCTTTATGTAACTAGATTGACAGAGTGCTATGAAATGACCCCTCTGCACCTACTGCCGAGACAGAGTTAATTAAAAACTACCGAGTATTTCTGATTCCACTGAAACACTAAAAACCACAGATGAGTTGTCAAGACTTGAGGGAATCAAAATGCCTTAATAATCATGACCAGGCTCCCCTGGGCCCCTGCCCTGCACTCCTGCCCATGGCTCAGGAGGTCCCTGATATTTCAGCCTCTCTTCTTTGTCAGGGTTTTGTTGGGAACAGACCCTCTCCAGCCTGGCTGCTGCTTGCTGGGTGTCAGGGCTAGTGTCAGGAAAATTAATCCACAGACACCAGAGGTTTATGTCCCAAAAGGAGACAGAGGAGTCCTTTTACTTTATTCCAATAAAGGGAGAGGCCATGGGGAATTCCCCTGGGGTCTCTCAGATTTTTGGAGGATGCAGCCTCCTCTTTATCCAAATTTCCCAGCCACATTTCCCTCTCTCCCACTGGCTGAGGTACGTGAGAGGCGCAGACTTCCCAGAACACCTGATACCGAAGTGTCACAGCTTCAAAGTTTTAAACTAGGCAGAAATACCAATTATATATAGTGATTTAAGTTTGCCAATCCTAGACCTTTTCTGGCCAATGCACCAAAGATTATGGTGGCTCTATTTTCTGTTGTGAGATAGGATTAGGAGAAAATAACAAAGCAGGTCTAATCTTGAAAGGATATAAAGAATAAACTTCATTAACAGAACAAAAAAATCCCAAATAACAAGAAATTAAAATAAAACTTTCAGAATACCTTTTCCTTCTCTCCTCAAGCTTTCTTTCTTTCCAGCCGAAAATGTACAGAAACAAAACAACACCCAGAAATCTCAGTTTTCCACTTTTAAAATAGTCTTCAGTTCACTTAGAGAGAAAAGTATTCTTTGCTAATACATGTATACATATAATGCATATTTTTGCATATATCTATGCAAAACTTACATAGTGATTTTATAATACTTAAGTATTATGCTAGCATGTATCATTTACCTAAATAAAGAATTCCTGTTTTTCAGACCTTACCGGTTCGGAAAATCCCGTGCAAAGCCAATGCTCCTTCAGGGTCTTTTTTTGCACGGGACAACACAGCAAATTTCTTATCCTGGTGCAGAGATGTAGGTGTGGATGATACCTGCCTGTTTGAATCAGAAGGTTTGGGTATGTATTTCTTTATTCTTTATGTAGTAGTTGGTAATTTAAAATAACTTTTTCTTTAAAAAAAGAAAGCCTGGAAAGACAGAAAGGTTTTTAATAGGTCCTGACTGTAAATCTGACCTGTGTTTGACTGTGTTAATACTGCTGCTTGTCTGTAGAATGAAGTAAAGTACACATCACATAATACTCATTTAAGTCAATTTTAAGAGGAACTTAAATGAGAGAAAAACCTTGTTATGTCTTCTTGCACACAAGTGATTTTTCACTCTTCACATACTTTTCTGAGCATGGAATGCTGTTCATTAGTTCAGTGTGTAAGATGGTGTTTTTCTGTTTTGGGAGAGTAGGATACAAGTGCATGCACAGTTCTGCCTGCAGACATTTGTCTATTCGTGGAGATTTCATGAGTTGCACAGGAGGTGAGGAGATACAAAATTTTTCTGTTTCCTATTCTGACCATTTTTTTCAGCCAGTTCCCTTGTGCAGTTCTGGACAAAAGTTATCCAATGCTACTGCTTCAGGGTGTTTCCTGAAAAGAATTGTACTGCTTAGGAAATCACTGTTCTAGTGCTGCATATTCTCAGTTGTTTTAACTCTTCTATGCTTCAGAGGAAAACTTATGATTCTTGACTTCAGAGTTTTTCAGCCAAATGTCATGAACAGAAGAGAGTCCAATGTTTGTTACCTGAAATCAGATAAAAGTGTAAAGCAGTCCTGGTGGCAGATCAGTTTCTGTGGAGGACAAGTGAACACACTGTGCTGAATGAAGAAGCTTCTTTGTTCTGTTGCTCAAAAAACCTTTGCCCTGTTGAAGCTGTTACATGTGTTGTGACTGATCTGTTCCCATTCTTTTACAGTCTTGTTCTACTTCTGTAGTCCTGCATAAATATTTCTGAGAGAGGGTTTGGGGCTTTTTTTCAATTTGTCTGTTTTTTTATCCTGGGAGGTTTTTTATTTACATTATTTTATATATTGTGAGAAAATGCTTGGCAGAGGACAGATTAGTATCTCAAAGCTGACAAATAGTAACTCAAATATATGCATTGACTCTGTTTTGTTAATGAAATCTTTAAGGTGAAGTTATTATTTGATATGGTAAATCATGTGGAGGATGAACAATAATTGTAGTTTCAATGATTTGAAATGGTGAAGTTGGACATTTACCTGGGACCAAGAAGCTGGTAAAGAGCAGGAGATGCAGACCTCCAATGCCTGAGACAGGCAGAAGTAGCTCTGCTTAATGAAATACTTCCAGGTATCTGAAGTTTGTATTGCTGTGGTAAGCCCAGCCATTTGCTCTTGTTCCACGAGTTTATTGTGCATTTTTAAGAACCTAGATCTTGCTCAGAGATGGAATTGACATAGCTGGAACACTGACATTTCCTGCTAAGTTAATTTTCACACATGCATTGTGCCATAGTAAAACACAGAGTGCAAATACACCTGAAAAGGTTTCAGAGGACTTCCTCTCTCAGAAAACTGAAGTTAAATATGACTGAGTGTGCAAACCTGTGCTCTATTTTGTTTGATTAGTGACAGATTTTCTTCACTGAATAAAAACTAGTTCTGTTTTTATTTCTCTTATTATATAATGTACTAGTTGAAAAGATTTATGGTGCTTGAAATAGGATTAGGACTTGATAATATTTTGACCCATTTTTATGAACTTGAGAAGGAGGTGGTAATCATGCCATTAAAAAAATAAAAGAGATAAAACTAGTAAACTAGTAGCTATTATTCTCCATCGGTTTAAGCATTAACTCAAAGTTTTGCTTTCTTTTGAGATTTTCCTAATGCATTAGAAATAATGATAAATCTTAAGAGTTGCCAATCTAAAGCTTTTATGTTCCTCTCTCTCTCCCACAAATCACTTCACCAATGCATAGGAAGCAAAAATTCAGCCAAGGTAAGTAATATCAAAGGTTCATTTCACAGTAATGAAAAATGTGTGTGAATGACATCTGTCTATGCACTGCCTCATTAAATTCTGCATTTTGTATTATTAATTGTAGTGACATTATGGTTCCAGTAATTACAGAGGTAGCAGTTTTTTGTATTTTCTTCTGGTTTTCCCCAGGGCTAATAAACTCAGTAAATGGGTGTGTAAATTGTTAGTGATAATGCAGCTTTTTTCTGTCTGTATTGGAGAACATTATTGTATCAATGTTGTCAATTGAGTGGATTTTTATCCTCATTTTTTTTACTCTTATTCTGTCTGCTTTATGGTATGCAAATACTGTGTTATTTAATAAAAGGCACATAGTGATATTTTCATCATGCTGCTGTGTTATATAAAACATCCCTGAGGTCTTTTTCTGGCAAATATGTATTCTAGAATTATAAGAGTGATTTTGAAGATTTAGTGCACTGAAATACTTGAACGATGGATTTATGGCACTGCTGATTAAAAAAAAAAAAAAAGTACCAAATATATCAGAGGCCAGCAAAATGAAATCTACACTAGCTAAGAAATTATTAATTGCTGTTATTTCTCATTACTTAAAAATACTATCCCAGCATTATGAGTTCTGAAAAAGTCTTTGAAGTCATGCAAGTACAGCTGCACACAAATGCACCCAGCACTCCCAACTTTTTAGCACTGAGGCTGAAGTGATGTGAAGGAATTCCTCTCTGGAATGGAACTGTCTCAGAGAGAGACTGGAGCAGACAGGGGCAGTCCATGATGAGCATAAATGATGTTAATGGGAATCTTGAATATTCTTAGAGGCTTGCTTCTGCAAAGGGTTAACGTTTCAGGGCTGATTCCGACAAGCAGGTGAGCAGACCTGTTCATGTCAGTTTGGTCTTGTCCTTCACTTGTGGACTAATTTAGCAATTTATGTAGTTATTTAAAGTTAAGCACAGTTTCAAATGCTTTGCTGGATTTGGGCTTTTCAGCTGAGCTGAACGAGGAAACAAGATTGAAGAGTTCAAAATAAACAGAAGGAAAAAGAACGAAAAATGCTTGATATGCTTGTAGATATGATTATGCTGTCTAATCACTAGTTACTTTAAATATCATTGGAAGAGAACAGTAGAGAGCTTCAAAAGTTTGAAGACTTGTATTGCTAATTTTTTAGTAGTCTATAATATATATGATGGAGTTTGTCTTGCTAAATGCTATGCTTTAACATAAAATGCAAGCAAATTGGAAACACAGTTTCCTGTTAGGATTTTTAACACAGCCAGAGCTGACTGATAGCAATTTATCTTTAAGTGCAGAGACAGGGCAGGAAAGTCTCTGAGTTAATGCCTTTGCAAAGAAAAGGAGGCTGGGGTAGCTCGTACATGAACATCTGTAAAAATTATAGCAACACAGTAGGAAGGGAAGATCTCGAGTGCTGCAGAATAGAGGGACACCACGTGTGCTCCCTGCACTCATTGCCCAATTTAGCATGCTTGTCATATTTTTTTTATTATTTTTATTTTTAAAGCTAGTGCATTTAAAGGAGACTGAATTAGCTTTGTTAATACCAAAAATTATGATCCAAAATCCAAATTTTGATCATCTTTGCAAGTCTTGAGGTACAGTGTCATTGAATGGTCTTAGATGTATCAGGCTAATGATGCACTAACTCTTTGCAGTGTAAGGATATTAATACTGCCTTTAACTCCTCTGTTCCCATAAATATGCTTTGTAAATGTCCCTGTATAGGTTTTAGGGCAGCAGATCCCCACAGTTATGGTAATTTTCCTTATGGAAGCATTCTAGGTGGAGATATTTGTAATTTTGCTCGTGCCTGAAGAGTATAATACTCAAAGAAAACTCTTCTTGGACAAATAAGAATGGTAAGATTTTCTGTGACTGCTTTAGTTAAGTGAACATAAAGCACAAGTTCTGAACTCTTTATGGTAATGGAGTGTTGTTGGATGATTATAGGATTTGGAACCAATGAATATTCTGCATCTCTTCCATGATAAAGTCTACCCAGCAAGAAAAGGGTTTGCCACTGAGTGTGCCAGCATGCTGCTCTGTCATTTGTTTTGGGAGTTGGTGGATGCTGCTGATGGTTAATGTTCTGTGCTTGTATATTCTCTGCTCCTGTACACACAGTATGTGACATGGACTTCTTTTGATGCAACTGACTGATTAGAGTTCCATGGACAGGTCTCCTAAATAAAAGCATTTAGTATTTTAGTGGAAACAGTAAACTGAAACACAAACACCTCTGATCTCTCTTCTAACATTGTTTGTTTAAAGGTTATTTTTAAAAATACTCAAATGTTGCTTGCTTAAAAATATTTTATACATGGGGAATTTTTTTAAAAATTATTACTATAGTTTGATTTCTATTCTTTTATCCTGACACCTCTATGTATTGTAACAACATGTTGAAAATTACACAAAGTTGCATCAGAATAAGATTTTGTCCCATCTTCCACAACTCTTTACTAAACTACTCATAATATTACTGAATATGTCTCATTTTGAGGACTATAGAAGCATCCTGGACTCTGTTGTCACCACTGGATTTGCATGGTAAACCAATGAATTTCAGTAAGTTATTAGTGTTTAAATGATCTCTATATTTCTTCTGGATGAATTCTTTACTATCCCTAGATCTAGTATGTTGGACACCTTAATTGTTTGGAGACTTCCATAAGGGATTGAGCTGGAATGGGGCAGGGAGTGTGGGGGAAGCACAGGTGAGCCATGGCATAACTCATGCAGCAGCAAGGGTAACTTTGGCATAAGTTAACAGTGTTGACAAAGCACTGTTGGGGGGGTTTGTTGTTTGTTTTTGTTCTAAGAACAAAAAGCCTTCTGTGGGATCAGAATAAAAATTAAAGAAAAAAGTGAGAGACAATAGGAAGAAGGATCAACAGCCCAACCTTTTGGAAAACTTTCCCTAAACTAGTGTGAGCTCTGATGGCAATTGGAAACCTGTGATAATAAATACTGAGGCACTTGGTAAAACTCTGCTTCTAGTGGCCTAAGGATTGCTTTAGAAACATAAATCATATTTAATTTTTATGATTCAGCAATGCCTGATATCTTAATCTTTAAAACAAAACAACAGTTCATGTTAGAAGGAAAATGGTTTATAATAGTGTTAGGAGCCAAGATTTGAAACTTGGCAGGAAGCTGTGAGAAGTTAATTTCTGTATTGTGATTGGATATTCTACTAATTTAAAACAAACACAAAACCACAAACAAAACAAACCCCCCTGACTGTTACTGTGGGCAGTTTAAACATGTCCAGCAAACACAGGGGCTCCTGTGCTGAGAGCAGCAGCTGCTCCTGCTCTGCTCCTCCTGGGAGCAGCCAGGCACTGGGTGAGGGACCAGGGGAAGATGCAAAAGTGTGGTGAGCAGCAGATAGGAAAGAAATGGGATAAGTGAATAAAGAGGGATACTTGTAAAACAAAGGAAGTGAACAAAAGAGGGATACTTGTAAAAAGAGAATGGGACAGCAACGAGATGGGAGCAGTGTGAAGAAACACTGCCAGAGAGAAGCAAGGACTGAAAACTTCCAGGAGCTGAAGAGGAATTATTGCTAATAAAGAGTGGCTGGAGGTAGCATGTAGAGATGCAGGCAATGAGGAGAGCAAATCAGAAGCATTTAGAGAGATGAGATGAAAAGCAAAAAGGCAGGGCACCTAAAATAAGCCAGACTTGTTTGCACTATTTATCTTCCCATTGCATTCTTGTCAAGCAAATGCCATCGGTGTGATTCTCTAGAAAGATGGATATTTCCATTCATTTTATGCAGGGGATCTGCATAAAATAACATTTATGGGTCTCTGAAGTCCCCATATACATATGCTGTATAGTCCTCAGGAATGCTGATGTTTTCTTGTTAGAGGCACTGTCTTATGAGATGACCTGATGTTTGTTTTTGTGGTTGGTTATTGCCTGCACACGTCTTCATCCTCTAACAATGATTTCACTATGCCACATTGTTCAGTGTGAAATGCATGAAATGTGTCTGGATTATGTTGAGTCAGACTTGCTAAAGGTCTAAGAATGTTGTTTGGTTAGATTTTCTTTTTTACTTTTTTAATCAAATTTTCTTCTAGCTATATTTATGGATCTGTTTGCAAATAGTAGTTGAACCTCTCTTTTTCCTCCATTCTAAAGTCATTCAGATGTATGTGATGTGCATTCAGTGCATATGTATGAATTGCAATTGACTCTCTTTGACTACTCCAAACCCAGTTTATTCCATTTATATTTTGGGGGATGCCTTACTTCTTAAAATGAAGTTTTATTTTGGGGCTATCACAACCAGCTTAAAACCAAAATAGCAGGCACTTCTAGGGTTATGCATGTAACACTTTAAAAATACTGATTACTAGTATAGGTAAACATTTAATGTAATTACTGTGTTGTGGGAAGGAAGAATATTGAAAATAGCTAAATGTCCAAGTATTCATCATTTATACTCTTAGTAACAGATGGCTGAAGAATAAATATAATTCTAGTGCAATGCCTGTTTAGTTTTCATGCTCTGCAGTTTCACTTCTGAAAATATATTTGGATGAGATTAGAGGACAAATTCATACCTCTTAAAGGGCTCCCAGGAAAAGATACTGGGATGAGCATTAGCTCACAGCTCTGACACTTACTCGTGTCAGAGGAGCTGCAGGTCTGCCTGGGGCATTGGCTGCCTAGAGGTGTTCAAGTCTGTGGATTCCCCTCGTGGGTCTCATACACACACACAACAAAGGAATTGCTTCCAGAGCTTTAACTAGACATTAAAATATCTTTTTCAGGTATGGTATTTTTTCTTCATGCATTTCAGTTAGGTGAGTCTTTAGCTTACCAAAAGTTTATATAGCTGATGTCTTGACCTTAACTCACTCAAAACAGATTTATTTTGATGATGTTCAGGTTTTTTGGTTTTTCTCATTTATACAAATAGCCACACAATTACTTTTTGGTCTAAATTCAATCTGAAATGTAAGGTGCAAATTTTTTAATATTGTGGAAATTTTTAAAATCTGATTTTTACCCAGAACATGAGGGCTTTACTCTAGTAGGTATTTCTGAAAAGTAGATTACAATGCACTCATAATTACTTTTTTTCTCTTTTCATCTATTTTTCCTTTCTTTTTCTTGGAATTCTGGGGAGCTGATTATGCAAACAGCCACAGACCTTTCTTCATTTATTGATTTTGGATTTTGCTTGTATGCTTTGCTGGACTCCTTTACAGAATATTACCTATTCTGAGTCGTGGGGGAAAAATATGTTGGTTTATGGTAGTATTTCATAATTATTATAACTTGCCCCTGAAGGCAAGGGTTTTGGGGTAGGTGAGAGTGAAACCAAATTGAATGACTAGTGTTTTTTATACATATATACACATTTATATACACACATATACATAAATATATATACCAATTTGATCTAAAATAAACCCTGCATATATATATACATGCACCTATATACATATTTATATATTTATATATTTATATTCAGGGTTTATTTTAGATCAGTTAGGCTGCAATGAAAAGGAGGTTTGTAGCTGTGTTGGTTATCATCTATAGAAATGAAACAAATTATGAAGATATCACTTAAGAAAATAAAGAGAGAAAATGGAGAAAGGATAAGAATAGAGAGTGAAGTGAGACTGAGTTGTTGCAATTTCAGTGTCTCGTGTTTGAAGTGATGGCCACAGTCCTGATGCCTCCAGGGTGGCTGGGTCAGCCCGTGGCACCCCAGGGTCTCTGGGTTCCCAGCCTGTCAGGTTCACGTGAGGACATGCAGGGCTCCACCCCTGGGGCAGGGGTTTTGCAGGATCCTGTGCAGTCCTCTGGTGGGAAGCCTCAGAAATGACTCTGGCACACTTTTGGTGGTGTGTGCCACCTGAGGCATGGCAGGTGCCAGTGACCACAGCCTAGCTGAGCCAGCTGTGCCCCTTCAGAAGGGATGGATGCCTTCAGGCCCAAGAGGGAGTGTGCCAGTGCCTTCCAGGGAGCCAGTTGTGTGTAGAAGGAAGGACATTGCCATGATAAAAACCCCACTATTCCACTTTGCAGAATCTGCTTCTTGAGAGCCCCTTGCCCAGCTTGGCTCACAGCCCAGCCTGTTGCTCAGCAGAGGTTGGTTTGTCGTGGCCATCCTCCAGTGGTGGGTGCTCACAGCCTGCCTGTGCCCTTGAGATGTTCCAGTTGAGATGTCCCACCATCACAGCCCCAAAATCTCTGCCCCCCTCCTTCCAACAGGGAGTGCACACCTGGCCTCAGCAGAGCCCCTGCTGCTTTGGCAAAAGGATGGTTGGGACACTGAGCCCTAACATTTCAGTCTCTCAATAATGAGAAGGTCATGCTGTGTCACAGCTTCTTCTGAATCGTAAAAAAACTATTCTATGTGTATTCCAGGCATACAGACTTGTATTACATCTCTAGGTATAAAGAAGAAACTCTCTTTTGTCTGTTTGGGATTTTTATATGTGAAGAACTGTAGTCTGATTTTCCAAGCCTGCAGTTTCTGAGCTTCTAAAGCTCTGTTTTTCCTGATGTTTATGTTCAAGCTGTGAGAACAAGCTTCAGAAACCCAAAACATCAGGAAAAACAGAGCTTTAGAAGCTCAGAAACTGCAGGCTTGGAAAACCAGACTACATCGAACAGATTCCTAAAGCATTCTAGTTTCATATTTACTTTCAGAGTAGATGTGAAAAAAATTCAGGACCAAATTTATGGTGAGGTATATATTTGTTAATGCAACTTTGTTATTTCTTAAATTTAAATTGGCTAAGAAAAATAGTAATATAAAGGTTATTAATTATCTTAGTTTTTAAAAGAAAAGTATCATTCTAATGTTATTATTTTTGACTTTCTATTAATTAAAGTGTTGTGCCAGATATCTTCATTATTTTTAAATAGTTATTAACTGCTTTCAGACTACCAATTACCCCAAACAATTATTCAGTGATTTAGATAACTAAATGGAGCTTCTGACCTGTCTGAACTCTGAGAACCACTCATCAATCCCATCCTTTTTATTCCAGTAGAACTCTCCTGCAAGCCAGAGAAAACAAACTTTTTATCGGAGTCAAGAGTTACAGATGTTGATGGTTAGGTTCCATTCCATCACTAAGATCTTTAAAATAGCTTTTATTTATCAATGTTTTCCATCTTCATTTTGCTTTTCTAGTACTCCATAAGCAGCCAAGAGAAGTGTGCCTTTGTTTGCTGGAACTAGGAAGAATTGCAGCAAGGTAAGTGAATATATTTAAAGGCTGATGAAATATTTACATTCTTGACAGCAGGGGCTATTGACAGACATATTAAATCAGCACATCTCCAGCTAACTTCTGTGCTCATTAGGTTCAAATAGAATGTTTGCCTTGATGTCACTCTTGAGGGCAGTTGTTAACAAATATTACAAAATCTCTGTACCTCAATGAAGATATTTGTTGGCTATCCTTTTATTAGGAGAGGCAGGGTTTGAGAATTTTTAATTTTTTTTTCTATAAAGCTTTGAGCCATTTCTCCTTTCAAAGTCAGATCTCTCTATAAACAACTGTGATTTAATTAAGTTTACTGGTAATAAGTTGATCTTCACATGACCTAAATCTGACCAAGATGATTCTAGCTGAGCTGGACCTTCAGTGCATTGTCATGTTATCTTTGACGTCAAGACAAAGACTTTTGCTAAACAACCAAAATTACAGTAACTAGAATGTGATTTTTCCCCCTTTTTGCAGATGCAGCTTTAACCAGCATAGTGCATAAGGTTTACTGAAAAATGCATGAGCAGCAGCACTGCTGCCCAGTCTTGCATGTAAACTTCAGCTGCATTCATTGATGTGTGTCAGCTTGGAGTACCTTGCTATTCAGATAGTGTCATTAATTTCAGAATTCCTTGTGGTGACAATCAAGGTGAAGGAGACCCCTGTTTATTCCTAGTACAAGAATTAGTATTGGCTGTGGTAAAATTGCATCACGTGTATTCACGTTTTGTGAATGAACTCACATGGAAAACTAGGAATTTGTCTCATGGCCAAGTTTAAGAAAAACCCTTGCTGTCAGTGGAAGCTTGCATAGGAACAGCAATGACCTAGAAGTAGTGATTTCTTATTTTCAATTGTTTTGTTATCTCTAGAACTTGGGTTCAAGTGGCAAATTGTTTTAGCTACCCACAAAAAAAGAAAGCATTTTGATCTGCAGGTGCATAATGAAATTAATTTTAGTGAATTTTAATTTACCTGAGCAAACAAACTGTGCTTTCAAGACCATCTTGGAGCCAGCCCTGCCAGCCCCAAGACCCTGTGTCTGGGGCAGAGATGTCAGGGGTGTCTGCCCCAGCTGGTTACTTTATGGTGTCCAGCTTCCTCAGGTGATGCATGGTTGTGGTTAGGCAGGGTTGGATTCTGCTGAAGTTGGTTGAGTTTGATTAATCACCTTTTGCAGTGAGATTTGATGTCTCAATAGATCTACAAGGGAATGAAAATAGACTCTTATCCATTATATTGGTCTTAAGCTTCCATGTCTTGGATGCTTTCTCTTCCAGACATGAAGTACTGAACAAATAAATAAGCCATATTTTCATTTGTTATGCATGTCTATCCCTTTACCCTTAAAATATTTGTATTTTATTTTTTATTTGTAATACACAAATATTACCGTACTTCATTAATGATAATTTTATATATTGTGTTTCTGTATTTATGTTTCTTTAATTTTATTTATAGCTTAGGGGTCAAATATCATGTCTGTCTACTTTTCCTTGCTCTAGTATCTCTTCAAAAACAAACAACCCCCCATTTATAATCTCGTAGGCTTCCAAGGCACACAAAAACTGAAGTGAAATGCCAGGTTGATAAAATTGAAAACCAAATAAACGATGCTTGTTTTGCCTGAGCTAAAGTGGTAAACTAACTGGTAAACTAGAACTGCAAGGGAAAGGAGAAGAGATAATTACCTTCGTTAAGTGTAGGAAAGAGCACATTAAAGTGCTGTTGCTGTGCTGCTTTAAACAAGAGAGGTCAGATGTGTGCTTTGTAAAGCCCCCCGGATTGCTGGCACTCTCAGGGATCTGCTTTCCAGAACAGGAGCTGCAGAGATCTTTGCAAAAGTGCCTCAGCCTGGTTTTACAGAATAAAAAGACTAAGAGACACTGAGTAATTTTAGAAGCAGAAATATATGTTCAAATACGTGGCTACTCATCCCAAGGACTCAGCTTTTGGCACGCTTTGCCCACTAGATTACTGTTAATCTGCGGGGTCTGTAACTCCCCTACATCAACCTCAGTGTTTTTATTTCATGTAAATAGACTTGTGATTGAGGCACAAGTGAGGAGGAATGAGCATTGCTTGAGAAGGAGTTAAAACTTGTATTCAACAGATATTCTGTGGAGGAGGAGAGGCAGGTGATAATTTGCTTTTGCTTTAGTAATGCTTTTATAGTTTTTTTTATAGATTTTTTTTATCTCATAGTGTCCACTTAGACAAATTAGGGACAGATGGTCTTGATAGTTGGACTGCACAGTGAGTGGGAAACTGGTGTGACCTCTTGGCTCAAAGAGGGGCTGTTCAAAGATAATAAAAACCACAATTTTCTGATAAATTATCCTGAATTTCATTTTTTTAATGAAAACAAAGTTCTGAGCTAGTCTGCAAAACTTCAATAGTCAAAATGAGCCCTTGTGCCACTGGCAGATGTTATGTCAACATTAGAGGGAGATTTATGAGAGGGGAAGTGTCCTGCAGGGTGGAACTGACCACTGACAATGCACAGGACGATTGCAGTGGGTTGCACAGGTCCAACGTTCTCCCTAAGTGCTTGAAAGTCAGAGATTATACAATGGGAAACAGCTAAATTATTTTTTCTGCACAAAGAATGAAGCTCTTGGGTTACTGTTAAACTCTGCAGGGTTAAACAACGCTCACAGGTCTTCTGGAATTTTTGTTGAGCAATTTCAAGTTTTTTCTGCTATTGTATTCAATTTTACCTTGATAAAAATGGAAAGTGGTGCTCTAAGAAGTCTAAGAAGTTACAGTCCAATGCTGCTTCATGTGTAGTTGTGAGAAGCCAGGCTAGAAAGGAGCAGAAAAGGAAATGCTCAGCATACCTTCCCAGAATTTGTACCTCTACTCCTCTCAAAAAAGATGTGTTTTTTACAATTTCAACTTTCCAGCAACTTTGCTTCAGGTTCATACAGCATGTGGAAAAAAATGTGTGTGTGTGTTGTCTGTGTCTGTGTGTGTTTGTTCATTTATTTTATTTTTCAACTTTTCATCACAGGAATTCAGATTACTGGAAATACAGGAAACTTTAAAAATCTGTCACAAAGACAAAATGTAGAAACCATGAAAAATAGAAGCAAAGAAGCAACACTTCTTACAGTGGAAGAGTTTCATTTGATGAGTAAGGCTGTATGCAGGAGAAGGCTTAGAGCCCAGTGGGAATTAAATGATTTACAGCCTGTCAGCATCTGCAGACAGACAGGAAGTAAATAGATTGTGTATAAGTGCTTGCTTCAATGTTGGCTGACTTTTCATCAGGCAGACTGCACCAGTTAGAAGCCAATACAAGCACAGATTTGGTTCTTGGTTTACTTCCTATTAATTTACTAGGCAGTAGTATGACTAAATTAAATGTTATCAGGAAAATACAGAAGCTAGTATATGTGCTTGTATCTTTTCTCTGTACACTTCTAAGATCATTAAGGTATTTAACTTAAATCTTCATGATATATATTTGCTACTGCTCAGTATTTTAGTGTCCAGATCTTTATCTAGAAAAGTCCGTATCTGGACTATGGACTTTGCTGCTGCAGAAGAAAATTCGATTTCATTTGTGCAAGTAGTGTGCTATGAGAAGTCTACCTGGCATCATAACTTTTCCAAGCTGAAGTCATTCTCTGAAAAAGGAACTCTGGGTGTTTTTCAACACTGTTTTTGTTCACTGTTTGCAGATTAAAAAAAAAAAAAAAAAAAACAAAAAAAAAAAAAACCCAGAAGGGGATTATCAGTAATTAGGAAAATGGGATGTGCTTTCAGACTTGTGACTTCTGTCCAAGCGCTGCTGCATGCTGTGAGACACTGACTCCATCACTTGCCATAAAGCTTTCAAAAGATCTTTCAAAAAGAACCTTGCTCTTTGAGTGCTCTGTTTTCAGCTTATCCATGCTGAAGGTGCATGTCTTTTGTTCTAGCTGGAGCTACAAGTGTGTTGCCACTGCAAACAGAGATCTGAAGACTGGCTGTCAAAAATCAATTAGTAGAAACACTGATCACTTCTGAAGAGTAGTGGCCATGTCTCAGTTTACTGATCTATAAATTCAGACCAGGAAAACCCTTAATCCCTTTTCATTTTGATTTATTTGAAAAATACTAACACAAAATATAAGTTGTCAAGTAATTTGAAAGGATGCTGTTTGGAAAGGAAAAAAAAAATAATAAAAAAAGCACAAACGTATTGAACTTGACTCTGTCCTGCATGATGGCAATTTTTGAGGTCTGGTGTTCCTAAATTATTCACCAACATATATGATATCAGACAGAGAAGCTGAAAAAGTACCTGTATTTCCTGTAAATCTGATTAACTGAGAGACTGCATTTAAATTATTTTCTTCTATTAATTTTAAATGAGGGCAGTAATGGTTGGTATATTTTATACATGTTTATTAATGTGTGTTATCATGATAAAGTAGAAATTCTTTCCACTGTTTTGTTTTAAAATACATAATGCTTTATATGGACTAGTGATTTATTATTTGCATGTTTCCAAAAGATTTGGGGTGGAACCTCCTGGATTAATAAAACTGGAAAAAGAGATTGAACAAGAGGAAACACTTTCAGCTCCCCTTCCATCTCCTTCACCATCACCCACGAAGTCTCCTGGGAAAAAGAGCACAGGGAAACTGTTGGATGATGCTGTAAGTTGTGGGAGGAAGCTTCTTCCTATCTTATCAATCCTGATAGGCACTTGCAAGCCCGAGTTTAGCATCTCACTTTATTTTAAACATTTGTACCCTTACAGAGTTATTTGTTTCTTGACCACAATTATTTATGTCTGAAGCTTGGGATAAAAACCCCAAGCAGTCACACTGTGTAGGAGCTCTGCAGCTTAGCCTAGCTTTGTGCTTAGAGCCACATTCCCTTCTTATTACTCCTTATTCACCAACTCCCACTTGCTGCTTTGTCTGAGGAAGGACCGAGTCAGGACAAGATTTGGCTCCTACTGGCTTGTACTGAGTGTTAACAAACACTTCTAAGATACTTCAGCCCAATTTTTATGCTGTTCTGCATGATTGTCACATAGTAAAAAAAAAACAAGCATTGTTTTCTGCATTGTTAGAATCTTGCTTTGAATGTCATTAAACTTGCTGCAGCATATTGAGTGTTCATGTTTCTGGTGTGAACCCACAGGGGTTCATTGGAAATTGCTGGAATCAGATGAAAAGGACACATTTGGAGACCATGAAGAGGTTAAACTGGAAAAGTACAAATCTAGCCTGTAAAAAGAAGTAGTTACCATAGTAACTACTACATTGCAAGGTAGATGTGCCACCTGGGAGTTACAAAGCACTTCTTGAAAAATCCATGTGCCACTTTCCTGTTACAAAGAGCAGATGGAATATAATGTTCGTTCATTTTATTGAAACACTTTTTTTTTTTCTTTTTTATTTGATGCATATAATTACATTTTAAATTTTCTGGTTTGTATTTCTTCCTTAACTTTGCAAAAGCACTTGTGTTTCAGCAGAATTGAGAAAGAACAGTTGTGTGTAGAAGGAGGCTGGTCACTGCATATCATGTAGAAATTGAACAGAGTATGTGGGTTTTCTCTAAGCACCTCCTTTAATTTAGAAAGCAGTATGGATAGAAACAGTATGGAATTCATCCAGCTAGATTCCTGACCCACACTGCCCCAGACACTCACACCATAAAATAGCAGCAGTTGCTCGTATAGTCCAGACACAAAATAAAATAGAATATAATTCCTCCCTCTGCTTCCTTACTTGATTTCCAAATTCCACTCAGTACTTCTGTGTCCTTTGGGGCAGTAAAGCCCTGGAGCCCTCAATAACAGGAGCAGCAGTGAGGATCCTACAGCTCTGTTGCCTTTCCTTCTCCCCAGGCTGAAGGTGTGTCTGTTTTGCCTGCACAGTTCAAAACAACCTTGAACTTGTTTAGGCCCAGCTGCTCTGGGGTTTGGTTCCTTAAATGAACTCTGGTGGATGAAACATTAAGTTCCTACTACCCATTTTCAGCTCTCAGGGTGATAAATGCCATAGGATATTATGTCAGGAATCCCTGATTATTAAACAATATTGGGAGAGCCATTGCCCAAAAGCTCCCTAAGCACGATCCCAGTCTTGGTACCACATTCCAAGAAATACAGGAATGCATCTTTCTCATCCTCAGCAACCTGCACTTGGATTTAAGTCATCAACCACTGATTTCATGTAAGTTACTCCTGTTGTACATTGACTATCTAAATAGTTTATTCACCAGAAATGGAGGCTAAATTATATCCATGATGATAAAAGTCACTGGAGTAACTGATCTTAAAATTCAAAATGTGATTCACTCAAACTGAAGACAACTCATCTGATACTTGAGAAACACTTCTTGTGTGTAAAATACATATAGACTTTTTTTTGATTACTTTTCTTCACAAAAGTATTATGCCCTGATTAAAAAAAAAAAAGAATTCTGAAGAATTCTTATAAAAAACCTTCCACAAGGTAATAAAGTTATTCAGATAAAGGCATTGAAGCATTTCAGAAATAATTGGAAAGCCTTTAAATCACTCAACAGGGCTAGTTTCAAAAGTATAGAAAAAACACCTTATAAGACATTAATAACCTTATAAGTTCTTATAGTCACCTTATAGTTCTTAGTTCTTATAATCACCTTATAAGGTCTTTTTGGCTTATTTAACATACTGTAACTTAATTCTTAAAGCAGATCTGAAAAACATTTGTACTTCAGAAGCCTAATCTATTCACAATAAATAAAACACTTAGTGCTGAGTGCTACAGCTTTGGCCAGGCCTTTTTTCTTTTGATGAAACAACTGAAGACTTTAATTTGTTAGCTATTCTGAACATATCCTTTCCTGGGCCTCAGACCATTTTTACAGGCCTGGTTTACAAACTGGATATGAAAATGTGTTTAGAATATTGTTTGAAGTGAACAAAACTCTACAAGTTCCTCTGGCATTTTGCATGGTTTGGTGCTGACATACTAGGTGTATGTATTTTGTCCAAGAAAACCACAGTGTATGAAAACTCTGCACTTATTCTTACTGTTCCTGTGCAGAAGTGCAGTTGGAATGTCAAGTAAGAGTTTCACAGCCAGATCTGCTCTTTTGACATTGATGCCTTTGCTGCTTTGCCATCACTGAAGAGTACAAAATACACTTTTGCTAAACATCTCTGCCTTTGGTAGCACAGGCGAGACCAAGGAGGCAGAAGTCAAGCTGATGTAACTAATAATAAGCAGGAAAGTGGTTTTTCTCAGCCCTCATTTTTGTAGTTAGGTTTGGCAATGATAGTGTACTTGAGGTCCCTTTAAACCAGCTTTAATTGAACTAGCCCTAATGAGGAGATCATCAAAGGGGAGTTGAAACTAGTGGGGAGTGTCTTGGCATGAATTTTGAATCATGTCACAGTATTTTCTGTGTGCTTTTTTCCCCAAGGTGTTAGTGCACAGTTTTAAAGACACAGGTAAGGAAGGTAGCTCTGTGTTTGTATATATTTAGAAGACAGGATGCATCTCATGACACCTTCATTTTGCCTCTTAGCTATATTAGCACTTTGAGCTGATTCATCATAAAACGCTGAGAATACATTTACAGAAGTTGGATGCTAAACTCCACATAACGGACTGCTTGACTTCAGATAGAGTGAAAATTTGATGCTGAACTGTGTGAAATTTTTAACTCAGCTACTAAGTCATTGCTCTTGGAAGCACCATGCTTTCTGCAGTTACAGAAATGTTAACAAAAACCAAGAAAAATATCATCAATTAAGATTATATTAAATTATACGTTATGACATGTGTCTTATTGAATGTTTTGCTCTCCATGCTATTTTCAACAGTCCCTATCAATAACCTTTTGTTTTATAGGTTAAACACATTTCTGAAGATCCACCTTGTAAATGCCCTACTAAGTTCTGTGTGGAGCGTCTTTCACAGGGAAGATACAGAGTTGGAGAGAAGATCCTCTTTATTAGGGTAAAGATTTTATTTTCACTTTTTTATTTTTACTTTGTTTTTACCTTACTGCTACCTTCCACTTTGAAAATTACATCACTGATTAACAGGAAAAAATATTTCCTGGTTAACCAGCACCGACTCATTTTTATGACACAGTTGGAGAATAAATAACCTACAGGGTGTTAACTGACCCAAGGAATTATTAGTGTGTGATAAATATCCTTCTGACTTTAGGTCAGTGAATTTACTCTCTCTTTAATCAACTGCAACCAAAAGAAAAGTCCTCAGAAATGGACCTGGTGACTTCTCAGATTGGCTTGAAAGGATACCCAGTGCATTAAAACAGCCTTTCTCCCACTCTGTTTTGACTGACAGTATTTAACACGTCAGGAATCAGATCAAAGGCCTCATGATCATGGAATTGCCAAATCATGACTAAGATACATCCCTAAAGTAGCATGAGCAAACCATTAAAATCTGTAGTGCTTCATCTGATGACAGATATTTCCAAACCCAGAGTTGTATTTCAGCCTTTGTATGCAGAGTATTAACTCCTGTAGCACAGTTAATCAGTGTCAATATTTGCTAGCATTATTATATGGCTGTACTTAGCACATCTATACTTTCAAAGCTTAATTCTTCTGATCCACTTAAACTTCCCCATCTATGTCTATGGTAAAATTAATTGAAAATATGCTAATCTTGTTATTCTGTAGTTGTATGTTAGGAATCTGATTCTCACTATGCCTCTTCCCATCTTCCTCTCCAGAAGCACAGTTCTTGAGCTGTGACTTGACAAAATGATAGGTCCTGCTCTCAAATAACTGTTATCCCTATTTTGCTAAAGGCACATAACTGTGGCCTGATAAAACTGAGCACTTGTAAACAGCAGAAGTCAGAGGGACTCCTTCTTATCTACAGAAGTCAAGTTCCTGGTTCAACCAAATACCAGATTGCTTATGCAGTCATAAACTTCTGCTTAACATAACTCACAACGAAGTCAATGAAGAAGCCAGAGAAGGATTTGGGTTTTCTCAGGAGTGTAAAGTTGGGAACATGTCTGAATACTGTGCTGAATAAGTATTGAGAACTCCTAATTAATTCAGTAATAGGTCATAAAAAAGAAGAAATAAGGGATTTGTTAAATCTCACAGATAGTTTGAGATTTAACATGCTAGTATAAAGGATTAATAGTTTTTTTGGTTTGTAGCCAGTGAGACTTTTTTAAATTCTGAAGTATATTCAGGTAATAGCTTTATTACTATTTCAAACCACTTTGACGAAGGTAATAATTATTAAGTAAAGACCTCAATAATCTGGCACAATTTAACATTTACATTTTCTTCCTTTTGGTTTTCATTTTAAAAACAGTATCTAAGTATTTTTAATCTTTTAGTTTTGAGAAACTTGAGTTCTGCCAGAATGGTGAGTATCAAATTCCCTTTTGCTGGCTTTATGATGCAATCTAGTCCAAGCCAGATTTCATTCCAAGTTTGCAAACAAAACACCCTTTTCATATCACACTACTGCATTCCAAGTTGAATTGTTCAAAAAAACAACAGTAATATACATTAGGTATTAAACAGCAGTGTTAAAGATCATTCCTACAAAACTTCTATCAATGGAAACTTGCCACGCATTGCAGTGGGAACAAGTTCATGTTCTTAGGTTTTAAAAGTCAGTTATCTTTTGGTTTTGGTTGGTCTGAACTTCGTTTTGGAACACTTGGCTGGATCACAGTAAGCTTCTACTCTTCACTCTACATGTCCTTGTGTACATAACTAGAGTTGTTAGCCTTTCTTTGGGAGCCTTTGGACATTTGTGAAAAAGCACGTTTAAGATGTGCAGCTGATTATTACTTTTATTGCTATTTGGCACCCTGTTTGATGCCACTGAGGTAGTTCCTCTACCCTGGCTGTTCTTTACACAGCCAAATTCATGCCATTGGTGTACAACCTCACGGCTTCCAGCTGAACTGAGATCAACAGTTTCATTGTTTTTAGATGGCTTGGTATGTCCACTACTGTATTCACCTATTAGCTTTTTCCAGGAACCTCTATAGAATGTAAAACCTCTGTCATTTCAGTGATGCTACAAGCATGCCACGTGGAAGGAGTTAACGCCTATTAATTGATGGTTAAGATTATTTTTTCAGAAATTATTTATTAATATTATAGCTGTATTTTTTTATTTTAATCTGCAGGTTCTTTTAGGGAAAAAACTCAAAACCAACATACAAACCAGAAGAGAAAGTGTCCCAAGTTCCTCTTTTTATTAATTTATATCTATATATGAAATAAGTGAACAAGGGACAGCAAAGCAAAATAGAATATGGCAGAGCATAAATTTCATGCAAAAAAATCACAGAAAAAAATTACATGTGTCAATTTAAAGTAATTCTGAGGAAAGGAAACCCTTTGGAATATGTAGCAAAAAGCACAGGGGTAATGGTCCCATTAAAATTAGAGTAAATTTTTTTTTTTTTTTGACATGGGAAAATATTTAAATTCCTAATAGAAGTTTTAAATCTGTGAATTAAAGGAAATTGAGAATCTTCATAAAAATTAAGATACTTAAATCTGATAAAATTGCATGCCCCAAAAGTAGTTTTTTACACATGAAGTGATTCCATAATATATGATTAACATAATGCTGTGGTGGATTAGATGCTAAACATTTATTTTCAATAAAAATATACCTGCTTGTAGATTCTTTTTCCTTCCTTCCAAATAGGAATGATTCTAACTTCTTGTGTTAGTAGCCAACCACAGTAATTCTCAGCTCGAGACTGCAAAAGCCCTGGGGAAAGGCATGTCTGAAGTCCAGCCCTAGTTTATGCCCTGGTACAAGGTGGGTTTGGAGACCTTTCAGCTGGACAAGTCTTTACTCTGTGCCAGCTCCTCTCCAACAGCCTTACAGTCACAGAATAGATGATATTTCAGTCTTACTTGTGCTATTGAAGGTGGAATTCTTCTTAGCCTTCTCAGCTTTCATTTATTGTTAAAAAAAATATAAATAAAAGTCCTTAAAGGGGCAGTAAAATTCACTCCACAAGACTCAAAACCTCTTGTGCAAACAGTGACACTGAACGTGGGGGTGGCTGGAGCTGAGTGCTGCCTGTCAAAAAGGAAATCTCTTTTGTTCTACACTCCATCATTAACTTGTTGACATTAGGCAGAACCCTGCCCTGCCCCAGGTTAAGTTGCAGCTTGCTTGTTCTTTAAGTGACCCTTTCTCTCCTGCCTCTTCCTGTAAGTCTTTATTTTTTCCCCTTCCTGCCTTTAGCTTTTCTTATTTAGGCCCGGATGTCTCCATGGGGCAGAAGCCCATGGACATCTCTCTCTTCACTCTGTCCCTGATCATGCTGGTTTTGCACTCAATAAAAAAGCAGCTACAGCTCCACTGCCTGGGCCTTTGAAGAATTGACATTTCTAGTTAAACAGTTGACTGACTTTCAGGGAGGGTTATCCAAACCCAGGAAATATGAGAAATTAAATAAATAATTTTTTGCCCCTCTTGATTTAATTTTCTCCCTTTTTTCATTGATGTACTGCGTTTCTGTGGCCATTCATGTTCATTTGGTATCTAGGACTTTGAAAGGGTTCATCAGAAACTTCTTAGCTAGCCTATTATATACCCAGTTAAACTAATATAGCTCACTTATTTTCAGACACTGTAGTTGAAGATATTCCTTGAATATTGTTTTGAACAATAAATTGAATTCTTTATATGATGGGGTTTAAAAATTCCTAACCTGAAATGTTTCCCAGTCAAAATGCATGTATTTTAAATGTATTTTAGGTATTTTTTATTTTAAATTTTCTTTTAAATGTATTTTTTTCTGTCTAAATTGTAGAACCATAGTAGTATTCAAAATTCTGTGTAGAACCTTCAAACCCAACTTACATAAATCAAGTAAAATGGTAGCCTGCAAAAAAAGGTTTTCAGAAATGTCAGTGATGCTTATGCAAATTTCTTTTACATACAACTTCCTCATGATTTACTGACAGGCAAGAGGGAGAAAAAAAAAATTGCATTTCATAAGGGTTCAAAGAGCCCTGTTTCTGTTTCATTCTCTCCTTTCCACCCCAGTTTCTCAAAATATTGGCAAGCCAAAGAATGATATCATAGCAATTCATGCTGAAAGTGTATGCTGTTCTGAAGTCTCCCTCCTTCACTTTAGTCTTTGCTAGAGTGGTGGGATTCTTAATTTTTTTTTTTTCTGTTTTGTTTTTCTTTAAATTTCATAGTGTTTGCAAAAGATGCTATAGAAAGTCCTACTTAAGGCAATTATGGACATAAACCCAGATTTTGAAGGAGCCCATGCAAACCTGGTCTGCATGTATTGATAATTGTGTATAATTTTGTTACAGGTTCAGGTGTAATGTTGCTAATTTACTCAGGGTTACAGTCTTACTGGCCTAATTTACAACACATTTCCAGCTGAGGAGAAGCAATAGCAAAGGGGATGTGGTTTTGTTCAGTTTTGGTTGTTATTTTTTTTATTAGCTATTATTATTTTAGTATTCAGTCTTGACCTAGCCCTGAATCCATTGCAAACAGCACCAAAAAAACTATTAAATCTCTGAGAAGTAAAGCTGGTTCTCAGTGCTTCAGAAAATCCCATCAATACAAAAAAGCTATTGAGGACAAGTAAGCCACCAAGTATGCTTTTGGAGTATGTCAGTAAATATGGGACAGGAGGGCAAAGGGTTTTTGTGAAATGTCCAAGGCAGCCACGTCCCTTCCTCGGGACCGGGGCAGCAGGGTGTGTGTAACATCCTGATGGGCTCAGGGGGTGCTTCGCTCACTCGCTCTGCTCTCTGCTGCCGACTCCATTTAGGCCAAAAACTGGCCCGAGGTTTGAGGCAGAGGAGATGCCTTAAAGCTCAAAGCTTTATGTTATATACCACGGTGTCTGAGGCATGAAATCTCTGCTGTAGGAAATACAGAGATCAAGTGTTTGATTCAGGTCTGGCAGTGTGTGTATGTGGATGGCTAAAAGGTTCGACAATGAGTATTTTTTGAAGCCAAGACTCTGTCTATTTTTGGCTTCGAGCCATCAACTAATTTTTTGCAGATTCTAGTGAATATGAATGTATTGACATTTAATACTTCAGGAATTTTTATGTAATATCTCCTTTTTGCTAATGCTGAAGTAGAGTCCAAATCAAAAACTAAGAGTATCGTGATGATGAAAGATTATGTTGATGTGAAAATAGACATAGTTACATTTTACACTATGATCTTCACATTCATGTTTCTTTATCTGTTCAAACGTCATCCTACTGCTTAGGAGATACTTTGAGAAGAAAGTTACATGGAAAGAATTTCTCAGCACTGGTGCTTGGCATTAGCACGGCTTGTCTGAGGGAGAGATCTCTGTAGCTTTATCTCTGTTTAGAGCTGCTGCTTGAGGCTATCCATAATGCAATTAGAACTTCAAGTCTTAGATTAACAATTAGTTTTGACTTTCAAGATTAACATAATAACAAAATCTGTTTAAAAAGCAAAGTCTTTCTAGAACAAAAGCTAACACTAACTCAATAGACTCTCCAGTCTGAAGAAGCTTTGTTTTACAACACACATTCATTTTGCTTTATTCCTAACACAGAAGTGGAAAAAATGTTATGAAGATATATTATGATCTACCAACTTCACACATATGTTTGCATTTAGGAATTCCTGTCTGCTTTATACCCCACCTTACCTGGACACAGGGTACTTCAGATATTTTATGTGAGTGTACACAGTTACTCATGGATGTGTACAAATGCACCTGTGCCATGTATCTGTGAAACCATAGGCCTTTCACTAAAAATGTAGGTGATGTCAACTCAAAATACATCAAGGAGAGTTAATTTGTTAAATGGGCCATTTTTAGACATCCAGGTGAATTAAAAGAGAGAACCATACCCTTTAAGTCTGGCAAAAGCAAGGAGATGTCGATTTAACTTTCTCTGTTTTGGCCCGAGTTTGAAATATTTATGTCTGCATGCTAATTTTTAATCTAGTCAAACTGTTTTGCAGAACATATGCATTATAATGAAAAGTACCTATTACAGTAATTGTAGGGAGAGACACTGTGAAGACAAAGATCAGTGCACAAAGATTGTGTAGAAATTACTTTCCTCAGTGCCAGTTGGGAATCTGGTTCCTCAATAAAAATTGAATAAAGCTTTAAAGGTTTAACAGACCTATCAGCTGAAATTTTTAGAAACTGCAACAGTGGTTCCTGGTCAGGTCTGTGTTTAGAATATGAAGTAGATATAATTTTGGACACACAGGGTTTCTTAAATGTTCAGAATGAGTATGCAGCTGGAGTTGTGGTGCCTCTGCTATGAGAACCTGAAAATAAGAGGAGAGGTAAGGTTAAAAAAAAAATCTTGCCTTCTCATGGATTAAGATATGGCCAGGGCACACCATAAAGGTGTGGGACATAGGAAGCACTGTCTACCCACATTTCAGATGTAGCAGCAATGAATGAGAGGCAATATTTGAGAAGGGATTTCAGTCAAGAATGTTTCCATTGCTTTTTCAGGCTTTATCAAAGCATCACCTGACCACCAGAAAAAGAAACCCCAAATCCCCCAAAAAACCACACCTGACAAAAAAACCCCAAAGCCCAAGCCCAACAAACAGAATCCAAAAACCTCTCCAAACCCTCAACCCCCCAAACCACCTCAAAACAATGTCATCATAGCATGAAATAATCTTCTAACTATTCATTAAATTCTCTATCGCTCTATTGGCACATTATCAAAGGAAAATCTATTATTCTGGCAATAAGTAAAAAGTACATCTCTGAAGAAAGAGAAATCTAAGGATGAAGTATTGAAGTCTGCAAGGATACTTGATGCTTGCATACTGGATTTGTCTAAACATAGCTCTTCCTTTTGTTACACTTTTTTTAACGAGTTTTACGTAATTCTTGTTATTGCAATCATGATTTTAAAGCATACATGCAATAGAAGTACTGCTTCTGTTCCTATTATGTGTGCTCATTCCTGAAATACAGGACTTCCTGAAATACAGGACTAAATGTTAAAAAATTTATTCAGGCTTTTGAGTAAGTGAAAAGTGGTTTGTGTTCTCTGAGACAAGAGAGTCAACATAGAGCCTAGCTATACACACATGAGCACTGAGGAAAACACCTTTGCCAGGAATCAGTTCTAAATCAGAAACAAGTTTAAATATTAAAAGGGAAAGGATAGAAACTCTGGGCTACTCTGTTAGAGTAATCAGTGTCTTTTTGGCAACTAGCACATTTTCCCTTTCCAAGATCTTTGCCAGAACCTAGAACGATCTTTCTTCTGGTATTTGCAGAAAGATATAAAACTGATGAGTGCAAAGAGAATCCAGCATGCTAGAATATATACAACAGGGAATTTCCATGTGACTGAATTGAAGTACTGTCAGGTTACAGCTAGCAGATATTAAAACTAAGCTGAATTACTAATACTAACTTTAAATAATTCATTCCTGTGTCGAGAGTTACCAGAGTCCTAAAATTATTAAATACCCCTCAGAAAAATAGCACAATATGAAAGATCTGTGCATTCTTTAAGTCTGATTGCTTCTTCTTTTAACCCCATCCATTTTTTATCTTTAAAATTTCATGCCAAGGAAGTGTGAGGTTTTTGGTAGCACTCACTGCACTTTATTTAAATGAATTTCAGGGTTTGGCACCTGGTCAGCCACTCACAAGTGTTGTGAAAGTAAACTCCTGGAAAGCATTCCAAAGATAAACTTGGAATTCCACAGAACAAAAGTGATAGTATTACCATGATTTTTCCTGGATCTGTCTCATGGAAAAGTGAGGATTATGAACAAAGTTAGTATCAGATGCGCTGTCAAAGTAGCGCTGTGGAGAACAAGAACATCAGTATTTAATGTCTTTTATTGCCCAAATTTACCAAACTGGTAAATTCTGGCAGTTTTGTGTCCATGTAAAATATCTTGTCTTGGATTAAAGGAGTTAAAAATTCAACATTAACACATCAAACTAGATGAGACTGATTTCAGCTGAAATTTATTTTGTGCTAAACTGTTTAGAAGAAAAGCCTGAAAAAAAAAAGAAAAAAAAGTTCTGAAGCGATTTATATGTGTACAGTTTAGTACATTAGTAAGATTTATTAATATGGCTGAGAAATAAAATACTTCTAATTTGTATGTTTAGTTATGTTCAGTGTCAATGGAGTAATAGTGTAAGGATATACACATAGTGCTGGTAAGGAGATTCAAAAAATGGTGCAATGACTGGCAAAGTAGTGATTTGTATGAAATGAAATAGTGAACTAAATTCATACATTTTTTTAAGCTGAAATGCTTAAAGTCCTTAATTTCTCTATGACAGTATCATCACAGAGCAAACCCATTTTAAGTTCAAATATGTTAGAAATTTGCTTCAAGATGAATGGCAAGTGCTAATCTGCACCCAGAAAGAAAAGAAAAAGGTGTAGCAAGGAAAACTGGTGTCAGTGAAATATCATGCAGCCATGTTGTCATATGTTAACTTCTACTCATGCTATCCTCATAAATGCAAATAATTCACCTCTGACTTGCATTTGGAGGGCTATTCTTAGAAGCTGGGAGAGTGACCAGGTGTGGATTTCCTGCTTTCACAGGGCAGCAAGAGTAAATGTTGTCCACTTAGCATGCTAGTTTAAACTTTCCAGCCATTTGTACTCTTCTCCAGTTGATGTGCTTGGTATGTAATTCCCAGTACTACTTATACCCAAAGACTTCCATGCTAGTCAGGTCACTTGAGATGTGGTAGATTTGAAATATGTAAAATTCTACAGATGTCATTGGACTTGATTTGACTCTCTAGCCAAATATATATGTGTATTTGGATTTATAGTCAAAACCAATGACTGCAGTCTTGGATAAATAGTTTGCGATCTGAAATATCTTAATTTTATTTAAAGTTTTTCATTCCATTCAGATGATTTTCACAATTTTTTAACACATTAATATAGCTTTGGTTCATTACTGACAATGCTGGCTTCATAGATTTGCAATGACATAATTTCATTCCAACTTTATAACATCATGCCCCATAGACTCAGACTGACATAATTTTGAAAACTTTGAGAGAATGCTTTGTATTATTTAAAGGAAATTAAGCCTAAGGATAAACATTATTGAAATTATGCCACCCTTGTTCTCCCCTCATTACCCCAGCGTAAATTAGAAGGCATTTTAATGAAACCCAAAGAGTTAAATAAATTTGTTTCAGGCCTGTTCATTTAAAAGAATAACCTCTAGTCTAAATTCAAGCAAGATCTAATAAAACAATCTGCCTCTACATACTTTCCAAATGTAATTTTCTTGCTTATGCATGTAGCTTTGTTGATTTAAAAACCAGGGGATGGAGGTAGGAGACAGTTTCCAGATTTCTGTCTCTTACTGTGTGACTGTTTTCATCATTTTGGTGTTGCCCTTAACTGTTCGTATATAAGACTGGAAAACATATCTGGAGACTTTTTTATTCTTCGTCTATTAGATTTTATCTAAAAGCACATGGACAAAGGTTTCCAGCATAGCTAGGAATCATAAAACAGAAGGAATCCGAGGCACTCTGTAGGCAGCCAACCAGAATCATGGGTTTTCAGGGCTTTGCACAGGTTTTCTGAAGGACCTTACAGAGTCCCGACAGTTCTCATGAATATATTTTATATTGGTTGAAGGATATTATCTGAATATTGCCAACTCACTGATGCTTTTGTTAAAAGCCCTTTATCTCTGTTAGAGGTGCTAGTAACCAAAATGTTCTTCTCCAAAATAATTTTCTCTTGAAAGCAATAGCTGCTCCTCTTCCAGTAACAGGTCAGTGGAAGCAGTGATGCTGCACAGTAGAGTTGGCTGGCAGTGTACTCACTCCTTGGGACCTTGGGTTTCTTGGGAATTTCCTTCAATCTACGTGAAACTATAAAGATTGGTCCCATTTATAATCTACCCTATATGTAAAGGCACATTGAGCTGGAAATTTGCCACAGTGAGAAAATAGTGTTGTTGAAAGGTAAAAGGAAAAACTTGTTTGGGGTTTTTTTGGGGAATTGACATTTAAGTGAGACCAAAGGACAATAATAGCAAAGGCTTGCTGGCACTCAGGACTGTGATGAGGAGACAGTGTGAAAAGAGTGAAATAAAATCTTTGGTTGGATGGGACCTTAAAGATAATCTAATTCCTGCCCGCCACCTATGGGCAAGGAAAACCCAGAATTAATAAAGAAAAAGCTGTTAGAATGAGTGTATAATGTACTGATATTCAGTATAATTACTGTAATGTTAAGTATCAATTGTTAATTGTTAATGTTCACAAGACATACAACAAATAACAGAGCAGATACACATAAATACATTATCACCTTTAATCTTAAATGTTGGTCAGCTCACGTTTTTAACCATGCCATGCTCCACAGGCTTATGAATGTGCAGGGTTATGAATCTAGGAGGACATTTTTCAAAAGAAGGAAAAGACATCTAGTTGAGTGAAGCTGTAGAAGTGGAATTGTATAAATATGAGTGTGGTGGGGAGAAAAAAAGTCTTTATTTCCTGAAGTCTTCTGCCCATTATTTGTTCTTCTGTCCAAGTACTCTTCCTTCTTTTAAGGTATATATTAAGTAGTGCAGGATAAAGAAGGAGCAGCATTGGTCCAGCAGGCAGAGTTCCCTACTGCTTGTGACAAGTAGTGAGGGTGGTGGGTGCAGCTCAGGGCAAGGAGGTGGAGTCTGGAGTGGTGGAATCCTAGGAACTCAGCAAGTCTCAGTGGGAGCAGATGGGATTACAGCTCCTGCTGCTCTACACCATGAGGAGGAGCAGTGCAAAGCCAAGCCCTCACACCATGGTCCAGAGCTTTTTGGAAGAGTCAGACTGGAAAATGTCTTTCAGTATATTGGGAATTAATTTACATTTCTGCAGAACTAGACTGTGCAACTTAGGCTTTTGGGCAAATTAACCAAATTACTTTTAGGAATGTGAGTTAGCAGCTACTACTACTCCACAACAAATGTTCACATGCAGTGTTTCACCTTAATGTAAATGTTAAGCAATAGTTTCTACTGGACTGATATTAAAATTGTACTCCATCTCTGAGGAATGTGCTGGCCTCAGAATACAAGATAGCTAGGATATTGGAAAAAGAACAGCTCCCTGTTTTCTCCTTGCCCTTCTGGAATACTGGATTGCCATGGGGCACTTGTAAAGATAAGGTTTGCACTCCTCTCTGTTTCACTGCTTGTTCCTTTGTGCTTCTATTCTTTAGGAGGTTTAGATTTTCTCTCACCTGTAATGCAGGAAGCAGACTTCCATGAAGCTTGTGGGTTAGGTTATGGAAAGTACAGGAGATAAATTTCCTGAAGAGGAAAGATGGAGGAAAAGTAGGTAGATTAAATTACTGAAGTATAACCCATCCTTAAAAACAGTAAACGTATCTCAATTTTATTTATTAACTGCTGATGCTATTAGAAGAGATTCTTGTAATTAATATCCTCAATATAGCCACATTTCAATGAGCCTTTTTGTAGAGCATAGTATAAATAATAGTTTCTTTCTAAAGAACCATACTGTTAAATACATTTGCAATGACTAGACAATAGAATGTAATTTTGAATTAGTCAGAAATAAAGGCTTGATGAATTTATTTACATCTCTATTCTAGGATTGCTAAGCAACCAAGGACAAATGGCTTTATGTCTGGCTAGTATATTGTATTGCTTTAAAAAGCCTTTTAAAAGAACATTCATTCTTTGGCCCAGGGATAAACTTATTGTAAGCATAATACAGCTTCTCTTGGATAATTTCTGGATTTTAGTATATGATCTCCACAGGCCAATGTAGTCATATGGCTGAAACTTCCCCAGTTTGACATGTCTCACTTTAATTTAACTTCATAACTAACCATCATTGCCATGCTTCATGGTGTGGCGTTCTTTCAAATTTGTTTATTTTTATGTTTATTTTAATGAGCTGCAGTCACAGTAAGGTAGGGGCTAGTGCATGTTGAAATTGTGCACTATAGGTTCTTTATCTTCAGGAACATATAGACAGCTCAGTAATTTTGAGCACAGACCAATTTCATCTGCAAGCATTCAGTGAGGAGTTATGTTACACATATGTTAAATCTTAAAAACTCCTAATTTCAACCACAGCAACCCTCTGACTGGTTTTATCTCATTTATTGGAAACTGTACTTTTAATATTAGTGTTTTATCCACATAGATTTACAGTTCCTACCTCTGACTAGCCAGCAAGCCTGTATACAGATGAAATGGAAGAAAAAAAGTCTGGTTATACCAAGCCTAGAGACTTGAGGTATAGAATTACAGTATATTTACTTGTTGAGGGACATGTGAAAAATATGTCTTCAGAGCTTATTATTGAACTTACATCTCTCATAAATTTAAGGAAATTAAATAGTAGTATAGTCATTACAGATCATTTTCTCTTATGGGTTGGATCAGACACCTCGGCACTTGCTACTTCTGATAGTAATTCCATGAAGAAGTAAAATGCCTGAATAATAAAGGCATTATTGAACTTTCCATCCAAAAGTCTGTAGGCAGTTTCTGCATCTGAAAGTGTAAAGACTGTTCTGAGAATGTCCAGAAAAATGCAAATCCTTCTGGTATTCTTTTGTTGGGACCCTCACTTTGAAAAAAACTACTGAATTTCTTTTTGCTTACTTGATAGTGTCAAACCAAATGAGGCAGCTACTAATTCTGAAAAAATTCATAGAAGGCAGAAAACCATCGAAAGTCAAAGTATTCCTGACACTGACTAGCAGTGCAGAAGAACTCTACAGTGTCATATAGTTCTTCCCAAAGAGAAATCTGCAAACATAAAATACAGGGCATCCAGTTCCTTGTTAAGGTATTTGGCAACTTTTAAATTTTTATTAGTTTTATTGCTGGAAATGAAAAAGTCCTACCTATCCTTTTTGAGATCTTCATTTCTCTAAAATATACCTTATTCCTATTTCTCATGCTTTTAATTGATTGTGGTGTTTGCCTGCCTCCTTGTGATTTTCTTTATAACTGCAATCCTGACCTGATGTGTTTGATGGTTTTGGCTTTGTGGTTTGGGGTTTTTTTTGTTTGTTTTTTTGGTTGGTTTAGTTTTGGGTTGTGTTTTTTTTTTTTTTTATTGTTGTTTCTTTGGGTTTTTTAATAGGTCATACTCGGCTACTGAATTGAATTGTGATGACTATAGACATGCCATTTATTTATTTATTTGTTAATTTGTTTGTTTGTTTGTTTGTTTGTTTTGGACTTCACGTGTTAAACTGAAATGCTAATGGTCAATTTGAGGATGTGACCATACTGTCGTAGTTTCAATTAGAAAACAGACATATTAATTAACTAGAAATATTAATTATGTATAGTGATTTAGGCTTGCTAATTTTAGATTTTCCCCACCAATGAACCAAATAAATGTGGTGGGTCTATTTTCTGCTGTGAGATAAGATTAGGAGAAAAAGCAAAGCAGGCTTAAACTTGAAAGGATATAAAGAAAGCTTTATTAACAGAATACAGGAAAAAAACCCAAATAACAAGAAATCAGAATAAAACTTTCAGAACATTTTTCTTCTTCCCTCCCTTACCCCCCCCCCTTGAAAAAAAAAAAATGCACAGAAAACAACACAGAAGTCTTAGCCAGCCCTCTGCCTCCAAAAACAGTCTTTCTTCAGTTCACTTAGGGAGAAAAGCATCTCTTGCTAATGCTATGGAAAACTCCTCACAAGAAAAGAAGTTCTTGTGGCATCAATTCTCACAAATAGCAGCCACCCGAGATCTGTATTTGTGAAGTTCTTCCCATCTTTCACAGTTCTTCTCACAACTGTGATTCTGGTCCATGTTAATTCATTGAGGTGCTATTTTTCAAGGATGAGCCGTTCTAGCATAAAATAAAGTTCCTTTCATCCATTTCTGGGAACAGAGGTTTTCCCCTTTTATCTCTGGGACAGGGTTTCTCATCAAGCTTCAAACACTGCTGCCTCTGCTCATAATTGTGGTTAGAACACTACATCCTCCCAAAGCATTCCATGAATTTACAGGAGAAAAAACAAAGTCTGATATATCAAATATATCTTCACCATAGCTTCACAAAAGAATTTCACAGCCCAAGCTTAAGGCAAAACCGTTCAAACCCTTCGATCTAGAATTCGATGCTTTCTTTACTGACCTCAAAGTCTTATGTTGTCTCTACAAAGTTTCGCCTTTTCCTTCTTCGTGGTTCAGGAGAGAATTGGTGTTCGTTGTGTCGTTCGTTCTCAAGCTGTATCAGCTGAAATCGCTTGTGCAGAGTCCTGCGGTGCTGAGCGGTTCCCTCGGTGCCAGCTCTCCACCCGCAGCGCGGCTCGCTCTGTTCTCCCCGCTGCGCACGGGCTGCTGCCGGCCGGGGCACGGCCAGGGCCGAGCACAGCGGCCCCGGGGCTGCTGCTGCTGCTGCTGCTGCACGGCTGCTGCTGCTGCTGCTGCATGGCTGCTGCTGCACTGCTGCTGCTGCACGGCTGCTGCTGCTGCACGGCTGCTGCTGCTGCACGGCTGCTGCTGCACGGTTGCTGCTGCACACGGGCTGCTGCTGCTGCACTGCTGCTGCTGCTGCACGGCTGCTGCTGCTGCTGCACGGGCTGCTGCTGAGCTGCTGCACTGCGCTGCTGCTGCACACGGGCTGCTGCTGCTGCACGGCTGCTGCTGTTGCACGGCTGCTGCACTGCTGCTGACGGCTACTGCTGCACGGCTGCTGCTGCACACGGGCTGCTGCTGCTGCACGGCTGCTGCTGTTGCACGGCTGCTGCTGCTGCTGCACGGCTGCTGCTGCTGCACGGCTGCTGCTGCACACGGGCTGCTGCTGCCTGCACCGCTGCTGCTGCTGCACGGCCGCTGCTGCTGCTGACAGCTCTGCTGACAGGCCCGGCGCTCGGCCGGAAAAAAAAAAAACCCTGGCATCCCCACTGGGGAGAGGCTCGACCCGCTCTGTGGGCGCTGCGGGCTCCCCGGGGAGGGCTGAGTTTTGCCACTGAAGGACTGGAAGTGTCTTTATTGCAACAGGGGGCAAAAGGCAGTGATCTGGGGAAAAGAGCCAACAGTCGCTTTTGTGACAAATATGACAAAGATCACAGCTACAGGGAAGGTGTTTTTGGGTCTGATGTACTGGTATCCCAGAGGATGGGGACACGCAATAAAACAAAGCAAGCAAGCATTTTGACTCCAGTTTCTGTGTTAATCTCGCATACAGTTGAAAGCAGCTGTTTGAAGCAATTTGGAAGGTAAAAAAAAAAAAAAATCCAGACAGGGAAACACATAGGTTACTGCAGTTGGATGTATGTGATAACTGAAATCAGTCTGTGCTGGACTTAAAACATCTGTCACTTACCACATGCACATCACTTCCAGAGGCAGGCAGTGAGAGAATTCTGTAGGTGAAGATGTGCAGTTTTTTGTTTAGTTGCAGGAGGCACTTTCTTTTATTTGGCTGTTTTGAGGCAGGAAATTAGAAGAGACAGAATGAGTCTTGATAAAATAGCTAGAAAACAGATGGCACTTCAGGATTCATAAGAACATTTTCATGTCCTTCTGCAGTCCTACAACACGAGCATGTTCAAGTGCAACCCACACACATTTGCATGATGAAACCCCAGATTAGCTGAATTCAGTGGCAAAATCTAAATAGATGATCACTCTGCATGAATACACTGTGACTCAGTATTCTTGAAGGAATGTAACTTAGGAGAATCTTGATAGTCTGGGTAAAATTAATTCCCTTTTGTATTTAGTGGAGTTTCTGTTTTAAATTTGTGCACAGTTTATAAAAACAACTCATATTTTTATTTCTTATTAAATTCTGCTTCCAACTTATTCTTAATAGTACCTCACTGCTCTGATACATTACTTTAGAGGTATTTCTTGAGGGGTAAAAACTTAGTTGACATTAGAAAGTGAGAGAGAATTGTCTCTAGCTATTTGGGGTTTTTTTAAGAGAAACTTTTTAGAGCCTCATATGCTAATAGAAAGATTAATCATTACAATTGAGAAAATTAGTTGTTTGAGGTTTTATTCAAAGGTAAGAGTAAAGTCTCTTTCTTCTTTTTACAAAATCTCTCATAAATTTATGTTAGCAGCCTCATGCTAATGTTTTGGATTTTTTTTTCTCAAATACAGTCTTCCCCTAGCCTATTATTTGATTTTAGTGCATATGGTTTTCCATAACTCCATACAGACATACCACTTGCAAGTTGAAGTTTTCACTTACTCTCATGAACTCTGATTTTTTTTTTTTTTATGTATTTCATCTGTCTGCCATATCATCTCTTCTGCTGAGTGTTGCATAAAATATTTCTTATGAGTCAGTGTTGCAGCTAAGAGCAGCTAGCTCGGAATCACACATTTCAGTTGACAGGGACTAGGTCCTCTTTGTGGCTGGCCCAGACATGTGTGTCTAGAGGGTAAAAAACAAGAAAGTGTCACCTTAATTGCCCTCAACCAGGTGCACCAGACATCACCCCAAGTGCTTGGAAATGCACAGTCCCTTTACCTACAAATACTATTCTAAACATGAATCCCATGTCTAAATAATTTTCCTTGACACTATTAATCTTTGTCCATGACTTAAATGCCTTCACTTGTTCTTAATGAACAGGAATTGTGGTTACTTCTGCATCTGTGTTGTATCTTGCACACAGTAATCACCGACGCAGGATGCTGTTCTCAAACAGTAAAGCAAGATCTAGTGTTAGACAGGAAACAGCTATTTCCACATTCTATAAAATGGTATCAGACAGAAATTAATGTAAGGTTTGAGGGAAAATTAAATCAAGAATTAGAATTTCAAATGTCCAAACTGTCATGTTATTTTTATCAGTACAAAAATGTATCTTGATTTCAGTAAGTTAGGCAGGAATACTTGGAATTATTTCAATGAGTCTGCTATTGTCTGAAAACAGAAATGAGCAGCTTCATTAAGTGCAGTATTTTTGTATAGTCAGTCCCAATGCCTCCTCTTTGTAGAAATGTTTAACACAACTCTAAGTCCAGAGGTCAGGAGCTCTCTGTGCCAAACCTGACTGAGGTTTCATCCTCTAAACCAATTTCTGGCTGCTTCAGGTATACAAATAGCTGAACTCCTGTGCTTTGCTGGTTTCTGCCATTATACCAAGCATATTGACTTCATCTCTTGCCATGCACTAGTAGATGAAGGATGGTGCATTTTGCAATGTGAAAAGGGGAAAATTTCCATTCTCTCCCTTGATTATTTCTTTTGCAAAGGCAAGCTGTTATTTAATGGCTTCTAAGTATCTTTAATGATACACAGAATGACTGCAGAAATGCTCACCCTCAAACTGGGATTTCTATACTGATCAAATGATTTGTTCTTTAATGTCTCAGGCTTCATGAGGTCTTTCCATTCACTTCACTGTACAAGAAGATCTTCCTTTGCTCCTAACCCGTTCCTATAAAATTCTGTTTCCCTGGCACTGCTTTCCATACGTATCTTTGTAAATATCTCAGGTCCTGAGGTCAGGTATCGTGCCATTTTCTTTATCGCAGATACTGTGGAACAATCTCAGCAGTGTACCTGCTGGCAATCCGTTCTCTGTGCTGAGCCCGTCATTTACGGGACAGCGCTGACAGCCCCGCTTCCACTCTGACCTTTCAGCCTTTACAGCTGTAATTACTGCGAGTTGTCCTGAGAATTCCCTCTCTATTCTTCATGATTCCATGTGCTACACCGGGATCTCAGTGCGCTGCTCGATTCCTGCTCACTCTGGTGCCTGCTGAAAAGAAACTTCCCCTTGTCTCTCGGTTTGCGACAATTTAACGGAGAACACGGAGTTGCCTCCTTCAAGAGTTCATGCAATCCCTTTCCACTAATAAGGAATGAACACGAGTAGAGAGAAGTGAAAAAAACCCCAAAAACTTTATTAACAAACAGAATGCCAGGAGGCGGGAGAAACAAAAGGTAAATAACTGCGAATGAGGGCAGCGCTCCCTCAGGGCCCCGCAGCCCAACATGGCGGCGGCCGCGGCGCTGAGGGACGCGGCGAGATGACGTCACCGCTGCCGTTCCAACATGGCGCCCGGCGGGCGGGATGGCGGCGGCGCTGCCGGCACGGCAGGAGCCACGGAGCCCTTCGAGAGCCAGAAGGGAACGTGGGGCCCGTGTGGGACCCGCGCCGCTGCCGCCGCCTCCTCCTGCCGCCTCCTCCTGCCGCCTCCTCCTGCCGCCTCCTCCTGCCGCCCGCGGGCTCTGGCGCTGCTGCTGCCGGGGGAGTCCCCTGGAGGACACGGCGGGTCCCGAGCCCAGCGCCTCACTTGCTTTTATTTTTCACTGCCGGCGGAGTTTGCAAAGTTTGCTTCGAAACAGTTGCTAATTGTGAAATGCGCTTTCTAAGAATGGCCGCAGTTACCAGCCCAAAGCTGCCACAAAAGAGCGAGAGCTCTGCTTCCATCTTCGCTCCCGGTGCGGGGTCGTGCGGAACTGCCCCGGGGAGGGCAGACCCGCTAACAAACAAGGGGAAAAAGGGGAAAAAAACCAACAAAACTAGAAAAACCTTTCCTGAGCACAGCCCGAGCAGCCCGCGAGCAAACCCCGGGTGGCGAAAAGCAGCAAAGCCCCTGGGCGGGGAGATTTTGAGAGCGCCCGCGATGACAGCCGCACACACACAGGGGCCGGGATTTAGGGAATTCTGAAAGGGACAGGGACAGCTTTGTGGCGCAGAAAGATCCGGAATTATTCACGAGGTTATTGTATAACAGTGGCTCTCAAGCGCGGGTGTCTCTGACGTTCCCGTGGCTGCTTCTAGGCCGCCTCGCTCGTTACCATTTTCCTCATCCCCACGTCCTGTTCGCTGCTTTCTCTTTCTGTCACCAGCCTGCTGTTGCTGGACTTCTCACAACCCACAGCTGGCTAATCTTCAGTTACACCCCCGTATGTTGTTAGATTTATCCGAGGACTCTTAGATTTATCCCAGTATTTATTTTTCCGAGTTGTTTCACCAGCTGCTGTTGCCCCTTTTGGGAGGCTGTGGTGCTGTTCCAGTGCGATGTTCTGCTGAGACATCAAAGGGAAGATTTTTCTGGTACATTGTTCCTGGTACCACTGCAAATATGTCATTTACCTACCCTCTGCTATAAATGGAGGCTTGTCCAATAAGACTACTTATTTCTCTTAGATCGCATAGGGCTTTAATAATTTAGCATCCTATTCATTTTTAGACACCCTGTGTCTTCATGATGAAAGCTGTATTTCCAAGCTTCTTTCAGACCTTTATAAAACCAGATGTAAAACCATCTCAGCTTTTCTATATCTGTACCTCTTCTAAGGGAACTCTCTAGGAACAATTTACAAACTTTTCCCCCTTGGTATTGGGTTTCTAACCTGATTACATGCTCGTTTCCTGAGCTGTGACCAAATCTAAGTCAACTTCTGTTTTCATTTCATATTCATAAGTGGAGATTTGCTTTCTGCACAAACTGTAAGAGTGAAGCAGGATTTAGCTCTATGTAAGGATGAAAGGCACAGGGCTGAGATACTTGGGAGCACTGTTCCCAGATTTTTAAATGGTTTTACAAGTTCCACTTCCTTCCTGCTAGGAGTAATTCGCAATCGTGTATGAATTATAAGTTATTTAAGCAGTGTTTTAACATAATATACGTCATACCAACAAGGTACAGTAATATATGAAGTGTTTGGTTTTGAGCTACAGCAGTCTGATTTCAGTGGAATCACTAGCCACTTACTTTTATGCCTCTCTTCAGCACAGATGTTTTCTGTTCCTAGCTGTGTTACCAGTGCTGCAGCGAAAACATGACATCTTAAAGCAGCATTTCATAAGCACTGTAAAACCCAAGATTTTTTACTGTTTAGGTATTTTAACACCTTGGGTAATTATAGTATAGGGAAGGTGAAATTCAGGCATAGTCAACCTCTCCCCACTCCATGTTGTGTTGCACCAGTTGGGCTTGAGTTGTTTTAATGTTGAAAGCCTTTGGGGCAGTTTTCAAATGCTCTTTAAGGCACTCAAAGAGAAGAAAGTTGCTAAATAAAATTTTCTAGACTATCTCAAGGCTCTGTCTCCATTTGAGCTTCAGTTTTCAAACTTGATGTAGAAACCATTTGCTTCTTTCATGATTGTATTGTCCAGACTAAAGGCATGATTCAAATCTCATACCCTTGTCAGCTCAAATCCAAGTCTGATTCTGTTTTCACTCCCATAAATCTGGAGCTGAACTCAAGGGTAGGCAAGGGAGAAGGTATACTGGCACTTGGAGAAAAATTTATTTGACTTCAGGCAGAAAATTCAGGTGTTTCCGAACAGTTCCAGATAAATTACTTCTGATGTACCTCATTGAATTATTTTAATTACAACATTAAACTATTTTATTAAAATGTACTGTGGGCAAGACTTAATTGTTAAAATAAATGGAACTTCATTTTCTTAATTTTTTTTTTGTAATTTTTCAGAGAGGAAATCATTTTGGTTCTTCACTCTTCATTATTCCTATAAAGAAAAGCCAGTTTCAAGACAATATAAAATGGTGTCTTTACTTACATATTAAAAAACAAAAAAAACCTAAAACAAAACAAAAAAAAATCTAAAAGTATTCATGTTCCATGGCATATTTCTACTAAACACACGAAGACCAGAAAGACTCCATGCTACAGGACTAGAAAAACATGTAGCATTTATGTACGTAAAATATGGAAATATTTAGTTTAAAATACCAGCTCATTTTCTTACATTTTTTTTTATTTACTTTTAAAATGCAAATAAAAAAAACACTCTCCTATTTCTTTTCCATTCCTTTTATTGTCAAGCGGACTTCCAGTTAAAGTACGCAGTTTTTTACAGCAAAGAAAGGCTGGTTTCTCTGTGAACGGTTCCTCTCAAGGATTGTTTGTGTGATTTCAGATGCTGCACAACAAGCACGTGATGGTTCGTGTCGGAGGAGGCTGGGAGACGTTTGCAGGTTACTTGCTGAAACATGATCCCTGCCGGATGCTGCAGATCTCCCGAGTAGATGGGAAAACTTCCCCCATCCAGAGCAAGTCTCCAAACCTCAAGGACATGAATCCAGACAATTACCTGGTGGTTTCTGCCCATTACAAAACCAAGAAGGAGATTAAGTGAAATAAGCTTCTCATGTGAGTGGGACTTTATGTATGTATGTAGGTCCAAATTATTCTCCCAAGTGTAGTGAATTTAGTTAATGCTTTAAAAGGACTTTGGAAAATTTAACACAGACTGGAAATGACACCCCATTTTGAAGATCTTTGAATTTAGAACTATTTATTTCTAGTACTGTATCTTTTATAGCAAATTACCCTTGATAGGCTAATTACTACAATCAGATAATAAATAGACATATATTTTTAGCCAAATTATTACTCTTTAATATGTGAATGTATACTTAGAGCTACATAAAGGAGTGCATCCTGTTAATGGAAGAAAATAAACAATGAAATATATTTGTACGAAAATCTTATTACTTTGAATCCCTGACTGTTAGGCTAGTTGAAATATATATATGCAGGTGGAAAATGGGTATTTGGCAAAATTATTTGGTAATGTCTCTTGAAACAAAATAAAAACTGACTATTTGTATGTTTTGCAAGCTTTTCTTAATTAACAGAATACAATGGCTTATTGCATGCCAAACAAAGCCATTATTAAAATAAAGCAAAGCCCAATAACGCCCTTCCCCCCGTTTCACTCTTTAAAGCTGGAGCCATTGCTGAGTGTTCGGTCTGCGTGCAGATCCTTTCTCTTTTCCACAAGTAGCCCAGTGGAGAAGCAGGGGAAGGGAGGGCTCGCCCCTGCCTCTCCCGGACAGTGGAGCTGCTCGCTCCCACCACTGAGGAGATTTCTGCAGCCCAAAGGGAAGCAGGAACACTTGCACAGCCCTGACCCAGGGAGGAGCTTCAGGCCCTCTGGAGTCCCAGAACATGGCACTGCTCTGGGATATAAGCTTTTCCTTCCCCTTCTTTTTAATGTTGTTGGTCATGTGAAATGTGAACTATTCATTACCCTGTAAATAGAGTGATTCATATGCTCATAAATCATTCACACACCTCTAATATAGCTAAAGGTGTTTGTGGGCTTAGTTCATTATTTTGGCTACTTTTCTATGTTTATATTTGGTAATTTATGTACCTTGTAACATCCTAGAAAAATCATTTTATAGGATTGTTTCACTGACTGTATAAATTTTAAAATGAAATAAATTTTTTTAAATACTCATATGTTTTGAAACTTATTATTCGTAATGTCTCATCTCCACCTTGCTGCTGCCAACTGGATGTCTACAATACACAACACTGCTTGCTGCTCTAATAATGAGCTGCACAAAGAAAGGGGCAAACAGATACCACAGAAATACCCAAATTTTATTGAAAATTAATTTTTCATTGCAGGGAAAAAATTCAAAGGCGTCCTTGAAATAACTTTTTTAGTACTGACTAGTGTTTTCCTTTATTTTCTGACATTAAATTTTAAAAAAATGTTCTTATGATCTGCTCCTGTGGTCTTTCAAATTAACAGCAAAATGTCTGTGGGCTGGAAAGGATCAAGACCATCTTTCATGCTCCATGTGTTATTAAAATCAGCATGTAGTATCTCACTTCTGTGGAAAAGGCTCACCAGCTGAAAGGACCTGCTGAACACTAACAGTTCACAATTGCTTGGTGCAGCAGACAAAGGAGCAGGACATAATTCCAAAGTTGCAGCCTTTTATTCTTATTTTGAAACACTTTCTAGGAAGATTAAACATAAATTCAAGCAATAAATCTTTTGAAAAGCCATAAGAAGTCTCAGTTGTCATAGAAGTTGTCAATGTCCTCCCATAAGGGAGCAGAAAACAGACTACAAGCAACATCATTTTATAAAAAATGTAGCATAGCTGGAAAAAAAATCATTTTAATATAAGCTCTGAGAGATCTGTTTTAAAATGAAAAGGGGGGAAAAATAATTTGTGAAAATGTGAGATGTTTATTTAGAAATAATGATTAGTTTTTTAAACAGTTAGTTGGATTTCACAAAATCATTGAGGTTGAAAAGACTTCCAAGATCTTCAAGTTCAACCTTTATTTCCACCATCCAAGACTAAGTTTGTGTTGTTATTATTATGTTGGATTTTCAAATATTTGAAGGTGTTTACATATTAATAAATCAGAGTAGATAATTATAAGCAAGGTATTTATAAGTTTAATAGTAAACTTCAACAGTCCAAATAAATTAAAATCAAGATTTTAAACTAAACCTGACCCCCTTTATGTGGAGTGTACCTATCAAAATAGTCTTTTTGGTTCAGGGTACTCAAATGTCTTTAAAAAAATCACATTAAAACACTTTCTGACTTGAACTTTGCCAGTTCCAGAATGGGAGACTATAGGATTTTATTTTAAAGTATTGCCAGTGCCACTTGATGTGAAAAGCATGCAGGTGGGACTTCCTGCTTTTGACTGCATTGGTGTGGGTGTGAATAACAGAGGAAATGAAAGCATCGATAAAGTAAAAGGATGCAGTAAGCTGGTTAGTCTGGAAGAGGGGGTTGGAGGTAAGCATTGCTTATCTGATAAATAGTATTCTTTCAATGGCTTTAAATGAAAGTGTTCATGGCACTAATGCAAGCAGAGGCTTGCATGACAAGAGACATGGTTATTTGCTCCCTTTGCAGTTTTGGGGGAGCAGTATGACAAAGAGAGAAATGTTTGAAGTTTAAACTACAAGTGACCAACTAAGTGTAAGTGCTGCTTAAGTGTCTGTAGGACACCTACTGTTGATGTTAGACTGAAATTCTCATTTCAAATTAATGTCTGAGATACGTTTTTGTAACTCAATGCATTTTCACTAGACTTTAAAAAAAATTATTATGACCAGTCAATACAGTGATGAGAGCAATTGCCAGCAATCAAAGCAAACCGAAGGCAGTCTTCAGCCAAGGACACAGATTTTTTCAGCCCAAACATCATTATATTAATACTGAAAAGTTCTGCCTTCTCGACTCAATTCTGAAGGCTAAGGCAGGAGACTGTGTCACGAATGCACTCCCAGGACAACACTGGGCAGTATCGCGACACGAAAGACCAAAAACATAGTTCAAGGGGTAAAAAAAAAAAAACCAGCCTGTATAGTCTTCCTTAGGCCATAAATGAGATAATTGCAGTACTAAGCCCATGCATAATGTGCATAACGCTTTCTGGGGAAAAGAAAATGTTTTTGCATTGCAAGTAGTGCACCTATATAGGTAACACAAACTTTTGGGAATGAAGCGGCAGAGGCGGCACAGTAACAGCTCCCGTTTGTTTTCCAAAATCCTGAGGCGGGCAACATTGCTCTCTTGTGGCAAGAAATGAAAACAACTAATAACAGGATTTTTATTTTCATGTTTAACTCTCAGTATTCATTATATTTACAGACTCAAAAGAAATCCACATGAGAAAATGAGAACAATTATTACGTACTTAATAAAACAGCATTCTTGATCTAAGTACACAGGATTTATAAAGGTTTCTATTAACTAGTCACAAAATTATTCCATTTCTAAGGACCCACAATGACTCTACTTTTCTTTTTTTGAAAAAGGCACTAAATTCCTAAGCAGTCCAAGAGTCATTAGGAAACAGAAGAGAAATGCTGTCATCTGCATATTCAAATACATATATATATATATATATATATATAATATATATATGAAAAACTTTCTACAAGAGGATGTGGAGAAAAGTTTAATTGTAGTGCTTGAAATAAGCATTGAAACCAACACCTGGGCACCTGAGCTTGCTCAGGCCAGTCATACACAGACAGACAGACAGACATCAGCTGACCAGACAGTATACACATATTGAATGACTACACATAAGGAGGCCACTTCCAGCTGACCAGTCTTGACAGGGCAGCAATAAAACATGCATGGAAAACAAACAAAATTGGCAAAACCATAGTGTTCAGAATTAGTTCTTAAGTTTCTCTGTGAGTGTTTCCACATCCATTGTCCCACAATGGCAAAGTACTGCTGAGTTTTCAGATGTAAACAGCAAAAGCCACATGATGAGTAAGTGCCACTTGGCTGCAGAAACTGACAGGTTATTGGCAGTAAACATCAATGATCTTCTCTTCAGAAGTCGTGTTATCCAACCTGCCACTAAAGAAACAAACAAAACACACAGGTTTGTATGAAGATAAGGAAAAGAAAGATCCCAAACCAAAGAAACACCATAAGACTGTCAAACTACAATAAATTCTCAATTCACCTTTTATGATGGAGGTGTGCAAAGCCTGAGTTTCAATGATCAGATACATCTATTATTTTGGAGAGATTTTAATTCTGCATTAACTCTCTGCCTGGCCTTCTGAGGTGAAGTTCACATTAGAATAGCAATAGTAGTACATTTCATCCATATTTATCTCTGCCATCCCTGCTGTCTTTCTGTCCTAGTGATGAAGGCTCATTAAGAACACTGCATGATAATGACACATGCTTCCATTTCTATTCCATTTCCCTTCTTCTTAGTTTTTCCTCAAGTTATTCACTCTTCTACATGACAAAACAGGATTTTCACAGGGAATATATGGGCAGTTGAATCATATTGTTTCTTTCTAAACTTACTCTCAGTCCTCCTTCTCCTCCAGGTCGTGAAGCTGCAGTTCTTCTTTCTATTTCCTCCTGTTTCTTTTTCTTCTGCTCTACAGAGTAAACATTCTTAATACCTCGAGAGGAAGCCTGGGAGAAAACATATTTGAGTAAGACTAAGTTAGCTGTTTTTTCTGGAGAGAAACCAAACTGCAAGTGTTGGCAACTCTATTTTATGAACTGTGGTTTGTATGAAAAGACTGAAGCACTCAGTAATGCTTCAGTAATGCTACGATTATATCAAGGTAATCCTTCAACGATATGTCCTCATTCTGTGAACTCTTGGTCCCATAGGTAAGTGAGGGTGTTTTTGTTTCACTTTGTTAAACATCCAGCTCAAGATAATTAATCCTCAGATGCAGAACCAGAACTTCCCTTCAAAAAAGTCCACAAATTATTAGTCCCTGTTTTTTTCAATGTCAGGGCCTACTTTTGCCCTTACGAACAGGGGAGAAAAAGAGCTGTGTTAGGAGTGCTAGCCCAGGCTGTGAAGAAGCTCAACTTTTAAACTGTGATCTGTGAGAAATATCCTGCATGACAGTCTACCCTTCAAAATGTCACAGGGTGAGTGGGTAGCAGGAGTACCAAATGAAAAATCTGTCGTGAACTGACTGCTTCACATCCTTGTGGGAACTGTTTAACGACAATCTAGACTGGATGGCAGGAATATCAGAATTAGACAGGTAACACCATAAAAAAGAAATGGAAAAATGTCTTAAGAACTGATTCTTATCTAAGTTTAGGGTTATAATAACATAGCAGAAGTTACACAAAAGATGCTAAAACCTACCAAGGCAAAACAGCAATGTTCTCACCTGAATTTCAAGGTCCTGACAATAAGCTCAGTTCTCAGTAGGGTACTAAGACAAATCTTACCACCAAATACCAACCTACTTAGACATGTGTCCTCTGCCTCTTAGGAATCCGGCCTTCCAGCTGAGTCAGGTACCCAAACTGTCTGCAGCACCCCAAAAGGAAGAGCAGCTCACATGATGTCAGGAGAGATAATGAGCAGCTAAGCAGCATGTACAGGAAAACACTCAGTAGAGAAGGAAAGCCATCTGATTTACTCTCTTGTCCCCTCAAGGACCAAACTAAATATGGCTGCTCGCAGGACATCTCCATTACCCAACATTCAGAGGCTAAGATGACCTCAAAGAGAGTCCTGAAAATTCCTGGTAGATGCTTTATCTCTTTATCTTCCAAGAAAACAAGAAGTAACAAAGAGTAATACTTCAATTTTTCTTTCTCAGCATAATGGGTCCCACAAAGCTTCGAGGACATCCACAGCCCTAGTTGCTTCATTTCTCCTTCCTCTCAGGAAAGCGTTTCAGCCAGTTAAGAGCTAGCTATTCCCTATAGTTATGCTTAATATCTCTTTGTGTCTGAAACCCATTTGTGACTGAAAATAACATGTGGATTGCTTTTAGTACATAGAATGACACAAAATCAACAGTTTTAAGGAGTCTAACCCATCACTCAGCTGTTGCTCCAATTCTTTGGTTACCAAACACCCTTCAAACCAGGTCAGCACGTTCCCCATGCATAACGGCCAATTTCAATTACAAACACTCAATATGTAACGTCACTAACACTCACATAAATAACAACCCTTGCTCTTCACAGTTCAGCTGTGGTCTCTAAGACACACCATTCAAAATCTACAATAAGTAAAGAGTATATGCTCTAAGACTTTTTTAGAGGTATGTAAGGAAAAAAAAAACAGGCTAGCTGTTCTGCTACAACATTTGTATCCTCCCTCTCCTAACTTTAAGGATACTGAAGCAGTTAAAGCTTTGCAACCTTAAAAAGACAGAGTTAATACTATGACTTTGCTGGAATCTGAGCTGATAAACATGTTCAAACAGTTGCCTTGTTGATAAACAGAACCTGCAAGTGCATACAACTCCCATTTTTAAGAAAAGCACAGTACAAGTGCAGTATCACTTGAAATGGACACTGCAACAATTGTTTGACCACTCTGGTTGGAATACTTCTCCATCTTTTGTTTTCAAGTCTTAGAACAAGGAAAAAATAATGTAAAACTTGCCCTTCCAGTTCTTCAGTTGTTTTATTAACTACTGTAAAACATCTCCCATCCAAACAAGCTCAGTTACTTTGCAATGGTCTTAGAGCACCTACCTAGCTGTGAAATTCTTAATATATATAAAAAAGGTATAAATGTACAACATAAATAGTATTAGGAAAGTACTTAATGACAATTCCCACATTCCAAACATCATATCCAGTGTACCAGAGAAGCCACAGCTATTCACCCCATAAACCAGTTATTAAAAAAAAATTTCAATAAATGACATTTTATCAGACATTACCTCCATCTGCCTCTTTTCAGCGGCTTCTGCTAGTTGCCTTCTTTTTATTTCCTAGATATAATAAAAACAGTGAAATTCTACTTCAATATAGTCTTTGCATACTTTTTAAAGTCTTAATTTTTAAGTACAACTCAAACTGTGATGCTAACTCCCACAAAATGTCAACTTCGAGTCAATTAGCATCATCTTCCCCTGCACTGCCAGCCTGCAAGAACGAAGCGTTTTTAGTGACTAATATGCCAGAAGAGCAGCTGCTGACAATATACAGTCAAACCCCACCAGAAATTGTTATTCAGCTGTTCTGCACCTTCACTCAAAAAACCCCAGACTAGGATGAAATAGTATGCAGTGCATGAAACGTCCTTTTAGAGCGTGGAAAGGGGAATGCTTGCTCCTTTCCTTCTCCCCCATGAAATACTCAGGTGAGGGGTACAAAGCAGAGATGGGCTCTCCCTCACCCAGGAAAAATGCCGTGCAGAGGAGAGTAGCGAGACGCGAGCATCGCTACGCACTAGAGAAAAAAGCCCAGCTTTTCCTATTTCTTGTAAAAATGGGGGTCACATTGGCCACCGTTCTGCACTGACACGTCCCACGCGAACCGCCCGGCCTCCACACCCCCAGAGGAGCGCCCGTGTGCGGGGCAGAGCAGCGGCCGCTTCTGGGCCCGAGCGCGGGTGCCCGCCCGGCCCAGCCCCGGCCCGCAGCCCTCCGCCCGCAGCACGGGCTGCCTCTGCCCGGCCCAGCCCCGGCCCGCAGCCCTCCGCCCGCAGCACGGGCTGCCTCTGCCCGGCCCAGCCCCGGCCCGCAGCCCTCCGCCCGCAGCACGGGCTGCCTCTGCCCGGCCCAGCCCCGGCCCGGAGCCCTCCGCCCGCAGCACGGGCTGCCTCTGCCCGGCACAGCCCCGGCCCGGAGCCCTCCGCCCGCAGCACGGGCTGCCTCTGCCCGGCCCAGCCCCGGCCCGGAGCTCTCCGCCCGGCACAGCCCCGGCCCGCAGCCCTCCGCCCGCAGCACGGGCTGCCTCTGTCCGGCACAGCCCCGGCCCGGAGCTCTCCGCCCGGCACAGCCCCGGCCCGCAGCCCTCCGCCCGCAGCACGGGCTGCCTCTGCCCGGCACAGCCCCGGCCCGGAGCTCTCCGCCCGGCACAGCCCCGGCCCGCAGCCCTCCGCCCGCAGCACGGGCTGCCTCTGCCCGGCCCAGCCCCGGCCCGCAGCCCTCCGCCCGCAGCACGGGCTGCCTCTGCCCGGCACAGCCCCGGCCCGGAGCCCTCCGCCCGCAGCACGGGCTGCCTCTGCCCGGCACAGCCCCGGCCCGGAGCCCTCTGCCCGGCACAGCCCCGGCCCGCAGCCCTCCGCCCGCAGCACGGGCTGCCTCTGCCCGGCACAGCCCCGGCCCGCAGCCCTCCGCCCGCAGCACGGGCTGCCTCTGCCCGGCACAGCCCCGGCCCGGAGCTCTCCGCCCGGCACAGCCCCGGCCCGCAGCCCTCCGCCCGCAGCACGGGCTGCCTCTGCCCGGCCCAGCCCCGGCCCGGAGCCCTCCGCCCGCAGCACGGGCTGCCTCTGCCCGGCCCAGCCCCGGCCCGGAGCCCTCCGCCCGCAGCACGGGCTGCCTCTGCCCGGCCCAGCCCCGGCCCGGAGCTCTCCGCCCGGCACAGCCCCGGCCCGCAGCCCTCCGCCCGCAGCACGGGCTGCCTCTGTCCGGCACAGCCCCGGCCCGGAGCTCTCCGCCCGGCACAGCCCCGGCCCGCAGCCCTCCGCCCGCAGCACGGGCTGCCTCTGCCCGGCACAGCCCCGGCCCGGAGCTCTCCGCCCGGCACAGCCCCGGCCCGCAGCCCTCCGCCCGCAGCACGGGCTGCCTCTGCCCGGCCCAGCCCCGGCCCGCAGCCCTCCGCCCGCAGCACGGGCTGCCTCTGCCCGGCACAGCCCCGGCCCGGAGCTCTCCGCCCGCAGCACGGGCTGCCTCTCCCCGGCCCGGCGCTCTCCGCCCGCAGCACGCGCTCCCTCTCCCCGGCCCGGCGCTCTCCGCCCGCAGCACGGCTCCCTCTCCCCGGCACATTCCCGCGGCCTGGCCGCCATGGCCGGCGGGCAGGTCACCGCCCCTGCGCTCGACTTCAGCGCCGTAAACAACGGGGAAGGAGCGGGCAGCGCCCCGGGCAGCGCCCCGGGCCGCTCTCTCTCCCTCCCTCCCTGCCTCCCTCCCTCACTCACCGGGTCGGGAGTCTCCACCACGTCCTTGACGGCGCCCCCCATGCAGGGCAGGCACTGCCCCATGGCGAACGCGGCCGCCCACAGCCCCGCCGAGCGAGCGCCGCCAGGGCCCGCCCCGGCCTGGGCCCGGCGGGGGCGGGCGGGGCCGGGGCGGAGGCTGCAGCCGGGTCGCGCCGGTGCTGCCGGCAGTGAATCCCATGGAGGCTGGCCCGTGGCGGCGGAGCGAGCTCGGTGCCGCTGGTTTCCCGGCCGGTGCCGCGGGCAGGGCCCGCCGCAGCCGGCGCTGCCGGTGCCGCGCCTCGCCCGGCGCTGCCGCAGCTCCGCTGCTGGGGCCGGCGCGCATCCAGCTCGGCTCGGCTGGTTCAAGGCTCTTTATGGCTCTTCTGCTATTTCTAACTTTTTTTTTCTTAAGAGAAAGAAACCTTCTCTTCCAGTTACTTATAGCAGACTCCAGCATTTCCGTATTCAACGTTTCCTGAATTTGAGTGTTGGCACATACATCAATCCCCAAGGATTATGTGAGCTGTATAAAATGTATATGTCATAAAAGATGGTGCAATATCTGCTCAGCTTCTTGTCTTCCTCGGTAATTTTGAACAATGTCTATCCTTTTTGCACCCGTGTTCTTGTCCCAGCATTTATTTAATGAGCTTGTGATGCCATACATTACTGTGAAGTACGAATTTAAGCTTTTGTGTTTGTTCCCTGCATCTGTAATTAGGCATAGAATCATGTCACTGGGGTAGAATCATAGAGTGGGTTGGGTTGGAAGGAATTTTAATGACCACCTGGTTCCAAACCCTCTACCATGGGCATGGACACCTTCCACTAGACCTGGTTGATCTCAGCCTGCCTTGGGCTTGGACATTTTCAGGGATGGGGAACCCACAGCTTCTCTGGGCAACCTCTGCCACTGCCTCGCTACTGTCACAGTAAAGAAGTTCCTCTTAATACCTAACTTAAAGTTGCCCTCTTTCCTCTTTAAAGCCTGTCTTACAATTGCACATTCATGTAAACCTCTCCAGCTCTCTGGTATGTATATACTGAAAAGGGCTTTAAGGTCACCCTGGTGTCTTCTCTAGGTTGAACAAACCCAACTCTCTCACCCTCTCTCCATACTAAAGGTGCTCAAGCCCTCTGAGGGTCTTCATGGCCCCTCTGGACTCTCCAACAGGTCTGTGTCCTTCCTATGTTGGGGCCCCAGGGCTGTGCACAGCTCCTGGTGGGGACTCACAAGAGCAGAGCACAGGGACAGTCACCTCCCTCGACCTGCTCCTCATTCTGCTTTTCCTGCAGCCCAGGCTGTGCTTGGCTTTCTGGGCTGCAGGTGCACATTGCTGGCTCACCTTGAGCTTCTCACACCCATTGCCTTCTCCTGAGGACTCCTCTCAATCCATTCTTTGCCCAGCTTGTATTTGTGCTTGGGATTAGCCTGACCCATATGCAGCACCTTGCATCTGGCCTTAAACTTCATGGGGTTCATACAGATGCACTTCTCAAGCCTGTTAAGTCATCATAGAGGGTTACTGGGTTGCTGAAAAAAGTAATTAGGAATTAGACATGGTGGAAGCTTCCAGAAGCTCCTCACAGCAGCCATCCCTCTGGCCTCCCTGCTACCAAAAGCCAGCTGTACAAAACCAATACAATAACATAGGAAGATGTTTATTGAGAAGCAGCAGAAAGATGATCCCAGTTTTCTGTGTCAGAAGGCCTATATGTTGAGGGGTTTCAACGTTGATGATTTTCTCGCTGAAGCTTTAACCTTTCAGTGAAGTAACTTGGATTGAGGTCCTTTAATAGCTCTGTATTTTGGGGATTTCACTGTAACTCAATACTAATAGACGGGGAGGTTTCCTTGTTTTAATGCTTTGTGAGCAGTTTTGTCTACTCCTTCCACCCTGTCAAATAACATTGTAGTGATATAACACGTTAGTTGTGTAATTAAGTTTAAAAACCCCATACTTTACACTATCATTAATAGTAGTAGTTTTGCTTTTAAATAGGGCTGCTAGGCTGATTGGATTGAGGTTTTTGCTTGTCTGATTAATTATATTTAGTGAGTTTTGAATATCTGATTTAACAAAAAACACATACTGAAAATATCTGTGACCTTTCTGCAGGGTTTTGGGAGTGCATCAGAAGATCTGATAATTTGTTATTGATTCATTTGTAACAGTTAATTACGTTGGCATTGTTGCAAGACTAATATTGAGTTGTGCCATAATCTGACTTTTATGAATGCTGATTACTCTCTACCTCTTATCTTCTTGATATCCAGCAGGTGGTACTATTGACACAAAAATATCCTGTATTTTCCAGATCGCTAACCACATCTTCAATTTACTGTTTTGGTTTGATATTACACGCAGTTGTATTATTTCTATTGCATGTAAATCTGGAGAGAGAAAACATTTCTGGCTGATAGTTTATAGAGTTATCATGCCTATTTAATTATTTAAAAAGTAAAACTCATTCATGATTAAATTATAGTTGGATTTTAACTTGGAACTGTTCAGTTACTTATCATACCTTTTAGTTATTTGAATTTTAAACTTTAGGAATCTTTATTCAAGAGAAGACAAGTGTCTGCAAGAGTGGCCATGACTCAGCTATAACTGAGGTTAGGGAATCAGAAGTTCTTGCTTTTGCTATAGGCAGTCCTTGAAGCAATGAAGACAGAGCACTTTGCAGGAAAACCAAAGGAAGAGCTTAGTGTCAGGCCTTCTGCTGGAAAAGCAACTGCAGCATCAGTGGATGCTTATATACATCTCTGTGGCCCTGATGTTCCTCACAGCCATTAGCCACCAGTTTAAATGTCAGTGGGAGGCAACTGAAGCTGCAGTGCTGTCACTGGTTCCACGGGAGCAGGTGCAGCCCTGAGGGATGGTGATGTGTGGCTGGAGTCTGTCTGCCTGGGCTGGCAGGGCTCCAGGGCTGACACTCCACAGCAGTTCCACTCAGTCAGTCCCACTTTGCTCTTCCTTCTCTGGCTGTATGGTTACATGCCACCGTGCTTGTGGAGTGAAAAATTAAAGGAGACAATCAATATCTGTCTGTTAAAGAGTTCTTGTGACTGTGTAAATGCCACTTGGGATTAAGATGAGTAACTTGTGGAGGAGTCCTGTCTGTTACAGACCAGCAGTCAGGCTGGAAAGGAGCATTTCCACCCCTGTCCTGGCCTCTTCAGGACCATTTAGGTACTTGTGTTGGTTTTGCACAGCCTGGCTTTTCGTAGCAGGGGGGGCACTGAGGTGGCTGCTGTGAGGAGCTGCTGGAAGCTTCCAGCATGTCCAGCAGAGCCAATCCCTGATGGCTCTGAGGATGGACATGGCCAAGGCTGGGATATTAGAGAGGCTGCCTCTGTGATGACATACTTTAGAAGAAAATCAAAACAAAGTAACACAGTTTTTTTTGCTTCAAGTTAGAGAAGAGGAGGAGGAGGTGAGAACATGTGAGGGAAACAACACAGAGACACCAAGGTCATTAGGGAAGGAGGAGCAGGAGATGCTCCAGGGGCCAGAGACAAGATTCCTCTGCATGCTGTGGTGAGACCATGGTGAAGCAGCTGAGCCCCTGCAGCCATGGGGATCCCAGGTGCCAACCAGGGGGGGATGCACAGATCCCCCCAGCCCTGGGATCCAGGGATGCACAGATCCAGTCCCTGGGGATCCAGGGGATGCACAGATCCAGCCCTGGGATCCACGGGATGCACAGATCCAGCACTGGGGATCCAGGGGATGCACAGATCCAGTCCCTGGGGATCCAGGGGATGCACAGATCCCAGCCCTGGGGATCCACGGGATGCACAGATCCAGCACTGGGGATCCAGGGGATGCACAGATCCAGTCCCTGGGGATCCAGGGGATGCACAGATCCCCCCCAGCCCCTGGGGATCCAGGGGATGCACAGATCCCCCCCAGCCCCTGGGGATCCAGGGGATGCACAGATCCAGTCCCTGGGGATCCAGGGGATGCACAGATCCAGCCCTGGGGATCCAGGGGATGCACAGATCCAGCCCTGGGGATCCACGGGATGCACAGATCCAGCACTGGGGATCCAGGGGATGCACAGATCCAGTCCCTGGGGATCCAGGGGATGCACAGATCCCCCCCCAGCCCCTGGGGATCCAGGGGATGCACAGATCCCCCCCAGCCCCTGGGGATCCAGGGGATGCACAGATCCAGTCCCTGGGGATCCAGGGGATGCACAGATCCCCCCAGCCCTGGGGATCCAGGGGATGCACAGATCCCCCCAGCCCTGGGGATCCAGGGGATGCACAGATCCAGCCTGGGGATCCAGGGGATGCACAGATCCAGTCCCTGGGGATCCAGGGGATGCACAGATCCCCCCCCAGCCCTGGGGATCCAGGGGATGCACAGATCCCCCCCAGCCCTGGGGATCCAGGGGATGCACAGATCCAGTCCCTGGGGATCCAGGGGATGCACAGATCCCCCCCAGCCCTGGGGATCCAGGGGATGCACAGATCCCCCCAGCCCTGGGGATCCAGGGGATGCACAGATCCAGCCCTGGGGATCCAGGGGATGCACAGATCCCCCCCAGCCCTGGGGATCCAGGGGATGCACAGATCCACCCCAGCCTGGGGATCCACGGGATGCACAGATCCAGCCCTGGGGATCCAGGGGATGCACAGATCCCCCCAGCCCTGGGATCCAGGGGATGCACAGATCCAGCCCTGGGGATCCAGGGGATGCACAGATCTCCCCAGCCCTGGGGATTCAGGGGATGCACAGATCCAGCCCTGGGGATCCAGGGGATGCACAGATCCAGCCCTGAGGATCCAGGGGATGCACAGATCCAGCCCTGGGGATCCAGGGGATGCACAGATCCAGCCCTGGGGATCCAGGGGATGCACAGATCCAGCCCCTGGGGATCCAGGGGATGCACAGATCCAGTCCCTGGGGATCCAGGGGATGCACAGATCCAGCCCTGGGGATCCAGGGGATGCACAGATCCCCCCAGCCCTGGGGAGGTGCCCGTGCCGGGGCAGGGGATGCCTGCAGGGGCTGTGAGCCAGTGGCAGAGCCGGTGGGGAGGGGGCCCTGCTGCCAGGCTGGAGCAGCCTGTCCTGGGGGGCTGCACCCCGCGGGAGAGTGAACCATTTTTGGGAGGACTGTGTGCCCATGGGAGAGTGTCCCAGGTTGCAGCAGGTGCGGTGGGGCTGCTGCTCCTGAGAATGGAACCACACAGAGAAGTTCACAGAGAGCTGAGTCAGGGCTCAATCCCCCGATGGTAACACCCCCATTACCACTCAGTTTAAAAGCTTCAGGATCACGGTCCTGCCCCCTCTTTTGCACCCCCTTCAGTAGAATAAATATCTCTGCAAATGTCACAGTGGCGGTGGTTGCAACAAGGTTCTCCTGATTTCAGGGCAAAGGTGGCACAAAGTAAAGGAGGGGGAGCGATGGAGTGGCTGAAAAAAAAAATACTTATATTGTAAAAGAAAAGCAGAGGGACAATGCCCAGAAAACCAAATGCTAGGGAGAAGCCAACTCCAAAGACTAGTAACAAGGGAAAGACAACAATATATAGACTCGGGAGGGTAACGTGCTAGAAACATGGCCATAGAGGGAAACCGAGTAACCCCCGTCATGCATGTAGGTACTGCAGGTACTGTGCTGAGCGTGTCCATAAGGTGCTTTTGTCAGTCCAGAATGCCCCAGTTAGACAGTAATTAGGGACTGAAAAAAAGAACATCCGTTTACAGTTACCATATCCAAGCATAAATTTGCTTCATGAAGTACCTTCTGTTTGAGTACAAGGGCATTTAAAACCAAGAGGAAGATTTCACTGCTTTTCGAGGTCACTTTGCACTCTGCTTGCCTTTGTGCTGCTACACAGGCTGAAAAATCACTGTGCACTAGGCTCCTTTCCAAGCCATACAGCAATGCTTATTTTGCTTCCTCAGTGTTAGCAGAGGTAGACTTAGAGTTATTCGTTATAAAATGACCAAGTAAAACTTGTAAAATTTTCTAAGTAAAATTTTCCCCACAGCTGGATGAGAATGAGAGCAGATGATTCTTGGCCTTTGTAGATTCTGCTTGATTTCTGAAGGCACCTGATATTCTCTAGCTCTGCCTGCAGCACTGCTTTCATATCTTGGAATGGAAAGGAATTGAGCTCTTGCACCTCTTGCTTCTGCATGTCAAATAACCCTCACCAGTTTGACACAGGGGTTTACAGTCTGTTCCCTGCTGCAAATCTGGATTTCAAGAGATTGGTACAGCTATAAAGCACCCTATTCAAAAACATATTCTGGCTGAAATTTTGTCCTGCTCAAAATTGGCTTGATACTGCTGCTCTAACACTCTCTGTTTCTTTTTCTCCTGGCTGACCTCTCACTAATAATGGGTCACTCTGTAGAGCTGCACCTTTAGATTTGAGAAATGCTGCAGCCCTTGCCAAACAGAGTGGGATAGAAAAAGTGGGCTGTGAGAGCAGGGACACCGTTCAAGTCCTCTACAAGGCTCTTGTATTTTCATACATAAGTGTACTGTTTATGTGTGTTTACATTGTTCAGTTTTTTATAAAAATCTCATTAATTTGCATATTGGGGAACACTTGGATTCACTCACATTTTAAATCAGTATTGCAGGGATGGGGGGAAACCCAAAAAGGGAAGGACACAGGCATGCATTTCTTTTTCTTTCATCCTGGAAGTGTGGCTTAAAAATGAAACCTTTACCTTAAGGCAAAAGTAATGCACACTGTCTCTACCAAAAGAAAGCATCACAAATTGATGTTTGCGGTCAACACATGCTGGAATGTCTGACAACATCCTTGACTATAATCTTCTTTTCTTTCCTTTTGATGTGTAGTGTATGAGACTAGATCTTAAGGATAAAACTTTTAGTGATATATAAATTAGTCTGCCACCATAGGTGCATGCTCTGACTTGTATAAGAAATGTATGGTAACGTGATTCCATGAACATACCAATACTTCTTTCCCTCAACTGTGTCCTTGAAATAAGAAAAGAACATACCTAAACTTTACCTAGACACATGGACTATATCTAGTGAAAAAAATACGAGTAATGATTTTAGGATTTCATTTACAGGGAATTGCCACATCATAGTCAAATAAATAGAGAATAGAAATTGGAAAATGAAACATAAAAATCAATTATATAACATGATAATGACATTCTAGGAAGTTTGAACAATTAAATTTCCAGACTTACATGAAAAAACAAGAATATTTGATACACTGTTAGAACAAATAAAATTCTGGTATGTCAGTTAACAGCGATTTATGTATTATCTTTATTTTTTAGAAAATTAAGAAAATTTTAATAAAATTATATAAAATCTGTGCTTTCCTTGTGACTGACTATATTTAGTGAAAGCTCTAGGAATAATTTTAATAGAAATGGGTCACATTGTTCTTCAGAAATATAACTAATTGTCTTGAGATTTTTCCAGAATGAAGTATAACTGGTTTATTATGGCTGGGCATCCTGCAGATTTACATGATAATTCATCTAAGATATTTGGAACTTCACTTTATTTTAGAGCTCCTCTTATTCTTCTCTTCATTGAAGATGTAAATACAACACAAATCTCATTTATCAAATTTGTTAATCTCTGGATTAACAGAAACTGTTAACTATTTAGCAGAGCTTGTTTTGAGAGCTATCAATTAAATAGTGATTTTTTGCATTACTACATAGTTTAAATTCTTTTCAGTGTAGAAACCTTTGTACTGGAGACTTTCTATGAATTGCAGCAGAAGCAGTGCGGCATTTTCATTTAGTTGTAAATGCTCATTATTTTTTAATACTTTTATTTTACTATTAATACTTTTATTTTGCTATTCCACTTTAGTACTCTTCTAAAATATTGGACGCTCTATTATTTGTAGGATTGAGAAGATGTAGGTCTGAGTTGAATTTCATGACTGATATTTTTCTAATTAAACAAGCAATGTAGTTTACAAAGGAGTGAAAAAATCTCAGTGGAGTTGTGTTTTCTTTTTAGGCTAGTCCTGTCCTTTTTTAATCTAGGCCAGAAAATGGTTTTATTAATTCATGGGTTTGAATAAATTAAATGGTACTTTTTCTTCTGTAATTAATTCCATTATGAAGAATCCTGTGGCATTTAACAGGAAAGAGACCAATAAGGTTTTCTACATAAATTACTTGAGAAAAGTGTGTGTTTTAAAGGAATTATCTATTTTTTAAAGAAGGTCTTTGAATCCTTCCTCAGAATGATATTGCAGGTATAGGACTTTTAGTTCAATACAAGGAGATACTTTAGGGTGACTATATCTTTGTGATATTTTAATATAACCTCTCAAAAGGGTTTCCATCATAAGATGTTCTATTATAATATAAATTGTGACGTTATCTTCCAGGTGAGTCAGTTCTGCAGATTTGAATTTAAAAATGAGGTGGAACATGTTTGGTTTGTTTTAGTAGAACCACAACAGAGATATGAAGGAAAGAAATTACTCTTACCTTTTGGGTGTTTAAAATGTGCATGGCCTTGGCTGACCATGACCTGGAACTACACTCTGATTTTGAACCATGCTTGGCTACATAAAAAGCTACCAGCTGCATAGTCACTTAAGCACTTAAATATTAAAGATGACTGAAATGCAACCTGGCAATCTCTCACACACTTTAACAGGTGTCCAAACACATAACAAAAATGTCTTTTGAAGTTTTTGTTGGATTATGTGAGATGCATACATATATTTAAATCAACATAAATTAATATTTTTATTCCTAAGAGAGGAACCATGACTCCTTTACTGTCTATGATTATATTTTTTGTTTATCAGGCCCAGTCATCTTGTGAAAATAGATTTACTGTTGGTATCAAGATGTTTGTGCTTGTCTGAGCAGCCTTAAAATATTTTTGATCATTACATATATACTTACAGGTTTAAGATTAGCTGCCCCATTGGCCTTTTCAGGAGAAAATATGTAACTTATGAGGATTAAAAACAAAATGATGCCTGGTGTGCATAACAAGACAGGGGAGAGCACTGTTTCTGTTTTTGCAGTAACTCAGGTGAATTGTGGAAAGAAAAGAATTATTTTATATTATGGCTTTGGGTCACAGGAGAATCATTGCTTCTGAGAGCAGATGCTGAATGTCAGTGTTGCCTCTAGTCTTGAGAGGTTGAAAGTGTTTTAAATGTGAGCCAGAAGAGCTGATCCACACCTATGTCCTGCACCATCTGACATGCCTCAGTCCTGGCCCATGCTCAGTGAAGGGACACATGATGCTTGCTAGCTAACAATCCATCCTGCCTTTACTCCTTTTCCCCCCTTACTTCCCTTCAGGACAAAAGACATCATTCAAAACTTCTAGGAAAGTGTTCCAGAGCAGAATTCAGCACAGATTTAATCCTTATTTTTTTAGCCAAGTCTCTTGCCAGATAAGTGACAGGCATTCTCCTTGCCAAAGTCTGCTTTGATGCCAAAATTACTGTCCTTTTTTTTTTCAATTGTCTTAGCATCCTATTTTCAGGGAGGGTATTTTTAAGTGAGGTACTGCAATGCCATTTCTAATATCAAAATCACTTTATAATTATAGCTCTATACTGTAGAAAGGTTGATTATAGTAGAATACAGTTTTCATATACCATGATGAGTATGGAATGACTTCAGTATGCATGACAGACTGTAGCTATGGGACTCCATTGAGTAATTTTTATTCTAGTGAGTCTTAAAAAAAAAAAAATCCTCCCAGTTCCTTCTTGTCATCAAGTCTGAGATGTTAAACTGGAGATAACAATGATTTTCTGAAAGTTGTCTATTATTAAAAAGTCAGAAGCAGTAAGGATTGAATATTCAGCTTGTGTAGAATAGTAGCACCTACAACATAATTGTGTCAGAATAGCAGGATAGCTGACCTGGGCTCTGCCAAGCTGCTCTTTCCTTCTAAAAATGCTAAGATCCAGCAGGTAAGAACAGTCTCCAAGTAAAGGCTCACTGTTCCCTGGATATCTCTGGAAACGTTCCAGAGTAAAGGAAAGAATTTCGAGCCCTAGGAAAGCGTCAGTCTTGGAACGAGGAGGGAAGGTTTTGTCACTGGGATTGTCATTGGTGAAAACAGCCATGTGAAGGAAGCTTGCACTGACAGCATGCTTGGGAGAGCAGAGCTCCAGCTGGAGCTTGTGCCAGACACCTGCTTGTAGCCACAGTCCTGGATCAGTGTCCAATTGTGGTGTGAGAGAAGGGATTGCAGGTGACCTCACCCCTGATAAGTCACAGCTGCACTAATTACCAAAGGAGAGGAACAGCCTTGCTCTTAATGGGTCCCAGCTGTGGCTAATAAAGATAGGGGTGATAAAAGGGATGGGTTTGCTGCACAGGGTGAGCTTTTTGAGGAAGAGGACCTGGAGGAGGTAAGAGGAGTGCTGAGGGAGGAGGGCTGCTCCAGAGAGCCACAAAGAAGAATGAACCAAGGGAGAGAGTTGCTGCTGTAGAAGCTCTGCTGTGAGGTCAGTCTGGGTGTGATGGAGTTGGAGCCTGCTGCTGGGTCCCTGCAGTCAGAGTTGAGCTGGGGAAGGCTGTGTTCAGAGTCTGCAAACTGATATTTGCAGCCATGGTCCAGCAGGAGACACCCAGCAGTCAGAGTCTGCAGTTGGACCCTGCAGTAGGAGCTGCTGTAATCAGAGTCAGGGTGGCTGAGCTGTAAGGAAGAATAAATCAGGACCCTTTTCACATTGTTGAATGTCTGTGTCTTGGCTCACTGCTACCCCTAATGAGAGGTCTGCTGCAGCATCTAATGTTACTTCCTTTATTTGTTTCATAATAAAGCTACAGGGCTCTAGCAGCCCCTTGGGCTTTATTAAGAGAGTGGACTCAATACCCATGAAAATGGGAAGACTAGGAGCCAAGTTGGGTGTGAGGTCTTAGGCTGAATTTGGGTTATCTGTTTGATACAGGGGATTTTTCTGTTGAAATAAGGATGCCGAAAGAATTGCAAACAAGGCTGATGAAGGGTCTGAAACACAAGCCCTATGAGGAATTGCTGGGGGAACTGGAGTTCTTTAGCTTGGAGAAGAGGAGGCTCAGGGCTGACCTTATCACTGTCTACAGCTCCCTGAAGTGAGGTTGTAGCCAGGTGGGGATTGGTCTCTGTTCCCAGGCAACCACTGAGAGAATGAGAGGACACGGATGCACATGGGGATGTTTAGGTTAGACCTCAGGAAGAGATTTTCTGTCTTAAAGAGTGATTGGGCACTGGAATGGGCTGCCCAAGGAAGTGGTGGCATCACCATCGTGGATGTGTTTAAAGAGACTGGGTGTGGCACTCAGTGCCATGGTTTCACTGATGAGGTGGTGTTAGGTCATAGGTTGGACTTTATGATCTCAAAGGTCTTTTCCAACCTAGCTCATTCTGTGGTCTGTCTATGAGTATATTATCAGAGCTTAGTCCATGGATCCAAGCAATAAATGATGTTGTAGAATTTTTTTTTTTTTTTATGGAGTTGACCTGTGTTAAGTATGGTGGGGAGAATTGCACAATAATATATTTCAGCAGACAGCCTTGCTTTATTGTTAGATGGTGTGATGTATGGTGAGGGAATGAGAGAGCTGACTTGAATTTTATTGTAGGCTCTCATGCCTGGGCTTCTGTGTGCCCTGTCCATATCTGGGCACAGGACTCTGCTCTTTTCTCCAGGTCACTCCCTGTCCCCATCTCCATCACTGTGTACTCATTAGGGTGGCACCTGGGGAAATTCTTCTGTATTTTAAACACAAGTAACCTTTCATGAATACACCATCCTCTAGTTGCTTTGCTACCACTGTTGAGTGACCTCTGGGGCAGAGACAACTCTTTCAATTTAAAGATCCTTTTTTTCTTTTTTTTTTTTTTGACTGAACTGTCTTGTTTTTGGATGTTTGTAAGCATCTTTTGTACCTGAGATGCCCTGACATAGCAGACAAAATACTGAGCAAATGCTTTTGAAGATCAAGGTAGGAAAAAAGGGCATCCTCTTGTCCTTGAACATTGCAGTATTCTTGTCCAGGAAAACTGAGAAGTGATCAGTATGCCCTTTAATTCTGACTGGTAAATTAAAAAGACAAAGCAATCCCATCAAATGATTACAAGGTTAAATAATAAATTGAAGTTAAACATGTTCAGTTTAGTTTTGCTACTTTTTTTTGTCAGCCTTATTTCTCTTGGTTGTTTGGAGCATTTTGAATACAAAATACTTTGTACTCATATGTAAACTATATTTTTAAATTCATTTTTCAAACCAGATGTGCATTAACCTTTACTAAAAAAAAATCTTCAGTTTCTTGTTCTGAATAATGTGAAATTCTGACCTTATTCACTTATTTTCTGTGAGCTGCTCTGTGGGGTTGGTTTTGGTGATGTTGTTTTACATCCATCAGAGATTTTGCACTAACATTGTAGCTAATCTAATTTTAATTAATTTCCCATAAGTTTGTTGTTTGCAATTAGAAGTATTTATCAGGTTGGATGCTATCCTAATCTTTCACTGAAGAGGACTGGCAGTATGTGGGTTCCTGGCTGAGCTAGTGACAGCAAGAGGTCCCTGAGTGCCCAAGGCCCTCATTTCAGGGGAGAGTGTTCCTGCAATCACTTCATCCAGATGTCATAAGGCTCTAAAACATAAAAACAATTATAAGAGTCCCAGTCAACCTCACCATATTCCTTGCACTGAGGCAAATCCTCCATCTGTTATACTTTTGTCATTAAAAGATTGTTGTTTCTTTTGTTCAGGAAGCCTGCAGAGGCTTAGTGCAAGCTGGAGGTCAGGGAATGCTACATGCTGCCTTCCTTCCTGTAACAGCACTTCCTTTTCAAACCTGTACTTCTTGAGAGTGTATTGTGGCCTTTCTGACTCAAAAATACGTATTTTGTATCTTATTTCAGGTACTATTTCCAATGCATTTCCCCTCATAGTATTTTAGCATATGAATAGCCCAGTGACTGATGTTGAATCAGATCAGGGCTTATTATAAGACATCTGTCAGGAAAATATGCTTACTGATAATTTAAGTATTGTACTGAGATACAAATGTGAATCCTCTTGATATCATACACTAATTTAGAATAAATGGAATTATATTTGTCTTTTCTCTTAACACTGTGTTCTACAAAAGGAATGCTTAATACCTCCATGACATGACTTTAGTGCTTGCATCCTTTCAAACCCTGGGGCTGCAAACAGTCTTGCTTCTGGACTGCCCTTTGCTTTCTTGTCCTATAATTATTCTGGCAATTCTGCCAGTTAAGGAAGAGAGGACTTAGTCCTTTATGCAAGTCCCCAGTGTTTTGAAAGAAGGCTCAAGAGCTGGATACTAAAGGTTACAGCTGTAACACTGGATGAACATACCTGCAGGCATATATCATTGTACCAGGAATTGGAAAAATTTCCAAGTACTTCTGTCTTCTTTGAGCCAAGATTCCTTCTTTTCAGATTATCTATGGTTTCATACTTGAATCTACATGGGGCAGTCAACCAGGTAGGCTACAGTGCTCACAGCTGAATTGCTTCATTCTAATGGAGGTCACCTGTGACTGTAGAGGCAGGCATTTGCTTGAGCATTGAGTATTTCACACTGAGTAGCTTGGCACCTTCAGCTGTGCTCCTCTATTGCTGTCCCTCAGCAAAAGGCAAGAACAGATAGTCTCCTTTATTCTGGGTGTCTGTGGGAGTTCACTGGATGGTGAGAAGCCCTTGCTTCTCACACAAGGCTGGCTGATGGCATTACCGATATAGATATGGAAGTGATATTCCACTGTAGCAAGTTTTTGCCCCATGCAGATTTTCTAAATGTACAGCCCCAGCAGCACATCTCTCCTGATTCATCAGTTTCTTCTGTGACTGTTCTTGCTATTATTCAACCCTCTACTATTGTAACCTTGATTTTTGTGTGAGGAGAATAAAACATGGTTTCTCTTCCTCTTTCTAGCATAAACCTTTGGAGTAGTCTTTCTTATATAACTCTGTGCCTGGCAGCTGCTGGGTTCCTATCTTCCTTTGCTGGGGCATAGTTAGCCAGTTTAAGAGGTTGGTGGTGATATGATGTTTATTTAGAGAGGTGGACTTGTATGGTAGCATGTGGCTTTTGAGAGACTGTGGTAAGCCTTGGTGTGATTATTTCTTTCGTTAGCTCATTTCTTGGTTATTTTTGAGGAATTTATTTTTTATACTTCAAGAATATCCCCACAAACTTCACAATTCCTGGACAAGAAAGGTGAGGCTTACAAGGACTGTGGAGACTTGCTTTTCCAAACATTGCACTAAAACACATGCTGAAGTTGTTCTCCTATCCCTATGTATGGTGTAAATATCTTCTCCCTCTTCCTGTGAATACAGTGTCGTTCATTGGGTTGTTGTTTAGTTGGTTCTGTCAAAAAAACTCAAACAGCTATGTCAGGGTGCTGTCTCATGCTGATAAACTTCAGCTTGACAATGTTGCAGGTAACAGAAATAGGTTTTGCATTCAGAAGTCAGAGCAAGTGTAACTACAAAACTCTGGGATATTTTGTTCCATTGCAAGTTGTTTTTTCAATGATGCTGTTGTTGTATTGAACAATACAAGCTTGCAATCATTGCTGCTCTGTGTATTGTGTGACTGCAGAATTAATTCTCACATGCTAAAGGTTTTTTCTATGCACCTTGTGCTCATGCAGATTTTCAGGGTTTTTCTGGTTTTAGGCAGATAAGTCCTATTAAATAGCCTTATGCTTCTAGGCCAAATCCTAGAACTGCTTTTCAGCTAAAATCAGTAGGGCAAAACCTGTAGCCCTCATTCAGTAAGAGACTTGCTTATTTGAGTCTGGATCCAGCTCTGGGTTAGTTATTTTCATTCAGTGGATGTACATTCCCTCTTTTTTGCCTCCCAAAGGAAATCTGACAGCTTGTTCCAGAGGCTGTGAAATATTGGCAGATTTCGAAACTAAATGTGTTAGCCTTTCTGACAAAGTCAGTCAAAGAGCAGATGTATTTCTATAGCATTCTCTGAAAGCAGCCAGCTCTGTGCTACAAAAACTGCTTTCATGAAATAAAGGCTGCAATGAGACATTTCCCAAAATGCTACCAATGGATGTGCATTAATGTCGGGGACTGCAGAGCCTTCACTTATTCTGCCACTTCCAGAAAAGTAGGGAAAATATCAGACCTGTGAGACTGCAAGTATTTTCTTTCTGCTATGAATACCGTGCTGGTGATCATTCATGATGTGATTCTTGGGTTTTCCTATGTAGGATCAGGACTTGGACATCTTTGTGGGTCCCTTCCAAAGCGGGATAATCTGTGATCCTCTGGAAAGCAATGAGGAACTGTGGTGGGAAGGACCTTCTTGTACCTGACTCTGTTGGTTCTGGAGGGACATATGCATCCAGTTTTAAAGCTTTGATGGAGGATTTGGACTTAGTGATCAAAAAGGCAGGAGTTTTGAGAGCTAAAAATGAAGTGTGGTCATTACATGCCTGACATTGCTCATGCCTGTATCTAACAAAATCATAGAATTGTTTAGGTTGGAAGGGACCTCTAAAGCTGATCTGGTTTCATCCCCTGCTGTGGCCAGGGACACCTTCCACTAGAGCAGGTTGCTCAGTGATAATGTTTTTTGTGTGTGAATTGTTAGTCCAGGCTTATGGTGATGTAGGGAGGGCACAGAGCATTTACCTTGTGGTTCTTGGCCTTGGCTGTGGGACCTGGACAGCTCAGGCACTTTAAGCTGTCCTGAGGTGAAATCAGTTGCAAGTTGAAGGTTTGCAAGTGCTGATATCTGCTGCCTTATCTTTGGCCAGCTGCCACTACTTCTTCTATAAGCAAATAAACTGTTCATGTTACAGGTGTTTCAGTAATTTCATTAAGGGACCATGTACCCAAGGCCTTCTAGTGCTGCAGTAGTGATAGTTTTGGCATGACATAATTTCATCATGAAGCCCCTGGCTGGTCCACTGCATTTTCAAAGCTGTCTAAATAGCATCATTTTGGAGATTCCCTACCTCAGCCATAATGTTGCTTAGTTCATTCACCCTGTCCTTGCTGCCTTTAAGAGACTAGGTCTGGTGTTTCCATTAGGAGGGGAAATTCTGCCAGAAAATGTTTTAACTCTGCTGGTGAATGAACAGTTCACTAAACTTTAAAATTGTTCAAATGAGTCAAGAGCCTGGGGCAATCATAATTGTTGAGGCTGCAAATGGCCTCCAGCTCTATGGCATATTTCCTGTTATTTAGAAGGAGTACTGCTTGCAACTTTGCAAGATGAGTGGCTTAGTTCTCAAGTCATCCCTTGGTGATTTCTATTTTTTTATGTTCTTGCTTCTATTAAACAAATGTGCAAATTTATTCAAGTATACTTTTTGAGGACCGGTTGTACCATGCCTCAATATGTTAATGTGCTTTTCTGCAGCAGAGTCTAGAAAAACTAAAATACCACAAGCAGATGGTGTGTATTTCTAGTCTGCCTTGAAGAATGAAGGGGAAATCTTTTAACAGATTGTTTTTTTGAGACCAATAGCCAAATACTACAGATTTTCAGAGCTGACTTTAAATAAAATCTGATCTAATTGAGGGTGTGTTCTGGTTGGGTGTTTTGGTATTTTCTTAAGGTAGGACTTGATTTTAGAGTTCCATCTGTGTTTGGATTCATGGTTGTTGGAATTGTGAGGGAAGCATGTAGTTTTACAGTAAAAAGACATTTATAATGATGTTGTCTCTGGATGTAGGTGATAAGGAAATATAGCAAGTTGGGGTCCTGGAAGTAATACACCTGAGATTATTGTGATAGCCCCCTGAAGAAATTTGCTCATGCTGAGGTCAAACCCCATGAGTTGTGTATGTCTGGGTTAGGCTGCTGCTGTGTCTCATGCTGTCATGGCATGTCCTTTGCTTCCTAGAAAAGGAACTTTGGGCATGTCTGAGGAATCCTGCTCAATACTTGGCTGATAAAATATGGCATAAAGCTGCAACATGATCAAGTGCAACAGCAGGGGTGTCATGAACAACTATTGCAAGTATTAACTACTGTGATTGCAAGGTATCAAAACTGGATTTAGAGAATTCCCTTATACATAAGATGTCCACAAAAATTGTCAGAGAACAGCATTTAATGGCTTCATCTGGTGACAAAGTGTGTCCATCCAGACTGAAGTCTTATGCAGTTGTTTTGGGGAAAAAATCTAATTCGAGTCTTTCTTGTTTTTAATTGCTGAGGCTAGTGTCAGTGTAGCAGCTGAGGGTTCCATGGGCCCTCTGCCAGCGCTGCATTTTGGTAGCCTCATCTCTCTTTATTTTTCATGCACCTTTGTTGACTATGCAGTAGAGAGCTCTTACAGCAAAGATCAAGTGATAGCTTGCTCTTCCCTTCCAGACTTCCACCCATGTAAATATTTGTGCATGATGGAGTGGCCTTTTCCAGCAGTGCTGTAATGGATGTTAGCAGTCCCCAGCACTCAGGATTGATTATATGGAATCATCCTATTAAGTTTATCATGGCTCAGCTATAGCATTTTTGCAATAGTAACTATAAAATGATTATGGAGAAAACACTTAGATAAATCAGCAGCCAGAAGAATGGCTCACTGAATGTAAAGTGGTCCTTATAGATATAAGGAATGTGAGCTTACTTCAAATGAGAAATTAGTGGAAGGCAGCAACTAAGAGGACCTGGGGGTAACAGTATGTGAGGAACAGATGATGTGCTGTAACAGAACATGCTCTGCAGATGGGTGAATAAGGGAGTACTAAACATGAGCAAGAAAGTGATTTGTCTTTTCACAGCACAAGTAAGAATGATGGTAGTGGCACGTGGTGCTGAATTTTTAGTAACTTCTTTTAATGTTGTGGCACAACTGATGCTCTAAAAGGGGGGGAAAAGGTCTGGTGCTTTTGAAGGCAGATGAAAATTCATTGTAGTGGGAGAAGGATCAGGCTTTTTAATACTTTAAAATCAAAGAAGAAAGGAAAGAAGTGAAATGTGACAAAAATAGATAGAAATCAAACAGGAGGAAAAAGAATGAAAACTGGACAGCCTCACACTGTTCACCAGACTAGTGGTACCCAGCAGCTGGAAGCTGAAGCCTGACAAGTTTGTCTTGGAATTTGATATTTTTGTTGTTTTACTCCCCTCCATTATAATGTGTTGGTCAAACAATGGACCTAATTGCCAGGGAAGCTGTAATTCTTTCCATAATGAGACTGTTGTTTTAAGTCAAAACTGTCTGTGTTCCTGGAAGACAAAGTTTTGCAAGTGCCCATTAGTGGATTCAATGCAGGAGCTGCTGTGTGAAAGACCAAAGCCTTTGGTCTTACAGGAGCTCAGGGTAATGAACTCAATTTATCTGCTGTTCAGGGCCTGGATGACCTTTTCTGCAGGGTCAGCTTTCAACCCTGCTCCAGACAACTTGTGGTTCAGGTGGGTTTTAGAGTACAAGCTGATTAAACGAATCTATAAACTCTATCTAGTCTATCTTTTTTCTTTTGTTGCTGCCCTTTTGCTTGTAGTAACTAAGAAAACTAACTATATATATTTTCTATTTCTCTATTTGTTTGAATGGACAAGATATACTCCTGATTAAACAGTACTACCCTGCTCACTATGGTGCACAATAACTTCATGAGGTAGATCCTAGTTGTGTTTTTGCACCGTTTGCATGCACATAGGCACACACATACATGTGTATGCATATTAAAAATATGTATGTAAAAATGTATGTGAAAACAGGAAGATGCTTTAAAAAAGCCAAACAAAATAAATACAGTTAGACTGTAGGGGGAAGAGCAAATAGTAAATCTCTTACCTTGCTTTTAACCTGACTGTGAACCAACAAATCTGTTTTTCTGCAGATTTAAAGCATTGCTGTGGCTGCCACTTCTTTCAATTTTTGAATTGAAAAGAACTACAGTTTTTGAATTCCTGCTGTTTTGTGCTCTAGGAGGCCTTATGTTCCTCTGAGCAGCACATGCTGGCCATTTAATCCTTAAAACCAAGCTTTGAGTGAGACATGTGAGGAATACTATAAAAGTAGTTATTTCAGTTGTTTTTATGCACCAGTGATCCCTTTCACTGTTGTCTTCCCAATTTTGGGATTTTATATTCATCTCAAAGTGAAAAAGTTTCAAGGATAGTAGTGAATTTTATTTTTATTACCGTGCAATGCTTTGTCTTCACTCAAAGCTTTTTTTGACTGTTCAGTGGCCATGAGCCTGGATCCTTGGCTGGACTTTCACACTTACTCATCAGTGAGGTAAATTCAACCACAAAGCTTTGTGGTAGCTGAGGATCCAATCCCTCTCTAAAGCATAGAGTGGTATGGGTTGGAAGAGACTTTAGAAATGAAGCTGTCTGCTGTGGGCAGGAGCACCTTGCATTATGTTGTTCAAAGCCCCATCCAACCTGGCCTTGAACACTTCCAGGGATGAGGCATCACAGCTTGGCTGTGTCTTGGTTTGAATAACAGGAGTCTGCTGAGGAAGGCAGGAACCTCCCTTAGAAAGGAGAATGTAAACCCTCTCCCTCCAAATTATTATAATTTTGAAATTAAGGGACTGTCAGGTAAAGATACAGGAATAGAAATAGCAGTTCTTTATAAGGAGAATTAAAATAAAAATGCAGAAATACAAAACCCAAACCCACTGACAGAGTCAGAATACACCTGACACTGTGTGCACAAGAAAAAAATCATAGTTTCTAGCTTATTGAATCTGTATCACTGATGTTATGTTGCTTGCTTGGTCCTAGTTTGCTTAAGTTTTGAAAAAGGGGGCATGAAAATGATGTTTATTGGAAATTTGTGAACTGACTTGAAAAAATTTGAGTTTTAGCCCACTGGAGCATTTTCTTGTCTGCATATAAAGCTGATAGTTTGTCAGAAATGCTGGTGTTCTCTATGCAAAAAAGCTTTTCTTATGCTTATGTTTTCTACCAAAATATACATTTCTGGAGAATTTAGATACTGTTAATTTGGATAGCAAACTACTGGGTTTTTAGTAAACAAGAAGTCAATGTTTATTGAAAGTCTCCTATCTTTTGGCTCAGTATTTGTAAACAGCTTGCAAATACAAATAGCAGGAACTAATGGAACCTCACTTTTTCTTTAGCAATCTACCCAGTGGCTAAACCTATCTTATGTAACTTCACTTTATGCGTTGCTAGAGATCATTCACAAAATACAATTTTCTGAACAAGTCCTTGGGGATCACACCTACCAAATTCCCTCACCTAACCAGAAGTAACTTTCATGACCTGACAAATCCAGATATGTTGAGTATAGCAGACTTTCTTGCATTCAGATAGGAAAATAATGACAATGGCTTTTGGCTATAGCATAAACAAAGATTTGTCTTTTTTTTTTCCTTTATTAGCCTAGTGAATTTAAATGTGACTTTTCCTGCTGTGACTATATGGCTCATGGTTCATTACTGCAAGAGTGATTTTCTAATAGATCATATGTATGCATGTCACAGCTAACCTGATATTTGTAGGAAACTTATTTCTCTGTGCCACTTCATAAAAATTATGTCAGGGTCTGTGTCATCCATTGCTTTTAAGAATGTGATAGTAACCAATCACTTTTCAGACTTGCCGATAACTTTTTGAAATTTGGGGTAACAAAAAGAACTAAGATACTTCTCTACTAATTTGCACTGTGGCAAAATTGTCAATTTTTCATTCAGTTTGGCTGGCATGTTTTGCGTACTTCTCTTTGGCTTTGAATTTTTTGGGTGCTTTTTTGGATGTGTGGGTGTTATACACTGAAGCATCAATAAAGCCTCATAGATACAAAGAGCTTCAGTGTCCTTGACCTGATTCCCTTTGTGAAGAAGGGTTAAATATTGATTGGTGTAGCAAATAGTGCTGTGAGGACTCCAAGCCCTGTGGCTCTGTGGCTAGCTGGGAGACAAGGAGGCATCCATCCCCTCATCTGAGCTGTTCAACACTTTGAATTAAGGAGTCAGGAGAGCAGCATGGAAAGCTGGGTTTCTCTGGCAAAGACTCTGATACCCAAATTAAATGAGGTTATGAATCCTTTTTCTCCTTTTCTTGGCTTCATAAATATTTAATTCATCCCTGTGAAGTGGTTCAGCTTGGGTAGAAAAGATTGAAACCACTGCCTTTCTGACCTCAGACTGTCCTGTGTCTAGAGGTTTAAACACTTCCAGTGGTGGGTGGCAGCTTCAATCAGAGGAAGGATGAAAATGAGCTCCTCTGCCATATAGTCTGTCACTGGTTTAATGCTTGCAGTAAGAGGGACCAGAAGATAGCCCAGAACAGCACCACTGTCTTCTCTTTCTCTGGCACTCTTCCATTTGAAGATCTGCAAATATTGGTCCTGAAAAAGAAGTGTGTTCCAGAGAGCCTGGTTTGGACCAGAGCTAATTTAGAAACCCAAATACTTCCTGATGGACACTGTCAGGGGACTGTGTAGCTCTTGGAAACGCTTTAAGAAGAATTTTACCTGCATAAAGACTCTTAATATGGAAAACTTAGGTCCTGTGGATTTTTATCTGACTCTGCAATGGAGTAGCTGAAAGGGAAGATCTGTGTGGGTTCAGTTTGGATGTTTGAACTTCTTTCTCTTCTAAGAGAGCTCCTGTCTCTGCCTGCTCTAGAGGGAAGAGGAAAATGAGCAGCAGTGTCAAGCCTGGATTTGATTCTAGAGTGCACAACAAAATGGACTCTAGTTTGGTGGGGGGTGTAAACTAAACTAACTGAGCACCTCTTTTGGTAGCTATAGTTAAATGTGGGTTTAATCTATTTGCCAATTTCTTAGCCATGGGAGGAGAGATTTTATTGAAGCTTCAGACTCGGGATGGAAGGCAGCCTGAGCTCAGTTGTGAATTGACCAGAGAGGGATGTGAGCAGTTTGTATGGGCTAAAGTCACTTTGGAGGGAAGACTAAGAGCAGATGTGTATGAAGCAAGGACTTAGGAAAAATGTCTTCACTTGAAGCATTGGTTAAGCTTTGGAACAAGCCCCCTAGGGAAGTGGTGGAGTCTTGGAGTGGTGGAGGTTTGAACCATCCATAGAATTGTCCAAAAAAAAGTAAATGTGGCACTTCATGATATGGTTCAGTGGGTGTGGTGGTATTTGATGGTTGCATTTGATGATCCTGGAGGCCTTTTGCAGCCTTAGTGATCTGTGATTCTGTAGCTTCAGGAAGGCTGTTTCCTTGCAACACAGAGATGAGTCCAGTGTGCACAAACAGTGAAGAAATGTTCTTGTTTTTCCTGTACAGCTTGAGCAAAACCATCACAAAATCTGAAGGGCAGGGTCAAAAAGGAGGATCTAGAAAGGATAAACTGGAACTTTGCTGAGCAGGATTTCCCCTTAAATTTCCTTCCCCTTCCTTAGTCTTAGTGCCTTGCACTAATGTGCAATATGCATTATCTTGGTGAAACCCTTTACTCCTGGGTGAATAATGTTCAGGATGCCTCATTCAATATTTGTTTTGCAACAGCATCACTATCAAAGCTCAAGGAAGTAATAGCTTTTAGTTTTCTCATGTGGGGGAAGGACCAATTCTGCTTTTGTAGCTGTAAATTTGGAGGGTGGAAGCTATCTGCTTATACTCATTTGACATATCAAGCAGAGGAATTATTGGAAAATATTAATTTTAATATTTGCCAAATAAACAGATCTGGTTGTGATCATTTCATTAAATGCTTGTGTTTCATTTTGGAATAGGAGCTCTGAGCTGAATTACCTGTTTTCTGATAACAGCTATCAAGCAGATAGGCAGATGCTATTTATGTATGCAAAGAAAAGGTTAGAAAATATTTTTTTTAATAAGTGGAATTAATTTTCTGAAGTTTTTTTCATTTCCAGTTTCTTTTGGGGTTAATATCAAAACAAGATAGAATATGTTATCACACCTTGCATTTTTGGAAAAACCTGCAATGTTTTCTGTATTTCTGTAAATTCAGAATTCTGGGGACACTTCAGTAAACAGACTTAGGTGAACCAAAATGGATTATAATAACACTTATGATATTATATTACTTTGATATATATGATTATGGCATTGGTTTCTTTTCTCTTGAAATTCTTCTTACAGAAGAGCAGCTAATGGAGAGATCCTCATAGTCACCAGATCTTTATTTGTGTTTCTTTTGAAACACTCAGTACTGAGCATAAATGCCAGGCTTCTTTACTTGGAAATTACTGGAATTCAGTTAAATACACTGTTATGGTCAGAAGAACAACAAGATATATTTTCCTCTTTTTGGAATCCTATCCTTTTTCTATAAACGAGCATACTTAATAGCAGAAATAACAAAGAACTACTGTCCCCTGTGCTTTTAAAATAAAGTTATTAACATGATGATTAACTTCTTCACAACAAATATGAAGTGAGTGGGACCTCAGCAGATGGAGGTAGCTGGAATAATTTCCTTGTACTGTCCAGCTGGGATGAGCTGTCTTGGCTTTCAACCAAACTTTTGGATCCCACATTTCTTTCTATTATTGCTGTGAGACAAAATAATTGTAAGCAAACTGAAGCAGTTCACCAAAGAAAGTGTCATGATGATGAAAACCTCATGAAGAAATAGTTCAGAAGCCGTTTATAATTTGTTCTGTCTCAAAGGAGTATTTCTTAGGTATAAAGGAGGTGCTTTGCTGAGAGAAATTGAACATCTGGCATTTTAAGAACCAAATAGTGTTTTCAAGATCAATTTTTTGTCCCAGCACTATCTAAATGAAGTAATATTTTTGTATTTTTGCTGCTATTTTAAATATTAATTAGGCACATAAGATTCTGTTTAGATATTCTTGGAACTCTGAATTACAGAAATTAAAAACATTTCATGAATTATGATAACTAGAGACAAGTCAAGGTCTTTTTCTGGCAAAATTACTTATGAATATTCAGAACTCATAACTTTGCTAATACTGGTTACTTTTCCAGGTTCTATCTGAAATGTTCCATTATTTCATCACTTAGTACTCTTGTTTCAAGTTTGACTTTGAGGTAAAACTAGTTATAGCAAAAGGTGCTGAACTTGTTAATGTCAATTAAAGCCACAAGCTCGTGGAGAGAGTCCTTGTATTTCCTGCAGGGGTGTGTGTATATATATGTGTAGTCCTCTATCTGTTTACAAATTGTTTGCAGTTTGCATTTTTTGGCGAGGTTTTTTTGTTTGCTTTTCAAAGAAAAAAATCATTGTGATTTGCCAAATAATTTCACCAATTCTTGGTGTCTTAACATAATTTTAGAATGAGTTCTTTACAGGGGAAATTCCTCTGTGCCTAGTTTAAATGTCCTTTTTGTAAGCATATGTAGTACAATTTGTCATAAAATGCTTCAGAGGAGCAGCTGAGGTGATCCTGATGCAGAAGAGCAGAGCAGTATGTCTGACAGAGCTGGTGCTGGTAGTCAAAATACTGACTTGGCTTGGAGCTGAAATGGTCAGTGTGCTGACCAAAGGCCTGTGAGAATTTTATAATGCTGTTTGCAGCTGAGGGTCGATTATAACAGAGCTTGTGTGAAAGCAGAGGGGTGCGTGTTGGTAGACTGGAGTCCTGTCAGTGCTGTGTAATGTGCTGGATGATAATCTGCAGCTACTTTGGAGCAGACAGCCACACCTTGCTGTGCTTTTGAAGCATTAACTTTTTTCAAAAAAACAGGATTACAGTCACAGAAAGCCAGGAAATAAACTCTCCAACCAGTCTGTTAGGTTAGAAGGCAAATATTACTTTATTTAGAGCGCTGAGTACATGGGGAATCAATCCACAAAAATGCACACTCAGCAGCCTAATAGACCAGGTTATAGTCATTAAACTAATATATATTTATTGCATTTCCTGAATGCATACATACTAATTATTTCCATGGAATTATTTGAATATGATTAGGGGTCTTTTGAGGTTCTTTGGTGGCTATCTGGGAACATCCCATTTCCCAAATTTTGCTTTTGTGGTTCCACATCTTCTAATGAATCTTCTCTCCTGGAGACAATCTCAAACACAAGGTCAGGTCATGATACTCCTCTCTCATCATTCTTTGCTCCGGCACTGCGTCTTTCTTCTCTAAATTAAGACATCTACTAGTACACATTAATCATTGATATGGGTAAATAAGGAGGCATGAGCTTGCACAAGACTATCAGTCACAAATGTGACAATGACAAGGTATATTTCTTTCCAGTTGTCAAGATCAATGGAAGATGTCACTGAAGTCTTTCTTTCCCCTGTTCTGTGAATTGAGTGAATGAAAAGGTTTTAGAATTACAATAGTTCTGAAAAGCATATAACATAATTTTCCCCTTAATCAGAAAAAGTCTGCCATGTTTTGACAGTCCCTATATCTGAAACTTATTGTAGAATTTTAACAGAGTGTCAGATGTGACACTGAAATGCAGAGCAGTTGTACTGTCATGATCCTGTGCCTGTCAAGGGAATAGCTCAGGGAGTTTACTGGAAGCAACTGATCTGTAAGAGGACATTGAATCAGATACAATGGAAAACCCTGGGAAGCACTACGAGTGGTCGAGGTTGGACCAGGTAAGTGCTTTTCAGGGCAAAGTTGTCTTTGTTTTCATTGCTGTGCTATCTCAGAGCACCCCTTGTGCCCCTGTAAATGGGCCATCTGTGCCAGGCTGCAGCTCCACTGGGTTAATTCCCTAAAATCTGAATGGATGGCAGTGCTCTCATCAGCCTGGCATCCCTTGGCATGCACTTAGAGACTTGGCTATAAGGGGAGTGGCAAGGCTCCACCACAAAATATGGTGCACAGGAAAGAAATTCCTGCCATATTACTCCTGTAGAGTAGGCCTTGTAGAAGAAAAAATAAGTGTTGTGTACACTTGTCTGACAGAAAATGTGATGTTTCTGCTTTCACTGAAATGGAACACAAGTATCAACTTCCTGTACCAGTGGAAAATAAAAAATAACTTCTTTTTAAAAACAAATTTTTTGAGTTAGAGTTCTTGATAAAATATTGGTATTGCATATTTAAAACAAACAAAAAACCCCAAACAAAGCCCCAAAGAATAAAATTTACCACAGCAGGGAAGCTTTGATTTATGGGAGGGGGAATGTTGGGGTGTTTAGTGGGTTTTTTTTAAAACATTAATGTGCTGAATGTAAAAACAATTGACAGCTTTGATTACTGAAACTAAAAATATGGAGTAGATATATACTTTAAAATAGTAAATGAAACCAGTTGCTTATTTGAAGGTAGATTAGATAGTTAAAGATGTGTAAAATCTTCTCTAGGAGTTCTGCATCTGCTTAACTTAAAAGAATTAAGGGAATTAACTTAATTAAATGAATCCTTAATCACCAATGCAAGAAGTCTGTATTAATCATAAGAAAACTACTTTAGTCTTTAAATCCCTACTTGATGATGCTTTGATCCACAATAAATATTGATGTAGATATGTTGGAGTCCAAAAATATAGAGAGCTCTCAGAATATTGGGCCTGCAGGCCAAAGCTTAAAATTAAATATTGGGTTTAATTTGAGACCTTAGAAGAGGCTTCCAAATTTAGGTATTAGAAGCAAAAATGTAGATTTGTAGTTTAAGTAGAAACATACTAAAACTAGGTAGAAGAAAGTTTAGAGTTTAAAGATACAGAAAAAACCAGAAGTAGTTATAAAGATAAGTTTTAAAATATAGCATTATAGGTTTGTGTGTCACTAGATGGTTGGTTAAGAAATTCTGCAACACAGCAAAAAGTATAAAACATAACTGATTATTTGGTGAAAACCAAAAATAATCTTTGTGGCAGTATTTTATTGGTTGATGAATCTTTAAAAGGTCTTGTGACCTTCTGAGCCACGAGGCAGAAATGTGAGCAGAACTCACCCTCCCTATGCAGAAGATAAGAAAAATAAACTATACCATCTGAAGCAACTCAGAAGGTCCTGTCTCTGGATTTATAAAATTCATTAATATTCCCGAACTCATTGTCCAATCCTGAGAAAAATATTAAGTAGCTCATTGTATAATAGCAAAACTGGATTACTGCAGGATTACCTGTGAGCAAATGCCTTTAAACCTGTGTTGTTTTTAGGGAATAAAAGATCAAAATTATACCCACAATAGAAGTTACCTTGCTAATGGGGCTGGAATTCCATGAGATCTCTTGAAAAGTTTCCTCAAATGAGGAGCGGCCCAGGGAGCAGGGGTTGTTAACCTGGAGAAGAAGAGGCTCAGGGGGAATCTCATCATTCTGTGCAACTCCCTGAAAGGAGGCTGCAGACAGGGCAGGGTCTTTATTACCAGCTAAGAAAGTGATTAGGCAAGAGGAAATGGCTTCCAGTTGAGGACAGGATGTTGTTTAAAATTTCTTCAAGGGAAGGGTGGTCAGGCATTGGGACAGGCTTTCCAGGGAGGTGGGGTCCCCTTATCTCTGGAACTGTTCACAATCCTGGAGATGGATGTGCTGCTTGTGGACAAGGTTTAATTGTTGGTCTGGCAGCGTTAGGCTAATGGTTGGACTTGATGGTCTTAGCAGTCTTTTCCAACTTTAATGACTGTATGATTCTGTCACCTTGGAAAGGGAGCTTTTTGTATTTGCCATACTGCTGTGTGCATTTCTTTTGTTAGCTTCACTTAGTCAAAATAATAACCCCTGTTCTTGCCTTCTTGTATTTGGACAAGCAGATTTCTTTACAGATCCGACGTTTTCAAGTTGTTTGTAAAGTTTGAATTTGCTGGTGGTGATTATCTGCAATTCTTGCCACAGCTCATGCTTTCCTGGTTACTGCAGGCTTCCTGTGTTTTGTGCCCAAACAGAATTTCCCTCAGAGTGAGGGAGCTGCTCTTACAGGAGATGTTACAGTGGCACACCTGGCATCCCATTCCAGAGAGACATCTCAGCCAACCAGTTCTTTATTTTATGAATCTAGATTCCAAAAGGTAAAAAAAAGATCTTTCTGGCTGAAATGAAGTCCATCAGTTAATGGGAATACCAAGCTGAGGAAGTGATGAGGTAGCTCAGCAAAGGGCTCCTCCTTCTCAGAAGATGCAATGTGACTTTGTCATGAGGAGCAGATCAGATGGGATTCGAGCAGTGGAGAAAATCAGCTTAGTATATATAGAAGCTAAGAGTGACTTCAGGACAGAAATTATGCTGTCTTGCATAGCTCCTCTGACAGTTGAAATCCTCTTTATTTAAGCAACTAAATCTGAACTATGCTTCTCATTTCTGTCTCAAAATTTTTCTATCATTACCAACTTCAAAGCATGTAAGCTGCTTTTTCTTTCATGCTGCCAGCTCTGAAGTTCTGCTTCTTAAGTATCTTTTTCATCAAAATGGTAGGAAGAGTTGTGGGGAGGAAACCTCTATAAGGCAGAACTACTTTTTAAAATTGTAAAATGCTAAATTATAAATTAATTTAACTTAAATTTTAAGAAGTTTAAATTGTAGTAAATTGGCATAAGAGAGGAGATGACAAAAAAAGACAGTCTCAATATGTGGCATAGAACTCCTGGTCTTTTCATATAAAATTTTAGGCGTTTTCAATAAATTCATAAGGATCAAGACAACTGTGAGAGTTGACATATCTGAGAAGAATTTTCATAATAAATTAAAGAATGTACTCCTGCTCAGAAGGTCTTTCTTCTTTTCTTATTAGAGGAATTTGCCTCTTATCAAAAATCCTTTGAGTTTTAAATTCCCACACAGTCCTGGGAAGAAATTTGTCCTTGTCACCACTGGCAGACGTAGTTTCTGTGGTAAGAAGATTGATTTTTATTCAGGGAATTGGAGTATTAAAAACATCTGCGATAACCCAAAGAAAGCCTTAACTAGACTACTTAAAACAATTTTTACTAATATGGTATTGATTCCCTGCTTTGCTAAAGAGGCTGTTAAAAGGAAGCCTGTGAATTAGACATGTACTGTTACATCATTAGTACCTTTACTCCTGTGCCTCCTTGAAACAGAGCAGACTTGAGTATTTGCTATTTTGAGTTATTTGTGGGATGGCACAGAACCACCAGGAGGTTCCTTAAGGGAGGGATGTTATGGTTCTTTAAAATTGAAATTCCTGTCAAGTGAAGAAATAGTGACTAGATCTATACCATTTTCTCCCCTGTTTTGGTCTTTGGGAAACTCAACCAGAGAAGAAACTAAAAGCAAAACCAAAGAAAAATTCCTCTGTCAGAGTCTTGGCTGGAGACAAATCTCTCTGCATACACTCACTGGCACATGGTTTGCAGTTGTCCTAAGACTCTGAATTCCTCTTTGGTTTCCAAATATGTGAAACATTCATAAGTGGAGGATTTTCTTTCTGTCTTTATTGCTGGCCTGCAGGGTAACTCCATGGAAACCACAACTGTGTTTATCCTCTTCTATAGAAGCCTAGAATGGTTTGACTTAAGAGACCTTGAAACCCATCTGGTTCCACTGCCACAGACAGGCAGCCCTTCCACAGTGCTTCTCCAGCCTGGCCTGAACACTTCCAGGCACAGGGTACCAAAACTTCACTGACAATCCACATATCCACTGACAGCCACAGTTCCATACCCATGCCAACCAGGGGACTCTCCCTTTCTTTACCTTGCACCCTGTGCAGAGTGATGTGTCTGGGCACAACTGGAGCAGGGTTCCTGTGAAAAACAAGGTGCCTCCAGAAGATTCAGACAGATCAGAAACAAGCATGTCTTTGTCCTTTTCTGACAGTTAAATGGGAAAAATCACCTCCTTAACAGGAAGCTTCCACCTTTAACAGAGTTTTCACCTCTGTGGGGTTTTGTTTATTTATTTTGTTGTTGTTTCTGGTTTTTTTTTTTTGTTTTGTTTCCCTTTTTATAAAGGTGTGTAGTTATGTCCCAGAGGGGAAAACCAAGAGGGCAGGAGAGAATTTTGCTTTGTTCCAGGAGGAACAAGTCACTGGTTCTGTTGCAGTTTTGGTGTAGCAACCCCATTGCTGTATGAATCCAACTGCTACAAGAGTTGTTGTTTGGCCTTGAAAATACTGACTGAACCAAGAACTTTTTCCTTTTGAGTCTGAGTTTTTTACCTTCGTTCTTTATTGTTTTTGTTTGCAAACAGAACAGTGAAAAAGGAGGCAGGTCCAATTTTTTTTCTCCTTAAAAGAAATAGGATATAAGATAACAGCCATTTCCTCAGACATTGAGCTACAAAGCATTTACATGAAATTGTTATGCTTTCTTCTGTTACACTAGCTTATCTCTCTCAAAATCGATATTTCAAATATAAAGACCTTCTTTCTTGTTGTTTTCTGCATATGTACATGTGTATTTTTTCCACAGGTATCTTGATTCTGTTGTGTTTTATGTGAATCTAAAGTTTTAGACTCTTTAGTTGCTATGGCATTCTCCCTCTGACTGTTGATAGAGCTTTAAATTAAACTGAAGATTTTTTTGTAGGTGATTGTGACATAAATATTTTTGCATTTTAGTCTATTAAGTGTGGGAGTGAAAGCTGCAATTCACAAATGTATTTACATCCATATAAATGAGGATGTGCATTAAAGTGCAGAGCTTAGAAAACATAAGTTACAAACATTACTTGACAAAGCAAAAAAAAGCATGATTAAGCATAATTATATGTGACTGTCATCCTGAGAGGAATATTTGTGCAGTCAGAATTAAACACCATTTTTAAACAGTTTTTCTAGACAGAGCTGTGAGGGACTAATGGGTGCCAGTACAAGCCCTGAAAACCATTTCCAGGTTTTCAGCTGTTTTTCCCTCCTTTATGAATTTAGAGAAATCAGTGACTGTAATAATTGTTGGTTTAAATGCAGATTAAGAAATCATCATCCTTACCTGTGTATTAACAGACCTTCTTTTGTTTGAAAAACTAAATTAAAAAAATATTTCCTCATGAGGTTCTTGTTGCTGCCTTTTCTTATCAGGGAAGCAATTCATCTTACTGAAATCGAAGGGAAGTTCATGGATAATTTGGTTTTCATAGTAAGAACATTTCTGCTCATATTGGTGCCAGAGGGAAATTTGACAATTACATCCACCTTAACGTTATTTTCAGAGATATATTCTGCTTGTTTCTATGACTGTGTATTAAAACCCAAATTAAATTATGGAATAAGTCTAATTTGAGGGGAGGTTTTTTAATGATTTTGCATTAGTGATATTGGTTGTGGAGGCTCATTAAATTAAAGTAAAAGAAATAGGAAAAGGAATGTGTTGTTAACTTAGGAAGGAAAATTTTGAGGCATAACTCAGCATTTTTTGTAGGGTTACAGTGGGGCAGGAAATTCTTGCAGTTTTTTTCTCAGAGGAGTAAAACTGCAGTCCTAGGTTCTTGTGTCAATACCTCCAAGGAAACAGTGGAAATTGCCAGGTACAGGGTTCTCTCAGGAATGGGATGTCCAAAGAGGTGATAGAATCTTTCCTCTCTAAGTTACTGAAAAAATGAATAAATTTCAACATTTCATTTGGAATAGAACTGGATTATGCCTTATATTTATTCATAAGAAAAGCCTAGAAGATGTTGTCTGAAATGCTGGAGCTGACCAGTATTTTCAATAAAGAGATTAGCTGGTTTGTGAACAGATTTCTCTGGAAGGCTTTGATCCCAGCTGCAAGCTCTGGAGCACCTGTTTTTGATGTCCTTGGAAGAGTCTCTGGAATTCTAAATGCCTGAAGGAAAAAATAGTGAAAAGAAAAATTAGTTTTTAACCTTACACTTCCCTAAAGGCCTTGTCAGCGAGTGATCTTTACTTTGCTGTTGGAAGAGAATGTGTTTGTATTCAGGAGAATTTCTACTCCTGGCCATAGAGCTACTGATGGCCATAGAGTCCATAGACTCAGAGAAAAATAGATTTGTGAGTTTTGAGAAGTGAGGATTCAGTCAGTGCCTCCAAACTGTCATTGAATAGTATGGGCATAATGTTTTTGTTTTGGATTGTGTATTTATTTGCAGTGTTTCAGTTGATAGAACTTGAGCACAAACAAACCTCTGAACACCAATTGTCTCCTGAGTCAGAGAAAAGGCAAAATGAGGACACGAGGAGAGAACAGTGTGGAGACACTAAGGTTGGTGGAAGGAGGAGGTGCTCCGAGCATCAGAGCTGAGATTCTCCTGCCAGCCATGGTGGGGACTACAATGCAACAGTTTCCCTGTAATTGCCGAATGCATGGGGGGTGCAGCATTCACCTACAGCCCATGAGAAAAAGGCACTCGTGCTCGAGCAGGTGGATGCTGAAAAGCTGTGATCGGGTGAGAGAAAACCCTTGCTTTCAGAAATAGAGGAAGAGGACTCTTGCTTTTATACTAGAACAGCTCATCCTTAAAAACTGCCCCCCATAACTAAACGGCCATGAAAAGCAGTTGTGGCAAGGCTGCTGCCGTGGGAGGGACTTCACACTGCGAGCAGGTTCCAGGCAGACTGTCAGCCATGCACATTCAAACCACTTTGAGGAAGTTCACAGAGAACTGTTTCCCATAGGAAAGGCTCCATGGCATAGCCAAAGAGACTCCTCTTCCTCAGTGAACTCAAAAAAGATCTTCTAAGTGTCAAACTGACTAAAAATCCCAAATTTTGTCTCCCTGCACTGTCTGTGGGAAGGAAAGAAGGGAGGGGAGGGAGATGTTCTAATCGTTTATTTTTAGTTCTCATTATCCTCTTTTAATTCTGTTAATAAATTTTCCTTTATAGCTTTTAAAGTTTTAAGCCTGTTTTGCCCTTAAAGATTTTTTTCTCCTAATCTTTATCTCACTCCATGAATTTTCTTTCCCCCTCCTCCGCTTAACTATAGCAGAGGAAAGTGAATAAATTCTTTTTGTGGGTGCACTGGTGTTTGGCCAGTGTCAACCCATCACAATGACTTACACCAAATAAGACACTGTAACAGCATTTATAGTTATGTCACTCTGCAGGCATATTTAAGGATTCAGACTGCAACCATGATTTTTCACGTTTCAGCAGTAGAGAGTAGCACATCCCTGATAAAGCCACAGTCTGGATTATGCTGTTTGGATTCTCACAGTTCTCCCTCCACTTCCACTGAACTAACTTTGATAAGACAGAAGTACAATTATTTTGGTTTTATGCTGAGCTACAATTCAAAGCCAGAGATTTGGGATGAAACTTATTCCAAGAAGACAATGGATTAAAAAGTTCTGAAGAAAACCGACAACCCTACAGGCAGAAAAAAGTGGCTTAGCCAGTGAATGTTATAAGGAGATTTATTTCAGAAAAATAACCCTCTGGTAATGATTACATGCAGTTTAGAGTCCTGCAAAACTTGTTCAAAAATCTCTCACTGGGCTCTGACTCCCATTACTGAACAATACAATGTGAGGAGTTTCTGATGCTGGAGTTTAACAATTTCTCATTAACAGGTGCTGTAGTGGTGTTGCACTAAGTGCTAACTAGAAATGCTCCTCTAACTGGTTGAACTCCTATTTTTAGGCAGGTTATGTGTGGATGCTGAGCTTTGTGCAATGCTGTATGGGCACAGTGGCTGGCTTTAATGCTGTGCTGTGTCCCCAGAAGCTGCACAATATTAAATTTTACCTGGAATCATTTTTGCCTGAGCAAGTACTTGGTGATGTGGATGTACAGAATGCATGTCATCTATCTGATTGAGACTTACTTGAAAGTGAAGCTGTGTGCTGAGATTAACTGAAATTTCTGAGACACAAGTTTGTTACTAGCAGGAACCTGAACAAAGGCCAAGTCAGAGGGTGACTGTTCCTCTCACCTTTGAGAATGCTGCAAGTGTGGGTGTTCACAGCAGGGGAAGAAGAATCTGCCACAGAAATCTTTTCAAGATTAAGATCCCTTCAAGATAAAGGTGCAAACACAAATTAGCCCACAGATGACTAAGCCTGGAGTTTTTATTCTGTAGCCCCTGTGCTTGCATTGCCGGTGGCTTCCTGCTGCTCATCATAGCAGATCTGCAGGGAGCATGATTGAAAAGGTCATGCTCCCATACAGATTGGAGATGATTTCTTAAGGAAAGTGCTTATGTGCTTGAAAGACTGCTAAGTGTTTGCCAGCCCTTTTCTCTCCCAGTGTATGAATCCCTGGCTGTTTTCACAGGGAGGTTGAAATTTGTGCAACTGCTAGTCTGCAGGATGCCACCGTTCTGTGTGAAAAACAGCTCGTGTCCTACACAGTAGCTCCTAAAAATAACTCCAAACAACCAGCCAGGAAGGCTTGGAGAAAAGAAGAAACACAAGGGAAAATAATAATCTAAAGCTCTTTTCCATCTGTTTTTTCTGCTGCCTTCCATGGCCTGGCTTGGCACAATAAGGCGTGCCTTGAAACCAGACCAGTGCATCCCAGCTAACTTTGGAAAGCACTGTTTTCAGAGACTGTTTTTCTACATTCTCACTATGTTTCTGCTAATTTCTCTATTTGTCATTCTTCACAGTTTTTGAGGAGCATTGCAAGCCTTCCTCTACCACTTTTTCTCACCTTGAACTTCTAATCTATACTTCCAACATCCCATTTAATTGCAGTGAAACAATGACTACCAGGCAGTGCAGTGTCACATTCAGGGTCATATTAATGAAAGACTCTTTGCATATACAAATCATAGAATGATTTGGGTTGGAAGAGAAGGCTAAGTTGCACTAGAGAGCTTTTCATTAGTTGGTTGCTGGAACTAGACTTTGATGTCAGGCCTTAACTTATATAGCAAGGTCACTAAATTGAGATAAATTTGTTAGTAAGACTTCTCATGCCAGCATATGTCAGTATGGGAAAATAAGTATTCTTTTAAAATTGACAGTCTATTCCCAACCCATAAAAATGGTACAATACATAGCTGTGATCAAGTGTTTGCTTGGTCTGTGAGAAAAACCAGCAGAGGCCTTATTTTCCATTATAAATTAAACACGTCAAGCAAATGCCCTAAAGGGGGGGGAGTTCATTCTGCATGTACCTGCTATTTACAATAGAGGGTATTTTAATTAAAGTTTGGAATATATGAAATATCATCTGTCAGTTTGCTAAATAGAGCATTTCTTTAACACTTCCAGAGTGCTTCTTCAGCTTTCCAAAGAAGATAAGTAAGCCATATCCATGTTAAGTAAGCCAGTACATATTTATGGCCTATGTTTAATTCATGAATAAGTCAAAATGTCAAGTGATTTGTTAAGGATCAGTGTTAAAGTGAAATTACCCTCAACAGATATAAAATTAGGGATCACTAAAAGGAACAGGAGAAGCAATTTTACATTTCACAGGTTACAAAAGTATTTCCTTTTTTTGAACAGATATTAACTCCAGGGGCACCCCAGAAATTAAAGAACAAAATATTTGACAGAAAAGAAAAAGTAAAAGATGCAAAAAATAATTCTCTTTCTTGAAGGAGTACATAACAAGGAAGAGAATAAATGATGATGTATTAATAAGCAAGTGAAGCCAGAGACATAGTAACCAAAGAACTGGTATTTTGAATGTTATTGAATAAAAGCTTATTGTGTTTACAAGTTAATTTCAGCTTAGGAACAATTATTAGGATAAACTGTTATGAAAAGTTTCTGCATTTCTTTCCTGAGGAGGAACGATTAATAACGTGGTCATTCAAACATACACCACTGGAAATAGAGCAAAGAGAAATCTCAGCTTATGGGATCTATCTTTATTTTAAAATGCTGCTATTATCATATAAGAAATTTCTAGGGGCTAATAGTGTCCAGAGGAAAAAATTGGGGTACATGAAAATGATTGAAATATTAGGGTTTTTTCCTGAGTGCAGATTAGTTTTGGGAATGGCTTAAATCAAGGGTTTAACTTTTGAACTCTTGCTGCAGTTGTACTCAAACAGGCAGATTTTCACCAGTGAACTGGGGGGTGGAGGGCTCTGTAAGGAAACTGTGGAGTTTGAACATTGAGTGTAGTAAATAGAACCTTCTCTCCTTAAGAATAAATATCACTGTTTCTTCCATTGTTGTGTGTAGTGCTTGCAGAAAACAAAAGTTGTCACTTTTTTTGAGTCTTTCTTTCAGTAAGTCAGATAAAATGCAGGCTCTTGTGCACAGTAGTTTGACTCTTCCAAGACAGCTCCTGCTGATTTTGGCAACAATGTTTTTTTCTTGTCAGGAAGAAAATGGGATAAAGCAAGCAAGTAACTGTAAAAAATCCAGCTGATGGTTGTTCTCTTAGACAACAAGAAATCAGCATTCATCTAAAGCCTAAGAACCAGTGAGTAAATTAATACAATCTTGAGACTACAATGGGGATGAAAGTGTGAAAGATTATACAGTCTATGAAACATTATTGTTGCGTTGAACATGACTGTGTTTTGAGTATTTGTCACAACTTGGGTTTGGCTGCAGATTTTTATTGTTTTTTCATGTTTATGCCATGCAATGAATCACAGACTGGGGAGTACTGAGCAGTGTGCAAGGCAAATGAGAAGTGCAGGTTGCCTGAAGTGGCACTTTAAAACCAGTTTATGGCATTGAAATAACAAGTCAACAAAAAAAAAGCTGAGATATGAAATAAAAAAGACACAGGATTAACCTTAAATTTTCCAGTTCTTCCTTGTGTTTCATATTTTACGGGTGTTCTGTGTTAGTGAGAATTCTCAACCACCCAGTTTCAGTATTAGGGCATGTCCATATTTCCCTAATCTGTAAAGTCTCTGTATTGTAGATGTTTATCTCATATATAAAAAATAAATACATAAATATATATACATATATATGCACGAAATGTTTTTTACCTAGTTATGAGATTTGCAAGGAAAAATTACCCAGAGCTGCATGCTCTCTGATTGAGATTTTAAAAACTCTTATTCATATAATAATCATTCTCCTATGAAGTGATTTCTCTGATTAAAAATCACTTCTATCAAAAGTGCTGTATGTTCCACTTGAGCTTTCAGAGTTTCAGTCAAGCTCTTGAAGACACATGGATTATGGCTTTAAGCTCCAGTAAGGAAAGCAAGTAATACCATCATTAAATGGGATGCCTCTCATATTGTCAATAAGCAGTCTTTTAGTCCCTTATTTAAATTAGCCACTTAAAAAGAGGAGCCACTTACCTCTCCTGTGGCTCCTGCTAAGGTCATGAATATTCAAGGGAGAGTGGGTTAAATATCCTGTTTTGTAAGTGGTCATTAGCAGTGATCACTGAAAGACGATTGATTCCTTTGCTGTCAGGGACAGTAGAGAGGGCTGTCCAGCTCCACGTGGCTTCCAGCAGTGGCCTGGTGTGTAACTGGGGGTTTTGAGAGTGACTGTACAGCTGCAGCTTGGACATCTTGTGTGGAAGACTGAGCACATGGGGCTGAGCTGCAACTGGTACCTGTCTGAAAGGTCAGAGGTGCCAAACTCCTGTCCATGACAAAGCCTTGGGTATTTTGAACCTCCTGGTCTCGTGGGGACATTCCCTGACTGCTGCAGGCAGGGCTGAACCAGATGAGCTGCAAGGTCCCTTCCCACCCAAACCACTCTAGGGCTCCTGAGGGGGCACAGAAAAAGGGAAACTTCTGCAGTCATCTCCCAGCAGCCAGCTAATGTGATCTCTGTGAATTTGATGGCTCAGATGTGTTTTCTGACACGATTAGTAATTGTTGAATGGACATGCCAGTAGTTGGAACCCTAGATACAGAAAATTTCAGGCTTTCTCTACTAACAGAAACTAATCCTCAAAAATACACTACATTTAACCTAAAGCCATAAAAAAGCTTCCAAAACTGAGAAATAACGCTAAAATTGTAAATGTGTAGTTGAATAAAAGTGTATTATCTCACAAAGTAAAAAAAATTAGAATTTAAAGTTTTAAGATCTATATTTGTTTGGACCTGACTCTTCTGACTTGTCATACTCAAGGACTCCTCAGCCCCTTTCAAACTCAAATTAATGACAACCAAAGCCACAAAGGAGGAACTCTTCGATGGGAAGGCAGCTAGAGGAAAGCAAATGTGAAGGAAATTCCCAAGAGTGTTGTTTCACAGAACAAACACCCTGAGATGTTTCTTGAAGTGCACATGGTCCCACAGTAAGATGAACACATGCTATTATGCAGCTCTGAGATAAAAGGGTATCTGTTAAGCCTAATTGTGGGTGAAATATTTCTTAGGAAGCTAAAATTGTTGCACTCTTGTTAGACAAATCTAGCCAAGTCCATCTGAATACGTAACAAATTTAAAAATTGAGCTTCTAGGTAAAGGAGCTTTGCTTAATTTAGCTTTTTGCTAATAGAAACAGCTAAAGGTAATGGAAAAAAAAATGGAAATTCTGTATTAAAGTTCCCTTTTCCTGATTTTTTTTTTTTTTTTTTTGGTCCTTTTCTGGTTTTAGTTCTGGATTCCAAGCAGGCAGGTGAGATAGAAATAAGACATTGCTTGATGCTTGAATTGTGTCTGAAAGTTCTATTTGAAGTCTCCAGGGCATGTTCTTATACCACAATATCCCATGACATCTGGTAGGTAGGAACTGGTCTTCAGTTCCTCACAAGTGGCTCTGAAGAAGGATATTAATAGTGTATAGCAAGTGCTTTGATATCCTCAAGAAGCTGCTGTGTAAGTGCAAAAAAAGCTGTTGAATTATTTTCTAGACAAAACTCTACTTCCTCATGCATTAAAATCAGTTTCTAATTTGTAAATACTTACAGTTTTTTGTTCTTTGTTTTTTCTGGGCATGCGTTTTTTGCCTTTATACCTGATGAAGAAATATCTACAATTCTACAGTACATTTTCTTGTGTTTATTGCGCTTCCTTGTGGGCATAATAGTGATAATAGAAGCTGTTGATTTTGGGGTTTCAATTAGTCTGACCACACTAGGAATTTAAGTTGATGCAAGCATTTTGTTATCCTTGCCTATGTATAAATAAATAAAAATGATTACACTAGGGATTCAAGGGATTTTCAGTGTCTGCAACCCCAAACCTATAAATCCTTGTTGGATCAGAATTTTATAGTGTATAAAACTTCATGACATGTCAGGACCAAGATGAAAGTACTTAAGTAGATGAAGTATTGATTGTTGCGTTATAGAAAAAAATCAAATTCTTTTTGCAGGAAAACTCTTCAAATATTGGTCTTTGCAATATCAGGCAGTTGTCAGTGTCATGATCCTGATTTAGGCCATTGTCTCAAAGGAGTCAATAGATAAATTTTAGTTCTTAATTTCATTGACGTTCCTAACCTTAATAGGAGAAAGCCCCTTGTTTCTGTTATGAAAAAAAAAAATTAGTTTTGTGGTGGAAATGGTGCATGGATCCAGAACACTTCTTCCCTGGTGGTTCTGCTCAGCAACTTCCAATAATGATTTTCCATTAAGCAGAATGAGCTCAGAATGCAGAGTGGCCAAGAAGAAAGTAATTCCAATACAATTCACAGATGGCCCCAGCAGAATCCCACTCAGCAGCTGTTAAGGGTGGGAATTTGTCCCATGTATTGGAAACAGATAAAGCTGGGAAGACATAATGAAAATGAATAACTTAGTATTTTGGTGTATGCTTTAGCTCTTGTGTTTTTCTCAGTGCTAGTGTAAATTTAAATGCTCTTTTGAGGAGTAGTTGCAGGGAGCAGAGCACTAAGATATCAGTAAGTGCTGAACAGGCAATCACACTCATTATGTTCTCAGACTGTGAGGAGATAACATTGGATTCTTGCTTGAATGGAAAGGCTGAAAAAGCTGCAATTGGACAGCTGGCCTTTGAAAAGAGTGGAAGAATGAAGGGCTCTAGGATGGACATTTAAATAGAATGTACTTTTACAAAGCAATCAAGTTGTTGTGTCAGCTTGGACTTTATCAACACAAAAATGATTGTTTTATTAAACAATACCTTATTGAATCAGGAAACTGTAAATTGTAATTTGGTTAAGAGTACACTACTAATTAATGAGTGCCTAATGACTATTGTTAAAATTAGTAAAATTGCCAATATTTCAACATTCTTTCTCTGCTTATTTATTGACATGAAACATGCTCCTCTCTAGATGCAAAGCACACCAGTTTTAGTCCTTACCATAGAGCTGCTAGTAAGGACTGTTATCCCACTTCTTCCTGTGTGGAATAGAGGAGTTGTTACAGTTGAGGTCAACTTAAGCTTCTCAGATTTGGGGGTGAAAGGACTGTGCTTATTCCTGCCTGGCTGAGAGATTTAAAATTTGGCTTTTTTTTTTTTTTTTTTTTTTTTTTTAGGTAAAAATCCTTTTTATGATAAATCAACTAGTGATACTAGACACCTAGATAAACAATGCTAATTAAAAATTGCCTGTAGTCTACCCACAAATCTCAGCGTAGGAAATCATAAATAAAACTTTGGTAGGAGCTAGGTTTCTCCTAGAGGAAAAATGTTCCCAGCTGCTTTGCTTGTGTCGAACAAAAGCAACCTCACTGAGGACTTGTCACCCAGAGCTATTCATCCACCTGGAAGCTGCTGTGTGCAAGTTGAAGCTCTGAAGTCAGATGTGTGATGTTGCTATAAATTCATGCAATATGCCATGTGGAACACACTCAAATGGACCACAGCAAAGAAAATGAACCAAGGGATCTGCTTCTAAGAGCTGCAATGCTGATACAAGTTTATGATGTCCATGTAGGTATTTCTGCTTTAAAAGGGATGAAATTTCCTGTTCACACTGCATAAAGATGGAATAAGAGCCTGATGCTTGGTTAGTCAGAAGAGGGGCAGATTTTTCAAAAGAAATCAAATGTGGCTGAGTCATCAGCTCTGAGAGCAGGAGAATTAGTGAGGCAGAAGCAAAGCATAAAGCATGGAATAACGTGTAAGACCCAGGGACACCATTGCTATGTTTCATTTCCGTGATTCTTGCCTCTTCAGCAGACAGTTTAAAAGTTACTAATGCAGTTTTTAGTTGATTCAAACATTTAAAAAGAAGGAAGTAGTTATCCTAAGTTCTTGTACCCCATAGCCTCTGAGGTGATGGAGATGGGAGTGACTGCTTTGGTCTGCTTTCCATCTTGCATGTTACAAATCAGAATATCCTTACTCATGGATTTTTTTTTTTTTTTAATATCCTATGCTAGAAACAAAATATACTCAAAAATGTTAGTTGTTTTCCTCATATGTGCAATGCAGATGCATGCACATTTAATTTTTAAAAAAGATTCAACAGAATAAAGCATTGAAAAGTCAGAATATGAGCAAAAATTAACAGTGCTAAATGAATCTGCAAAGGATGTCTTAATGCTAGAAATTATCTTTCAGATTTGTAATGAAAGCTGCTTGTCCATAATTATGTCTCCTCTATTTTGTCCTTACATGGGAATTTGCTTCTTTTATGATTTCTAATTTACCAGGAGCTCTCGTTAATGGTTGATATCATTTGATCAAATTCACTTTATTAAATATATAAGAAGTCATGTCTTTTTGGAATAAAAAGTAATTTTATAGTTAGGAACTCTTGCTTATTTTCTCACCTGTGTTTCTGCTCTTTTTTATTTATGTATTGTTCACAAAAGTAAAAATCTACAATGGATAAGTGTAGTTGGAAAGAAAGAAACTTATTCCAGATTTTTCTCCCAGTTTTTTTTATCCTTTAGCATGTATTTTCTTTTGAATTATTGCTAAAATTTGTCTCTGAAGTGAGAATTTTACAGAAGTACCTTTCTTCCACTAGTAAAGATCAAGCAGAGCAATAATGAAACTAAGTTTTATGCATTCTTCAAGTGTATCTTCATCCTTTCTATCAAGACTTTTGGACAGTTTGAATGTTCAGTCTCCTCTAATATAATATTATTGCCACTTACTGTTTATATTCTGGTGTCATCTGCAAAATCCAACATAACCTGTCTATTCTACCATGCTAGTGTGCTGTGTGGAAAGGGATCAATGTGTGGAAATTGTAGTAGTGAGAATTGATGTCACTGACAAAGGGTTATAAATGTAGGTCAAAAATACCTTAAAATCTTTTTAATTACCCATTCTTTATTCAGTCCACCCAAGTGCATTGGCTCTGTGGTGGTCTCACTTTAAAGTTGGCTTTTTTTTCCCTAATAAAGCACTTGCCCTTAAATCCAAACTCAAGTTTTACAGTTGCCTGTCAGCAGAATTGTGTATTCCAGTGACTGTTGTTTCCTCCTGTCCCTCCCCTGTTGCTGCGTTGTGATTTCCCTTATGCAGATCTGTGTCCTTTCAGCACTTAAATATATCTGCTTATCCATCAATTGATTGATTCAGGAGTGCAGAAGGGGATTATGAATTTCCAGCACAGATGTCTGTATCACAGAAGGCCTTTATTGGTGTTTGAAGAGCCAAGTCATTTCATCAGTAGGATTCAAGTATTTCAGCTTCCATGTTTTCCAGGGACATATGTAAGGGATGTGCTGTGTTTTTTCTCACTGTAGTATCTGTGTTGAAGTTATAGATTTATGTGCAGTGGGAGCCTTAAGAAAAGCTTCAGGAGAATTTTCTTTGTGTTTCTCCATCAAGATCACTGAATTGCCTTTCTGTTTCTCTCAGGAGCTTACATTTGCTGTGTAGTTTTGAATAACAATAAAGGGGAGAGCCAGCTTACAGGAAAAACTTTGGGCTGCAGTCTCCTAAGAAAGAGTAGAGTCAGCCTTTTTTGCTGTCACAGATGGAGCAGGGAGCTCTAATGGATCTACCAGAGGCAGTTTGAGGAAGTGCTTGTGAATTAATTACACAATTAATTTGGTTTCCTTTGGGTCTGCCTTGCTGTGCAGAGTTTTTGCCAGTGACATATGTGAATAGTCCAACAATAAGTGATGTGTCAGTAGAAAGGATTGCTGACATTTCATACAGGCAGTGGGTAGATCCCTGGGGACTTTTTCACCTATTGATTACATCAGCAAAAGCCTTTTAAAAGGCATGTACACATAGAAGTTCAAGTGAAGATACTTTATCCTTTCCTTTTAACACTCTCCATATCCACACAATACCCTGCATCTGAAACTTAGTGTAGCTTTTTTTGGTGAAGATATTAAAGCCCTGGATATGAATATTTTTGTCCTGTGTAAAACTATTCACTGTAGGGCTCAGAGGACTTTGTGACATGTTAGGATTTTATTTTAGTGATCCTGTGTAGGGTAGCTGAAGCATAAAATTTAAATATACACACACAAAGGCCAAGAAAGGCAGCAAATTATTCAGATTGCTTGGGAAGGTGTAGAAAGCTCCTGTCAAGCAAACTTAGACACGAATTTCCTTCTCTGATGCTTACACTTTGGATGTTTGCCTATAGGGCAGGATCTCGAGCTGTGACTGATGGGCCTGTGTGGTTGTGCAGGTTCAGTTTGCTTTTTTCCCAAGTGATCTGTCTCTGTTACCCTCCCCGTGGGTTTGCTCTGTCCCTGGCTGCCCTGTGCCTGTCCCACTGTGCCTGTCCCCCCGATGGGAACGCCCCCATGTTCATATCGATTTAAAAGCTTGGGAATCGGGGTCCTGCCCCCTCTTTTGCACCCCCTTGAGAAGAATAAACATGTCTGCAAAAGTGCCTTCTGGGACCTTTACTTCAAGTAACTTGTGTGGATCGGTGCAGAGGATGTCAGAACTAGGAAGCATTTTGTCTAATTCAGATGTAGTGATCAACAGTCCCATCCCCTAATAAGGAGAGTATAATTGGTTTTGTAAATTATATATTAAAGAAGGTCTCTTCTTGGAAAGTAATTAACTGGTGCTGATTTGAGCTTTTTAGAGAGGGCATTATTAATAAACAGTAGCTGAACTAGGAAACCTTGGCTGCCAAGGCTTCTCAAGCTCAGATTTAATTTTCACATGTGTATCTCAGAAAAAGTGGGTTCACACACCTGTAAGGTAAAGCTAATATGTCAAACACTGATGAATTTGCTGGTGGGAGAGATTAAGAACCTGTTTGAACCATGTTCTTCTATTTACTCACAACAAACTGCTACATCACATGAGCAACAGCACTAAAGTTGTACTTAAACCAGGAAATATTTAAGGGGTGTCCATTGCTTTTAAAAGCAACATCAAGAATATTTGATTTGTGGGGAAGCACGCTGAATACTTATATTGCTGACAGATATGAAAATCTTCTTTTTAGTATATTGTCATTGTGATTATTTGGATTTATGTGCTTGTAACCATTGTCCTTCAAACATTCATATGTGGAACTAAAAATAAATGTCCTTCTGTTAAGTGCACAGAACCACTAAAACTGGAAAAAAACGGCAACTTATTCTAAGAATTGTTTGGAAACAGGTTTTAAGGAATAGATATTCATATGCACTCTTTGAAATGGTGCTTATGGACTGAATATAAAAGATATTAAGATATTGGTAATTACTGGAGTAATGTTGAGATATCTACTAACTGCAAAACTGTTTATTGCCTGACACATTCCAAGGCAGTGACCATTACTCTTGAAAAAAACCAAACAACAAAGTGACTACATTTTTTCTCATGGTGTTTAACAAGCACTGTATTTCTATTTTCTTAGGATATCCAGTGACTTAATTTAAGGGAATAAAAAAAGTTGAACATGCTTTGTCTCTATAGTCTTTCTACAAATTCAAACAGCAACTGAATTATTTAGATGAACTGCACTGTGTCCAGCTCAGTATAGAAAACTAAACCCAAACTAATGAAAACTAAATCCAAACTAATAAACACCATCTGGTCCTTCTGCTCAGTTCGCTTCCCTCATTTCAAACGGTGAGGAACAAAGGGATTTTGAGGGGAGAGCTGGAAGTGACCCAGCAGCAGTGGTGTTCTCTAAAGGTGGGGCACTGACACTCTTGGGGAAGTGTTTGAAGAACACCACAGCTCTGTCACTGCCCCAAAATCTTGAGTGGTGATGTCTCCCTGATCCCACTCAATGCACTGGTCTATCTAAAGCTTCCACAACAAGAACACTTCTTTAGGCTCTTGCATTAAGCAATAATTAAACAAATTTAAATTAATTATTATTTTAAAATAATTAACAACAAAACTGCTTCTTGGACTAGGTCAAATGTTTTCTTCTGCCAGTGTTGTTTACCTGCTTCATGTGCCCAGAGAAATAAACTGTCAAGTGATGAGTTACTGAGACCTTTGTAGTGTTGGGAGTTGGTGCAGTTGTTCTTCCTTTAAATGCAGCTTTAGTATGTGGGTTAAGAATTCTTCATCCTCTGTTGAGTGAGTGATACAGAGGAAGAAATTAAAGAAAACAAGCATACAGCATCTGTTTATTACAGTGATGTTCAATATTGTATCTGTGTATCTCAGAATAAAAGGGTTGGGCATTCTACCATTCCAGACCCTTTCATTTGTCACAGTTCCATTATGGGATCTCCAAAATTATCTTCTGCAATTTCATCTTGCTTGCTTCTAACTTCTAGCTTCCCTTAGTTCAATTACTGTATCATATAGTATAAAAGAACTATATGCACAGAGCTTAGAGTAATTTATATTAGATTTTTCTCTCCTCTTACCATAGTGATGCATTTTGATCCATTCTAATTGTGAGCAAGTTAAAAGCTTTATAAAAAAGTTACAGTGTTTGTTAGAGTTTCATAGCTTGTGCTCATTATTTGTAATTATCTCTTTATGAACAGTCACATAGTTGACATATGGTTTTTCTTCTTAAATTTGGATGATTAGAACTGTAAGAACATATGGAGTGGTAAATATTAACCAGTGGGTTTTCAATTCTTCCAAAGAAGTAAAATAAGGGAGTGGAATTCATTTATCACAGTAATGTTTAGGTTCTGTAATTACTGTTTCTCCTTTTGAATACAGCCTTTGTAAGAAAACAAACAAACCAAAAATCTCAAACCCCAAACCCCAAACAAACATCACTATTCAAATAATGGAGAGAATTGGTTAGAACTTAATTTTCTACATGCTTCTTTATAACAAAATCTATCCAAGTGTTAATATAAAGCAAAGGGAGGGAAAGGACATAACGATGTGATAAGTTTGATTTTTCTAATTAATTTAAATGTTAAGAAATACATTTCTGCACTATTAACTTGGATGCTGTTAATAATAGAGAATAATTATGTTTCAGTCCCTGAAGGATAGTTTTTCATGTTTAAAAACCAGCAGGTCTTTTTGGGGAAAAAATTAAATTAAATATGAAGAAATCTGGGTAAACTAGGAAATATAAGTACTGACAAGATCTTTTCCATCACATAAACATTTTCTATTTGAAAGCTTTTTTGCATATGCTCCTCCAACTGTCTTCCACTGTTGTGTTTTTTTTTTTCCTAAAATGATAATTTCTTGTTTCTCCGCAGTGAAGCGATAATACCTGGAAGCAAAATTCTTGATGGAAGATTTACAGCAGCAGCAATAGCAGCTGTTAATTCTGAAGTCATAGCTAATACTAACATTTATCTTTATTTTAAAGGCTGGCGATTCCTTGCAAGCTGTTTCTATGGGTCTGGGTCTCAGCGAGATGAGGGCAGTAGTGGATTATTAAATAAATAATAATTCAAGTGGTTAATTCCATGAATACATCAGTGTGAAGGCGAGAGCTCAGAATGCTTAAAGCCAGTGCTAAAGTTTTCTGGTCCTGCCTCGAGCAGGAGCAGTGGATCCCACAGCTTTCCTTGGTATAAAGCCCTGAGCAAGGCAGCAGCAGCTTCCAAGCTTTTCTCTGCAGTAGAATCCCAAGCAGAGCAGCAGCAGCAGCTTCTTCATCTTTTTCTTCTTCTTTTCTTCTTTCTTCTCCCATGTGGGTGCATGTGTGTGAGAGTGCATGCAGGTAAAAACCAGCAAGAGAAAGCAAGCTGTATAATGACAGCAGGACTCAGATGGGGGCTTCTAACCATAAATTATCCAATCAGCTGAAAACACAATTCTAAAGCATTCTCTCTTCACCTGTTAGAATTATATTTTAAAATGCAAAACCCAGTTTTTACACATCTTTACGTATATTTGCCTATATTATCCTGTCTATCTGTGTACATGTTTATCTAGGAATGCAAAATGATATTTTGCTGTGTTTTAATTATGTCTAGAGGAGTACTGAACTTTTAACTGGAACTTAGGGCACTCTGCTTCTATGAAGGCACTTAAAAAACCCCATGAAATATATTTCTACTTACTTAGACTTAATTCTAACTTATTGAACACTAAAACTTACACCTATTTATGTGGTTTAATATTTCAGTTTCTCAGTTCTACATTCTCTTCTCCCTCTGAGAGACTCAGAAGGGATCTAGCTTCTAGATCTCCAATTCCTGCTGTCCAAACTGGCTGTGTCATGGAGATGGACCTGCAGCATGCAGGTGGCTTAGGCCACCTCCTCAGAGCTGTCTGTGGCTGGACCCCAGCTCTTGGTGCTGGGCTGTGAGAGATTAGGGTCTGTAAATGTTTGTGGCATATTCAGCAGTCAGGAGATGGGAAGGGCAAGGGCAGCAGCTATTTATTCAGTTATATTAAAATATAAATGTGCATATACAGGGACAGTTATAGTGAAACAGCAATTCGAATGAAAGCTGAGAAGCTGTTTATTAGCTAAGCAGAAAAGTTTGCTTATTTCCAGTTTTAATAGAGCTGTTAAAGTCTCACAGAACTCTCAGTCTCAAAGCTTTGTCTTCATGGTTTCATTTGCATTTCCAGATCTGCAGAGTGATGCTGTTGTGTTGTATCAGTTCACTGCAGGGTCTGGTTTTAGACTGTTTGCCTGGTTTTTGTCTTTGTTCTTTCCTTTCACAGTGCATATTGCCCTGCATTGTTACCTTTGTTATAGCCTCGTTAGGTCACAGTAACTGTCTGCTGTTTTTAATTTGAAAAGCTCTTTTGGACAGCGGAAGCAAGTGGGTATTGTGTCTCACACAGAAACAATTTGGATCTGTGAATATTTATATTGGTGAAACATTAGTGAAATAGCATCATAATAGAGGAGAAGCATGGGGAGAATGGAAAGCTTGATGAAAAATGGGCACCACACTGAGGAAAATGTGTAATGACAATTATACATGATGTGCGATGTGCTTTGCAAAAATGAGCAGATCATTTGCAATAAATAATTCAGTTTATTAATGTGGCTGTTTATCACTGAAATATTTGCAAGCAGGTAGTGGTCTCCTCAAATCTTCACTACATAGGATTGAGGTTTCAAAGGGAAAAATTAATCAAGTTCTCCATTCATTGACTGAACGATGAAAAGTGTTTCTGTTGGCTTCTGCTGTGAGAGCAACAATACTGCTCTTGACCTTGCTTGAATTTATCTGTCATAAAGGAGAGGCTGAGGAAGATGATGTCTGAAATCGGAATGTTTGTTAAAAACAAACAAATGCCAGACACATAGTGAAGAATTACCAGGTTCTAGAGTTTTTACTTTGTATGTTAAAACAAAAAAGGGAAAATACATGGGGAGATGGAAGAAAGAATTCTGCTGATCAGAACTCTGTTTTGTTCTAACTCTGCTAATTAACAGATGTTAGCAGCAATATAAATAACCATGTCTTTCAAAAGTAATTGTAACCAAAAAGATAGTTTGTAAGCAAATAGATAATTAACACAAAGTTAATTATTATATTTAATTTAAAGGAACAGTTAAATATGAAGTATTATGAAAACTTTAACAAGAGTAGATTACATTTTTTGTGCCAATATACACAGATTCATCATGGATCTGTTCAAGCTCTTTTAGAATTAGTAGTTTTATTCTTAAAAAAAAAAAAAAAAAAAAAAAATCTGAAGTAAATTTCCTGTAGGAAGGAGGTAAGGCACCTTACCAAGATGAAATAAAGGGGAGGGGCATTTTCTACAGCTTGGTCTCTCCAACCTGGTGGTATCATTCCTTCACTTAGGAGGTGGAATTAAGGATAAAATGAGATAGCAGTGCCTACAGAACTTCCCAGGAGCTCTCACAGGGAAATGTCAATCACTCCCTTGTCAAATCTCCCTATTCCATGTCTTGCCAAGACAAGATCTGGTGGGGTGTGTGGAGAGGGAGGGTTCCCACCCACCCTTGGGGAGGCTCGAGGCATCCACAGTGGCTCCACAGTGGGCAGTGGCCATGCAGTTGGCATGGCTTTGGCTGAGCACAGGCTGCACTTCTCGCCTCTTTCTGTAGACCAGAGCCTGCATGAACAGCAGTTTACATGATGGGGACCCACAGGAAAACTTTTCAGTTGACTCCTTGCAGTGAAGTGAAACAATGTGCTTTAAGACTGGCATTTTGGTTTAGATGGCTCCATGGAAGCATTTGCTGATTTTAATGGATAAAGAAAGGTCAGTTGCTTCAAGGATGACAGAAATTGGCTGCAGTAAAACCTAAAACACTTCCCAACTAAAATCATGGACATTCAGTTTAAATATTGCTGGAGAACATAGAAAAATATTAAAAGTATTGACAGGTCATAAAGGCAAAAGATGAAAATCCAGTGGAGCTGCTCATAAAATCAGTGCTAGTGTAAGGCTTTACTTTCTTAAGACAGAAAAAGAGAGCTTTGATTTCTAAGATATTTAGGTACCCAGTGTCAGTTTGATTAATGATAATTAGAAACATGAAGTTGACTCAGAAAACTTGCAGTACTGAGGTGTTTGTGAACTGTTGGTTTAATAATCTTTGGATATCCCTGGGCAATGTATTTCAATAGACTTTATTTTTTTTCCTTGAATACCTTAGAGTGTCAGAAATATTTTTCATTCTTGAAGTCTTTCTCTAATAGAAAAATGAATGAGATGCCCCTTCTTAATCTCTTCAACTCTTTACTCTAAGAATGAGGCATTAAACAATCTAAAACCTTGATTTACTGTGTAAGTTATGGGGTTGAATGTTATGGGTTTGAAAACTACTCTGTTCATTAGTTGGTAAACACCTACAGGAAAATAAAGTTTAATCTACAAGAAAGTAATAATTTAGGCTAAGACAGGCAAACAATGAAAAGGTGTCATATGCTCATATATGATTAATAGAATCTTTTGAAAATAGTCATGTGGTTGGTGAACAGGCCACATATTTTGTGGAAAGTAGAGTTTCTTCTTGAATAATACCTACCATATCTATATCTATATCTATCTGTATCTATGTCTATATATCTATAGATATCTATGTATGTTTTTAAACAATCACATGGCACAAGTCATCTAAAGCAGAAAATCTCTATTGCAGTTCTCGCTGTGGCTCAAATTGACACATTAATAGCTAGTCCTCTCTCATTTCTGTATTTTGTCACAATAAGTTCTCCATGTGACTGAATTCTAGATAAACCAAAGATCTGAATGACCTACTTGAGCAAGCTCTGTCTGGAATAAGCACACTGCAGTGGACTGGGACCTGTAACAAAAGTAACAATGCTAAAAAGAAATTACTGCACTGTAAAGTTGTGATTTTTTCATTGTTCACATTTCCTACCTGTATCAATGATGCTGGATTCAGCCCTCAAGTCTTTATAAATTGGATTAAAATATATTAAAACTCTTTTGTATCACAGCATCTCTCAATGCTTTTGGTGGAAAAATAATTTTTTTTTGACCAGTTAATTAATGCTTCACCTTCACAACTCTGTAAAAGTCATGATGCCAACATCATTGCTGATGCTTAAGTGAGAACCTAAGCCAATAGCAGACATCTCAAATTGCAGTTAGAACCTTCAAATGACTTCAGTTATAACACTATTATTGTTACAAACGAGTGATGGCTCCTACAAGCACGCACTTTGGCTGGAGTGCTTGTGCAGAAAAGATTTAGAAGGCCAGGTTAATTTCATAAGATGTTACACAAAACCTTCAGGTTTGGTCTTTCAGCTCTGTTGCTTGTGTATCCTTTTAATAGAGTTCAACTTCTACAACAAATGAGATGAAGAGACTCTTGGTGAATAAATGTGTTTATTCACAAGAGACTGACAAACAGAAGTGAAGAAACATGGTAGAACTTGTTCTGGGGGCAGAGGAAGTGATTAACTTATTCTTTATTGGAAGCAAACGGAAATTCCACCAACTAGGGAGGTAGCTAAGAGGGATCTTCTTTTTATTTTAAAGTACATCTTGACATTAAAACAACTCTGGCCAGAGTCTTTAAATTTCAGTACAGATATTCCAAATAATCGATGCAGAATTGAACTGCAGATGAAATTCTGAGATTGAACACACTATTCTATATTGCTGGGAGGTTTCCAGCACAGCCTTGTCTTCCAAGGGTGCCAGTTTGATCTCAAACAGACCTATTTTCTTTATCCAGCTTTGAAATAAAGATATTACTTTTTAGCAATGTGCCAAAATAGAGAATTCTATACTACTGTGATTGAGCTTAGAATAGACAAAAAGTTTAACATTTAACTACTTTGATCTGAAGCATGAATTTCTGGGATGCCCTTTAATAACAATTCTGCCAAGAAGCTCCCTGGGAACCTGAATTTCTAAGAGAAAACCTTATCAGACTGTGACAAATTAGACATAACTAGAAAATAATTGTCAGCTGTAACTAGGCAGCTGTCTGCCAAATTCAGTGTCATACTATCTTACATCTACATTGCTTTATTTCATACTTTGGGACAGGAACTTCAGCAGAAATTCGATTTTACTGCTAGAACTTCTGTTGCCCTGTAGCAATGAAAGGAAATGCCAAGTGATTGTCTTAGGTTTAAGAGCAAAATACATCTTTTTCTATCTGTCCTACTTTCAGAAAAGTAGGAAAACTTCTCTATTCTGTAGGTCTGAGTGCTAAGGATGTTCACATCATCAATTTATTTCCCTAATAGAATTTAATCTATAAACAGTCATTTGGATGTATGTGCTCAGATATACATCACATATGTTAACTAGGAGAATTAAATCATTTGGAGGTTTTTTTTCTGATTAAGTCCTAATTAATTTCCGTATTTCAGGGCCTTTGAGACTGGGTACTTCTGTAGGAGCTCCTTCCTGTTGAGTAGTGCATGAAAGAAATCAATTGCCATTAGTCTTAATTCTTGCTTCCATTAACAATAATTAATCACATTGAACTACTGGTACAAAAATAGATGTTGTGTAAAATAAATTCTTAATTTCCCTGGAGGTGTGTCTCTACTTTTCATGGAATTTGACTTAATTTTCTGTTAATGTAAAATTTATTTAATAACTGGTTGGTCACTTCACCCACAATAACATTTAAGCGATTTTGATTAATTTAATTTTTTTGCTGAGCATTCTCTCCTGTGAAGTACTTACCATCTTTTTTGGTTGTTTGGTTTTGAGTTTTTCTATTATTATAGAAAAATTTCAATATAAGAGCTATTGTTAAACACTTTCTACTTTGTTGCTTATGCAGAATGGATTTTCTTCATTGAGGTAATTATGTCATAAACAAATGGAGCAGTTTGGCTGCATTAAAGATTAATAGTGATTTTTTAAATCTTATTTGTTTATATGCTGTCCCCAATATAAGGGTTTTTTTGTTGTTGTTAACCATAACCATGACATATATTGAAATATTATCATATGAGGCACTCATTGCATTTTCTACATAAAAGTGAAACCACTATTGGCTACAAAAAGCAATGCTGAATCATACATCAGTTCTGACCTTCATATATAACAGTAAACTGGGGCTAATACCAAGATTTTCTCTAAAGTATCAAATAAGAAATTTCCTTTCTCTTTGTTATTTTCAGCTTTGCAATGAGCAGACATAAATTTGATTTTCAATATTGAAATACTGTAGAATTCAAGTGACAGCATGAAAAAATTTCATGGGAGTTAACTTCCAGATGTCAATTCTTTCTGCAGACAAGAAGTGCAGGTCTGACTTGAACCTGTTCCTTTTTTTCCTGTGGTGCATGGTGTTTTCTCACTGGTTTTCTTCTGTTGCTGCATTCTGTTAGAAGCCACTAAATAGCTTCTGCCATGGAGTATCTGTGTAGAGAGAATGTATATATAATTCATCAAATCATCCCTTCTGAAAATGAATAAACCTTACACATCCAAGTATTCTTCAAAAGCTTCCTAATCTTATGTAAAGGCAACAATTACTGACTTGGAAGAGTTCTGTGTTGCAGTGTTGGATGCTGAAATTCTTATTTTGTAAAATATTTTTTTTAGTTGGAGATCAAAGAACTCTCTCCTTCCACCTCTTCATAGTGAGATATTGAAGAATTCCATAAATGGAATGGGGTTTTTTTTTTTTCCTGTGGAAGTTCTCTTTTATAGAACAGCCAAATAGAAAATCCAGTGTACTCTGCAAAAATGCACTACTGCATTTTGTGAGGCAAATGAACACTATTGATTTTCCTTTATTGCCTTTCATAAAGATGATCCAGATACAGTAGTCCATTGAATACTGAACTGAATAGAAATGCTTAAAGCTGATATTTAAATTGGGTATTTCAAATGAAATACACAGGGAAAGCAGCTCAGGATTAACCATATCTCCTCCCAGGTATAAAGATTTATATAGATGGCTTAGAAAAGATGAGAAATGGAAAGACTAATTGCAAACAGAGAGCTAATTGATAAAAAATCAGCAAGGGAAGCAACGAAGTTCCCAGAGCTCTTAAAAAGATCCAGGGACATATTACTGAGGTTTAGTGGTGAAGTTCAGAGGATGAGAGAAATTTTGAGAATAATATTTCTTTCTTAAACTGAGTGGATGTTTTAATGTGTTCCATTGCGAAGAGATGGGAAAGGTGATTGTAGGAAGCATGAATATAATTCCAGTAAGGAAATGTATTTTCAGTCTATCCAAACAAACTGTCACAGAGAGAAACAGCAAAGCCTACCAACCTTTGTGTACTATTGCTACCATAATTACTCTAAATTAATACTTTCTAAGATTTTGCAAGAAAATAGTGCAAAATTGAAAGTTATTTATTAATTTTGTAAATTGGATTCTGTAGTGGCTGTCTCTGAGTTGGTGTCTCTGAGGTATTGCTTTATTGAGTTGCAATGGCTAAGCCATTTAAGAAATTCCCTTCCATTCCCAGAAATAAATGAGATGCTTCCAAGTCTGGGATTAATTTCTATTTCTCCATTTCTTTCCTTAAGTCCCTTTTGAAACTGGTGCAAAAGTTAGCATTCATCATGCCTAGCCTCAGTAATGAAAAAACACAAGATAGCTAATCTATTCTTGCTCTTAGGCCCCCTCTGTAATGAATAGAGATACACATAGAGGGGTCTTTTAATCTCAATTGTTATATGATCCACCCACGCCTGAGATGTACTGAGATGGTTTTTGTACTCTAATAGGGTTATTTATTTCTCTCATATTTTATATTGGTTGTATTATAATGCTGTATATGTCACCTCGACAGTGTTCTTTGGGTGGTTTGGATTTTATGGGCAGATGAAGGCTCTGAAATCACAGAGATATATAAAGGATTTATTTGGTCTCTTGTGTATGCTGGTGAAAGCTACAGACATTTTCAGTGTTGTTGTAATCAGTAATCTGCTACATTTAGAAAATGAGACTAAAATGCATCCCTGCTTCCATACCTACATTAGCTTCAAGAAATGCATAAAATTCCAGAAGGAATATAAATCAACCAATAATTGATGTGGCTTAGCAAAGACCTTAACCTAGTGGGAGAAATTTCCTGTGTTTGTAACTGCTTAGCTTTTTGACATATTACCTAAAATACTTAATGGAAGAAAGCTCAGAAGAGACTTTGATCTGATCTGGTGTGTATGGCAAGGCCCACACCTCCAGGTTAGTATTTATAGCTACCACCAAGGTTTTCATGTACTTTACATGGCCCTCCTCTGGTAATCTCCTCTGCTTAGGCAGCCCACCAATATTTCTAATCTTGTCATGAATAATTATATTTTCTTCTTTCCTCTTAGTGACATTATAGAAGTTTCACAAGTTGGGAAATGTCCCTTGTTTGTTAAATGCTAGTGCTCTAATTCCTATTCATATTTTTGTAGGGATTTTGTAAATGTTATGTCCTTGGAATCTTACCTGCAATAGTAGATGTATTAAGTAGGGGTTTTTTTTGATTCAGTCAGATTATGTACTAGAAAGCAGGATGGTCCTTTTCCTTTGGTCTAAATTTCCAAGATGGCTTTTTGGCTGTAAACAATCCCTGGAAGGCACTGTATTCCAGACTATCACTTCTTCATATAGCTTAAGAAAGGTTCATTTAAGTAATACTGAGACTTACACAGACAATATCAGGAGGTTACTGAGGAAAAAACATTTTGCCAAATCTCAGAGCTGTACCTCTGATACGAACTGCTTTTCCACATTATTAGATGTTTTGTCAACCTGGAATATGTGGAAGACCAATTGGCTTGTCTCCTTAGAGCTGGTGAAAGAGACAATAATGTTTTAGTTTGCTTTTTATTTTAAGAGGATGTTCTGGTTCAGTCTTTTAAACGAAGTTTTTGTGGGAAAAAATAATGTAATTAATAAAATTGTATCTATCCATATTCTATATTAAAAAGATGAATTTATAAAATCACATTTTTAGCTGAAGTTACTTGAAAGAATTTCTTTCAAACATTAGCATAATTTTGATAAAATATGTTTCATGGTCTGTTTTATTATCTACAGATCTGTAACATGAAGGAAAGGGGAATACTTTGTTGGCAAAAAGTGTACCTCCATTAATCCTATAGCCCACATTCTGCTAAGCAAAGCACATTCTCTATAATCTCGTTTACCTGTTTTCCATTTTTTTTTCTTTTTTTCTGGCAGTTATAGGTAGAAAGGTTTAGCAAAAGTATTATTCTTTTCTTCCACATGCCATGAAAGTTAGCACACTCAGTTACAGAAATTTTTTCTATGCTATATTCTGCAAGATCTGAATTTCTTGATCTTTCTGTATTTGCAATTATAAGAGGAAAGGTTTAGCAAAAATATTTTTCTTTTCTTGCACATGACATGAAAGTTAGAGCATGTAGTTACAGCAGTTTTTTCTGTGCTGTACTCTGCAAGACCTGAATTTCTTGCTCTTTCTGTAATTGAATTACTGTATATAAGGACTACAGAAATCAAGATCCTAATCATGCAATGAGTGGTTAATTGTAATTGAACTGGTATTTAAAATGTAGGCCCTAAGCTGCTCATATGCATACTGTAAATGTATAAATTGGGCTTTCTAAAACTCAGCATAAACACACGGTGTCTTGGAAATCTCAGTCAGATTGTGTGTGACTCCAGGCTGGGTAGAGAGTGTTGGTCTGCTGGAAGGTAGCCAGGCTCCACTCGGGCTCTGGCTGGGCTGATGGCTGGGGCCAGTTGCAGGAGGTTCAACAAGGCAGAGTTGCAGGTGCTGCACTTCCTCATGGCAGTCCCATGCAGCACTACACGGGGGCTGGGCAACCCCTGGCTGCACAGGAGCTGCTCTGGGCACTGGTGGCCAAGGAGGACAGTCCTGGCTGGATCAGGGATGGTGTGGCCAGCAGGAGCAGGGGGTGATGGCCATGGATCAGGGATGGTGTGGCCAGCAGGAGCAGGGGGTCATGGCCATGGATCAGGGATGGTGTGGCCAGCAGGAGCAGGGGGTCATGGCCATGGATCAGGGATGGTGTGGCCAGCAGGAGCAGGGGGTGATGGCCATGGATCAGGGATGGTGTGGCCAGCAGGAGCAGGGGGTGATAGCCATGGATCAGGGATGTGTGGCCAGCAGGAGCAGGGGGTGATGGCCATGGATCAGGGGTGTGGCCAGCAGGAGCAGGGCTGATGGCCATGGATCAGGGATGTGTGTCAGCAGGAGCAGGGGGTGATGGCCATGGATCAGGGATGGTGTGGCCAGCAGGAGCAGGGGGTGATGGCCATGGATCAGGGATGGTGTGGCCAGCAGGAGCAGGGGGTCATGGCCATGGATCAGGGATGGTGTGGCCAGCAGGAGCAGGGGGTGATGGCCATGGATCAGGGATGGTGTGGCCAGCAGGAGCAGGGGGTCATGGCCATGGATCGGGATGGTGTGGCCAGCAGGAGCAGGGGGTCATGGCCATGGATCAGGGATGGTGTGGCCAGCAGGAGCAGGGGGTGATGGCCCTTGCCTGGATCAGGGGTGGTGTGGCCAGCAGGAGCAGGGGGTGATGGCCATGGATCAGGGGTGGTGTGGCCAGCAGGAGCAGGGGGTGATGGCCATGGATCAGGGATGGTGTGGCCAGCAGGAGCAGGGGGTGATGGCCCTTGCCTGGATCAGGGGTGGTGTGGCCAGCCGGAGCAGGAGTTATGGCCATGGATCAGGGATGTGTGGACAGCAGGAGCAGGGGGTGATGGCCCTTGCCTGGATCAGGGGTGGTGTGGCCAGCAGGAGCTCTTCTCTGTGAGGGGAGCTTACCAACACTTAATATGAAACCCAGAACCACCCACTAAAACAGCATTGAATCCAAAAAATATAAAAGCTGAAACTTAAGGCATCATAGCCAGGTGAACCAGTGATTGTCCCCTTTTGCTGGCCCTGGTAGGGCCTCACCTTGAATTCTGTGCTCAGAATTGAGCCCCTCCCTACAAGAAAGATGTGGAACTGCTGCAGCAAGCCCAGAGAAGGACAATGGAGCTGAGCAAGGATCTGGACAAGTCTGATGAGGAGTGTCAGAGGGAGATGGGGGTGTCCAGCTTGGAGAAAAGGAGGCTCAGGGATAGACCACTTCACTGGAGATGGTAGTGACGTGGGTATCAGTCTCTTCTCACAAGCAACAGGATGAGCAGAAATGGCCTCAGGTTGTGCCAGGGGAGATTTAGAATGGTTTTAGAAAATGGTAGTCAGGCATTGGAGCAGAGGTAGTGCAGCCACCTTAGTGTAAATGTTCAAAAGTTGTGTAGAAATGGCAGCTGGAGATGTGGTTTAGTGATGCACTAGGCAGTGCTGGGTTAATTCCATGATCTTAGAAGTCTGTTCAAGCTTAATGATTCCATGATCTATAGCAGTTGATTCCTTTTATTTTCAGCCATCATTGAAAATAATCAACACTTACTGTAAGGCAATTTCAATAGGATCAGAGCTCCACTGAGTCCACTGTGCCTTGATGCTGTGCAGTTTTGAAACAAGGCCACAGTTGGAATTAGCAATACATTTTATGCTTATTTTTTCAGTAAGCAAAAATGATATATTTTCTTTCCTGGGTATAAGGCACACATATTTCCTCATGCTGTTAGTCTACAATTGTTCTGTCACCATAATCATGCTGTATTATGTAGTCTGTACTGATAATGATCAAAAGAAATTAAGAGTTCAGAGCTCATATAATGATATTTAGAGGAAAATGAGCTTTCTGCCTATGCTGATATTGTCTCTACAACAAATTTATACCTGAGCTAAAATGTATACAGGTAATGCTACTGCAATTTAATTTCAACAGTGTCTCACTGAATCAATTGTACATGAGAGGAATTCAGCTGCACATTCTTAGTTTTTTCAGCGACACAGATGATGTCAGAGCCATGATCTGTATGACATGACAAAAAATCTGGGAACTGCTGTGTCTGCTCAGAGACCTCAAAAGGGAAGGATAGTTGTAGGTGCATTGTTTTCAAAACTTTCTGTTTAAATAAAGTGCTTTCTCCCACCTCTTCCACTTTTTGAAAGTATTGTGAACAAGAACCTCTCATAACTTCCTATTGTAAATACAGAATTCATACAGAGTTTGTGGTGGGGTTTTTTTTGGTTGTTTGCTTGTTTTTTAATATCAAGGGGTTTAGTGGTCTGGAAAGGTATTGGTCTTGTCTATTGGAAACAACTAGTACTGTTCACCAGATTTTTATATCTTAGATGACGGAATTAATTATGGGGGCAAGGTTTAGGTACAGCCATCTAGATTTTTTTACCTTTTTTTTCCCCTGGGTTATAAAACTTAGGATCAGTCCTGCAAAGACATGAGACTTTTTTGTTTCTACAATATTGACTTCATTTTGATTGTAGAGCAACACAGGAAATACTACAAAGACCTATAAACCATACCCATAGTCTTCTATATAATGGGAAAATCAAATATTCAGTAATGGAACAAGGAAAACTTTGTAAACAGAACATTTTATGTAAATTGTTTCTCTCAAACACTTTAGTTCTTCAAAAATGTATAACATGTTCTTCTTTTAAATGCAGCTTATAAATTGAGGCTTAGAATCAAGTTAATCTGTAACTGTAGACTACATAACATATTTTTCTTTTATACTGACTTTTGGATGATTATCTTCTTCACCTTTCATATATTTAATTAAATTAAGAATACAACTTTGCAAGGTAAATGACAATTTGACAAATTCAGAAAGGTATAAAAGAAAGAAAAGCATGTTAGTAACATACAAACATTTTCAGTTAATTCGTTATTTAAAATATATTTAAGCATTTTGCACCAGTATCCTTCTAAAGATTAAATGCTCCTATTTTCTTAAGGAACAATTTAAAAAAACTGTCCACTTTTTGTGGATAGAAATTGATGCCATTTAAACTAGGGGCACTTTGAGCTGTTTATGCAGTTTTAATGAGAATCCACCAGAGGGCAGGGGAAAAGGGATGTCTTTAATAGAGCTTTGTGAATGGTGGTGGGTTTGCCTTTTTTTTGGCTTAAGTTTAAAAATCACTTAAGCATTTTCTTCATTCCTGGCGTTTATGAGAGGCAAGTTGGTGGGGGGTTGCGGAGTGGTGATGAAATAAGGCCCAAATCTACATCTCTTGCTTTGTCCTTTGTCAGGATGTCTTGCAATAATCATCCTGAGGAATTGTTCATCACCACTGTAGTCCTGACCAAACACAGCAATCATGTTCCTGTCTGACAGTACTGAGTGCCTCCAGTGTGAGGGGAACAGTTGAGAGCACTGCTGAATTGTGGACCCAAATGATAAATTCTGCAGACTAGGAGGCCTGCAAATACTCTTAGGTCTGAATCTTAGATGTTCAGAAATGTCAGTGGTATGCTCTGCACACTCATCAGCGTTTGGGATGAGTGCATTAACAACAGGACAGAGGCAGGGTATTAATATTGAACTGGCATCCTTCCAAAGTAACTGCAGCAGGGGAAAAGAAGACACACAGACCTCTGCTTGCCTCAACAATCAGTTATTGCAACACACCCAACCCTTTTGTGTTCTAAACTTTAACCCAAACCAGCATTGGCTGCCTGTCGTTGGTCATAGATCCCTTTACACATTTAGCCCCTTTGTTATTGAATTATTTTGGTACTTGAACTACCATATGTGAGTTATTGAATGGAGAGGAATGCAGGAAGGATATAGTTAATTACCAAGGTGAGATTTGCCAGTTCAGGGGAGGATTGTCATGGACAGTGATTGCCAAACATTCCTTTAGGATGACTTGAGACATTTCAGCTTTTGCAGACCAAGCATAGTCACATTTTTACTTTTTTGTCCAAGGACCATTTGATTTCTACAGGGGTCAGTTAAAATAGATATGAGACAATGCACAGACACAGCGTTTCTTTACTGAATTTCAATTGTATTTTATTAAATAATGTTTAATTGACCTGTTTTCTGGGGTGGAAAATGGTGTTTCTTAGGAAGAAAGATGCCTATGCACTCTACATTTGAAGAGATATGACAAACTTCTATTATTTGTCTGTCAAATGGAAATGCATCCATCTGGACAGAAAACTAAATAATCAGGAATTAGTTTGGGTATTACAGTTTGTCTTTACAGTTTGTGTTAACAGTCATGGTTGTTACCTAAATGTTTTTGGAGAGTAAGTAAGGATTTATAATTTATTTTCTCCTTCATCAGAGAATAATTCCTTAATCCTTCATCCTTCTCAGACATCAAGGAAGCTGCTGCTGAAAAGAAAAGGTGTTGAATTTATCTGTTTGATTATATTATTGAGCTTGTCTGCTAAAGAATGAGCTTTATGGCATTCATGTACCTCGCCCACAGTATGTATAATATACATCCATGAAATACAGACACTCTTTGTGATCCTTCCTTCTCTTTCCTAGACATTCAGAAATGTCATACCTGCTTAGGGGTGGATACAACAACCCTCAGGGATAAACCAATTTGGGGACACACATGAGGGAACACCAAAACAAACCACCAGCATTACAATTATTAATAATAAACCAATGGAATAAAAATTAGGAGCTGTAACAGGGAAGCATCTGGAAGCAGCTCTGTGTGGTAGGATATCTTACATGCTGTTCTTTACCTGTCAGTGCTATTTATGCACACTGGGGCCTTGTTCAAATTAGTGCCTCTTCCTGCATTCAGGGCAGGGTCTGGGTGGGTTTAAGTAATTGCTTTTCTGACCATGTGTTGTCCATGTGTCTCCTCACACACGAGGCAAGCACACACACAGCTTGGTCTCTGGTTCAGGACCTGGTTTGTACCTGTCTGTCAGCTGCACTTTGCCCAGAGCACTTTCTGTTGAGCAAGAGTGAACAGAATTTCTTGTAACTGTTATCTCTAGAAAATATGTAACTGTTATCTCTAGAAACATTCTAGTAGTTCAGGAAGAAGTGCAAGTGAATTAAATTATTACCCATTTTTTTCCCCTCTCCTTTAAAAACCACTTTAATGAGTTGTTAGTGGGAGTTTTTTTCTTTGGAGCTAAGAAAGGCTTATGACATTGAATTGCAATGAGATGAATAAGTACAGTAGCCTGAGGAAGATATTAATTTTTAATATTAATGTTGAACCCTCCCATAGTAGTAAAATTTTACTGCTTCCAAGCTGACAGCTCATTTTTATGGATGCAAAGTCAAGATTTAATTGGAAAACTTCAGGTTCATCTGTAATTAACCTGGACTAGTAATGACTAAATCTTGGAGGCATTACTCAAAGCTTCAGCTTTCTAACTCTCAATTGACTGTCTCAGCATATCACCGGATTCTCCAGTCCCTTAATCATCTTCACAGGCTCCCACTGGAGCTGTCCCAGGAGCTCTGTGTCTGTGCCCTGTCCTGGGGGCACCAGGCACAGCAGCAGCAGCTGGGCAAGGCAGGGACTGTCCTGCTCTGCCCTGGGCTGGGCTGGCCCCACCTCCACTGCTGGGGCAGTTTTGGGTGCCACCACTTAAGCAAGATGTTAAACTATGAGAGAGAGTCCAAAGATGGTGAAAGGGCTGGAGGGGAAGCCCTGTGAGGAGCAGCTGTGGACACTGGGTCTGTTCAGCCTGGAGAAGACAGGGGTGAGGTCAGACCTCCTCTCAGTCTACAGCTTCCTCATGAGTGGAAGAGGAGGGGCAGGTGCTGGTCCCTTCTCTCTGGTGACTCTGATAAGGACCCCTGGGAATGGCCAGAAGTTGTGTCAGGAGTGTGGATATTGGAAAACTGTTCTCCACCCAGAGGGTGGTTGGGCACTGGAAAGGTCTCCTCAGTGAAGTGACCACAGCACTGAACTGGACACAGCTCACAAAGTGTTTGGACAGAGCTCTCAGGCACAGGGTGAGACTCCTGGAGCACCCTGTGCTGGGCCAGGAGTTGAACTCAATAATCCTTGTGGGTTCCTTCCAACTCAGCATATTTTGTGATTCAGTGGTTGTGTGATCTGCCATCCTTTTCCCACATCTTCAGCAATGAATTTGTGACTAGAGATGCTCCTTTCAGACAAGAATATGTCCAAATTCACAGAGATGGTACAGTTTCACATTCTCTGTGCTGCTAATCCTGCAGACTTGGCATGAATTGATAATAGTGTGCTGTGGTCTTGAAAAGCTTCTTTTGCACCATTAAATTTTCCTACATTTACTTTCACATTAGGGAAATCTGCCTGGCACGCTTTGGCCCTTGGGAACACTAATAGAATTTCCCCACCTCTCACTTTAGGTCCTTAAATTCTTAAATTTAGGACTTTAAATTCCTCTCAAGTCCTTAAATTTTTATAATGTTAGCCTTAGGCTTTAGAGGAAGTCATGGCACTTGGAGCTGACCTTATGACATACTGATTCTGTCTGGTTTAGTTATTGTGGCAGTAGAAGCAGTGCTGAATCAGAAATTATTATTACAGAAAGCAGACGTGGTATTTCAACTCAGGGTGATTTCATTGTACTTTTGGTTGGGGGAAAAGAGAAAAAAACCCAGCAGCATTGATTTCAGTCATTACATGATCAAATATATCTAATTAAATTAGTGAAACTGCATTTTTATTAACAAATATATCTGAATTCTCTAGGATCAAATCCAGGGGTTTCTGAAATTAAAGCTATCTTTCTCTTGATTCTAATAGGAAGTGTGTTTACCCCAAAACATCTTCATTTCATGACATAACTAAAAGCTTGAAATTTGTTTATTTTAACACATCTGTGTCCTACAGAGATGTCTCCTCCTAAAAAATTTTCATCTGTGTTCTTATGTAGATGCACAGGGGACAAGTTCCTGCTGCAGCAAAAATTAATTTTGTCAAAAGATAGTAAAGATTTTGACCTGAGAGTAAATCCTCATTGAGGAAATGTTGGTTAATCTCTATTAAATATCAAAGACCTTCCTTGCATTCTTCTAGGCCAAGACATAATTAGGATAGTTTAACTGGGTTAACATGGGTCTGTAGGCTTTTACCTGAACACATATTATAATTTGGTTTTACACAGACTATAGCTTAGCAGTCATCTTAGCCTGGATTAACCTGTACCTATGCACTGGGTGAACATTCCTGTAGATTTTGTTATTGCTGAATTTGTAAACAAGCCATGAGATTTGCTGCTCTTGTGGGAATCGGTGCTTTGTCACACAGCTCAGTAGCAGTGCAAACTGCAACTTCTCCCATTTACAGAGGTCTGCAAACCTCACTTAGAAAAGGATAGGAACCTGATTCTACCAGGAGCAGAGAAGTTCAGGGGTAATGCAAGATGGTGAAGTATGTATTAGCTTTTTCACTTTAGTAGGTCTGAGTAAGCTACTGAAAGTCTTCATGTGTTTAAAGATAAGCACGTGTTAAGTACTTTGCTGCATGAGGATTAGAGTGCTAATTGAGCACCTAATCCTTCTGCATATCCCAGTGCTGGAAGCTGTGCTGTTTGAAAGGGTTCACCTAGACCTGGAGATTTAGGTTATACAGCAAAGTCAGCCAACAGATTATCCTTGCATTCATGTAAATTTTGCTTCTGGTTTCAGGGTAACAATTAATCAAGCTATCCTCAGAGGAAAGAGCAATGTGCCCTCTAGAACCTGACAATGAAGTTATGGGCTCGTTAGGGAAAGGCAGGCAAGAAAGGGGATGAGCATCCCCTGCTTCTCAGCTGACCTTTTCAGTTGCTGCTCTGTTGATCACGTCCATCTCCACTACATCTGTTCCCCTGGAAGACACTTTTTCTGTCTTTGGTCATGGGAGATGTCACAGCTGAGAGGCTGATGCAGAAAACCAGTGCCAAGAATGTGGCAAGGGTGCCTTTGCAGCCTGGCACATAGCAGTTGGACTGATAGAAATCCCCCCACACCACCATTATATTATTTCAAAAAATATATTGGGCAGGTAGTGGATGCTGAGTGATGCCATCATGACTATATAAAATCTAAGGGTTGTTTGAAGCATACTTTTATTTGGGGTTAAGAAGTTTGCTGTTTCACGCCACCTAAAACAGCAGCTCAAGATGCCATCAAAACACCATCCTATTTCATTTTGGCACTTAACTGAAATTTGCTGGCTATAGTGTGCTTAAAAAGATAAGCATATTCTAGAATGTACAGCTTCTGCACATATTTGTAGGTTTTATATCTCAAAGCTGTGTTTGCCTATGGCATGTTTGGGCAAGCAGGCATTTCAGCTTTCCCCTGGAGCTGCAGCCAGGTACAGAGCTCTCCCTCATTTCTTTTTGCAGTAAGCATTCAACAGTTCCAGAACAGCACTAATGGTGCCTGCATAAAGGGAGCTCTGCTGCAGGTCATTGATCTAAATTCCATATTAAGAAATGCAAAGACATTTTTTTGTGGTGTTGGTATACTAACACAGTACTGAATGTGCTTTGCAAGCTGTGAGAATTTATTGATAAAGCAATACTTGGCAGTTTGTTATGGTCAGTAGAATAAAGTGGTATAAAGAGAAGGCTAAAGGCCATAGTCTATCATATGATTTAAGAAGTGGAGTAGAAATCTCTGCTTGTGTTTTTGGCTTCTCAAATTTTGATAGTTCTTGGCATCAAACAAAGTTCCAGGATCATTTTTCATTCAGTAAAAACACTGAAATTCTGAAAATAAATTAAATTAGGTAATCAGAAATAAGATATACAACTTTATTTTTAAATGGGTTTTATGTACCTTTTGGTGGGAGGCAGCTTAGATTACTACAGAAAGTAAAATTTTTAGTCTGGAAGGAATTCCATGATAGGAAAAGAGCACATCAATAAATAAGCTCATATCACCCACAAAGTTTATGATGCAATTCACAGAACCACGAATCCATATTAGATGGATGGTGATGGCAACTAGAACTGTTCACATCAAGAAATAACTGAGCACACAAAAAATCTTTAGGAAGGAAAATGGAGAAAAAGAGAGAAAGAGGTGGGGAAAAATCTACTGCAGTCAGAGAATGGAGAAACATTCAGGAATCTGAAAAGATTAGACAACTTTTCCTGTACATTGAATATGCATCACTTGAGCTACTAACTTTTAGTGTTTGCAAACAAAGCACAGCCCAAAGTGTAATTTTTTTCTTTAATAAGAGGTGGTGGGAAAGAATATATAAAACCAGCTTTGCAGAAAATAGAAGTAACACTTTTCCAGATGGTGCTACTTCACCTTGGTTTTTGTTATCTGAAAGCCCCAACAGGGAACTGGTGAGCTAAATGGAAAAAACATATGACTCTATTTAATCAGAGACAAGATTTTTTTTTTTTCCCTCTCCTGTTTTACAGTGTCTGAACTATGTACAACTATCTGACCTGTAATTCACATAGAAGACACACAGGCAAAAATGTTTGCTTAGGTTTGAACAGCAGGGAGATGAAAAAATTAAAACATATTAATTGGACAAGCTGGAAATCCCTAAGATTTGCAAGGGATCATTAAAGAATGCATGGAGTGATAATGAAGGCAAATTGCCAATTTGGACACCAGGTATTCTGAGTTTGATCGAGAAAAGAGAGAAGACAAATACCTTTCTGTTTAAAAACAAAGTAGTCGGAAGTGCTAGGCTACAAAAGATGAAATTTACTTGTGATCTGTCCTAAATTAAGGAAAAAAAAACTTTATTGCTTGGTAGAATAGTACCTGGCATTTGTATTTCAACAATATTTCTAAAAGATTCTTTTGTTAAAACTCTGTCATCGTGGTATCCATAAGTACTGTATTTTTAACCATATAAACTGCTTTTGGTTTTAGACTGTATGCTGAAGAAATGCAAATAAATATGCTTTTTATCCTCACTGTTTACATGGCTGGATAAAAAGGTTGGTACAAAAATCTGACTGAACTGAAGGTTTTATTCACAAGGTATCTTTTTCATTCTTAAAATCACATCAGAACAATGTAGCTAACAATAGAACAAGGTAGTCTCAAGACTCTTGGGCTCTTCTGGAGGATCTCTTGCTTTATTCAAGTGTCTTTTGTAAGTCTTTGTTCAGACTATGTATACCTATTTTTACATTTTTATTTTTTGCAAAAAAAAAAAGGCAATATTTTCATGTAGAACAAGGCAAAGAGATAGAGTAGGTCACAGACCATGATTTGGTTGTTTGTGGATTTTGTTTGTATAATAGATGCTTCAATGTAGGTACTTGTGCTTTACTTCTAGACAGCATCAAGCAATGTCTCCTTTCATATAGCTAAAATCTTCCATTTCTTTCTGATCAAGTCCATAAGTCCTAAACTTCAACACTCTGTTTCCATCTGAATAACTTTGAACACCTCTTGGCATGCTTGTCAGAAATATAATAGGATTTAGAATAATATAAATATTTTGGATTTATTTGTGCCTCTATTTCCTTTCTGTACAGATCACAATTAAAGTAGTGATATTCACAAGTCTGATGAATCTAATTTGATTTTGCTTAAATGTTGATAGGAGAAACTAAGAGACATGCTGTTGGGTTTTACACCATTCCATAACAAGCTGGATGATTCCTGCAGCATTGCTTTATGAACACCAATTCAGATAAGGGCAAAGCATAAATCTTCTAAAATACAGTTAATCCCCAAATATGTCTGGACTGTGTTTTGTAATGTTGATGGTGGTGCTCATTGAATGCTAATGAAATGAAAGGAGGATGTTGGGACCTCCTCTGGTTCTGACTAAGCTAAAACCTTGCTTGTGGCTTAGTGGCTGTTCATCCTGTGCCTGGTTCAGCACTCAGACTTCCACTCCTTTGCTGTTCTGATATTTATTAATGGTGTTCCACTATCAGGTTTGACTCTGTGAATCCCACATAGTTTGCATTCTTTTATACGTCTCAGCATTTTTCTCAGATTATTTTTTTTCAGTGGGCACATCAGTGAAGAAATGCATGTTAAAATAGAATTGGCATTGCCACAGAGTATTCTTTCAAATAAATGCTCTGCAGAACTGGGTTTGTTTCTATGCCATTTGTGAACAAAAATTGTAAAACTAGTTCACAAGCAGGAGCCTATCTCTATTTGATCAGCATAGGCATTGCTTATTTCCCTTTCCACTCTGAATTTTATTATAAATATGTAACTTTATACATACATTTGAGAACACACACTGCCAGTCAGTTGACAAATCTTGAAATGGCTTAAATGTTGAGAAGAAAAAAAGCTGATTTACTGGAGGTTCCTTGCTTTTATTTCTCTTGATTTTCAATTCAACGTTCTTTGGATAGATGTTATGCTGTTTCTAGTTACTCAGCAGTGGGGACCTTGGCTTACATCCCCCTCTCTCCCTCACATGTAGTATACATATTTCCTGAGTTTTTGTTTGCATTTTGCACCTGAAGGCCTTGTGACTAAATCACTCAGCTTCTAGTTTCTACCTGGTTAGGAGTGACTGAAAAAATATGAACTAGACACATCATTTCACTGCTTATAAGGAATTGCAGACTACAAACAGTGCTCTGCAGAATAATCCAATAGATTTTCTGTACAGAATAACCTAATCTTTTGCGAATTACCCTTTCCATTAAATTCCTGAAACACTACCCAACTTAAAGCAATCCTAGTGTGGTGGAGGTGGTTAGGGATGAACGACAGAACTGAAGTATGCCAGATCCAGGCTTGAAGGTATCTGATAGTGTTTGTCCTTATCATGACAGGTGGCTCTTTCCAGAAAGCAAAAATATTCCAACACTTCTGACCCGACCACATTCTGACAGGACCACTCCTGAAGTCCTCTCATACATATTAATATATGTACAGCAATATTGGTCATTGTATCTTAGAATACAGCTTCCAGGTAATTTTATTCAGGCTTATTGTTAATTTTGATCTTTTTCAGACTTCAGCATTCCCATTTTTTTTCATTTTCCTTCTGTTTCTTTAAATATTTTGGTTTATTGCCAGTACTCTTTAGAAACATGCTTGCTGGTTTCCTAAGCCTGGCAATGCTCTTTGCAGGCCAATGTGTTTCCACATCTATCTGCTCTACACACTCTCATTCCTTTTGCATTCTCTTTATCCCATGAATGCATCTTTCTAACCCTCCTTTATCAGGATTTTTCAATTTCCAAAACGTTTTATTAAAAGTTGTCTGGCTTTGATTGTCTTCAAGTTATATTTTTCATTAGGCAAGAACTTTTTCTGTCTGGAAACTGCCAGATTTGGATACTTTTCAGGCTTATATTACCCATTATCTGTTATTTATTATCATATTCAGTGAGCATAATAGCTGTGTCAATTTGCTTAGAGTAACATGCCAGTTCATAATTTTGAATTATCTATTCAATAAGTCATTGGGCATTTTTAATAATAATTTGAATTTTAAAAATGAAACTATAAGCAACTAAATTCTCTTTCACAGGCTTCTATTATAAATGAGATACAGCCTATATTACCATGGGTAATAAATAATAATTGGAGCGGAAATAAAGTTGATATTTTAAAAACATTTCAAAACTAAATGAAGAGGAATTAATTTTCTTCAGGTGAAAAGATCAACGTGAATTCTCACAGATTTTTTTGGGGAAAGAGCATTCTTACCTTTTAATTTTCTAGCATATTACAATGAAGTTCTCCATTTGTTTTGCATTGGGTATGCCCAGGATAATGCAATTTTGCTACAATTCTGTCATGAGATAATACAGACGTGCTGTAAGATGTAGAGCTTGGAGGTAATTATTTCTGAGGCTCAGCATCACGTGCTCCTTGGCTCTTTTGTAGCATGTTGAAAACTTGCTATGCTGAAACAGGCAGTCCTTCTAGTTTCTGCTTTCCAGCAGGTCTTTGACTTGTAGAGGTGCAAGGGAGAGATATAAAGAGGAAAAAGGTGAGGGAAAGAGATGGCACAGTGTGGATCAGATTTTTCACCTGAAAACTTGACATAGGGAGAGGAAGAAAATACTAAAATAAGGCACGTAGAGAACAAACTAACCCACCTCTATAGACTGCCAACATTGGTTTGAAAACTGAAACAAAGACAGTCTGACCTGTTCTTGAACTCTTAATTTAGCCCGTTGTTAGTGAAGTACCCAAGGACTGTCCAAGAGAGCTGGTTGAAATTCAAGGATCACATCCTCTAGATTCAAGAATGCTGCATCCTGATGAACAAGAAATGAAATGAAGGGGGAAAAGACCTGCATGGATGAACAAGGAATTCCTGCCACTACTCCTGTGTAAGCAGGAAATACACAGGAGATGGAAACAGGGTCAGGCCACTTGGAATGAATACAGAGAGGTTATCAAAGTAGAAATGAAATAAGGAAGGCCAAGCCCCCTCTGGAATGAAATCTGGCTAAGGATTTCAAGGACAAGAAGAAGGGCTTTTCAAATTTGTCAGTAACAAAAGGCAAGCTAAGGATTATGTGGGCCATTACTAAACAGAGGGAGGACCTGGCAGCAGAGGACACAGAAAACAGCTGCTGAATGCTCCCTTTGCACTGGTCTGCTCTGACAAGAGAGCCCTCAGGAATCCCTGACCCAGGAGACCAGGACAAAGGGATCAGTCACAGGGAAGGGTTTTCCTGGGTCAAGGAGGATCTGGGTGACTTGGCATCCACAAGCCCATGGACCCTGACAAGATGACTTCATGGATGCTGAGAGAGCTGGTAGACACCTGTAGGCAGGCTATGATCATCTGTGAAAGGTCATGGCGGTCATGGGGGCTGGAAATATCACCCCAGTCTTCCAAAAGGGCAAGAAGGAGCACCCAGGGCACTCCCAGCCATCTTTCTCAATCCCTGGGAAGGTGAAGGAGTGCCTCATTCTGGAGAGCATCCCTATCCACATGGGAGACAAGATCATCAGGAGTAGTCAGCATGGATTCACTGAAGGCAAATCATGCTTGGCCATCCTGATTGCTTCTCTGATTAGCAGCTGCGTGGACAGATGAGGGGAGAGCAGTCAGCCTCTACTTCAGCAAGGCTTTCAGCACTGTTCTCACAACATCCTCACAGGGAAACTCGGGAAGTGTGGGCTGGGTGGGCGGGCAGTGAGCTGGGCTGGGAAAAGGCTGAGCAGCAGAACCCAGAGGGGTGTGATCAGTGCACAGGGTTTGGTTGGAGCCATGCCACTGCTGGGCTCCTCTGAGGTTTAATTCTGGTCCCAGTAGTGTTCAGCTCATTCCTCAATGACTGATGAAGGGGCAGAGTGCCCCCTTAGCAAGCGTGCTGGTAACACAAAGATTGGAGGGATGGTTGATTTTCCAGAGTGCTGTGCATCCCTTCAGAAGGAACTTTACATAAACATTCAAGCTTAGTAATTGTGTTCAGCAGTAAAAGACTGAGCTGGTTGTAAAAGACTCAAAGAACATAGAAATTTTAATTATAAAGGTCATGATTCCACCTTGTCCTTTAGTGGTGAATTCTTCTAGTCTGTGTTTTGCCTTCTCAGCTATGTTAATACAACTTTGTAAGCTTGGTCATATTAGTCAAAATGATCCAGAAGTAATAAATCTGATTTACTGAAGTAGTTTAGAAGAACTGCCATAACTACTTTCTTTAATTGCTTTGTAGCCATAACCTGCAGATCAAGGCAAGAAAAAAGATTTTCACTAGCATTGGTATAAAAAAAAATAATAATTATGTTTATCTGCTCCAGTCAGTATGGCTTAGTAATTTACAAGCTATTTTCACATCATCATTAAACTTAGGAGTGAATCTGCATCCATGGCCAGTTCCAAAACAAATTGGATAAATGTGACAGTTCTTATTGTCAAGAGATTGCACTAATTTCATACAAATGGAGTCCCTTTCATAATTATATAAAAGAAAATGTTTCTGTACCTAGATGAAAACTGGGTTAACAGATGCAATTTAAATGTCCTTTGCAGCCACTAATAAGATCATCTAAATTGCACTTGTGTACATAAATTGCTGCTGTGTCTATGGGGAAAGTGCAGAAATCACAGGCAACTCTGACTAAAAGGCAGTTTTTATCCCCTTAAGCAACCTTAACATTTTAGTATGTCTTCACAAATCAGAATAAGAAGCTGCCATTTTATAGCTAAAGGGTGCTCAATTTAAAATATCACAGAAAGAAACCAAATAACTGTTTGCAGGGGAAAGAGGAAGAGTTGGAAGTGTCAGACTATTTTGAGAAATGCTGTAATTGCAGAACAACCTTGCCTAAGAGATAAGAAACAGCTATAGAGTGAAGAGTGAGAGGTGGAATGGAGTCACAAAATGCCACAAATAGACTTTCACAATTTTTCCCTCCCTCGTTTGAAAAAGTTGGTATATTTTTTAAAATGTATTTTGTATGGTGTTTTGGTTATTTGATGGATGGTGGGGAGGGGAAAGGGAGGTATTTGTTTTTTTAAAAACTTGTGAAAGTTGTCAAAGCCCATTTCCATTGAGAAGACATTTGGACTGCAGAATATATGAGCTGTGTAGGAGATGTTAGATCAGCTTTGAAGTCAAATATGGAAACAATGAACACTTGACCTTTTTATAGATGTAGTATGAAGGACTTGTTTGGGTTTTTTTAATGAGGGGAATTGAATACCTGAATCCTCTCTTCTCAGAGAAGAAATGTGCAGCAGGGTTTGCAGTTGCTGACTATATAGACAAGGGACTAAAATTCTTTTTCCTCTGCTGTGTTCCCCCTCTAAGAGTTGTTCTGTGCAATGGCTCTTCCTATTCTGCAGAGAAGCAGAAGTGTTTCTACTCCTTTCCCCAATCTCCATCCCTTCTATTGCTGGAGTGAAAGAGCAATTCCACACTCAGGAAGTTGTCAACTGATTCTCTGAAATCATGCTTAACTAATAGGGAAAGGTGTGGGGGACAAGCATTACCTTTTTTACAAGAACAGGATACATTAAAAGTAATTTTGGACTGATTTTTGAAGGAAGGAAGTAGTAGCAGACAAAATTTCACTGGTTTCTCTGCTATTCTTCGGGTTCTGTTTTCATTTAAAAAGTAAAATATACACCTCTCAGTGATGCAGAAAGAATTAGTACTAGACAACCCATATCCACTGTCAAGCACTCTATAATATGATGATGATTTATATCTTGTATCTCAATCACTCAGGTAAAGAGAGGAAAACCTTGTGCTGCAGCTGCTGATGCATGACAAACATTGTTTAATCCAAGTGTATCACTTTATTATCAGAGCACTTATTACTTGGCTCCAGAGAGCTACTTTCATGAATTCCCTTGAAAATTTTTACTATTTATTCCTTTGAGAAGACTTTAAGAAACTTTATTGAAGCTAAATTTGAATTACTGTTCAATTAAGTGTAGCAATGACCAATTGAACCTGCTGTATCTAACTGTGCATGGCTGAACAGAACAGTCCTATTTTCAGTAATTTAAACAGAGTAAAAAAGTTGGAATAGATGACATTTACAAATATGTTGTGTGCTAAATTGTTCTTCAACACTGTTTTGTTTAATATTAAAAATATTTCTTGAGTAATCATGGCAGTAACATTTTTTAATATGTTTAGATGATTTACAAATGCCTGTATCTATCTTTGGAGAAACTCCTGCACTGCACCTGTATTGTACAATATAAAGTTCACAAAATTGGTGAGCTAATTTATTAATTTTTTAATTTATTTTGGACTAGATTGCTTTGTTGTCTGTAATTTCTAAATTTTCTTCAAAAGACTTAAAGATACAACTATACTCTGGTAGTTTCAGAAAAAAACTGAAAATTTCTTGCAAGGAGTTACATAGTTTGGAGGAAAGTGAAGAGTGGGTGAGAGCAGGCTCCTCTTTTGATGTGGTTTTAAACCCAGATGAAAATCAAGCACTACACAGCTGCTGACTCAAACCTCCCTTTCCCCTCTCCTCGCCTGCAGTGGAATGGGGAGGAGAATCAAAGACAAACCTGTATGCTCAGAACAGTTTAACAGTTCAAAATAGAGCAAAATACAACAATCAAAGTAAATGACAGAAAAGAGAAACCAAGTGATGCCTGCTGCAGTTGCTCACTCCCTTTCCTGCACCCAGCCTGGCAGCCTGGTGGGTAGCTCAGTTTATACTCATCCTATGGAGAGGGATGCTCTTGTGGGAATTCCAGGCCAGTCATTTAAGGGTTGGAGTCAGTGGTCCTTGTGAGTCCCTTCCAACCCACAATAGTCTGTGCTATCTGTGAATTATCTTGCTACCTAGCTCTGAAGAAAGGGTGAACCAGTAATCAGGACAGTGGGGGGAGCAGAGCATTCTCAGATCTGAGGACATGAGAGAGACAGGTTTTTAAACCTTAAAACTTCATTTCGAATGTTTTACATTTTAAAAAATTATTTTTATCTTATTTGAAACTTTTTCTTTTAAGCCTTTGCAGCACATCTGATGCACAGTGAGTTCCCATCAAAACTAGTGGGTGAAAATTCTGTGTGCTCATTCTGGAAATCCAGTTTCTGGCGAGGACCAGATCTGAGTCTGAGTGCTGTGTATCCTGACAGTTCTGCCTTTGATGTCTTAATGCTGCTTTAGCACTATTTGGAAGTAGTTTCTTGAGAGCCTGACAAGAGTAAAGGTTGTGTATTTCTTCAGCTTCTGGAAATTTAGCTGAAATGGAAGGACATGTAGATACATGTTAAGATACTCTTGCATTGTCCTTGCTTAGTTTGCAAAATGTTTCATGATCTTCTGGTAAAAAGTTTAGCTCTTGGCTGCCAGTTCAGTAGGAAATTACAGTTGTGACTGAACAGAAATGCAGATGGTTGATGAGCTAATTCAGTTAGCTACTTCCATATTGACCCACCTTTCAAATAAAATGTAAAAGAATGATGATGCAAGATGCACTCAAAAATCCATAAATTTAGTAGGAGTTGAAGGGATCAGGCTTGTCCATTTACAAAAAAGGAAGTGCCTGCTGTGATTGTGCTAATAAACAGGGGCACTTCAGAAAGGTGTTTGGTTTCTGACTTTCCTCAGCACTCTGCCCCTCTCCACTGGCAACAGACCTTTAAATAAGATTAAACTGCTGATAGAACATATTATTTAAAGAAAAGGTTAGATGTAAAAACGGCTTATCCTACTAGTGCTAGTTATCTGAGACTATTCAATTCAGTTCCTGCCTCTCATAAGTACTGAACCCAAAGAAGACTTGCAACAGAGCAAAAGGTGGAAATTCTAGTAGGAATCCTTTGGTATGTCACACAGCAGGTAGCTTCCATTCAGGAGGGTTGTTCAAAGGTGCAGCTACGTACATTGTGTGATTTAATATTGTTTCTCCATACCTGGTTGTATGGCTGTTTAGGTCTTTCATATTTTCTGTAAAATCACAAAGGACACTAAGCTTCTAAACAAGCATAAAACTGATGCTCTGGCCCTTGTAGGCAAGTGTTTTTTTGGTTTTTTTTTGCTAACCAGTACTTTTCTTTTTATGATAATAACTGTGAAAGCTTTGGGGTCAGTCACTGCTCACACACTGTATCCTCTGTGTGTGTGATTTATGATATTTTTATTATCTTTTGCTATTGTTTTTATAACACAGGCAAGGGTGGTGATAAAAACCCTTTTAGAAAAAGAGTGGGGAGGTGGGAAGTTTGATCCTGTGTGTACTCATGGGCCCCCATCCTGTTGGATTACAGTTGAAACTTGAGGTTCTGTTAGAATTTTCAGGCCTGTGTTCTGACAGTTGATATTGGAAAAATTTTGAGGCTTAGAATCTATTCCATGTATTCAGCTATTCAGTGATTTGTATGCAAGGCAAGTTCTGAGTATAACAAGGCCTAAATTGAAAAATAATAAAAAAACCCAGCAGTGGAACTAACATGTGCAGTCAGCACTGAGAGAAATATGTGTCAATAAAATGGGACTCTGAGAGCAGATTTATCTCTGAATTTCATTGTAGAGATCTAATAGACATAAAGAAACATTGGTATGGAAAGAAGGAATAACCATCAAAGAAATTAGTCTTGCAGATCATGTTTTTTTTATGACAGAAATGCATTCAAATGACACAAGACAAACATTTACCCATGAATGAGAGAAGAACTACACATTGTGAAGGTGTTGTGTAGATCTGTACAGCCCAGGATCAGTCTGGCTATGGTAACTGCATGATTTTTATTTTACTTTACATTATACCATAGACTCAATTCTCAGTTTATCACTGAATTTCAACTTACATATAAAACCATAATTCTTCTTCTTTTTAACCACAGTTCAAGGCACTAAAATAGCCTGGAGTGTGCTGTGTTGGAAAACAACAGAATTATTGAATGTATAAAGTCCTCCACCAGAATCAAATTTAAATGATGATTGAATCATATTTTGCCCTTTACTCTTGATCAGTATAGGGCCGTGCTCTGGGGTTTCTAGTTGAGTTGAGCAAGTAATAAATTATACGTGTATTCATGTATCTAAAACAAACATATAAAAAAATTCCAATGTATGGCAGAAAAGAGCAAGTAAAGAGTATTTAATAATATTGCAGACTCAGAAGATATGAAGGAAGGAAAAAAATGCAGAAAACAAAGATGAAAAATGACAGGAAGATTTCAGAAAGGGATAAGGTAAAAATAAGAATCTTATGAGCAACAAGGGTCAGTAATGGAGACAGCCAAGCATCCGTTCAATGGCAGTACTAATTTGCTAACAAAATAAATTGAAGTGTTAAGAAATTAAGTCAATTCTGTTTCAATGCTTGCAAAGGCAAACAAGAGTGAATGCCAGAACCAGTCATAAACTCCCTTAGAGTGAATAACAGTACTGAATAAAACACAGGTCATGCCAGAAGATGTGCTTTTGCAATGAGAATCTCTGAAGCAGTGAGCTAGCTGGATTGCAGAGCTAAAGCTCCTGTGCCTACTCCAGAGCACAGCTGAAGGAACCTTTGTCCTTCTCTTGATCATTTTTATTTCTCTCCTCCCTGGAGGGAGTGTCAGCGTGGTAATTGAGAGGAGGTTCTGCAGGGTCCCCTCTGTCTCTGAGCAGGAAGGAACACTTTTATCCTCACTTGGTTTTTATATTTTATCGAGAAGTAGTTAGGATTTTTTTTCTAATACTGTAGTTGTGCCAAACATGTTATTGCTGTAGCTATGCCACACCTGGTGCATGTTTAGTTAGGGCAGTTAGGGAACAGAGAAATCTCTCCAAGGAATTGAAGGAAATGTGGTGTATTTTGTCTGAGAGAGAAATAGGGCAGTTGAAGATGAATAACCAAGTGGGAGTTTAAGTGTGTGTTGAATACAGAATAGGAAAGCTTGAATAAAAATGAAGTAGAAATTCAGAGAGGTAGAAAATGTATTGACAATTTAGAGAAGGGTAAAAATGTACTGCAAGATAAAGGGCTTCTTTAAGAAAGAGGAAATAGTAGGAACAGAGGAAATGTAGAACAATTTTGGAACATGATACAGGCTTCCTGCTGAAGCTCAGAGATAAGCTTTCACTTCCATTGGTTTTTACCCTTCTTGCTCTTTAGGAACTGAATTAGAACTGCTCTGGCTTGGGAGAGATCCTGGTGATCTGAAGTTCATTAACAACCTTCCAAGTCTTTTGCTTTTCATGACTGTCTGTGGAGAAGTGCAATAAAGCTTGAAGCATTAACTTTAAAAGCACTGCACCACCACCTCTGGTGGAAGGGATTATCAAAGGATTCAGATGCACTCACCAGCAGTAGTTGGAATGAAGCTATAAAATTAATCTTATAATCTTTTCTGTAAAGATTTTGTAAGTTATCTGTGAAAGAAAATGTAAAATACTTCAGTTTTAAATAGTTTCCCACAAGTGACAATATATAAATTTACTAATAAAACTCGTGATCAAATATCATAAATTTGAAAAAAATCTTCATAGGTTTGTTTCTGGAAGAGATGTGGCTTCATCTAAATAAGTCTATCCATGCTTTGATAAGACATTTAGGGGAGAAAACGTTATCCAATCATTTGTCTGCACTCAGCAGATTCCAAAACTTCTCTTCTGAAATTTCAGTTTACAATCTGCCATAATAAGAAATCTCCATAGTTCTTTCAGACAGTCTGGAATTACTGGATGGATCCTGACATCTTACAATTCTGTTTGGCTAGGGTGCCCACAAAGGAAACATATTTGGCTTTTGGAGTGGGTGGGTGGGAGGGGAAAGGAGGTGTCACTTCATGGTTTTAAGCAAGAGACCTCTGAATTCATTGCAAAATTGGAAATGTAAGAAGTAGCCAGACAAAACCTCTTCTCACAGAATATTAATTAAAACATACTGAAGGGGTTGGTTCTTCATTGTAAGTGTGTTGATGATGGAAACAGACAGAGCAATCTCATGGCATTGTTCAGCACTTCAAGCTGTATCACAAGGCAATCTCGTGTAGGGTGTGTCATTAGCATGTTCCTCATCATAATCAGCAAATTAAGCAAGCTGTGTGCTTCCATCCACTCAGATCACAAGGTGTGAATGTTTTATATATGTGTATATATATAGAAATAAAATATGTGTGCATATCTATGTTAAAACTCATTTTTAGCCACAAGAAGAGCACCAAGCTTTGATTAAACACCCTGGGTAATGTTGGCTCTTATTGTTTATTATTTTGTAAAGTAATAAAAAACTGCTCTTCAGTGAATGAAATCTGAGCTGGTGTTGAAAAACCAAACATGATGGGAACAGAGTATTCTGTTTTGCTGGTGCTGAACTGTTTTTTTTTTTTTTTTTTTTTTTTTTTTTTTTTTTTTTTTAATTGTTGAAATTTAAACTTTTGGCTCCTGGAATGCAGAGAGACATGTAGAATTAATTGTATTTGATTTGACAGGGGACTTGGGACTCTAGAAAATGGAAGATCTAGTCTTGAGTCAGTCTGTGTAGTGTGTGTGAAATGGGTTATCCTCTAAAGAGGCTTCCTTGCCTGCAGCAATTACAGGGAGGGTTTAGACTCTCCTTCAGGTGTTTATAAAAGAGGTGTCTCCACTGAGCTAAGATGAACCTCTCAATAATTTCTTTGGTGTCAGAGAAACAAAGCAGACCTTGCCATTACAACTGAGGCTTTCCTAATGGCCACCTGGCTTCATGTTGGTAGTCTTTAATGAGTCCTACATATATTTGGAGGACTACACCAACGGAGATTAGTAAATAGTTTTGGGGTTTTTTATTATTATCAGTTGTATTAAAAATTTATTTTCCCACATTCTGCATGAATGTGCTGTTTTATCTCCTTTCCTTTGCTGTTTTATCTCTCTTTCTTTGATTTTTTTCCTGTCTTGGTCTCCTTCCCTTATGGCTCCTTTTCTGACTCTATCCTTCCTTTCGCTTCCTGGATCCAAATTGGTGTTTTAATCAGTGAACAACTGCAACATAAAACACAGTCTTTCATCTGCAGAATCACAGATGCATATGTGCTGTGAAGGAGATTGTTAAGAAGGCTTTGGATGCTGTTTCAGATGCAGTTTAAATAATGTGAATATGTGTGCAGCTAACAAATGTTTGGGTGTCCTGGGCATCAAGAGGAGGAGGAGTTCATTGTGTAGTATTTCTTTCCCTAAGAACAGATGAAAAGTCACAGGTTTTAATATTTCAATTTTCCCAGCACAGATGCATAAAAACTCTTTTATTGGTGTTATGTTATTTTGGACATTATTTTCTGTGTTAAAAGGTTTATTCCATATCTGTTTTCTGATACACTTTTTTTTTTTTTTTTTAACTCTGGCAGCTGAGTTCTAGCTTCAGTTTTCTTCACACAGCATTGTTTGGGGAACTACTGCCCCTGACACATACTAATGTCTGTCAAACACTTGATTCATTCTGCAGCCTGAAACAGTTTGAGCTGCACAGTCTGCCAGCATTACCAGTGCCACGGACTCCCATTCCAAGGAACTGTCACAGCTTATCACTCACAGCTCTCACCCAGCCACTTCCCACATTATCATCTCCTTAGAGCTTCCAGTTGGCAGCACCAGGCTCTCAGCACCAGAGACTCCAGTGAAAGAAAGTAGGCAGTAAAACATTTGCCAGTTTTTTAAAAATAAAGGAACCATAGCTGGAGTGAACAGTAAAGCTACACTTGGGTAATGAATAAACATTCATTCAAATGTAAAATTTGTTGCCTCACTCTGTTTGTTATTGAAGATGATTGGTGCTCCTTAGCTCCTCTGAAATGAAGGGTGGTGTATGACAGCAGACACAGAAGAACTGGGAGGATGACCATAATTTTGCAGAGTTATACATTATATTTGATATTCAAACATGATGGTATACGTTTGAAGAGCCGAGTAATGAAAAAGAAATATCTTCAACAGTGACTAAAATCTGTGATAATGTCATGTAAATATCTCATCAATGCAAAAAAGAGCTGATCCACTTGGAGGTTGCTGAAGATTATGTATTTTAAGCTGTCATACTATAGGGTACTGTTTGTGTAATGCCTTGTTTCTGTCCTTCCAAAATTTTTCAGAAAGGCTGTGGCCTTCACTGGGGAGCAGAAAGTTCACCTCTACCATTTCATCTTGAAAGCATTTCTGTGAGGCTTAATTATTTTAAGGCCTGATCAATACAGTAAATGGAATTTTGCTGATTCAGATGTCAATCATATTAGACTTTGTAAAGAGTATCTCAACTTTCTTCTCAACAAAGTCATTGCAGAAGTGTTACAAATGCTGTTGCATAATAGTAAAGGCATTGTTAAAAGTTAAGCCTATATTTGAAGTCTTCTACAGTCATGATATTTTCTACCTCTGTTATAAGGGACTTCAAGTCCCTTTGTCTCTAAAATCTGCATTTTGATGATAGATGAGTAGGAAAAGAGTATTAAGGAAAAGTCCCAGATGAGAAATGTATGCAATAAAAGAATATTTTAAAGCTGGTGATATCTACTTTTTTTTTTATTAGTGATGCAAAAAACCCCCCAAGAAAATAAGAAAATCGAGGTACTGCTTTGGCAAGGTTCTGTTGAGTGATGAACTCTGCTGGAACTTCACATGCATACCAGCTCCCTTCTTGATCAGGTTAAAGAGCAAGCCTTGATTAATGAAATTTTAAAAAAATAATTCATTTAATGTCCATTAATAAATGGTCCTTCCCTCCACCCTCTCCCCTTAGTCATTCTTCCTAATTCTCCTTTGGTATGGAAGCTGATTGTGTTGCATATGGAAGGAAACGTTGCAGACACCATGTATCAAAATTGTCTTCTATTTCTAGGTAGTCTTTAGGGGCACTTTCTTCACCCAAATTACTTGCAATAACGAAGAGGGCTGTTTTTTCTTTCCTACGATTTATTTTCCTCCTAGAATTACTTAATTAAGCTAATACTTGACAATATACAGGGCTAAACCCTCTAGTATGAATTGGTTTTGTGTATGTTTGAAAGCACTTTAATATAACATCTGTTTTATTGATGCTTTGGATAAAGACAGTATTTTGTAGGTCTAAATAATGGTATTTAGTAGGTCTAAAAATTGTATTTATGCTGCCGGGTTATGGCTAAAAGGACATGACTTGGTTTGAAAAAAAAGGAAGGAAAGTTTCTGAGGGCGTCACCCTCTTGTGATAAATATTGTGAGAGGAACTGGAGAATGTATCAGATGAAAGACAGAATCTCGATGTCATTATGACAGTGGGAGGGGGGTTTGCCTCTTGTGTGAATCTACACACACAGGCAACCAGGAAAACTACCAAACCTCAGCTGCAATTCCAAGAGTAGATTTATTTCATCACCTCTCCACCAAGCCTCAGCTGAAATGCAGAGTGGATTTATTGTGTGGCCTCTCCAGCCATGCCAGGTGGCAGAGACAGAGGGCAGCAGGGAAGGGAGGCTTGCCCCAAGAGAGCAAACAGCTCCCCACAGGCATCGTTCATCTCCAGGCTGTGCTTTCATCGTTTCTCTGTCCCAGCAGGAGGCTCAAACACGTCTGTGAGAGTTCTCTCTACCCAGGAATTCTGATTCTCAAAGCAGGCAGAGGAATGCCTCCATCCCAGGCCACTCAGGATTTTCCCTCCACGGGGCAGATCTCTGGGCAACCTTTCTGGGAATCTCAGCCCTAAATCTGAACGTGTTGTAGACTGTACAGAGGAGACAAGCAGAATTATCAAGAAAACATGGTGAATTTAACATTTAGAGGGCATGAACATTTTCAAAAGATGACATGTCAGAAGGGGAGAAGGAGGTGAATGGCTGGGAAAGATCATTCCCAACTGTTCCCCAACAGATGGAGTGCAATTTGTACTAAACCCCTGGAAGGAGCAGCTGAGATCAGGACAGACAAACAGCACCAAATACACATCCTAAATAATCCTCATTGCCTCTGCTGTTATCCTTTATATAAGCTGGTACCACAGAGTGTATCAACAAAGCAATCTTGGTTTGTGTCCCTGATCCAAAAAAGATTCATCTTGTGGGCAAATTGCCCGACGTCCAAGGACAAGTATAAAAGATTCAGTGCCACATAAATATTCAGTATACAATATACAAATATTTTGGACAAAACTGATATTTTTTTCTCCTTCTTTCTCATGGCCCTTTGGTTAGGTGGCAAATTTGTCATTGTTTAGGACAATTTTAAGAGATGGACACTACAATGAGTTGTGTCCCCTTATAGCTTTAACTAATCCCTTTCCACTAATAAGGACAAATGAATGCAAGCAGATCTAAGTGAAAAAAATAAGAGCTGACTAGAAAGATTGTTACTTCTTTAAAGTAAATCAGTAATAAAGGTGGTGGACAGCTTTTGTAAACAAAAGGAAACACCAAAGGGGACCCTCCACCTGTGCTGCCTCTGCTCTACAGCAAAAGCAAAGAGGCAAGAGGCAATGCAAGAGGAGAGAGGGATGTCCCTGAGTGATCCTCCAAGCTTACAAAGCCCAGGGCCCCCTGCCCCTCTCCTGTTCCTCAGCTACAGGCTCTTAAACAGGCTCTTTTTGACCATTTTGGGCACGGTTACATATGGAATACAATAAGATTTGGGGCTGCCTATATCAAATTCTGATGATTATTGAGTGATGTTCCAGATTAGCTGATAGTGAGAGTTAAGTGGTCTAATTTTAACCAAAACTTTGCTGTTGGCATTTATTTCTAGTTAATTTGATCTCTATCTATTAGAGAACTACAGATAATAATTGGAATTAGGTCTACAGATTTTTTGTAAACAGGTGTTGAACTACTCCAAGCAACTCTGAGTACATCAGTTAAATTAGACAGCTTTCTTCAATTAGAATCTGTATTCATAATATTCAAAATACAATTAATCAATATGCATGTGAGTTTTTGAGTGGCTTCCTTACTTTTATGTCTTGAGCTCTTTCACAGTCAGCAAATTCTATGAGCTGTGCAATAAAGAAGGATTGCATTGTTGTTCAGCCCACAGAGTAAAATAATGGTGTCTAAGAGTGGTAATGTGCTGCCTTACAGCATCTTTGTGATTTATCCTTAGAGGGCTAAAACCAGGAATACAGTATGCTTAGGAGGCATTGTTTAATTAATGAACAACTATTCTGAGTTATGCATAAAACTTCCTGCCTTTGAGACTGTGTGGATTAGCCAAATGCAGTCTCTTCTATAAGTAAACAGACAGAATGTGATATTTTGAAAACAAAAAATATGATAAAATATGAGTGTAAAAAATAATCCTGTTAAAATGACTAGTGAAAGTATGGCAGGTTGTTCAGGGTGCTGCTCTTTGGGGACCTTCTGTTCCACATAGCTCTGCTGTTTTACATAGCTAGTGTATGAGAAGGCTTGGCTGTGGCATAAATGTTTGATGTAGTTGAAGCATATCCTTGGGTGCACTTGAAACTCACGGGAGTTTCCCAAAGGATGGGCCAAATCAGACAAGTGACAGTGATTACATAGTATTGTGGCTCTCAATAGTGTCAGTAGAGTGCAGGAAATCAAAATCTGGTCTCACTGGTAAAAACTCTTAACTTTACAAAAAGGATCAGGGCTGCTTTGGCATTAGTCAAGTCCATTTGCTAACTTAGTCTATAATTCTAGTTTCCAGTTGTGTTTTCCTTGGGGCAGAATAAAGTGATTAATTCCCCATGAAACTCATTTTTCAGAGAAGTTAGTTAATTTTCTTTCCAAACACGAGTGAAGATCCACAGAAGCTTTGAAGTGGATTTCTAGAGCATTTCTAGAGTCATCCCATGCAATTCTGGTGGCAAACCACGAGTGTACGAACTGCCCTTCAAGCTGAACTGGTTTCCAGGTGCCCACAAGGATGTGTACATCATGTAAGCCTTTATCTGCTACAGCTAGTCACCATGACTCTGGAGTTTTTACTTGGTTCTGAGATATAGGTACAGATGTAGATATAGATACAGATAGAGATATAGATGATATATGTATAGATACAGATAAATGGGAAAATCTTTGTATTGAAGAATCTTTAGTGCATACATTGCTCATTATTATATCTGCCATATTTAATTTCTCAAATGTATCAGTTTTGTCCTCCATCAATCAAAGTGGCATAGAAATTTTAAACACACCCAGTATTAATAGTTACTAAAATTGTTACAAAATACGAATATTCCTCTTTACTCACATTAGTTTTCTGTTATGAATATGAGTATGCCAGAAACTCAAATAATGCTTCTGGTAGCTTAAGATTTATAACTGCAGTTGATTACTTCTCTGAAATGAAAGGCTTTGAAATTCTTATCACCAGAATTCAGAGGGAAGCATTTGCTGCTTTCCTCTTCATTAGACTGAGGAAGCTAATCTCCTTTAATGACTCATCTCCTTGGTTTGATCTCTGTTTGAAGCTGGAAGAAAGCTAAGCTGATTTTTGAGGTGTTATCCACCATGCAACATTACTATGTTGCAAAAATAGTTTGGTTCTTGGCTGTACTAAATATGGGTAGAAGATCAGGGAACTTCCATTCCAGGTTTGTTTTATGTATTTCTTGTATTGATGTGCTGAACATAGATATTCTAGAAATATTTTAACAGTCTCTAAAACAGTCAAGAAACATGGGAGTGAAGGACAAGCTGTGAGGCATTGGAAAGCAGTGTTCTGTTTTCCATTATAAATAATAAAAAAGCACAGTGAAACCAGCTGTAATCTGGACTGGTAGAACACTAAAACTCAGAGAAATATGTTCGTGGTTGTTAACATACCCCAATCAGGTCTTGCATCTTCAGTACTGGGGGTTTTGGGTTCTGCTGTTGTTCTGTGTTTGTTTGTGTGATTGTTTTTTGTTTTGTTTTCTTGTCATTTTACCTCGCTCTAGTGTACTCTTAATTAAAAGAATAAAATTGCTTATAGTCTGAGAAGTTTCTGATGCAGCATTTCCAGTTTTATAGAGGAAGTATTGAGATTCTCAGCCTGATGAGTATCTCTGTTCAAAGTCTGTCCAAACCTGCCTTCTTTGATAGCTTCTTACTCATAAATGTGTGTTTGCTTTTTGTGTGTTATTTAGGTTAGGCGCTGAGAGCCCTGTGTCAGCATACACTCTGTATCTCGATATGCTGAGTTGAAACTCAAAAAGAATCAAGAAACTCATGCCAAGTCTTCAGAAAAGGTTCCTCTGCCTTGTCCTGCACTGTTCAGGAATGCTCCAACAGTATATTCAGCATTCCATAAACCAGAAAGGGATGAGTTGTGGAAAATAAGGTTTTGAGGTGAGGAAGGATTTGAACTGTGCCACTGCTTGATCAAGGACTCTGACCTGCAACTTTCTTCAAAGGGTTTGCAAGGGAAGCAACAACACTGTACTGTCTGACATTTTCCAAGAAAAAATTAACCCTGTTTGGCTCATTTCTGTAGCAAAATTGTGAACTTTCTAGAGTGGATAATGGTGCATGTGTGAGGGCTGAGGAACTAGGAAACATCTTTTACTTTTCTGCTGTTTAAATTGCTTGTAAAGAATGCAAACATCTTTAGTAATCTCAGTAGAGTTTTGCAGAAATTTTGAGTCCTTATCACTATGACAATGCTAGGTAGTTGTGATAGCTGCTCTTGATGAACACAATTACTGCCAGGCAGCTTGGGTAACACAGTTGCTGTTTCCCAGGTCACTCATTGTGTGAGAAGAAATTGCATGGTTATTGAACTGAATTGTACATTTCCTCTCTTATTTCATAGCATGGGTTCTGGTCTGCTGCAGTTAGGAGTGTAAGGAGTCTGTGACAACTTCTAAATCCAACAACACTCCAGGTGAACAGCAGTACAGCTCTCTGTAGTACAGCTATTTTTGTAGAGTGTTTTTAAAAGAGAAAACATACACAAAACCCTGTACATTTCTTTTTCATTCCGATAACATACGAGGGAAAGAAATAATTTGGACATAATGTTGAATTAATTTCCTATTAAACTCTTGATCCAGAATACTTTATACTGTTCTGACAGTTTGAGAAGTGGAGGAAAATCTTTCATTCGTCAGATTCATGTAGTATTTGCCATCTTGATTAATAATTTCTCACTGTTCCTAACACATGGATAACCATGACAGTTGCTCACCAGTCTTTATACATTTTACATTATAATGAGGCTGTTACACTCAAGTATTAATCTGCATTCAGAACCCCAGCTACATTTTATTTTTGTTTTCCTTCGATGCAGCACATGGATAATGAAAAGCAGACCATTAGTTGGATTTATGGACCAAATCTCTCTCCATATAACCAGCTCTATCTCTTATGGCCATAAGATTAATCTTTTCACTTAGTTTTTTGCAACTGGTTCTCTTTGAGAAATCGGAGTACTCTCAACATGAGCAGTGACTGTCTGTCAAGTTTCTGGTTTAAGTTTGTTACTGAAGTAGTTAAAACAGACTGGTATCTCAGAAAGCATTTCAATACTCGGAATTTTGGATTTCCTGAATTTTTTTAAAGATCTGAAAATTTAATTTCAATGTAATGAATTCTTACATTCAAAACAGGATTTCAGAATTCTAAGTAACTGCAAATACAGCAGGTATCTCAGTAAAATTTCATGGTGGCAACTCTTCATAAAGAAATGATCCCTGCCCCTATATTTATTTTAAGTGAGTTTAAAGTGTTGTTCAAAGCACACCAAAAAGCCCTCAAAACGACCAAAATCAAAATAAACCCACCCCTGTAGTAAGTTCTCAGCACATCATGACCAAGATTTGTTCACAGCTGGATTTTTAATCCCTGCCTGGTGCAATAGGATGATGGTACTGCTTTTGAAATGTTGTCTTTGCTGCTAATAATGTGTATCATTAAAGTCAAGTTTTCCACACACAAGAATAGATTTGTGTGATAAAAAAAAAAAAAAATTCTGTCATTTAACATTACTCTTCTTATTTTTTTTTTTTTTTTTTCATGCTTGTAAATACTTTTCTTGTTAAATAAACACTTTTTTCCACTTTTATCTCCAGAACTGGTGGGGAAGGGGCCACTGAAGTCTGATTTCTAGAGGAGATGTCATCAGAGGTTTCCTCCCAAATTTGCCCTAAACCAGGACAAAATCAACACCTGATCTGGTAAGCAGATCACTGTCTTTTGAATATGACTATTGTTGTAAATAAGATGAGGGCAGATTTATCATCATCACCAATTTTAAAGGTGCATCAAGAACTATTACATAAAATGGTGTTATGCTATATTGCCAAAGTTACAAAACCTGAAAATCTTAATTTATTTAAAAATTCAGATAAACTGAAAATATCCCATAACATCCTATGGAATGTTAACAGATTGTTATCATCCTAATTCTGCAAGGTAGGAAAATATACAGCATGATATCAGAATAGAAATATTAATGATGGAATTGCTCTATATTAATATTCTTGCTTCTGTCTAGAAGGAATTTGTATCTGAATAAGGCAAATGACCCTCACTGACATCATGAGAAAGCTGTGCCTAATTAAACATAAAAGCCTGAATGGGCCTATTTTTGCACATAGGAGAGGATCTTTGATAAGAGGCTCTCTACAAGATCTGAGAGAAATTGTGAAATTGCAACCTGGATGTTACAAAGGTTTATTCTCTAGGCATTAGCAGTTATAATATTGCTCAAGGAAAGTAGTCCTACACATTATTCTATTATTCAAATCTCTTTGTAGTACACCACCAAGTATTTTGGTGCTTCTTCAAAAGGATTCATGCAGAATTGGTGAAAATTCACTCAAAAATGGGAAATTCAGCCTATTGGGTTACTTTAATACATGTAGGACCGATGTACAGCACTTCCTTTTTTATGATGCAAACTGCTATAAAATACTTAATATATAAAAAATGTTTATGCTGAAACAGCATGAAATAAGGAACATAAAAATGGGCAGTGCAACGAGCTTAAAGGAATTTGTGAGAACCACTGTCTCATAGTGGATCTTTAACATATGAATGTTATGGGCCACACTAGTGATGTGATCACCACCAACAAAGGACAGAAAGCTGCTCAAAGCACAGGGTGAGGTAATGTTCCAAGTAACACCGAGGGTCTGGAGAGCTTCAAAAACACTTTCACTGGTTCTCCAAAACTTAAATTATGAACGCACGAGGCTGAAGGATGAAAGCAGAACCAAGTGACTTTACAGATGGATATGGAGATCAGTAAAGAGGGAGTGATGTACCCAGAGTGGTTACAGTGGAGTGCTAAACATGCTGCCTCTCAGATCTGCCTGCTTCCTGCAGGCATGTGGGTTGCTTGTTTGCACATTTGGGGTTTTTTAAAATTATATGGTCTTCCAGTCTTTTCTAAATTCTAAATAGCTGCATCAGGAGTATACACTCTAACATTTCTTCACAGTTATGTCTCACATATATTAGCTTTTTATTATTTATAGCCAGCACTAGTTGGGTTGTTCTTTTCCCATGTAGCTACTACACTAAAAACCTGCAATCTAAAAATTTCAGTCATGAAACAGGAATTTTTAGATTGCAGGTTTTATTACACCTTAATTTTAATAGACTTTACTGTTAATTTATAAAGAGAATAATTTCAGGGGCAATAAAAGTATTAAGAACAGTACATGACAAAAATTTATGTATTACAGCATAAAAATAATAGGATCCAAAGCTTCTGCACTATATCAGATTCCTACTGTAGTAGCTGTATCTCTCCTGTTCAAATATCAGTCCAACTATGGTTTTAAGGAAGCCCTGTAGAAGCTGTTGAAAGAGAAATAGAGTGAGGGCTGTGTAAAGACCTAGGAATTCTGTTCTTCCCATTTTTTTGTGGCTTGCATTACTAAACTGTCCTTCAGACATCTCTCTTCCAGTTGCTGTCAGTAGCAGGGATGGATTTAGCTACTGTCAAACCACACAACACCAATTTACCAAGTTCTGATTTAATTGGCACCATTAGTAAATCAGAAATTTCTCTATAGCAAAGAAAATTTGGCTTTTCTAACAGCAGAAAAAAACTGTCTCAGAATTGCAGAAAAAATAATTAATGGATTTGTCCAGAAAAGAATAATCTTAAAGCACAAATATGATCAGCTAAAAGAGTACAGCAGATGAGCTGATGGAGTATTACAGTGATTGATTTTTTTTTTTGTAGGAGGGGGTTTGAACTCTTTTTCTTTCTATGTTATTGAATATAAAAGTTTCCCTTGTGCTCTGAAAGGTTTTTCTCTAAATCTAATTTTATAAGCTCTGAATAAAAGATAAAGTATACACACTTCTTGAAAAATTGTCAATGAAAATGTATAACTTGTTTCTGGTTTAGCTGAAAATTGTTGTCAGGGACCAAAAAATTGAAGAAAATATGTTTAAAATCTTACTATCATATTAGGGATGGAAAATTTGTTTTCAATCAGCTGTACTGAATTACACTGTAACAGTATGTCTCAGAAGTATGAGTAAAAGAGGATGATTGAAGTGGCAAAATTATAGCAATTTTAATCCATAGATCTCAGTGTTCTATAAAGAAATCTGTTTGGAAAGGAAATAAATGTAAAATAATGCTTGTTCAATGATGGACAGGAAGGAAATTTTCAGTCTGAAGAAATCACCTGTGTAGAGTGCATTGAATTAAGTTTCTGGATGACTTGATTCTGACAGACTCATACCACACCAAGGTACTGTTCAGTAATTTGAATTAGGTCTGATTGCTGTTTTAGGTAAGTCAGACACACACCTGATGACCAACCTGCACTGCATGGAGCGAAGCATCTGATGAGTTAGTCATGTCTCTTGAATTCTGCAATTTTGTAAATGCTTCCAGCTGTAGAATTCTTGAGTTCCAAATTCCCTAAGCATCCTGATGATGATTCATGCTGCTACTGTTTATAACCTCTTACAAAACTGGATTTCTAAAGTCTAGCTGACTAATGTATTTATCACTTGGAGTGGGGATAAATTTGCAACACTTTCTTTTATATCAAGTGTCCAAACATCAAGAACAGTCTTTTCCCTGAAAACTTGACATATGTAAGGGGAAAGTGAAGATGGTTTATATCAGCAGCAGTTCAAGCTCATTCTTCTTTGTGGATTAGTCAGCAGGGATTTTCATTCAAGGTCTGCCAACAAGTTACATGAAATTAAAAATACAAAGTGCCATACCTGAAGAAAAAACTTCCACTTTTCCCTTCCTTCTCTGCAGAAATAGTAAAGGGATTAAAGCTATGAGGTAAAGAGAACACATTAAAACCATATTTTTTAGCATTTTGTTCCTTGTGAAAAAGCTGACTGTTTAACCTTCAATTGCAATTCACAGGGTTCTAAGTTGTAGAAAGATGGGACTTGGACAGGAAATTAGCATTGTCACATATGGTTTACACTTGTAAATTAAATTACAAAATGTAGTACAAGTTTGTAGTCATCAATTATTTTATCTAATTCCCCTGACAGGTAAAATGCATGAGCAGAGCTTCCAAGCAGTTTTGTTGGCACTACTCCAGTCTGATCCTGAATGACAGCTAGAAAAAAATAAGACATCGAAACAGAACAAATCAAACAACAACAACAAAACCAAAAAAAAACACAAACAAAATATTCTAAGGAAGTTACAGCTTGTAGCTGGTGTTCCCTTAGCAAGGAGGCTGTCTGATCAACTCCCCATGGCCCCACCCTTTCTTAAAAAGAGAGGGATTAATTCCAAATCCATTTCATAACTTTATAATTTGGAATATGACTACCCTGAATAACAACTGCTTCTGCAAGTCTCTAGCTGTTGTCATTTCCACAGTGTCCAGGGTTTTTGTCTTTTTATTATTTATTTTTGCTTCTTTTTTTTCACCTAATGACTGGAGTGCCAGAAGAGGGGTGTGTAGAGAAAGAGGAAGAGCTTACTCAGAACAAAGAGATGTTCATTTTGGTTTGGAATACATGATAATTGAACCAGCAACGTGAGTTTATTTCCAGGATTGAAATTCAGGTGCAACCAATCTTCCAAACATCCATCCTGAATATTGGAGGACAATTCAAAGGTGGCAGTTCTTTCTTGCCACAGCCACTGGAGCCTGGCTGGCTCAGGTGCTGTGCCAGGTGTGGGGAGCTGCTGTGGTTTGGGGTTTTACCAACAGCTGGACCTTTCGAGCCCTTGCTCTGCAGGGCAGGGGCTGCAGCCACGGCAGGGCTCGGGGACAGCAGCAGGAGGCTCTCTGGGGGAGGTTCCAGCAGGAGAGGTTTATGGAGCTGAAGGGACCAGGACAGGAGAGCCCTGAGCCCTGCTGGGCGTGGGTTTAAAATCTGCAGCAATCCTGGTCTAGTCTGGTTTCAGGCCTGAGGGTTTGGTTTTCTGGGGTTCTTTCCTAGGAAAGTGTGATAAGCACAGAGTGGTTTTGTAACAGTGTCTATGTTATTCATTCCTTCTGGAAGGAGGGATCTCTTCCTGATGTCCCTATGGCTTGACCCCAGTGTGAGTGAAGAGGTTTGCCTTTCTTTCATCAATCCCATTGGCCTGTGTAAAATTGTATATAAGGGGAAACAATCTCTAATAAAGGAGTAATTTCATAGCCTTCAGAAAAATCACAAGAGCCCGTGTCCTGTGTTACATGAAGCAGTGACATTCTGGGGTGGGTTCAATCCATAAACCAGTGGGGGAGCATCAGGAGAGGGGTGAGGAGGGTCAGGCACAGCCTGGGGCCAATTACAGCCCGTGGGGGGAAGGACAGGTCCCATGTCCCACTGGGGTGTCCAGCATAGGGAGACCCCAGGAACACCCAGGGGGACACTGGGAGGATTGGCTCCAGGCAGGAGTGACAGGGAAGGGACCAGAACAAGGGGCAGGGTGACAGTGACTGAGAGGGAAGGGACCCAGGGGCAGGGTAACCATGATCGATGGGGAAGGGACCAGAACAAAGGGAGTGGAAGGATACAGCTTTCAGGGATAAACCGGTCTGGGGGCACACAAGGGGGAACACCAGAACAAACCATCAGCATTAAAACCATCAATAATAAAACAATAGAATAAAAAATACCCGCCGTAACACTGTTTGGTAACTTAATCAGCTTCTGTGTTGGCTCTTTGCAAGAGACTGGCAACTACTGGAGCAGCTGAGAGCCTGTTCCTTAATTACTCTGGACTGCACAATAGAAAAATTCATCAATAATTTGAACAATTGTTTTTGGAAGAGAAGCTGCTTATAATGACGGATTATGCTCTACTACTGTTTCAAACTTGCAAAAAATATGTGTATGGAAGTCTCACTAATTGTTACTTTCTTAAAAAAAAATTAACAAACACTTTCTGCAGATGTTCTAAGATTATCAAGAAAAGGTGTTTGCAAAAGTCTTTCAGGAAATTATTGTTGTGATAGGAAAGGGATGAGGAGTGGAACAGTATACCACGGACAGAATGAATGTAAGAGGAGGAGGAGGAGAGAATTAACAGGCAATTACACTGATATTTGGTGGAGACACATTTGTCTCAGTACAGACTAAAAGAGCTAAATTCGAGGGGGGGGGGGGTGTAACAAAATCTGCATGCTACTCTGATAGTCTAGTTACTATCTGGTTACACAAAAGCATCTATCGCTTGCTTAGGTGATATTTACAATGAGAGTTCTGTGCAAATGACGAGTACAGAGCTATGCCTCTTCCAAGAAAGTAATGCAGCAGTGTTATTCATCACCACCAGCTGCTTTGTGTGCAGCCAGACATAGAGCTGGTACATGGCTGAGGAGAATAAATGTCCAAAATACAGAATGACTAAACAGGAGAAAAAAAGCCATAAATCGCATGCACAGAATTCTCTTCTATCATCATTATCATATCAGTTGGATTTGAAAGGAAAGCCGTGAGGCTGTATGGAAAATATAAGCAGCATTGCCTTGATCAAAATCAAATTATGCTAACTTCTGCAATCCGGATTTCTATAAAGAGCTTAATAAATTCAGGCAAAAAGTACCTAATTTTTAATACATAATTTAGCAATGGTTACATATGGAGACCACTCGGCTGCTCCATAGGTTGATTAGGGTTTTTGTTTGTTTTTTAAAGACCTTACTTCAAGGTGTATCCCTTCTTCAGGTTTTCCTTCATGCCCTTGCCTGCTCCCCACAGCTTCTGATCTTTGCAAGACCTGAGACACTCAAATTACAAGTGAGTACTTATGAATATTGTTTATGAGTCTGGTACATGACATAATCCCACTGGCTGTTTTGTTTTGGGATTGGTTGATTCAGTAGATACTGGGTGGCACTGTTTTTCCAGGTGAAGAACGTGGTAAGCAGCATCTAAAGCTGTGTTAGATTCTGGATATTGCTCAGCCCTGTCTGCTTCTAGCCAGAGCTGCAGAATGAAATATAGTGTGAATACATGAAATCAAAAAGGTCCTCATGTGAAGGAAAGCAAAGTTTCTAATGTAGAAACTTGAGCAAAGCAGTTAAGTGATCTCACAAAGGACCTTCAATCTGGATAAAAGTATGGGGCATCAAACCTAAATTACAAACATGGGTGTTACAAGCAGCGCTCTGTGTATGACCTCCTTTGGAAAAGGGCCAGATCACTTGTCACTGTGGACAGGCTTCAAAGTTACAAATAGTCAAACCACTTGGGAGAGCCAAGAGCTATGCAATGGAGCTGGGTTTATTGCATCTTTAGGCTGTTTTTTATTGCACTGGACAAATACTTTCCTGAAGTAGAGCAGCATAATAGCAGAGTTGGGCTGGTTTGGTTTAAGACATTATAATTATCCTTAGTGTGAGTGTATTTAAACAGATAAAATGGAAAAAAGGAGTGAGTACACTAGTTCTGTCTCCTGTTATATATAAAAGCCATCTCAGCTATCTAATATTTATTTGCCTTGGAGCGTTTCAGGCAATCAGGCTTACTGAAATTAGGGTTCTGAAGGCTTGCCCAAGGTTGGGGAGAAATAATAACATATTATTGTGTACAGAATACAATCTGTAACTTTAAAAATATGAAGATTTTTCTGTTCAACTGATTGGAGAGGATTCTGAAGAAAGCTCGGTAGAGTTCCTTGTGTGGAAGAATGCAAACAGGGAGGAGCCCATGATGGCTTTGAAGGGTTTAAACATCAGGACACTGGTATTTGGAAAACTTTGGTATAGGAACAGTTTCCCCAGAGGACAGCAAACAACAAAACAGAACTTAACTACCCTAGATGCTATGTATTAAGGCTCTCACTCATGAAGATGTTATAAAATTAACTTTTTGGTTAATTGTCACTTGTCGCTTACAGTGCTGTACCAGATTGTACAATTAAAATTGTAGTTACAATACAGCTGGGAGTGGGAAAAGCAGATAATTATAAACCTGCTTTGTGATGCCCCAATGCCTCTTTCTTATGTTAAAAGCTATGACAGATTCAAGCCCTAATTAAGAAACTGCAATAAGAATGTCTTGGACCATTGAATATTAAAGGTCACTTAGTACAAAAGTGTGATGGTCAGAGAAAACATAAAAAGTTGATTGGAGAGGATTTAGCTACTTAATGTGGAATGTAAATTGTGATGTTTCTTAGGAGAATGAGTAAACTAAAGAATACTAAGTATAAATTTGCACTTTGTACATACATGCAGATTTTTAAAGTTACTCATGACATTTATGGAACTCTCCATGGTTAAATATTGATTTTGAGAAGATCAGCAGTTTTATATTCTAGCCTTCACTAGCTAGTAAAAAACTGAAAGATTATATAAAAAATTCTTCATAAACTAATATGTCCCTCAATAGATTTCACAGCATAGCCAGAGTAAAGATTTGAAATGTCATGGTCTGCCCTAGATTAATAACAAATCTCAGAAGAAATGCTGAAATAATGTACTGAGGGAGTTAATATTTCCATCACACCTGTTCTGTTATGGGTGAAACCACTAGCCAATAAAGTCTCTGTACAGCATAAATACATGCTGATAGTTCTTTTATACTTCAGAAAAGGTAAATAAGCCCTTTCCTCAATTCCTATCCCTTTACTGGGAGATAGTAAATACGAATATAGTGCTGCATACTTTGATTTGCTTTACCTTGACAATGGACTTACCCTTTGGAGAGTCACAAACCAGAAATCAATATCGATGACAATTTAGCTATAAACTTGATAATTCAAAAGGAATACAAAAATTACATTGTTTGGTTTTGAGGCTGAAGGAACATGGACACTTCAGCCTTACTTGCTAACAATCCAAGCCATCTCCTTCCATAACTGCTGCTTTATTTAGAAACCAAAATACTCCATTATGCCTTCAACATAGATGGAGTATAAGACTAGATGAGCAAAAATGTGTCACAGAAGATTTGCAGATAATGTGATGATCTAGATAATTCTTTTTTGTAGGATTTTTTTTATTATGTTTTGATTTGTGGTTTTTTTTTTATTTTCCCTAATTTTTATTCCAGCTGTCTTCATATAGGCCAGCCTTGCACTGATACCTTGGCTACAAAAAATGATCCCCATTTGAAGTATGCCTGTTATGTTAGCAATCTTTCAACAGCTTACTGTAAAAGATTAAAAAATAATATCTTTTTATATAATAAATTTATATTTATATTTTTATATAATAAATTCAGAGTTACCTACCCTGAGAGAAAGACACAAAATAAAATGTCAGAAAGACTGTTCTAGAAATGTCAAAAAAACTCAGGGTTTTTGCTGTCTTTTTAGTGAAGGTGATGTTAGAAAGTGAATATAGCCACAAATTCAGGTGAAAATGTAGAATCAAGTGGTTCCAAATACATGATTTCCTAAATGTAAATTATGCATAAAGTCATATGCTATGTATGTATCATGTGTCTTTAAGCAGACCTTTAGGAAGCACAGTATGGGAGGGTTTAGCAAGATATTATCACCTTTGAAATTCTGCCTGAGTGTGTTTGTCCCATTTTAAACAGAGGTGGATTAAATGTCTCAAGTGTCCTAAATGTATAGTGCTCTATATCAGAAAAAAATATTCACCATTCAGTACAGGGTAGAATGAAGACTTGTTTTTTCTAGTGAATTATACTAAAAAAACTTTTTCTAGAGGGTTTTATAGAAATGGCAGAGTACTTAGGGTCAAATCATGCTACCTCAAGCACAGTTCAAATAAATTACTTTTCCACAGACCCTACTGTGGTTAAAGAATGGACGTTGAAGGCTGCAGAGTTGTGTGCATGCCGTGTTCTATGCTGTGCTTTAATGCCTGACTTCTTTGGATGAACTTTTTCTCATGACCCAGTTCATTGCTATGACAAAAAGTCATATCCCTTTTCCAGTCTTCTAGCCAGTGTATCTCCACAAAAATAGTTAGATGTTAGATTCCCCATTGGAAAAATCCACATTTTTTGACAGAGATGCAGCAATTCAACCAGCCAAAACTTTAATAGAGGCTGATTTGTACCTTGTGCCCTGATAGACAGTGCCTTGTGTTGTTGGCTGTTTCTATGGCTGAGCTTTCCTGCCATTAGTACTGGCACAGCTTCCTTTTACTTCTGCTGGTAAAAACCCAGATCAGAGAGGAGAGATGGGAATGGACAGAAGATCTACAGAGGTGAGTGTTATCCCTGTGTTTCTGCTCAATGGTTCTCATGCAACTCATTGGATAGATATTTCTCCTAAAATCTGAAAGGACAGCTTCATGAATAAATGAAAATTCATATTGATGAATTAAAGTAATAAAAGCAGAATGTTCCTGTAGAAAGAAAATGTGCTTATCTAGGAAAAAAACAACCTCAAACTATATATCTAGCTGATTAGCATAGGATTTAGGCTGCATTCATTTCAGCATCCTTTTAAGCACTGGAATTCCAACTAGGCTTTAGGAAAATAAGTCTCAGCTCTACCTTTTTGCTCTCTTTACTTCTGGAAGGTCTTGAAAAATGAGTGTGTATGGAGTGGTGCCTTTCACACTTGTGAGTGTCTTTTCCTTCAGTCCTGCAGCAGCCTCCACAAAACAAGAGAGGGCTTTTCTCTTTACCTTTGTAACTGAGTTTATCCACATTAACCTTGCAGGTTTTTCAGCTACCTTAAAAGCAGGCCTATAAAGCATACTTTTTAAATTTTTAAATTATTTTTTTTTCTTTTTGCATTTATAACAGCTTTTATACTTACATGAACATAATTTTACTTTCTACTTTAAACAAAAGAACTTGGGGAATGTCTTGGTTTAAGACAAGTTAAGGGAGTGAACACCCCAAAATGAGTTACTGTCCTGGTTTAGAGACAAGTTTAGGAGGAAAACCACCCTGGAATGAGAGTTTTCTCTAAAATAAAGGGTTTCAACAGTCCCTTTCTGCCAATAAGAAAATGAATACTAGTGAATGAAAGTTAAAAAAACCCCAAAAAAACAACAACCCAACCAATTGTTTACTGACAAAAGAGTGCACACTTGGCATGGGGGAAAAATGGTGAATATTGAACTGTCAGACTTTACACCAGAAAAACAACAAAAAAACCCAAAGACCCACAAAAAAAAAATCCAACAAAAAAACTCCAACCAAAATACAAACAAAAAACCCCAAAAATTCCAGGGAAAGAGAAAAACAATGGTACCTATTACCTCAGCCCATGGGGAAAGGAAGAGGGCAACATGTGGTGACTTGAGAGAGAAAACCCCAGGGTGGGCTCCCCAGAGGACTCTCTCCTTTTATTTGAATAAAGTTGCAGGACTTCTCTATCTCCTTTATGGACACTGCCTTTTCATAGCATGATTTTCTGAACAAAACCAACATTCTGGCCAGAATAAAGTACTGCCTTAACCCTCTAATGCTAAAAAGTGTTGGAGAGTTTGGTTTTTTTCCTCTGCAGTTCCAATGACATTTCTGGCAAGCATAAGCTTATGTTGTATTTTGCTAAGGGAGACAGTTGGTTCATTTTCTCCCCAAGGCAGGCAATAATATTCCTACACCATTGGGGTATTTAGCTAATCTTGCAAGAACCTATGTGATGAATGCTTTGAAATTTTGCACTAATACTTCTATATTTCCTATGTATTTTTTTAATGGCATATAAAACCATCTTTTGCTTGCTAAGCTAGGAGTAATTATTTATTCAGTAAGATTGTCAATTAATTTAAACAAAAAATGGAAAGCCTTTAATTACAAGAGTAAAAAGACAATATTTCTAAGGAGTTCTGTGTGCCTTATGTGTTTATACAGAATATTTCTATAACATCTTTGAAGTTGTTAGACATTAATCTTTAAACTCTAAGTGTACACAGCACAATAAATCAAATACAGTCTATGTCTAAGAAAAATCTGCAAGCGAATCTCATTTTTTGTTTTTGATATATTATTGTTAAGATGCACACCACTCCTCTAAAATAAACAACTGACCTACCAACCAAAACACAAAAACCCCTCCAACTTGTCAAGATCAAGGTCATTTATCTCAAGAGGAAATGCAGGAAAAGGATAGGGAAAGGATTCTTCTTTGTGTCTGTAGGCAAGCAGCTGGAGTACAATCAGGTCTGACAAGAACAGTGTTGAAGACTGAGTGCCCAGCCCTTAATAATAGAAACGTGTCTCTGGAAAGGCAGGTTTTCCTTGTGTCCTACAAGCATTTAGAGCTGAGCATTGTCTTCACAGTGCTGCCATTGCACCTGTGCCCAGCTCAGGGGTTAGGGCTGCCTGCTGCAGGCTCTGCTTAGCCTGGCTGTGCTCACCAGCGTGGGCTGACCTCAGGTGGGAAAGCCTCTTACACATCCTGTGTGCTGAGCTCCTGAGGTGTTTGCAGGCTCAGCCTCATCTGTGACAGTCTTCACAGGATATTCAGCAACAGTGCTGGGGAGCATGAAGGCTTCCTGACTGTTCCATCAGTCCTGAACAGCATGGAGAAATGCTGCAAGGGGTGAAGGAGGGTGTCTGGGTGATGCAGCACTGTTGTAGCTGCAGGTTGCCTGGGCTGAAGTCACTCAACAACTTGTGGAGATATTCTGCCATGCAAGCCTGGTAAATCCCCTTGGGGTGAAGCCAAGAAGCAGCAGTAGGCCTCTCTATTCCACCCCACCACTTCCCAAAGAAACCAGCAGAGAAGTAATAGAATTAAAAAATAGTTCCTCAAGTTGCAAAATTTCACAATGTTACTTGAGATCACTCAGCATTTTCTGCTGCCTTGAGGCACCAGCACCTTCCCCTCTGTTCCCCCCTGTATGAATGCACATAAAAGGGAGATGGAAGTGTTAGCTGCTGATACATGACTAGGAAGTGCCTGGTAGACTGGAAAGGTTGGGGTTTTCTATAAAGAGAAAGTGATAAGCTAAGGTTCTTTTTATGACCTTTTTCCTCTGCTATCCTAAGTATCCATGGTAACATGACTGTTCATTCAAGCTGGTACGTAACACCAAAATAACAATAAATACAGACTTAAATTAACGTGATTGAATAGAATGAGCTGCCAGGTGTGCTGAAAAAGATATTAGAGTTGGGATATAGAAAGTCAGAAATGAATAATTTTGTTTCTTTTTGGCTGTTTATAAGGCTTTTTTTTTTTTTTTTCTTTTACCTCCCATTACCTTCAGTTTGCTATTGAAGGATGTAATTTATTAATTTTATTTGCATTCACGATGTATATATCTTATTAAGGGACAATACTATTTTTATAAAGTCTTCCATTAATTTCAAAGAGTGAATTTTTTTTTTTCTGTGATGGAATACGAAATTACTCTGCAATAAACACCTGAATGCAGTGACTAACTAGTTTAAACTAAGGAAATTTTTATTTTATGCTTGTGATGTATAGTGTAGTTTCTGGATGCCTTTTGTAAGAGCTGAGAAGTCCATAGGAGACCAAATATCTTCCTTGTAATGACCACGCTTCACTCTCTTTCAGATAAGTTTGTTTGATTGGGGTTTTGTAGTATTGTGGAGAAAGGTTACTTCTGTTTAAATGTTATACTGTCATGTGATTTGCCATCAGATGAACTTGTGTTAAGATAGGCAATTATCTACACACTGAAAACATCTTTAAACAATGCTAATTTATGTAATTTATTATTAAGATCAGGAGAATACAAACACAGGAAACAGGGAAAGGGTATTTCTTTATTTATTTGAAGGCCTTGTCCATTGTTTCAGGCGATGAAGGGCTTTTAGAGATGACATTGCCCTAAATCCCATTCTGGAAGCTCTTCCCGCTCCGAACTTCAATTTGATCAGGTGAAAGAACACCTGATTGATTGAAACAGTAGCCTGTGTGCTCCTGCCTTGCAGAAATGACACCTGGCCACGGCTAGTGACAGGCTGCTCTGGGGCTTGACCCCACCTGGAGCAGCAGCTGCCTCTGTTCCACCCGTCTCGTTTACAGTCGCATCACATACCCACACCAGCCGCAAAACACCGCTGCTCTTTTCACTGCAGCTTCCTCCACTTTTTTTTTTTAATTTTTTTTTCCTTTCTTTCTCCCTTTCCTTCCTCGCGGGCGGGATTTCCCGGCCGTGCCCGCTCGCCATGCAGCCCCGAGCATCCCCGGCTAATCCCCGCCGGGCCGCCCAGGGAAGGGGCGCGTCCTGGCGCAGCCTGCGGGGCGTGCGGAGCGGCTGCCGGGCGGGCTCTGCGCCGCTCGCCCTGCCTGCCGGAACGCTCCGCGGCTCGCAGCCTGCCTGTCCTGCCTTGCCCTGCCTGCCTGCCTGCCCTTTGTGCCCTGCCCCGCCTGCCCCGGCCGGCGCTGTGCCCGTGCTGCCGGCGGAGCGCAGCTCCCGGGATGAGATCCATCGCTGCTTGTTACGTGCTGCCTCTCCTGCCTGCTCTGCTCCTCGCCTCTAGGTGAGTGCCGACAGCTCCTTCCCTCCCTGCGCTCCTGCCTTGTTTCCTCTTCCAGAGGCAGGGCTCGGAAATAATACAGATTGCAGGTTTTACTGGGGTGTTAAGTTTAGAGGAGAGGTCGTCTCTGATTCTCGCGTTTAGCTCCGGCTCCTGATCGTCTGAATGTTCTCTTGGTGTTGTTGGGGGTTTTTTGTTTGTTGTGTTGTTGGGTTTTTTGTTTGCTTTGTTGTTGTTTTTTGTTTGTTCGCTCGTGAGTTTTTTTGTTTGTGGGTTGTTCGGTTTGGTGTTCTTGGTTTAGTTTTGATTTTTTGGGGGGTTTTACGCTTGTTTTGTTTTAGTTTTGTTCTGTTTGGTTTCTGTTTGTTTAGGGGGTTTTGTTTGTTTGTTTTGTTCTTGGGGTTTTTTAATGCTGGGAAAGATGCTTCTCTTTGCTTGATTTTTGTTTGTTTGTCTGTTTTGTTGTTGTTTTGTTCTTGTTGCTTTTTTTTCTTAATGCTGGGAAAGAAGTGCTCCTGTATTACCTTGACCCACAGCTTGTGGGATGTAACAAGGCAGTGACAAATGTAAGCATCATATATAGAGCAGTTAAAGACCAGAGAGACTCTGTTTCATTGTAGAGAAGGACAAACAGCTGAAACTGAGAACAGCTAACGCATTGCCTTATAGAGTGCAAAATAATTAAAAACACTTGAAACAATCTCATCTCAGTTAGTTTCTATATTGAATATAGACCCAGGGCTTACTTTTTATTTTACTGCAAGTTATTGTAGTATTATCTCAATCTGGTAAATGTAAAAAAGTTGCTGCAGTCTAGAATAATTCCTTTCTGTGAAAGTATGTGTGAGAAAATATGAACCAAATCTGTTGCAGCTTAAAAATAAACCTGGTCTGACCATGCAGTGTTCTGATAAGATAATGTGTTCTGCACACTTGCTCAGAGTGATAGTATATTGTCTGTGCTGTCAGAACAATATTTTCAGCAAAGAAAAGATGAAGCTGAGACACCTTATCCCATTGTCTTGATGTACCCAGATGAGAAATTAATGTTTGGTACAGAGTAGATCTGTTATGATACTGCTCTCTGTTTAGACTGCTCAACTTCCAGTTCCTCATCAGTAAATCAAGCCCAAAATTTGACTGTGCTATTTCTCTGCTGTATTAGAATAATAACACAGAAATAAGCGTGTAATAAATACTAATGAGTCTATAAAGCATATTCTTGGAGGATATATGCATGTATATTTTTCAGGGAAATGTGACTTTTCCCTTTATTCTGTGTCTCCTGTAAAATGGGCATCAAAGCAGCCTTTTGCAGAAGCACTGCATGTTTTAAGGCTTAATTGTTCGCTGAGATGTAAAAAGAAAAGAAAAAAATGTGTGCCTGCTACATAGTCAAAATAAGGGACAGCAGGAGCTACATACACAGGCAAATAATAACTGAAAATCTTTGAATGGGAGAAATCAGGAAATTGCTTCAATTATCCAGTATCTTCCTTAGTTTAGAAGGGGTTTTTATTGTCACAAGGAAGATACTTTTTTGGTAGCATTTCTGGTTAGGGGTTCTACAGTGCTGATCCTTATGAACCACACGCTGATGTGCTTTGGAACACAGCACTTGGAGGACTGTAATGTGGTTCAATTCTTCTGATTTAATGAAAGCTCTAAGGAAACTTTCACTAGCAGTCATGTGAATTAATTTAGATTACTAATTTTATGCTCATTAAAGAGTGATGCATCCTTGGAAGAATAGTTAAAATGGACAGGAAGCACCAAGCCAGCTTTTGCAGATGCAGGTTTGTATCTTGCATGAGTTTGTGCAGATTAACCTGTACTGGGAAGAGATATGGAGAACTTAAAAACTGCCTGAACATTCATGGGAGTCAAGGTTTCTAGTGTAGAGCCCTAGAAGTCAGTTTTTATCTTCTTGAGCAGTTGTTACCAGTATGAGAAATGCAGCATAGCTAATTCCGAATTATTGTAAAAAAAACCTAATAAATTTAAATCCCCCCTCAACTTTCAAAAATAGTTGCAAAGAACATCAAGGAGTTGTAATTGACATGTAGATGATAATTATTAAAATTATAATTCTGAGGAGTGTGTGTATTTTCATAAGATGACAATGTTGTGGCCTGTGATGGTTTAGGTTCTTATGTAACTGAGAGATGAAAATGATCAACAGGAGAGAAATTCCAGTTAAAATTCCACCTAAGTATAGTATGTGTTGCAGAGTGAGTTTTGCTACCAGATTGGTCATCCCTGTTACAAGAGGAGACTGAGACCCTGTTGTAGAGTTGGAGATTTATGAAAGTCCTGGTCTACTCTCTTCAGCAGTCACCTGGTTTTTAACTGGCTGTGTAGAAGCTATTTTTCAATAGCATGTACAGGAAGATTGCAAAATGCAATTCTGTCAATATGCCACTTACTGGAAAGAGATGGTGCTTTAATCTCCTTCATCAGAAGGCAGTTCTGGCTCTGGCAGTTGATACTTGTTGTAAACCTGTGGCTAATTCATTGGTCGGACCCAACAATGTAGGTTGGCAGGACTAGTTTTTCTTGAAAAAAGCAGGGTACAGTGTCTTACCACTTGAAATTGCTCAGCTAAGGCAAGATAATAACTGTGCAGGACAGAGTTTTCCATCATGAGGATTTATTTTTGTAGAAGTTTGTACTCTATTGCATGCATTGGTACTGAAATGAGTGACCACAGTAGTTGTTGCAGAGGACATCTCGTGGCTCTTTGGTCCTTGCCAGGCAGTGGTGCCATCTGTTTTGCATCCTGTTGAGTTTTGGCCTTTTTGAAAGATCTTAGCATGCCTTCAAGCCTAATTGCAAACAAATGTGAACTGATGACTTAACATAGAATCTTGATTGCTTAACATGTAATCTTCTTTTTTGATACCATTGTAAAGAAGAGGAAAGTACACAGCTATCACCATTATTTCATAATTGTATGTAACTTCTGAACTTGGTCTAGAATCAAACTCATTAATCAAATGCCCATAAAATTATAGAAAGTTCACAGTTTTGAAATTAACCATCTTTTCTGCGTTATCTAAACTGGATTTTGGCATGGCTTTGAGATGCAATGATAAGTCTTAATCTTATTTCTGGTCAGTTGTAGTGCCAAAGAGGTCATAAGATTGAATTGAATTTGTCTGTCCAGTTAAACATGTGTGTTTTGATGGCATAAATAAAAATTACTTCTCTAAAATCAGTCTCTCAAAATGTAAAGCGGAACATTTTTGAAGATGAATTTAGCTTGGTAAAAATTAGGAAATTTGTGTTTTCCTGTCCACTTTTATATTTCCTTTGACATTTCAATTCTAGCAGATTTAATGTGATAGATTTTATGTTGTTCTTTTTCAAATGATGCTGAAGACAATATAGGGCTTTCAAATGACATCAGAAATGATTCTCACTGCCCTGGCAGTGTATAAGAAGCTCAGGTTCTTATTCTGTGGCCACTTTTGTGGCTCCAGATACCTGCACTGGAATGCTACTTCTAAAAGGGAATCTTACATGAAGGCAGTCATTAACTTAAGGGTCAGTAACTAAGATTGATGGTCCAGATGATCCTGTCTAGTGAAACCTCCCTACTGTTGCTAAAAGGACAGTTTTCTGAATAGTACCTGAACATTACTATTGAAATGCTGTATACCACAAATTTTTGTCTGAACAACAAAAGTACAACTCCTTAGAAAAAGCCTGATGTGAAACAGAGCTTTCCTTTTCTTGTTTTTCTTTTTTTTTTCTGTGACAGTGCATTCCTTTCTGTCCATGTGTGAAATATGACAACAATACAAGACGCTGAATAATTTGATTGCAGTAGAATGCTTTATAGCAGAGAACAGGACCATAAATCCAACAAGATTCAATAACTATTGTAATATTTCTACTACAGCAATTCATTAAATGCATGTAAAAATAACAGGGCTGTAAAAGGCAGAATTTTTTGATGGTAGAGAAGTATCCGGTGGTCATTTTTTTTTTTTTTTAAAGTACAATTCATTGTCAGTCTTACTACACTGGTGTTACAAAGCAATCTGTAATACAACAGCTTCAGAACAATGCATCTTCTGTTGTTTGTAGCAGGATAAAAGTAGTGTGCTCATTTCAAGTAGGTTAATGAATGTACAGGTGTTGATCCGGTGTATGAATATTATTGGAAATGATAAAAAAATGATGAATTTCCTAATTAAGCTTGAGAACGATTGAGCATTCCCTGGATGTAATTTTAAGGTCAGCTATTTTTGTTAGATTTGTTGGGTTCGGTAATTATCTTTTAGGGGATATGAAAATAATTTCTCCCTCCTTTCAGATAAAGATGTGTAAATGACTCAGCCTGTGATTTGAGGAAAAGAGGAACATGTCTGATGTTACTGGACTTGCATGGAGCGGGAGATACCTGAAAATCCTTGTTTCTAGTTTTTAAGATCTTTTTGGTGTATAATCAGATGCAGAAGGAACTGTTTTTCTTATGGACTGCTGTGAGAGCAGATGAAGCCCTTCTTCACAGGCTTGCAGGTGAGGTGTGGGGCTCTGGCTGCCAGTGCTCCTGGCTGTAGCCACTGCACTGTAACACTGCCTGGCAGAGCCAGAACTGAGCCTCCCTTGTGAGACCTCAGACTAAGGTCCAGCAGTGTCCCTTCCCTTCCCCACAGCTGAAGATTAATCCTGCAGAGGGGTAGTAGGCTACTTCTTCAGGAGAAAATATGATAGTTTTTTGCTTAATACACTTTCTGAATTCTTTCAGAAATGCAGGGTAATAAATACACTTTTTCTCCTGCGTAGAGTTGACAACTTTGTTGTCTGAGTTTTCTGAGCCCTAAAAGCTTTCTATTTCTAACACTGAGGATGATGATGCTTGTTTGGTTAATGGCTTGTAAAGATTTATATTTGAAGTACAGACACAGTGTTTAGGATGTGACTTGTGGCTGTATTATACCTGTAAGCTGTGTGCTTCTGTTGTGGACTGTGTTTAAGCATAATGGGTGCTTAAAACAGTGGTGCAACTCCATAATTTCATGGAATGTGCTTGGCTTGATGGCTTTATTTTGATGACTTACGAGAAAGTGCCTGACACAGCAAGCTAGAAGCTGCTTGCACCTTGCTGCCAAAGGAATGGAGAAAAATGCATTTGCAATATCAACGGTGCTCCATATATCTAAGATCAGGAACATAAACTAAAAATCCAGAAAGAAAGTCTCAGTTTGGTCAGAAAAACTAAAAAAAAAAAAAAAAAAAAAAAATTCTTTTGTGATGTTGGAATTCTGCTTGTTATGCTATGCATAGTACATTTCTGCCCAGGAGACTTGCCATGGAGTTACTTTTGACATTTTAATGTATTCTTTGTGTTTAGAAAAATTAGAATGCTGACACTTTCCTGTGTCTCATTTATTAATTTACAGTAAGGACAGAAGATAAGGGTATCTTAACCTAAATTGTAATCCCTTTTTCCGTGAGATTGGGAGCTCAATATTATTTTCTATATTTAATAGGGAAGACAGTATTCCTTATGATGTACCACTCTGCAGATAAAGAAATCTCATTTATGCCACTTGTCAAAACAGTGTTTCTTCCATTGTCTAGTTTATCACAATGGCTACACCATCTGTCTTGTAAGGGTCAGATTGTAAATAGTCTCTATTTGGAATTCAAGTAATATGAAAAAAAGATTTTTTCATGCCATCCTTCAGTCTTAATGTTGTGCAAAGGTTTTAGATGTGTATTGTTATATTTGCTATTTCAAACACATTGGAAGAATAAATTATGACATCTCATCAAATAGCAGTTTTTGTGGGCTACTATAGTTTTCTTTATTCTCTTTCCTTACTTACTTATCTTACTCTTTACATAATTCTGGTGTTTTTTTAATGTTTACTTTTACTGGTTTTTATCTTAGCAATATTTTTTGTAGTGTTCCCTCTTAAGTTTCTGCTGTATTTGTAGATACAAACACTTCAGTCAATCATTAGAGAAATCAGTACAAGAATGTTACAAGCTGAAGAAATAGGTGTGTACAGAATTTCCTGATATCTTTCTTGTGGATATTAATTAATAGTTTCTATGGAAAAAAAGTAGAGAAGTGTCAAAAAATTCTGGTGTATTTTGTCTTCATGTGCTATCTTAGGGAGAAAAGATTCATTTGCTGCCAGCTAGTATATATTACCCAAAGCATTAATTTTTCCAGCCATTTACATATTCTTGTTGTTATTTATGAATGGTCATATTTGGTCAATTTGTGGTCAGTTTCCTTGCAGGAAATAAGTAGGTTTTCTTTGCATTTGCCAGCTATGGAACTGGAAGCTGGGTGAAGAACAAAGTAAACTTACTTTGGACAAATTGAAGCACTTAAAAAACAGAGCATGTATTTGCTGAGTCACATGTAATTGCAGAACTAAAACCCTTCACTTTTAGTTGGAGAGGGAAGTGCAGCAGAATATCTTTCTAATGTCTCCATATAAAAGTCTTCCAGGCTTCTATCCACGACCCAAATACATGTTCTTGCTTTGACAGCATCAAAACTCTTTCTGTGCAACAACAGGGATTTATGGGGAGGCCCAGTCTCTATAATTTCACCATAGTGAAATCGTACATAAACAAATCATCACTAGTTTTTATGGGTGTTTATATAACTTGTTCTGGTAGTGGGAGGGGTGTACCTGGTAAACAAAATAGTTTACTCATGCTTTATATTGTTGAATTCTCTGTAGTTGCTGCAGTTCTTCAGGTGAATTTTAGATTTTTCAGAATTGCTTGGTGAGCCAAGAGCAGCAATAAGCCCAGCAATTACACTATTATATATGTCATCATATATATGTCATCCTCATCGTGTCTAAATGGTTTTGCAGCCATGTGTTTGTTTCAGGCTAGTCTGTGACAATAAACATGGGGAAAACCTGAGATTTTATGAAATGTGGAAGAGAAAAGAAAAAAATATGTGGAAAAATTGAGCTGACAAGACTGGAAAGCAGCAGCTGTGTTCTGGGTAGCGTAAGATTGTAAAGGAAGTTTCTTCCTCCTGAGGCAGTGTAATGAAATGTGTGCTCGATGTGCAAAGAGAGACACTCTCTTGAAAATGGAGAAATAAAATCCATTTTTATACTGCTTCACTTAGGTTTGTGGGGGTTTTTTGTTAAGAAGTATTTTCAGGGCGGGGTGAAACTCAGCAAGGGTGCAAATCAGTGAACTATGTTTAGGTGTTTAGTAGCTGAACCTTTGAGATGCTGTGCTGAAACTAATCAGTTAATAACTGACTGTTATTGTCAGTGCCAAAATGTCCAAAATAGCCATTGTATTCTTACTACTTCTCAGTGGCTGGCATAGTCCATCAGTCCTGCTGTACCTCTACCCCTCTGTTCTAGGGACACTACAGAAGGGCCTGGTATTTCCTCTGAAAATAGCTACTGTTGATTTTTTTTTGGTTTTCATTTGTTTTCTTCCCCCTTCTGTGCAGGGAGCCAACATTTGCCAAGGGACAAGATATTTTTGAGGAGCTTAATACCTATAATCTGCAATGGATTTTCTTTTAAGTGAGCTGAAAGAGAGTAATCTGATGACTTTGAATTTCAGAAGGGGACAACTGGTTGACTGCATTAGCCTTTTGAAACTCTGCATGTAAGCAAGGACTATATTCTTTGAAACGGAGGCTGTTCTCCAGGTGCTGAATGGTATGGGGGATACCAGATAATCATGATTGTCAGGAACACATCCTGACCTCCTTTAGAAAGTTTAGCCTTGCAGCTGTCTTCATTTTACCCTCATTTGAGTAAGATTATTTGGCTGAATGCAGAGAGTAAGGCTTGGGTAATTAATTTGTAACCATGGTGCCCGAGTGACAGTGAAGTGAGGAGGGGCCAGAACCCATCACGGCATTGCTGCTTTCCTTCTGTTTCCTTAAGCATATTTAATGTTGCAATCATTGCAGCCTATGCAATTTAATTTGGTGAGAAATCAGTGTCAAATACTGATTTCTGTGAGATCACTGCATTCATATATGAATATATGTGCATTCATATATGAAAAAAACACTGTCCTCAAGTGCATAAATAGTGAATAGAGACTCATCTGCTTTTTTTTCTTTCCTTGTAAAACCACTATCTGCTCTTCAGTACACAGATGTGCTGTATTTGGTTCAGGAAAGTTCATGAAAGCAGGCATGTAATTTAATTTAGTGTATTTCTTTAACTCTGTTCCTGTTTCAAACATCCTAGTTCTTTCCTTAATTCTGACTCAGCTGGAGCTCCTTTGGCACAAGGGCAGATTGTTATCTCTTCCTGGGCACAAGAAAGAATTAAAATGCTGTAAAAATTAAATAGCAAGATCAGTTTTAAAGAAATAATCGCCAGCCTATTTGACTCAGAACAAAACTTGCATTTCTATCTGTTTTAATGTCATAGTGTTTAGTATTGTCAGTTTTATATGTACCTAAGCTGACAAAATTTAAATAGCTTCTGAAAATAGCTAGGAGGAAATACAGGACATGTATACCAGAACTAAGGGTGTATGGAGTATTTGTTTCCTTTGTATGAGATGACAGCTGCATCACTGGCTTTTAAAATGTAATTGTAAATGTTTAAGCCATTCCCATCAAATAGGTGATGTGCAGAAGTTGATACTGCAGTCAGGCTTACATATTTTAGTGTTCACTCATACCATATGATTCTTTGCTGCTTCATCTTGCTGTTAAGGCCACATGTTAAAATGGTACTTTAAAGTGTAATGGAAAACTGTTCCCAATACTATTCAGTAATTTCAGGAACATGGAAGTTTTTATCACACTAAATTAAACCTGATGATACCTTGGAAGCAGTATGGAATAATTTAATCTGCCTTGATTCTTTCCATTTTCTAGGGAATTAAGGGTTCCCTAAGGGAGCTTGTGCCATTCCTGTAGAAGAATATTCAGTGTCTATAACAGAGTCTTTGTTGGTGTGAATATTTGCAAGAAATATCCATCTGGAGAAATAAGCAGATGTGTTTTCAGAAGTTCAGCTGCTGAGTGGGCTGTGAACAAACATACATATCCCAGAAATCCCCTCAACCACCTGATTTTCAAGGAAACCATTGAGAAAAATCACTTTACAAAGTCAGATTTGTGGAACTGACAGAACCATTCTGGGATCTCATTGGGTGAGATAAGAAATCAAAGGAGGATGATGGGAAAACAGTAATTTCAGTGCCTGTTAGAAGGAGGTAGATAAAAAGGGACATTGTGAATAAGTGGAAATATTGATGCTATTCCAGAGACACACTATTTATCTGTATTGTAGCAGATGCTAACTGTATGTAGGCACTGCTCTTTCTAAACAAAGATTTTACAAATTCTGTTTGTGTAGAGACACAATACTGGAGAGGAGGAGACTTGTTAGGCTCTTCCTTTTACTTCAGGACTTAGAAATTATAGTACTGACCTAGCTTTAATTCTTTAAAATAAAAGCTTAAAAGTTGTTTTCAAAATATGTCTTAAAAGTCTCCTAATAAGATAGCAGTGTAAAAAAACAACACTTTCACTTTGAATTTTGAGCAATAGAACAAGTCGTTCTTGTGCTACAGATATCTATGCTCCATACATTTTAAACCTCATAAATTATATATACCTATATAACTGAAGGGTAAAACTTTTGGGGTTCTACAGATAATCCTGTTTTATAGATAGTGTATCTGTGTATGTGTGGAAATCTGAGTGCTCATAACTAATGACACACTGATGATGAGGATGGAGAGAACTCCTACGTGAACCAAGACAGCACTCAGATTTTTAAAAAGAGATAATTCTTCTCTTATTTATATATAAGAGAGTTACAGACTTTTTTAAAATTCAAACATTGATATTTAGCTCTAATTTCTCTAAAATAGAAAATCTCACAGTTAAGGCACCTTGTTTGAAAGCTGGCTTTTTAATTTTTGGTTTTTAAAATTTGCTTCCTATTTAGATCCTTGAAGTACTGACACATATTGAGTGAATTCTAGTTTTTCTTTCTTTCTTTATATTCTTCATATTTTATTAATGCACACCTGATTTACTACTCACTTTAAAGTCTGTAGAACAATGATGGTGGAATGCATAATATACAGATGTGTCTTTTTTATTGGTCAACAGGTTTCTTGTTTTATAACCAGCTAGCATATTTGTTCGGGTTCTATGGGAAAAGTTCATGAATCTTGTTTATTTACTTCTGGGGAAATGAGGAGAAAAGGGACACGCTTGATAGAAAAATTTGTCACTTGTGTTATGGAAGTACTCTTTCAGCCTTTGCCCTCTTTCCATTTTCCTTTTAACATTTGGGATGCTGAAGGATACTGTTCTTCAGCAATTTTATAACTCTTTACTTGTGAAAGGAGTACAAGAATTAATTAATAAACTGTCCCAACTTTATGGTATCCCACTGCCAAACACACGAGCTCTCAGGTATAGAAAGCTTTCTAACTTCTCTTCCTTTTGTATTTCTCTTAGAGTCATCTTATTCTGGTAAATAAAAGGCATTGCTCTTCCAAGTTTGTGAAGCTTCTTTTTATTTTCTGAATGTTATTTGTGAAAATCTTGTTCTTAATGGGTTCCTTAATTTTGTCCTTAATTCATTACCTTAATGGATACCGAATAGTTGTTACAGGAGTTGCAAGACATCCAGTGCCTCAGGTGCACCTTTAACAACTCCAGTTTATTTAGAAATTTGATATTTTAAGCCTTTGTTTTAAAAGTTGTTTTCCTTTTGTTTTTCTTAATGTTTTCTGTTTAGAGTGGTTCATAGGCTATTGCTAGCCCTCTGCATAATATGAATAGGGGAAATACCAGTACTCATCAAATTAGTACTGACCTTAATCATGTGCCTTCTAATATGCAAAAGTGAAGAATGCAGCCATGGCAAGGCTGTATTTTCATTTCTCTTAGAATTCAACAGGCAAGTAAAAAAATGGTATGTATCTGTAAGTAATTGCATGTCAGTAGGAAGAGATGCACATCACAGCTGAATGATGTTTCTGTTGGAAAATGAATCTGGATAATTAATGTTTCAATTGTGGCAGGATCTGTGCCACTGAGAAGAGAGGAAAACAATACTCCCCGTGTCAGACCCACTGTCTGAGGTCAGTGATGTGTTCCCTGTGGAGGGCAGCATCTTGGAGAAGGAGTCATCCCTGTTTGAAAGAAAAAAATCAACATACTGAAAGAGTCCACAGCTGCAATTGTCAAAGTTCTTCATATAGCCTGTAGAATTTTCCAGCAACAGTACAGATTTAGACCTGTGAAATTGCTAGAGGTGTCAAGTACAGGGGGGGAAAAAATAGCAAAGCAGTCCAACTAGAACCTGTGCTATGCATTTAACCTGAACAGAATTCATGGAGTAATGAGGACAGGGTAAGGCTTTTAAATAAGTTCAACATGAAAAACTCTGGCTTTTAAACTCAGGAAGCTGACAATTTTTAAGCCACCCACTCTTCTAGTTAGTTTTAATACCAGCAGTCAGAAAGGTTGTATTTCCAAGTTCAACTGCTGTTAAAATAGCACACGCAACAGTGTGCATTAAATGGTTTCTACAGCAAGTAAATGGAAGCAGTGCCATGAATTGTGAATTTTCAGGCTGCTGTCATATAAAAGAGTAGCTCAGACCTGTTTTTCCAGGGTTTTGGCATTAATTTGGAGCTTTTTGGTTTTGAACTTGGTGTTTGGTTAGCAATCTTTGATGTCAGCAAATTTACTTTGGCTTTAATATGTTCAGTGTACATAATTGGCTGGTTTTTCTAATGAATATAGTAATTCCTTATTAATTTAAAACCATGACATAGGTGTCCTTCCAGTGGAAATTAAGGAAAGACAAAAATATGTGTAATTTTTTCCCTCTTTTGTGCATTCTAATGTAATATCATAGCTATTTTATCATCTCTTACTTTCCAAGCGAAAGTCAGGTCTGTAGTTAGATTTGGCTTGGAAAGAAAAACCATTAAAAGATCCTCTTGAATAAAGAAAAAAACATTGTATATTCTTGAATAACATTACATTAAATCAATGAGTTCAGTAGAACTCTGTAGTTACTATTTAAAAGACTGAACCAGGCTTCTTGCTGCTTTCTGTTTCAGTATAGAAACGAAACTGTCTAATACCAAGCTTGTTACAGGAGCACCTTCTTGGTCAGAGAGATACCCAGCTGCTAACTGGGGAGGGGGTTGACTATAAAATTGAAGTCAAATTGAGGTGAGACTTCAGGCTAAAAATTCATGGCTGTCGTGCTTTGGCCCTAAGTAGCCAATTTTTTATATTGACACAAGATTAAACCGATGAAAAGGTTTTTGAAGTCAGTAAAGACAGAATGAAATTCTAAATAGAAGGGATCGAAAAAGTTGCCTTAAGCTTAGGCTGTGAAATTCTGTTGTGAAGGTATGGTAAAGATATACTTGATATATCAGGCTTTGGGTTTTCTCCTGTAAATCATGGAATGCTTTGGGGATGTAATGTTCTGACTACAATTATGAGCAAAGCTACCAATGTTAAAAGTTTAGTAAGAAAACCTTGCCCCTGGGATAAAAGGGGGAGACTGTTCTCAGAAATGAATGAAAGGAACTTTTATTTTATGCTAGAACAGCTCATCCTTAAAGATAACACCACAGTAAGTTAACATGGACCAGAAGCACAGTTTTAAGAAAAACTGTGAAAGAGAAGAAGAACCTCACGAATACCTCCAGGATATTGTTATTTGTGAAAATCGAAGTCACAAGAACTTTTTTCTTGTGAAGAGTACTCCATAGCATTAGCAAAGAATACTTTTATCTCTAAGTGAACTGAAGAAAAACTGTTTTAAAAGTGGAAAACTGACTGAGATTTCTGGGTGTTGTTTTCTTCTGTATATTGTTGGTTGGAAAGAAAGGAAGTGTGGGAAGGGAAGGAGAAAGGTGTTCTGAAAGTTTTATTCTGATTTCTTGTTATTTGGGTTTTTTTGTTTTGGTTTCTTTGGTTTTTTGGTTTTTTTTTTTGTTCTGTTAATAAAGTTTTTCTTTGTATCCTTTCAAGTTTAGGCCTGCTTTGTTAGTTTCTCCTAATCCTATTTCACAGTGAAAGATAAACCCAACACATTTCTTTGGAGCCTTGGCCAGGAAAGGTCTAGGATTGGCAAACCTAGATCACTGTACATAGTTGGTATTTTTGCCTAATTTCAAACTGAAACTACAACAATGGCAAAGGAAAATATTTGATTGTTGTTTCAACTTTTTCTTTTTTTCTCAATAGAATATTCAGCATAGCAGAATACTATGTTATTTTTACTTGGTGTCTTAAAAGGGTGTGCCTAAATTCATTGCAACAACCTATATTACTGACTAAAAGGATATATTTGTTTTCTTCTCTTTACAAATTGCATTTCCAATTTATAAAAAAGGTTGTTTTTTTTTTTTTTTTAATTTCACACTGAGCCGGAGTGTTCCCAGTTGACCAAGAGTGTCAATGACATTCAATTGAAATGAATAGTCATTTTTTTAAAACAGCGTGGGTGGCTTTTCTATGCTGATCTAAATATTGAAGTATATCTAGCATGAGTAGACTAAGGTGGATGCCTAGTGAACTAGGAAAGATAAAACAATTCAAGCTAACATAAATTGTTTCTATAGTTTTAAAATGCTCACATTTCTTTTTCTAAATGATCTGTTGGATACAAGTATATTGGACAATTGTTCTAAAAGGATTATACTATATTGATTATCAGGAACACTGTCAAAACAAACAGTAAACCTGATTTTATTGCTTTTCATGCCTCTATGAGACTTCTATTCTTGTTCCTTTAGCAAACAGGACTGTTAGTGAAGAAGGAGTGGTAGAATTTGGAGTGTATGGGACTGTGGAGGCTGTGGGCAGCATTGCAGGTCATTATTGTGAAAGTGTACAGGGCTGTGTATTCACAGGAAATGCTTGAGTGTATTTTATAATACACTCCTCTTCTGGTTTGAATTTGCCAATTTGAAATTTCCCAATCAAGAGCAAAGCAGGCTTAGAAGTAATAAGACTTTACTAACTAATGCTAAAAGGGAAGAAAAACAAGAATCAGGATGAAACCTTCAGAACACTCCTCCTCCCTCCCCAACCCTTCTTATCTCACAACCAACAGTATAAAGAAAACAACACTTAGAAATCTCAGTCAGGTTTCCACCTCTAAAGCAGTCTTTCTCCAGTTCACTTAGGGAGGGAAGCACCTCTCGTTTGCTATGGAAAATTCCCCCACAAGAAAACAGTTCTCTCATGGTTCCAGTGTTCATGAACAACAGCTGCCCTGAACATCTGTGTTCATGAAACTCCTCCCATGTTTACAGTTGTGCCTCTGGGCCATATTGATGTATGAGGGGGTTATTTTAAAGATTAACTGTTCAAAACAAAGTTCTCTTTATCTATCTTTGGGATCACCTTTATCTCAGGGAACAGAGATTCACTTCTTCTGAGGGCTAAGACTGTATCACTTCATCTCTCTGTTCAACTTCTCATGACATCAACAGCTTTGTCAACATTTCATTCCTTTGCTCAGGTCTACAATTTGAACTCTCCATCTTTCCCATACTTCTCTACGATTTAAAGGAAATATTTGAATATATTATAGCAAATCACCATAGTTTACGAGAGTCTTTTTCAGCCTGAGAGCAGCTTTCCAAACTCCTTCCATCTGGACCTTGACTCCTTGACTGACCTTTACACCTTCGTGTGGTCTTTACACATCTGCACTTTAATTTTCTCTCACTGGAGAGAGGATGGAGGGTTTTCCAGGTCCCATCTGTGCACTGGTGCACTGACAGAGTTAACAGAGGCAGTGTCAGGCTGAGGCATCCACCTGAGGGATTGGGGCTGTGCCAGGATCCCTGTGATCAGGAGCTGTGCCAGTCCCTGCAGTCCATGGTGCCACACTACAAAGCCATGCTGGGGACAGATCTCAGGGTGCCTGGGCCCAAAGGCAGCTGCTCCCTGGTCCCCTGCAGCTGAAAGGGGAAGCTGGACAGATCCCCAGATCCCTTTTCCAGCCCTCGTTCTTACCAGGGTGTCCCAGCCCTCAGCATCCCTTCTCCCTCTCTCTGCCCAGGGCTGCAGGAGTCAGAGGCAGCCCGGGCCAGCAGCAGAGCAGAACTCAGTGCTGCAGATGTCCCCAAAAGCAGCTGAGCCCCACCTGGCCCGTGTGGCCTCCCCCAATCCTGCACTCAGCTCAAGGCTGACAGGGGAAGGTGTTCTCTCTCCAACAGCTGGAACAAAAAGAGCGTTCCTGGGCTTTGTTTCCTTTCAAGTGTAGTAATTACCAGAGACAATACACCTTCTCATTGGTCCCATAAAATGCCAATCTCAAAACCACCCAGCTCACTTCCATGGGCTGGTCAAACTAACACAACTCCTTTCTCTTTTAAGAAATTTATTTCTAATATTTTTAACGGACCAAAACCTTTTATTTTCATTTTTGTAAATTAATCACTAGTAAAGCAGAATCTGAGCCAACTCTCTTGAAGGGCTCATATATATAAACAAAAGTGCAGGCAGGAGCAATGTTATATATAGACAAAACCATAAAAAACTATTGCACTGATAAAGGCAACCAGCAGATCGGATGGTTTTGAAAAGACAATTCATAGTATCATTAAACAAAATTATTAATCATAAAACATCAATTAGATGTTTTATTTCTTTTCTTTGGCTTAGCTTTGAGCAGTCAATTTGGAATTTAACAGAGTAGGAGGATTGCTTTAGTAGAAAGTATGGAATGAATTAACATCCTTCTGTTCTTTTAATGTCTTGTAAACCATAATTCCAGAATCATAAAGTGTGTAACAAGCTATTTGTACAGTCATTAGGTGACTTACAGATTTGGTATGCTGTAGTTGAGATCAGTTCAATTGGAACTTTTTTCTAAAGGTATTTCAGTGTAGACTATGAATTTTGTTTGGTTCTTCTCTTCACGTTATTGAACAGAAATGCTGTGTGATGTGCAGTAGGACATGTAGTTGCCATCAGAGATGTGTGCTGGCATGACTTACATGGCTGGAGTGCTGCAATGGATTGCTACAAGCTCTTCAAACAAGCAAGGGGAGGAGTGGGTGGCTCTGTACATTTGGGAGTGTTTTGACTGTGTAGATTATAAGATTGAGCCTCTGCAAGAATCAGGGGGAATCAAGGCAGATGTCTTGTCTGTTACAGACCAGGCTGAAGAGGGGGATGAACTGTTCTGGAAGCAGCTGGCTAATGTTTCATGATTCTAGCCATTTTTCTTGTGGGAGACTAATTGCCCGATGTCTGCTGGAAATGCAGCACATCAGAGAGAAGGCAGACTAGGAGGCTCCTGGAGTGTGTGGAAGAGAACTTCAGACACAGCTGGGCAGTGAGCCTACAGGTGTGCTGCCTTGCTGGACCTGCTGTTTACAAAAAGAGAAGGGCTGGTGGGAGATGTGGTGGTTGGAGGGCTGTCTTGGGGACAGTGACCCTGAAATGATGGCTTTTGATTTTCAGTGAGGTGAGGAAAGGAGTCAACAGAAATCTATCTTGGACTTCCTGAGGGTGCACTTTGGCCTATTCAAGACACTGGTTTGGAGAATCCATTGAAAAGCAGTCCTTAATAACAAAGAGGACCTACAAAAGCTAGAGAGAAATACTTTAAGAAAGAAATCTTAAAGGTGCAGGAGCTGGTCATCCTCATTGTGCTTCAGGGAAGGAGACTGGCCTGGCTGAACAGGAAGATTTTTCAGGAACTCAGGGAAGAAATAAAAAGATACTTAAGACTCTAGGAAGAGTATAGGGATGTTATATTACCTAGAAAGAAAATCAGAAAGTCTCAAGCTCAACTAGAATTCAATCTGGCCACTGCTGTTGGACAGTAAGGAAAGCTCTTATAGATACGTTAACATCAAAAGAAGAGCCATGGAAAATCTCCATTCTCTATTGGATGTGGATGAGGAGCACTGTGACCAAGGATGAGGAAAAGGTTGAGGTACTTAATACATTCTTTGCCTCAGTCTTTAAAAGTAAGACCAGTTTCTTTAGGGCAATTAACCCCATGAGCTGGCAGACAGGGTCAGGGAGCAGAGTAGACCCCCTGTCATGCATCAGGTTGGGTGGGAGTGCTATCTGCTAGAGGGCAAAGGATCTGCACAGGACAGAGAGACAGGCAGGAGGATGGATAGATGGATGGATGGACAGACAGAGGCCAATATGTGAGGTTCAGCAAGTCCAAGGTCCAGGTCTTACACTTCAACACAACAACCACTCACAGCACTGCAGACCGGGGGAAGAAGGGTTGGAAAGCATCCCAGTGGAAAAAAATCTGGGTGTGCTGGTCTGTAGCCAGCTGAACATGATCCAGTGTGAGCCCTGTTGACCAAGAGTGTCAATGACATCCAGCCTTGTATTAAGAGCAGTGTGACCAGAGGACCAAGGCCTTGGAAAAGTGACTGTCCCCCTGCACCTGGTGCTGCTGACACCTCACCTTGAGTCCTGGGTCTGGTTCTGGGCCCCTCACTGCAAGACAGACTTTGAGGTCATGGAGTGAGTTCAGAGAAGGGCAATGAAGCTGGCAAAGGGTCTAGAGGGTAAAGTCCCATGAGAGACAGCTAAGGGAGCTGGGGTGGTTAAACACAGAGAAAAGGAGGCTCAGGGGTGACCATATTTCTCTCTGGAACTACCTGAAAGGAGATTATAGCAAGGTGGGGATCAGCCTCTTCTCACAGGCAGTTCACAACGAGATGAAGGTAGAGCCTCAAGCTGTGCTAGGGGAGGCTCAAGTTGGACAGCAGGAGGAATTTCTTCACAGAAGTGGTTGTTAAGCATGGGAATAGACTTCACAGGGATTTATCTTGGTCCTGAACCAGTGGACATGGTCAAGAGGCAGATGAGTAGTCAGGAAGATCACCAGTGCAGGCAGCAGAAGAGTGAAAACCTGGGTCCTGAGTCACAAGATAAGCATGTGTTCCTGTAAACAGTAGAAAGCAATTTCCAAGAATTTCTGCTTCAGCACAAAATACTTCAGGCTTCTTGTGCTGCTTACTGAAAATGTACTGTGAATCAGTTAGAAATATTTAAAATATGGAACAGTCCTGATGTAAAAATCAATGGATATCACCAAACCATCCCATGAAATATGCAAGCTTTCCTCCACAGTTCTACTAGCTGAAGGATATTTAGGTAGTTTATATGTTGTATGAATAATGTATCCCCTCCAATGCTTGAATATCATAGCAAAACCTGTTTATAATAAAGGATCACAGTAAAATAGAAGTAACTTCTTGCACAGCTGATGCTGCTGAGAAAACAGACTGCTTTCAATATTCTGCCTGAATGGTGTAAATTCTGTATTACAGTGTCAAGCAAGTATGTTGGAAAATATAAAAGCAAGTATGTTAAAAATATAAGATTTACATTGCAATATACAGCAATGCCTCTTCATGAAGTACAAAAGTATAAAATATGAAAGTTATGACATTGACAGTTTCAGGAAGAAGAAAGTCATCAACTATCTAAAATCAATAATGCAATGGATTTTTTTTCCTTTATTAACGATCATATTAAGCAAAATTACATTCTTACATTAAATTACATTAAATTACTTCATTAATCATTCCAAAAGTAAAAGTATTGGTCAGAGGAATGCTAAATTAGAGACATTGTTGTTGAATATTTTGTTTGCTTATGATTTCCAAAAGGGGAAACAATTGGCATTCACCTTAGATATTTTGTTTGATTATGATTTTAAAAAAAGGGAAATGAGAGGTGTTTAAAATTCAGTGTGACTTGAGATTCTTGACAAAAGAAATCAGCAAATGATGCTATAAGTAATTAGTAAGATTGAAAATATGGAGAACGCATACTGTAGAGCATAGTAATTTGCTGAATGTTTGTACTTAGAAAAGTGATTTAACGCAAAGTAAAATCAAAACTCCAACCCCCTCAAACCTCAAATCATTTCATATGTTTTAATTGCTGAATTCCTGCTTAGTGTCAAGTTGCATTCAGTAATCTTCACTTCATGAGACTTCAGCAATCACAGAATTCTTAGGATTGGAGCAGACCTATGGAGATGATCCAGTCCCTCCATGGCTCACTGGGTGACACAGGAATGCACCCTGGTGGGTTTTGAACATTTCCAGGGAGGAAACCCAGGGAAATCTTCCACGACTTCCCTGGGCAGCTGTTCCAGTGCTCTGTTACCTTCATGTAGAACAGCAGACCTTTCAGCAGAATTATTTTAGATCTGTGCAGTAGCTGCACAGGTTTTATCTTTGCCTAACAATGTAAGCAGACCTTTAAATTTAGTTGAGCAGAAGTTGTTGGGAAAGAACTGTGTATTGATGGCCTGTGTCATGATTGAACAAGAAAAGCCCTATTATTACAGTTATTTCTGGAGGAAGGTGGAGTAGAAATATCTTGTAACTTTGTATCACAGACGTGGTAGGATTTTGCAGCTACAAGGAAATACATTATTGCTAACACAAAAAGAAAAACCAGCCTGCTTGTCCTCTTTACACATGTCAAATGTTTTTTTTTTCCTGGTGTTCATTCTGATGAAGGCTCCTAGGGGTTACAGGAATTGTACTCAGTGTTTTAATAAATAAAATTGCAGCCTGGTGCTAACAATGCTACATAGAGAAGTGACAGTGCTCTGCATTCTAATGACTCTCCAGTACACAAGAAAGTGAATATCCCTGAAATGGTCAAGGAAACAGTGAAGGAATCCATACAGTCTGCCTATTCAATGCTGCTCTGGAGGAAAGAATGAATAATGCTAGAATCTGGCATGATCAACTAGGTTCCTAAATGACCTGCTAATTAGGAAAGCCAACAAAACAAGAATTGTAGATGCAAAATGTAACTTTAAACAAAAAACACCAGTTGTATGAGTCGATACTAATGTGGAGGTTTTTTCCTTTAAGGAAGTCTGCTCTGAGTTTATATGCCATTTAGTTTTTTAAAACTTGTTATTCCTTGGCAGGCATTCTCCAAGGAAGAGATAATCTGCTATTTCATCAGTTAGAGTGAGAAATCTGTGTGGTGTGATTAACAAACATGAACCTGCAATTAAGTAAAAGATGTTTGTGTGGTAAAATAAAATAGGAAATAAAAAATAGTGCTTTGCTAATTTTTGCTCTTACTGATCTCAGTGGAATTGTCCTTACCTACAGGGATCTACATCTCTTAATTTAGTACTTGCAATTATAGACATGAAGTACCATGTGAAGAAGCACTACAGTAAGACTTTTAATATTTCTAGTACAGATTCAATGAAGCAGAGAAAGTGTTGTCCCAGGTTAGGCAGGTTCTTTCACCTGTGTGCAACAGGCCAGTCCACACACAGAGTCCATTTATGTGATTTATTTACAGTTCTGCACAGGAAGGGGGGCCGGGTGGCAAATCCACAGAGTCAGCACAACAACTACCAAAACTTTTCACTGTTTTTACATTTTAAAAAGCAAAAGAATTAGTGTTCCTTGGGTACAAGTTACCTAGCTCTTTTGTTAATTTATATTCTCTCCTCTATTGGTAAATATTTCTCTCACTTCTCATGCTAATTGGTCTGTTTGTTTTTTCTCTTTTGAGGTGGTTGGTTTCTTGTGTCAGTGGTGTGATCTTTCCTTTCCAGAATTACCTTTTACCCAGCTGGAACTGATTGCAGCACAATTGCCAAGCTGTCTTAATTACTTGGGGGTTCTGCCGCACGTCCTTATGTCCCATAAATTCTGCCTTCTCTGTGTCCTCTCTCAGGAGTACATCCTTCTTCCCAAGCTTTGTTAACCTCCCCCAGGTCTGAGATCATTGAAGTGTGCCCAGCCCTAAACCTTAACAAGGTAATTCTGCCCACAAGCAATTTGCTTTTCTAACACCTGGACCTCACTTAGATCTTGTTATCTGCTCCCTGTTCCATGGATTAAATCTCCCTTCTCATTGATGAGGCTTGAAAAGTATACAAACACCAAAATCATCCTTTCTTAAGAAAATTTTACATCAACCAAAATTTGCAGCAAAGAGGAATGCCTTTACAAGTACAAATCACAGCAGAAATAATGTGATGTAAAAACCTATTCATAATGCTTGCACATCCATTTTCCATTTTATATTTTTAATCTTTGCAGGGGAATAGATTCTGTGCAGTACAGGGGAACAGAACTGTGCAGTGGGTAGGGCTATAAATCAAGAAAAGCCTAAAAAGAGCATTCAGAGAAATGCTCAAAATCTGTTTTGAGATTATGCTAAAGCAGTTATCAGTACCTCCATTGCCCCTAGGTTATATAGCCACTACCCATAAAAGCTCAAAGCAGCTCCTGTGCAAAAGGCACTTAAGTATCAGTACAGTTGGACCAGAGAATCTTTCTGGGTAGATACTAAGGCTTGTAAAGGTGCAGTTTACCCTAGTTACAGAAATGTGTCCTCTCAAATATGGAGCTGGATGTGTAATGTATAAATCCCTTTTTTTTGCTAGTGTAGAGGGTTTCTCTGAGTACCTTAAAGTGAGAAATCTGTTCTGAGCAAGGAGCTATGCTGGCTGATATAATACCTTATTTCACCTGAATAACTTCTACTGCAACAATAGAGATAATCTGCACTTCCAGAAAGCTTGCCCAGATTGTCTTTATCTCCTTTCCCCATATTTGTCTCAACTTTCCCATCTCACATAAAATCTCAGTAATTATTAATATGGATGTCAGCTTTCAGGTGTGCCACTGATGTAATTTCTTCTTTTTCACTTGTGATCTCAGTGAAGTTTCCTTAGGTATTAATATAGCATTTTGGGAAACCTTGATCCTTCTCATACAGGATTTTCATAAACAGTAGTAGTAATATTTGAGGTAGAGAAACAGAATAGCTGCAAATGGGACTTGATAATTATAAACATTCCTGTTGCTTGACAATTCTGTGTCTTGTTGAGGGTTCTCAGTGTTTTCTCATGGCTGTGGTTTGCAAGGATTTTTTTGTTGTTGCTTTGGAGTGGTTGTTTTCTTTTTTAAACTAACACCTAATTAAAAATGAAGGCGCTTTTAAGGTTGGGGTTTTTTTTTTAATTGCTATTATAATCAGGTAATTGCCTCTAAAGAAAAGTAACAGAAATGTTAGTTTTTTAAAGAAGACTCCCCTATAATTTTAGCATCTAGGTAGATAAAAATCCTGAAAATTTAGGAATACCATTCAGTGCATGGGTTTTTTTGGCCAAGGTTACAAATTAGCAATCTTGCTGAATGTAATTATTGTAGGAGTCAGTGGCCTTTCACATGCAGGGAAACTGTCATTTTTGTCCATCCTTTATGAAAGAGTTCTTATCTAGTGGAGCTGTCCTTGTACCATCAGCTTTCAAAGGCTGGAGAAAGAAGATGGCTGCTAATCCTAAACATGTTAAAATATTTCTTCACTTATCAAAAACTTCATTCTAAAATGGACACACCCTTTTTGTCACACTTTATCAGCTAATTTTAGTAAATATAGTAGTCCAGTTGATACCCAATTCCTATCCTCAGCCCTACTATGGACCTACAAGATAACCTTGAGCAAGTCTCTGCACTTGCATATGCCTCTCTGGGCCACTTGTCACTTGTGTGATTTATCTGTTAAACAATGTAGGGCAGAAATAATTTCATAGTATATGGAGTTGAACCTTTCTTTTAAGTGTCTAAATAGCAGTGTCAGTATTTCAGTCCTATGGGTCCTACTGTTATGCAAAAAATTACGTTATTATTATTACTATTATTAATATTATTGTTGATGGTATTATTATTAATAATAATAATAATAATAATAAATAATTTTAGATGTGGAATTTTAAAGTGGAAGGAATACATGAGTTGTAAATTTTTCCCAATAAATTATCATGGAGACTTTATCTTGGTTTTGCTGTGTGTATTAGAAATAGTTCTCTTTCCCTTGTCTACCTGCAAACCTTGATTATCAGAAAATGAAGAGCTTTAATCTCTAAGGCTGGGAAATAATGATACATTTATCAGTGGGGCACCTTACTCCATTGAAGATTGTGCCACCTTTCTCCAATTAGAATTTCATTATCTTTGAAAAATGATAAACTTTGCTTATCTTAAATCCTAGACTAGACAAGACTTATGTTTTCAATGAACTCTTAGTGTTATGTATATGTTATATATGTCTTCAATGTGTACATTTCATGAAAAATCTCTTGAGTTCTAGCTAGTGCTTGTTTTAAATTCAAACTGGTTGTTCAGTAAGACTGAAGCAGTTGTATTAGTGGGAAGTAATTAACTGTGGTACTTCATTAGTAACAAACTTGAGTAGACTTTACATAGCATTTAAAATTATGTGACTTCTTTATGGATTTGTCTTGATTAAGTTCCACTCCTATTTTTCTGAGGTTTAAATGTTTGAGTACTACAGGTAATGCTTTCTCCTAAAATAGTAAAATATCAGTCAGTAAATACAAAATAGAGGCAGTTTTGCAGGTGTACAGTAATGTTAGATTTATGCTATAATCTCAGACTCAAGGTTTGTTCTAGTCATTCTAGTGCATACTCTATACTGCTCGCATCAAATTATTCATACCAAAATTCCTTCAAAAAAGTTATCAGTGAGTGACAGAAAGTTCTTGTTTACTCTGAGATGCTCTCTGATGTGCATTGTGTCTTGTTTTGGGGTGTCATTAGTCAACCTCTGCTCGAGCACACCAAGACTGCAAAGTCTTTGGTCATTTTGTTCCCGTTTCCACTAATAAATATGCAAGAAATAGTACAATCTAGTATGGGAAAGCTTACTAAAATCTATAAATGTTTCACACAACTAGAGTTGAATAACTCATTAACTGTTTAACACATTTCCTAAAACAGCCATGTAAATTACTGTTATCACAAGCCTAAATCTAATTTTTTGTTTTGTGAAGGGATTCCTTTTTTCCTCACGCAATCTGAAAGTTTAATTGCAAAGTGATCAACATGGAGCTTTGCTGATTAAATCACCTGGAGGATATTTAGGCTGACACCATGCTAGGTGTTCAGATTAAGAGTTTGTCCCATTGCAAGAGAATTATGTTGCAAAAGTACCCCAAAAACAACGAAATACCAAAAACACGAGAAAAGAAATGACAAACAATAATCAGCTGTTTCTCCCACTTGCCTTGCTTTTAATTTTCTTTTCAGTATGTGTGTTGAGGCCAGCTTAAACCCATTGTTGTTGCTGAAAATCTTTGGCTAGTTGCTCAGTTTTTGTACCTTGTGTTGGGCTGAGCCAACACAATATTCACCCCCTCCACTTCCCCACTAGTGGTCTGGCTAATTCAGGTTTCCACACACTGCTAATAAATTGGGGAAGAAGCTTTTATTCCACCAGTTATCTACTCAACTGTGATATAATTTATTGATTTGCTCAATTCTTACCTAAAATATAACACCACTTTCTGTCCCCTTCATGCTGAGATAATCAGCTCTCTTTGCAGCACCTTGGTCAGTCATAACCTGGGCTGTTCTCTGAGCTTCAGAAACTGTTTCTGGTGATGCTGTCCAGCAGAAAAGTCAATCCTGCTGTATAAGAATGGTTTGGGTTGGAAGAGACCTTAAAGATCATTTGGTTCCAACCATACCTGCCATGGATGCTAATGTGTCTGGTAATAGAGATGAGCTTGAGCTCTGTTGGTAAAATTGGATTTAAAATTTCCCTAGACGTTCTCATTTAAATGAATTGAGCCATGAAAAAAAGCAACCACTTGCAGCTGTAAATTACATTAATGTAACTGTAGAAAGGGCTTTGATTTTGTCAAAAGTATTTAAAACCTATTTTCCTTTGTACTTTATCCACTTAATGTATTTTAATTATTTGTTATTACTGTTTAACTTAGAATTTTCAAGATAACCTAGGTATTGTGTAATTATGATACTTTTCCATCCCTTTGAAAGGGTTATTCTTAGATCATAATATAATTTTTTCTAAATGGTTCAGGAAAAAAAAATCCTTAAATACTTCAAGGAAATGTGGGGTAAAGTGAAGTTTAGAACACTCTGAAACAGTATTCAGTTTTCTTCAGTTGAAAACTGAAAAACAGGGAGGATGGAGCTGCATAACCTGAAGATATAACTGGACAATTAACTCCAATGTGCTAATGGATCAGAACTTATAAAAGTGTGGGACCTTGTGACTGGTAGTGCATTTTGTGACTATTTTGGGGCTCAACCTGGGGGTAGCCCAGCCGGGCTCTTTCACTGCCCAGCTGTGCCCAGTGAGGTGTTTTATTAAATCTCTGCTTTATCTTTTTGCTCTGGCTAGCTGGTGAAGTATCAGGCGGGTACTTTGTTGCTTAGGTAGCTTGCCTTTTTGTTACCTTAAGCAAAAACTTTCTTTATCTCCCTTTCCTTGGCCTGGAGACTGCAGCAGCAATCCTTCAGCAGGCTTTTGTTTTTTCTTGAACTGTTGGTTTGCTTTTGCTCCAAGATCAGACAATCTCAGAGAGATGAGTGGGCACCTGCAGGGAGCCATGGCAGCCACTCTGCCTGGCCCCAGACCTCTGGAAAAGCTGAACCAGTTAGAGAAAGGACACCAAAATAAATCCACCTGCTTCACCTGCTGAGAGGAGGAGACCAATGTCAGAGGTTCAGCAGGTTCCCATCTGTTTTGCCTGAGCTGCTGCATGAATTTTTTTGCTTCCTGAGACAAAAGCAGGGCTCATTTTGTTCCCCTGTGCCATGCAGCCAGCTGGTTTGTTTCTTCCCCAGATGTTTTGGGGTTTTTTGTTCTGCTGTGGGTGGTGAGGGTGTGGGAGGTGGGGTTCTGGTTCAATATCTAGCATGTACTCAATTTTTTTTTTTTCTATTCCATGCCATCACTTTATCAATAAACAGTTGAGTTTATTCACTTTCTTCTGCTGCTGTTGGTTTTCTCATTGGCAGAAAAAGGGATTGCTGAGGTGCATTTGTTTTTGCAGGAAACTCCTTCTAGAGCATTTTAAAACGAGACACCCAGAAGGATTAATTCTGAGATAGCTGAGAGCAGCAGAGTGAATGAAATGTCTCATTTGATTTGTTGATTCTGCTATTGCACTTTAGCTGTTGTTTTCTGGAGGAGATCACAGTTATTGTTTTAGTTTTAGCTAAGTTGGAGAAAAATGTCCATCATGTATAGCAAATCTGCTGCAGTACATTGCTCCTGGTTGGCTTTGCTTGAGTTAATTTATTAAAAAGAATTTCAAAAAAATGAGAGAGAGAAAGGAAAATCAATTCCACAGGTCATATGCAAGGCTGATAACTCATATGTTGGAAGAAAGGCAGTGCTGCTATGCTTAGACAAATACTACTTTTTTTAAGTTTCTAATCTGAGATAAAACAGTAGATATGAGCTTCTCAGATAAGAAATTCAAGGTGAAGATCTTATTTAGAGGATTTTAATAAACCTTTTTTATGACCTCTCTTTTTTCTGCTGTGCAATGGAAGGAGTAATAATAAGCAAGTTCTCTAGAAAAAGATCCAGTACTTCAGGAAAGAGACTTACCAATGGCATGAGGTGAGAATACCATGGAAACAGAATGTCTGTATTCTAAGTTACTTAGAAAACTGGCATCTTCAGTTTTATGCTGAATTGTAGTAAAATGAAGGAAGAATTCAAGACAAAGTGACCATTTGGAAGAGGGAAAGTCTTCTTTGTGTGTGTGACTAATAGGGCTTTATATATAGCAATATTAGGTATTGGGGTTTATGTCAACACAAAGTCAGTATAAGTCCAAGCTGATTAACAAGCATGAAAAAGCTCCTTGTACAAACGTGTAACTACTTGCACAAAGTAGAGAATGGTTGTTTTCCTTGCCTATTTATTTCTTAGTGATTTATCGAGATCTTTCTAGTAACCTTTTCTGTTCCCAATATAGCATCACAGTTCTGCAGAAGAAAGATTTGTCTACAAAAGACACATTCCCAAGGTACTTTTCCTGAGTCTCTTCAGAAGATAAAATACATAGTCCTCTGCATTCCTATCACTTAGCTTTGAGAAGTATGAGCCTTCTGTTAAAGTTCACATTTAGGCCATATCCATTCAGAGTAGGAGAAAATTATTACAAACCAAAATACTTTTCCTGAAACATGTAAATTAACTTAAAATATCTACTGATTTTCATTAGTATTTAATTATTTTTCATGTGAAAGCAATTTTTTTTATTAGTGATTGTTTTGAGTGTTATATTTTGTAATCCTCTTCTCAACAGCAGGTTCATAGATGCAAGTTTTCCACTTATAATGTAAATAAAATACAGGACTACTGAATAGTCTTTCAACTTGAATCAGGAAATTTCCTTTTGTAATTTATCCTAGCTTTCTCTCTTGTATATTTTCTGGAATGACTAAACCTCGAAGACAGGTTTTTTTTTGAGCTGAACTCTGTTTCGTAGTCATACAACTGTACTTTTTTGAGTTCCATGATATTAATGGTTGAAATCTGTTAAAGGGACTTGCAAGTCTTTTCCTCTCTGGTTGTTCTGTTAATATTTCTCATCTCTACTGCAAATTCCTGGAAGTGTTGATCAACAAGACAAATGGTGGTGAAGGAAATACTTTTTCATGAGGCATTTCATTCAAGTTTCTGCACTGATGAGACGTATGTTCTTGCATAGGAAAAGAGATCTCAACCCCTCTTAATTTTTTCCTCTAAGTGTAACACAATGTGATTTTACTTTCCTCTAGTCCTCTTCGACTTGCTGTACTGCTCAAATTTTGTTACTGTATCTGTATTAACTCCCTGACTGTCTTTTAAATGTCTGTTCTGGTTAAAGATGAGGTTGAATTTTCATAGCTGCTCAAAAGTAAAGATACCCTTCTATTTGTAAGATTATTTTACTCATAGACTCACTGTCCTTTATAATTTACTTTGTAGCTACAGTGGTGAAGTGTACTAGACTATTTAACTTCTACTTATTACTGTGTCAAACATTTGCTACTTTACCCCTCTGACCTACATTTTTTGCTACTGCGTCACCTAATTGTTGCTGCATTCTGTTTTGCATAAATTATTGTGAGTTGTGCTGCTCATGCATGTGTATGATTTTAAAAATAGTTCAAGATATTGCCAGTTATGTCATTTTCTGGTACTAGAAAGAATGGCATTTCCTATATAGTGTTATTATTCATTAACTGGGGTATAGAAGAGATAAAGAATGGGGTATCTGAGAGATAAAGAATGGCAAAAATCTCTTCATCTCTTCTGTTTCACCAGGTGATAATTTGACAACATTTTTATATTTTCCTACATATGCATATTGACTTTTGCAGGAGCTTAATAAATATTCTGATGAAGTTCTCAGACTACAATTTAAAAGTTAAATAACCAATTAAAAATAGAGCAATGTGGTGAGCTCTTTGTGGGTTTTTTCTGTAATTCATTGGGAGTTGGTGTGGTTTGGTTTGGGGGGAGAGGATTACACATTGTAAGTGTAATAATATTTTCAATATGGTCCCGTAACTAAAAAAAGAGGACAGCATTATGTTTTGATTTTATTTGGTATAACCACAGATATTTTGACTTCAGTTGTTCATAAAATTTATGGAAGTGTTTAAACTCCACTGTACTTCTTTCCTAGATGGTGCTATTTTATTTCCTTTTAAAAATAGTAGGAAAATATGCAACCATGATCATTGCCTGAAGGGTGTTTGTATATGTGCATGTTCATACATTATTTTAATTTAAAAATACGCAAAAAGAGCTTTTTACACTGCAGGGTTCCCATTACTCTGTCTCATATGCCCATCACTGTGCAAATAATGTGCAGGCAAATCCTCCCTGTTGCCATAATAATTTTTATTAAAAGTAACTTACAGTTACTTACAGTCAATACTCAGGCTTGGCATGGCACTAGAAGTGAAAACAGACAATTATCTGTAAGACAATAGCCCTACTGCTCTTGGAGTTCTGTCAAGACCAAGAATACTGTGTCACAGAAGTAATTGATCACATTAGCGCTTTTGTAACTCTGTCATGTACAACCTGACATAAATCTGGCACACGTAGATGCAGAGTTAGACCATAAGCAATAAAAAATTAGAGATATAGGTATTAATCTATATATTTTGATTACATGATCACTGAGCAGTTCACTATAGGTCTTTACTGAGTGGTGAGAATAATTCCATACAGAGATGTCTTGCTTGTTTAGGTTATACACTAAAATGACTACTCTGAAAGTAGACACAATTTTACACCACTGCATTGTATAGTGTAAATAATGAAATGGATGAATTAGTTGCATTTTAAATAAAATGTTAAATGCAGCAGCGAATACATCTCCTACTATCAACAGCCAAATTGTTTGAAGAATATGGGTTTGTGCTTAATGCACAGTACTTGAGGCTTTTTAACTGATGAAGAGATGTATGCTATGACCTCTTAGATCTGTTTATCTGGGCAAAATATAAAATACTGCTTTAAAAATGGAGCAGTAGCAATGGCTTAAGTTCATGTTAGCAGTCCTTGTAACTGTGAAAACTCTAGGGACCTGAGAAACTCTAAAGTTTACAGCCTTTATTAGTATTCATTGTAAGGATATTTGGAAATGTTTGTTTAAAACAAAAAAAAAACAAACAAAGAAAACAAACAAAAAAAACAAAAAAAAAACAAAAAAACAAAACAAAACAAAACAAAAAACCCCAAAAAAACCAACAAAAAAAAAGCCTAAACTGAAAGGAAAAGAAATCTATTTAACTTCCATTCTAAAGTTGTATCCTACTGTTTATCTGTTGCATTTCAGTATAATATTAAAAAATATGTTTAATACTGCGGAAGAGCTAGTCATTAAGCATTGTCATTAAGTAATTGAAAGCCATCTATCATTTAAAAAAAAATAGAAGAAACTTTGTGAGGAATCTTCTGCATCATATTTTTAGAGGGAGTCTATTTTTCAGAGTGAGAGGGACAAGACCAAGAAACTAGAAACAAGCTTCCCAGCAGAAGGATCTATATGTGGAAATGTGTGTGTTTAGGTATTTATGAGCTCTAACATAATCAGATTACCTCGGAGAGAAATTCTCGATGCCTCACTTTGCTTCCTAGATATTAAGTTGTTGGGGTTTTTTTAATATTAAGATGTATCCTTTCCTAATCTATAATAGGATGTCAGAATGCTCGGATTGACTTTGGTTGTTTCCTAGGTAAGTGACATCAACCAGTTTAAATATAGCCTTGGCCCAGAGCTTGATGATGTGCTGCAGCTCAGTAATGTGCCTGATGAGCATTCTAGGAAGGATCACAGTTTATATATAGCTCCAGATAGAATTAGCATATCTTTGCTTCCCTAGGAGGAGGGAGTAGCAGCAGCCTAACATTATCTTGTTGTGTTTGTGGTGTAAGGCTTGGTCTGTTAAAGGTTGTCACTGGCCAAAATGTCAAAGAAAAAAATAATGGAATAGTGTAAAAATGTCCCTGTATATCCTGTCTTCTGTGACTTGTGGGAAGTGTTAAGTCAGACAGCCATTTGAAACATGTATGAGGATGTAGACTATTGTCCCTAGGCAAAAATATGTTTAGAGATATCTATGTACAACCTTGCCTTTCAGAATCACCACCGTCACCTTTTGGGTGCTCTTAGTTTAGTTGCTGGGTTTGGTTCAGACCCTTTATTTTCCTTTCTTCCTTATCTATGTCTTTTGAACAAATGGTTTTTTAACTTGGGTTCATACTTTTAAAGGACTGAAAAGGGGGAGAGAAACTTGAAGAAATTAAAATCAGTAATTCTAGCGATGTGAATCTGCAGTGTGTTTGTCCACATACATGTTAATATGACTCTGCTTTGAGATTAATAATATAAAATGCTACTTTATATTATTATTTATATTATTTATAATATAAAATGCTTCTAGTTCAATATTGGGATGAAGTTGTCTTTTTGTTACAGGTTACAGATCTAGAACAAAGTAATTGATAAATGTACTCTCTCCTAAGTTCAGAGTTTAGGTACACCTTTTAAATCTATATTTCAGAAAATTTGTGTTTTACTTGGTCCATGTAAGTGCAAAATATGACTGTCATCTTAGTGGTGCTTGTGATTTCCTATGATAGATTTTGCTTCTTTGTTTTTATTTAAAACTGTTTACAAAAAATATTTTCAGGGAGTGAAATAATACAGCCTATAGTTTATCCTGTTGTCTATCCATGCTTTTCTAATTTAAAAAGAGAAAAATTGAGAATTATAAATATTTACATTTCCTACCTTTTTCCACACCATAATTGCTTGAACTTAAAGCGGGCTTATAATTACATAATTTGCATAGTTTCATATTAACCTACTTCATTGCATTCATCTGTGTATAGATAATTCTCTGCAGAGAACTTGACTGATATCAAAGAGTTTCATTATGATTGCCACAAAATGTTTATTAGGATGGTGTGGTGCTCAGCATACTCTGACTCTAAAACTTGACTTTTGTTTTTAGCTACCAGTTTTAATACTAAGTGAACATAAATTATTGATGCATAAGTCTTCATCCAAACAGAAAAGACACAGATTGTTGGATAGCTACAAATGTACCTTCCACTGAGGTCAATGTCAACGACACTGTTGCCATAATTGATGTTGGCCTCTTTGCTGTAAATAATGCGCTGCAACTCCATTTCCTATTTCCTATTCATGTTTGCAGTCTTTGAAACCCTGGCAAATGGTTAGGGGGGTACTGTGTGCAAATAAATATAATCTCTGTCCAAAGAACAGTCCTGCAGCTCTGACATGGTCTTCCACCCCTCTTTGCTACTGTTGTTACTGTTGCTTTAGTTATTTGATCTTAAATATGCATTTTACTAATTGAACTGCATTTTATAAATAAACTCAGACAGACAAGGATGATGATCCTTCCTAAAAATATGTATATTGGTCAAGTCTTGCAGCAAGAACAGGGAACATAAGATACAGGTGAAAGACATCTTGGGCTATGAACAAGCCTGTAAGAACTGGATTCTCTGTTTTGATCCTAGTAATTCTGTACAGTTCACTTCTCCTAGCTCTGGCATTTCTGCACAGTCATAAGGGAAGTCCTGCTGGTTTTGCTTGCAGCATAAATGGATGTGTGAAACAAGAGTTTGAATTATGACTGTCCAAAAGTTTTTATTACAAACATCATTTTTGATTTCTGAGATGCACAGCAATGCATAATTTTGTATATGCAGACATTTTTTTTCTAAATTCACCCCACCTGGAGTGTATAAATATATCATCAGGGATCTACATCACCTCTGCTTTTATGAAGTTTTTGAAAAGATACAGTGTTTTTCCCATGATAATGAGCAGTGCATATAACTAGAAAAACATGGGTTTGTAAATTTTCAAATGTTTTCATTTTGGTCCCAAGGAAAAAGAAATATAAAAGGGAATACCTTGTGTTTTGGCTCAGTGCAGTTTTAGAAATATTTATACTTGTACTTACAAAGGCTCTTTTTCCCTGATGTTCAATTCCTTACTTAGTTTCATGTAAGAAAGTGTACCAGGCAAAAGGATAAATTGATCTGAAAATGCAGCTGTAACATCTGATGGTTTTGGTTTTTTTCAGAATAATAAACCACTCACAGTGGGAGAGAGCAAATAATGATAGGATTATCAGAAAGTTGATATTCCCAATTTTTGCAATCAGCATAAATACTAAAATTCATATGTTTAATACAGCCTTCACCTTGTAAGCAACTAATCCTTCCCATGTCTAATAATACCGTAATTTTCCATAACGAAAATCCTTCACGTTTTAGTTATTGTGTTGATTTAGCACAGCCTGTTTTTGTTTAGCAGGGGAGGGCTGGAAGCTGCTGGAAGCTTCCACCATGTCTGGCAGAGCCAATCCCTGCTGGCTCTAACATGGACATGCTGCTGGCCCAGTCAGAGAGGTCGGAAATGCATTAAAGAGGTTTAAGAAGGAATCAAAAGAGTGCAGGGCAGTTTTTGTTGGGGTGTTGAGGCGCTGCCGGGGCCGTCCCTGTGCAGCGCTGAGCCGGGGCTGCTCCGGCTTGGCCACGGTGAGCCCAGCCTGCCCGGCGCCCCATGGCAGCCGTGACACGGGGAGCAATGGCTTCCCTGTCCATGGCAGCAGCAATGGCTTCCCTGTCCATGGCAGCCGTGACACGGGGAGCAATGGCTTCCCTGTCCATGGCAGCCATGACACGGGGGGAAATGGCTTCCCTGTCCATGGCAGCAGCAATGGCTTCCCTGCCCATGGCAGCAGCAATGGCTTCCCTGTCCATGGCAGCCGTGACACGGGAGCAATGGCTTCCCTGTCCATGGCAGCCGTGACACGGGGGAGCAATGGCTTCCCTGTCCATGGCAGCCATGACACGGGGGAGCAATGGCTTCCCTGTCCATGGCAGCCGTGACACGGGGAGCAATGGCTTCCCTGTCCATGGCAGCCGTGACACGGGGGGAAATGGCTTCCCTGTCCATGGCAGCAGCAATGGCTTCCCTGCCCATGGCAGCAGCAATGGCTTCCCTGCCATGGCAGCAGCAATGGCTTCCCTGTCCATGGCAGCCGTGACACGGGGAGCAATGGCTTCCCTGTCCATGGCAGCCGTGACACGGGAGCAATGGCTTCCCTGTCCATGGCAGCCGTGACACGGGGAGCAATGGCTTCCCTGTCCATGGCAGCCGTGACACGGGGAGCAATGGCTTCCCTGTCCATGGCAGCAGCAATGGCTTCCCTGTCCATGGCAGCCGTGACACGGGGGAGCAATGGCTTCCCTGTCCATGGCAGCCATGACACGGGGAGAAATGGCTTCCCTGTCCATGGCAGCCGTGACACGGGGGGAAATGGCTTCCCTGTCCATGGCAGCAGCAATGGCTTCCCTGCCCTGGCAGCCGTGACACGGGGAGCAATGGCTTCCCTGTCCATGGCAGCCGTGACACGGGGAGCAATGGCTTCCCTGTCCATGGCAGCCGTGACACGGGGAGCAATGGCTTCCCTGTCCATGGCAGCCGTGACACGGGGAGCAATGGCTTCCCTGCCCATGGCAGCCGTGGCACGGGGGAGCAATGTTTTCCCTGCCCATAGCAGCCGTGCCTCAGAGCAGCAATGTTTTCCCTGCCCACGGCAGCCGTGCCACAGGCACAGGGCAGCAGCAGTATTTTCCCTGCCTGGCTTTCGTGGGTGCCTGGCATTTGGCCAGCGTCAAACCAGACAGTTATATATGTGAGTATAGATGCTACAAGCCATAACTCTGCAAAAGAGTGGAATTGTCCTCAGTAAGTGAGCTCATATTGCAATTGCCCTTGAGAAAAGCATTCTACAGTTCAGGTACAAGTAAAATCAATAAACGTTTTAAATTGCTGTTGAATTATACAGGTTATACTTGTTCTCTAACCTTCTTGCAATGTGTAGAGGTAAACAGAAGTGTCTGTTTTACAGCCTCCTGAAAGACTGGTCACTGTTCACTTTGATTGTGGGAATTTGTAAATAACTTTTGCTAAAGCCTGTGTAGTTTCTCACAGTCCAACTACTCTTTATATTTTCAGGTACAGATGGGAAGGCAAATACTTATACTGGGGGATAGGATCTTCCCCAGGACTCTGTCTCTATTACCCAGGTCCAACACCAGCAAAAAACCTCAGTTGTCTAAAATCTTTAGTCTAAATTACCATTTTTAGCTCCCTCATGACTAAGCCATTATCAGAGGGGAGTTGAATCACAATAAATGATGCAAGTTATTTAAATAAATTACTTAACATTAAATATATTTAAATGCAGTTTGACCATCACCTTTTTTCTTAGTGTAAGTAAATCCCTGCACATTTACTGCCCAGGAGCACAGTTTTAATAGAGATGAGTATATATGCAAACTACCTGACATAAACTTTTCCAGGATCTTTGTTTTTCTTGTTGGGGAATTAGGAGAATTTTTAAGTTATGCCTAGAGTTGTTCAAATTCAATTCAATTCCTGAACATCTTTTGAATGAATTTTTACTTTTAAATTATATGTTAATATCATATATAAAAATTTAAACTGATAATAAAATTATGTAATCTGATATTTGGGGCATTTAGAAAAGTTTAAACTCTGCAGTAACATTTGCAGGCTGGAGTTTGGACAGCCTACATGCTGATAATGTGGGAAATTTCTTCAGAGTTAATTTAAAATACTTCAGCATTGCTACAGTAGTGCCACAGACCATCCTTTCCAAGTTTGATGTGGTTATTTTGGAGATTACTTAAGTGAAAATCACAAAAACCAATGCAAAATGTAGAGAAAAGTGTGACAGTCATGCTAAGAAAAAGTGTAAGTATAGACAATTTCATGAAATTATGTATGTTTCAGTAATAATCTAGTAAAAATGTGCTGAATACAGAGTGAAGGAAGATCTTTTCAGGAGAAATAATATATTGAACCATCACGTTTGCATATATTATGAATTTCAGGCATGTTTATATACAATTCCTCAAAAGAAACTTCATCTCACTAACTGCCTTGCTGCAGAATTTAGTTGTGTAGCATTTTCTTTCATCGAACTAGCAATGGAAATGTCATTCATAGGAGACGTGAAAGAAGGAAAAAAGAAAATAAATATATGGACACAGCTATTCTGTAAGTTGCATATTCTCTGAGCAGGTTTAGTTCACCCAGTTCTTGGTGCAGCTCAAGAAGCACTTATGTCACTGGGAACCTGATAAAAATAAAAACTTTGGTGTGAAGTTCCATTGAGTTCCATCTAGAAAACATAGCAGATGCTGGCTGCTGATGGAGCCATCTGCTAAGGGAAGACTTAATGTCTGAGAAAAGGGAAGTCTGTAGGAAATAAGCTGGGCATTTTTTATCAGCATTTGCTTTTTATATCTGCTTGTTAACATAGCTGCATTTCAGCAGTTCAGAAGGATTTTCTCAACAGCAAACAGAAATTGGACTGAAACTTGATAAGCTTAGCACTTTGCATTTGCTATGTGGTAAATTTAGCTGTTTCTTCCCTCCCTATGTAATTCTTACCATGGTGTAGTCAGAAAATAGGTATTTTTAAATGAATTTGAATGACTGTAGTGGTAAGAGACAGAAACAATATTTGCACTTGGTAATGCTTTCCATTATATATTACACTGGTATCTATGAAAAATCTCTCATCTATCTGTAGTTCCCATAGAGTCTAAAAAAAGAAAAGGGTGAAGTTCTGAAGCTAGTGGGGTTTCTTTATTGTTCTGAGTCATTTAAAGATGAAATAGCTGTGGAATCGGTGTCCAAATGCAGGTACAGCTTACAACTGTAATTTCTCTTAGTTTTTCCTTTGTCCATGTCACAAGAACATCATGATCTTGTCTTGATCAAGAGTTGAGTAACTGAGTGTAGTGAGCCCTGGCAAACAGGATAATGTAAACAGGAACCAGATGAGAGAAGTGTTGGTATGGTCTGTGGGTCAACAAAAATTACAGCTACTGAACTCACATACTGAAATGACAGATGAAAATCAAACAAACAAAAAACAATGTTTTTAACTGCTTTAGGAACTGGATGAGTAGACACAGTGAGAACGCTGAAAGAAAGAAAGGGGCAAATTGCCTGAATGCTTTGTCATAGATCTTCAGTGTTTTTCAAAAAACAAATGCTGAGTGAAAACCCCCAAAGATTTAATTAAGAATTCATCTAAGTCTCACTAAAGTCCTACTCACCAGTAAGATAAATTTCCAAAATGGATGGATGAAATGGAGATTAATAAGTATTATTCCTATTAACCTAAAATTACTATTATAACCATAAAATTTTATATCCAAAAGAAAACACATACTTAAACCTAATGTAAAAAAGTAAAGCATGCCTGTTTAGCTGATCTGTCATGTTATCCATCATAGTCTGTCCACTTGTATATTATTCTGTTTCTTCAGCTACATTACTGATGACTCATCAAGCTTTAAATATCACAATCAGTTTTTATAAGACAATTAAATGTTACTAAGCTTAATAGTATGAAGACAAACTTCAAACAGATGCCTTTAACTTCTTCAAAGAAAAAAAATCAATATGGTTTTCTGTGCCTGGCCCAGTGGGAAGAGCAGTTGTTACTTATTACGTAACACTTTTTATAAACTTCAGTTTCAGTGCATTTTGGAAGGAAACGACCATTTAAGAGGATAAAGAATTGCTGAATTAATACACATAGCTCTGTATGTCATCTGTTGAGAGACACAAAGTAGATATTGTGCTATATTGCAATGTTTTCTGCATACAGCCACTTCTGAATAACTTCCTGTCATTTAATCTGAGACAGTTATATATCTCTTATATAAGTTTGAAATATTTGGCAAGTGTTAGAGAAATAATTTTGCTTTTATATCCCTTTCATTTGTTTTGCATTTCTTGTTCTTTAAAATCAATCCTTTTTTATCCTTTAATATTTCACAAGATAACAGAATTTTCAAATTGACAGTTCTGTTGTTTCCCAGGTACTTGTCTGTTCCTCATAATTTGTATTCATTAGTTTGTCTACATTTTGTTACTCCAAATTCTCTCATGTAAATTATGCCGAAGGCAGTATTGATTAGAATTATATTGTCAGTGAACTTTACTGAACTAAGTCATTAAACACTGAAATAGACTTTCAGGGGATACTCATTGACAGTTTTGTCAAGTACAGTAGAAATTTTTCAGCTTGATATCAACTGAGATAACAGTTTGGACAGAAAGAGATTTTCTATCATTTTCTGTAGATTTCATGATGTTGCTAGGTTCCCTTTTTATTAAACGTAGTAGTGTCCATCAAAATTAAGGGTTAAGTTCCAAAGCAGCTACAGGATTAAATTATACCACAAGCTGTGATAGGAATGGTTCTGGCTCAGCCTGGACTGATAGCAGTGGTTGCCCTGACCCAGGTGCAGTGTCTTGCATGAAGTCTTTAGCAGGAGGAAGTTCCTGAACCTCCTGTCCCCAGTTCCATTTTCTGGCTGCAGGGTCTGAAAAAGACAGTAACATATTTTGGGCACTGGTAGATAATAGAATACAGCAACACCTTGGGTTGCCCATGGCATGGCAGATTATTGACATCTCAAAGCTTCATACTTCCAAAGTTTTGTTTTCTTTCTTGTATGGTATATTATAAGCTAGGAAAAGTCTCACACTGTCACTCATGCTAAATACTTCCCTTTATGTCTCCTGTTCATCACAGACTGTCCATCATTTGCAGTGTTTCAATCTGGTAATTTTCATTTCAATGTATAAAACATCTATTTATCTGTATTAGGAAAAATTAAGTTCTATAGGTGAGCAAGGGGATACAGTCCAATTTGAAGTCTATACAGGGTGTTGGAATTAATTAAATTTGGCTGTACTAAGATATGTTTTCAGGTGCATTGACTAATGTTTTGAGATGATCTCATGCTTTTATTCTTTGTGTTAGACAGGGCTATGAAGAACTGGAAAGACAGCTGAAAGAAGTCTTTAAGGAAAGGAGCAACATACTTCATCAACTGTTAAAGACTTCTAAAGAACTTCAGGGAATTAAAGTAAATCTCCAGGTTAGACTCTCAGTTTCTATAGGATTACTTACCTCAACATTTTCTTATTGGTGTCTTCTAATTACAAAAAATGTGTTTCTTTTAAAAAAAATCATTAAATATGTGAATAATTATTACTTTGTTTATTTTATTGATCTTCGTCTTAACGTAAACCCGGTGGTTTCATGGAAAATTTCATCCTGATGTGTTTGAGGCCTTTGTTAACTCAATAAAAATAAAGAAAATATGAAAGTAGAACATAGAGAAAGGAAGGACAAGAAATATGCAGTATTAATGGAGCTGACACATATTTGTACTGGCAGCTACAGCAAAGGGTGACCTTTGCTGTTGCAGATTGGATCTTTGCTGCTGAATTCCATACACTCAACTTAATTTAGTTGCTCAGTTTACCTTTCTGACATGCCATCTACACAGTCTGACCAGATTTACTGCAGGGCATTCCTTTATGAGTTCAGCTGGCAAACTGTGCTAGATGAGACTCAAGTGGGAGCTGAGGCTTCTCTGCATTTAACTTTGAGTGTAATGGTTAGGCTGAAAGGGCAATAGATTAACTCTGAACTCAAATCAGCTCCTCAGAAGAAAAAACTAAATTGAAAATGCTGCCCTGGGTTAGAGGCCCAGATATTCAGCTGAGGGGGCATCTGTCTTTTCCCAGTAGAGTCTGTTGGTCTGGTGAAAACATTTAGACTCATTGTCAATTGAAATTGGTCTCTGTATTTCATGCCATTTTAAAGGAAATTATTTTTCTGACAACACGTTTTTATTTTCGTCAATGTAAGCTAGCTGAGAAAAATAAAAGAAGCAGCACTCTCTCTGTTCAGAGGAGAATACTAGTGGTGTGTATCAGTGCTGTACTACATTATATTATTATGTCTTCTGTTCCAGACCTCTGGTTTTAATTAATCAACCCTTTAATCTTTGGGGGTTTTGATTTGGGAGTTGGGTTTAATTTGGGGTTTTTTTTGAGTGCTTTATCACTGTTATTGTAGGCTTTTTCTTACTTTTTAGAGACATATGCTTCTTCTTGTAGCAAATTTATTTTAGAATGTAGCACAGTTGAAGATAGTGAAATTTAGTGAAATTACACTGTAAAATATTTTAGACTCTACATTACAGAGATCCTGATATGGGCAAAGAGCAGTAGTATTATCTTCTGTATATACACATTTACTTGGTCATAAAATTCTAATGCTTTTAGTCATTTGTCTGTTTCTAAATCTGCTTATTGTATTTATCTCTCATTTAGTATTTGAAAAATACACAGCTGTGTACAGTTAACTGTGTTTGAGTTACAGTAAAAGAAGAATCAAACTATTCTTCCAATTTTCTTAAGTGGTAATGTGTGCAATTCTACAGGACCTTTTTATGAACAAGGGCCAAATACTTTCACTGATTATTAATAAAAAAGATCTCTTTAAAAGATTTTTTTTTTTTGTTGCTATCAGTCTTTAAAAAATGATGAAGCATCAACAAAAAATGATGTGCAGAAACTTCTGGAACTGGGCCAAAACCAAAGGTAAGACCCTTATTTCCTTCTTTCTCTTTCCATTTCCTGACTAAAAATGTTCAGACTAGCAAATTCCACCTTTCCTTTTACTATAAACACTGCTATATTCAGGAGTCTGCTGTTTGTAACAGTAAAATAAGGGCAGAAATACTCGTTTTGAAACAAATGGTGGGTTTGCTGGTGTTGGGAATATGATAGAAAAATATTAAAATGGTAAGGTGAGAAATCTGCTAAAGAAAGGAGTTTTGAATTTTAAAGGCAAATTTAATCGTGAAGTATTCCTTAAAAACAAATTCAAATTTTTTTAGAAAATTGAATTACTGAAGTGTCCAAATCTCTTAAGTTTGGAGATGATGACATTTATTCAAACCTCTTAATTAAATGTTTATTTATACAAACATGAGCTGCATTTGGTCTCTGCATGACTTTGATTATGCTCTACAATGCTGGATTGTACAGTCAAGTTTAGAGTACTAGAATCTTAGCTTTTGTAAGTAAATGTTCTGCTGACTTAAAAAATAGATTTTAATTTTTTTAAAATACCATTTCTGCAAATTGTTCAATAATTCCCAAGTTGCAAGTAAAACTTGGTCACTTACTATGATACCCCCTGTTTTGTTCTTCCTGTGCATCGTCAGTGCTTTGAAATGCTGGCATCTGTTAGTGCTGATGGTATATTGTTTTCATGCTGCTCAATCACTTTTTCCATTAAATCTGTTCTGTACTAGTGTTGCCAAAATTGCTGAAAGAAGTAGGGGTTATCAGCTAAAAGGAAAGATGATCCAGCAGGTAGCAAGTTCTTTTAAAATTAGGTGGTTTCCATTCAGTTTAGTTTTCACAGGGCTAAATTATTATCTGTTACTCTGTGTAAATCCAGTTTTGGCTTGATCTTCATTGAGAGTTAATCCATGCAGGCAGCAGCCCTCCAAAAGCTCTACAGCTGTTATAAAATAAGTAAAAGTAATTTTACTACTCTGCTACAACTCCAAAGCATGTCATATGCTGTGGGTAGGAAATTCATGCAATTTGGAGAAAATCTCTGACTGAATCAGTAATGCAAAGGATTTTCACTTGATTCAAATAAAGCCCAATCCAAGCAATTATCCTCTTCTTTTTTCTTTTTATGCCAGAATCTTCTACTGAATATTTTGTTGTCTTTAGAAAGTACCATATGACGTTGAATTTTGTCAGAGCATGATTTATTTGTTTATTTTAAAGCAGCTATTAAACTAGTTCTTATTGATAGTATGTGTCCATGTCGGTGCATTTTCACTTGCCTACTTTCCAAACTTTTTTGGTGCCAATCAGTTTTGTTAGAAATTATGCAGTGGCAGATGTTTTGCACAGCAGGCCATTCAGCAGACAAACAGTGGCCATTTTGCATCGTAGATAATTTTTGTTTTGCATTGGCACTATGCTTCATGGAGTCATTATGATTTTATTTGTGAGACTCATAGACAAAAGACATCTGTTTGCGACTCTGAATAATTAAAGGTCCATTTTTTTGAATCTGAAGAATTATTTCCTAATGGACACTTGTGTTGAAGTTTGTGTTCTGTGTTTTGAATAAAATAGGAAAATGAAATCTCTCCAGGAAGCCTTTCAAAAGCAGCTTAATGAGGCAGCTGAGAAAGCAGAGAAGCAGCAGGCTACCGTGAGTAATTCTCTTTCTTTCCTTATTTTTGTTTTTCTCCTGTTTTTTCTTAATCTTGCCTTGACAATTTATTAGTAAAAAAAACTTTTAGAAAAAATAAATTGATTTCACGTATGTGTTAGTACTTTGCAAGCATCAGAAGAAAGGAGCTGGAAAAAGTTTCAGTGTTCTAAAATATTAAGATTTCTGTGGAATTTAAGGATGTTTATACACTTTTGGAGACTTTAGACAGGAAATTTAGGCCTAAGTCCTCTCCCTGGTGAGATGATCTCTATGGACTGTCATGTCTAATATACACCGTCATACATCCATTGACTTTTTAGGAATTACTATGGATTTTCAGCAACAAAATAGATAGTGGAGTGTCTGATTTTGACCATAGTAGAACTAATTATCACTATGGAAGATATTATTAAGTCCCATTAAGATTTCATGGTTTTATGGAATTCTGTTTCTGGACAAACTGCACAATTCAATGCAGTTCTCCTTCACTATAGTTCCAAAATATAGAAACCTCCTTCAATATAGTTCTGAAACAGGAAAAAATGAGTATCTAGTTGTCTCTGACAAGTACTCAGAACATACTAGCTGAAAGCTGACATATTTTCAGGTGCATTGAATGCATTCCTCTTGACTTTAGCAGCACAATGAATTCTAGTCCCTACAAATGGAAGGCAGAGAACATATTTCATTATTGAATCTCTTTATTAGATTTTGATTCTCAAGACTAATTCAGGTGTGGATTGCATAAATCTCAGATGTAGTGAATGGATTTGTAGGTGTTTGTTATATAGTGCTTTTGTTTATTTGAGCAACAGTGCCTTGTGTTCATCCAGTCCCACTCTAGCACTTTGAAGAGCACAAGATTTGTTCTACACAAAACAGCATCTGCCATTAACTGTGAGCAAAATATCACCTGATATAGAAAGCAGGAAAAGCTCCTCTGAGTGCATAACAACCTGGCTTGGAGTGATGGCAGATGGTTAAAGAATCTGAATTTCAAGCTCTTTTCCAATACTTGCCACTAATAGCATATTTAACTTGCTAATAATTTTAACGAAATCAGAACTGTGTCCTTGGTTTGTGACATTTACTTCTTTATGCCTCAGAGTACAATGTATATAGTGAAGCTCAACAATACAGTGAGACCGAATGAATATTCAAAAGTGCCTCAGGATCCTCAGATGAAAATTGCAATAGAAATGGAGATAGATATTATTACTGACACACAAGGTTATTTTATACCTGGTTTTTCTATGTGCTCCACGTTTTTCTGAAAACAACGTGAAATCTGTGAAAGAAGGTTTAAGTACTTTAATGTAAGACACACGAGAGGATGGGAGCTTGAATTTAATTCTAATTTAATTAAATGTGAAACTTGTTTCTAATCCAGTTTATGCACATTTTATATTATAGGACTTGGTGAAGTAAGTCTTGATTTTCGTCAGAGCAAATGACAGTAGAATTACATTTCACAAAGACCAATAAAGCACTGGTGGCAGGGGGAAGGGTGGAAATACGTATTACTTTTCTTCCCAAAGAGGCATAGTACAGTGCTTACTGTATGTATCTTAATTGGATGTATAAATCCAACAAGTAACACCTGCCTGAAGGTGTTCTTTATTAGGTCAGTGTAAAAGTTTAAGTAAGAATTCACAAGAATTAAGTCAAATTAAATAAAAAATAAGCAGGAAATTACTCAAGGTCTCTGACCAAAACAAAAGAACGAAGGAGACACCAGAGCTGTACATTAAACTTTACATTCATGTCTTCTTGTGCAGTGTGTGGCAAGGCTTTTCACAAGCATTGCATAAATGATTGATCAGAAACAGGGCCATCAGTGTTACTATTCTTGCCTATCCCTTTTTTGACCCTTTAACACTGGAGAACCCGAGAGCTGTAGGCAGCAGGGAAGTCGCTGTGCAGAGCAGCTGCTGAGGGGTCGGTGGGGACCCCCTCGAGTTCTAGAGGGCAGCCAGTGGAGCTGCTGCTGGCCAGTAACGACCTTCTGAGGGCACGAGCAAGCCTCAGAAAGTACAGGGTGCATCCAGACACGCCTGTCCTTTCCAGCAGCAGTCACAGTGATTACTGACAGCATCCTGGCAGGAGTGAGCCCTGCCGCTCTGCCATGTGTCCTGCATCTGCAGCACTAACAAAGAGCAGCAGTCTGCCCCAGGACAGGTCTTTCCTAGAGAATTTGTGGCAGACCTCAAGTAGATTTTTGCCTGTTGTTTCTGCTGTTTTGTCCAGGATAATAAAATGTGCAGAGAAACATCAGTTATGATAAGGCTGGTTTAAATTTTAGACTAGTCCTACATTGCAAAGTTCACGGTCAAATACAGTCTTCCAGAAAGATTTTGGTTGTGGAGGAGCTTCTCTACAGATCATCTCACACTAGAACGTTTGAGAATTACAGAACTGTACGTTATTTGTATATCTAAAGACATTTCAGAAGGACCATACTAGGTTTAGTTATACAATATGCATAAAAAAAATATGTAAGACATCATTCCAAAAACCTCATGTGCTCTTTAACATCATTGAAGGTTGGCAGAGTTTTTTGTTTCATGCATTCTGCATCAAATACCAAAGCAATTTGTACTGAGTTTTTGTGTAGTGGAAAAATATTAATAATGTCAAGCTATTATCTCTAAATGTGAAGTGGAGCCACATCTTCCAAAAACAGAGTTGGAGATCATGGACTGATTTTCACTTTTGTTAACAAAAGGGCACATGTAACTTGAAAGTGCCTTGTGTTTTTTTTGTGTAGGGTTTTTCAATTAATTTGAATAAATAGAATAAGTATTGATTCTATATGTCCTCAGTAGGTTAAAGGCTTTTAGAGCTTTTGGGAGATGGACTCTTTGCTTGGCTGTACTTCATGCTAAGTGTTTTCAGGTCAAGAAATAGTTATATTTTTATCAAGTGTGCAAACTTATTTTCCATTAGCTGCAGTTAAAGTTTATATAAAGACCTGGCTGGCTCTGGATGAAGGGGAAACTAAAGAAACATGGAAACACTCAAAAATAGTTTGAATAAGTTTAGTCTACCTTTTCTGTTTTATTCTGCTGGTGTTTTATATCATGCTAGCAATTTTAAATAAGATATGCTAGTGGATTGTTTGCCAATACAGTTACAGTACTGTCTATCAAAATAAAGGAGAAAATAGGTCTGTGTCATTTTTTTTTTTTTTTTTGTTGGGGGGGGGTGTTTGTTTTTTTGTTTTTGGTCAGTGTTCATTATGATAAATAAGAATTAAGTAACACTTTATGTATTAATTATAAAAAGAAGCAATAAACAATATGGGTATTTTTAAATCAGTAGAGTTTTTCTAGTAATAAAAGACTAACAGAATATGGGGAATTTGATTCAGTATTATCCCCATACTTGGAAGATTTTCAGTAAAAAACATTTGGCTTTTTCTAGTAAATATGTTAATGCAGTCCTAAATGTTCCTTTGATAAAAGTTCTATTTATTAATTGAACTCTAACTTGCAGCTTAAAAGTTACATTCATTTTAGAAATACTAATAGGCAAAAGTCTATTTAGTTTTGTGTTGAAAAGTATTTAGCAATCTACAGAACACTTTTTCCCCAAAGGAAAGAATATTTTCTATGTCTTTCATAATAGTCTAGTCAGTTCTCTCTGGCTTTTGAAGTCAATTTTTGTACTACAACTTGAAAATTAACCAGGATAATGAACAATGAGTGTGTTAGAGTTTCCAGATATGGCCAAATTAATGAATTAATTTCAGTTACACCTTAACTGCTCATTTCAGTCATGAGCAAGATGCAAGAAGTCTGGAGATAAGTGAATATTCTTACAGGTGAGCCTTGGCTATGCAGTAATGATGTTATATTGGGATTTTTACATCCTGTCATGAATGACTACTATTGTCTGACTCTTAGAATTAGATCACTACCATCTGCTAAAGCATTCTGTATTTTGATGAGGGAAAATTTAATTTAAACGTTTCAAGGTCACCAACTGCAGTGAGTAAAGGCCACTGGATGGAAACTGTTGTCTTTAATAAACATAATGAGCTCTGAAACACACAAAACTCTGAGTACCTTGGATGCCTGTCTCCAGGATATGGAAGCAGTGTCCTTGCTTAGTACTGAAAAACTCAGTCTTAGGACAATATATTTTCATTATGTATTGTCATAATTGCAGCTAGATAGCAATTAAAGGCAGACAACATATTGGAAAGAGGTGAATGTTATTTTTTTTGCTATTAATTTAGAGGTCTAAATGTCTCTTCTTGCTTATTACACTCTCAGGATCTGTTGACTGAAAGTAGTATTTTTACATCGCTTCTGGAAAATTATATTATGTCTTGTCCTTGAGACTTACTAAAAGCATCATGCAAATGGTCTCAAACAGAGTCATCTTAAAGCACGAAGCTGTACACTTAAATGGATAGGTAAAGTTACTCCTTTAACAATAGGCTTTAGTAGGCAAGTCATATAAATCCCTCCTATGTAACTCTCCATATCTACACTTTGTGAGTAAGTGGTTCTTCATTTGTTAAGAGACTTAGTAGAAGACCCTTAAAATGCTGTTAAAATATAAATGCAAAAATTAATGAGTTCCTGAATAATATTTCTATTCTTTTTGAAAAAGGAAGTGATGTAAAAGTATTTTTTAATGTTTAATTTGTTGTTTTTTGTTTTTTTTTTTTTAATTTAGCTAAGCTAAAATGGTATGTTTGAACTCTGTAAGATGCATGTGTATGTGAATAGTAATTAACAAAATGTAACTAACATGATTACTGGATAAATTTGTAGCACTGTGCTATCTTAAAAGCCATGACTGAAGGAAGATCTAAAGACCATATTTGAATGCTTTCAAGTATGACCCACTTTACTCCACAGGTGGGTCAGACTAGAAGCAAGGTCTTTATCTAATTAGGACCAACACTCTAGCATTCAAATAAAATATGTTAGAAACCTGCTCTATGTTCTTAGAGAGGAAAAATATATTTGTGTTAGAAAATCAGTTAATACTGTGTTAAAAACCCTCAGTTCTTTGACGATGACATTGAACTACCTTGTGAAAAATAAACACTGTGTCTACTGGTACAAAACAAAAGCCAATTTACATACAGTAATTTTCTTCTTTTGATTTTAAGTTTTCTAGCAAATATGCTAAATGTTTGTAGATTTAGCAAATACTTGACTGTGGCCTATACCAATTTGGTATGTAAGCAAAAGTTTTTGCTTTGGTGGTTGGTTTTTCCCCAAAACTTTTTAAAGCATGAAAAAATAATTAGTGTTTACAATTACATCTCAATAACTCCTGCTCAACATTTCTTTAAAATTCTAGATTAACTTTTTGAAGACTGAAATGGAAAGGAAGAGCAAAATAATACGTGACCTCCAAAACGAGGTAAGAGGAAAATTTGTCATCTCAATGCAGTTTTCATATTGGAAGAGAGTGTGGTTAGGTTTCATATATAAAACACTTTGTTGCAGTAGGCAGAAAAGGCACCAGTGAAATTCTCTGAACAGAAAAGCAAACAAAAATGACTGTGTGCATTTAGAAATAGTATTTTATTGACTGCAATGGTTGCCTCCATGCTACTGGTGTTTAGTTTGGTAGCACACCTCTGTAACATTTGCAGCTTTTTCAGGAAGGAAGTTCTGTAGATTATTGACTCACAGTGAAACTTTGTTCATATTATTGCTTGTTTTAAAAATAAATAGCAAGAGGAGGAGAAAAGAAATGCAGTCTCAGAACTGAGATTCTTAATAAAATTTTAAAAACCCCTCAAACTCCTAAAATGTGTTTTAAAGCTTTGTATGCTGTATCAATCCGAGATTGATCCCAAAATTCCAAATAAAATATAGAAGATGTTTTAAATAATGTGTATTGATATTAAACTGAATTTCTTTTGAAGTTTGGTCTTGGAATACAAACATGAAATATTTGAGCAGCATTGTATTTCTTTCCCCTTTATCCCTTTCTGTCCAAACAATTTGCCTAAACAAGGGTGTAATTTCCCTTTTCATTTCTTCATTTTGCGAAGAACTTTGCAGTTGAAAACATTTTATTCATATGTCTTGTTCTCTTGCCGACCAGGCTTCTTGTCTTTATCTGCTTTGTTCAATTCTTATGCTTTTCTAAATTGTTCTGAGTCTGTGCATATGAAAACTCGATCTCCTTAAAGCTGTCATTTAAACACAGATCTCTGATTCCTTTGGTCCATGACAGTGTACATAGATGGTCATTCTGAAAAATATGAGCATTAATTTTTAAGTCATAAATATGTCCTAGTTTTGGAGAGCACAGGATTAATTTTTACAGTAGTCAGGAAGGGGCATGGCCAGACCATAATGTTATTTGATACCATCTCACATCACTTGCCAGGGGCAGGAACAGAGGACTCTCATTTCTGGTTCTGGTTGAGAGAGAACAGAGGTCTGTTTCACTTTCTAAGTAATTTGTTTTCCTTAGACCTTTTGTTATTAATATTGTTGCTGTTACTGTTAATTTTCTTATCTCCTTGCTGTTTCTAGTTAATTGTTCTTATCCCAACCTGTAATTTTCACCTTTGTGACTCCATTTCCCAACTCCATTCCTGGAATGGAAGGTGGGAGGGGAAGGAGGGGAAGATTTTTCTCACTCACCAATTATGCATTGGCTATGGTTTTTATGTATAACTCACAAACAGGACGGGACTGCTGAGGGAGCTTTTTATTTTTCAGAAGTCTCATTGCATGATTGAGACAACAGGAAGATGACAACAGCTTATGTCAGCAAAAGCAGCCAAAGAGTTCACTTAGTTATAAGATGTTTTAAAGACTTTTCAGCCAATAACATAAAGCAGAAGTTTACAGACAATTCCTTTAGTCGATTACTAAAAGTGTGCTTGCTTAGAACAATGCTTATTTCAAATACAATACCTGCTGGTAAGTATCAGAATACAGTGCACAGTGTTCCATTATTAAGCTTGTAACTTTCTAATATCTTGCCAGATATATTTTTCTGCTATCCTAAGGTTTGTAAGAGCCAGACTCAAGACACTGGTTATTGTTTAATGTCCTTCTTTGCTATCTGATGTAACTCTTCTACTTTCAGAATCAGCATCTACATTATAGCTCTAAGTTTTCTGGTTTATTCTGCTTCTGAGGCCTGCCTTTTGCAGCTTCCCCAGAACCTTTTCCTTTTAATGATTCCCACGATGAGCGAGTGAGCTGCTTTGGGGGAGTCTCCCTGGGGCACTGGACTGGGGAGAGCTATTCCTAAACCATGGCAAGAGGAAATGTCTCTCAGTTGCTCATGTAATTTAGGCCACACTCTGTTATTTTCATCTACAGTCAAAAATGCCTTGCTTCCTCTTCTTGCCTGTTATCATTGGGTGCTTTGCAGTCGAGCCTGTAAATTCTAATAAATATCAGTCTCATCCTACTGATCAGCCATTAAAAAACTCTCTTCTCTTACTGAGCACAAATAAATACTTCATTAATCAACATTCTGACTATCTGACTGTTAATGATTTGCTTAGGTAGGTCTCTAATATTTACTGTATTTATAGCAAATTTTAGAAAATCTACTTTGAAAGGAATCTTTCTTTTAGTACTAAATATCAGCTACTATTTGGAAAAAGAACCAAAAGCTATACCTACCTAACCAAAAGCTATACCTAACCTACCTGGCTTTCTATTGCACTTTTATACCATGTTTGTTAGTTCCCTAAAAGAAAATGCCTATATCAGTTTTTTTGAAATTTGACTGAATTGAAATTATGTGATTTTAAGGAAATATTCTGTTATTTAGGTCCTGCCTCCAAACACAGATACACATTGCTTTTAAAAATCTCATAAAGTTGGATGTGCTATATATTTAAATAATTAATAGGATTTTATGTGTAGGTTTTGAAAGAATTATCTGCATACAGATATATAGAGACAGATAATGAAAATGCTTCCTTCAGAGCTGCTCTTATTCTTTCAAATATTCACTCCCATTTTGATTTGCCATATTGTGAATTTTGCAATCTTAGGCTCTTCTGTGGCTGTAGTAATAATCTCCTATTTAGTTCTGCTCTTTCAGCATTTACCCTAGTGTCATTCAGCTTTGCCATTTGGAGATACAAATAGATGGCAACAGCCTTCCAGCTGAATGCAGCAGCTGTCATGCATGTAGTGAGGAGAGGACATTGTACGGAAATGCAATTTTTAGACTATTCAAGGATTTGGAGAAAAAAATAGCAAAAAATTGTCAGTGGTATGGAGAAAAAAAATGCCAGATAGAGCACAAAAGGATTAAGTGTCTCAAAATCATCTGGTTTTTAGAGGTCTTAAGTTGCTTCCTGCAAATACTACAAAATATCTGTCAGACTTCCAGCTGTAACATCATGTGGATTGTGCTAATGTAGTCTTAAAGGATTGGCATGTAAACAGATATGCTCTTAATTCAAGCAGTTTCTGTTATTGGCAAACCAAGAAGTTTGGAAATGCAGAAGCACTGGTAGAACTAAGAAGCTTGCAAAAATGTAGAGTAAAATAGAATATGTGTAAAAAGAGACACTTGAAAAATTTTCACTTTAGGAGATGGCCAGAGTGAGCAGCTCACTTCTAGCATGTCATAAGGTTTGTGGGAAATCGTGCCTGTATTGGGTCTGACTGAGACAGCTCCTTTTCTCTTTAGCAGCCCTCCCAGTGCTGTGCTTTGCACTGGTGGCTGGAAGGGTGTTGGTAACACCAGAGTTTTGGTCACTGCTGAGCAGCACTGTCCCTCCGACATTCCTTCCCCCATCAAGGGGAAGCGGGATTCTGAGAGGGGTCACAGCCAGGCCAGCTGACCCAAATTATCCAAAGGGACATTCCATACCATATGGACATCAGCTCAGATGTAAAAGCTAAGGGAGAGAGAGGGAACAGGGGGGAATTCATTATTCTACAATGTTTGCCTTCCAGAGCAGCCACTCTGCACACGGAGGCCCTGCTTCCCAGAAGGTGTCTGGACATCACTTGCTGATGGGAATAGAGATGAAGTTTTTCCTTTGCTTATGCATGCACAAACCTTCACTTGTTTTTTTTCCTTTCATCAGTAAACCCTTATCTCAACCTACTAGTTGTTTTCTATCTTATTCTCTCCCTGTTCCACTGGGAAGGGAGTGATAGAGTGGGGTAGTGGGTGTCTGCCACCCAGCCAAGGTTAAAGCACTGCAGTGCCAAAACTGCTCTAAAAATGAAGCTGAAGCAGCTCTGTTAACCCTTGTTTACATCAGAAAAATCACAGGTCTGGACAATTTGGCACTTAGAACTAATTGTTTTGGTGCAACTCTGAATATGTATGTACATGATGGATTAACTTCTGAAATTAATGTCTTTTCTACACTGGAGTGTGTGATGCATTTTCTAAGTTTGTTATTCATTTCCTGCTGGTACACTGTTGTGGTGTGTTTATTTTGATTCCTTAGTTTTTGTATTATTTCGTTATTGACAGTTTTGTTGTTATTTGATATGTTCCTATGTATCCCTATATTCTTCCCCCGTTGGATTGTCCCTGTGTTGTATCCACCCCTGAGTTGCCTTCTGTGGTATTCCTGGACATGACAAAAAAGCAAAAATTGAAGCATCTTCATAAAAAAAAAATAGAACAGCCATTAGCAATTTCCTGCTTAGATATGTGTTCTTTTTGGCTGTTTTCTTTTGTTTAAAGGTCAAAGCGGGGTGGTAGAAAATGTGATGGAAACAAGGGGTGAATGCAGGTGGTAGGATTATCTTTATAATGTCTTTATAATGTGTGTTTCTGATAAGAAACTGCCTTCCATTTACAAAAAAAATTGAGTAGCAGAGGTAGTTTACACAAGAGGTGTGTAGAACAACATTCCTAGGAGCTGTGGGATATTTTTATTATTTAATGACCGGCTGAGGCTTCAGCCTTGCCTAAAGGAGCAAAGTAGGAGTAGCTGGATGGTTGGGCAAGCTCTGTGCTTGTGCTCTGCTGCATCCCTTCAGTTAGAGTGGCCAGATGATAAAGTTCCTGAGGTAGTTCCCATATAGTATCTCTATTAAATCAAATTCTTTGCTGTGCTGTAAATTTCCCTTTTTTTTTTTTTTTTTTCTATTGTATGAAATCTATAGGCAGATTAAATGTAATGGACTAATATTTCTGCCTGCATTCTCAATAGCATAATTTGTGCTTTAAAAATACCTCTTCTTGCTGTGCAGTTGTGTGTTACAACCATGAGCCTTCATGTATTTGGTTTGGCCAATGCTAAGCACTCATTTAAACTGTAGATTTATGGTGATGACTTTTTAAGTCTCAGGAGAAAAGATCTGGAACCTGAGAGTTAAGATATACTCTTCATTTGCCAGAAATTCAGCTTTACTAGATCAAGGAAATATTGATCTATAATAAATATTGGTCTAGGAATAAAATTCATATTCTGGAACTGATTAATTTTGGGTAAAAGGCATAACCTGCTATTTATCAGTGCTTCTTTTCCATAGTAATGCTTGTCCTGAATCAGCTTTGGGATTCACTGAGATATTTGATGGGTCGTCAATTAATTTTTTTTAATAAAATCCTTAGATTTTTCTTCTTTTTTATGATGGTGTCACCTCATTTTAATTTTACAAGATAAAATGTGGCATGGAAAGTCATTGGGAAAAAGCCTGTGCTTTTTAGCCAGAGTGTAAATATGACATCCCAAAGAACCAGTGAAAGCCAGAACTGCTGAGATAAATACTAGGGTGCAGTGATTCATACTCTCCATTAGTTATTTCTGCCAAGTCCCTTTTACCTGCATAATGTGTTCTCCTTGGTATAGAATCTGAATTACCTTTTCTTAAGCTTCATGCAGCTCCTTTAAGCATCATTTCAACAACTCACAAGAACTGGGTCACTGAACTGGATCATATGATTATAAATGTCATGCTTTTCTGGATCAGAGAGTAACTATTTCTCTGTGGCTGCAAAAGGAGAGCCTACCACACCCCCACCCCCCCAACAGTTCTTCAACTATCTGTTCTTGCAAGAAGCAAAAGCAGATCTAGTTTGATTACTGAAATATGCACAGCCAAATTCGCGGTTGTATTAGGGCGTTGAATTTCACCAAAATCCTCACTTAGGTGGAAAACACTTAGTGAATATTTTCTCTTCATTGCTGCAGATTCTGAGCGATTGTTGCTAACTCTTGTTTTTATCTTTTGGGAAAAGCTCCAGCTTGTATTTGAAAGAGGCAAATGTGTGTGCACAGTGTGTAGGAGTCGTGCACTGCATTGCTTAGCACTCCTCACATGCTCTGCACAGAGCATCAGCTGGCAAGCACTGCATGTGCTGCAGTTTGCATTCCTTAAAGCTTCAAAATATTACCCCAAAGTTATGGTGGTTGATTCTCTGTAAATGAGGTAGAAATCAGTAAATTGAATTTAATTATTTCTAACCAATAAACGGATCATTTTCTTCTTTGGGAATAATTTGAATTTCATTTATAATTAGTCTTTCAAGTGTTAAAAGGAAATTGAAACATGAAGTTGCCCTGACCTTTTTCCTTCTTCTACTATTATTATTATTATTATTACATATATTATATTATTATATTTATTTTTACATTCTATTCTTATATTCCATTGATATTATTATTTTTTCTATTATTATTAGTGAAGTTTTAGGGTGTATATTTGTACATTTAGTTCATATTTTTTTTTAAATTTGATTACATATACTTTTTGTAGAGCTCAAGTGATACTGGCTCCATTCATTGAAGGTTGACTTTAAATTAGAGTTCTGTGTTTCTCTTGGGTAAATTTCTCACTTGCAAAGGTGAGTGCAGGAGCCAAGACAGGAATTTCAGCACTGTATTCTGAAGTACTGTTAGTGTTTGCAAGTTTCTAAGCAGGACTGTATAGAAATAATCCAAACCATTTGCTTAAAGCAAAGGGACTGTTGCCTTCTGGTAGGTAGCTCAGAGGGAGAAAAATATATCTTTTATAGGTGCAGCAGCCTTTTTATTTTGTAGAAATCTTAAAGAAAGTTTGGGGGTTTTTTCTAAGCATGCGAAAAGAAATAGTCTGTGAAAGAAAATGTTTAGCTTCTTCTGCCTTTGTTTGTTTGTACTTGTTTGTGGTTTATTGTTTGGTTTGGGTTTTTTTTCTTTTAATAACCTCCAGAGTGAGATTTGTAGTTTACAAATAACAGTGAGAAACAATTAGGCTGATTCACTGCCATCTGTTGAGCTTTGCACCAGTATCCCTAAAGCACACAAGTGTTCCCTGATTCTCTTCTCTGGTCGTGCCATGGTGCCAGCATCACCTCGGAGGTGGATGTCTGCTGCAGTGGAGGTGTTCAAGTTTGGTTGGTTGGTTTTCTTCACTAGCACACTAATACCTCATTTCTCTAGTTAACCAATTATTCCAAAGAACAATGAGTTGCTTTAAAGCAAAATAAAATGATATATCATTTTCTTTAAATATAATAAGCATAATTAGGAATAGGTTCGCATATCTGCCAGGGCTGGTAGATTTAATCTACAATCATGATTTGGTTTTCAGTATTTCAAAGTACAGTTTCTCATATTTGCCAGAAATATAACTCTGTGAATGTTTCTATTTAAATTCTGAACTGCTGGGAGTCTGGAATCTCAAAGCTTTATCATCTATGGGGTTTTGGATTTTGATAAATAATTATGGATAATGAGACATGCAGCTGTTGAGCAGTAAGTTCATTAAAAGATTGCTTCTCTGAAAATCCAGGTGCTTTCAGAAATATTGAAGAATACTTTGTAGATAAAAATATACCACTTTAAAATAATATGCATAGTCAGCTGCAGCTTTCAGAAACAGTCATGAGAAGTGCACCTTGCTGTGACCTAGACCCCAGATCTCTACAGTAATTCTGAAAAGTATATAAGCATTAAAGTTATTAAATTTCCTGGCTAGATGCATTACTTAGGTTGTCTGCTTATGACTGACAGACCAATATTCAATTTGATATCATTGGATTGGATAAATTGCATTTTTATATCCCTTCTTTTCCAAAAAGGTATTAATGTGAAATCTACTGGCAGTCAAATTTGCTTTCCTGTCCAAACCTACTAATTATTAATTTCAAGTAAAAAAATCTAATAGATATTGAAATAGATAATTCAATTGAATTTTAAAAAAGGAGAAAAATTAATCCACAGATCTTTGTGTGTATTCTTTTAGACCAACTGTCTTCAATTATTTTCCTTTTGTTTTGTGCAATATGGAAATCTTCTGAGGAAGGCACTAAAATCTCTGTATTTTTTCTTTCATGACCCTGAAATAAAAAAAGTTCAGGACTAGAGCATGTCTTGTACAAGTGGTGGCTCCCATCTGAAATGTCAAAAATGTTGAAATTACAGTTTGCCATGGCAATATTTGTTTTCTATTTTAAAACACATCTTATCTTCCCACATTTTGATCTGTCTGTACAGCCCTCCCCATCTCTCCCTTGGCTAGCACGTGGTCTGTGGGGTGGGCAGTGCTCTTCCAATCTACCCTCTCCTTCTGGGTGTGTGTGGAGTTGAACAGTTTATCATTCTAAGCCAGCCTTTGTCTTTGTTACATTGTTTGCAATATAATTGTAATTATAAATTATTATAAATTATAATTATATATATAATTATTATAAATTATTATAAATTACCATTCACAAAATGCAGTGTGGACATTTACACTTGATACACTGAAGTTAATCTAGTAGACTGCCTGAAACACTGTATTTTTATTTTGGAAATGTCACTAAAAATTAAAGGTTTTTTTGATTTTAGCAATGCTTGCCAAAGGTGACCAAGGAAAGTCAAAGCAGAGTAGAATGAAATATATTGTGCCGTTTCTCCTCTGCTTTGGGAAGGTGAAAGTATGTCAAAAAAGGGGAAGATTCTGGTTTAGAGATACTAATTCCACATGCTTCCTAGCACTGCAAAATAGATGGACTCATGGCTGAGCTTCTGACATATTAATTCTGACCCACTGGCATAAGTTCAGTAACTTGAACTGAAAAGATTGTGATCTAACTTATGAGAATAGGTTTAGAGGAAATGTTGGCATCAAGCAGTCTGAATCTTGCTCTTTGCAGGAAAAAAAAATACAGGAAAAATTTTCAAGTCTTTCAGTAATTGTAGAGTTGGGTTTTCTACATTCAACTGCAGTAAATGCAGTAGTTGGAACCAAATTTCTTTTTGTAGCTTTTGCATCAATGCAGCTGTTCAGAGAACATTATCAATAATAGGTGACATTTGCAATGTGTAAAAAAAGGCAGGATCACAGGAGATAAAAAGACTAATAGTCTGGTTAGAAAGGAAAAGACTTCTTTGGACAGTTGCCTGTATACTAAAAGATAGGAAAATACTAGTAATGCATTCTTCTGAAAAAGGAAGAATGTGCTTTTCTTTTCTAGGCACAGTTCACTGCTAAACTTCGGAGGTGCATCTTTGCCAAATGTTATATTGTGTGTTGGGGCAGAAATTCAGAAGGGGAACCAACACATTTGCTTTGATACTTTGGATATTTGGGCTTTGTCCTTTTTAGTATTCAGAATAGTGGTCTGTGTAATTTCAGTGTTACAGCCTTTCTTGTTTAATAATGTATTGCCTGAGGTAATGATCAACAAATTATCTTTTTTTCTTTGCTGAACTTAAGTAGTGAATCAAGGAAAAGTTATATTTTTACAGAGAAATGTGTTTTGTGGGAATAATTTTAAAGAGCTTTGAATTATCACATCAAGTAAAAGACATTTTAAAATTACAAAGAAAAAGTTTACTTCTCAGTATGAAATTGTTGCCATTTTCAGGCATGGCCCCAGTATCACCAGCACCCTTCCTCAACTCTCTGGTATTCCCTCAGGTCCATATTCATGGCAGGATTAATGACTGGACGATATTCATGTCAGAGCTGGGCACTGATCAGAAGATGATCACACAGATCACCTCACGTTCTTGGGGGGACGGTGTCCCATGTCCACTTGATAGATTACTTTGGTTTATAAGTACTAAGAAATGTTGTCTCCAACTCTCTTTTATACTAGTCTTTAACTTCCTCAGTTTTCCACTGAAATACTTTTTAGTGTGTTTGGTTTGAGAGGTTTTTTTTCCGAAAATGTTTAGTTTGAAAATACATGCTATTGACTCTCAAAAACCAAACAAGTTTTAGCTGTACTCAGAGCCTTTTTATTTTTTCATAATGCTTAGGAGCCTGATACAAAGTATCTTATCTTATATTGCTGTGCTGAGCTTAAATAGGGGAAAACACTTTTCAAAAGCAAAAACAAATTAGCTAATTTTAAATTGGAATATTACGCTTTCTTGCCCTTTTCCCAAGACAAGGGATTCTGACATAAAATGTAAGTTCAGGTCAATAATTCACAAAGACATAGTGGTAATGGCTCAAAAAAAGTTGGTTAGGTCCTCTAAATTAGGTCCTACTCCTGACTTCACTTCATCTTGTTAAATGACTTTTAGGTAGTCATGAAAGATTAATGGTGATTAAATTGGAGTTCTATGCCACTAGATTAAGAATACCCCTAGGTGGCCATCTAAACTGTCCCATGTCTGTGTTTTCATTAAATGAATTATTTACTGATTTACTGAAAGATCCTTACAGAGGGCAAGGTGTCCCTGCTAATGCAGCCAGGCCACTTCAAGGCTGAAGGTCTCTCATGTCCTGCCAGCTTCAAACAGGGGTCGAGTGCTGCTGCCTGCACCTGATACAGTAGGACACAGATATACCCAGTTTCCACTACTGACATTTTGAAGATACATGGATTTAATTTACCGTTTTGCTACACGTATGCCTACTCTGGTAAATTGTTACCATGATTTACTTATCTAGATATGAGTATGCAACCTCATTTTTATTTCATCTGTTGCAAAGATGGAGCCAAACAGATTGCTTCCTGATATGAACTCTGCGCTGAGAGTTTCTCACCTTTCAAACATTGTAGCACTGGTGATAGTGCTTGCATAGGATTTATGAATTAGAAATAATATTTTTGAAAGTGCTGGAATATCCTAATATGGAAATATTATACTTCTGGAAATCTCCTTGTATTCTCTAAGTGTGGATAAACCATATCAGGATGGAATTAAGAAGAAAGTGTTATCTAGTACATATTGTGTAGGTACTTACCACTCTGTATATTGAATGACTGTGGCATGGTGAAAATACATTTAGTACGTGAATCAAGCCAGTAAAACTGCCTCAGTATTATCTTTTTTCTGATTGAAAGATATTGTAGTATCTTCTTCAATACAGCTTATGTACATTTTAGATGCGTGAAAATTGTACTCGCAGAACTATTATTCTGCACACCCAAAACTCTTCTCCTCCCACTTTGGTTGGAGTACGAGTGTGTGCAAGCCTGGCCCCAGCAGGTGAGTCTGTGGCTATGACCCCCCCACCCTGAACCCAGCCAGAGCTGATTTTCAGGACAGATGCTGGTCTGGCTTTCTTGTGGAGATGCTCTTCTCCCTCAGCCTTGTTTTCTTCTCCCTAGACCTGACATAATTGGATAACAGTGTCACATTCATCTTTTCTCATGTTCCCTTAGGTGTCATAACTCCCATGCCAAAAAGTGATACAGATCTTTATGTGAAACCATTAAGATATGTGTAAAACACATTCGCTGTTGTGTTCACAAGTACAACACAGTTCTTTAGGTGTAACCCTGGTGAGCAATAGATGAGTCAGGCGAGCTTCTTGTCTTTGATTTTTATTTTACCTTTGTTCATCTTGTATCTGCTATACTGTTTTTTTCAGAGCCAGTTGTCTTATTCTGTATTTCTATACTGGTTAGTACAACTCTTTGGTGAGTTACAACATAAATTTTCAAACACAGAACCAAAAGAAGTAATTGGCTGTAACACTTCCTAATGCAATACCCAGCTCTTTGCAAATCATGTTTGGAAAGATAGAATCTGGATTGTTGGATTGTCTCATTCAGAGTAACATCCTAGTTCCTTTCTGTTATTTCAGAGAAATGTGGGCATCCATGTCAAACAGCTGGGAAAAATTTATTGTTTCTGCACTAGTGTATACTGTTGCATGGTAGCCAGCAGCAGTGAAATGTGAAATTATGTCAGATCTCCTCCTTATTTTGGAATCGTGGAAATGAGGTTTCAAATGAAATTTTAGTTTCCTTGCATTTGTTTTAATAAAAAAGTTTCTTTTTCAAGAGAAACTCAAAGCTTCTAATTGTGGAATTAAAGCTTCCAGTGCACCAGTGGCACGTGGACCTAAATGTGAACTGGATGAAATTACATTTTTTGCTCTAATGACAGCTTGTTCTTGTGCACAATGTACCGGAAAGCTATTGCTATTCAGTAATAAACATACATTCCTGAAATGTGGTGGGTTCTGTTTCTGTTTGTGTATTTACAGTTCATTAACACAGGAATAGTTGGTTTTCAAATTCTTTTAAATTCTTTTTGGTGTTAAGCATGTTATGTTCAGCACTTGTAGATCTGCTTATTGAATACTTATGGTTTTGACCAGTTTTAAAAGATGTTCACACTGCAGAGAAATCTTTACTCTTGAATGTCAGTTATGGGATAATACCAGTGAGGAGTGGAAAAATAATCACTATTAAGAATTAATTTTGTCAAGGTTTGCTATTTTCCCTGAAAATAAGAAGAAATACATTTAAAACTCCTACATGAAAAACCATATTGAGTTGGAAAAATGCTGTATCGGGTAGCTAACTTTCTGTTGGTTTTGATTACTTGCAGTTTTAAATTATGACATTTAGCAAAAATAGCCTTTGATTTTGATCATCAAGGTCAAGTGACGAGACCTTGGTCCTATTACTCAGTTATTAAAATGATTTACAGAAGATGATACTGAGCTATGAAGTTGACACCAAGCAAGGATTAGTGAATTTTTCTGCCCTTTTGTATCTCAGCTTATTAAATCTAAATTGCTTCCAGTTGCCACTCTTCTGGAATGATTTCTATGGGCAGTCCTGTTACTCTTGAAGCAAATTTTTATTTTATTCTAAAAGCCTTTTAGAATTCTGTAAGAGGGTACTATGCCCTGATTAATCTCTCTTGTCTTATCTAGATCTTTTTTGGTGACTTGAAGATGTTATCCATATATAAAATAAAACCAGTAAGATCAAATAGTTAAAGGGTCCCTTAGTATTTTAGTAAAACTTAGTAATAAACTGTTTTGGGTTTTTTTGTCCCACTCTCAGAACAAAAGCCTCAAAAACAAGCTCTTGTCAGGAAACAAGCTTTGTGGTATTCACGCAGAAGAGGTAAGGAAGATTCCTCTCTATTCTAAATCTAATGTACCCAAAAGAAGTTTGCATGAGTCTGTGTTAATGATGTTCTGGTGTATTATATATATCCACAAGAATATATGCTGTGGTGTGTTTATTTTGATTCCTTATTGCTTGTATTATTTCATTATTGGCCGTTTTGTTGTTTTTTGATATGTTCCTGTGTATCCCTATATTCTTCCCCAGTTAGTTTGTCCCTGTGTTGTATCCACACCCTGAGTTTCCCTTCTCTGGCATTCCTTGCCCTTTATTCCTGCCCCTTGTTCCAGCATCTTCCTTGTCAGTCCCTCCTTGGGCCAATCCCTGATGGTTCCTCCTCTTTGAAAATCCCCAAATCTTGCTGCCCTCCATAAAACCCCCTGCACACCCCTGTTCTTTGCTCCCTGACCCTCTTGAGGCCATAAACACTTCAGGAACCAAACTGAAGGTTCCTCCCTGATTCTTGCTCCAGTCCTGGCCGTGCAGTGGAGAGCAGCCCTGCTGCTGGGGATTTCAGCAGCCCTGGCTAAACCACTGCCCTGAGCCAGCGTGGGCAGGGAGCAGCCAAAACTCAGCACAGACCAGGAAGGGCTCACTGGGAAATTTACTCCCTCAGTATATAATGAATATATGTTATGCATATAAACATAATATATATTCTCTATTCTGGTGTATATATACATGCCAGAATACAGACTATATTTTATGCTTGTATGGTGAGTGTTCCTAAAGTGCTCTCATCCCAACTCGTTTCACAAGAATCAGCTCAAATGTATTTGAGAGCAAATTGCAAACTCAAGTTTTAGACAAAATCATCTGGGCATGCCTGTGATATAACTCTATAGATATTTACATCTATAACATATATAAAACTGATTTCTTTTCCTTGATCTCTATGTCTGCACTAAGACAGGAATTGCCAAAGGCCTGTTTTGAATTTAACATAGAGACAAGAAAGATCTATTATTTTTGATTCCCAGAATGTTTCATTATTTCAAGGGAAAAAGGGTCACTTCATGAAACTGAGGGAAAGAAATCTCCCCTCTACTGAAGAGGAAGATAGATAGTCAATGATACAAAAGGCCTATTTTTGGAAAATTGCTCAGTGTAGAACTACCTGCACTCATGTGAGAACTCCCTTTATTTAACTTTTCATTTTAAAAAGCTATTACGTGTGAATCTGATTTACTCACATTACTTTAGTCTGGGGTTTTTGCTTATACCCTGTTAAGCAATAACTTTTTGCTTATACCTCTGTTAAGGTTATTGCACCTTGCCAGAATGAAATCAAAGCATAAAAAATTCCTCTGTACTAAAATTTTCCTAATTACAGTTGAATGCATTTTCATCACTAGAGACTCTACCTTTTAACTTAGAGATCAGAACTTAGGAGGTCAAGTTTCTGATAAATTCTCAAAGGTAGGAAATAATAGGTATATTTTTTAAGTTTTTCAAAATCTGTTCTCTTCCTTTATCCCTGTTGTTTCTTTCAAATATGTCACTGTGTAGAAATACAGATGTATTTTCTTCCTTTCTTTAAAAAGCAGAAGTGCATGCAAATAGTTTTGTTTTCCCCTCTTTTTCAAGTTTGTTTTTCCTAATGCATTGGGTTTGCAAGGCAAGGTTTTGGTAGTGGGGAGAGATATTGGTGTGGCTTATTCTGGGAAGCTTCCAGAATGTCCAGCTCTGCCAATGTCAGCCAGCTCCACTATGAACCTACCACTGGCCTAGGCTGAGACAACCACAGATGGCAGTAACCCCTTTGTGATAATATATTTAAGACAGAAAAAAGTTATTGCACAGTAGTAATTGTTGGCAGAGAAGAGAGGAGTGAGAATATGTGAAAGAATCATCTGTGCAGATAGCAAGGTCAGGGCAGGAGGAGGGAGAGTGGCTGCTCCAGGCTCTGGAGCCGAGATTCCCCTGCAGGGTGAAAGGCCATGGTGAAGCAGCTGTGCCCCTGCAGCGTAAGGAGAGCAGCAGGAGTGCAGAGATCCACCTGCAGCTCTGGAGGAGCCCCAGTGGGAGCAGGTGGATGCCCCAGGAGATGGCTGTGACTGTGGGAAGCCAGCTCTGGAGCAGGGACCTGTGGGTGTGTGAGAGAACAGCCCAGGCTGGAGCAGGGGTCCTGCTAGGGCTGGTGACCCTGGGCAGGACCCATGCTGGAGCGACCTGTTCCTGAAGGACTGCAGCCCATGGAAAGGGATCCTGCTGGGGCACTTGGTAAAGAAACGTAGCCCATGGGAAGGACCCACATGGAACAAGTTTGTAGAGGACTCTTTCCTGTGGAAATACGTTTCCCCATGATGGAGCAGGTGAAATCCTCTCCCTGAGGAGAAAGCAGCAAATGATATCTGATTAACTGGGGGGATAACCCTCATTCCCTGTCTCCCTGTGCTGCTGAAGAAGGAAAAGGTAGAAGCTAGGAAGTAGAGGGAGAAAGCTGTTTGTACGATCTCTTTTACTTATTATCCTGCTCTGATTTTGACTGGTAATAAATTCAATTAATTTCCCTGAGTCAAGTCTCTTTTGCCCATGATGGTAATTGGTGAGCAACCTCTCTCTATCCTTAACTCACGAACCTTTTGCTGCATTTTCTGTTCCCTGGCCAGTTGAGGAGGGAAGTGACAGAGTGGCTTTGGTGGGCACCTGGCATCCAGACAGGGTCAAACCACCACACCTAGCTGCATAATATTTGAAACTTTGGTAAATAATTTGAAAATCTTTTATCTAATTAACATCTCTTTTAATATTTGTATCTAAGGATGAAGCCTAAGGATAATTTAATTTTATTACAGTGTGACAAGCCCTGGCAGTCAGAGATCTTCAGAAAATTGAACAAAAATTAAGTAATAGTCAAAACAGCAGATTGTGAGTGTATTTTGGAGTGTGAGAATCTCTTTATGAATCATCCTGGCAAATTTGCAGTTATTAAGCATGTTACCATTGGAACAAACAAAAGTGCTACAGTAGCATCCTTTTTTTTGTAGTCATTTTGCCAGTTGGGTTGTGCCAGCCAGAGAAAAACAGTGTGTTTTCTCTTTTTAATGAAGTGCTATTCTCACCAAGCATAACTGTGTGAACTCAGGATCCTTTCAGTTATTATATCCAATACCTTCTGTGGGTAGAGTTGCCTACCTGAAAGCTCCTGCTTCATTTTGCTCCCTCAGGCTGCAATGCAGACAGGCACAGAGAGTGATTCATTTTTCTTTAGCTGCCTCAGTGGGGGCATCCTTGTGATCCTGCACAGTTTTTGCATAGCTGGATTTTCTTCTCCAGGCCCTTGGAGAGAGGAAGGCAGAGTGGTGCAAACATGGGGGTTTCCAGCACACAGAAAAGGAACACATGCCAGGGCAATACTGCCAGACTCTGTATTTTAGAGGCCTGTGTTTAATGGTATTTTTTTCTGTCTGACTCTACTAAGAGGTCCTCTCCCTTGAAGCACAGAAAATCTGCAAAATAACCAAATTTTATCACAAAGAGTTTTAGGTCATGTGTATGTTTTTGATCTGCACTGATTGTATTTAGCTTTATGACTCTTAATTTCATTACAGGCTTCTTATTTAGCAAATGAGTTATACCTTAATTATGACTCCTAGATTTCTCTACAGCCTATTTGGATACCTTGTATATCACAGAAACTGCATATTTTATTAAACACAGCCCTCAGAACAATTAAAATTGGTGAACATTTTCTCACTGATCTTTAGGTGATGTGGAATATATTCCATAGCTCAACTAATTGCATTGCCCATGTCAGAGGACAGTGCTGTTGAATGAATTAACAGCAGATAAAGTCACAGACCAAAGAATTCTGCTGGACTGATCCTGGCTGGTTGTTCCAGATTTTATAGAATACCATAACCATTTTGGTCTCACTATTTAAACATTTAAAGCAGGTTCTAAAATTTTATCTTTAGATTCATTCAGCCTTCCTGAAAGTCTGGCACTGAATTTGACTGCAATTGGAAAGAGTTAAATCTTCCCAAAAATTCCAGCTTATGAGAGATATACTACTTTTGTAATTTGTTTATGGAATGCTCTTTCAGTAAATGTGAAACAGACTTCTAATCAATTCCAAGGACTTCAGAACACTTGGCATTAATTAATATAAGAAAATTTATTGAATATCAGTCAGAACTGTGAATTTTATTAAAGAAAAATTATTATTTTGAGAGGATTCTTAGATAAATGGTGAAATAATGTTCCTTGGATAGTTTGGTTTAGTACAAAAAATCCATTTCTATTATACTTTGTTTAAATTAATAATATATAGACTATTACTTAGAATTATTTTAAGGACATATTTAACAATATATAAAATAAATATTATCTTAGCCTGTTTTCAAGGGCATGGTTACAAACTGAGAACCTAGTTCCTTTGAACCTTTGGTAATTAACTTGAAGATTATCTTGGAACACCCTGATCTTTACAAAAACCTGTGTAAACCTATGGAGCCTTTTTACTTCTAAGAATAAGATTGTTTACTTTGAAGGTGGTGCCTTCAGTTGTGCTTCATGGAAAGTATTCATAACTCATGTCTAAAATGTGTAAGCCCAACAACTGTTCTTTATCATACTACCTCAGGTATGTGCTTCAGGTGAGTGCCATTTTACATTTTCCTCAGTATTTTTGGTTGGTTTGACTTGTGAACCTGGCAAAGGAGTTGGCAATTATTTGGAGGGGGGCATTCTACATTTTAAATCTGATCTAGATTCTGCTATTCTTAGAATTCACTATGGGGTTTTTTTATATTTAAAATTTAAAAAAAAAAAAAAAACAACCTGATTTTTTTTATCCTCACTTTCAGTCAAAAAAGATCCAAGCTCAGCTGAAAGAGCTTCGTTATGGGAAAAAGGATTTGATTTTTAAGGTAAGTTTTTTGTCACTATAGTTAGCTAAAGTACTAGGCTTAATACAGCATTGGAGTAAAGTGGTAAATCTGCACATACTAAAATTATCAACTACAGAATTCAGCCGATCTGTATATTTGAAAAATTAGTCCATTTAACAGATTTTAAAGCATTCTTCATTATGTTCAAGGTACCATTAAACGTCTATTTTCCTTACAGAAAGCTTTCAAAAAAAAAAAAAAAGGCAACATCATTTAATAACTAAACTAAAAAACTTCCATAAAATTCCAGTTATAAATATAAATGCCGTACAAAATATTAGAGGATTTTTTTTTTTTTCCCAGAGATCTTGCAACATCTTATTAGGGATAATAAGTTCTGTAAGATACAGTCTGACTTCATCACGCTGCATAACAACTGAATAGAGTCTGGAAGAGGAGACTTTCCTCTTACACATTTAATGGGTAGCATTTTTTAAGCATATTGATTTTATATATAAGTATAAAAAACTTCAGATAAGACAATGTTCTCTAAAAAGTTTTCCTCGACTTTGTCAGAAATGACAACTGAATTGAAAGTTGCAAAGTGAACCTATGGTTAGTTATATCTTTATTTGTTTTATGATATTTTGTATTTGATAAATTTAACCTCCTTGGTCTCCAGTGGCTTAAATATTATTAGTTGATTGTACTAGCAAAAAGGGTTAGTTTGTCTTTGGACTGTTTTTTCCTAACGAGGGATGAAGATTAAATGAAGAGTCACAATACAAGCAGACTCTGATATATGATGAAAAATCTGAAAATATTTTTAACCCATTTTTCCTTTTAAACACATAAATAAGAAAAGGCATTTCATATTTACTGCAATCAAAAGTTCTTATATATATGTGGAAATATAAGAACAAGTCTCTATTTTTCTAAAATACAAATGATGCTTATAGAATAAGCACAGCAGAATCGTGTTTATTGAATAATTTATCCAAGTTTACAGTTAGTGGTTTTCAATTGTAAAATGTGTCCTCATAAGAAAACATAATCAATTTTAAAAGTTGTAAAGAGTTGGTTTTTTTAAAAAAATGTTTATTTAAAGCCTGTGCAGAGATAAAACAGTGTTGAGAATTTCAATCTATTTAACAAGTCTTTTAAATATTACAGTCATGTTTTCTAATTAATTCTAAGCAGCATGTGTGGTAATGTTATCCTTGATACACAGCAATCCATTGCACGAAATAAAGTATGCTATTAAAAGTTTTGAAATAACCAAATCAAATTCCAGTTTATCATGCCTTGAGAACCCAAACATGACTACATTTATCTCTGCACATCTGAGGAACCCTGCTAGAGTGAAGCCATAACCTAGTCTTTCCTGGTTGAAAAAAAAAAAAAAACAACAAACTAACCTTTGAAACTTTGCATAAGGAAAAGAAAGGAAATTGTTTAAGTCCTTTTTCCTAAGGGTTTTGAATGGTTATGAGTTTAAAATAAACCACCAAGCACAAAAAAAAAAAATTAAAAAAAAAATTAAAAAAAAAATAAACACCAATAATAGCAGCAGGGAACACTATTTATTTTCTGTTCCGTATTGACAAGTTGTATAAAGTTGCTGGGGTTAAAGAAGATCAAAGGCCTGTTAAACCCCTCTTTTGGCTGTGCTAGCAGTCCTGCAGGATTTGTATCTGCACACTTGTCTGGCTGCATTCCCCACCTGACCTGGACTGGCAGGGCTGGGCTTGTAACATTCCAGGAGCATCACACGAGTAACACTGAACATACTGGGGGTCAAATTCAGCTGAAAGGTGACAAGTGGCCTCCTCTCACCCACCAAGTGTTGGGGTTATTCAAGGGGGTCCTGTTTCTGGCACTTCTCAGGAGAAATTACAGTTTATTTATTTTTTTGTCCTTGTGCTATTTGGTTTGGTAAATCTTATGCAGAAATAGAGTCACTGCCTGGTTTTGTTGGACTGTATATCCAGAAAAGTTTAGTAACTCACCTCAAAGATGAGACCCTGGAGGTTTTGCCTGACTTCCAAGAAGAAATGGGAGGACTTACAGGGGGAGAGGTCAGTTGAAAAGCCCGTAGACTAGCTAGGTTTAGAAAGAAGAAGGAAGCTTGGCTCTAATTTTCAGGGTAAAATACCAAGAAGAACACTTGCAGAAGCTGTATTAGGAGCTTATTTGTATGTACCACAATGCCATGAGCAATACATAATCCAACAGCAATTTATCCCTTTTATGTATCTGGTTATGTTTGCCCCAAGAAAGATCATTGAAAATATTAAAACTGCAAAATAGTGTTCAAATTTCACTCAGAAGTCAGAAAAATAAACAAAATAATTGAAAGACATTTGAATACCTTGATTTTTCCAGAAGGATATTATGACATAATATTAAATATTTTATAGTATGGAATTATTTTTGCTGTTGACATTGAATTACTATAAACTTGCATTCACACCAGCAGAACACATTTGACCATAATTTTTTTTTTCCTCAGAAAAAGCAAATCTGACCCAACCCATATATGTTACTTGTAAAATTTATCTTCTTTCTTCTCTCACATAAAAAAATTCATTGCAGATTACATCAGCTTTTTCTTCTTGATTCCTACAGGCACAACAGCTAACAGATCTGGAGCAAAAACTATCTGTTGCAAAAGACAAATTGGAAAATGCAGCCCTTGACAAAGTAAGGAGTGTAATGTAATGTAAGCATGCTTGCCTCTGTCAGCTGTGGATGTTTTGGTGTAATGTGACAAAAGCAAATGAAAGCCTTGCTGTTATTTAGACGCATACTAAGTTGCATCTGAATTGTACCTGGGCATGATGCTACTGAAATCAGTGGAACTAATTATGGTACATGAAGTTAAGTACTTATGTGCAGAGTTATTTAAGAAGAGAATGGTCAAATTAGGAAAAAAAAAAACAAACCAGCTCAAAAAATTTACACTGATATTTAGTGAATTATAGTTTGTGCTGACAGTAGATGTAGTAATGTCTCTCACATGTTTATTTATACTAGAGCACTTTTCTATTTCCCACCATGGACCCTTAGAATGCTTACAAATTTTGCATTACCAGGCCCCAAATATCAAGAATAGTGTGGCCAGTAGGACGAGGAAAGTGATTGTCTGATTGTCAGAACCTCACATAGTGTTCAGTTTTGGGCCACTCACTTAAAAAATGACATTTTAATGTTGGAGTGAGTTCAGAGAAGGGCAGTGAAGCTGGTGAAGGGCCTAGAAAATTCTTCTGAGGAGCATCTGAGGGAGCTGGCACCGTTTATCCTGAAGAAGAGGAGGCTCATGCTCATTGCTCTCTACAGCTCTCTGAAAGGAAATGGTTGTGAGGAAGGGGTTGGTTTCTTCTGCCATGTCTCAAGTGAAAGGATGGGAAGAAATTTACCTGAAGTTGTGCCAGGGGAGGTTCAGATCAGAAATCAGAAATTTTATTTTCACTGCAGAAGTGGTTAGGCATTGGAATAAGCTGCCAAGGAAGGTGGTACCATCTTTAGAGGTGTTCAAGAGGCATCTGGATGTGGCACTTGGGTTTAAGGGTGATTAAAATGGTGCTTTGTTGGCAGATGGTCTTGAAGGTCTCATCCAGCCTTGATGGTTCTGTGGATCTAGCCATGTGAGAGGAGTACAAATGGATCAGGGAAATATGAAGACATGAATCATGTGTGGGCAGTATTTTGGCCAGTAAGCAGCCTGTTTTTACACAGTCACATCTATGCAAGATTATAGAGAACTTTGTCAAATTGCATCCCTGGTTCCAGTAGTGTTTCCTTCACCTGTGCTTTCATGATGTTCATTTACAGATCTCCTCTCAGCAAAGTCAATATTGAATTATGCTATCCACAGGATGAAAACAAATTTACTTGTTCTTCTTTTTCCTTTGGAATGGCAAAATTGGAATGGCTGCAGCCCAGGCAGAATGAGCACTGGATAGCAGGTTTGAGAGATGAGGGGATGAGAAATTATCCAGAGAAGTTTCTGGATGAGAGGAGAGTGATTGGTGCAATGTACAGGAAGCACTAGGGTCGTACAGGACTAGATTGACTGAGTCCATATCATCATGCAAAATTAGACAGTCTGCTACCTCTGCCCATTTAACCGTAACAAATGGTGATCTATGCTGTCTGTGCAGTCACTAACTTCAAAAGCTAGGATTAAAGACATGCTGCCTGAAAAGAAGTATGCTAATATCTTCTGCTGTCAATTAGAAATGAAAGGGTCCCTGAGTGAAATAGATAAAGGAATCTTTTACCTTTTACTCTGCCATTAGTTCAGAGATTTATCATCCAACTGCACACATCTTAAAGGAAAGACATTTAATTTTCTGTTTGCAAGCAAACCAAATTCCGTTCTGTGGAGACTGAAATGTTAATGGTTAATGACTCAACTGAGCCCTTGGCAGGGTGTTTTCCTGGCACTGGGTTTGTGCCCCCAGACTGAGGTAGAGGAGATTTTCTGGGTGTGTGATGGCAAAACCTGTGAACCATTAAGACAAAGGGGGTCAGCACCCACCACCAGAGACAACAAGCTGGTCTTTGGGCCAGCTGAAGGAAGAGGGTGACAAGAAGCAGACCCTGCAGAAGTGGGATGGTGCTTTTTATTGTGCCAGTGTCCTCCCTTACAGAATTGGCTGAGGTGTAAAACTGCTCTCCCCAGGGAAGGTATGGGGACACTCACAGTCACACAGGACATTCACATATGGCCTTGAGGGTATTCATCCCTTCTGATGGGGCATAACTGGCTCAGCTGTGCTGAGGTGGTGGCAGCTCCATGTCCTAGAAGGTGTCATACACCATCAAAGGCAGCCAAAGGGTCCCCAGACTCTTTTCTGGGACCTTCCATCAGAGGACTGTGCATTATCCACATTGCTGCACCAGACAGTGTAAACTGCTCCCTCAGGAGAGGTACCCTAGGCACTCTCACATAAGCCTAAAAACTGAAGTCAGTGTTTTGTGGGCTTTCCCCCATCTCTGAGGAAACAAGACTGTGAGTATCACTTTGACCAATGGACATCTGAGTTGCAACAATCAAGTTCATAACCGGATCCATGGAGGATGATACCTTTCTGCTTTTATCCTTCCTTCCTTCCTTTCTTTCTTTTCTTTCTTAGAGAAGTGATGGTTTCTTGTTTTCCCCAGGAGTCACAGCTGAAAGCTCTGAAGGACACCGTGCAGCTTTGCCTGTCTTCCGTTCTGCGCAGCCAGCCTCCCACAGTGAGTCTGATCTCTCCAAAACCAGCTGAGAAGCTCATGTCCTCAAACACAAAGGGCTCCAAAGCTCCATTTCAAGTTACAAGCACCAAGGTAAGATTTTGCACTTTGGTGTTTTGGTTTTTTTAACATCTTTGAAAGTTTGTCCTATAAGAGCATCAAACTGAAACTAAGGAGGATTTCAAATTCATTGGATGATTAGGACAAATTTCGAGGATAATTTCTGATGTCAATAAATTGTTTTTTTAATTGGGAAATGGCTATGTGCTACTGAGTAACAAAACTCTATCACTTGGTAAATGGATTGTGTCTGCATAACAAATCTACAATGAAGATGGATTTGCATTTAAAATAAATGAGGGTGTTAATTCATAGGATCATTTACCTGTCAGGCACTTACAGTGAGTTTGTGGTAATACAGCACTAAACAGTAATATGGGTTTTGCTTATCATGGTTTCTTTCAATGGAAAAAAAATAGATATAAAAACCATAAAATAATCTGAGACACCCAAATCAAAATAGCCAAAATGGATCAATGAACTTGACAATAGGCCATAGTGAATATTCCAGTCTTGCAAGATGAGAAGGGCACTTTCAGAAAAAGCATGAGGAAAAAAAAGATGAAAAGTTTTTTGAGTCAATAAATTCAAACATTATAATGCAATCAAGATTTACAGTGATTAACAACTATCCTAGTAATTTTCATCTCTAGTGTTGCATTTTGCTCCTGAATTCAACTGATTTAATTGATAGATCTGGAAAACATCTGTAATTTCAGTAAAAAGGAAGTTTTACAGAAGAATGACTGAAAGACACTTCAATGTCCTCCTTTCATTCCAAAGCTGAAATAAAAATAGGAATTGCTAACTCAGAGCTAATTTGTAATTTGTATATGGCAGCTGTTGGTATTCACCATTAGTACACAGGCTGAAGCCAAAAATTAGTAATCTTTCTATATGTAATTAAAATTAAAATACAATTTCAGAAAGCAGAATATCATTATAAAACTGAGTATCACATCACTACTCATGTAATTAGGATTGTCAGTTCCTTAATAACTGTTTTACAGGAAGAAACTTTCATTCCCAAAAATTATTACCTCTGGAAAAGAAAGCACTGTATTAATAGCAGCACATGGGTGTGATAGTGTTCATTTTGATTAAGCTCACTGGATCTGTGTTCTACAGGACAGCAGACTTTTCTTTTGTAGGTCATGCCAACTGAGCAGCACTCTGGGATCTCAGGAGCATATTGTTCCTAATTAATGTGGCTGTAGAATTGTAAAATTTTGGTCTTACTGTCTTTTCCTTCAGGTTGGAAGTGTTCCTGCCTCTGTCAAGAGAGCAGAGAAGTACTGAAGGGTAAGGGCCAGCTAGACTTTACATCTCTGTTTAAGGCTGGTCTAGGGCCAGAGCCTTTGGAGAATTTGAGGTCCCCTTGATGTTACAGGTAGGGACATGAGGATACTCACACAGATTAGGATTAGATTTTTGATATTTGACTGAAATACGCTCTTCTTTCTTTCTTTTTTTTTTCATGATCATTATAGATTTTGTGTTTAATGTAAAATGTGTCAGTATTTCTGGACCTTTTGAGAAACCAGCCTTTAGTCCCCTGTATCCAGAAGTGCTTGAATAAGTTAAGCTGCCTCTTAATAGGCAGTTCTCATTTTTCTCTGCACTTGGCATATGCCATGAAAGTGTCTGAAAGAATAATGGTCTGCAAACCTCTTCTTCCACACATTGATAGCTCATTATTAAAAATCTGTGTATTATCTTTGATTATAAAACTAATGAAATCTGCTACTGTGAATCAAGTTGTTAAAGAATCATAATCTGTCACCCTGTGCACTTGAGCTGTATGGGTGTTCTTTTATTATTATACCCTTTCTTATATATCTTCTTGGCTTTTTTTTCCCTTTGACAAACACCAATTACTTCTTAGCTTTCTTTTTCATTATTATTAGATTGCATAAATATTTTGATACAGCAGGCTAGTATTTGGGAGGAATGTAAATGTATGTGATGAATTAAATGTGTTATCATACGTAAAAGTGGGAACTTAAGATGAGCAGCACTTGCACATCTTGTCATGTCTGATAAGCAGCACTTTCACCTTCAGGCAACAAATGATAGTTTGTATGGTAAATATCTTAAGATATTCTCATCCAGCCTAAAAATTGTGGTTTTATCCATTGTATTGCATTTATTTGTTGCTGAATGTTGGTTGTTAAATGGTTCATTCCATGTACACCCTTGTACAGTGGTGGAGTCACCATCCCTGGATGTGTTTAAAGAGAATGGATGTGGCACTCAGTGCCATGGTTTAGTTGATGAGGTGTTGTTAGTTTGTAGATTGGACTTGATGACCTCAAAGATATTTTCCAACCTAGTTTATTCTGTGATTCTGCGATTCTGTAATTAGGGTTATTATTTGGAAATAGTTTTATGGTCATAGTTGGGGGTAAAAATAACATGTGACCTCATAACTTTGTCAGAAGGAAAACCAAAGGGCATAAAATATTATATATGTGGGTTTATATTAGATTTATAATATAAAAAAAGATATAGATATGGTGCTTGGGAACATGGTTTAGTTGTGGACCTGGCAGTACTAGGTAATGGTCAGACTTGATCTTAGAGCTCTTTTCCCACCTCAGTTTTCCTGTGTTTCTATCTATAGTCAGCTGAGCAAACAGCAAGAGTATTGAGGGCAGTGTATAGATTTGTGTTCCATTGAAGTCTTAGGAGTCAGCTGCTGGTACCTCAGAACTTAATGACTTTTGTTGTCTCCAACTTTGGTTCTGCCACAATGAATGATATCACCAAAACCTGCAGTTTCAGTGACCTGTAGATCATTGTGTTCAACCAGGGGATTAGAAAACTGTAATTAAAAAGAGAAAAAGGCAATTACTAAATGTAGAGTCAGACACATTTTGTACTGTGCAGTTAATGACATGCAATTATATAACCCTTTCCTAATGCATAAAACATTAGAAGAATAAAATGGCATTGAAAAATGACACTGTCCATTGTTTTAGGATTTAATTTCAAAGACAAAGGAATACATGTCTCCTAAGATACTTATCTCAGAAATCTCAGGTACTGTGAGTGTCTGTAAGGCCACGGAGTAAGAATTTTGTTTTTTAATAGATAGAAGGTAATTTAATTGCAAAAGCATTACTAGAATGACTTATTTATTCATATAAGTCTCTCCTATTCTACTTTTCGTAGCTGGCTTTGGGCTAATAGAGTTTTATTCTCAGTACAATCATCTAGATGGCAGCTATAATCCTGTATTAATGTTAATGGTGGGTCACAAGGTTATGGCAACTCCTGCTTGTATTTTTTATTTCTGGAATTTACTTTAGATTATGTTTTTGCTGTTGCCTCATAAAGATTCCACAGAACTTTTTCTACAGCCCTTTTTCTTCTGTTCCTAATTTTTAATAAAATATTGTTACATGCTGGAAAAATTTTTAACACCAGAGACCATGATATTGAAAGCTAAAACTCTTTGGGTTCATTACTTACTCTACAGAAGTCTTCATTATTAGTATGTTATATTGATAATAAATTAGCTTTGGAGGGTTTTATTTTCAACTGAATACAATCAAGGGAAATTTGGAAAAAAACACCTGGTATCTCTTTATTTAGTCTGTAACACACACACACACACAAACAAGATCCTTTTCCTTCAAGTTTTAGTGGCACAGTCTTTATCTTCATTTCCTTAACTATTTGACCTCGCTCATCTTTGTTGCAGAGTGTAAGTAGCTGGAGTGGCCCATTACTCCAGGGTTCAGCTCTGAAATTAGCCATGTGCTAATGGGCAAAAGACATAACTGTTAATTGTTTATTGCTGCACTTTCTCTGGCTGTTAAATGCAGATCTGTATTTGTAACAGCCTGCATGGAAATGTCTTTTCCCTGTCAAGCCAATATATCACAACTGAATTCAGTGCAGCCTTGGCAAATTACACACTGGCATGTAATCCAGGCAACAGCCCAAAATGATGAAGAAAAAAGACACATCAAGCGTCAAGTCAAAAAAACTTAGGCCAAAGTTACTTGGAAAAATGTGATTAAAGAAGCTGTGTTGAAATAAACATGTTAGTAAACACTATGTCCAACAGCTTCCCTTTTCCCTTGTAAACCCTGCCAGCTCTTTATAATGAAAATTGTCACTATCTTAATGAAATTTGAGTTTAGACTACCTTTCATTTTTCATATTTACCAGAGGAATCATTAAACACAGAATCAAGAGCAATGGAAAGTTTTGAAAGGTAGAGATATTAAAATTTAAGGTTTTCTAATTATAGTCCTACTTTTTTATTTCATTTTCCTCATTCATTTCAGATTTTATAATGACATCTACCTGCTTAATATTTCACTGATCACTTAATGCAAAGGGTCCTAGAAGTACTATGTCATTGCATGTATTTTGTAGAATGGTTTAAAAACAGTTTGTATTTATGGAAATATAAATATAGATCTTGAGGATTTATAATTTGTAAGAAAACACACTCGCCCTCTGGAACAGAAGTGCTGGAAGTCACAGACAATGGAAATTCATCTTGGCTGACTTTAAGTACAAGTACTAGGGTGCTGTTTATTTAGGCAGCAGGACCATTCAAATTTGGAAATAGGTGACCACATTCTAGTAAGAATGCATTTTCTGCAGTTTTAGTAAGCTTCAAATAATTAGTAGAAGGTAACTGAGAGCTTTACGATTTTTATTTTTCCCTTCATAAATTTATGTTCCTGATACAATAATAAAGTGCAAACAATAACCCCAGCTGTCTGTAATTTAGCTGTCCTTATCATCCAGAGCAGTCCAACTCCAGCTGGTAGAAGTAAAACAGCTGAAGGAGGAAAATGAGCTCAATATTTCTGATTATCACTACTTTATGCAGCCTTTGCTGCCTTTTTTAGAGTTTTCCAGTAGCTCTAGTTCATTACAAAAGCTCTCAGCAGGAATGTAGCTACACATTGCCCAGCTAAGTTGTGAGTTCCCCATCCCTGGAAGTGTTCAAGGCCAGTTTGGGTGGGGCTTTGAGCAACCTGGTCTAAGTACAGGGTGTCCCATGGGAGTGGCACACTTCCCTAAATAAAAGGGGAAGGTGGCAGGGTGATCAGACTGCATGATTTAGGATCCTTTCCTTTCCAATCCAAGTCATTCTATGGTTCTCTGTCAGCAGATCTCTGAGGGATGTTTGGCCAGGAGCAGATAATGAACTTTGTAAGTGCAACTAATAGCTCACCAGCAATAAAGGAATTAATTTTTATTGATAGGATCTAAAACTTCTACGCCCATCCCTAAACATCTGTGAAGCACTTAAAAGATCGTTGCCTGATACCTTCAGTTTCTCTACTCCATTTTACAGTGAAGCTACATTTAGTTCATGATGTGTTCATTTAAGTATTTGAACTTTGTATGTATCACCTCTCCTATATTGTAGCTCCTGATGTGAAGTCTACAAGTGTTTGAACATCCTGTTTATTCTTGAAAATACAAGATTTCTTCTTCAACTCCTTGGAAAAATTTTCCCACGAATATGAATTACATTTTGTCTGTAATTAAGTTTGAGTCACTAGGTCAAACTAAAGCTATTTTGGCTTCAAATAGGATGCTTATTCTGCATTTTTAATTGCAATTCCTGGTCTAAATGAAAGATGTTTCTTATTATTATTAATTGTTACCCAGATCTATTACCAAATAAGTGCAATTAGAATGAAAAATACCAATGGTTACCTGTATGTTTTTAAGTTTCTTACTGTCTTTATTTATCTGTAGTGATTTCTGTATTATTGTCTTTCTGATCAAGTACTCTGGCTTTCATTAAGCACTGTAATTTCAAAATCTGTTTTACTCTGCTTATATATAGCAGTTTCTTTGTGCTTGTTCAGCAAACAGCAATTATTCCCTCACAGCATGAGCAAAATCTGTTCCCCTGCCACCAACAAACTCGTCATAAATTTTTGGACACAGCTGTCATAGGAAGAAAAATTAATAAGAGCAAAATTATTCGCTCATTTCACCAATACCAATATTGTGAAACTGTTTTAATCAATAAATGTTAGATTAGAGATGCCTCCTCCCTGGGTCAGAATTCCATTAGCTGCTCGTTGAATCCAACAGAGAAGAGCGACAAAATGTATTTGCAAATATACATATTGCATATATGGATATTTATAGAGATAGGCAGACAGACAGATAGATGATAGATGATAATAATAATAATAATAATAATAATAGAGAGAGAGAGAAAGATCTGAGGGAACCAACTGCCTTCCTCACCATTTCTAGTTGTGAATGTAATACCATAATATTTTGGACTGTCATAATAGCAATAGTTGTAGCTCTGAATCGTGAGACATTTGGGGGGAAAAAGTGTGATTTTGTGGTCCATATTTTATCTTCTTTCATGTTTCTATCATGCTGTGGCAGAACACCCCCTAAGAGAATCACAAGGGTAGACAAAAAATTTAAAGTCTAACTTCTACTGCAGATCAAGTGGAAGAAAAAAGTGAAAAATCATCACAAATGCATGATTTTAAGATTAAAGTAGCCTCTGTAGAGTTGCATAAAATTGTTGCTGTGTGAATTTAAAGCAAAAAATAGCAGAAGCACATCACCTAGCTTTTTTAAAAATTATTGACTTGCATAAAATTTTGTTGAAAGGCAGTAAAAGTGTTACATAAATACCAAGAGCAGTTTAACTTGGCCAAGGTGACCCTACAACTTCAGACAATAATAGTGCATAGATATTTGCAGTATATTTAGTGTACTATATCACACATGCTAATCTGAGATCTTCAACTACAGCAAACAAGCCTAAATCTGTCAAGATGTAACAACCCCAGCCCGTGTCCAGATACATAATTTAGATATTAAAATGTATATATTATTTATTGAAGAAGTTTTGGTGGTTGGTTTATTTTTTTCTCTCAACTGCTTTTTTTCCCAAAATGCTAGAAAGTCTGGAGAAATGTATACTAATGGGATAGCTATCATAGCATATGATGCAAACATAATTTTGATTTATCCCAGCTGTTGGGTTGCCACAGGAAAGGTGATCTTTCTGGTTCTTGATCTATGCAGCTTGACCAGAAAAGCTCTGACAGCTTCATCCACTTGCTGTGTACAAAACTGCTTGGTTTTTATAGTAAGTGCTACCAATCCTTGAGCAACTTGTGACCTCCTAGACATGAAAAACGCCACTTCCATTGCAATAGAATAAAATTCCTCTCATGTCCCAGAGGAATACAAAACTGAGTGCACTGAGAGGTGGGGATGACTCCTGCCTAAGCTGTTCCCTGCTTGCAGCCCCTTGTCAGAGCATCTGGTTGGAAATCCTGGTGGAGGCTGCTGAACAGAAGCAACCCCAGTCCAGGGGGACCTCTCAGCCTCTCTCAACCTGCCAAGCAGATGTCACAAAGTGCACATGGACGAGTGACCCCCACCACAGCAGTTGGGGAAGAGGCACCCCACGGCACAGCAGGGAGAAGACTGCTCTCCCTGAGCAAATAAAAGTTCACAGAAGAACAAACTGACCACACTCCCATTCCCTGTATCCCTGCACTGCTGTTGGGAGGGAAGGAGGGAGGGGCTGGGAGGAAAAAAGGTGTTTTAAAGGCTTATTTTACTTTTCATTATCCTCCTGTGACTCTCTTAATGATAAATTTACTTTATACCATTGTTTGCCCTTTGAGTGTTTTTCTCCCAGTCCTTATCTCAAGTCATGAGCCCTTTGTTAATATTTTTCCCTTTCCTCTGCCCAGCTGTAGCAGGAGAGGGTAAGGGAATGACTTCTGTGGGTGCCTGGCATTTGGCCAGTGTCAAACCATGTCAGGGACCCAGCCAGGATCTTTCCCTGTGTTCTGCTTGCCTCCTTTAGCCTTTGTGAGAAGTGTGGTGGTGTTTTAAACTCGACCTTAAACATGCAGATCCATGTCAGCATTCATACTGCTGTATGCAATGTAGTTGGAGATGATGGTTGTGTGGTAGCTGAAGGGATGCTGTGCACATCGATTAGGAAACACAGGGAAGGAAGCAGCCCTGTTCACTGTTCCCAGGTTTGGCTGCTGTCTGAGCAGTGCAGCTCTGGGGATTTTGAAAGCTTGTTACAGAATCTACTGATCCTACTGGCTAAGGCAATCATACAGAAATTGAAAAACCTCATAAAATCTGTCTTTTGAGAGAGAGAAAAGAGGAGTTCTAGTATGTAATAATGACTTCACTCTTGTGAAGATTAAACAGGAGACAATTGGAAATATTCCTGTTTTCCAATTTCCTAGACATAGGAAATGCTGTAAACACCTGAAAATGTGACACTTGGAAAGTACTTTCTTGATGACAATTTAGCTGAAGTCTCAATCTTCCCCTTGTTCTGTAGAAATGAGTACGACATGCTGAGAAATTGTGATCATTTTCTAAGGTACAATCTTAAGCAAGGATGATGTTCTGCAATAAGAAGCTCTATGCACAGGCATTTATTCTCCTCAGTAATACTTAAAGCTGTCTCATTTTGCTGGCATCCCATGGGATTTCACTGTGCCAGGTAGTCAAGAAATCAAGTGAACATATGTTTTATCGTTTATTGAACATATGTTTCTTTTATTCAATGGGAAGAAATTTAAGTTTGAAGAACTGTAATTTCTTTCAGTCAGTGACAGACAGGTCACTCAATAAAGGTATTAAATGGCATTTATTATTTAACAAAAAAGTTATTTATATGGATCTTTTTAATTCATTTACCTCCACATTACTTCCTCCAGTAATCAGTTGCTCTATAAAACTAACAAATCCTCATTGGAGAGCTGTTAACCAGAGACTATGTGAACTATTTTATTTCAACTATGAATTGAACTATTTTTCACGGTTCAAGTTATTTGTAAATAGTGACCTGCTTGGTTGGGTTTCTCCTGTTCTCCATCATTTCTGAAAACTTTGTATCACTGAGAAAGGTTTCAAACCTGCTGAAGGTCTGAAGTTTTAACTTTCCTTTAGAGAAAAATTATTCTGCTATGTTCCCTATCACCCCCCTGAAGAGTTTCCATATGTCTTGCAGACAATTTGATGGTTTCAGGATAGTTTCAGTGCATGGTCTTTTAAATGCACTGAACAAGTTTCAGGAAATATAGAAAATGATGCTTAAAACAAGCAACAATTCAGTGGAAGGAAATTCAGTGCTTATAAAGCAGTATCAGAGTGCTTTCCCCATCCAGCAGACCATTTTGCATGTAGGAGAGGAAGGCAGGAACAGGAACATGTTTAGCAGCTTGGGAGGTCCCAGCAGAGAGAGGCTGTGCACAGCTGAAATAAGCTAAAGCAGTTCATAAACATGTCAGCTCACAGCATCAGTCTTCCCTAGAACCCACAAGAGTCACAGGATATGAGTTCGGAAAATGCATTTTGTCCCCTCCTTTGGCATTTCGATAGAATATCTTGATTATGTATATGGAAGCAGTCATTTACAGGGGAGTGCTCTAACAAGTATGTATATGACATTCCCAGGATAAAATTTGCTGAAAATGCAGTATATAGAGTAGTTAACAGTTTGCAGTATATGACCTCTTGGTTTTTCATTGTTATCCTGAATTTTCACGTGACTTATTTGATATTTTATTTCAATAATATTAATGGTTTTTAATTATTATTTTTATTCTTATTTTTCAGGTCTGGCAAAATGTCTCAGCAGAGAAAGAGAATTTCCATGTGCCCTTGAAAAAGGAAGAAAACCAAAGCACCCAGGAGTGTGATTCTCAAGATGTAAGATTAGCTCGCCTGAAAAACAAGTCCTAATCTAGGCTGTATGAAAACATGAATGCTTTAGGAGACTGTCCTATTCAAGATGGTAGACCTATTTTATAAGCCAGCTGTGTTCTGTACTAAAGTGCTGAGGAGAAAATGCTCTTTGCTGTCAATATTATCCATGTTTCTTTTTTAAAACTGCTTAATAGAACTGGGAGAGCTGTTGCGGGAAGAGCAGTGGTGGCAGGTGTGTCATTTGATGTTTAACCATTTCAAGAATTTGTTGAAGTGTTGCCTGCAGTATAGTGAGATGTCAAAAACCTTGTTTACATATCTTTATATTTATTACTAATTTATCTATTTCTAATAATCAGGCACAGCCTTCACAGATGCTTTATTTACTAAAGCAAAGCCTTTGGGGAGATGTAAGACATGACAGCATAATAATTGAAAGGATGTGATATCGTTCAGTGCCTATCAGTCTAGAAAATCTGCAAGCTGTGTTTTTCTTATGACAGCTCAGTCAGAAAAGTGAAATCTGGTGCTTTTACTGAGACAATGCACTCAGTCAAACACCATGGTAGGAGCTCTTAGCAGAAGTCTCAAATTCATGTAGTGTGGCTGTAATTATAAATGTACAAATAGAACAGGAAAAAACAGAAAAAATGAGCAAAACAAATTGTGTTGAGCGAGTCTGTTGTGACTCTTGAGGATTTCCTACCCAACAGTTCAAGAAGTATAGTGCTACTCTGACTAATTTGCAGGTGAAATTATGTATCAAATATTCAGTATATATTGAATAGTGTTATATCTTGAGAGAAACCAAAATCCTGTGGAGGTGATTGGGTAGCTTGCTGTTAGTGATCATGGCAGCCTGAAGAAAATTCTGGAGAAAAAAAATCTTAGCTAATTCAGGATACAATAAATTATAAAATAATTATACAGTATCCATTTATTACAAAGATGTTATAAGTGTATTCATTATAAGTTACCTCCCTTCTGCCACATCCTCTACAGACCAAGGAGAAATTGCATATCCATAAGAGTGCATACTTTGCTGTTGCACATTTCTTAATGTCTAAAGGTAAAGGAAACTTCATTTGTTAATAAAAATTGAAGGAGGAGAACAAAAAATGTGAAATTATGGAGTTGGAGTGAACTCTGTTTAGGTTATGACTAGAGGTTAGTTATTCCTTGGAAAAGTTATGGTGGGTTTTATGAAATGTAGAATACTTTTGGTAGAGGCTGAAGTAATTTAGGCTAAATAGTTGTTTAAGGAAGTTTAAACAGCTCTTTTTTACAGAAGTGAATACATTAAAAGAGAAAGAAAAAGAAAATAACTGTTAACATATTTCAAAAATCAAGAGAGTATTTCTGTATCAAGTACTGCAATGAAAGACACCTACAAGATTCACTTTTCCATAAAATCAAGGGTTTAGTTATTTAGGTTAGCTGGTGATTGTTTTCCATGCTTCTAGAAACTGGTATTTTTAGCTGTTTATTCAGTCAGCAGACAGACACACTGTCCATCTGAACACAGGCTAACATGGACATTAAAAGTAGTGCAGGTGATGACATTGTGCTAGCAACCTCATCATCATCATCATCATCATCTCACATTAACATAGAGAGAAAGAGACACAAGGAAGAACTCAAATATTAGCTTTGAGAACTGAACTAAAAACGTCCCTTTTTACAATTAGCCTTCATACATTGGCATTAGAGATCCCACCTTGAGTTCTGAAAGAGCTGGAAGGAATTTATTTTCCCAAAGGATCGTATTACTCCAGTAATACAAAGCTGCAATTTGTACCTGTGAACTCTTATCACTTGGAGAAAATTCAATGCTTGGGAAGAGGTTTTATTGTATTTTTACCATTACTTAGCTGTGTGTAATCTCTCTGAAGTTTTTAGAGCTGCTTAACTGCCAGTGAAGGAAGATTAAGGTTGGATGGTTAAGAGCATATGACATTGTAATGCAGCATTTTAAAAGAAAAATTAGTGAAGATGTTCTCAAAACTCTGTTGCTTAGAAACCTAATATTTCAGCAATCCTTTTCTCAGAACTCTACAGAGATCTTTTTATTGTGTCTCTGATAAATAAAATGTAAAGTTGCATCATTTAATAGCCAGCGGACATGCTGAGTTCTAACTGGCTTGTTGAAAATTTTTAAAGATGCACACTTGGTTTATCCACCTTTGTCATTTATGCATATGGCTGTGAAGCTCTCCAGCTTTGCAGTGTTATTTACTAGGAGAATTGAATACTGTAGCTTCTAAAATGTTGTGTACATTACTGATCAAGATGCAGATTTTATAACCAGAATTTCACACACAGATACTTTGTTAATTGGACTGCCTGCTGAACTGATGAAAGCAACACAGCAAATTCTTTTTGCTTTTTGATAGTTTCTACAACGCCAAGCTCTTGTTCTGTCATTTAATGTGTGTACCTCTCACAGGAGGGAATCTGACAGACAGAAAGAGAATCACACAAGGAAATACACAAAACAATCCACTACTTGGCATAGAGGGAACTACCAACAAGAGCAAAAGTTCGATATTTTATTTTTTTTGTCACCTGAGATTATGGCAGGTGTTCTAGTACATTGGGTACAAATTTCCCCAATGTTTTTTAGCTGAGGGACACAAAGATATGTATGGGGTGTATTTGTATATTTATGTGTTTATATATGCATACATATATATAAAAAAGCATGTAAATATATATATATAAAAAGCATATATGTATATGAAAGCATGTGTGTATATATACACATATATAAATGTTACATATATGTGTGTATATATTATGTATATATATGTATATGTGTGTGTGTGTATATATATATATATATATATATATATAAAAGCACATAAATACACATATAGGGTGTGTGTTGTATATATATGTATGTGTTTATATAAATGCCTGAGGTCATATATGAATGGAATTCAGTTTGAGTTCTGTTAAACCAAATTTACAGATACAGAAGAAGATTTTGTTAATACTCATCTGACTCAGTTTAGGAAGCAAACTGATAAAAAGCCACAACCAGTGTGTGTGTGTGTGTATGAATATGTGTAGGTATATATGAATATATGTGTGTCTATACCTCATCCATGGAAACTGGTTAGCCAGACTCCTGGCTATTGAACTGTTGTTGACTGATGGCAGATTAAAAGGCAGTGCTGTTCAATCTGTAATTTATTTGTTAATGATATGCCATGTTTCACAGTGACAAGGAATCAATAGTGAATATGTTACACTTTAGCAACATAAGGACATTCTTTGGAAAAAGTCTGGGCTGTCTTTCTCCAACAGTGATCCATATGGTGTGCCACTAATAAGAAAAGAACTCAGAGAACAAATATGAAATACTACAGACATAAGTCTTTATTGGACTTTTCCTATTAAGATAGCCTTTGTTATCTGATCTGTGAAAAGAGTATGCAAGACTACTCACTCAGAAAGAATTGTTTTTGTCATTTGCTCTTATTTTCTGTAAGGCAGACCTGATTTTAATTTCTTCCTTTGCATATGGCTTAAGCAGTTGACCTATAGCTTTATTGATGTCAATTAACAGTTTTTGCTTCCTATCTCCTATAAATTATGTTGGTGAAATAGGTTTCCTGATTTCATGTTTTAGTATGTACAGTCAGAGCAAACTCTGGATATGTAAATTATCTGATATTTAATTAGCATTATTTCTGTCCTCTTCACTGCACACTTTGCATTACTGTTCATTGTTTGACCTATAGTATCTTTTGTCCTCAAACTGCACACCTAGAAGTCACACAAACCCTCCCTTTTTCTGAACATGATTCAGCTTGAAATATTTTTTAAAACCTAGATTAATAGTAAATAATTTAAATGGAAGTTTTGACAGGACCACACTTACAAGGTTTTGAAGTATTAAAAGTCTACTAAAAATTTCTATTCTGTCATCTGACTTTTTAGTCTTTATATAAGACATAAACCACGTTTGTTTGATGTTTTGTTTGATTTTTTTGTCATAAAAGGAGTAGGTGCTTTATCAATAGACTTTATTTTAATCAATACTGCCTTGATTATTCCCTATATTAATCCAACTTTTATTTGCTCTTGACTAGAGTGGGAAAATATGAAAGAGAGTTCCCCACATCAAATCCATCTGCATCATCTCAGAGACTCACTTCAGTAGCTTAAACATTACAAAACCCCCCACTGTTACATTGGAAAGAGTCCTGATGACTTAAAACTTAAAAAAAAAAAAAACCCTGACATTTTCACTCTATTTAAATGTATCAGTTTTAATAGCAAAACAAGTAGAGATATTACAATGTGAACTCATTTTAGAATAATGACCAAGTATTATGAATATTTGACTGTATTTCATGTTTCAACTCCTTTTCCTATGGCATCCTTAATCCTACTCCTGAAGGGACTTGGATTTAAGTATAGGAAAATTTTCAGTGTGGAGTAAATCTCTGGTTTCATATCTGGAGGTCTCCTTGGTTCAAAAATATACTTTGAAATTAATTTTATTTATGCTGTGAAACTCTGTTTTCCCAGATATTAAAAAGCATATTGGCAAAGAATATAACACAAGTCCTCGAATAAAATGATAGCAATTAATGCAGAAAGATTTTGCACCTTGAGACTCATCTGCCTTCCCCATTCAGTGACTTTATATTCCCATTCAGGGATTATTGTACCTAAGAGATCTCGAGTTCAGACAAGAGAATAGTAATAGTGAAGGTTGAACTGTAATGCTGATTTTCAACTGTTTGTTACTGTTTCCTCACCCATAAAAGACACTTGTAATTACTTTTCTCTTCCCTAGGACCACTTCTAGGATTAAACTTCACTATTGGTGATGAGATTTAAACAGGAGGAAAAAAACTTGATAAGTATTAAGTTGGTAAACTTCCTGCCACAAGACTGTATTTTTAAGGACTAATGGGAGTCTGGGATAAGCTTAGCTATGAAAACTTTGTTCCATTTCATCAACTAGGATTAAAAGAAGACCCAGTGATTGGTATTTATTTTTTATTTTCTTAGGAAATCTAAATACTTAAGGAAAAAACTGAAGTAGTTATCTCTGCCATTTGTATTGACAGGTTGCCAAGACATGTTTGGGGAATCATAATGATTCAACATCTCGTTTGAAGGCAGCAGAAACAGAGACAAGCTTTCAGGTATTCTCTTCCAGAGTAATTGTTGGGGGTTTACTGAAAGGTCTTGTGAAATGCAATTACTTGAAATATACTTACACATTCTTCACCAAGTTCTGTCTCAAAAGAATACTTAGTTCAGACTTTGACTGCATCTGATAGCAATTCATATGTTCAAAATGTTTTCTGGCTGGTAACAACTGGCAAACTATTAAATATTTGAAGAACTAGTGTCAAATGACGTAGTAGTAATTGACTTAATTTGATAGTGTGATATCTATAGCCCTGGAAGAAAGAGCAGGGAGAGATTTCCAAAATAATTACATACATACATACATACATACATATATATATATACACACATATATATACATATATATATGTATATGTATATATATGTGTATATATATATATGTGTATGTGTGTATATATATATATATGTCACATTAAATTATATGAAGGTGCATGCAGCATCAGACTTGCATGGTTTTGCACTGGGAAGGTTCTTGAATATTATTCCTTTAATTGAGGTCAGGGCCCTTTTCTAGGAACAGTTGACAAATATATTCTGCTGCAATAGTCTATGGGTGGTACATCAGTTTAACAGAAATACAGCTGTATGTGCACTATTGCCATGGAATTTTAACATACTTTTCAAAATTTTGCTTATGCATATTTGTATTCTATACACCATGTTTACACTGATGATGTTTTCACCTCTACAGAAGTTGCACAGCCCTCCATGGACTAAAGAAGATAAAAATTCACCTGAAAAAAAAGAGAAAAAATACAACGAATCAGTTAGTACACAAGAAAAAAAACTCTAAATGCTACTAATCTCCATGGAAAACTGCCAGTCACTTCCATCCTTACGTTCTGTTAGCACAGAGGCATGAAATGTCCCAAGTTTCTAAAGCATGCATTTTTCACTATTTTAAGAATGTCTGTGAATTAGTCTAGAACAGACCAGTTAGTACCTTACAGCAATAATCCAAAATGGATGTTTGAAGAAATGCTTTGTAATGCAGTCTGGTTTTTGAACTCTTGTTCTCCCTTATCAGTAATTGTATATTATAAATTACCTTCTTTGTAAGCAACAGTCATTCTCAAGTATTTTCAGTCTGTTTTATTTTACGTAATTTTGTGACAGATTAGGTTCTAAGATTAAGGGGCAGTCAGTGTGTGTGGGGGGAAAATATCTATGTAACCATATTTTAAGTACAATCCTTAAGTGCAACTGTAAAAAGAGAACTGTGCGTGGTGGTCCATGTATACTTACCTTTCAGTAATTCCATTTCAAATCTACTTACTTACACAATAAAATATGTTTATTTTGTTCTTTTTTTTTTTTTCTCACTGCTATCTTAATGTCCATTTTTGAATCCTGAGAAGCTGACAGGATTGGAGTTTAAGGGATGGAGATAGAAAAGATCGTTGCTTTGGGGATTCAAGCAAAAAAATTGCAGGTGAAACTGAGTTACAGTTTCATAGCTTGGATGGCAGCCGTGGGAAGTCACTTTCATCCCTTGTATTTGTGTTGATCTTAAAAGGATAAAATTTACTTTAGAGGGTAAAGCCCTATTTTGTCCACTACAGTTGGCATTTGATCACTCCATGAGGAAGGAGCATGGATTGGAGTAAGCTCTGTCACTCACAGATTCCTTCAGTTTCTCCTTAGTCACATACTCTATGACAAAAAAGCAGAAAGAAGAGGAGGAGAAGGAAGAGAGAATGTTTTCCTTGTTTGTGTGTATGTCACCACTGGTTTAATTTAAGAATTCATATGCCACATTTTGTTGAGATGCAAATCTTTCAAGAACAGTAGGAACAGTAAATTGCCTGATGAAATGCTATGCTATCCCTAGAAAGAAGTGTTTTAAGCAGTTGTAATTTGTAAATTCCCCCCTTTGTCATAATGCACTCTTTTTTCTCAGACACACGTCTGGTGTGTGCTTTCCAGAAAGCTTTTCAGCTACATCTAGCACGGAGAAACTGTGCCAGGACAACAGACTTGTCCAGAGCTTACCCCTGCAACTTGTAGAAACTTGTATTTGCACCACATGCAAGGGCAGTCCTCTTTCCTTTACAGCCTGCAAAGCACAGTCAGATTGCAGTACTCTCTGCACTCTTCTTCCCAGCTCAGAGCACCAGTGCACACATCACAGCCTCACGAGGACCAGGGATCCCCACAGATGTCTGCTTTGGCTGATGTCACTCACTCAGGTCATCAGAGACCTTGGTGTCCATGTCCTTTTCTACACCAGTAGATATTGTGACAAACTGAAGCACTTGCTAGGTGTGTCTTTGTGGCAGCATAAGTTCAAAAGCAGGTGCCAGGAGAGAAGCAGTTTCTGACTTAGTCCTTCAGTCTGAAAGTCTTTCAATAAAGCACCACGATCTGGGCAAAGGGAAGGTGGTATTTTGCTCGTGGCTCATTTTTCTGTGCATGAGGTGTATCTGGATCTTTGTTCAAAGCAGTAAAGTGCATGATGCCACTTACCACTGAGATGGAAGGGGCAGATGTCCTGAGTTAATGCTGAGTTGTATTCCCATTCATCTCTTTAGCTCAGAAATAAGTTTTGCACCTTTAAAGCTGGATACGAGAGTAAAAGATGGAGAAGGAGAAGTGGTGGAATGTCTGAGGTGGTTGTTTTTAAAACACGAAGAGTTTTCAGCTTTCCTTCACACCTGGCCTGTGCTGCCTGCAGTGCAGACAGTGGGAGAGAGCTCTCCTTTGCTTTCTGTTAGTTTTTGGCTGGCTGAAGCAGAGAAGTTCTCTGGACTGTGGTTTTTTGTTTTTTCCTTTTTTCCCTTGGAACTGTTTGAACCAGCTCTGGACTAAAAACCTGAAGAGCACCAGGAGCTCACACCTGTGGCCCACCAGGACCTGGTCTGTGCCCAGCATTTCCCAGTGCTGGAGGGGCTGACACAGACTGAGTGAGCTGAGCTACAACCCACGAAAGAGACTTTCTGAATTCATCATCTCATCAGAGTGGCAAGAGGTTTTGTTTAGTATTGTTCACTTGTTGTGTTGGAGAGTGCTTTGTCTGTTAAATAAACAATTTTTTCTACTTTTCTCCTAGGTAATCTTTTTCCTGAACCAGTTAGGAGAAGGGCCATTTAAATTTACTTTCTAGAAGGACCCCATTCAGAAGTTTCTTCCCAAATTTGCCCTAAACCAAGACAGCAGAGCAGCCTGATTTGACAGCAGTTTGCAGGTTGTAAAGGAAGGAGGATTGCTGATTGTGGTGCAAGTGCTAGTTTCTACATATGGTGGACAAGGTACAGTCAAGCTTCTTCTCCTGGCACAGAAAATTGTGAGAGATGCAGCTGAAAAGTTTTTAGATTCAGACTAAAAGACTGCTAGATGGTGGTTCACAGAGCCGAGAAGGAAAGCACACAGCATGGGCAGGTTTCCACAGCAGCAGCTGCTGTGCCAGATGTAGGGGAGCATTTCTCAGCCTGGGAGAAGGAAAGTGCCCCTGTTAGGGAAGGTGAGCAGTGAATCTGCAGGGCACAGTGCTTGTGTGCAGTGTCCAGGCTGCAAGAGGGGCCTGCCAAGCTCCTGTCACCCAGGGGGAAGGTCTTTGACAGCTGCCTCTGCCACCACGTATTGCCCTCTGAGCCCTGTAAGGTGGAAACCTTTTCATTTTGCTTTAGACTCCAAGATTCCAAACATATGAGGGCAGAAGATGCTGCAACGAAAAGCACCTTGTGGAGAAGAAGGGTGTTTGGTGTGGGGGAAGCTGTAAGACCAGCACTGGCTTTGCCTTTGCCCCCCTGCTGCCACAGATCCTTACCATCCCTGACCATCCATTTTCTTACCCTGCTGAGCCTTCCCTGTCCTACAGTTGCCCGTCCCACATCTCCATTGCCTTACTCACTCATTCCCCATCCTTCACTTCCCCATCCCCGTTTTCCTCACCTTGCCTTGCCAGCCTTCTTCACTTGCCTTACAAAGCCAACCCTACACTTGCCATGGCCTCTTACCCCTCCCTTGCACTTCATTGCTTTACATGCCTTGACTCGCTTACAGTTTTTGTCCCTAGCCTTGATTAGCTTTGTCTGCCCCTCCTTTGTATTGCCTTGCCTTTCCCACCTGAACCTTGCATTTCCTTACTTCCACCTCCATGTCCTTCCCTTGCCCTTCCTAACACTCAGTGGCCTTGCATTGCCATAGTCACTCACACCTCACTTTGACTTTCCTGTTTTCCTGTCTTTGCCTTGCCTTGCTTTTTTCTCCTGTGACTCACTGCCTTGCCTACCCTTACCTTTTGCCTTTCTTGGATTTGTAGACTGTACCTTGCATCAGAACCACTGCAGAGAAGTGTTTTCCTTTCCAAGGAGTGGAACTGATGCTCCCTTGCAAGATCTCACCACCACCCTTTACATACAGTGGAATGTAAATGTTGCAGTGAAGGTCACACAGATAGATAAGCACCACATGAGAGGTGGTAGGACAGAAAGCCCTGATAGCAGCTCCCTGGGCAGCCTGTAACCTCCACCTGAAACACTGCTGTTACATGCTTTCCCTTCCCATGAAAAAGAACTTCCTGAATTTTTCAAAGGCCTGATGAAAATCAGGTTTTTGCTTTCAGTAATGCATGCATGCAAGGATTACTCTCACACAAGAGAGAGAAGGACAGAAGTAAATTGCTGGCATTTACTTCCCATGGACAGCTTACAGCTATAATTTAGACACTGAGACTCCATGCTTTCCTTTCCAGGAAAAAAGGCCTTTCTGACACTTCTGCAGGCAATCTGCAATATGAGGATACAACCTCCAATAATTAATGCATCCAAGGATTGCTGCCACACACAGAGAACAGAAGACAAGTGATTGATGGCATTTACCTCCCGTGGACAGCTTATTAACTCGCCTTAGGCACCGTGGATATGTGCATTCCTTCCCAAGGAAAAGCTCTTTCAACAGACTAGCAATGAAATGAGGATACAGACTTGGAAGGATTGCTGCTACACAAGAGAGAGAAGATCAGAAGTGATTCTTTGGCATTTACCTACCATGGACATCCGGTAACATGCACCTAAAATATTCTGGTGACATTTTACCTCTGGAAAAGCACTTTTTTACGCTCACAACAGGCCAGCACCAAAACAAGGAAACCTCCTCCAATAATGAGTATGTCCAAAGATTGCTCTCACACAAAAGGGGGCAGGACAGAAGCGACTTGCTGGCATTTACTTCCCTCTGGAAGGCTACAGGCTACATGTGAAACACTGGGGTTATGTGCTTTTCCTCCCTCTGAAGCCAGGCACCAACATTTAGCTACTGCTATCAAGAATGAGCATGTCTGAGCACAGTCCTAACACAGAAGTGGTAGGAGTAGAAAGTCTTGCTGACCTTTATCTTCCAGGGCAGGTAAAGATGTAATCTTTGCAATCTACACCTGAACCACTGCTGCTACATGCTTTCATTCCCATGGAAAAGCACTTGTGGACATAGAGAAGTGTCTGCTGCTGCTTATATACAGCTGAGAAGGAAATTGCACACCCCCATAAGTGGGTTCAGTTTACATGTTGCAAGGGGAAGATGTGCGCCGCTTGATGCTCAAACACACCTTTGAAAATAAAAAAGTAATGTCAGTGAAGTCTTTCTGTTCTGAAACATTTTGTTTGAGAGTAGTGACAAGACTTTTTTCCACGCTGGATCTGCATCTCTTGTGGTTTAGAAATAACCATGATACATTTGCTTCTTTTGCAAGCGCACACTGCCATCTAGCAGAGCTATTGAAAGGTGGCTCTGGGAAGGTAAAAGCAGCAAGAGCTTTCTCCTGGCACCTTTAGTGTGGGATCAGCAAATGGAGCGGCTCCTTTTGGGGCCCTGCATTGGTGAGAGTGAAAAACTGTGAAGGTGTATAAACCTGAGAAGAATATGAATAACACCGTGTTATGTGGGAAGGGAAGGTGATGCCTGCAAATGTCATTTTGTTCCAGGATCTTATTTTTGGGAGCGCTTACTGGCTGTTTTCTTCCTCAACCCTACATACAACTTTCCAGTCTTGCAGAGACTAGTTACAGAGTTAAAAACATACAGCAGCTAGTCCCACAGAAAAAAGAGTGAGTGCTGGATTGAATTTATAAATTTCAATTTATAAACTGCACTGCCAACAATGAGACTATTCTCTTTCCTTCCCGAATACATTCAGGATATCGTTCTTTAGTCTCTCAGAGCCAGGATGCAAAACCACACCCCTCCACTTACGGCTCCCAGAGAAAAGCTCTTGGCTTTTACCCTGCCTCTGTCGTCCTCCAGCAGCTTCACTAGATGGCAGTGCTTATTTGCAAAAAAATCAAATGGACATTGGCTAACTCTAAGCAACTCGAAGTGCAGATCTGATCAAACACAGTTTGTCAGGACAGGAGGCTGTTTGGTTTCAGTTTCTGGATTCAACAAACGAAATTTATAGCTGAATTCACCTATTGAATACAATCCAGGGCTTGCTTCCACAAAAAAGGTGCCCGGTTAGAAAGCAGTCGCAGGCCTTTACCTACCACTGACAGCCAGAAGAGAACCAGAAACACCAGGGCTGGATACTTTCCCTCTCATGGAAAAGCACTTTCAAACACTTCCAAGAGCACACCATCAAAATTGTATAATATATCCAATAATGGCTATGCCCAAGGATTGCCCCAACACAAAATGTTCAGGACAGAAAGGTCTTGATGCCCTTTGCCTCTGGTGGGCAGCTGCAGTTGACTAGTTGGATCCCTTCTGAGGAAAGGGGCACCCAGTTTCGATATTTGGTGTACAGCTAACATTAAATACTTCCACTGAATTGCTCCTACATGAAAGGTCCCTGGACATAATGATCTTGCTGGCCTTTACCTGTGATGAGAGTATTTTATCATTTACAGCTGTGTTGAGGAATACACAGAGAGACAAAACAAGAGCTGTATACTGCCCTACATTTGGATAGCAAAGGGCATGAAGACCAGCGGTGCCACCTAGGTGGATGGACACTGGAGGTCTCAGGGGAAAGAGTTGAATTTGTGCACAGGTGGACTGTGAAGGTTTAAAAACCAAGGAGTTCCCTTGCTTGGGTTCCTCATCAGAGGCACCCAGCTAGAGCTGTTTCTGTGTTTCTCTGTGTTATAGGTTTGACGTTGGCACAAGGTTAGTGCCCCTATGACGATATACTGTTCCTGGTATTTGCTGTGGGATGTGACTAAAAACAGAGCAAAACAGTTTTTAATTTAGAAAGCAAAAGAAAAAAAGAATTTTATTACTTATAATATGCAAAGAAGACACATACAGAAGAACATGGAAACTTTAAAAAACACTCTTCCTCCCCCCCCCCACCAGTTCTCAACACAACAAAACAAACTGAAAATTCTTCATCACGTTACTACCTTTTAGATAATTAATCTTTAGTCTATTACCACCCTTCCGATAATCAGTACTTAGTTCGTTGAGGAGAGATAGGAGTCCTTCTTGCACCACATCGTGGCCTCTTCTTCCATGTTCAGTGCTCTCACCACTGTGCATGGACCAGAGCTGTTTTTAGGGTTTCTTTTTTAAAGATGTTTTGGTTAGTTTCAGGAGACGACAGTTTCTCAATTTTGGGACACCAGTCCCCCCCAATATTACCCTCTGAGGCCGAGGGGCCTTGAGAACAGAGCTCTTCCTCTCATCTCTGTTCACACTACTGTCCACTCTTGGCTCCAAGCCAACGCCTCTCCCTAGATGTAGTTTCTATGTTATAGAAAAGAAATGAGTCTATTCAGGCTATGCAAAAAAGTCCAGCCAAAGGCTACTCTATTATCTCCTCCCACCTAGGATTCTTTTCAGCATTCTCTGACAATCTTCCACTTACACAAATTTTCATCATCTTTGCTTAGTTCTTTCTATCTTTTTTCTTCAAATTCAGGAGGATTAGCATTTATAAAGTTTCTATCATTTATGAAAAGGGTTAAAATCTTGGGCTTTGTTTCTCCAGAACTCTCATGGTATCTTTGCTGCTGGGCACTCTTCTCGCGCCACCCCCCCCATACTCCTTCGGCCGTGCTGTCTAGTTGTTGATATCAAATTTCAAGGTGACACAGATCACAGACACGGTTTCTCAGTCTCTCTCTCCGGGGGTGGGGGGGAAGAGGGGTTAAAGAAGGCTGTCTGATGCCTCTCAAGGTTCTTGTATTCTCTCCACCCTTCCATCCTGCAGGATTTTTCCTCTCCCCCTCTGTGCCCGAGGCTCCAGCCTACCTCACCCAGGCCGCATGGCTTCCCCTCCCCCGCCCAGCCAGCCGCTGGCCAGGGGAGATCCCTCCGTCCTCAGGGACCGGAACCAAGAGAGAGCTTTCCGGGGAGCCCTCTGCTTTGAACCCCTTGTGTTCTCAGAGGCGGATCCTTGTCCTCAGTGGCCACACCAGGTGCCAGTCTTTAAACCTGAGCACTCATTGGTTTGACTACTGAAGTTCAAAAAAACTAATTTTTTCCAAACTACAACACTCTGGCATGACTAATGTTGGGAATAAATCCCCAAAATAACTTGGTTCAAAAGTTATAAAGTTAATATGTTAGACAAAATAATCTCAAAGTTGTAATTACGTTAAGTTAAAGTACCTGTTAATGATTCTATTGTTATTCACCGGGTGTCTCCTCTGCTGCTCCATCCTCGGGATGGTGCCTGGGGCCATGAGGAGGAGGGTGGCACCACCGGAGCTTGGATGCTAATGAGAGAAAACTGCACGAACTAACCAAGAAAACCCCTAGAACTACAAGCCACCAAAATATAAAAGGGTTTCAATCACATCTATGGGTCAGGAGTGAGGTATAATTGTCCTCCTGGACTTCTTTTTCCTCACCCTTAAGTAACAGAGACAATAGTTGGAAAGAGGACACCAAGAATCCAGATAGCGTCTTCCTGGGAATTCCTGCAAGGACGGCAGCCCCGGCTCTGCCTGCATCCTTTCAGTGTCCAAAGATGCTGATCCTTCTCCTCTGGCTCCATCCCCTCAGTGCCAAGCCTGAACCAGCTCCCTGGCTCCATCCTTCAGTCCCAACTCTGTCCCTTCTCCCTGGCTCCATCCCTCAGTGCCCAAAGCTCTGACCCTTCTCCCCTGGCTCCATCCCTTCAGTGCCCAAAGCTCTGACCCTTCTCCCCTGGCTCCATCCCTTCAGTGCCCAAAGCTCTGTCCCTTCTCCCCTGGCTCCATCCCTTCAGTTCCCAAAGCTCTGACCCTTCTCCCCTGGCTCCATCCCTTCAGTGCCCAAAGCTCTGACCCTTCTCCTCTGGCTCCATCCCCTCAGTGCCCAAAGCTCTGACCCTTCTCCCCTGGCTCCATCCTTCAGTGCCCAAAGCTCTGTCCCTTCTCCCCTGGCTCCATCCTTCAGTGCCCAAAGCTCTGACCCTTCTCCCCTGGCTCCATCCCCTCACTGCCCAAAGCTCTGACCCTTCTCCTCTGGCTCCATCCCCTCAGTGCCCAAAGCTCTGACCCTTCTCCCCTGGCTCCATCCCTTCAGTGCCCAAAGCTCTGACCCTTCTCCTCTGGCTCCATCCCCTCAATTCCCAAAGCTCTGACCCTTCTCCCCTGGCTCCATCCTTCAGTGCCCAAAGCTCTGTCCCTTCTCCCCTGGCTCCATCCCCTCAGTTCCCAAAGCTCTGACCCTTCTCCCTGGCTCCATCCCTTCAGTGCCCAAAGCTCTGACCCTTCTCCTCTGGCTCCATCCCCTCAGTTCCCAAAGCTCTGACCCTTCTCCTCTGGCTCCATCCCCTCAGTGCCCAAAGCTCTGACCCTTCTCCTCTGGCTCCATCCCCTCAGTGCCCAAAGCTCTGACCCTTCTCCTCTGGCTCCATCCCCTCAGTTCCCAAAGCTCTGTCCCTTCTCCCCTGGCTCCATCCCCTCAGTGCCCAAAGCTCTGACCCTTCTCCCCTGGCTCCATCCCCTCAGTGCCCAAAGCTCTGACCCTTCTCCCTGGCTCCAGCCCTTCAGTGCCCAAAGCTCTGTCCCTTCTCCCCTGGCTCCATCCCCTCAGTGCCCAAAGCTCTGTCCCTTCTCCCCTGGCTCCATCCCCTCAGTGCCCAAAGCTCTGTCCCTTCTCCCCTGGCTCCATCCCTCAGTGCCCAAAGCTCTGTCCCTTCTCCCCTGGGTCACCCTGGCAGCAGCAGTGGTGTGAGCGCGCCCCGCCGGCCCCACCCTGAGCTGGTCCTTAAATAAAGGCATTAAAAAGGAGCAAAGTCTCCTGCCCTGTTTATTTCAACTAAGATGCTTAATGGAACAGTTTGATACTATATTATGGAAAATCTAGTGTTGAACAGGTAAGGAGACCTGGTCTGTGTGTGTGACAGTGGGGGTGTGTAGGGAGTCAGCCAAGGCACCCACAAGGCTCCCTGGCATTGCCAACTATGGAGAGGCTCAGTCCCACTAGTTAAAGTGTCTGGTAGTGGGAGTGTGACTGCAAGACTATTTCCTGAATAATCTGAAAGGGAAGTTCCCTTAATGTAGAAAATGTAAGAAAACACTGACATTCTTGACATGCTGTATTTTTTTTATTGGTCAGATTTCTTGCCTAAACTGACAAGTCTTGGATAGCACAGGGAGGAAGAAACAGAGCAACTGAAAATTACTCGACAAATTAAAAAGCATTATAAACAGCAAATAAATTTTTGACATCAATTTGAGAAGGGAAAAAGGGCATAGAAAGAGAAGCAAATATGCTAAAGGAAATAGGGCTTCAGCTGCTCCCAAGCTAGATTAGCTGTGCAAAATCAAAGTGGATGAGTTAGTGTTGGTTCCTGAACCTCTGGTTTATTTTAGTGTGAGAGAAAGGTCTACAGTCATGTGCTGCCTTTCAGATCTACTACTGATGTTGTGCTTTGGCCCTGAGAGGCCAATTTCTGATATTGACACAGGATTAAACCAATTAAAAGTTTTGCTACATTTATGTAGCACCTCCATATAAAATATATGTGTTTTTTTGGGTTTTTTTATAAGCAGGGAAGTGCAATTTAAGCTATGGATTTTTCTTCTTATTTTTTTAAAGAGTAAACCTCCTGTAAGTTTTCTGAAAAAATTAGCAGACAACATTTTTGTTTGGGGAAGTTTCTTTCAGTTGACAAAGTAAGATTACTTCAGCCAGCATAAATTACATAAGTAGACTTTACATATTTAAGAGGAGCTGGAATAGAGGGCTACTTAAAAAAAGATGGGTTGTTTTTTGTCTGATATTTTTGCCTTTTCTCTTCCTTGGTGTAAGCCGTGCTGGGTTTGCCTTCCACAAACCACACTTGTTTGTTTTTCCTGTTATATAATTTCTAAAGTTTTATTCAGTGTTGTGACACTTGCATCAAGCTTTTCCTGCCCCTGATGTGCATTAATTGAAGTGAAATGAAAGCAAAACTGTCACATATTTCTGGTCTCCTTGGAAAGCTTCCCCTCTGACTGATTTTTACAGTCCCATTTCCCTGTTTCTCTACTTATTAGTATTAGTATTTTTACCTCAGTTGGGTTCCTAGCTGTAATTATATCCCATCTAGATATTATCTCATAGAAATTCCATTAACCTAAATATTTAAAGAAGTATTCCACTGGTGAACAGATCTATTTATTTATTTTTAAATATAACTGAGTTCTGTTTGAGGATGTTTCTACTGCAATCACATGGAACCTCCACCTGCACCCTGCTTGCATTGAGATTACCATCAGCAGCTCAGTTTAAAACCTGACTTATGTTTAAACCCGACATTTCATTGTTTTTCAAGTTGAGTTTAAGATTTTGGATTTGTCCTGCTTTTGCAGGACAAGGGAATGTTTAGTAAAAGCTGCATGGCTGCATAGATATTTTGTTTTCCTTTGCATTATTTTCTTCTCTTTCTCACTGTGCAAAGAGAATATAAGAAAGGGACAGCAAACTAACAGCTGGCAAATTGCACATCACCTTTTCTAGCTCAGGTTTGGCCATTTTTCTCGTGTGGCCTGTTTTAGTAACTAATTCATGCTTTATGTCCCCTGTAAGGAAGTTATGAGGTGGCAGTGTGCTTCCAAGCCTCCTCCTGCAGCGTGCCCTCCCCTGGAGCATCTCCCTGCCCCTGCCTGGCTGCTCTGCAAGCTTCCCAGCTTCTGAAATGGGAGACTCCTTTGGCAGACCCAACTCTGCTGGGACAGGCTAGAAAGAGATGGATCATTTTCATGTCTCGAGTTCTGTTGAGATATAGTTGCATTTAAGGAAACAAAAATAATAATAACACTTGAAACATTAAACCGCTGTCCTTAATATTAATCTTACTTAATATTTTCTTAGAAAGACACATTTTTATATTCAAGGCTCTAAAATAATAAGCAGAGAAACTGTGAAGCATTTCTTACTGATTTTCAAGGAATTACATAGCTTTTGTTAATTTATCCTCCTCCACACATCCCATACAATGACCTGGGAAACACAACTGTGGCACAAGGAGCAAGGCACAGATGCCAGGATGGGTTGGGATGCACTTGCTCCCTTTGGCATTAGCCCCTCCCAGCTGGGATGCAAAATGTGAGTTAGCCTCTTAAAGTTGGGAAGTCCACAACTTAGCAGGCATACAAATGTCTCTGCTTGTCCTTTGCTATTTTTCTGGCAACTATTCAGAAATGTCATAATGTGGTTGTCACTGCAAGAACAGAAGAACTTTTTAAAGCAGTAGTTTTCTGTTTTAGAGATGAGCTGCAATATTTATCAGATGCTCTAAAACTGGAAGAACATCTTCATGGAAATAAAGTTTCTCTGTCATTGATTTAACAGAAAAAAAAAAATACAAAACCTGAACTTTTTGCGCAGTTACTATCTGTTTGATTTGTTTGTTTGTTTGTTTGTTTTTTGTTTGTTTTGTTTTGTTTTTTTGTTTTTTTTTCCTTTGTGATAGGAAATTATTTTCAAGACTGCAAGTTTTGGCAAGCTGAACTAAAACTTGCTTCTCCTTTTATTCAGTTTTGTTTTTCATTTGATGTCTACTGAAACTATCAAAATGTCAGCTGTTACAATTGAACTGGATAAGATTTCTTCAGATGAGATTGAGAGCAAAGGGATTCCAAGCCAGATTTTAAGCAAGGCAAATTCAGTCAATCATGTGCTGATTCTCATGGGTTTCAACTTCACTGCTCACGTTCTGCACCTGCTGGTAAGCATGAATTTATATAACTTATTTCCTCAAATATGTGTCTACTTACCCATGTAACATGTGGCAATTAATCTGTAGAGCTAAAGAAAACATAGGAACTGTTACTGTCATGCAAGCATTATAGGAATTAATTTTTAGTTCGGAGAAAGTGTAGAAAGAAATGATTGTTTCAAAAGAATCTGTGTCTCCTGGAAACCAATGATGGTTTAAAAAGAACCTCTGTCTCCTGATCCCTCCAGCACATGCAGGAGACTGTTACCTTGGCATTACAGGAAGATGAGCTTTCCATAGGACATGATTTAGCTTTCTGTAAGTTAGAGCAGCCCGAGCTGCTGCTCTGAGAGGAGACTTTGCAAAGTGTGTCCTTAAGCTGTGCTCTCTAGTGCCTATCACTGTGGCTCCCTGACTGGTTTTTTCTGGGTTTTTGTCATATTAAAAAAAAAAAAAAGGAAGCAAGAGTGAAGTCTGAGCCCTCTTCTTGTAGCACAGTGTATCTTGCACTTGCAAAGCCTGAAAACAACAGTAAAATACTTGTGTTTTATCTGTTAGGAGTGGAATCTGTATGCTTACGTCCTTTATATTTGAATAATGAGCATAAATTGATAAGCAGGTCTCCAGTATATTAGAAGATGGGGAGGTCACTGAGGAATTTCAGGTTTCTTGAAAGTTAAATCTTGAATTATGTGTCTATATGCAATTGTAATAACGTTTTAAAAAGCCAAGTCTGAAGCCTGTGAGCATGATAAGTAGAAAGGACTGATGGCCATGAATCAATAACTTTGGTAAGTAAAGGATGCTCCTCTGCTGATGCAGAATGCAGTTGTATTTCATGTTTGAACCCTGAATTAACAGTGAATTCTGATGGCTGTGCCTTTGCAGTCAGGAAAAAAATTATGTCACTTAGTATTTTGCATATGAGTTACTGCTTGCAGTGTTAGAAACCCCAAATATGGGTTATTTCAGTATTACACCACCAAAAATGTATAGAAACTCTGGCAGACTTTATAGACCCCTGTCATATTTGTATCAGCATTGTAATATTATCTACGTTAATCTGATTTTAAAACCCAAAACAATAAACAAAGAAAAAAAACTTCCTGAAACCACAAGTTCAGTAAAATTTAGAAAGGACATCATGGAAAAGAGAGAATTATATGGAGTTATCTGTGCAGGCAGCTGAATGTTATAAATTGAAAGTTCTGAGTGGTTCTGGAAGACACAAGTGTCTTTTCCCCAAAGTACATGGTGAGAAAGGATTTGACCGCCTATTAGTCCCAGTCCTAAAATGTGCTGTTTTGCTGGTAAAATAATAAATTGGGAATGGTATCTTGAGGAATTATGTATCCATATATGCAAAAGTACTTGTAATCATTTAGAACTCTCTCATTTTTGTGCTCCTGCCTTTGAGGGGGAGAGGGAAGGCATGTTGAAGTCACTTAGATCCAACTACATCAACCTCTTGTGGCAGTGCAATTATATCAAAACAATCTGGCTGTACAACTTTTGGAATCAAGCAGCCTCGGGCTTCTGTTTTGAATATTTGACTATTTAGGATTATTATTTCTAAAATGCATATATTCTTCTGTGTGTGAAAATAAAATAGCACTTCAAAACAGCACCCTAAACTACATTATATATCATAAATCTTTTAAATAAGCAATAGTCTTCCTTGTTATGCTGCTACACTTTTGTGTTGTGATGCAATGGGCTTTCTGTAAACTCACATTGTAGTCAGATGCTAATATTAATTATTTTAAGGTGGTGTTAACAAGAAAGGTAGTAAATTGTTTAATGCATTTGATCCAAAGGCACATAGTGATGTATGTTGAAGATTAACTGTTTCAGTCCTACCAGAGTATTGAAATGCATGTTGATTTCCACAGTGCCTTCTGGAATATCTTGAAAAAAATATTTTGCTGGTGCTTTCTTTTATAAAATAAATTCTCTCATTAGCAAAGTGTTTTTCTTGTAGGTTCTATTCCTTAATTTGTTTTTCTCCCATTCTTTTCCTGATCTAATAAGGAATTACAGGCCAGTCATACTGGGCATGGAACTGGAACCATGAGTAAGAAGTCAAAACTGATTTTTGTTTTCCCTACCTAGGCATTGAGAAAGAACTAAATATCAGAAATTCATGAAATCACTAAAATAACTCGAGTCAGTCCACATTTAAGCTTTTTCTCATCTTATTTTAGTATACCTTTGCCTTTTATATTCTAAGGGTTTTGATTTTGACACTCAAAAAATATCTAAGGAAAGCACCCTTGCAGAAGTATTAGTTTACTTCACCCAAAAACCATTGTGCTGCACCTGGAGAAGGGAAAAAATGAATTATTTAACTGAACCACCATCAAAATCTCATGTTGCTATATGCTAGGTTCCTACTGTCTGATTCTCTTTGGTCCAAGGATGAGACATACAAGGTCACCATGATTTCTCTTCCAAGATCTAAGGCAAGCTCTGTAAGTGTAGCTCTAAAGAGAAAAATACTAGTAGAGGTTCTTGCCCTGTCAGCTTTGGCAGGGGAAAATGCTTTTTTTAAACCCAATGTACCTTTGAGAGAATAAAGACTGGATTTAATAAAGTCAGTGTTTCATAAAGTCAGTTTCTGAAGTATATTAATCAAAGTACAATTATATTGACCTGTGTGTTTCTTAGAAATGTCTGTCTTTTAAAATCCCTGAACTCTGGAATTTTTCTCCCATAAAATAAAAACAATGGAAATAGAATACAAATTTGCTAGGATAGTTGGGGTTCCTGCTCTTTAAAACTCTATAGAACACCTAGTATGAGTTCTGATTGTTGCTGCTCACTTCAATTGACTAAAGTTTCTGTCAAAACTAGACAGAAACTGGAGTAATTCAGGAATAAGGAACTCTGTGTCTGAATGTTTATTCACTCTTTTCATTTTTCTTTATAAAAAACCTAAGGAGAACATAAATCTTCTCAATTCATAAACAATTAAAATAAGTTGAATGAAGTTTATTCCAAATGTCGACGTCTTATTCTTCTTGAGAGTGATTTTGCCTTGTCCTCTGACTAGTTTAGCTAAACGAGGTAACAAATGCTCAGGGGGTTTTACCTTTTTTTTTCATTTCTGGAAGAACACAGTTTGTACATAGTTTTCACACAGGATATGACCGACCTGTTCACTTACCTCAGGAAGGAAATAGTGAGGGCCATTCAAATAAGTACAAATAGTTTCTCTTTATTTATTTATAGGCATCTTGTCATCCTCAAAATTCAGAGTTTAATACAATACACTTTTGGCATGTTCTCTTTCTGTTGATAGTATTTGTTATGGTAGAATTAAATGTGATGCCTATTACTTTCATTTTTATAAAATTTTATTTCCTGCTGTCCTAATTTTGATTTCCATATGCTTTCCTTCTGAACTCCTTTGCTTTGCTGGAGAAGCCAAGCACAGATAATGGGGAGGTCTGGGAGGGAACTGCTATGGTTTTTCTGCCCTTCATAACTCAAAGGAATTCCTTTACAGACTCAGGTAAAAATCACTTGTTTGATATCCTGTTTTGGCAACAATCAGTATCTGCTCTTTCAGAGGAAAAGAAAACAGGAAAACGTTGTTGGTCAGGTTTCCAGGTTTCTGTCCTCAGAGATGTCCTCCCTCTTGATCCAGCTCAGCAGCAGTGGCTGCAAGAGTTATGGCACTCAGCCTGAGGAAATTCCGTCCCAAAAAGAGCAGAGTTTAGTCCCTTGGGGTAGATGTTCCCATCCCTCTGCCTTCACCTCCCTCCACCCTGGGCTAAAGGGTGCAGAATGAGTCTGGGGGAAGAAAAAGACTCTCTGCAACTGATCATCTTATGATTATCCCTGGACACCCGAATAACTAACGCTAGGAATTTGAATCATAATCTTGTTTTCCCATTTTGTCGCCAATGTTGATTCCTTTTTTTCTGTATATCTCATACTTTTCAAAGTTTAATAAGGTCTGTTAGTCTCATTTTTCTTCACAACAAGAAAATATTCTCCTCTTCCTTTTGTTTTACTCGTTATAAAGCACTTGAAACAATCTTCCTCTCTGCTCAAATTCCTAATCTTTTTTCCCTGGCCCTTGCACAAAACCAACTTTCCTCATCTACCCATCAAGATTTTTGGTTTCATCTCATTTGGGATTATTCATTTCACATATGAAGTGAATTATGAATTACTTTCACATTACTTTTTTTTTTTTTTTTAATCAGTTTTCTCATTCCTTTCCTTTTGGAGCGCTAATTATTTGTAAGCATAATATATTTTAAACATGCATCTTTGGTTTCTTTCTTAAAACCAGTTGTTTAACTTTCAATTGCTTTCAGTACCTTAACATTTATTATGCCACTTTTTTAATACTCTTACTTATTTCTCATTTTGAGACTGCAGGGTTTTTTTTTTTTGTGGTTCCAAATGGACAAGTTTCCACAGAAACTATGTCTGTGCTCACTTGGGCTAGACAGCAGCTGGGCCTTAAGTTTTGATTTCCTTGTTTACTCTTCAGCCTTTCCCATTTGGCCCCTCTCATGCCATTTCAGGGCTACCAACAAGCTCTATGTTTGTGACTATTTTCACATTTAAAAGCAGAAAAACATAATTGTGCAGGCACTGTATTCAGGTTGCAATCCTCTGTCAACACTTGTAATTTTGCAATTCCTTTTAGATGACCTTGACATCTTAAAGGTTTAGTTCTTGTACTTCTTGCAGTAGGTACTGATATATTACTAGATGCCTTCTCACTGCACGTTCTTTGGCATCATTTTAGTAACTAGAATCAAAGAGGCAGAGTAATTGGCAGTATTTGGGATGGTATGCAAACCTAGGATTGCTTATAAAATTTCTACAAATCTAAAAATCAGATGTGACCAGTACTGAGACTGCAGTTCCCAGTATTTTCTTGACATAGAAATCATAATCTTACAGTTGCACTACAGAGGAAGTTACAGAGGTTTTCTCTGTCTCTGTTTTCTTTAGAAGCAAGACTTGGAGCAAAGTTAACATTTTAATATTTTCTTTTTCCTTACTGTTGTGGTTTAACCTCTGCAGGCACCTAAGTGCCATGCAGCCATTTGCTCACTCCCCCACTAGTGGGGTGGGGTTGAAAATCCAAAGGATAAAATGAGAAAATGTGAGGGTTGAGATACAGACAGTTTAACAGGTAAAGCAAAAGCAGTGCACACAGAAAGAAAAAAAAAAAAAAAAAAAAAAAAAAAAGGAATTCATTCCCTGTTTCCCAAGGGCAGGTGATCTGCCACCTCTTGGCAAGCAGGGCTCCATCAAATGTGATCATTACATGGAGAAGACAAAAGCCATCCCTCCAAGTGTTCCCCATTTCTTCTTCCTCCTGCTCCCTGTATGAGCGTGGCCCCACATGAGGTGGGGTGTCTCAGGGTCAGCTGGGCTGAGCTGTCCTCCCTGGGTGCCCTCCCAGCCCCTGGCATGCCCTGCTCTCAGCTGGGCACAGGGAGCAGCAGAGCAGTCACTGGCACTGTGTGAGCCCTGCTCAGCAATGATGAGAACATCTCCACAGTGCCACCCTGCTTTCAGGGCACATCCAAAGCACAGTCACACACTAAGCATCACACTTATTGAACTGTGGTGAATTTACTCAGGAAGAATGCACAGTTTTGCTCTGGCTGAACTTGGCAGCTCCATGTGGGTTTTTTAGGGGAAATGCTGGAGAGTAGTGGAAAAGCTCCTGTCTATTGATGGTGAGGAATCCTATCTCCAACATTGCAAACGTGATTCAACAGTTTCTATAAAGAAATGAGACTGGGATGTGCATGTCACTGACTGATAGACTCTGGAATCAACCACTAAAAATAAATTAACATTGTGTTACTTAGATAATGAAATATATTCCCATAATTTTTTTTTGTTTGCTTTTTTAGGTGTTGGAATCCCTCTTTGATTTACTTCACCAAAAATTACTATGTTAATATGGTGGTTCTGAGAACTTCAGCCTCTGTTCTTATCATGCAATCTTTCTGCAGAACATAAAATTAATCATTAGGCTAATTTCCTTTTGTCTTGTGTATTCTCCTATTAATAACCTTTCTGACTCCCTTTCTACTTAATTAACATGATGGGAGATTTTTACCTGGATATGTGACTGTACAGAGCAGTAGGTAACGTGCTTTGGCCTTTTTACATCTGTGTTTGCAGAATCGTTGATTCATTTCTTTGAATGAGTATTGTCAGAAACAAGAACTCAGCCTGGGCTTCTTTGAAATCTTTGGACAATGAGTTTCAAGTTTGGACTAGATGATATCCAAGCCAAGTAGAATTTAATAGGGTACCTAGTATCTTCACTCTGAGAGAGAATATAAATTTTTGTATTAATGCAATAATAATAAAAATAAAATAAAGACAATAAAGACAATATAAATTGACTGAATGACACCTCAGCTACTGCTCCAGACCTTATCCCAGGAGAGACCTTGAGCAGATGCCACCAGCTATTTTCAGGTTTCTGGAGTCAATGGGGTGGTAGCCTGAAGGAACAAATGGTGGAACTAGTTAAAAAAGTGTCTCAAGTGCTTCCTGGCCCAGATGCCAGAATGGAATAAACAAAAATTGTTCTTGCTGGGGTGTAGCTTAACTTGGTTTGATAGATGTCATATTTCAAAGACCAGGCATGTCAACAGTTGATAAAATGCTGTGTCTACTTTTCAAATAAACAGAAACTCTTTTGTGTTTAGCTTTTGAAGGGAAGAACTGAATACAATTAACAGTTTATGTAACATGTAAACCCCACGTTATCCTTTTAAACCTAAGGTTGCAAACTGTAGAAAATTACTCCAAAAAATGATGGGGTTTCTTTCACAGCATGTAGAGTGCACAGATAATTTCATGAGAGCACTGTTTTCTTCTTGCCTGCTCACAAACTGACTTCTGCTGTGGCTGCAAACACCCAGGACCTGTCAAAGCCACTGTCCCAATGTGTTTAGTGCTCCAGAGGCACCAAGGACAAAGTCCTCTGCTGGGCTGGAACTTCTCTTCTGGAGAGGCATGCTCCCTCTTGGTGCCATGAGAATACTTGGGGTGAAATATGTTTTGCTACAAACAATGCCCAAATGTATCAAACCCTTCCATGGATTTTGGATGAGACTCAACATCCATGTGTAATGCAGCAGGGAATGACTGAGGATGGAATGGAAAGCATTAAAGAAATCCCCTGCCATCTGGTATTGTTGATAGTTTGCTGGCACGGTGACTTGCAGATTCCTGTACATGTTGCCTTTGAGAAGATGTGTAAATATTTTTCTCTGCCATTATCATTAAAAGCTTGTTGGGGAATATTAATGAATTCTATAAATCCAGAGATGGGACTTCTGAGTTTTTTCAGATGGTGGAATTTATTTTTTCTTGTCTTCTATATAAAAAGGATGAGTTTGGCTCAAATCTCTACCTTGTGGTTCAGAAGGTCACAAGATCTCTAGTTACAAGACCTTTTAAGGATTTATTAACCAATAAAATACTGCCACAAAGATTATTTTTGTTTTTAACCCAATAGTCCATTATTATGTTTTCTATAATTTGCCACAGCGTGGAATTTCTTAACCAATAAGAAAGTTACACATAGACTTAAAATACTACACTCCAAAACTTCTTGTTACCTTTATAACTACTTTCATTTTTTCTATATCTTAAACTCTAAACTCTGAACTTTCCTATACTTAACATGTTTCTCTTTTAACTACGAATTTACATTTTGCTTCTAGTATCTAAATTTGAAAGCATTTTCTCAGGTCTCAGATTAAACCCTGTAAGCTTTGGCCCACAGGCCCAATAATCTGAGAGCATTTTTGGATTCCAACAAAAGCCGTAAATGTGTTTGGGAGGAAGAGTATGACCGAGATCAGTTATGTGCAGGGAAAAAAAAAAAAAAAGAAAATCAAGATCTACTACAAAATAACCTGTAGCTGTTCTCTACTAACAATTACAGCTTTGACAGTTTTTTTGCTGACAGTGCTTGGTGGGTAGTACGTGCTTACCACTGTTTTCCAAATGAGATCACATAACTTCAATTTACATTATTGCACTTAAAGCAAGTGCTGTTCTGAGTTAATAAAAATGTTTGTAGTGTCTCTGGCTAAACCAAACATAGCTGTTTACACCATGGAGGAACAGGGGTAAGAGATGGTGTTTCATAGTCTAGGGTGCAGGTCTTACATTTTTATGGTGTGAGCCATTATGATGATTTTACTAATTAATCAAAACCAAACAGGAATCTGTCTGATTCAGATAGAAAAGATATTTCCGAATTCCAGTTTTATGATCTGTTGCTGCTTCATGCCCAGCCTTTTGTCTCAGAGCACAAGGCTGGGGCTGGGTGGGGTAATGCTGCTCCTGTGGGTTCCACTTGTCCTGTCTTGGACTAACACTGGGATTTCAGTTCACCTCAAAGCAGCTGAAAGATTACTGCTGCAGCTCCTTCGAGCCAGAGAGGGGAAAGGATTTGTTGTGGTTTAACATTGGCCAAACACCAGGCACCCACGAAAGCCACTCACTCACCCTCCACTGCTACAGCTGGGCAGAGGAGAGAAAGTATAATGGAGGGTTCATGAGTCGAGGAAAGGACCCGAAGCAAACACTCCAAGGGCAAAACAGCCTCAACTTAGAAATGCAAATTGAATTTATTACTAACAAAGTCAGGCAGGATAATGAGAAGTAAAATAAGCCCTTAAAAACATCTTCTTCCCCAGCCACTCCCTCCTTCCCACTGACAGCAAAAGGAGACAAGGGGTGAGGGTTTGGTCAGTTTGTCACCCAAGGTTTTCTTCTACTTGGCTCGGGGAGAGCAGTCCTTCCCCTGTGAGACCCTGGGGTCTCTCCCGGGAGGGGCAATTCTCCATGAACCTCACCAACATGGTTCCAATCTCACGAGCAGCAGCCCTGCCCAAACTGCTGTGGTGTGGGTCTCTCTGCCCTGGGTGCAGCCCCCCAGGACAGGCTGCTCCAGCCTGGCAGCAGGGCCCCCTCCCCACCGGCTCTGCCACTGGCTCACAGCCCCTGCAGGCATCCCCTGCCCCGGCACGGGCACCTCCCCAGGGCTGGGGGATCTGTGCATCCCCTGGATCCCCGGGCTGGATCTGTGCATCCCCTGGATCCCCAGGGCTGGGATCTGTGCATCCCCTGGATCCCCAGGGCTGGATCTGTGCATCCCCTGGATCCCCAGGGCTGGATCTGTGCATCCCCTGGATCCCCTAGCGGACTGGATCTGTGCATCCCCTGGATCCCCGGGGCTGGATCTGGCACAGTGCTTTCATCCCTGGATCCCCAGGCTGGATCTGTGCATCCCCTGGATCCCCAGGGCTGGATCTGTGCATCCCCTGGATCCCCATGGGACTGGATCTGTGCATCCCCTGGATCCCCAGGGCTGGATCTGTGCATCCCCTGGATCCCCAGGCTGGATCTGTGCATCCCCTGGATCCCCAGGCTGGATCTGTGATCCCTGGATCCAGGCTGGATCTGGCTCCCCTGGATCCCCAGGGCTGGATCTGTGCATCCCCTGGATCCCCAGGGGCTGGATCTGTGCATCCCCTGGATCCCACTTTTTTTTCTGGCATGGAAAGAGAACAGAATTTTGGAACAGATCCTTTGCTATGGAAATACAAAGTCTTCATCAATTATATTTTTTGTAATATTGTGTTTCTTCATATTAGGATTGTGTGCAAGCTTTTTAAAGCTTATTTTTCTCATTCATGAACTGCTGCAGTACCCGTGGTCTTAGGATGCCGTCCGTCTCCTGCCTTTTAGGTTAAGTGTTTAATCTCTACATATTTGTATATTGCTGCTATTGTTCATTTTCAGTGGGTTTAAAAATGAGAGATAATTGAATTACAAAAATGGAAATTGGTTTTAGAAAATATTACAAAATTTAATTGCAGTTACAGATAACTTAGTCAAGGAACAAAGTCTGATACTAACTGCCAGTGCTGCAGAACTGAATGTTCAAATAAAGAGAAATTACTGGCCTATCTACAGAAAATATGGTTCTAGCTATTATAGCTATTAGTTATACTTTTTTTTCACCAGTAAAACTGGTGCAGAACTTACCATTTTGGAGGTTTATTGTAATTCTATATAAATGTATGTTAGTTCATCTCAAGGGCTATGACCGAATTCACTGTCATGAAATACATTTTGGTTTTTATTGTTGAAATGCTATTGACACTACTTGAAGCTAATCAGCAAAAGATACACTGCATCTTCAAAATCTAGCAACCTATACAAAATAGTTTTGCTTACACAAATATATATTTTTTGGCATTTTATGGGGGGGTTAATTTTTTTGTTTATTATTTTGTGGGGGTTTTTTTGCATTTGATTTGCTTAGTAGAGCAATTGCTTAAAGAGGATAATATTCATTCAGGCTGTTAAACTGTACCAGAACACATGCTGAGAACCTTGCATGTGCTCCCTTTCCTAGCTAAAAATAAACTTGGAGCTCCCTCTAGAGAGAGTTTGAAATACATTTTTTTTTCTCTCAGGAAGTTGTAAAGTGAAATCAAATATTCCATTTGTCCACGAAGTAGAAACACATGAATGAAATTGTATAATTATTTTAATAATTTAGGAGGTGAAAAAATGTGGGAAAACTTCCTCTGCAGTTCACTGTTTCTCACCTCACAGAATGTTGAAACTGTTTCTAGACAGTGTGTCTCACTCCTTCTTTTCTGTCTGATTTCATTGACTATTTATAAATTAGTTACATAACTGAGGTTCAGCTTGGGAATGACAAGAAATTTGCTTTTCTGTTTTGAAGTACAGTATCTTAATGATACGCTTACCCTTACACTTACCAGACGTGTTTTGTCATGTGTTTTCCATGATTTCCTGCTCACAGTCACTAACATGTGAAAATGCCTCTCCTGTGGTGTTTTAGTGCCTCAATGCCTGATTTCAGCAGGAACATGGGAAAGCATTCACAACTGTGAAGAGGAAGAGTTGTCAGAAAGTCCTTCAATCAGGTTAATTTTGGCTTTGTTTTGAGGAATGGGGGAAGAGAAGGCTCAGATCAACCAATTGATGTAAATAAACTCTATTTTTAGGTCCAAATAATATCTCTCCCATATCACTCAGAGGGAAACAAAACCTGGTCATGCCTATATGTAGTCTTTTTTTTTTTTTTAATTAATCCATAATCAATGGAAACTCCTCTCTATTTGCTTATAGCTCTAGTATTTCAAAGGAATATAAACTTAATGTTCTCTTCACAAGAGAAGAGGCTGTTTATAAAGAGCTTTGTTTCAAGGGTCATATTACATCATATTTTCTAGTTATTCAAAATAATAAGCATATAGCAGACAATAGAGTCTACAAAAACTACTTACGTACCTTTCATTTATATATATATATATATATATATATATATGTACATATTGCTTCCTAACCTATTTTCCTAAGTATTTAGCTTCTTTTTCATGCTTTTTAATGTTTATTGTCCACTCTTTTTCTTACCCTTTGTAAACTACAGTCTGTGTATTTGGATCTTACTCAATTCCTCAGCCTTACAAAATGTAAATAGCTTGCACGTCAGTGAGTGCATAATCAACTTTTGCTTGTAACTACAAATGATATTATGTAACTTAATTTTATTTTGCTCTCCAAATGTGTTTCTTTTGCTAGATACTTAAAGGAAAAATAGCATTGGAATGATGCAAGGGAGGTTTTTGTCAAGATATTGCAGGTAACTTCAAAATGGAAAGTTAATTTTCTTTGTGATCTACCAGCACCACACATGGTATCAATCCAGCCAGATTTCTTCTGTGAGCAGACAGACCCAGAGCAGCCCAAGCCCCACCATGGGCATCCTCTTGTCTGTTTGGCTGCTGGAGCCTGGGGCTGTCAGGATGCTCACACAGCTCCTGGCTCACACTGAGCAGAACTCCTCGGGAAAACTTCTCAATGTCTTTGGCGTGCACTTACCAGTGCTTTTGCTTTAGCAAGGCGCTGGGTGGGTCATGGCCAAGAATTGAAGAATGTAGAAGCTGCCACAGCTGTCTGTGATAGTGGGAGTGCTATGTCTCATATAGTGCAGAGTAAACCTCCAAGATTCCAGGGGTCTCCTATCCACCAGATGTTTCTTTTTCTTTTTTTTTTTTTTTTTTTTTTTAATTTTTTTTCTCCTATAGAAGCTATTCTGGGAACCACTGCTTTGTATAAATTATTAAATGTTTATCATAGCAACAATTTTCACTCAGCTGGAATAACATGACATCAAATACCTTCTTCTGTGGTCACATAAATATTCCATTGGTATGAAATAGGCTTTGGGAGAGCAGAGATTTGAATTATTTCTTATGCTTTCCAGAACCTTCACCATAATATTTGCAGCTGTTTGGTACTGGTAGATGTAGTTCCATTAACAACAAGGAAAAGGGGAGGAAAACCTAGGACTGAATGCCCAGGTGTGGGGAGGTTGCAGACAGATAAAAACCAAGGCCAGGAAGGTTCAGAAAGGAAACATTTGATGTTTTTGGAAAATTATAATATCCCAATATCTTGTCTCTCCCCTACTCCACTGATTGTTAAAACAGGGCATTGTTTATCCCTGGAGGACAAAACTCATGGATCATGTCAGCACACAGTTTTTAAATTGTTTCTTGCAATTACTTGCAACAGGATTATTTTCTAGTTTCAGCAGCTTGTTAAAAAAAAAAAAAAAAAAGCTGGAGTTGCTCCTGCAAGCCACTGCCTTCTGCAAGCAATAGTCTGCTTCCAGCCCACCTAGCAATTGTCAAACCTACATCCATGATGTTGTTGTCACGTTACCTCTGTGGTAACAGAGTTATTGTAAAGAGTACTGTATTGTTCTCTCTAGCCAGGCCTGTAAGGCAGGCTACAGCAATGTACTTCATGGGTACTTCAAGTCCTGTCCCTTAACTTCCCTGAGAATAAATCCATCTCTGTGCATAAAACCCTCTAGGTTCCAGGCTGACACAGCTCCACAAGCAGAGTTAGTGTGAGTGATCCCCTGGGGAAGAACAGTACCTGTGTGCTGTTCTCTGAGCATTCAATTTTTTTATCTTTATCAGTTATCCTTGAGTATCCTTACACTGAAGGAAATACCCCAAGGCATAAATAACTCAGATAAATAATTAACTGGCTTATCTGAAATGAATATAAAGCTCTGCAGGCAGTTGTAGCATGCTTCCTTTTCCTGATGCCTCTCCCAAAATCTTCATCTCAAAACTCCAAAATAGAACTGACAAGTGCCTTATATTCAAAAAGTCAGCTATTGCACAGAGGTATCGGTGAGCATTTTCCTCTCACCATATTTGAGCATTGTTGCTCACATTTTATTTCTCCAGTACTGACAGAATGACAGAAATAAAAGACAGGGAAAGGTTCAACCATCCAAGGCCACATTCCTTGCTTACCTCAGGTTCTCACCTGCTGCTCTGTTCTGCAAACACAGGCTCCTCTTGCAGCATAAACACTTTACCCATTGCATCTCCTTTCCTGCAGAACCATTCATCACTGATGAATGTTATTACCATTTTTTCTGCTACACGCCACCAGGGAAGTGGTCCAGATACATAATGCTTGTAGCAATAGGGATTATTGTCTTTTTTTTGTGTACATTCCTAATAGGACAGGCAGTTTACAGAGAATATGATGGGATTTTTCTTTAGGGATATGGAGAACAAAAAAAGGGATGCCAGTTTGCTGCCAGGGTCTACCCCAAAGAAGAGAGACTTTCAAATTTCATTCAACTTCGACAGAGAAATAGGGAAAATTGTTGCTCCTTCCCAAAACTACATTCTACAGTTTGGATTACCAAGCTTAATGGGAAATTTGTAGTTCTACTGCTTTATAGTTACTAGCTTTTGAGTTGACAAGCGAAAAATGTGGAAGAGAATTGGAGTTCAAGATTAAGATAAAGTTCATAAGGCTTTTGTCTTGCTTCATTGGACAGTTGATTATCTTATTTTCATATAACACAAATGACAGAATATGGTATTCATAAAGAGAAACACTGAATAACTGCATTTTATCACCTGTTTAAATTCAGTCTGAGTTTTCAGTCTTAACTTCATCCCACTGGTTACATTAATTTATATTATCTTGCAGACCCAAATCAATGGAAAGCTGGAAGTATATAATATCTTCAATTTAAGTATTACAGGTTATTTACCTATAAGTTGGTAGGACAACTTATAATTCTGTATTTCCAAATCCATTTTTAAAAGTCTTTCATGTGAAAATTTTAACAGCTATTCAATACCTGATTCTATACAACCTGAAGAAAGTGTCAAACCTGTCAAATTGGAATTGCATTTATTGTACTGAAGATGATGGTTGTGAATTAAGGTAGTAATAGCATATATACTGACACAGCTTTCAAAGTTTAGTCTTTCTTTTGTATTAGGTAGGATTCTTGTCATACTATATGTTTAGAAAAAGCAGCATTTTTGTAATGTAAATATTATTGCGTTGATGTGGACTTAATACTGATTAGTTACACAATGCTTCATTGCTCTTAGTAAGTTATGTCAATTACTCTGAGAATGTCCTCTTGTAAACAAAATCTTATTTTAAATGGTCTTGTGTAAGAAAGTAGCAATTTTAGCTATTTTGATTTATCTGCATGCATTGAAAATTATAGTTCTGGTAGTGCATGGAGAGACATTAGTTATCAGTTCTATTTCCATGATTGCCACAAAAGAAAATAGGAAAAGATCAATTCATACCTACTTCTTGCTTGCATGTAGTTCTGTGATTTCCCATGTTCTAAAGTGCTGCAACATCCTGTCCAGTAGTGTTCATCCATTTGTACTGCTCTAGAAGGGAGGGTTGTTCCTGACTACTACTGCTGCAGAAGTAACCTAAACTGACTTACTGTACTGTGCCTTATTTCAGCATCATTTTGACCTATGCAGATGAAATAAGGTCTCAAGAGCAGAAAGATACTTGTCAATCTCAATACCCCCAAAGCAAATGCACACATCATTTTAATGTCTTGCTTTTAAAATTTATAAAAATGCTTTTCTCTTCAAATCAATAGATATCATTTCCCTCCCTGAACTGAAAACAAGAGATATATAGTACTTTTTTCAGATGTTGCCCATATCTGAGCTCTGCTATTTCTCAAAAACCTGTTCACTTCAGTCTATCATGTGCTTCTTGTTTTGCTGTTTATCTCAAAAGCACATACTGTTAGCACCACAGAAGAGTGTTCAGAGGTTTAAGAACAGTGGCAAAACATTTATTTTAAATTATTATTGAAGCATTCTTCTCTGGTTTATTCCTTTAGAAGTGTAAAGCATATTCCAGATATACTGGATGTGTTGCACCGTTGCAAGTGTACACTGTGTCACTGGAACCAGATCCTTCAGTTCCCCAAAACCAGAAGAATAATGATTAGTCCCCAGCACAGGATGTGTGGAGGAAAAGGGAATATAACTCAGCAAATGTAGCACTTGCCCCAGCCAGCCTGCTCGAGGGGAAAGCAGGTGGACATCAGCCATTCCACCATCTATTTCAAGCTCCAGAGAGGCAATTCAGGTTTTGGACTGCTTTGGGTAAATGTTTTGCAGGTCACTGATAACACCCAAGTTTCAGGTGCAGTTTGCTGGTCTAACTGAAGCCAGACATGCTGCAGCTTAAGACAACAAATGGAGAGGTTCTTGTAGAGAGGAAGCAAGATCACTGCAAACCAAATGTTTTTAAAGAGGCAGCACAGATGAAAATAACAATTTCACCATTTAGCCTGCAGAAGAGATGGACAGAAGGGATCTTATCAATGCATACAAACATCTTAAGATATTTTACTAAACATATGGACTGTAAAGTTTCGTTCTTTGTTTCTTCCATGTTATCTTGATAAATTAATTTCAAACTGAAAAAGTACCTCCATTCAGGGAGATGATTAGGATTCAAACATGAATCTATAAAAGTAAACTATAAGCTTAAAAGTAAGCCTGCAATTGCAGTGAGCTACAGAACTGAATCCCAAACACGTTATATCAGTCAGAAAACACAGTCAGTTCCATGGATATAAGAAAATTCTATCTAAAGCAAGAGAAAATGTCTCTTAAATTACCATAGAAATGAAATATTAAAATATGGAAATCAGTGAGATTTCAAGAGTTTGTGTCTTAGCAACACAAGGTAAAATCTTTATCATTATATTGCTCAGTTTTATAATTAATCTACTACATACTTTAGCATGCTCCAAAATCTGATTTCTAGACCTTCTCCATAGTGACTGACAGCTTCGTGAGAGATAATCATTGTGTTACTGTCTATGGCAAAATTCTCACTGTTTTCATTAAGATCAAAAAATTTGGAAACAACTTTATTGCAAATATTGAACAAGATGAATTTTTCATTGCAGAATTTTAAGTAGTAGAGAACTGCTCGTCTTGAGAGGTGGACTCAACAATTCTGTAAACACTGATTTTTTCATACTATTTAAATGTATTGCATAAAAATTGATAGCAAAATAAAATAAATTTGGGTACTGCTGTAAACATTTCATGCTCTTATTCAGACAACATTTTACACTAAAGAAACACCCTGTCTCGAAACCTTTCTTGCAAATCAATAAGAAACTGTACTTCACAAGAATTTGAGGAATGAGTATGTTTGAGAAAGGATATTTGATACCATCTTGTTATTTTGTCATTTGAAAAGCTGCATAAGCACATATTCAACAAAATCCTTCACTGTAGATATGAAAAATTAACTTCATGGTTTATTCTAATTACAATTTGAAACTGTGTGTCTGCTTCCTGTTTGGAATGAATCTGGGTCCAGCTCCCTTGCATTTTATTTTTATTACATCCTTTATTATAACCACTGCAGGTCCATCCTCCTGTTCTGATACCATTGCCATCACCAGACTGGGTCAGACACAGCTTTGCCAAGGCATATTTTGAAAACCTTCAAGGATAGATATTTCACCTCTTTTTGGGTTACTTGTTCTGATGATGTATCACCAAAAGCTCGTTATTAGTGCTCAATCCAAACCTCCCCTGCCATCCTGCGTGGCTATTGTCACTACCCAGAGCATTTAGCACTATAAAGGGTTTAGTACTGTAATCTTTGCAATTGATTTCCCAGTAATTGTAGGCACCTGGAACTCCTTAGTTTATTTTTCATATTAAATTAGCCCAGTTTACTCAATTTCTCACAGTTTATTTATTGTAGACCCCTGACCTTCTCGAGTAGCACTTTATGGACCCTTTCCAATTTTCTAACATCTTTCCCGAACTGAGTGGGTGTGAAGGGAGAAGGCTAGACACAAAATTGCAGGTACAGCTACAATCATGCCAAGTAAAGCAGATTAATAATGCTTTGATCTGCTGGCTACATTTCCTCTAAGGTTTGTTTACTTGTGATGCAAGTGCACAGTCGGCTGATATTAAGGTAGTGCTTCCCATAATGTTCAGGTCCTTTCTCCTAGAGCTGCTGCTCAGCCTGAGCTGATGGATTGGGATTTTTCAGGTGCAGGATTTTGCACTTGCTGAACCTCATGACTTTCTTTGGAGTAAGTTTCCTTTTCTTCCTGGGCAATAGTTAACACTGGCTATAGTTAACTTTTGAGGTGGATATATTTCTTAAGTAAATAATTGGCATAAGACAGATTAATTAGGCATAAGACAGGTGAATTAGGTTTTAATTTAGGGGTCTATTTCATCTGACTTTCTGAAAAGCACTGAGGATTTACAAAAATTAATTTAAAGCATGTCTTTCTCACAGCCAGTTCTAGTGGCAAAACAACTGAGTCCTCCTATTGTTATAATTTCAAAGTTTACAGACCTCAAATAATACAGATTTTCACAAGGCTAGAGGTATTATGATGAAGCAAGAGCAAATCTTATTTCTTTCTCTTCTGATGAAGGCTATTTCATGAAAAAGGATGTCCATCACAGAGAATTAATCTCACTGTCAGAAGTAAAAGCCTAAAAATGAAGTAAAGACTCAATAAGATCAACCTTAGGCTTTTAAGTCATGATTTTGGTTCTGTTGATTGTCGAGGTTGAAGATTTTAATCTAATCTAATCTAATCTAATTAATTTTAATTCTGTTTGATCCTGATCTCTCCATTTTTCATCTGTTTTAGGAAAGATTTATAAAAACTTACATAGAGATAAATGTGAGACATAGTGTAATATAGGTAAATATTTCAGAAGAATATTCATTAGACAGTGCTTACAAGGGTAGATTTTTATTTCAATGAACCTCAGAGCCAATATAGCCTGTGCATATGAAGCCTAAGAATTATGGATTTCCTACATATCTTAGCCATCAATTTTTAATTGTTCTGCTATCTGCACTCTAGAAAGGCCTTAAAACTCCCTATTTACCAAAGAACTATCTTTCAAGATTCTCATGTGATCCTATTTTACAGTTATCAAGTTTAGTCAGTGGATAGTGTGAAGGATTTAATTTTAAAATTACCTTTGTAGAGGTATTTTTCCTTCTCTTTGCAGACCTTAACCACGGCTGTCTTATCTGTAGTTTCATGCATACATACCACCTACTGTTACAAATAGAGCTTTATAATTATAATATGTATAATTTATCATTTCCTAGTCCCAGAGTGTAGTCCTTGTACAGGGTTTCTGAGCATTCCCTTACCCTGGCTTTCACTTCCCATCATTTTGTGTACTATTAGGGTCAGTGAAATCTACTCGAATTCAGGAGTTCTGTAAGTCCTCGTGGAGGATTGTGGACCAGAAATTAGAAGGATGGCCCTGAGTGCCAGGCAGCTGACAGCCTCTTCTCCAAGAGCAAGCATGATAATCTCTTTCATGTGTTTTTTTCACTTATGAGCCCTTCTTCTTCCCCTCTGCACTTTGTAATTATCATTGGAGAGCCAGTAATGGCCCTCTTTTGTTTTATGCTGGTAAGAGGAGTATAACTTCACAGGCATGTCAAAAGGGGTCAGCCAAGGTTTCTCAAAGAAATAGATCTGCCCTAGAAACTGACAAAAGTTTAGTGGAAGAACTACATTTGGTTTTTGTAGATTGCATTTTTATTAACTACTAAGTTTATAGTTTTTTATTATACTCTCTTTTTTTTTTTTCCTGGCTGACTTTTTCATAGATTTCGTTTTAATATCTATGAATCCACTCTGATGTCTACATTAAATCTTGAAAGTAAACAACAAAAATCTCATTCTACCTCTTTTTTAGCTTGCTTCTGGTTTGCCAGAACTTGTTGATCAGCAAGAGTCAGCTGGCTGACTTATTCTGCCATGCAACATCTGTAGTGCTGTATATCAGCAGGAAAAAGCTGTTCTCAGCAGCTTTCTAAAATTGCAGGAGTGTAGGGGAATCCCTCATCTCTCACCTTCAGTGTGCAGCCAGCCTCAGGAGACCAAAACATGAGTAAGATACACAGCACTATCTGCCTCTTTTCTTAAACTAACAACAAACCTTCTGCAAATATTGCAAACCAACCCAGAATGTGGCCAGCTACCCTGAGGAGGTAAGTTTATTTCTTCCCTTTATGGCATCAATTGGATGTGTCTGCTGCACATTATGTAAGAGCAATATCTCTTATACTCTACAAAAAGTGCTGGGGAATCCCTTGCCAGTTAGGATGCAATTTTTATTTTGCCTACCTTTCTACAATAGCCCATGCATGGATATATTGGTTTATATATGGTTGTTTAATGTTTTCATAGTGGAAAAGCATTCTTACACAAAAATTAAAAGTTCGTATCCATCTTGTTTGCTTAACTACACTGAAATAGACAGAGTAGTACAACTGATAGTACAACTGATAGTACAGTTGGCCTGTAGTAAGGGATGGTAATTATGCAAGATTTTTAGCAGATGGTATATGACAAGCCCCAGTCAGCTATGGGGAAGTCCTGCCCTTACTGTCAGAAGAAATCTGATAGCACACAAATGGAGCCATAAACTTTGAAGGAATGCTGTAGTAACCTCTGCTAGTTAGGTGAAGGAATTAACTTCTGATGAGTAAATAATGTTTGTATCCTTAAATGGAGAAGTGGATATAGAGACTGCTAATGCAGGCTAGAATAATTGACTGAACGAATTTAGGAGGACCACCCCCAGATCATTGTGGTACAAAAAAAAAAAAAAAAAAAAAAAAAAAAAAAAAAAAAAATAAAAAATTAACCCCAGAACATTCTACAGGAATTGAATGATGCTACGATAAATCTTAATCAGAATCCAGAGAGAAAAATGTGAGCAGTGAGTAACAAGGAAAAAAGTAAAAATCTTTTCAGTTTGAGTCTTCTGTTGTCTGGAATGAGCTACTTGGCATACATTGCAGAGAAAGGTGAAATTATAACACAGATGGCTTAGGAATGGGCCACGTTAGGATTGAATGTGTGATTTAGTATTTTCTTGCAAAAAACTACCTGCAGTAAGGTTAGACTCTATGTTTTATAAAATACATAGAATAAGAAAAGCGGGTGATGTACTTTAGGGACATGGCGCGAAGACGGGGATGGAGGCGATGCAATAGGAACTCAACTCACAACCCTGAGATCTAACCGCAGCCGTTACTGCGTCAAGGAGGGGCAATTTTCACTCGGCTGCCCCTCACCTCGCCAGGAACACCTGGTGCCTTCTAAAGGCAGGCGAGGCGGCCGGGAGGCAGCGGGAATAGCGCAGCCGGGAGGCGCCGGGGCCGGGCGGGCGCTGCCGCTCGGTGCGCTCCGCACGCTGTCCGCGATCCGGGCCGGGTGCGGGCACAGCCGCGGGCACAGCCGCGGGCACAGCCGCGGGCACAGCCGCGGGCACAGCCGCCCGCCCCATCCCGGCCCCGCCGCCATTCCCGCGGCCTCCGCCGCGCCGCACGCCGGGCTGGGCCGGGCCGGGCCGGGCCGGGCCGCGCCGCTGGGGGCCCGCCCCCCGCCGCCGCAGCCGGCGGGCTGGCAGCTGGCAGACTGCTCTCCGCCAGCATGGTTCACCACTCGGGCTCCATACAGTCCTTTCGGCAGCAGAAAGGTCAGTACGAACCCTCCGCGGGAGGCGCCGCGTACCGCCCGCCCTGCGGAGCCCGGGCAGCGGTCGCGGGGCTGCGGCCGCGGGGCCGTGCGGGATCATCCGCTCCGGGTGCCGGGATCATCCGCTCGGCGTGCCGGGCTGGCCCCGCTCCGGGTGCCGGGCTGGCCCGCTCCGGGTGCCGGGATCACCCCGCTCCGGGTGCCGGGATCACCCCGCTCCGGGTGCCGGGATCACCCCGCTCCGGGTGCCGGGATCATCCGCTCGGCGTGCCGGGCTGGCCCCGCTCCGGGTGCCGGGCTCGCCCCGCTCCCTGTGCCGGGCTCGCCCCGCTCCCTGTGCCGGGCTCGCCCCGCTCCCGGTGCCGGGCTCGCCCCGCTCCCGGTGCCGGGCTCGCCCCGCTCCCGGTGCCGGGCTCGCCCCGCTCCCGGTGCCGGGCTCGCCCCGCTCCCGGTGCCGGGCTCGCCCCGCTCCGGTGCCGGGCTCGCCCCGCTCCCGGTGCCGGGCTCGCCCCGCTCCCGGTGCCGGGCTCGCCCCGCTCCCGGTGCCGGGCTCGCCCCGCTCCCGGTGCCGGGCTCGCCCCGTGCCTGCCCGTGGGTGTCGACATGCGGCTGGAGCTCTGCAGTGAGCAGATGTTAGTGATGCTGGCGGATGCTTTCCCGCTGTCAAAGGATGCGGCTACAGCGGAGGATGCCCGGTGGCGAGCGGAGAGCCGGGCCGAGCCGCCCCGCACATCGCCCGCGCCCCGGGCACGGACGGGCCCCGCTCCGGTCCCGGGCCCCGCTCCGGCCCCTCCCACCCAAGTTTTAATTTCTGTCAGGCGCTGCTGCTTTGGCTCTCTGCGGTACAGGTGAATCTAAAGATGTATGCGTGATACTGACAGGTCGTTCACCCTCTAGAGTTCACTGCAGTTGTTGCTAGGTTTGTTTCAGGGTTTAGTCTTCGTAGCATCATGTACAAAAGTAGAGGGGAATATTAGCTGTAATTGTGAGCCTGGCTCTGGTGTTATAAGGGCAGATACAGCTTAGGTTCAGTCTATGTATTGGGTTGGTTTTTTGGTCTGGGAATTTTATTGCCAAACAGAAGCTCTTTCCTGGTCAGCAAATATAAAGATGAATTTCTAGTTGTCATTACAATCACTATAAAACCTGTATTGTGTTCATATTAGAAAAAAGATAATTCTCTCAATTAACTTTATTTTTTTTTAATCATGGAACTAATTTTTTTACTATTATTTCCCACCTTTTTTTCTCTCTAATTCTGCTTTGATGGGTCAGATGAACCAAGATTGCTCTCACTTTGTTCTCTTTCAGTCATTAGCAAACTTTTTTTTTATTTTATTTATTCTTATAGTGCAGTATGCCATAAATTATGATAGGAAATGGTATTCTTTATACATAAATCATGAGGTCACTTATTGGATTTTGCCTCATTCAAGTTCTTCTCTTTGACTGGTTAGTTGAAAATAAATAATTCAAAGCACATTTTCCATTCTGGTAATCCCATAATAAATTTACTTCCTTGCTGTAGAGGTTTTGCATTTAATGCCAGTCTTGCATGCAGTAGTGAGTGGTGCTTCTCAGACTGTAAAAGTCCAGTTCAGTCAGGTTCAAAGGTAATTAATTAGTAATAAAACCCGATATTTTTTCAATTGTCAAGTCTACATTTATGAAAGCATTAGAAGCCTTGCAGCCACAGTGTTAGTCCTTACATTTTCATAAAACAATATTTCTTACATTGCAGCAATGATTAGCAAGCTCCAGAACTGTTGCCAAGGCCCTTCAGAAAAAGTACAGCTGTTCTGTAATAATCTTTTAAAAACCCACCCCAAAACTAACTTTTGGTGGTCTAGTTCAGCTTAAACTATGTTCAAGTTCTTTGACTTGTGATTTATCAAACTCTATGTTTGCACAAGTCATAAAACTTTGTAAAAACCGAGTGAGTTTTGCCAGTTACTTTTTGAGAAGATTCTTTTCTCATCTCCTTACTCCTAAAGAAATCCTGATTTAGGTACCTTGCCAGTCATCATGCTTTGGAAAGGAGAGGATGCTTTTATGGAGCTGTGTAACCTGTACAGTATTGACTAACGTGACTATTGCCTTCCCAAACTTCTCAAATGCACTGTGCTTTGTACAAAATGTACCAGAGTTCAGCCTGGTTTTCTCAGCCTAAAGCTTTTAAGAATGGGGGAGGACAGCATGAAATCTTGATTGAAAGGCTGTAGCAAAACTAAACAAACATAAATCGTAATCAAGAATTCATCATCTTATCATGAGGTATTGAGAAGAAGCTGAGCATCTGGTGTTCTGAAGTTCACACTTATCTCAGAAGCAAAAAACACTGGCTTTTTTTCTTTTAATTTACTAGTTTATATCAGTCTTTATTTGAAATTTAATATTTGCTTACTGTAATTTCTAACTTACTGTTGCTGAGATTCTGACTAAATGCTCACAAAATAGTGCCCTAAATTCCCTTTCTTTACAGATTCAGTGGTAATCTTCATGAAATGGCCAAATGCCCATCCCAGCTGTGCCTTGTATGCTTCACTAGCATTAAGACCAAGCTTCATTTTTTTTTTTTTTTGGGGGGGGGGATTGAAAGGGCATTATTTTTATGTGGATTTTCAGTCATGTAGGAAAAATATACATCAGCAAATCTCATAATTCCTGAAAACAAATAGAAAATAATTTAAAACTTTTCAGAAGCAGAACCTACCTATTGCCAGGTAACATAATAACTCATTTGCTAAAGAGGAGTAACTTTTAAAATGGGAGGCAGAATAGGTAGAGAGCTTTTTTCCCTCCTTACCTACTCTGAGCACTTTGTTCTAGCTGAGAAGTTGTGGTTTCAGTACCAAAGCTGTTTTTACAAGGCTGGGAGGAATAAGAAGAATAAGTTCTCCAGTCTATTGGGTGTCTAGGAGCCTTCAACAGGAAGGAGGAAAGAAAGGAAAAAAAATTATATCCCGAGGATTTGTTACTGTTTAGAATTTAGGGTTTGTTTTTCTTTAATTTATCTTTCCCTTCTTGACAGAGTGAGTAGGTGTTCAGAGTAGGAGGCTGCTGCCATCGTTTTGTCTTGCTTCTTTGTTTAAATTGTGCATGCAGAGTGAAACCCTCAGTTTCAAAACCTGCAGCACAGCTCAACATAGTGTTATAAAAAGACACAGAAAGGGCTGAAAAAATGAATCTCATTCTTCTTCACCCCCACAATTCTTGTTCTTCTACTTGTTTCCAAAGATAATGTCTATTGAGAGGAGCAGTGTCCTAGAGGTAGACTAATCTGTGTCTCTGCACAGCAGTGTGTTAGATCTGTTTAGCCATCTGTATAATATTTTCTGGCTATTTTTAACCTGTGCTTTGGCAGAAACTGTTGTTTCTGAAGTTATTTTCCTCAGTAATATTCTCAGATAAGAACCATATTAGTAAATATATACCTTTTTAGTTTTTTCAAAAGGTTATGCAACCTATGGCCTCTAAGGAATCATGTCAGAGGAAAGGAAAACAAATGTTTATTATTTATGAGTTTCTTCCCAACCATCCTTTAAAAAAGAATAATCTTCTTCCTTAGAGATTAATATGCAGGTAATAAATATTGTATGTTTCTGTATATACTTCTTTAATATACATGTTTGCTTAAAATTAGTTAATAAATAGTAGTTATTTATAATGGAGAAATAAGATAATGTTGATAAAAACAAAGATAATCTCTACAGTAATTTGTAGTTTAATAATTCCAGGGACAGATAGCTAGTTAGGAATCATAATCTTTTACTGTAGGACATAAAAATTTACTGCACCCTTAGGGTAGATTTTGTGTTTTCCATATTAGGTCCGGGACAGGAGCTAAGCAATTGCTTGTTTTATTAGGGGACTCTACTGAAAACTTACATTCTTCAGAAGGAAAGGCAATCTAATTTACAACAGGCTCTTGTAACAGATACTTGGTAGGTGGGTTTGAATAAACCTGTGTTTAAGGTGTAGGTCAAGGCAGTTACTATGCCTAAAATTTTAAATGTCTTGGGCTTTTATTCCGATGCACAGAGTACAATTTCCTACATACATTGCTGGGTGCTTTTATTGACTAGTGTTGTGTTTTTAATACTTCTATCAAAGCTGTTTAATCAAGGAGTTCAATGCTGGGAAAAAAGAAAAGGTGTTTGTGCTTTAAAATTGAGTTGTTTTCATTTGTTGTATGACGTTTAAGAACATGGACTGCAGATTGAAATCCAGTGGCTAGCTTGGGGTGCTTCTCATGTTTCTGGTTAAGAAGTTCAATGTTTCCTGGCTCAATGAGGCAGGAAGGAGTTCATCAGCTTCAATACATGTTAAGTCTTTGAGAATACTGATTTAGCCTCTCGAGGGATTTATCTTGGAATAGCTTGAATTGAGACTTTTGGGAAATTAAGAAAAAATTCTTTAAAATTTCTTAATAAGTTAAGAAATCAGGGATCTCCATAAAAGATGTATTTCTAGATGTATTCCAGTTCTCATCTGTGCCAAATACTTTGTTTCATTTTATATATTACCACGTGAAGTTGTAGTGTGATTTAGAGGGATTGAGGCTCGCCTGGAGAATCTCTAATAGCTCTGCCTTCACGGGGTAGCTTGTTGCTTCATTGCCTTTTTTGTTAAATCAGTTTGAGCTACTTTGAGAACCACTGTTGTTGTAGAGTGGAGCTTTCCCTTCCGGTTGCTTTACTCTGATTTTAAGATCTTAATGACCTGCATTCTTTATAAAACAACTTGTGAAATGGATTTGCATTTCTTGTGAATTTAAATGAGAATTTGTAAACATCACATTTTATATTTCTCCAGAGTTTTCGGTATTCAGGAACTTGGACTTGTGATTAAGAATCTCATGGAGATTTCTCCAAGGATGCTTAGTGCTTCTGTGACATGAGTGAGCCTAGTAAATCTAATAATCCAGAGAGACTGCTGAAATTTCTAGAAGATGAAATTCTGTCACACAAAAATTTATGAGAGAATGGGACCCTTCACCACTGTTCTCCAGAGCAGAAAGGCTGAGTTTTCATGTCAGTGTGAATAAAGCAATTCTTTTGGCCTCAGGTTTCATTCCAAGGAGCACTAACATATACAGAGAGCTTCAAAGGCATACTGATCTTGACTCTGAAAGCTGAGACCAATGCAGTTAGTAATACAGTCCTCTAAAACAATACTGTATTTAAACAGTGTTACTTAAAATGTTTCTTCAGGGCACTGAAAGGAAAGGTCCAATGTTTAATAAGGCTATATTTGCTCTTACTTCTTTTGCCTGATACAACTGCTCAACCTGGGTTGCATTCCATCTTTTTCACTCAGACACCTTTGAAGGGCCCATAATATGTCTTTTTATTCCAGATTATACTATTGTGGGTTGTAACTTCAGAAAAATATAGAGTCTTTTGAAGACAATCACTAAATATGACATATTAAACCTTATATTATGCAGGTGTGTGAGTACTGTAGAAAAAAGTCAATTGTTTGGGGTTTTTTCCCCACTGAATGCATATTTTAAATGAGAAAGCTAAGTATACCAGAAAATTTTGGGATGTCAAATAACTCTATCTGGCTACAGATGATGATGCTGTGATTAGATGTCTGGGCATTAACTTCCTACACTCTGTTTTAAGTATAGCTTGATATAATAATATCTGTGGACAAACCTTTTCAAAATTTCCTCAATAAGGACTTGTGAAAATAGGCAACCCTTGCCACCACTCATTTTCTTTAGAACCCTTGTCAGTTATATTTCATTGGGTATCACTACAAAATTGCAAGTTCCTGCTCTGCATTCATATTTTGATTTATTTATTCTGCTTTTTGTCATTTTTTAAATCTGCTAAATGAGTATGAGAAATGGAACAGCCCTCTCAGTTTATATTCTGTTGTAGTAGTGATTTTGAATATATCAGTTTCTGTTGAAAACGCTTACAGCAAAATCAGCACTAGTTTTATGATTAGAGGTATTTTTAAGTTGCAACAACTGTGAGAAATTGAAACACTCTCTTAGCTAACAGTACCAAGAGCCTTGTGTTACAGTTAATGCAGATGGCTAAGTAGTAACTGGGAAAGTAATGCCAAAAAAAATAGCCATATTTTAGGCATAGTGTGATAGCAGAAAGTGGATATGCTAAATTCACAGGTTTGCTGAGCAACATGAAGATTACTTGTTTTCTGCTTTGGCCCGTCAAAGCTGAGGAGAGTGTCTGTGTTGTGTTGAGTCAAACATGCAACGACATTCGCAGGAAGCATTATACACGTGTTTACCCAGATTACAAATCTTTACCAAACTTGTTCTGGAGGTAGTTCAGTTCTATATATTCTCCAGCCTATGTTACAGTAGATTATTTATCAGAGTACAGGTGTACTCAAAACCAAACTGCAGTGTAGAACATGTAGTATGTTTTACAACTCTGAGCTACAATGAATGCAAATGTCACACTTGTGGCACGTAGAATAGTTCACAATAAATTTTTTTTTAAAAGAGCTTTCAAAGATGCAGGTGAGTGCTCTGTCAGTTTTTGATAGCACTTGGCTATATAACAGGAATTGCTCGGTGTTGTGTACCTAATGCTGTTTGCAAGGTTTTGGAATTCTTTAAGAAGCTGACCCTAAGTACTAAACCATTTTTAAAACAAGTCTGTTTACCAGAAAATTCAATAATTTCTTAAAAATAGGAATTCAGGCCTGAATAGCTGCCCCTGGTTCCATCTTTTATAGATGGGTTTGTTAAATGGTTATGGCTGCACTCAGAGCTTTGACTGGGACAGGCTGCAAGCTTCAATACAAGTCACCTGATCTCCTGAGCACCATTGGTAGAGTGGGGGGTGTGTGTGTGTGTGTGTGTGTGTGTGTGTTTGTGTGTGTGTGTGTTTCATTGAAGCAACTGCAGACTAAAGGTGGAACAGCTCTGGAACCCTGTCAGTAGCTCTCTGCAGCAATTACAGACTGGGGAGTCCCTGCCTAGGGATACAGGAGAGATCATAGGATGTAGGGGCATCAACAGACTGAAGAGTGTCTGAAGACTCTTAAGTGTTAGAGGAGGAATGACTTCAGGGAGAGAGAAATCAAGATTCTTTAGATCATCAATTTACTACCACTACAGAAGATTTTTGTAATATGCAAAAGACAGGATTTTTCAGGTAACATGTTTCTGTTACAAGCAGATGCTGTTCATTCAGCAAGCACCAGTGCATGGCTCTCACTATTGTGAAGTGATTGGTACACAGAGTTCAGCAAAAAAAGGAGCAGGATTTTCAGAAACATAAATAGTCTAGGGGAATGATTGAATTAATGAATGAACGAATTGATAAAAAGATGCTTAAACACGTTCCTGTTAATAATTCATACTGTCATGATACGGAGGACTTTGAAGTTCTGAAGTCTTCAGAAATCCACCATCTAAATAAAATGGAAAAACAGAGTGGAAAAATAGCCTATCATAAAAAAGTAGTTCTCATTTCTGCTGTCCTTCCTGAAGGATGGTTGGACTCAAAGATATTTCATGGTAATTATCATGATCATTATCTTGAGCATACTTGAACTTAAATAAACTTTGCCATAAAGCTTTAGTCAATGTAGTCTGCACAGAAACCCCATATACCCTCACTGATAACAGTGGGATTACAATGGATATACTGGAGATTCTGGTTGCATTTACTTTTCATGCCTAGAGAGGCTCCTTGGAACAGAGGCTAGACAGAGTTAAAGGAATAAAGCAGATATTTATGAAAAGCCCTTCAAAGGCTCCACCTTGGGCAGTACAAGAGCCTGGCCATGGCTCCACCCAAGATGGACCCAAGTCAAGAGTTTTCACACTTTTATAAGTGTTGGTCCCTTTCCATATTGGGTTTAATTGTCTAATTCCAGCTTCAGGTTATGAAGTCCCACCCTCCCAGTTTGCTCTCCTCAATTTGCTGTTTACACTTTTTGGTCCTGAGGCTGCAATGGTGTCCTTGGTTCTCAGGCTGGAAAAGGATTGTTGGTCTGACTAAACTGTGAGGAGAACTTGGGTGAGTAACAGTCTGTGTCAATTAGTGGAATTCCTGTGGAATTTGCATTTTCCCCCATTGCTTCTTTGACCTATCAGTATCTGGCTTTATCTACCAGCAGGTCCACTGTTTGTAAAGACACATCCCTCTCATTCCTTTCACTTTTCATTTCACGTCTTCATTTCTTTTGGTTATGACCTATCTTTTGTAGAAATAAAGTTTTCCTCACTGATTCGGTTGAAATGTCATTTTATACTTTGCTAAGTCACTACAAAATGCTTCTTCCTAAAAATGGAATATAAATATTGGATGACAGTACGTTATATGCTGCACAATAATTGCTGAATGTCATGGTTTGACATTGGCTGAAAACCAGGTACCCATGAAAGTCGTTCACTTATTTTCTTCTGCTACAGTTGAGCAGAGGAGAGGGGAAAAAAATTCATGAAGGGCTCATGAGCTGAGATAGGAGAAAACACTCTAAGGGCAAAAGAGATTCAAATTTAAAGGTATTAAGTAAATTTATTATTAACAATCAGAGGAGGATGATGAGAAGTCAAGCCTTTAAAATACCTTTTTTTCCCTCTAGCCCCTCTTTCTTTCCTACTGACAGGGCATGGGGGTCTGGTCAGTTCATCACTCGAGCTCTTCTGTTCATTCAGAGAGGACTCTTCCTCTGCTGTGCTGTGGGGTCCCTCCCACAGTCTTCCCAAAACTGTTGTGGCATGGGTCACTCATCCATGGGGTGCAGTCTTTTAAGGCTAGGCTGCTCTAGTTTGGAAGCAGGGGCTCTCTTTCTCTATTTGGGTCTCTCAGTCGATCACAACTTTCTCTGGCATCCAGCCCCTCCAGCATGAGCACTTTTCTTATGGGCTGAGAATATTCTTGATGAAATCTATGAAATGTTCTGGACAAAGCAGCAGATTTGAGTTCAGCTGTCATCATTTATTTTTGGCATATTAATGCTCACATAATTATTTTAAGTGGATCTCTGCATCCCCCATGGATGATGTCCATTACAGCAGGACAGGTTTTTTCACCGTGGTCCTCACTATGGCTTGCAGAGGAATTTTGGCTCTGACGCTTGGAGCACTCCTCCCCTTCTTTCTTTTTCACTGACCTTGGTGCTGCTATGTTGTTTGAGAGGTGGAAATTCAATATAAGCCACCATGAATATGCTGGATGTCTGACTAGCAAAGTTTCTTTCAGGAAGCTCTTTAAAAGTGGGTATGGCTGTCTCCATTCCTCTTCATCTTTTACTTCCTTATTTCTCTGCTAGTTTGCAGAATTTCTGAGATTCATATTTGATTATTTTCGACTTCTTTTTGTTTGTCCTTTCTGTTCCCATATTTTGAAGCTTCATCATGAAAGAATAAAAAATCTGTCTTCATTCTGCTGTAGTTGCTCTATTAGCTTAACTCTTTAGTATTTCTTACTCTGAGGGAAGCTTCCAGAACTTTATGAGAAATTAGGTCAGAAAATGTCTCTGGAGGCATCTAGATTAAAACTATAACAAACAGCCCAACTTTGAAACTAGGTCAGATTGCTCAGGGCCTTATCCAGTCAGGTTTTGAAAATCTGTTCCTCAGTCCTCTCCATGCCTCAGCACTCTCGCTGAGGTGAATCGTTCCCATATGAGCAGCTGAAAACTTCTGCATTGGATCTTCTGACTATTCTCAGTTGTCTTTTTCTTGGGCATCTATGTTGCTCTCCCTTCTCTCTGTAATTCCCTTTGTAAGGTAGTGGAGTGTTGTAGTCTGGGTTTTCTAGGCCTGAAGTTTCTGAGTTTCTAAACTCGGTTTCTTCATGATGTTTTGGTTTAGGAAGACCTGGTTCTGGAAGTGTGGTAGGTCTGGCAGGGCAGCGTAGAGAAAGCCAGAGCGGCGCTGAAGGAGTGGTGGGGCAGGACAGCGGCAGCCCGGCTCCCAGCAGGGCAGGGAGAGGTGAGCTCAGGATCCCGGGCACATGAGCAGATGGTGAGAGGTCTCTCTTTTCAGTGAGGTAGGTGATAATAAGGTCCCGGGTCAGTGGCTGCTCTCACGAGCAGAGGCTCACCCCACGGCAGAAGAATCAGCCCAGGCTGGGTTGTAGCAGTGGCAGCAAATTCCCTTCCTCAAGCAGCAGCTCTGACCGTCCTCCTCTTGAGACATTAATTTTGAATAATTAAGGATTTTTAAGTTGCTGAATTAGCTCAGGTAGATAGATAAGCTTTGTTTGTAGTTAACAGAAGCCAGATAAGCTATGCCGGATCCAGTAACTCATTGCTTGTCAACTTTATGTAGCTGGGCTTGTAATGGAAAGCAAAATGTGGTAAATAGATCTCAAGGACATCAGATATCCACAGACTTCCCATGTTTAAGGATCCATTGAACACAGGAAACTATAGGTTCTACCAAGGATTCATTTGTCACATAAGCATTGAAAAGGTAGAAAGGTCAAAACGAGGAAGACTCATTTTACTTCTTCATTTCTAGTGGCCCCACCCCAGAATAGACCCCAACTCATTTCAGGGAACAGACTACACATGCTTTATAGCTTTTTTTTTTTCCAATTAGCATACGAAGCGGGGAAGAGGAAGTGACAGGGGTATGAATATGCATTTGTATTTTGTATATTCAACACTTTTGTAAATAAAAAGCTTTGTAATTACCAGTGATCTTTGTCATGTGCATTAGGGAGTTATCCCACACACTGCCTGGTGTCACAATGAACATACACTTTCTGGCTTTAAACTGTTAGAGTTTTTGCCTGCATAAATTAGATCGATATTAGATCGATATTCGTATTTTAATAAATCACTCTGAAGCTGAGAATGAGAGAGCCTGCAACTGCCTCAGCTCCATCCTTTACATGCCCAGTTCTCACCGTATCTCTGTCCCTCGGAGAGAAACTCCCCAGATGAGAGAAATGCAGCCAGATGTCCTCCTTCCCCCTGAGCATGGCCACTTCTTTGTTTTCCTAAGTACCCAGTGGTTAGTGTGTCCTAGCAATTTTATGGGAAAAATTCTATAGGTAAAAAGGAAAAAGAAAAGAAACCTAACCCCCAACATGGAGTTATCTTCAGAGTGGCCTGGAAGTGCAGATAAATTGTTTCTTAGTGCTCTGGTCAGGTGCTGCTTTACCTGTTGCTCTTCCTGTTCCGTGCCCTCTAGCTTCTTGACCATCGTTGTAACCCTCCACTGGCCTGCCTTCAGTATGTTGGGCTGTCCTGTACAGAGGATACTGAAATCGCCCAGAAAATAAACTTTCTAACACAATTTGAAGCATTATAAAGCAGGTATTCTTTATCAGTGTTACCATGTTAGAAAGCCATCTCCTTTAATCTAATGTGTGTGACAAGACCCTGTGACAAGGTGTTTATCCATCATAATCACACTTATTCATGACAATGTTCCCCCTAGCTAATACATAAACATCACTTTTCTAGAACTGATTTTCATGCATCTGCCTCCTACTGGAAATCCTTATTTTGCCCTAAAGGGGATCTCTGGTGGTTGTATTCAATGAATACTTTGACATTACAGGCTGCCTTTCCTTGAACTTTTTCTTTGGGCATGTGCTGTTGCTTCTTGTTACATAACTCACCAAAAAAGCTGCTACAGTTCTCTTTTATCTATTTCTCCACTGGTTCCAGCTATATTTATCACCTGTGTGCCTACCTTTGCATCCTTTTATCCTTTTTGCTAGTTAGTCTTGAAGCTCTGTTCAGCAACTTTGGGGGAGCTAAAAATTGGTATTCTCTATGTTATTTGCCAGGAGCACCCCAAAGCTGAATGCTGTTTGAGATGTGTTGCAGGAGAGTCAGCTAGAGAGGAGTAATCTGATTTTGTGTTGGATATGCTTCCTCTGTATTTAATTCCACAGAATTTATTAGAATGTTAATGATTTTATGGACAGTACTCTAAGAGTGAAAGTGAGACAAGTTTTGCAGTGATAGAGAAAGTAGCTTTTAATTGCTACCATAAGTAGAAAAGTCAGAGAAGCTTCTTAGGATGTAAGAACTATTTGCAAATCTGAAAGGAAAGCTGAAAATTTCAAATGTAAGCTAATTGGTATGAGTTTGATAACATCTGTTAAACACAATTGCCCATCTTTTCTTTCATACAGTCTAATTGATTTAACTGAATTTTAATTAATCAGGGTCATCTCGGTATTTCATTACTCTTATTAAAGTGTTTTAATATGCTTAATAGGTTCAGTAGGATGCTCCATTTAAAAAAGATAAGATCAATCTGTATGCATTTATGCTGGGGATCTGTGTTCTGTGAAGGGCATTATCAAAAAGACCTTTTGTCATTCCTAATTTCTTGTGTGTGTATCAATGTATTAAGATATACCCTGCAGGATACATGGTTCTGCAACCTCTCATGAACCTGTTGCAAATTAAATTCTTTCCACCAAAGGTCAGAGATTGTTGGAAGGATGTTCCATGTTTTTATGAAAGGAGATGCAGTGTATATTTTAAAAAGCGACAGAATAATGGTTAAAATTGTGAAAAACGAGGTTCACTTTCCTGGTAAAATTTAAAAATGTTTAATAGAGACGATAAGAAACATAAAATAAAGCAAAAGTTAAATATGGCCGGGTGCCAAGAGCACTCTGGTGTCTTGGAACCACCCCTTTTTATACTGTTCTTTATGCACGACTTATGCATATTCAGACTTTTCTAAGAACTGCTCTGCATGGCCAATCCTTGTGTCCATCTTCTTACCATCCTTTGAATTGTGCTTTGGTCTCTTCTACAGGCAGGAATGCTGGTAGTCACTTGGGCCTCTTCTGGAAGTTATTTTATCTATTCAGGCAGTTAAAACACTAAAAACTACAGAAAAACCATCATACTTATAACCTTCATTCCAATACTTGCGGAAAGCCAACACCAAAATATGTATTTACAACAAAATGCATTTGCATCTAGTTTTGAAACAGAGAGATAAGAATTAAATTCTATGTGAGCAATTCTGTAATTTCATTAAGTTACAGAACATTAATAAAATGTATTATGCATGCAAAGAAAAAATATCTTCCGGTAATACTGAAATCTTAATTAAGTGCAAAGATGAACATAGAAGAGTTACATAGTTCTGAACATTTTGCTTAATTGTGTTTGTTGAAAGGGTATCATTTTCTCTTTCAATAATAAGCTTTGAAAGAGCATGGGTAGCTCATTTTTTCCGATATTTAACCTTTAGAGTTTTTAAGTACTTTACTAATAATCCCAACTTTCCCCCTGTAATTTAGGAAAACTATAAAATTACAGATTTTTAAAATAGCTCTGTACACCTCCACAGCACTGAGCTGCCTACATGGGCCTAATGTTCAAGTAGCTGAGTTGAGTTTCATACAAAGGTTGCTGAAGGAAGTGAAAAAAAAGTTGTCTTTTTAACAGTCTTTCCATTGTATCTTGCTCCTTCCTCCGAGCAGCCTTTGTCACATGCTGACTCCATCAGTCACTTAAAGCTACCATGAAACTGCATTGCAGTTCTGCGTGCACTGGCCCTGAGTGGCCAATTTCTGATATTCACACTGGATTAAACCAGTGCAAAGGGTGAATACACCTTTGCAAATACACATTTAAGGATGGGGAGGCCCAAGAGCAGCTCTCTTGACTTCACACTGTTGGGGAAGGTGGCGGGCTGGGTGCGGGCTGGGCAGGGATTCCCCATGGCCGGAGGGGCTGAGCACTGCCGAGCCCTGCCCGGAGCCCCAGGGCTTAATATTATAGTATTTTACCTAATTTATTGCAGAAACCATGTACCAGCAAAGTAGGAAGTGTCAATGATTTAGTTCAGAGCAGTGTGTAATACTGTAAAACAGATGTATCTTACTTGACTTGGAAGTGTGCTTGGCATACAAAGTATTCCTTCCCAGACATCAGGCAGCAGTCTGTCACTGCTTTAAATTCAAATACATAAAGGAATGATATACAATGACAAATACAGTCATTTGTACAGGTACTAAGGAATCTAAACACAAGTGCTTCTCTCCAAGGTTTAGGAAAATTCGAGAAGAGAATGAGTTATGTAACAGCTGCTATAAGTCAGAGTAAAGGAAAAATCTCCCCAGGGGTGATGTTAACGTCTACAAGAGTAAAATAAAACTTAAAGGCAGTCTGGCAGAGTACCAAATCCGTTGTCAATTGTCTTTCTCAATAGCATGGGCTCTGACCTCTTTTCTGAATAGGAAAACTTGAAAAATGCATTCATGCATAGTTGATTTTATTATTGAGAATATGTTTTTCTTTCAGGTAAAAATAGAGACCTTAGAGAGTAAATGGGATAAAAGGATCTAGCCAGTCTTGCACCTTACATCTAGGTATTTCTCCTTGCTGAATATTCCTTTGGGAATATTTGTCCTACTTCTCTCACCTCAACAATAATAAACCAAAAATAATACTACTGGAACACATTGAATGTGGAAACATGTTAATAAGAAGGAATGTTTGCTTGAACAACTCTGTTGGCTTCACATGTTTTCTTGTAATGTCTCTGCAGTGGATAAGATGCCCTCAGCAGAGAGTCAAGACACGAGGGTAGGAATAGAGGCTTTTGAAAGGGTTGCAGCTGGTTTGCAGTATCTTCAGTTTGGAAAAGCAGGCTTAAGAATGAAAATATTTGATTTGGTGGAAGGTGGATTAAGCTTTACATTTAACTGTAATCATATATTTCTAAAATTGCTGATTTATATTTAATGCAATTGAAAAGCAGGCATAATAACAATCATGGGGAGATGAAGAGAAGAAAAACCCCATCAGCTCTCTGTTTTGTTTCATTTTGTTTTTTTCAAATTGTGAACCATGTCGCTAAGCACACGCTCTAGGCACCTTTAACAGGTATCACCTCTAAATATTTTATAAAGGACATTGCAGATTGCCTTCCTTCTGCATGGTACTTAATGTGCTGGTTTTTCAATAATTGATTTTTGGTGAAGAGGGAACAAATCAACCACAGAAGTCATTCTCTGTGAGAAGCTGCTAGCAATTTCCTCCATACCTCACGGGACCAGTCGCTGACTGGCTCTTAATTGGCACGCTGCTAAGCCAATTAGAAAGGCTGGAAACACCTCTGATAACATATTTAAGAAAAATAAAAACCACGAGAAGCTCTCTGTGTCCCTGCTCTCTACAGAGAAGGGGGCTGGCTGGGCCCCGGCACTGCTGCCGAGCCAGGCTGCTTTGGCACGGCTCGCAATGAACTTTATCCACCCAGCCGCTTTTAGCCGGCCGTGCTGTGAACGGAAGGACCAAAGCGGCAGCAGCAGCATTTCTTTGTTCGGCATCCCGCACGAAGAAAAGGCACGGAGCGGAGCCGGTAGCCGGCATGGCTTGTGCAGGGCCAGCAGAGAGCATGTGAGCAATATTGGGAGAAGCACGGTGAGCAATTCCCCAACTGCAGAACCTGGACAGGATCAACCTCGCGGTGCTGCAGAGCTCTGTAAAAACTGTTTCAGTTGATAGATCCTGAGAACGAACGAACCTACGAACATCAATTCTTTCCCGAGTCACAGGAAAGGCAAAATGAGGACACGAGGAGAGAACAGTGTGGAGACACTAAGGTTGGTGGAAGGAGGAGGTGCTCCGAGCATCAGAGCTGAGATTCTCCTGCCAGCCATGGTGAGGACTACAATGCAACAGTTTCCCTGTAATTGCCGAATGCATGGGGGGTGCAGCATTCACCTACAGCCCATGAGAAAAAGGCACTCGTGCTCGAGCAGGTGGATGCTGAAAAGCTGTGATCGGGTGAGAGAAAACCCTTGCTTTCAGAAATAGAGGAAGAGGACTCTTGCTTTTATACTAGAACAGCTCATCCTTAAAAACTGTCCCCCATAACTAAACGGCCATGAAAAGCAGTTGTGGCAAGGCTGCTGCCGTGGGAGGGACTTCACACTGCGAGCAGGTTCCAGGCAGACTGTCAGCCATGCACATTCAAACCACTTTGAGGAAGTTCACAGAGAACTGTTTCCCATAGGAAAGGCTCCATGGCATAGCCAAAGAGACTCCTCTTCCTCAGTGAACTGAAAAAAGATCATATAAGTGTCAAACTGACTAAAAATCCCAAATTTTGTCTCCCTGCACTGTCTGTGGGAAGGAAAGAAGGGCTGGGGTTGGGGGAAAAGGTGTTCTTAAAAACACCATGTGAACCCCTCAGCAGGGATGGGTTCCTCCGTTTTCTCCAGTCTTTTATATTTCTCCTAATACTAATGAGTAGTGGGTTGTTTGGGTTTTTTTTGGTCGCTTTGAGTACCAGAGGCTGGAGAAGATCTTTACTGAGTTATCTTTTGAAAGCAACTTTAAAAAAAAAACATTGTTTTAGCTTAACAGTCAAGGGAAAGAGAGACTAAAAGTGTTTGAATTGAAACCAAGGAGCTTGTGGTCTTGTAGTGGTTTGAAACCACTAGAAATTAAACACCAAACAAACCTCTTCTTTCTCTCTAACCCCTCTTCTGAGATGGACAAAGCAGAGACTATTGGGTTGAGGCTGCTTTTTACTGAAAACAATGGAGAAGAAACAAACAGTAACAGCAACAATATTAATAGCTAAAGTACACAAAAGAGAGGTTGATTTACAGACAGAAGGTGCTCACCATCTCAGTTCAGTTTGGAGCGTTGGCTGAGACAGAGATAAGATAAGAAGGTGGGTGTTTCCACAGCTAGTGCCTCAGGGCCTCTCCAAAACAAAGGTAAGAGTGTGAACACTCTGCACACCAGCATTTCTCTTCCCTGAGCTCAAGACAATGAAAACAAAAAAGACAAATGCTGAGAAAAGGCTCCCTCCCAGCCCCTTCCACTCTGCTGGGCTTGGCTGTGGTTGGCAGTGTCCAGCTGAGCCTGGCTCTGCTTGGTCCTGCCCCACTTGGCTCCTCTCTATTGCCTGAATATGACCATAAGCATGAAATTAATGTGTATGTTTTTTTTAATGTGTTCCTGTTATACTGTAGGTATTTATACAATTTTCTTTATGAAAACCTATACTGCAGTACACAGTGTAGAAGATAACATTTGTGTGTGTGATCTTTCATTGCCCTGTGCAAAAGTTAAAACTTCCCTGATTTTTTTTTTCTTACAATAATAAATGTCACCTTTCTCCCATTTGCTGGCAGAATAAAAGAGTTGGTGAAAAGAGAAGTTGAGATGACAGTAAGTTATTTATAACTGAGGTAATAGCTATAGGTTAAGTTTAATATTATTTCTGGAATTAGAATTTACAAAAAAAAGGGTGAAGAAAAAAAATTTAAAGGATGATGGTTCAAAGATTTGTCAGGAAAATGGACTGATAAACAGCTTTACAGTACAGATTCTGTCAAAGCTATGAACTATGGAATTGATTATTTGTGTGCTCTTTTACCTTGTATTTATACTCCATTACACTTTTTTCAGTGAGATTTTGCCATACTGGCTTGGAGATTTTCTTCAGTCCTGTGGATTTATTCTTTTGTGTGATTTTAGAGTGGGTGTTTTGATTGTGGGTTGGGGTTTTTTTATTGTTATTTTTTATTTCCCTGTCTTTTTTTCTTATGAGGAGTTCCAGTTGGAATAGAATGGCCCCTTTGGAGAAGGAAGAAAGGCAGCTACACCTCTCCAGATTTCTTGCTCACTACTGTTTGTCTTACTAACTTTAAAAAAACTCAAAAACTTTATTCTAAACAGTATTCCAATGCTGTTAGAAGCTTTCTTCTGACTATCTTATCTCAGTTTATTTACTTTGATTTTGCTCTTTAGGTTGTGTGTTATTTTCCACTGTTTTTTACCTCTTCAGTGAGAGACCTATATTCACAAGACTTGAGAATGCTTTTTTCACATTAATTACAGCTATTGTAATAAAGTGCTATCTTACACCATATTTTATGTTTCCTTCAGTAGAATTTTGAATGTGAATCTTTCCCACAGAGGAGCTGTTTGCTATCAGACATATCTCCTAAGGTGAAAAGGGGAATGAAGCCCCTTTGATATTCAAATAAAAGAAAAACACCCTGAGTTTTATGTCTTCTTGAGCTGTCCACTCCATTTGTTTCCCTTTTTGTTTGGCTAACAAATAAATATTATAACCTAGATCAAAACCCCTTGATATCTATTCATTTTATACTTGGTGCATTTAAGCCCTATCTTGGTCTATTAAATAGCAATATTGTGCTTTCTGCCTTTTCTGTAATCCTCATTATGTTGCTAAATCAACTCAATTGTAGCAGTGCCAGTCTCCTGAGGCTGCTGTGAGAAAGCATTTTCTGAAGATTTCTGAGAATGTGGCCTGGGGAATAGACTGCTTTGATGAGGATATATAGCCTTGCAGAGATTTAATATGTTGTGGGGTTCAGGGCAAAAGTAGAATGTTTTTTGTTGGTTTTTTAATGCTTTCTGGCAGATATGTTTACAGCAGCTTTTTAGATCTTAAAGACTAGTCAGCAGCCTTCTAATTCCCATGTGCAATTAAGGACAAAAATATTTTACTTTATTTGCATGGAAGTATTAGTGGCTAACCAGGCACCAATTTTATTTGGTTAAAATTGGACTTTATTTTATGTAAGACAAGATATTAATAGTGATAAACTTTATAAAAGGTATTGCACAAATCTTTAGAATGATATCAATATTCAAAGCTATTTATTTTCCTTCGTTAGTTTGTTATGGTAAGTAGACCCCCTTGGCCAAAAGCACCACTCTGCTTCTTTGAACTGTTCCTTTCTTTACAATGGTATTTCACCCACTTTGTCAATAAAGAAGCTGAGTTCTTTCTGCACATACTTATTTAAGGACCTGTGGCCCTTCTGAGGCAACAGAAGCTTACCTGTCTACCTTCACCTGTTACTAAATCTGAGCTTGTCTGACTAAGAACAGTTATGCTGTGCTGCAGAACTGGAAAGAATTGTCCTGTGTAACAAAGTTCTGCATTTCTTGATAAGAGAAACACCCAGAGAAACGCGTGTTCTGTGAGCTCAACAGATGTTTTTAGAGGAAAGGCCCTTTCAAACCTTAGCTATTATAGTTAAATATGGGGGGTATCCTGCTAATCAAAGGATCTTTATAGACTGATGTTGAGGAACACATTTAGTGCAGGCAGCTGGGTGTGCTGCAGCTGCAGGACAGCTGCAGATTGAGCTCTGGCTGTCCCGAGACAAGAGGCTGTGAACAGTCTCGTAATCTGCAGGGCATGAGTTCCATCCTCACACAAATGGGGCACCATTTGTTGGGAATTTTATGAATTAGACACGGGGTATCTGAGTTGCTTTAGCTGGTGTGATTTATTTTTTTCTTATCTGCTACATGGGCAGGAAGGATGAGTTCAGCTCACGTCTTCACTGCATTGTTCAGAAGGTCACAAGGTCTCTAGTTACAAGACCTTTTAAGGATTTATTAACCAATAAAATAGTGCCACAAAGGATATTTATGTTTTTAACCCAATGCTCAAATATTTAGTCTTATGAGCTTATGCTGCAGTGCAGGCTTTCTTAGCCAGTCTGAAAGTTGCACATAGCCTACAATTCGACACTCTAAAACTTGTTACCTTCATAACTCCTTCTATTTTTTCTATATCTTAAACTCTGAACTTTCCTCTACCTAGTTTAACGTCTCTACTTTGACTACAAATCCACATTCTCACTTCTAGCATCCAAGTTTGGAAGCCTTTTCCAAGGTCTCAAATCAAACCCTGTATTTAATTCTAAGCTTTGGCCCACAGGCCCAATGTTCTGAGCGCTCTCTGAATTTTGGATTCCAACATCCCGACCCTTTGCATAACAAAGGGCCCAGGAACCTGTGGCTGGGACAGGTGATGCCCAGGGGACACTCAGAGACAAGGCAGGAGCTGATGGCCCTGGCCCCAGAGCTTAGACAGAGAGGGTTTAAAACCTCAGGGTTCTCTCCTCCTCCAGGCACCCAGCTCAGTCTGTCATTTGTTGCAATGAAGTTACATTTCTTTAAGGAGCCTGACCTCTGGGACTCTGCTGTGGGAAACCTGGTGCTGAGCTGGTAGGGAGCCCCTGCTCTGAGCTGTGAGTGTGGGATGGGCAGGCAGTGCAGAGGGAACCCATCAGCTCACTGGAGCACTGGGAATGGGCATCAGCCCCAGCTCAGCTGGGCCGCTCTGACTGCCACAGCAGCTCCTGGGTGGGCACACAGGAAACTTTTAACTTTTAGCACCTGCGTTGAGTTCACTTAAGAAAGAAACGTGCTGGGTGTGACATCCCTTCTTTGAGTGGTACAGATTTTGGGGAAGGTTCCTTGGAAGTTCGTGGCTCTCCAAGGAGGAGAAATGTTTAGATTTCTTAACTGCTTCTAGAACAGCCACGAGAGGTAAAATATATCACTAAGACACTTAAGATTTATAAAACACTGCTATAAATCGTTCTGTCAAGCAGAGAAGTAGTATACTGAATGAGACTAACTACACTAGTGGACTTGATTTTGCTCAGTGTTGAATTAAATTCTACAAGGATTATGTGTCAATGGTCTATATTGAATCAGAAAGTGTATAATAATGAGTTTTTCTTCCATGTAAATTTAGGAAAGCTGTTTCATTTCTGTGTGTCTCAGAAACAACTCTTAAGAGATAAATCATTGTCACAGCTGCTTTGTTCTAACTCACCCTGGAATGTTTGGGGTCTTTTTTTCATTTCTTAATTACTTCAAACCTTATAGTGTGGCCTTTTTTTTTTTAAGTTGAGGAGTTGCTTATTAAGTGGATGCATAATTAGCCATCTTTCTTTGTCATAGGCTAATATGCTAGAGCTTATTACGTGATTTTTAATTTTTTTTTGGCTGTTTCAGGTATGAATACAAGCAAGAGCGAGACAGTGAAAGAGCACCCATTGAAACCTTCTAGAAGATCCATGCCATGCCTCGCCCAGAGCCAAACACATCCTCAGAGCCTGAGCAAGCATTCTTCATTCCTACAACCAAATCGTGTGCAGCCCCAGCCCCAGCCTTTGAGTGCAGGGACATCAGCAGCTGCAGTGGATGTAGTGTCAGAACGAGGTAGGAGGCTTTTCTCTTTCAGGAGCTTGTTCCAGACTGATAAACTCTGATTTATTTAGATATCTACAGTTTGTTGAAGAAACGTTTTTGCACAAAACACCTACACATACCATATTAACAGGTTCTTGAGTGGATCTTTATAATGTTTGAAGTGAGTTTTAAACTAATTTTTGTTTTTCTCAATGATAGCGTTATTTTCTTCTCCCTGGTAATAGGACAAGAAAGTCTTGCTCATTTATGCTGGAGAAAAGTATGAAGGTTTCTGTAGTATGTTCTAGATGAGAAAGAAAGAATAAATATTAGGCTTTTGGAAAAAAATTCTTTATATATGAGCATGTAGGAGATGTATTCATTCATGAACAGTAGAATCAGGGAAGAGTGGTATGGAAAGAATGAGAATCAACAGAGAAAATCCCTCCAAATTTTATCTTGTGTGCAATAAGGAGCTACTTTTATTTTAGGATTTCTAATTTAACAGATACACATGCCTTATCAGAGAAACTGGCCTAGCTGGAATCCCAATCACTGTGTGTCCCCTGTTGCCAGCTATTGCCATCTTCTATTGCCAGATATGTGTGAACCTTTGTAGAATAAATTAACTCATCTGGTAGTAGATTCTGATACATCTTTCCTTAATGTTGATAGACACTAGGCACTAATTATTGTTCTAGGTAGTTATTTTATTGAGATAAACTCTCAGGAATAGACTGAAAGTCTTCATTAAAGTGATCTCACTCTTTTTTCTGTTGATAGAAAGTGCTCTTCAAAATTTCAGTCCAAAGTTTTTTATTTGAGTTACTGAAAGCTTTAAAAAGTGTTTTTTACAGAAAATATTATTTTACTTTCAAAATACATGTGAATGCTGATACAGATATTGCATTTATTCTAGCTAAAGTGATGGAGACTTTGGAAAACAACTTGCTTAAGCTGTCTAATACAGAATACAGCGATCCATTTTTAGGTAAGTTGTTGTCTGAACGGAAATAATGACAAATTAATGATTCTTTGATTATGCTTGCAGTATTTAAGTGTGGAAAGGCCATACTTACCCTGAACTTCCTTTTTTTTTTGAAAAAGGTGACTGGGTGTGACTAAAGAAATATGTGCTGTCACAAACTTCCTGATAATGTCTCACCTTTTAGACTAAAAGTAGGGACTAAAGACAGAGAAGTGTTGCACATTTTAACCAGATAGGTTAAAACAATGCTTTTGTGGGTATTCTGGCAGTTTCATGGAGTCTGAAAAGTAGACTGATTAATGGGTATCATCATCTTTGTGAACATTTTCAAACTGCTCTCCTGAGAACATGAAAGAAAGCTGAATTAAGTGAATGTGGTGAATTTTTAATTAGGCAGTGTTGTAGAAATGTAGGCCAAATGGCTTTCTCCTCTTCCTGAATTGTTTGTAGACAAAATTATCTTGTTTGAAGAGATTAACAGGCATCAAATAAAGGACTTCAGTGGAAAGCTTCTTTTCTTTCAGTTGGCTATAGATAAGGTCATAAATCTGTTGGACAAGTATAGTTAATGTTGTTAATGGATTTATGAAGTAAAAGGATAATATGTTGCACCTTTGTTAATTACACAGATAAATGGGATCAAGGACATTATGGATTTGTGTTATTTTCCCTCTGTCAGTTTTAGGTGGAAAGTTGTGTTTTTAGTTTGAGGTTTTGGTAAATTCAATCAAAGTGATAAGCATTGAGATGCTGTAACACATAATGTGAACTTTGAGGTTTCAGACATAGTGGAATGCCCCTCTTCCCGATTGCTCACTCCCCTCCCACCTCTGGAGGGAGACACAGAAGGTGCCTGTCGTGGTTTCAGTTTGAAACCAGGCAGAAATACCAATTATGCATAGTGATTTCGGTTTGCCAATTTTAGATCTTCCCAGCCAATACACCAGTTAATATGGTGGGTCTGTTTTCTGCTGTAGATAGGATTAGGAGATAGAACAAAGCAGGCCTACACTTGAAAAGATATAAAGAAAACTTTATTAACAGAACAAAAATAACCAAATAACAAGAAATCAGAATAAAACCTTCAGAACACCTTTCCCCTTCCCTCCCCACACCTTCTTTCCTTCCAACCGACAATGTACAGAAAAACACCTCGTCAGTTTTCAACTTGTAAAATAGTCTTTCTTCATTTCACTTATGGAGAAAAGTATCTTTTGCTAATGCTGTGGAAAACTCCTCACACGAAGTTACTGTAGCTTCAATTGTCACAAACAACAGCCACCTGAGACTTGCATTTGTGAAGTTCTTCCCATCTTTCACAGTTCTTCTCACAGCCTTTGGTCCATATTAATTCATTGGGGTGCTGTTTAAGGATGAGCCATTCTAGTATAAAATAAAAGTTGTTTTCATCTATCTTCGGGAACAGAGGTCTTCCCCTTTTATTTCTGGGGCAAGGTTTCTCATTTTTCTTTACTGTTCAAGCTTCTCATTGGACTACAGCTATTTTAACATCTGTTTGCTGTAATGCTGGTGGTGCCTCTGCTCATAATTGTAGTTAGATTGCAACATCCCCCCAAAGCACTCTATGAATTTAGAGGGGAAAAACCTGAAAAGCCTGGTATATCAAAGTATATCTTTACCATATCCTCACAAAAGAATTTTAGCCCAAGCTTAAGGCAAACTGATCAATCCCTTTGATTTAGAATTTGATGCTTTCTTTACTGACCTCAAAGTCTTATGTTGTCTCTACAAAGTTTCGCCTTTTCCTTCTTCGTGGTTCAGGAGAGAATTGGTGTTCGTTGTGTCGTTCGTTCTCAAGCTGTATCAGCTGAAATCGCTTGTGCAGAGTCCTGCGGTGCTGAGCGGTTCCCTCGGTGCCAGCTCTCCACCCGCAGCGCGGCTCGCTCTGTTCTCCCCGCTGCGCACGGCTGCTGCCGCCGGGCAGCCAGGGCCGAGCACACGGCCCCGGGCGCTGCTGCGCTGCTGCGCACGGCTGCTGCTGCTGCGCTGCTGGCTGCTGCGCTGCTGCTGCACGGCTGCCGCTGCTGCACGGCTGCTGCTGCACACGGCTGCTGCTGCTGCACGGCTGCTGCTGCTGCACGTGCTGCTGCTGCACGGCTGCTGCTGCTGCCGCAGCTGCTGCTGCTGCACGGCTGCTGCTGCTGCACGGCTGCTGCTGCTGAGGCTGCTGCTGCCTGCACGGTGCTGCTGCTGCACGGCTGCTGCTGCTGCCGGCGCTGCTGCATGCTGCTGCTGCCACGGCTGCTGCTGCTGCACGGCTGCTGCTGCTGCACGGCTGCTGCGGCCACGGCGCTGCTGACCTGCTGGCACGGCTGGGTCCCTGCTGCACGGCTGCTGCTGCACGGCTGCTGCTGCACACGGGCTGCTGCACCGCTGCTGCTGCACGGCTGCTGCTGCTGCACCGCTGCTGCTGCACACGGGCTGCTGCTGCACGGCTGCTGCTGCTGCACGGCTGTCGCACGGCTGCTGCTGCAGGGCTGCTGCTGCTGACGGCTGCTGTTGCTGATGGCGGCTGCTGCTGCACGGCTGCTGCTGCACTGCTTCTGCGCTGCCGCTGCTGCACGGCTGCTGCACGGCTGCTGCTGCTGCTGCACGGCTGCTGCACGGCTGCTGCTGCCGCACCGCTGCTGCTGCACAGCTCTGCTGGCAGGGCCCGGCTGGAACACAGACCGGCAGGTTCTGCCGGCACTGGGGGCCCGGTCCCCGGCAGGGCTCGGCAGCCGCTCGGCCCCGGGGGATCCCGGCCATGGAGAACCCCGGCCACGGGGGATCCCGGTCCACGGGGGATCCCGGCCATGGGGAATCCCGGTACACGGGGAATCCCGGTACACGGGGGATCCCGGCCACGGGGGATCCCGGCCATGGAGAATCCCGGCCATGGAGAATCCCGGTCCACGGGGAATCCCGGCCATGGGGAATCCCGGCCGGGCGCACCCAGCCCAGTCTCCTCCTCAAAGGCCAGAAGTCAAGAGAGCTGCTCTTGGGCCTCCCCGTCCTTAAATGTGTATTTGCAAAGGTGTATTCACCCTTTGCACTGGTTTAATCCTGTGTCAATATCAGAAATTGGCCACTCAGGGCCAAAGCAGGACAGTGCAGATCACTGGGTTGAAATAAGAACAAAAGTAACACTCGGTAGCAAGTAAAACATTACTAATTAATTTATTCTTTTTCCAATTCACTGTTTTCCCCCTGACTTAGATTAGTTATGAGGATTTGTGCATAATAACTCATATTTCTTAGCAGGACATGAAATCCTTCCTAGATAATTAACAATTTTGCTGCGACAGATACCTTGTATTCTGAATGTATCCTGAATCCAATTACTTCAAAGTTTATATGTAAAAACCTCTGCATTTGTGCCATGCTGCAGTAGAGTGAAGTGAGAAATGAAGAGCTGAACCAAAACTAACAATCCAATAAAGAATCATAATAACTGCATGATAAAAGCTTTTTTTCCAGTGCTCAATTATAGGAGTGTTTGTAAGCCAATTTCATGATGTTATGATGAATTGCAATGGACATACATGTATGTATGTATATATACGTATATATGTGTATATATATGTGTGTGTGTATATATATATATATGTGTGTGTGTGTGTGTAACCTGTGCAATACATACAATGTTTACATAAAAAGAGGGACTGAAAGATCACAGAAAATATGATTCAAGAAAGCCAGGTTCAGTTTGTGCTTCAGCAGAAATGTGATGTTTCCATTATGCCTTCTAGAACAATTTTTTCTCAAGTTTGTGGTCAGTGCCTGCATAGATAAGGGCTGTCACATCTGCTGTGCCTGTAGAGAGATGGCTGAAAAGCTGCCCTAGAACAGTTTGTCCTGTACCCAGGGTTGTCCAGCTCCCGTGTTAGAGCTGGTTCATGCCTGGAGAGCTGGCAGTATGGATGAGGAGGGTGTGTAATCTACTCAGTGCTCATTGGAACATAATAAGGATTAGTCTTTGGACTTAGTATTGCAGTTCAAAATATTGATGTGCTTCATGCCTTTAATCTGCCTCTACCAGTGCTGTGCACCATGGTAACTCCTCTAAAGCACAATAATATATTACTGTCTCCCTTTTTAAAAACTGAGAAATATTCTGTGTAATGGTTACCACTGTCTGAAAATTCATGAAATTGTTCATTAGGAAAACTGTCTGATTTGATAGTTTTTCAGTATCATAAATATAAATACACAGGTAGATGAAAACCTTTCTGTGTTTCTGTATAATATAGTATTTCAGGTGCACAGCAAAATGAAATGAGACATAAATCCCTCACAATGTCATTTATCTAGGTGTCTAGTGATGTTCTTCTCCAAGTTACTTGTTTTTTCTAGCATTTAAATTAGGACAAAAGGGGATTATTTACTTGACCAATAATCTCTTTCTTACTTACTTTGCAAAGCCTATCCTTAAATGTGTAAAGGCTCAAAGGATTGAGTAAAAAGTCATCATATCAAAATTTGTGAAACAGAAAATATTAAGGATTATTTATATTAATTTTCTTTTCCATAACTGTGCCACATTTCAATTGAAAAACATTTGCTACCTTACACTACTGTGTATATATAAAATATAGTGCTGGATTGCATGTTATGGAGAAATGAGGACAAGCTTTTTATCCCCTGTCAATAAATTGAAATTCACTCTTAGCCCTTCAGAAAAATATGATAGTAAGAAAGATAGCCAAGCAGATAAGAAGACTTAAAAAGAAAGAAAAATGTGGACTTAGCTATCTATTTCTAAACTAAATACTTCTGCATTTTTGTGTAAAGTATTTCCAGAAATGAAATTGTCTTCAATGTTTTATCATGTAAGTGACCTTATAGGGCAAATCCTATTGTCATGCATTATGTGTTGCCAATTCATATGTCAGGAAGTGTTGATAGGTTTTTGTGATGTATGAAGATGGAAGTTATTCATTCTGTCTATATATAACAAGATAGCAAACAAAGCAACTGCTAAGATGAAGAGATTTGTTATCTGCTTAATTAATGCTTGAATCTTTTTCAAGTCACTTCATACTTGACTGTGGATCTTAGGTGACATTATTTAGTTACATGTTCCACTGTTTTAACAATTATATGGGTGCATCTGCTTTAAGTTTATTCTTAATTTAAGTGGAGTCCTTGACATACTGAATTGAATACTGAAATTTACTGAGATAAGATTTGGGCTCTACATGTAGAATTAGAAGCTTAGAACCCTATTCTCTGATTTTAATATCCTTCTCCTTATTTGCAATTCAGCCTTTTTTATTTTTTTCTGTATTTTTATATATCTCCTCTTAGTAGATACTCTGAAAACTCTCGTGAAGAGGTCTTGTAAAGGGTCATGCACGTTCTGTTTGCAGCTTACCTGAACAGCTGTACTGGGTTTGTGTGGTAAGTGTTGGGGTGGGGTACAGGGGTGGCTTCTATGAGAAGCTGCCAGAAGCTTCCCCTGGGTCTGGTGACAGACCTGGCAAGGCTGAGCTCATCAGCCACAATGGAAGCACCTCTGGAACAGTAGATTTAGGAAGGGAGAAAAACCCACACAAGGGCAACTTCAGCTGGAGCAGAGGTTCTGTTGCAAGCCATGGTGAAGAGCTTGGTGAGGCAGCCTGTGCTGGAGCCCCTGGCAGCAGCAGCTCGTGCAGGACCCTGGGCTGGAGCAGATTCCCTGCAGGAAGCCCATGCCAGGACCAGCTCATGCCAGGACCTGTGGAGAGAGGAGCCCATTCTGCAGTGGATCTCTGGCAGGACTTGTGGTCCCATGCCAGGGCAGTGTGTTCCTGAGTGACTGCACCCCATGTAAGGAGCCCACAGTGGAGCAGTTCATGAAGAGCTGTGCATGTGGGAAGGACTCATGCTGGAGCAGTTTGTGGAGGACTGTTCCCAGTGGAGAAGCCTCATGCTGGAGCAGGTGAAGGCTGTGAGGAGTTCCCCCTCAAGGAGGAAGGAGTAGCACAGTGTGTGATGAATTGACTGCAACTCCTGTTTCCCATCCACTTGTGCTACTCCTGCAAGAGGAAATCAAGAACTCAAGAGTAAATTTAAGTCCAGGAAGGGAGGGCTAGTGGTGAAGTTTTAGCTTTATTTGTCATTATTCTCCTCAGAACTTACTGGTAATAAATTGAATTTTTTTCCTCAAGGAGTGTCTTTTGACCATGGCTGTAATTAGTGTGTGATCTCTCTCTGTCCTTACCTCTCTACTTAGGAGCCTTTTGTTGTATTTTTCCCTTCCCAGTTCTGCTGAGGTGTGGACTGACAGAGTGTCTTTGGTGGGGTCAATCCACCACAGCAGGCATGAAAAAACAAATTCTGCAAGGTGCTCAAAACTAAAATGTGAGAGTGGTTAAGAATGAAGGCAAATGTCCTTTTGATGTCCTTGTTGTTTTGAGGACATGGGCATGAACATACTTGAGTTCCATCCTTCATTTGCAGGTCCCCAGTGCAGCAGACTTTTTTTCTTTTTTCCACCAGTTATGCTTCTCCATCTCTCTTTTCCTTTATTCTTTATAAATCTTGAGGTTTTGCACAATCTCAGAATTTTAAAGGTAACTCAAGATCTTCCATTTATTTGAGCATTAATTTAGGGAGATTTTTAACCAGGTGTCTCCCCAACAGCTTAGATTTTGCTTTAATTTTGCTTTTAGGTCCTGCAGTAGAGGAGAAATAGAAAATTGCTTTGTAAACAATTATACTTTTTTTCTGATTTAGCATATTTTTACATTGGCTAAAGGGGTTTTGTCTTACTGAATTATTAATGCAGTGTAGATCAACTAAAAGCTAAATACAGGACATCTGCTCAGCTGACATATTTCAACATATAAACATTGATTACTGGACATTTTGATAGAGTAGTATTTTAGTGATTAGATCCACTCAGTTTGAATCGGATAAACTATTTTTTTTAGCTCTGTAAGGTTCTCCTAGGCCAGGGAAGACATGATGGAAAATAAAAATGCAGTACACAGTAGCTTTCCCACAGGCTGAGGGAGAGAACTTCAGGCAGTCAAGCTTTCCTCATGTTTTGTGGAGCTGCAGCCAAATTAAGATCCGTGTTTTAATTTAAAGATGGGTACTTACACTGCAAATCAAACAGAAAGACTGTTAGTCCATATCATTGCTTTTAGGGTAAGTTGCATTAAAAACGTCCTTGAGCAGTACAACTCAAGACACAAGATTCAGGGATGCTGTCTTGATTTGCATTGTGATAATAATAATGATAATAATAGAGATTGTGGAGGAAAGGATGACAGAAAATAGTGTTACTTTGTTGTCAAATATAAAAATGTCATAGAAGCTCCGAAATTGCAGTTACTGAAGAAGGTCTCAAGGACTAAAATCACTGTTCATTTAGTATGCATGTTATCTTTAAGGAAATATAATTTTGGCTTAGTGAGTGGGAAAATACAGGAAAGAGACTTCTGTTTTTAATTAAAGTAGTGGATCCCTTATAACAGAAAAAGCACCTGGTCATAAAAAGTAAAAAAGCAGCCAATTCTATTAGCAAAGGTTAGCTGCTGTTATTTTGTCTTAAATTCTTTTTCTAAACTCAACACATTTTGTTCTTTGTTCTTTAAAAACATTAAAAATAATCAAAAGAAATTAGCAAAAAGTTCAACTTAAGTGAAATGAGCCTCCCAAAACATGTTATAATTTTCTTTCTAACCTATTCTGGTGTAGAAATATTATGCATTCCATTGAACTTTGAGTATAAATCATTTCTGTCAAGGATTTTCTTTTAATAATGCTGCAAAAGAGGTAAATTGGATGACTAGTATATACAAACTGTATTTTAGGGTGTTTGTTGACATTAGTGTTATTACAGGAATGGTAAGAACAGTGCACACTTTTAAATATACTTTTGAAATATGAATTATATGCTATATGTCTCAGTCTTATATTTTTTCAAACAGGTGTAACAAATGCTATTCAAGTGGAATGTTTAAGTGCTAAATATTATTCCCCTTTTTACTGTATTAATATCATACATAGTGGGAGAGTGCTTTATGTGCATAAAATTAGTCATCAACTGCTGAAAGATACAATAGGAAATATCATTGAATTTTATATAAGGTTTCTTTATGATTATGACTCTTTAATTTAAGAGTCGTTTTGGCTTTTTGTTTTGTTAAAATAAATTTTGATAACATTTTAGGCAAGATAGCAGATATCTCTAGGTGAAAGATTTTTTTACAGAAGAGAGATGCTGTAATTTAAAATATGTGTCCTTGAAAGCATAAAGAAGTTTAGCAGGTAAAGTGTGTTGAGAACAGAGGGAATACTTATTCATAAATTTTAAAATTATTTAAACAAAAAAAAGTTGGAAGTTTTGCAAAAGTTTTTTGGTTTTTAGTACTAGGTGTACTCATAATGTCTAATCCTCTTAAACTTCCCTCATGCAAATAGACTTCTTAATGTAAATATAGTCTTTCTTTCAGCTTAAATGACCTAGTTTAGGTTTCATAGGCTTGTATCTTCATTTTACTGGCTCCTATTACAAGCTCTTGATCTTTAGTAAAACTAAGTGCTCATCAAACCTAGGCATAAGTCAAATCTGCAGAGTTGCTGAGTACCATGGTACTTTATATACCTGCCATCTGAATCCTTCTTTTAACTATATTCATTTTTTTTGAGCAGAGTGGAAGTTGTATATTAAATTAAAACATTTAAAATAAATAAAACACCTGAATTAGGAACATTGACAATTAAAATGAACTGGTTTGTACATTAGGAAATCCCATCACAGATTTACCATGGTTAATATCAATGTTAGAAATTATCAAGGGAACATTTTGTATAATCATTATGCAGTAACTAAATTGAAGAAAAAATAGTGCTCAGTAAATGTTCTGGTTTTTTAATATTCCATCTCAGAAATGCAAAATGTTTAGGGTGTGTGAGATAATTGTGTTTTGGGTTTTTTTTTTAATTTCTGTGGTACTTAGTTAGTGAATTTGAGTGAACGACTCAATGAAAAATACTTAAATGTTGCAGATGAACTTTTATGAATTTAAAATCCATGAAATTCAAGATTGTGGTTCCCACAGCAACCACGGCTTTTTTCTTGGCTTCTGTTTAGGGTTTCAAATTACTGAGCTAAATGCTGTTCCTAGTCCTCCTGACTTTTCCCATGTTGATGTGAAAGCTGAGATGGGAACTTGACTCAGGATTTTTGGGTAATTTTTTTTGTCTGAATGTGTTTCTTTTTCCAATTTGTCCAAGATATTATTGTGTGGCAACGATTATTCCATCTTTTACGTTATTTTTTCAAGACTAGCCTTTTTCCAGCATTCATTAAACCTTACAGTCCAACACTGTACAGGCACTGCCCTTCATTTTACTCCTGCTGGGTGAGCAGGGCAAGCATTGCCATGATTCTTTGGTGGACAATATGGGTAAGCTCTGAGGGAGGTTCTCAGTTTCCTGCAGCTTTCTTAGGGTGCACAACAGTTTTCCTAAAAACTTTAGCTGAACAATTAAAACTAAATCCAGTGACTGGAAAAGCGAACACTTCCTTCCTGAAGGCCTTCTACCTTCCACCACATCAGGTACACCTATTAAAATGTTCAATATCTTAATGTGCAAATTTTCAAATGCTATATCTGCATGTGTGTAGGGGAATCAGGAATTTCAATTGCTCGTTTAAATTTAAAACATGAAATGTTGCTGTGGTCTCCAGGGTGTGCCACCTGTTTGGTGAAACATCTTGAGCCTCAACAACTGTAAGCCAAGCAGTTGAATATTCATATTGCTTTGTTTGTTTTTTAGAGCTGTAAAGGAGGTTATGGACTTTTTTATTTGAATGCTAATAAAATGCCATTTCTGTAGACTTTCTACTAAAAATAGCAGTCACTGGTAGTTTAAGATAAACATGAAAACGTTTTAAGATAAATCTTTAAGAGGAAAAGAACTATGTTGTTAAAAAGTGTATACATAAAATGAATATTCAACTGTGGCTGTAATAATGCTGTTTATTGCTATCCACTCTAATCTAAAATGAGCCCATTGTTTTCTTCTGGTTTTCCTTCAGTTGTAGGAAAGGACAAAGATACATATACAGATGATTCAGAACATGGGAATTATGATGCTCGTACAGATCAGTCATTGCTTATTCAAAATAAGCTCACCAGGCAGAAAACAGAACCTCGAACTAAATCATCTTTAAAGGTAATGGACACAAAATTCTATTAAATTGTATCGACTGTCAGAATGTGCTTTAATATTTTTAAAATGCAATTTTTAAAGCACTACAGATGTTGCAGCCGAAGTAAATGGGTGTCTCGTGGTAAGAGATTTAGGTGGCTCCCAAATTGTTGGAAATGATAAAATCTCTAAAATAATTTTAGTTTAAATAACTTTTTATTAATTGCTTTAAGTAATCATAATCAGTGTGTTAAGCCTTAAATCACTTTTAGTTAGCATTTAGCAAAGTTGCCATGAGCTGCTATAGTTGGGAACACAACTGCGTAAAATTACTGAAATTAGTTTTGTTAAACTGAAATTAGTTTTGTTAAACTAAACTTGATATGCTTCAATGAAGAAAGCCTGGGAGAAGAGAGATGTATTGTTGAAATTGGATAGAAGGAGTGCAGAATTTATGGATCACAAGGTCATTTTGCAGAAACCAGGAGATAAAGAAGAGACTAAGTTTGTGTGCTGGAAAGTCCCTACTGCAGGAAAGAGATACTAAAAAATATTAAAAATGTGGACTAATTATGATGTACAAAGAGAACTAAATAAGCAATAGAGGATAGAATATTAGTTAATGAAAGAGAATTATTTAATTTAGAATGAATGAACACTAATTTCTTTGTTCGCTAAAAATGTATAAATAGATTAAAAATGTTTTTATCAATTTTTATTTGTAGGCTGGAATTTTGTTGGCCTCACACACACCTCCTCCCCAAGAATAAAATAATGCCTTGCTTGCTAACACTGAGAAGACAGTGTTAGAGAATTTTATTTATCCTGATGATTTTGGAGGGTGTTAGTAACAATATTAGAGTGACAGAATCAGTGAACGGAATTCTCTGTACTAAAATCAAGCAAAATTATATAAAATCAAGGATTCTTATAGTTTTTTATTGACTCATCTAAGAGGCAGTAGTCTTCTTTTAATAAATTTATATTGCACAGAATTTAGGATATGGGATTCTGAGCATGGAGTGGAATTCATGTTTTCTGGGAGGCCTCAGAAATTCTGAGAGTGTAGAAGAACTATTTTCACGTAGCAAATGGTCAGTCAGGAGTGATCTGGATAGAGTATAAGATCCTTCTTCTAGAAAGCATTAAAATGCTATCTAGACACATTGAATGAAAGATAAAACTCACTTATGTATAGGCGAGTGTAAGAGTATTTTCAGGAACCTCAACTAAAGCACTTGGAAAAGCCATCTCATCTCACCAGATAAATCTGACATGCTATCTTGCTTGGTAATTACATAATTATACTATTCCTCACAATGCATTTTCTCCAGCAGTTAATCTTCAAAGAATTATGATGGATTTTCAGTTCAAAACATGGATCTTTTTTTAGTCATACTTTCAACTAGGACACCCTTAATTCTCCTTTCCATTAAGCATAATTTGTTGCATATATGTGAAAAATGACTTAACTTCAAGAAGTTCTGAGTAATTTTCTTCTTCACTCACTGGAAATAGTGAATTCTGCAGCACAGGGGTTTGTCACTAGTGATTCTGTGAATTTTTGGTATATGCCTGTAGGCATCAGTAATCCTGTATTACAAATCTAGTACTGCTTGAATTGCTGTCAGCTTCTGTGCTGTATGCACAGCACTTACAGTATGCCCTTGAGGAGAGCCATGCAGAGTTCTTTCATGGATAATGCCTGTGGCATTTGGTGAATTTAGCATTGAATTCACACTACAGGTGTCATATAACAGTTCCAGTGCTCATCACACTCATCATCATTACTACAGCATTCTGGAACATAGGTAGGTGTGACCTCTGAGACTGCATTTCATAGGATGCTTTAAAAAAAACCCTTTTATTGTAGCAGCTATCTAATAATTTTTAAATAGGCTTCCAGGTAGTTGTGTTTACAGATTGGAAATCTGTGACATGAAAAGGAAACTTCAGGAATGACATATGATATATATGTCATATATAGCCTTTCCTGGGTTACATTTTAATCTAAACTGTTGCAATGAGAACTTCTCATTTTCAAAGATTTTTTTGTCTGTTTCTGCAAGACTAGCTGAACTAAGACAATAATGGATCTTCTTGCTTGATTTTGTTGATTAAGTAGACACAGCCTTTTATGTTAATTGTGGCTGAAAAGGCAGGAAAACACTGTGGAGTCTGTAGAATTTAGCTCATGTTACTGAGCACTAAATAGTTTTAATAACAGTAAGGCTGCTGCCAAAACAATCTAGTAACAGATGCTATGCTGTCTGTCTAGTAACAGGGATTTCGTATTTCCATATGAAATATAAAAATAACTGCTAGTTGTATTTTTTCCAAGCCCTGCATTCAGGATGTCTGTGAAGCTCATAGTCAGCCAGTAAGCTAGATTTCTTTCAAAGTTTAAAGAGGAGTTTTATATTTGTATTATGTTTAAACAAGAATTCGCTTTTTATGTCTCAGTCTTTGTATGTACTGACCTACTGAACAATATGGTTCAGTTTAAAAACAGTCTTCTCAAGGTGCATCTGGCTTTTAACTTTGACAATTCCTTTTATCACAGTAACTACTCTGGAAACTTCCTTCTGCATTTAGAAGGACTGTGTTTGCAAATGAGGTGTCTTGGTTGAACCCCAGCTGGGTTAAACCCAAAATTCAAAACACAGCCCTGTACCAATTACTGTGAAGAAAATGAACTCTATCCCAGCCAAAGCCAGCACCTGAAGCAACCAAGCAGGATTCTCCTTCCCTTTACCTTTGCCTACTTCCACAGGAAAAAGGCAAGGGGAATTTAGATTAGTCTTAGAAAGGAACACTAATGTTTTGCCTTTGGATTATTGTAGAAATTTTGTGGCAATTAGTTTAAAAAAAAACACCAGGGAGACTTCTTCCCAAAATGGATATAAAAATAGCAAAAGAGGGCTTCTAATTCTTTCTGAGACTGCTGAAAACACAGAATACTGCAGTACAGCTTTACAGCTGGTAAGTACTCTCACATATTTAAAATGTAAACTGATCTGTCACAACAGAAAGTCTCCTCAGTCTGACCAGATAATGAGAATCAGAAACACATTGACCAGGAGTACAAGGATAAAAGCATATTCTTCTTCTCTTCTTTGTAATGTTTTTAATTTGGGCTTGTTCTGGAAGGGTCGTTGCATACTGGAGAGACTCAGGGGAAAATTGCTAAACAGTTTGTTTGCATTTACTTCTTGGTGCCATTATCTTTCCCAGCAGTATGCTGCTTGAATACTTCAGCAGTAGTGAATGTCTTGCTGACGTGATGAAAGCCAATACGCTTTTTTTTTTTTTTAGGAATTGTTTAGTTTTTCAGATTTCATGCATAATACCTCCATAAATCTGATTCTCATTGCTACATTTTAAAGCTTTGCAAAATCAGATAGTTTTCTTGTAGCAACCAGCTGCCAATGTATTCATCCACTTTTCTTGTTTCCATGATTATGATTTAGAACTGATAGTTTCCTATAATGTAGGCTGGTATAATTTCAGAATCCATGGATTTCATATTGAAAAATTGTGAGTCTCTCAGACCCCTGAAAAAGCTGTCATCATTATCCATCTCTGCCAACTTTTCACCACCAGTTGCTCTTGAAATTGCATAGAAAGTACAGCTTAATGTATGTGATTCTGACAAGGGGTCTCACAAGGCAAAATGAGGCCAACAAGTGTCTGTTGAGCAAAAATGAATAGTATCTGCTTTGCAAGGGAAATGTAGAAAACGAGAAGGTCCCTGAGTGGAAAGTTGATACTTGGAATGTTCTAGTTTCCTTAGGAAAGGGAAGCAGGTTTAAACAGACTTTATCACATGAGTGGAAGGCAACATTTTCCAGAGAAGGGGCAAAATCAGTAGCAGCCAATTCTTAACCTATTGCTGTTAAATGTACAGTAGTTAGATAAGAATATTTGAGAAATTACACTGCCATTTCCTTCCATTCACTACATCACTGTTCCTCTCTTTGATCTAATATATTTTTTATCTAGGTCGTGCATTTTGCTGCCTGGCAAGGTAAAGAAAGGCTTTTTAGAACAAGGTTCACATTATTCAGGAACTGTGAAAAGATGCTACCTATACAATAGCCTAATTTACTGCCTTTTTCTGGTAGTCCAAAAACACAGTCTAAGAACATAACAGTAAATAAAGCCTAAAAGCAATGATAACAGATAAAATCATTATCCCAGAATGGAAGGATGTGGTAAAGTGCAACAAAAGTTGACTTCATGTTTGTGCTTGTAGTGCTTGGCTCTCATCTCCTGTGAGAGTTTATTTAAAAAAAAAAAAAAAGCCAAAAAAAACCTCAGAAAATGTTTCAGGAAATACAGGATAAGTAGCAAGTAATTTTAACCTAAAGATAAAAATGTTTGAAAATAAACATGTAAAGGAAAAATTTCAGTGGTCATGTTAGTATTCTTCTTAAGACCTCTCTATTAGACCTCAAGAGCAAATAGAAGAGGTTAAATACTAAAAAGCCTCCTCCTGTCTCCAAACATCCTCCATTGCTGCTCCCTCATATGGTAATATTGACTTGACTTCCTTTCAAAATTTTGCATGTCACCTAACCCACTCCCTTCCTGAAGTCAAATATGTTTTTCATAATATATACAAATGCATTTTTCATGCTTACTCTGTAAGTCTGAGTAGAATATAAATGGAAAAAATGTCCTCTGTGAAGAAGCTAAAATAATTGCTAATCCTTTGGCTTACTCCTAACAAGTTAAACTGCAGTTTAATTAGGAAGGTCAGATATTTCTGGAAGTCTTTGTCTCCACAGGAAAAAGCTTTGTTCTGCACAGCAGTAAAGTCTCTCAGAAATATGATAGCGTGGGTAATTATGGCAGCCTGTCATGTTGTCTTTGATGCCCAAGATAGTTTGGATTTCTGCATATGCAAATATGTCCCAAATTTTCTTTCCTAGGTTGTTTGCTCAAGAAGAACACTAAACCAATATACACTTAAAATCATCAATCTGTTTTTGAAATTAAGCAATTGAAAGGATGATTCTAATAAATCTGTTTATGGCTTATCCATTCCTACAAACACAAGAAGACGAAGTCTAACTTAGACATGTGCTTAGCAAATTTCACAGAAAGCATGCCTTAGATTTTTCTTAATCAGAGTTTGTTTTTAAAATGTTAAAAAAATTTAAAAACACTTCAAGCATTATTTAGGTACTTCACTTTTGTTCATTGGAATAAATCCACTGTAGTTAAGATCAGAGGTGTATTTATTTCCAGAAAATACTTAAGGGATCCTTTGGCATGAATATTACTGAAGATAATTATGCCAAGTTCATGGTAACAGTATTAGGGAGAATTAGTAATCTAAATAAATGAGGTGGTTTTCATGAATCAGACAGTAATCTTTCAACCTGTTAGCATCATATGAAGAACAATAAATTATTTTGGAAGAAAGTTTTCTTTTATAAGAGAGAACCATTCTACTCAGAACAGGAAAGCTGTTCATGTAGATTTTTCAGTTTCAGGTAGTTGCCATGCTGAAGAAGTTAACAGATCAGACTTTATCTCTGTCAAAATTCCAGCCCTAGTGCTTCACATTGCTTCCATGGTTACTTTTGCTTACACATGATTTAATAACCCTGAATGAATCCATTATTATCCCTGTAAGAGCTCTTAAAATCATCAAGAGGTGTTGAAAACTGCTTTTCCTTGAAACACCTCTGGTAACCAGTGTGTTTTTGCATTTTAAGTGTCTTTCTGCTCTTCTTGCTACTCTGTTCCAAGCTGATTTTCCTTACAAGTGTCCAGAGTGATAGTGTATGTCCATGTTTACATATCTGTGTGTTTGAGAGCTTGCATATATATTCACATATACACACACACAAAAATATATATATATATATATAACAATCCATGCCATCCTTTTTAGGCTCTCAGATACCATACCATCATATAAAAATCATATTATGGTGTTTTTGACAAATTTCTAAGTGTCAGCAATACATTGGTGTTTTCATGAGGAAGCAAATACATTTCAAAGTCTGCTTAATTTCTTTGCTTCTTCCTCCTCTATTTCCTGGTTCTACAACTTTTCCCTGTGTATTTGTCTCTAAAAAATGCTACTGGCAAGGTGGTGCTATTATGGAGTGGTGGAGTTGAGACTCAGTGCTTGGATTCAGTACTTGCATTTCCAGTGGTTGCACCACTTTTTCTGCTGGTGAATTCTTCCCTTCTCAGAATTTCCTTGGGAAAGAAACCAAGACACTTGAGTAAGTCTCTCTTTAGTATGTTATTTCATTATTGGTAAGTGTTTAGTAAAATTATTTTTCTCTAGCACATTTAGCATCAGAATTCATGAGCTGTCTTAGGAAAAAATTAATTCTGTTCCAAACACCATCACCATGGCATAAAAAAATTTTGGGGAATGAAATTTAGCAAATTAGGTGCAAAGAAGACTCCTGAGGCCCAGCTGTACGTAGCCACCTATCTTTTAGATGCCAGGCACCACTCTGTTGGTATATTCATTTTCCTTTATATAATTTTACAAATGTAATCCAAATGACACCACCCACACAGAGGAAGGCTGAACTTCATTCTCTATACTGTACAGACAAAATAAACAGATTTTGCTGTGGGAGCTTAATTCTTGTGTACTGTGTGAGTTGTCACTTGTTTAAGTGAATGCTTCTGCTGCTGGCTATGACTGACAATTGAGGGTTTCTACATTCATATAAATGTGAAACTTTTAAAAATTTCTTTTTTGCTAAGTGAACAACATTCCTTGAAGTCAGAAGCTGAAATAGACTCTTCACTGCCTGAGCTACAGCCCAGTGTAAAAGTTGTTTCTCTCTGTTCTGGATATTCAGTCAGAACAACCTGCTCTGGGCTGAGTCCCCTGGGCTCAGTGCCTCCTGCCAGACAAGCACTCCTGTGCTGCTTTTATTGGTGTTTTATTTAGAACTGCTGAATACGAGGGTAGTAAATGAATCTGGGTGTTAGATATACTCCAAAGCAACTAACAAAGTAAATCTGCAGCAAACTACGAACAGATTTTGGGTAAATACAGTTACAGCCTCTGTGTTTATGTGTACAGACACATAAAATACGTAGAAATCATGCTCATTTTCATTGCCATCTCTGGAAAATTTCAGGAAATTGTTAAGCAAATGATAAAATATCTTGTTCCCAGCTTTTAATTTATGTGCGAAATAATGGTAATGAAAATTTTATATGTATTTTAAAAATGAGGTATACCATTTCTTTCCTGTCAGACTTGATTGATAGTAAGTTAGAATGAATTCATTTATTAAAATAAAGACATGTATAATCTAATAATGCAATATTTCCAGGGCTAAATTCATACTGAAGTACTTTTATTATTTTTCCTGAATAAAAATACCCTTTGTCACTATTTCAGCCACAGTCAATAATGGCATGCATTTAAGCAGACATCAAGTTGATCAATCAAATAGGATGAAGTACAGAATCACAAGTTAGAATCTCAGTTGTCTCTAGTTTTCACTGTACAAAATAATGCCAACAAAATTGAAGATTCTTCAAATGGCTATTTAACTCTTCCCCTATGATAAATAATGCAACAAAGACTGCTAAAGGCTGTCTCCAAAAATTGATCAGTGATCAGAAAAGTAGAGATTAACATTGCAAGCTTAAAAGGACACAGGGTCTCTTTGTATTGTAAAAGTGAATGTATAGGAGTTTATCTTCTAGCTTTGACTTCAGTGCTGTTAAGTGTGGCTGAATATTGAAATATGACTTCATTCTACAAAATAGTCAATATTTTATATTATTAATATAGTAAAATATGATATATCCTATTGCAATACATAGCATATGCATAGTAGAATATTGGTATATTTTTGCATAATAATATTTCATGAACATTGATATTTTATGTTAATAGTCATGTCTGACTTGCTAATTGTCAAGTTTAGTAAGAAAGTCAGTTGTAAGAAGAGGAGTGTACATGTTTGGGGAAAGAAGAATAGTGATTGCTTTAAACAGTGATTTTTCATTTCTATAATATACCATATAAGATGTATTCTAAAATATATCTTACAGATTTAGATCATTACATCTATAATACTATAAAAAGTAATAAAAATAATGTTTTTACTACTAATTCTACTGCTATCATTCCGAATTCTTAGAAGGGGTGGCAGACCCAATATTCAGTGCACCAACAGTCTTGGGTAACACTCTAAACTACCTTAATTTGGATTTCAGATATTATTTATCTGAATATGAAGAAAGATATTGAGGTGCTGTAATGTTCTAAGAGGGACCCAGGGCACAAGTCTTATATGGAGCAGCTGAGGATGCTGGAGTTATCAGTCTGGAGAAAAGGAAGCTCAGGTGGAGCTCTCTACAACCACCTGAAAGGAGGTTTAGCCACATTGGGGTCAGCTTCTTCCAAATAGCAAGTGACAGGACAAGATAAAACATCCTCAGGTTAAACCAGGATGTGTTTAGATTGGCTGTTAAGGAAAATTTCTTCACTAAAAGGGTGGTCAAACATTGGAACAGGCTGCACAGGGAAGTGGTGGAATCCCCATCCCTGGAGGTGTTTAAAAGAGGTGTAATGTGACCCTTGGGTTCATGGTGTGGTGGTGGGTTTGGCAGTGCTGGGTTAATGGTTGGTCTCTAAGATCTTAAAGGTCTACAATTCTAAATTGAAGCTTGATGTACTTAAATAATGTTCCCAGGTGTAAGATGATGCACTCCTTCATAATGGTAGATGATCTGACACAGACTGTTGTTGTTCTTTATTTGAGGAGTTAAAAAAGAGAAAAAAAAAAAAAAAAAGCAGAGAAAGAGGAGGAATCTTGTGAGAGTGCTTTAGGCTTTGCAGACTGAGGAGTTCTCAGAAGAGCTAAATGTGTAGAAAGCTGGCAGTGAGAGATGTGGGCGTAAGAAAAACATTTCACATGGAAAAGTGAGCTGGTATCCAGTATTTATAATGCTGATCTCATGCACTGAAACATGGTTCTATTTATGAATAGAAAGTGTCCCTATTGGGAATAACTGTTATAAATCTCGTATCTAAATAATCCAAATAGGATTAATTTGTAAGACCAGCATCCTATTGTTCAGAAGATGCAGCATTTCTAAACATTTGGTCCCATATAGTGTAATGTATACTACTTGAAACTTAACATTTTTCTGGACAGTTTGTGTTTGAATGAGTGCTGTGTTCTCCAGAAGATGATGATAGTTTCTCTTTTACCTTTTCAGATTTCAAAGTTTTTAGGCCTGGGGGTGCTGGTTAGCAGCTGGACATGAGCCAGCAGTGTGCCCAGTTGGCCAAGAAGGAATCAGGACATCAGGAATACAGCAGGGCTGTGACTGTCCCTCTGCACTCTGCATGGGTGGGGGCTCACATTGAGTACTGCACCACTTCTGGGCCACTCATTTCAAGAGAGACATTGAGGGGCTGGAGTGTGTCCAGAGAAGGCAGGGGAGCTGGTGAGGGCTCTAGAGAGATTAAGTTTTATGAGATTAAGGTTTATGAGGCTGGGGGTACTGGAGTTGTTTAGGCAGAAGAGGAGCCTCAGAGGATTCCTTACTTCTCTCTAAAGCTACCTGAAATGAGATTGTAGCAAGAAGGGGATCAGCCTCTTCCACCAGTCAACAGGACAAGAGGAAATGGCCTCAAATTGCACCAGGGGACACTCAGATTGGACATCAGGGAGAATTTTTTCCCTGAAAGGATGGTTAATCATTGGAACAGGCTGCCCTGGGAAGTGGTAGAGTCACCATTTGTAGAAGTGTTTAGGACACAGCTGGATGTGGCACTCAGTGCTCTGATTTAGTTGTCAAGGGGGTGTTTGGTTGGACTCAGGGATCTTGGAGTCTGCCCTAACAGAATGGTTCTGTGATTCTATAGTCTGTCACGAGCTGCTTTGGTCTCTCTTCTGAATCATGCAAAGCACAGAATGCAAAAATAGATTGCATTACCAGGAGCAGCATGCAAAGCAGGGTTTTCCATATCAAGGTCAGGTAATTCCTTGTGTTTGCAAGCATGGTGGGAAGAAACTAGTGAAGATTTAAACATTGCTAACGTGGCATTGAAAAAGCACTTCAACTAGACTATCCATGCAAACATTCTGAACAGTAGCATTTTTAAAATACTTTTAGATTTATTTCTGTCTTGGAGAAAATATATGTGTGTTGCAGGGATACAAACCTGACAAAATTGCTTTAATTGACTTGCTTTTATTTTTTTCTTTTTAATTCTCACTGGAAAGTAAAGATTAACAAAAGTTCATATCAATACACAGCACACAAGAATTTTAAGGTTTTTACACAGCTGAAATAGCTGCAATATGGGTCTGTGAAGTGATTTTATTTTGTTTTCTTCTAATTAACTTGAAATCCTGACCAACTTTTTTTGTTCTTCTGAATTTGTTGCATACTCATGCTTCATATATGTGGATATTTCTATGGTTTAGGAAGTGCTGTGATATATACAGTTCATGATAGGGCTCTTCATCTTTATAGATGCCATATTTAGAGTATTTTTCTTTTATGTTTGCTAGAGTGATGCCATGGCATCATCAGGACTCTTCTTCAAAGATGGCAAAAAGCGCATTGACTACATCTTGGTGTACAAGAAATCGAGCCCACAGGTAGAGAAAAGAAGCACATTCGAGAAGAATTTGAGAGCAGAAGGGCTGATGTTAGAACGGGAGGTGAGTCCTGTAGCTCATGTGGCATAAAACCCCCCTTTTTATAATATTGTCATATTTTACTGAGCTGATACAAGATTCCAGACAAAATTACAAACCTTTCCATTCAGGCTGTTCCCATCACCTGCTTAACTGTATTAAATTAATAAGAAGAATAATTTGATAGTGTGTGTTTAAATGATTTGATGATACATGCTTGTACACAGAAGTGTAGTGCAGTACAAAGGAAGAAGTTCCAGCCTATTTTATATTTTTTTATGCTTGCAGAATGAAAGAAGCTTCAGTAACCCATGTTGCTTTAATGTATAACCTCTGTGTCTTTCAGCAGAATGCCTGATACTAAATGTCTCACTGTTTTTCAAGGGGTTAAGGTTATTCTGGTTAATCCATGGCTAGTAATAGTAGTATTACTATAAAAATTAAAGAAAATGGAGCCAGGGAAACGGCGTTGGATTTTTGCTGTCTCATGAATTACCTACAGAACAGATATATATTTATTCTATTCTGATGTAAGCTCCTATTGTTCATGTATCTTTCATCTTGATTTTTCATCACAGTAGAATTGTAATACATCTTCTGTATATAAGCAATGAGCTTGCAAGATACAGTTCACAATCTAGCATATTGAATACTCATAAATAATTAACCTAAGATTTGGTTTTAAGGCTTTTAAGAATTGTTACGGGATAGTACTAAAAATATCTGTGTTTGCTCCAATTTAAATAAAGTAGTAAAATCTTAGCTTTTGTCAGTTCAGAATTATTGACATTCAGAAACAAATGGTTTATAAAATCTGAAATGTTTTGTTTTCCACTAGTACTTTATTTTATCCAATCTTTTGAGAAAGTAAAATATTTGAGGTAGTAGTATGGAACTGTGATATGACTTTATGGAACTGGTGGGTAAAATTTTAAGTGTTATTAACCCTTTATCTACATTTTCTTTTACCTTTACTTTCCAAACCTTGCAAACTCAAGTTTTTGGAGGCTTTAATCAGACTCAACTCAAGTATTAAAATATCTAGTTATATAATCTGAAGCAAATACATCTGGGAGAAGGGAGGGGACTGAAGTGTTCGTAAGAGAAGGTGACTATAGAAATCTGTAAGGCTGAAACTCGTGGTTTATGTACGAATAAATTAGTGATGAAAAACATTTATGTAGAGTACACATGGTAATTTTAACAAAAGACCACCTCGGTTCATACACATTTAAAAGTTCCCAGCTGGTATCTCAATTCCTGAACCATTCCATTGAGCTTCCATTTTGGCAGAGTGCATCCTGGAGCCTTTTCTCATCTATTCTCATGTCCCTAGCAGCTGAGCACACTTCCCCTTTAATGGGAGACACACAGAATGGTCTTCAATCTGATTATCTGAGGTGATTTTTTTGAGATTTAAAATTAATTCCATGTCAAATTAATTCCATGTCAAATTTATTCCATGTAAAAAGGTGCAGCATAAAGTCTTTATTTATGTTCATGACCAAAATGTTTCCCTGCAGATTCCTTTTGTCCCATTAGTCTACACATGCTACAGAGCCTGTAAGGGAAAAAGCTTACTGATTTCCCTTTGTCTAGAAGAGCACTTATTTTCAGAGTTCAATGCCCAGTTCAGGCCTAAAATCAGAATTTGACCCTGAAGAATGCTTCTAGGAGGTGTTGCTGTAGGTTATTAATATTTATTTGCTTGTAACTGCTCTTTACAGCCAGCTGTCACCAACAGTGATATCATGTTTGTTAAAATTCACTGCCCATGGGAGACATTGTGCAAATATGCAGAGAGAATGAACATCAGGATGCCTTTCAGGTATTGTGGAAACTATTTTAAAAACCCTATAATTTAGTGCATAATATTGAAAGTTCATCATTTTAGACTGAAGTCTAAAATGTAATCTTTACTGCTCTGTAGTCAGGCATGCTCCTATTTTTTTTAGTGATGTGATAGGGAGAGAGAAGAAATAAATAGTAAGTCCAGTTCTTTCCTCAATTTTACACAGTACTCTTTGTTACTTGTTTTCAAATTTGCCTTCTAAATCAAATTGAGCATATGTCTTTTAAAAACAGAAGTTCACTCATTGTTTTGGATGTTCTTGGCAGAGTTTCAGATATTCTCCATCTGAGCTCGAGTATCCTCCATGATTTTAGGGTTTTTCTGAAGTCTTACTGAAAGGCAAGTGAAATGACAGGAAAGTCTAGTGTTCTCCATGTCTCCAATATGGCACATTTTGTCACAATTTGAGTAAAATGAGGTCCAGTAGCTTTCTTTAGGCAGAATAATGGACTGAACTGAGTTCCTTGTTTGAATGCAAAACAAGTTCTATCGTGTTTTTGCAATAAATATTTGTTATTCATTTGTGGGACAGTTTAATACTTCCTGCAGCAATACATGAGATTTAAAGGAGAAAATGTGCCTTTTCAAATTGATTAATGCCCAGGTGTGCAGTTCCTAACTCCTGAGGAATCTGCAATATCAGGCCTTTTGTGTGGTTGAAATGTGATGTGGAATTAAAGGAGGAGGCCAGAAAGAAAGCCTGAAAACCTAAAACTAGATGTGGAAAATATAACCATGCAGCAAATGTGTCTCCATTTAGTTTGAAAACAACTTCTCAGAAGGCTTTACTGGGAATTTCTGGTCTTTTTTCTCTGAGTGACTGTAAGTGGTAAAGGGTGGAGAGAACTGTTAAGTGACTTATTGAATAGCTATCATTGTTGTCAGGAGCTACAAATCTAAAATATAATTTTGGAACAAAGGTAAAACTTGAAAAATGTGAAGCTATGTTGTTGTAATGACTTACTCTATTTCAGTTGCCTTTTTAAATTGTTTTTCACCTTTTTGTCTATGAAAGTGCATGTTTTAAATTGTCTAGCATTCTTTTGAAACGTATATGCCCTTTTCAACTGTCTCCAACTTGATTAATCACAGCTGATTTTTTCCTGTTCTTTCAGGAAAAAATGTTACTACACTGACTGGAGGAGCAAAACCATGGGCAGGTTGGTGGGTGATGTGTAGCTTCTAATTTTGTCAGATAGTCACCCTGCTAAAGAAAACCCATTTGCAGTTGTAAATTTATCCACGAAACATGGAAAACTAAATTATTTTCCTAAAAGCTCAAAATATGTCAGCTCAAGGTGTTAAAATATTCATCTGCAACAAGGTGCAGCACTTTAAAGCTTTGCCAGTTCTCATTTTAGAAATGTAAAAATGTTTATGCCAGGGAAACAAACGAAAAAAGACCCTATCCTCCCAGCAAAGCTTGAATACCAGCTCTATTTCTGCCATTCTCTCTGCTGACATGAAGGCATGCTGCTTTAGCATGAAGGATGCTTTGAGTGTATGTCTCAGATTCTGGCTGTCAACTGCTTCCTTAGATGTGCAAACATCCTCCTCTCCTGGGTGTCCTCGTGATCAGGAACAAATCAATGCCACATGCCGAAGGCTGCTTTGAATTTTTATTTTTTGCCTGAGAGAATAACATGTAGAATTCACTTGTAGTGAACTGCTGCTGCTGCCAGTGTTTTTGCCAGCCAGAAGAAGGGCACAAGAGGCCAGAGGGGCAGGTGACAGGAGCCTGGCAGTGCTGGGCAGTGAAAATGGGGCTGTACTTGCTCCCCATCGCTTTAGTCAGACATAATTATGTAATTAAATATGTCTTGTAAATCCTAGTCCCAGCAAAAAGATACATGAAAATATTTCACATGAAGGAAATCTGAAAGAGTTCCCTGTCACAGGTTATCTTGACATGAGATTACTTTTGATTTAGGTTCTTTTATTGTTACTTTAGATGGAAAAGAGCTCTCATTCCTCTGGAGCAATTTAGGGAGTCTCATGATAACAGTTTTCAAGACTATTAGCTAACAACAACAGAATGTTGAATGGTAAAGTGAGAAAACTTTAAACACATAAGCTGATAAACTGTGTTGAAATAAACCAATTTATAACATAGATTTACAACTGCATTTTGTCCTTTTCCCAGTTCACATGCTGGTTCCATTTTAGCATGCATATGAAAAGTCTAAGTGATATGCTTTTAATAAAAGGCAAAACAACAAGCTTTACTTTAAAATTGTCTTATTCAATCTATAATCCATGTGGTGAGTCCTGGATATTACATAAATTTTGTTTTCTTTATTTAGAAGGCCAGATGTCTGAAAGATGCAGCTTAAGTTGCACAGTACCTGTGACTCGAGTAATAAGTGATTTTCATGCCAGATTGATTTTGTATTTGAGATAAATGCTTTTACCTGAGATTTACTTTGTGAGAATTTGGGTATGAATATTTTTCTGCATATATCTTCTTCAACAGTAGAATAACATAAGAAAAATGTCTCTCTTGTTGGATCATTTTTATACATTTCTCAGTTGCAATATTCTATGCTACCTAACACTTAAAGGCACTCCATTCTGTCTCAGAAGAGAAACTGCAAATGTAACAGACACAAGCATTAATTTATTCCAATGCTGCTTTTCATGTTAGAAGAAGCAGCCCTGAATTTTAAACAAGAGCTATCTCCTTTAAGATAATATTTATCTACAATTTTTTTAGATTTTTGTATGGGAGAAATGATCAAGACTTTTCCCATGCCCTGTTTTAGAGTACTTCCATAATAATACAATCTGAAATTAGATGCCTTGTTTTTCTCTTCTTCCTGATGCATTTGCATATTTTCCTCATTAAAAAAAGAATTCTGGAATTTGACTAAAATGTCAGCAAGCATGTAACAGAGAAAAAAAGTTCAAGAGAGTAAAGGGGAAACTGCACTTTACTAAGAGAACTTCCACTGGAACGAATAAAGATAATTAACTCATTAAAGTATTATTAAGGAGACACTTAAGGAATCCACCTGCCTGTGAACTGTACTCTGTGTTTCAATTTCATGAACATATTCTGTTCTTTGGCTTATAATGGTTGGGGTTGAACACAAGTGGTGTCCCTCAAGGGCAGTGTCAGTTACAACAGAATTTGCACCGATATCTTGCAATATATAGCAAGAAGAAAATTTTGAGAATTTTAAATGTAATTGTAAAATCCTTCTTTCATATTTGGCTGAAATTTCTATCTGATACTGTGTGAAATAGGGGTAGGATGCTTTTGCTGATGTTGGTAAGAAGTACATTTTCACAAGGGTGACTTTGTTGCCTGAGAGCAATTTACCATTTCATCACTTGTTACTCTACTATGGACACTATGAAATTATGTTCATTCACATTACTAAATATTATTAACATTATGAAATATGACTTTTTATTATGGGCATTATGAAATGTGTAGCTCTGCTTCTGCTTAGCACAGGCAATGAAGTATTCACCTCAGGGGGAAAAAATTGTTGCTTAGCTTTATGCTTATTGTGGATATAAAATATATATGCTTTATATATCATGCATACATATTCATTGAATAGAACCCAAATTCCACTGAAAAAAATACTATTCAGGGAATGTTTTTCTCAAATTTAGACTTTTTCTGAATCTCTCATGTGCTTTTTGTGTCACGAAATTTAATTTGAGATCTATTTCCTTAAATAACTGTGTTGCACTGCAGTTGAATGTGAAAAAGTATTGATGCCTGCTGGAGGCTGACCTGGAACAGAGACTACACAGAGCCCAAGGACAAAGCAGGGATTTATTCAAAGGCCTCCCTGGGCACACCTGGGCAGCACCAGAGCCCAGCTGGGCACAGCCAAGGGGAACCCAAAATGGGCACAGAATGGATGAGTGATCACGAGGGCTCACACTTTGATAAGTTCTGGTCCATCAGCACATTGGAGTTAATTGTCCAATTACAGCTTCAGGTCATGAAGCTCCATCCTCCTTGGGTTTCTGTCTTCACCCTTGGTTTTGTTCTTGGGAAATTTGCATCTCTTGTCCTTGGTCTCAGGCTAGAAAGAGAATTGTTTTGTCTACTAACCCTGAGAGCTCACCAACACTTAATTTGAAACCCAGAACTACACACTGGAACAGCACAGAATCTGAAAAATATAAAAGCTGAAACTTTAGGCATCAGTATAGGAGAGCAAGGAGCACAAAACTGAAGTGAATGTTTGCTTGAAGATTAACTGCACTTGACTACATTTACCCATGTATAAATGATGTTATGGGACATCATTTAAGCAAGGTGCCAGTAGAGAAGAAACATTTATGTTGCCAGTATATAATTTAATTGAAGATACAACATTGAGGTTCTGTTTGTGTTTTGTAGTATCAATTTTTAGGAATCTGGAGGAATCCATATCTAGTTGGGTTTTTTTCCGAAATACTGCATAACCATTTTGGTGTAACATATCCTTTATTTTATTTGATATTTGGGTGTACTGTTTTGCAAGGCAATATCAGCTCTTGGATTTGTAAGAAAATTTTGCAGGGGAAAACTTTGTTGCAATCAGAAAACCATAATGGGATCCTTAGCACTCTCAAATTTGCTTAAAACTTTTCTGAATTTTAGTGCCAGGCAAGAGAGCAGGGAGGAGTTTCACTTGCTTGGTTTAGTGTGGCTAGATATGTTCTTGACTGAAGCATAAGCATCCACAGTTATAGCCAGATGAAAATTAATTATACCTTGGAAGATTAATTTCTCCAGACTCAATACTGCAGTCCCATTTTGATCCATAATCCCACTAATTTTAGGCTGATTTTTACTCAGGTAAAATGCTCAAGATGGATTGTAAATAAATATTGTTCATTTTGCTTTTTAACATCTTATTTTCTTTTATTTACTTAACGTGGAAGTTTCCCTGCTTTCATTTAATTTCACTTCCAGTGCAATGTCACTAAATACACAATGCTGGAGATGGAAATAACAAGGAATTGAGGGCGTGAAATCTGACTTCTTATTGTCTCAGTTTGCAGAGGAATATCAGAGAGCTGAAAAGTTGGTTGCCCAGAAATCCAATGAAGCTTGATAAGGAGGCCCTGCCTGACCTGGAGGAAACAGATTGCTACACAGCCCCCTTCAGCCGTGCACGCATCCACCAGTAAGTGCTGGGCTGGAAAGGCAGTGCCAGGCACCACCAGGATTTTCCCTTTCCTCTCCTCTTAGCAAGTGCCCTAGAGGGGGCTGCTGACAGATGGTCGCTGGCAATACCAAGTATCATATTTGGTATTATTCTCTTAAAGTGAAAATCTGTTCTATTACTTGTGATTTGATGGTCACTCGGTAGCATAATCTGAAATTCGACTGGAATTTGAAAATGGATGTTGCCATTTTAGTTTAGAAGGTTTTTTGGTTTTCTTTCCCTTACATTATAAAGTGCAAATACTTGCTCAAGTTTTCTCTGCTTATTACTTTTTTACTTAGGCAAAACCTGATGCAGCTGTTGAAATTTGGAGCACTGGAAGCAAGTTAAAACCAGTGAAGATTTTTTTTTTCTTTCTTAGCAGATCTGCATTTAAAAAGATCTTTTGCCTCTGAAAATATAAATATATATGCAATGACACTATTCATGTTCAAGTCAGCATATTGATGATGGTATCGTCAAACGGTGACATAATTTTTTTTCAATACCTATAAAGTTAAATTTTAGAATTCTGTTTCTTATATTTAAAATTATTTTGTGATAACTGTTTTAGGAGAGAAAAGTTAATTTAAAGTAGAAATATGAGTTAGGATAAATAGGATTTTTCAGCTCAGTAAAGAAGCTAAATGGCAGTGAGCTGACTTTACCCCACAAAAACAGAGTAATTGCTTTATAGTCTTGGGTTTTGGGGGTTTTTTTTCAGTAGCTGACCATACTGCACTGGATCAATCCCCTGGTTTTGGTGTTTTCTTCTCAATCAGCTCAGCTGATGTAATTAATTGTGATAGTATCACTTTGGGCACAGCTGAGCAGGAGGAAGCCCCTGCATATCAGATTTCTGGTGTCCAGAATGAGCCATCTGGCCAAGGCTGCTTTCCTTGGCTCCATCCTAGGAGCCTCTAAGGGAAAATGGTTGTGGAGCTGCTACCCAAGGCTTCAGAGAATGGATTTCTTTTTATTTAATAGTAGTTTTTGTGGTTCCACTACACAGACAAGTGTCAGCTGATAAGTAATTTGAATTTAAGGCCACCACTGTTACTGAAGATCTTTATTTAATTAACTATATCCAGAACAGAAATTAACTAGGTAGTAGGATAATTTTGGGTTTAGTTTTAGTTTTGTTTTCCCAAAAATAATATGTGGTAAGGATAATTTTATTGGACCTGCTGTAAGGGTGTAAGATCTTATGTTAAAGAATGTAAACATCCAATAAATCATTGTAAGCAGAAAACACTTGAACAGCTATGTTTCAACGTGTGTGCATTGTTTTGAATATTAAGACATTCCTTATTTTAATAGTTTTACAATAAACAACAAAGACAGCTTCTTCAGCAATTCCACGAGAAGCAGAATTGTGCATCACGTGCTACAGAGAACTAAGTATGAAGATGGAAAATCCAAAATGGGTGAGAGTGCTGTATTTTTTACCTAATGCCAAGCTATAAAATTTTTCATCTTTAATTGCCTGAAAAAAAATATCATTTTAATAAACTCAATCAATTTTTTCCCCATTCTTGAAATCTCTTCATTCACATAGTAATGGAGTTGAAACCATGTCCCATCATTTTGTACCTAAATATTTCAGTGAAAATTTGCAATATTTTTCCCTTAATTACTCATTCCTTTAATAAAGTGGAGAGATTATCATAACTTTACATTATTGAGAGCCACAATGAGGGTTACCTGCACCTCAGAAAGCTGACAGTGTTTTTAAGGACTGATCCTAATATTTCAGCTGTTACCCAGCAGTTTCAGCCCAGCAGAATCAACGTGTGCTGCACTTGATTTATTTGAGGTCTCTGTGTAGCTCAGAGACAGTTGATCTGAAGACTAAATTTGCTTTATTTCAACACTCAAAACACAGTGTTTGTTTTTAGAAGGTCTAACTACCCATTTTCATTTTCAATGACCACAGGATGTATGCATGATTTTCTTTTTTTCTGCAGGAGTTAAATTAAGGATTAAATATACAGAAGCTTGGATGATACCAATTACAGAAAGTTGTGTGCTTGAGTTTCTGAACAAAAGCAGTAGTTAGAAAACCAGGGAGAATAAGTGTTCATATCTAACACCTTTGCAGCTGATGATGGAAAATTTCATTTTTGATTAGCTTAGTATAATTTGTTTATTTGAAGAAATAAATCACTTGGGGAAACTTTTGGCTACAGATCTGCTCTTAAAGGATATTGAATCTTTTTTATTGTACCTGTCAATGGTTATTTTTTATTTTTTCATTTTTATAATGTGCTGTGCTAGTACAACAAATCTGGTTTTAGAAGACTCGAGGAACTGTTCCAAAATGCAGAAGTCAGTCTGGCACAGAGCACTGCTGTGACAGAAGTTCTCAGCTGGCTTATATTTAAATATACCAGGTTAGCTTTTAAGCCTGCAGGGGTTTCCCTGCCTCGACGACTGTCTATCCATAGCACTCTCTGGATATATCAGATCATCTGGTCACCCATCAAATCTGCATTACACCTCTGAGGAGTACCATGGCAGTGTAACTGTCTTCTCACACTGAATCTGGCACAAGCACTCCACCCTGAGAGAAAGGTTGCACCCTTTGGTGCTTTGGCAAGTGGCTGGCTGGTCTGACAGAGGCAGAAATCTGGAAGGATCAGCAGTACCTGCTGTAGTGATTGGGGGGATTATTGATTGTCACCTTCAGCAGCATCCTTAGCATTTAACACTAAGTTACATTCTCCAAATGTAACTTGAAAATTCATACCTACTTGAAAAATGTGTAGAAAATTTGATATCAGAACTAATGCCTTTTTGGGTTTTTTAGGTATTAATAGGTTACTAAATAATGGAACATATGAAGCAGCATTTCCACCACATGAGGTAAGCTGGTTAATTTAATTTTTAGTTTCATATTTAGATTAAAGCTTTTACTAGTGGTTTGGGATCTTATTTTCTTATTTTAATTTTGTCCTGCAAACCTTTAGTTTTGTACTGCAATTGGTTGATGCTTCTTTTATTTATAGCTTTTACTTTAATATTAGCTTTTAAAATGTTCTGTGTGTGGATAATTTTGATATTATAATAACATCCTGAAACATTTTTTGGTTTGACTAGGATATTATAATTCTTCTCTATTTTTTATGAACTGGACATTGCATGTTGAGTTCTTAAGGAGAGTATCAGTTGTTCCAAATTGTTAGTTAGTTGTATTGAATTATTTTTCCTTGCCACCTACAAAAGGTTTTGTTTTTCTAATAGCTTGGCCACTTGATCGCAGTTAGGGAGACTGCTTAATTATTTCCTGTTTAGAATTTTCAGAATAGTTCTGGATACTTTCTACTTGACAGTAAGACTGTAAACCCACAAAATAAACTAAAAACCTGTGTATGACTTAAGAGGGTTTTCAGAAAATCTTCTGATGTTGAAAACAAGAAGCAAGCCACACATCTTCAGTCTTTGAAATGCTCTCAGGAGCATGGTAGTTGCAGCTCTGAACTCTGGGTGTTTCAGATTAATATTGTGACTGATTTCATGTTTCAAAGGCTTTACAAATGGCTGGGAATATTTTTTTAACGATTAAATACTTCAGGTTTTAATGATTGAATTCTAGGAATACAGAGAAAGAGTATTTTAGATAAATAATGTAACATCATTGTTAATGCTTCAGCTGTGCATTACTGACTTCAGGGAAAGGCTGGCTGTGCTACCAGAAAAGCTTGTGAGACTTTCTCTGGCATCAAAGCCATGCTGTCATATCCATTTTATATGTTACTTTGGTATGGCATAAGCTACTGTTTCCACATCTCAGTTAAAATTAGTGAAATCATATTTTTAAACCACTCATCTTAATTGCTGCTTGACTGATGCTACGGACTAGTAGGAACACTCAATGTTTTTTGGGGTTTGTTTTTTTTTTTTTTTTTTTGCTTTCCTACATGAACAAAGAAGAGTGAAAATTCAAGCCCAGTGGAAATTCTGAGACTTGAACTCTTTTATGGATAACAGTGCATAAAGAAACAGGAAAAAATATTAAAACATGTAGTGCTGAGTAATGTTTTGCAGTCATTTATCCAGCCTGCTGTGAGAATAAGTTGATGTTCTCATCCTAGGTGTGTAACCTTTTGACTGCCAAGCATGAGGCTGTTCTTTTAGCCTGTTAGGAGGTCTGTAAATGCCAGACATGGCCTGGAAGGGCTCCTTTTGGCTCAAACTGACTCTGTTTTTCTTTTAATGCCTCGAAAGTCCTGTGTAGCTTCAAAGTAATGCCAGTTCTGTTTCCTTCATCTTAGAAAGTATGTACCACAGAAGGAATATATTTTTCTGTACTTTCAACAGTAGAGAAAGAAAGTCATAGAGAATTTCTAGAAGAGAACTGACATACTAGACATTCCTAAAATTTTATAGAAGAAATAAAAATATACCACAAACATTTCTTGAAAAATTTAAATAGGCAAAAGCATACAAGTAGGCATTATTAGTGAAATAGAAACAATGTTGAGGTCTTATAAAGAGCTGAGTACTTTATGTTTCAGTCATTAATTATCAGAGAAACTGCCCATTTCAGAAGCATATGTAACCCTGTCTCTTATGTCAGGCTTGCATTAGCTCCTGATGACATGTTCCAGATGTGCCCAGAATAAGAGACCTATTTATTAAATATAAAGAACACTTCTATTAAAATTATAATCAAAAATACCTAAGAAACTTACACATTTTCCATAGTGCCTAGTAATGTACTTACATTTCCTCGTGGGTTTTTTTTCAGGGAAGCCACAAAAGCAGACATCCCATCAAAACCCATGGAGCCCAGAATCACAGACACCTCTTGTACGAGCGTTGGGCACGGTGGGGAATGTGGTACAAATACCAACCTCTTGATTTAATCAGGTATTAGTACTTTGAAGATTTTCCCTGGTACAGAAAGCTTGGCAACAGTGTGCTAGCTACATTCATGAATTCCTTATGCTTTCCTATAACATTTAGCTAGTCCCTATTATTGGATGAGGCTGGGGTTCTCTGAGTTGCTTCTTTTGGGTGGTCTTTTGTAGGTGAATTTCAAATGAGTCTGCATAAAGTGTATGTAGTTCCAAGTGCTCAGGAATTTGCAGTGTGAAACTTAAAATACAAACCCATGATAACGTGGTCTGCTGATCAGAGACACTTGCCCCTTGTGAGGGCACCTTTGGGAGCAGACTCTTAATCCGCATGGATAGTCAGAGTTGCCAGATGCAGAGGACTTAAAATGCAACCCAATTTTATCCTTCCCATATGGGTTTAAATAAACTCTTATTTACATGTCTTAGAGTTAGTGTCACAGGTTACCAAATGTGAAATAGAGAAATATATATAATTAATTTAAATAGTGGTGAGATTTGAGTTTCATAGTTTCCTCCTCTAACATTGAATACCAATAATTCCTTTTCCTTGCTGTAAGTTTTTATTCCTGATCTGAGTCATGTCCAATTATTCGTGGACATGTGCCATGGGACAATTTTATGCTGTATCATCCTTGATTGATTTTCTGATCACTGCTATTTCATCTCTTCTAGCAATTGATACCCAAATTTTGAAGAATTAAAGTTCAGTCATCAGCTTGTGCTTTCAGAGCATTTTCATTAATAGTAGTTTGAAATATGTCATGTAATCTATGTATGATTATCTATTATAAATGGTCTTTTAAATGGAATACTTAGGTCATACTCACCTACTTTATCCCTTTCCAGATTTTTTGTCTGTGTGCATCTATCTATCTATCTATCTATCTATCTATCTATCTATCTATCTATCTATCTATTTGTCTTTCTGTCTATCTAGCTATCTATCTATCTATCAATCATCTATCTATCTATCCATCTATCTATCCTACATTTAATAATGTTGCTACTAATAGTGTTGTAGTCATTGCAAGGACATGAAAATTGCAGAGGCACTACAGTTATATCCCTGTTCTCATAAAGCTGCAATTAGTGTCACTAAAATATTGTTGCTAGCCTGAAAAAAACTGTTTGGTAAAGTGACAATTTTGCTATAAACTCATTATGGCAGTTCATTGTTAGAATTTTTCTACTACTGTGACAGTAGAGATAGAGAGGTCACCATAAAATGTAATTTTAAACAATATACTTGTTTCCTTTTTGTGCAGGCGATACTTTGGTGAAAAAATTGGACTTTATTTTGCCTGGCTGGGTGGTATACTGGAATGCTTATTCCTGCTGCCCTGGTTGGCCTCTTCGTTTTCCTCTATGGATTATTTACAATGGATTCCAGCCAAGTAAGGTAAAATTCTGTTTAATAATATGGAATAGCCTGTTGAAAATTAAGAACAGAATGGCACACCTTAGGTTGCTGTACTTTTAAATGTTTTACAGATATGGTAATAATGTAGGAATGACCAAAATAGAATATTGGGTATTTGAGTCAAGTGTTTACACTTTGTATATTTGTTTTGCATCAAGCCAGATGTGTCCTGCTGGCAGTGGCCATTCATATCTCTGCATCTGCAGGGATTTCCATTGAAAAACAGACCAGTCTGTAAGGACCAATTCTCACGTTTCAGATACTGCTATAATTGTTCATCTAATTAAGGCTAATGGGTGAAAAAACAGACATATTATATTCCCTCATTACCTCCATCTTGCTGTAATTTCCAGTGTAGTACAGCTACTAAACTTCAACTTTTGCCTGTTTTCCTTCTTCATTAATAGTGGCAAACTTGGAGTCTAACAGAATTCTTATCCGTGTCAGTGTACCTAGCAGCCAGGAGCCAGCTTCAGGGAGATTATAACCATGTGAAATGAACCAACTTTTTAACTTTTCCACTTCTGTGATTTTGCTCTGAGAAGGGTTTTTGTCAATTTAGATGTTGTGATGGAGGTGCTCAAGTGCTGATTGTACTTCTAGGAACTCTCTGAGGATCCTCAGATGTTATCAGACAGTATCAGTATCAGTGCTCCTACTTGGAGCTGTTGCTCCAAGCAGTTTGGGAGCTTAGGCTGTATGTATACTTGGGAGTCAGATTTCATAGAAAATGTTCTCTGGCCTTGAGCAAGGCTATATTCAAGTTTAATCTAACAAGTTTTCTTTAACTTCTGTTTCACAGTGAGTTATTATATTCTACAGTGCTGTAATGAGCACCTTTTTTTAAGCTTGCTTTGCACAGCAAACACCTGAGAAACTGTATGAATTCAAACCTCATTAAATACAGTTAAATGCAATAAACTTAACAGCCAGGAAGTGATGCTCTTTAAGAAATTGTGCTCTGTATTAGGATTGTTTTTCACCATACATGTCCTCAAAATGCTGAGGATCTAAAGTCGAGGATCAGCCTGTTCTTAGAGCACAGAGACCACAGCTGTTGAACTGTCACTGTTGTATTTGTCACAAGTACAATGGCACAGTTCCAACAAAGGGGGAACAAGGGGCCATAATCTACTATTACCATGGTATGGCTTAGTATTTCTTCCTTGTGGAAGAGAAAGGTGTCTCATTGGCAACTTCCCAAGAGAAAGAACAAAATTTCTAATAATTTTATTCTTTCAAACTGTGAGCTATTATGTGCATATAAAATACGCATGTCTGTCCCATGTTTAGAAGCAGAAGTTTCTCCATTCTACACATTTTTCTTTCCTGACACAAGATAATTGCATGAGCTGGGCAGAGTTACTGAAATGCACATTGAAATGGAAGCTGTTCTTTGTCTTGCATGGGTTTGGAATCAAGCTTAGCAATATTGTGGTTGCCATAACACTGCCCTGAGGTCCCCCAGGGTATGAATTTATAGTGTTGGCAGCTCATTGCAGGATTCCATTGTGAAAAGAAGGTAACTAAGAGAAAAATCCAGAGAAATTCTGTTGAAGAAACTCCACAGTAGCTCCCAGGGCATCTGGCTTATATTAATAGAATTTGGACATGCAGAAACAAAAATGGGGAATTTGAATTGTATTTGTTTCATACACTTTTGAATAGATTTTGATCCAAGTGCCCTCCTTGAGCTAAACTGGAGGAAATATGAAGTTACAGTCAAGCAGAAGGGTTTAAATAGTCATATAGCAATCCCTTTATTTGGGTTCTTTGAACAAATTAGGTGCAATATCTCTTAGCCATCTTTATTCTCAAGTTAGGGGACAAGTCGGTTTGTCTGTATGAAAACAAACCTGATGGTTGGAAGGAGTTTGGTTTTGAATGTGCTTATAGATATCATTAATTATCACTGTTGAAAATTGTTCCTTTATTGTCAGTCAAACAATCTGTTCATGCCAGGCATGAGCACAGCATGGCTGGAGCTGTCATTGCACCACGTGCTTTAGACAAATTTCAGATATATAGATAATATATGTACAGTATATGCAGTATACATATATATATACACAGTATATACAGTACAGGTTCTTTTGCTCTTCTACTGAAGATGTGAGCTGCAGTAACAATTAACAGAGCACCTGTCACGAACACCTGTGTAACAAATGTTATTGCTTTTCACAGTAGTGTGAAAGCATGTGACTTATCACTGTCAGTATAATTTTGTGAAACTTCGTGTGTTATTGAAAACAAAGCAGCACTTTAACTCAGGATATATAATAGAGAAAATGCAGTATTTATCATCTTGAATTTAAATTCAAAGTACTGTACATTTTGTCCCTATAATTGATAGCAGTTTCTGTTATTGCCAAACCATTATAACATATGGTTGAAATGTGATTTTTCGCACTTAATAATTTGAATGAAAATGTAAACAAGTGTTGTGATTTCAGTTAGAACCCAGGCAGAAATATCAGTTATGTATAGTGGTTTAGGTTTGCCAATTTTAGATTTTCCTGGCCAACACACCAGTTAATGTGGTGGGTCTGTTTTCTGCTGTAGATGGGATTAGGAGAAAAAACAAAGCAGGCCTACACTTGAAAGAGTATAAAGAAAACTTTATTTACAGAACAAAAAAAACCCACAAATAACAAGAAATCAGAATAAAACCCTCAGAACACCTTTCCCCTTCCCTCCCCACACCTTCTTTCCTTCCAAGAGACAATGTACAGAAAACAACACCCAGAAATCTCAGTCAGTTTTCCACCTCTCAAATAGTCTTTCTTGAGTTCACTTAGGGAGAAAAGTACCTCTTGCTAATGCTATGGAAAACTCCCCCCAAGACAAGAAGTAGATATACCAGTGTTCTCTATCCCCTGAATGTTTGGTATCTTCTACGTAATTTAGAAAAATAGGCTGTAAATGCATTTGAAGGGTAGTGAGCAATTTTTTGGTTTTCTGTTTGTGATACTGGGAGAGAATTTGCAATTGTGAGAAGTGTAACATGATGCCCAAAAATATTGTATACTACTCTATGGCCCATAGTGTTCAGGTTCCTGATTTGGGATTAGGCTTTCCAAGCCAAATATTCACTTTTAATTAATTTTATTCGTCCAGTTTTGTGGTGCACGTGCTGTTAACAAACAGAGAACTTAAATGCATGACCTCAGAAAATTCTGGGAATGCTAGAAATGTTTTTATAACCTTTATTTTCCTGTCTCATACTGAAGCAAAGAGATCTGCGAGGCAAATGAAACCATTATGTGCCCTATGTGTGAACGCAATTGCACTCTACAAAAACTCAACGAAAGCTGCATTTATGCCAAGGTAATTACTGTATTACTGCAATCAAGATCATTTTGGTTGTGTAATGGCTGCCCTTGTTTCAACCAAGTTTCCTGAAAAACACATTGTTTCTCTACAGATGTTTTCAGCTTCCAATACCAAATAGTCAATTCCATTTAAAAACCTTTAAAAAATAAGAAAACAAAACCATAACTGACATACAGATGAAATACAGGGTTTTTATTAAATTCTCACAATATTATAATAATTTTACTCCTATAAGAAATAAAATAGAGGAAAGAAGCACATTTTTTCTGCATGCATGAGTTAGTTTTCTTGATTTCCAAGGCAGAAGCAGTAAAGCCAGCCTTTTCTAGAAGAGTGGAAATCTGTCTGCAGGTTGAGCCCTCCTTGCAGCATGCAGCTCTGGCAGGATTAGATGAGGTAACCTGCCTGAGGCAGGCTGTCAGCCCCCAGTCCTGGCACACCTGCACAGAACATTCCTGCCTGCTCCTGTAGCTGCATGTGTGAGAGGAGGGCACAGCAAACACAGCCTGGGCACCTGCACCCTGCCACTGCCATAAAGACAGGCTTGTTTTCACCAGAAAAGCTTAAAAATTGGTCCTTGAGTCAGCAAGAGTCAACACCAATGAGAGGAAAGTCTTTTCAATGATATTCCATCTCAACACATTCTGTTCTTGTGTCAGATAGTGGGAATCACTGTGAAGTTCTGTATGGTTTAGAACAATACATATCAGAGCCACTTTTTCATTCCTTTCTCTCTCTCTCTTCAGGTCCTCTTTTAACATATGCCTGTTGATGACAAGTTGATTTGCTCTAGTATTTTAAAGTGATTTATACTTTTTTTTTTTTTTTTGATAGGAATTTAAAGCCTTTGCACTGTTTAGTAATTGCCAGCAGCATCTTAAACCACCCATTTTTATAAATTGGCAACCTTAAATCCACTGAAAGGACTTTGATTTTATCAGCTGCTAAAATGTTGTTTCATATTATGGATAGAATATTAGAAATTTCAGATTTTTGTAATAGAAACTGTGGTGTTTTCAAAAGTGAGACCTCAAATTCACCCACTTAGATGTTTAAAAGGCATGCAAAACCTACTTTTCAATCAACACTTATTTTCAGCAAGTATGGACAAATAAAAGGAACAGAGTATAAATAAATAAGTACTTTCTATTTCAATATTTATTTTCAATCAGCAAGCTTTAGATTTTGCAGCTGAATTGCTGTTCTGACCAAAACAATCTGATAACAAAATCTTAGATAAGGGGTAAATCTAACTAAGAGAAGAGCATTCATGGAAGAAATTTAACTTCACAGTTTAGTATTATGGAGACTTCTGCAGAGTGATATTTAAAAACAATTTAATGTTGTTGGAGTTTAGGTGCACAAGCCATTTAAGAAGGAGAATGTCAACAATTTGAGAGGCTAAGGTGTCTGGTTAAAAAGGAATACATGCTATTTTTACCTGCAGTGAAATTGCAGAATATCTAGGTAGAAGAACAAAATGGAATCAAGAGACAGTAATGATGTACAGGGACAAAAGCAAAGAGGCTTCTTTAGCTTATAAAAACCTTAAAATAGAAAGGGTTGAGATTAACTTTTACCAACCATAGGACAAGAATTCTGGATGAAATTTTAGCTTGTCTGCACATGGACAAAACAGCTCAGTGTCTGTGAAATAAACTGACTGGTGATGCATGAAGTGATAGTCTGGAGCAGCAGATTTCAAATTGTACTGCAAGGCAGAGTGTGGCATTGACAAACCTTGGCAGAAGAAACATGCTGGTAGTACTACTTATGAAAATTCTCAGCCTTTAGTTGCTGCCACCAGTTATGTATGTACTCTAGGATTATTTGGGGCAAAAGATGAGGTGGCAGTATTATTTTTTCATGATGTATTTATTTTTTTACTCAGGTTACCCATTTGTTTGATAACGGAGGGACTGTCTTCTTTGCAATTTTCATGGCAATTTGGGGTAAGTACATTTTTACTTTTTTTTTTTTTTAATTTTTAGTTCACCTGACTCTTTTATCTGATTACTTGACAAAGGGAGATTATAGCTCTTGATGAAAGTTAAAGAAGGATTATGATTTTGCCACACAAATTCTTCTTTTTTTCATTTTTATTAACTTAAATTTTTATGCCAGTAATGGGTAATACCTTTTATGGCTAATGTAATGATTTTCTTTAGGGTCCTAAATGCCTTTAAGGCTGAATTTTATATTATTCAGGCCAAAGTCCTTTTAGAGGAAAACATGTAGGTTAAGTTACTGATCTTGAGCCAATATAAAAATCACATCTTGTAGAGGATTCTTATAGAACAAATGAGAATGGTTTTATGGGAGCTAATTAGAGGAAAGGTTTGATGTTAAGTGCTTAGTGCAGTTAAGGTATTTACATTCCATTTCTTAGCCTGAATCTCATTATGTCCACACTGACATCACACGCTCCATGCTGTGGGGCTCCAAGTCAAGCAGGGGGATTTCCACAGGAGACACTGCTGAGCAGGAGAACCAAGAACAGTCTTGCTTCCTGTGGAAGGGCAGTGTAACAGTGCCATAAAAGGCAGATTTAATGGTTCCAGCATGAAATTCTTGGTAGATTTAGCTTTCACTGCAGCTAATAGGATTTGCTGCTGGGAAATAGGGAAGAAGAATAGAGCCAGAGATAATTGATTCTGCTAATGCACATGTTTGTCTGTGCAAACACAGAAAATTACACCAGTTCACATACTTAGAGCTGTCTGTATTGAAGCCAAAGTTTTATAGTTTTGAATGAAATGGTACACAAGCCTGCTTTGCTCTTAATTGAGAAATTTCAAATTGGCAAACCTAAACCATAACACAAATTGGTGTTTGTGCCCCGTTTCAAATTGAAACCACGACAGATGAAACAATTGAGTGGGAATAATAAATCTATAAAACCAGTGAGTGAGGCTTTTCAGCAAGGATCTGAAACACTTTGCAAAGTATGGGTAAACCAGCCACTCTGCAGAAACTTTCTGCCTTTGTGAAAGAAAACAGACATCTCCATCCTTGAGGTTTGGGGGATAATGGGGGATTAGGAAAGATAAAAAGACAGTTAAATGAGTTTTTAGTCAAATAAAAAGATTTCATGTTTAATTACTGAATCAACCACTATTTTTAAATTAAATAAACAAACAGTAATCATTCTTTGAATGCAATTATTTGTAATGCTGCTGCCAGCCAGCAGTTAAAATTACAACCTCTGTATTTCAATTTTTGGGTGTGCAAAGTTAAAACTTCAGTAATGCTTCTTGCACCTGTTCAATTAGCAGAATAAATGCATTTCTTCAAGATTTTCCCTCAAATTTCATAAAACTTTTCTTCAGGGTACTCAGTTTTCTTGGAACTGAACTTGCTCTCCAACTTTCCTTCCTTTTCAGAGAACGTGATCTAAAACTCAGGCACATTGTAATTATTAGCTATGTGTTAACTATGATGGGGAACATGAAAGTCTGATGATCCTTCAATTCTTAGTACAAACTGTACATTCAGTCCTGTGTTAAAAGCTTGAAAGCTAATTAATGCAAAAAATTACTGTGCCTTCTAATCTTTTCCTGAAGACCTGATTCTGAATAGCAGGATAGAAAAGTGCCATGACAGTTTTATGTTCTGTTGTTTTCCCACGCATACTTAACTTGGTAATTAAATGCACAATGAGTAATTTCTTTTGGAAGTGTTTATAAGAAGTCATCTTTGGTCACAAAAGTTTCTGAACTTTAGTAAGTTGATAAGTGCTGTATATTTTAAATCTAATTTTTACACATCTTTAAAGGTCCATTCCAGTGTAAATAGGCAATACCTGTCACTAGGTTCTCCCACTCTGGGAAGTGTTAAAGAGTAAATAATTCCAAAAATACATATTTTATTTTGGGTGAGCTTTAGTTTTAGTCTGTACTAGGTCACTTGTAAGTTCACATGTCTCATAAAGCCTCCAGTTCAATTTTAATAAATGTTTTATTTCAGCATTATCATTTTATTAAACCAGTTGGACTTTAGTTAGATCCTTACCTTCACTGGTATCTTTTGGATTAGGTGATTCATAGAAGGGTTGCTGGAATTATGATTGAGCTTTGCTGTCTGCTGAATGGGGTTGAATTTGGGATAGGACTGTCCTGCTGCCCCGTGTGTGATGTCAGTGACACCGATGGAGAGCAACCGATGGGTTTGATTGAGGAGTTACCCTGGGAAGCACTAAAGCCCCAAGTGCAGGAGAGGGCTGTGGAATGCCTTGGTGTCAGGTGGAAGTACATGTAGCTGCAGCACTTTTGGTCACTTCAGAAAAGCCACCTGTTGTTCTAAATGTTGCTGAAGACATTTGGCTTCTGTGGATGTTTGTGGCTGAGTTATTTATTGCATTTTTTGGACACATTTGAAGAGAAGGTGGTGCCATCAGGGGACCTCAGGGATATGGTTTTTGCCCCAGTGATCATTTCTGTTCTAATAGTAATTATTATTAATTACATTCTCTTTGGCATTGGCAGCTGCTGGTGGAGCATGACTTGTAGTAGAAGGAGTTACTGTGGTAGTCATATGCAGAACAAATCTCTGTGAAGTTAGTTGCACTGGAGATCGATGGTTTTTTGTAATTCAGCTATTTCCTTTACTTGTTTCTTTTACTTCTCCAGTCTCAGTATTGCTTCTGTTCCATTGCAGTCTTACAAGCAGAAAAATGAGAGTAATTCCACAGGAGAGTTGCATGGTGTTGAGTTCAAAGTCTGTTTTTACAGAACCTGCAAGAAATTGACTTTTGTTTATGATTGTATTTAACCAGATCAAGTTACTCAGTGAAGACCCAAATAAGTTGGTAAAAGAAGTTAGTGTTCTACAGCAGAAATCTCACTGATTTACTGTGTGTTGATCCCTAAGTGTTAATGACATAAGAATCACCTAAAGTAAGATTGATGATTATAGATTTTTCAGATCTTTTATGCAGTCAAAACTCATAGAAACAAATTGGGTCACTGTTCATTGGTCCCAAGTTTCATAGTTCTTAGTATTTGGTCTATTGGATCTGGATTTCTTCACTTCTGATGTTAATTAGCTCTTATCCCTGCATTTTCTTACCAATCTTTTCTGGAGGAGATGCCTCCAGCCCTGCCCGAGGCAGAGTCTGGGGTGGATGTTCCTGGATGGCCACTGATGTTCTGGTGATGTTCCCTCCGTGGCCTTTATATCTTTGTGGCTCCCCCAGTCTGTTAAAGGCTGAGCACATCAGCCTCACCTAGAGAAACCATGTCCTGGAAAGAAGCTTCAGGTCCCTTCCCCCAGGGCAAAGGTGAATACACTTGGCTAAAGTTACATAAAAATTTTTAAACTGGTATGTTTTCCAACACTGTGATGCAGTAAAATAAAGTCAGGCTTTAGGAAGGATCCAGGCTTTCTGTGGAATTGGACATATACTTGAATTTCAAAATTCTGATGGTTTTTCACTGTTATTTAGACTAGAACTTTACACCATGGCAGAAGTTTTTTTGCCATGCTTTTCTTCCAAAATGCAAGGCTTTTTATATACCTTTAGCTTTTTTCTCAGTAACCCTGTTAGCACAGCAGTATTACCATGAATTCTATTCTACTGTGGGAAAGACCACATTGCAGCTTTTTTAAGACCCCAGGTGAGTCTGGCAAAGGTACTTTAGTTGACAAGTGTAGTTAACAATTTAGCCTCACCTGCTTCATCTAGATGGAAGGTTTTGTTTATCATTGCATTCTCAAATGCTTCATGCACATATGTAGCATAAAAAACATCATTTATAATACCAGAACTTCTTATTGGTTGGGGTAACACTACCAGTGTCAGTGAGAAAAGGTTGTTTCACCTCAGGTTAATCAAGTACAAATTCCACTGCTGCTTAAATAGAGAGCTGGGTGCTGTTCTTGTTAAGAGCATCTGAAACTTACATCTGTAGATCCATGCTTCAAAGAATAAAAGAAGACACTACCTAGAAATAATACTCAGGGACAAGTTCCTTTCATTCAACAAGCCATTTTTTATGGTTAGTGGTATGGTGAACTTCTGCTAGCTTTTAGTTGCTGTGCTTTAATAAATTATATAGATAAGTGATGTATATTTATGTAGATATAAGTATAATATATATATATAACTGTGATTAATTATGCATCAAGTATGTCTAAAACCCCAAGAAGATATTAAACAGAGTACAGAAATATAGATAAAGGTAGAAATATGAAACCATCCTGCTCAGCCTTCTTCTGAGCAGTTGCTTTCTAGAACAGAGCAAATTTCCTTGCTTCCTATTTGAATTCAGTGTTTTTCAAGGAACATTGGACAATTCTGTTTTGTCAGGAATCACACCCTAAACGAGGTGTCTTACCCTCAGTGGCAGACTATGGTGTCTTGGAAATTCAGAGTTATTTATTAGTTGTAATTATCTTTTGAAAACCCCTAAGTACATGGAGAATATACATATGATCTCACACCTAGATTAGAAATAATTGTCTAAAGAATTATTCTAGTAGCAAAACTGCTGCAGTATAAAACTGGTATAGCTGGGAAAGAAGTGAGGTTGTCTTGAACCAAATAAAATGAGATAACTCTTAGGTCTTTATTAATATATATCATTGTGTATGTGTATCTTTGTTTCTTCAAGAGAAGATTTTATGTTTTGAATAAAATGAATAGTAAAATGAATTTAAAGGGGTGGCAGTGTTTCATATTGACAGGTACCTTTCTCTGTACAGCTACTGCAGACAACAAAAATATGATTCTTAAATAAACATTTGTTGTAATAAACCAGCCAGGTCTCAGTTTCCTCATGCATGAAAAGGCAATTCTTTATTCCCATAACTCATTTTTATACAGTTTTCACACACCTCATGTTTAACTCCCATTGTCTAGTAGTTTTCTTGCCACCTAACTCATTGGTTAAAAGGTGTTTTGAGTACTTTCACTCAGATGTTTACATATCTTCTTCACTGATTCTCATGGGACAGATCTCTTGTTTCTTACAGGTGCAGACTGTTTTTCTCTACAAGAATAAATTGTTGTGTTAACAGACTTCTCATTCCCAAGATTACACACAAGGGAATCTAGCTAGCTGTGCTTAGAAGAAGGACAGGCTAGCTGGTAATTCAGATGATTTTATAAAGCCTTTCTTTTATTATACCTTGTACCTCTCTGCAACAAACCTTGTCGAGTAGTGTTTTAAATTCAGGAATTACCCTGAAGCTACTTAGAGTTTTCACATTCTGTGGGGAAAACTGTCAGAAAGTGGCTAATGATACATGTTACATTGCTGATTTTCTTATGATCTGCAAGGCCTTTTTTTCCCCCTGTAATTCAAGTACAATTGTTTTCCACAGCAACAGTCTTTCTAGAGTTTTGGAAAAGACGGAGAGCTGTATTAACTTACGACTGGGACCTCATAGACTGGGAAGATGAAGAGGTAAGAAGAAACAGAAATAAACATGTGAAGCCTTGCTATCAGCATGGTTAAAGTCTCAATACCAGTCCATACTGTATGTCAGCCATCTGAGTCTGTCATTCAGATCATATTTGTATTTATAGCACCAGCTGCAGAATACAAAGGTATGCCTGAGATTGTACAAGGATACTTTGCCTATTGCAACTAACATTACAATTCCAAATATAATTCTGCATTTATTAAGAGTATCCTTGGAAAAACTGAGTGAAAATACTTCCTGTACAGAGAACAGGAGCTGCTTCTGATGTCAGCAGAGAAGCCTTTCAGTTCCATGGTTTCTTGTTCTGGGAATTCCTGATCCTGCACAAAAATAGGACCAAGACAAGGAACAAGACAGAAACTAGATTTTGTATCCTTCAGAGAGGCATACCTTATCTTAAAACATTCTGCTTTATCAGCATCAGCAATAATAAATTTTGTTATTCCATAAATCACTAGTCCACATAGCTATAATTTACCTATATTGGTGATTTAATTGCAGTTTAAGTCAGTAGACTTCACTTGTTTTACAGCTTTCCATGGATGGGTAGATAGAAGCTAGGGACTTTTAATAAATGCTCTCATAACTGTTCTCATAACACAAAAAGCACCATTAAAAAAAAAAAAAATTGTTAGGGTTAGAGTTTAAAAGCATCATTATAACTGCTCCTCATTTATAGTTTTCTTATCAATTTTTGCAGACAATCTAGTGTCTAAGTCAGTAATATGACCATGATTCTTTTTAACACCCTCACATAGTGAGGGGAGGTTGCTATGATTTTTGTTCTTTGCTCCTCTCTGGCATTGCTTCCAAGGATTTTCAAAAGAGGAAATTATTTAGGTATTTGAGTTGAAGCATTATAAAATGTCATTCATATCAGTATAATGTTCTCCTTTATAACACATGCATGTCTGATTCTTGAGAGAAATAAGTAATGCAACAAATGGAATCCACCCTGTCATTCCAGGAAGAGCTGCGTCCCCAGTTTGAAGCTAAATATTCCCAAGTGGAAAGAGTAAATCCCATCACAGGAAAACCTGAACCTTTTCAGCCTTTCCCTGATAAGCTCAGTCGACTGATGGTGTCTGTCTCAGGAATATTCTTCATGGTGATGTTTAACAATATTAGAACTATTGAATTGTAATTCATCTTATTCTGATGTAAATAGTAACTCAGCATGAGTGCACTCGTTAAGATTAGTTGATTTACATAATATAGGCACACCTGATTGTCTTACTGCTTATTCAGGGACCTCTTTGTTTCACAAGATGGAATATATATACTCCATCATTATATTATATATTGTAAAAGAACAGTAAAGAAGTGTTTTAACTCATCTAGTTTTATTGTTCTCTCGAATTCTGCTCTCCAAAACAAATATCAGTCTATAAAACACTTGTTTTATTATTTCTGTGGATATTACTTCAGATGTGATTTCTTTTGTTCTAATACCTCTGTTCCTAAATACACACCTGTAGATTTCCCTGGTCCTTACTGCAGTGTTTGCTGTTGTGGTGTATCGACTGGTAGCCATGGAGCAGTTCGCTTCTTTCAAGTGGTATTTCATCAAGAAGTATTGGCAGTTTGCAACATCTGGCACTGGAGTCTGTATCAATTTTATGATCATCATGTCACTCAATGTTGTAAGTCTTCTGCTCTTTTACAGGAGCAATTAATTTAAAAGAGTAATTTTTAAAAGCTGAGTTAACTGTATATTAGATAGATACATGTTCATGCTTATTCACGTAGCAGTGTCTGAAGCCAGTATTGCAGTGGATTTTTCTCCTCTGATACAATGTTTGTTAATGTTTTTCTCTAATTCCTCATTAGTTTGTCACTGCACATTATATATATAACATATATCACCAAGTTATAGATTGCTGCTTTTTACATTTGTATTTTTTAAATATTCCTTTTGCAATAGGTCTCTAATTGGAACTACATTATTTTCTTGGCTAAGAATTTGGTTCTAGGTTGTTTTTGATTAATGGCTGTGGAGTCTTCCCTTTCTTATTAAAATGCAGCTGTGATATCAGTGTTGCACAGTTCTAGAATCACTGTGATGTATGATTTTGGTGTCAGGTTTTTTCTGTCGTGTAACAGGTTTAATCATTTACAGCATTGCACAGACAGAAACTATTATTTCAGCTGCATTATTATTTATCATCTTTCTGTTCCCATGCAAGCACAAGCAGATAGAAAGGAATAATAATCCAGCAAACATTGCCTTTTACTTCTCTTAAGGAATAAGAAATAATTCACTGCAATCAGAAATAATTCTTCCTATCGGAGTACCGTACTTATTTCTGTTATTATATAGGATCACTCCACATCATAAAACATATATTCAAGTGAGCAAGCAAAGCTATCAAAAATAACTTGCTATTTATAGTACTCTCAAGGAAATATATTTCAGAGTTGGCAACTGCCTGGGGCTAAAGTGGCATTTAAAATAAAGACTAGAGATAGTCAATATATATAGAGAGAAGTCTTCAGTACAAGGCTGATACCCTCCACCAGTATTTGTATGCATGCAAAGGAAAACTCTACTGTGTCAGGGCTCTTTGCCTACTTTTAGATTACATAAGTCTGTTCTTGAAATTAAAGGATAAACATCTAACTGTTGATTAAGAAAACCATTGATATCTGAATATTTCTCTTGATCTATTTGTTTTTATCTTTATTGTATATTTAATATACATTTATACTGCTTGCATACGTTTACATGGAGGAAGAGAATGGGACTGGAGGAGTTCAGTGAAGTCTTTATAGGGAACTTTACACATTACCTAGTTACAGCATTGCCCTCCCTTGTCTGTCAGATCTCTTGGTGCTGTAGAGCAGGAGAATGCCATGTTTTGGTGCTGGTTTGCATTCTGGATTTGTCATCACAACAGCCACATGCCCTGTACTTACCCCATTTCCTCTCTGTTTCAGGTGTATGAGAAGGTTGCCTATCTCCTGACAGACTTGGGTATGTAGGTCTTTACTAATGGCATGGTTCTTCCAGGCTGTGGCATATACCTTCATTATATACTTCTTTATTTACCTTTAAAGAGGTGTCTTGAAAACTTCATCTATGAAGTTCATTTCTGGCATTTCCCTAAGCAAGTGAGAAATATCACAGAAAGAAAATAAATCATTATTTCACTGAGGAAATGAAATAAAATTAAGGAATTTGTTCTTATACTTCTTTTAATGTTTCATAGTATACATTGAAAAACAGTAATCTTATTTTGGAGCAAAAGTCAAAACATATTCTTTCTTAGCATGCTAAAGGGTTTTTTCCACTTTCCCCAAATGCTTGGTATGTTTTTTATTAATTTTTAATTCGATCTTTCAGATGGAAAAAAAATGGTTAAGATAAAATTAAATTGTCCCCGATAAAAATGTTAAGTCATGAATTCTAAAGTAGCTCCAATTCTGTAACATTAAAATTTTATATTGAAGCCTCTAGTCATTATTCAGTCACAGACAGAAAGCTTTCTAACTTATAGAAAACAAGAAGGCAAAGACAGAATTTAAGATTCTGGCTGTGTCAATGTGTTACTGTTTAGTCAAAACATGCAAGTGATCTTGTCTGGGTTAAATGCCAGCTGGCTGCTTAAATTCCACAGCTCCCTCTTTTGGTTAAAGTATTAAATTAGGTGCTCAAGACTTTATAGTGCTTGAGTTAACAGGCAGTACAGCAGGCTAGAAAAATACAGAATTTATTCTGTATTACAGAACTTATTCAAATTAAAATATTGAAAAGTATTTTTTCATGTCAAACTTTATTCTATTCCTTTTAAAATATTTTGTATTTTTACAGGTCATAAAATGGGAAAAAAAATAATTGTTTAAGTGTATAAGCAGTTTTCCCAAAATATGTGAAAGAATTTTTTCAAAAAAGGTTTCTTGAATTAAACATAATGGAGCATTAGGTGTTTCAGATAGGTAGCTCATTCTTCTTGGTAAGGTGGTTTATGCCAGAAAAGGACACCCTTCCAAGAACAGCTGTCCATGTGTAAAGCTAGTATCCTGTATATTTCTATCCAAATTTAGTCATCATTACACCATAGTTAAATAGTACAAATTTTTACTGACAAATCCAGGCAATTTAGACTTACAGCTCATACACTTTACAACTCAGGTGCTTTAAAACTTTTACCACTGTACTGTATTCCAAGTTTGATATCTCCATCAAACATGGATTTTGTAAAAATTTATTTGTGAACATTATCATCAATTTCTAATTCAGACATAAATAATGTTCTGCAAAGCTTAAGGAAAGCTATCCAAGGCAGTGCAGACCCACACAGAGCACCTGTAGCCCTACTACACCTTTCTACATTTGGCAAAAGAAGCCAAGAAAGAACCTCTGTCCTTCCCTATTGAACCGTAAGCAGTGTGCCACTCCACAAGCACTATGAAAGGGAAATCTTGAGAATGAAATAATGGTTTTACAGAAGTATGTAGAAGGTGAGAAGCTTGGATGAGAAATCAACTGACTTTAGTTGACTCTTTCACCTCTGCTTCCCTTGGCAACCCCCATCCATTGCTCTACTGAGTCCAAGGACTTTCAGGTTTTTTGAGGGGTTGGGTTGGTTGGTTTGGTTTTTTCAGGGGCTTGTTGTTTGGTTGGGTTTTGGGGAGGGTGTTTATTGAGTTGTTTTCTTTGAATCAAGGTATCTTTAACCTTAAGATAAAAAATTCACACTGGTTTTCATGGAAGTGAAACTGGTATCTTCCCATAGTATTATGACTTATTCTGCACCAAGGGGCTTCTGTCTCCTGTTTCCACATAGAAACAGCATAGTCTGAGGTAGGACAATGAAAAGAAATCAACTGCAACATGATGGGCACCATGACTTAAAACCATCACTTGTTTTGTTAGTGTTGATTGGTTTGTGAGCAAACTTATGCATAACTTAATTTCATTTTTGTTTATGTAATGTCCATTGTGTCTTTCTGAAGAGCACCCTAGGACAGAATCTGAGTGGGAAAACAGCTTTGCCTTGAAAATGTTCCTCTTCCAGTTTGTCAACTTGAACAGCTCCATCTTCTACATTGCCTTTTTTCTTGGCAGGTAAGTTATCTTTGCCAATTGCACTTAAAAGAAAACTTGCATAGAGCTCAAAGTCTTCACTAATTTTATAGATTTGAAGAAAATACAGTGAGTTTGAACTGTAAGGTTTAGGTACAAGTTGGTTTCTAGGAATATATAAAACAATAAATATTTCTAAATGTATGGAAGGGTTAGATCCTTTAAATGTTTACTCATGAAACTAGAGAGTAAAAATTCTACTTTTATATGGGGGTGTACCTGACTTTCCTACTAAATAACAACTCAGAACTTTTGAAAATGCAACCACTTCCTAGATATGGGTCTGTATTTAGACCTGTGTTAATAGACTTTATTAATCTTTTCTTGTTTATTCTCTTCAAGCTACATTTCCTAGAATGCATTTCTGTAAATAGTAAATACTGTCTGGCTAATCTTGTACAAGAGTAGGAAGCAGAAATTCTGGCTCTGATTTTTGTGTGTATCTTTAGCTTAGAGCATGAGATACAGCACAGATCTAACTTTGCTTCAGCTTCAGTTCAATTTTGTTATGGTCACACTTATCATTCCCACAGAGTCTACAGAATATTTCAGGGTATCTTCTATAAAGTTTTATAGTATAACTTCAGTTCAAGATTATTTGCAAAAAAAACTAACAAAAACAAGCAAGCAAAGAAACAAAAAAGCCCAGTAAAGACAGTTGGTGATAATCTGTTTGTTGCATTAGTGGTGTGTTCTCCATACAGTATCACAATTTCTTTGTGTCTCGCTCTCTCCTGTATCTAATAGGACCAGGCATGGGTTTCTTTCTATTTTATAACTTTCATTGAGGTCATGAAGAGCTGGTGTTTGTTTTACAAATCAAGTCTACACTTCACATGGGCAGGCAGATCCTTGTGCTGCAGTTAATTTCTGTTAATTGTAAGGGTTTGCTTATCTTCTTAGAAGTAGAGTTTGGATATCTAACATCTAAAATCTCTGAAGCTAGGATTTTTATAGAGGACATAATAAAAGTTTAGGATCACTTTCAAAATGATGGTCTTTGTTTGCATTCTGAAACTTCCATATCCTACAGACACCAGATTTAAGCCTGTGTGATTTATTCTGTTGATATTTCCTGAATTCAGTGGATGTTATGAAACAACTACAGGGTGTTCCTGGAATGTCCTCTGAGAAACAGAAATCTTATTTTCCAGATTTGCAGGCCGCCCAGGAAAGTACAACAAACTTTTCAACAGATGGAGGCTGGAAGAGGTAAACAATCCTGTCTTGTGTTCCTGTGATATTTCCATGAGGGAAAAGGAAATGGCTGAAGCCCAGGCTAAAGATTTCATTATTCCAAGTGCAGCAAATACTAAACTCTTATTTATAGCAAAGGATAGGATACTGGAGATGGGTTTTTCCCTCTGTGTTCTCCAGTATGCTGAGTGACTCTGCCCAAGACACACCAGTTCTTTCTGCCCCTGCCTGAGGGAAAAGCCATCAGTCACAATCCCTTACCTCACCATCACTGTGAGTCCTGCGAGACTGGAATCTCCTGGTACTTGGAATTTTTGGAGAGAGGATATCAATATAAAACCATCAGCTTTTTAATCAACTTCATAAATTTCTGTCAGCACAGAAAAAAACGTGGGTCTGTTGGAATGGGTCCTGGGGGTGCCACAAAATGAGTCAGAGGGCTGCAGCATCTCTCCTGTGAGGATAGGGACAAACTTGAGTGCAGCCTCTTGAGACAGGGCAAGGGATAATGATTTTAAACTAAGAGAGGCTAGAGTTAGACTACGTGTAAGGAAGAGATTTATTATTATTATTATTATTATATTATTATTGCTATTACAATCACTATTATTAAAGTTATTATTGTTATTTATTGTTATCATTGTGAAACACTGGGACAGGTTACCTAGAGAGGTGATGCGTGTCTTATCCCTGGAAACATTCCAAGTCAGGTTGGATGGGACTCATCTAGTTGAAAATGGCCTTACTTATTGCAGGAGTTTGGACTAGATCATCTTAAAGGATCCTTTCAAACCCAAACTAATCTATAATCTATAGAATTCTAAAATAAGAAAAATAGTATTTTCAAAATATAACTTGAATGTTAGAATTGAAACTCACCAGTATGGTGAAGTTTCTCCTTTTCTCTGAAAAATAGATTTCTTCTATTGAAACTTGGTAGCCACAAAGTAAAATATCATAACTTTTTAATCTTTGAATTGAAAAAATGGTTCTGTAATTGCTTAACATTTTAATATGGCAGTACATAAACATAAATATAAATATAGTTCACATACCAGTACCAGAAATTCTGCTAGTAAATCTCTCTTTACACTTAGATTATTGGAAATGAAATACTTCTCCATTTTTTTGAAATGAGTAAGTACTTGTTGGTCTAAGTGAAATGGTCTATATAATTTATCATGTATCTAGCATTCATACCTTTAAATCAGGCATATAATCTAATATCTAACAATATGTCTAAAGGTTGTTCAGCTGAAGTCTGTTAATATTTATTTTAATAACATTTCTTTTAATATTTCTGCAGATGGAGATTAGTGTTTTTCAACACAAATACTTAATATTTTTTATTTACCCTCTGAATGAATAAAAATAAAGGAAATTCTCTGATTTTAGCTATTATCTCTTCCACTTCATTTCAGTGTCACCCTAGTGGCTGCTTGATAGATCTGTGCTTACAAATGGGAGTTATTATGGTTTTAAAACAGATGTGGAACAACTTCATGGAACTAGGCTATCCGTAAGTTCAGATGTTAAAGTTCATTCTAAAAATAGAAATTCATCTTAGCATGATTCAGTGATAGGGAGAAACAGGTCTATGTTTGGAGAATGTTGTCACTAGTTGCACCTCACATATTGTCACTTTATTCCCAAGGAAAGCATTAACTTCTGCTCTGAAAAAAACTTCTCAGGATATGTTAAACATCTAAATAGATGTTTATGATTTCATTTTCTAGAATACCTTTCATTTTCTATAACACAGAGATGTTCAGCTTCTGAAATGATTAATGAGCTAGAAGTCTTACACTTCTCTTGAAACTGTCAGAATATGTTTGCAGTAAAATGTTGATCCTCAAACATTGATCTAACTGAAGTCTCAACCTTGAAAATATGTTAGGGAGGATTTTGCTCACAACATGCAACTGCAATTGTTCTGCAGCTCAGGGACTGTGTACTGTCTGTTGTGGAATGAGGATTTTTTAAATTGAGAAACCTCCTTGAACTGCCAGGCTTCCTGTCTTCTCAGCCAAGCAGGATGTTAACTTTGTCTAAAATTTATTTTAGAACATGCTTATATTCTGTTACGGAAAGAAATGTTTTGTTTTGACAAAATCATTGTTTGCAACACAGGCAGTTTATCTTTCAGTAACAAGAGAGATCAAGAGCCAAAGACTAAATTAGCTTGAGAAAGAAGAGCAGCCTTTTTATAAAAATACTTACAAGAAAGTTGCTTCCTATCTTTAATCTCCTTTCCATAATATCTACAAACAAATAGTAGTCTTTAGTTGGTCCATGTGTCTGTACTGGATAATATTTTTCATTTAAATAACAGTTTAATTCATGAGCCTACCATCTCCTTAATATTTATAAGTACTTTGTGAAAAGACCTCTTCACAGCTCTATGAAGAATAGTCTTAAATATTTCCATTTTCAGCAGTCAGCAGCGCCTTTTTAAATGTTTTTTCTGACTTTAAGAAAAGAAGTATTCTGTAGAGCATCTAGATCTTTAGGTTTGTTTAAAAATATATGTATTCTACTATATTCTAGTATGGCATTCTTCCTGAGTTCCACTGACTTGGTTTGTCTTTTACAGGATTGAGGATAAAGCATTATTTACTTTTTAGTGCTCTTGCTATGCATGTTTTTTTTTTTCTTTTTTTTTCTTTTTTATTTTTTATTTAGTCATTCACGTAAATTCTACCAAAAAAAAAAGTCTCTGCAAGCATGTTCCATATTCTGAAAAGCTTATTTGTACAATGCCAAACATTAAAGACATAATTAAAATTGTAATGCAGAATTTTGAGCTCTTTTGTAAGTTCTTTGCATTGTATCTAAGATGATACTGTAAAATTTTCCATAACATATCTAAGTAATCATCCAGGTGCTGTTCAAAATAGGCCCCCTTATTTCAAAACAGTACCAGAACTTATTTTAAGTCTCTGAGCAGATACAGTCATTAATATTCTCTTTATCTACTAAAGTTTATTACAGAATTGGTGGTCACGACGCAAAATGAAGAGAAGAGGTCAATCAATGGAGAATAAAATTTCTCTACCTCAGTGGGAAAAAGACTGGAATCTGCAACCTATGAATCTCCACGGTTTAATGGACGAGTATTTAGAGATGGGTGAGCAAAGCTGGGAGGCGTTGGTTTTCTTCAGAAAGTAGAACTATGTTATACATCAAAACATCTTTTGAATTTCCAATTTCTAACCACAGAAATGCCTGTCTAGTTTTACAGTTTGGCTTTACCACCATCTTTGTTGCTGCCTTCCCACTGGCCCCTCTCCTGGCCCTGCTTAACAATATCATAGAGATCAGGCTGGATGCATACAAGTTTGTCACTCAGTGGAGGAGACCCATGCCTGCAAGAGCAACAGACATAGGTGAGGAACCAGTGTCACTGTCAGGTGGCAGCTCTTTGCATTTGCCTCTTGGAAACAGCCTAACCCCTGGAGTATTTAATGTGTCAAGATGGTAAGGTAGCCAACAGATTTCAACATTCCTTTTAGGCAAGAAAAGGATCTTTGTTGCTTTGCTAAGAGGATTCCTCAAGTTTGTTTTCCCTTTACAGCATGGAATCGTGATAGCTTGCATATTGAAAGCAGGCTAAAATACTTCAGGCTTCTTTGATTTGTGGAACTTTAGGTCTAAAATCAATTGAATTTAGAAATTAAATAAAAGGACTGAATTAACTTTTAATTTAAATTTGAATTAAGTAAGAAATCTCTTTCCAGAATCTCCTATATGGCCTTTATAACAAAAAATTAGGTTATTCCTTTGTTGCTTAGCTGTATCTTCTCAGCAGGGTTTGCCCTGCTGTAGGATTTCACTTGGGTGGCATGGGTGGTGGCTGGAATGTGGGGACATGGCTTAATCTGGACTGGTTTTCCTGTCTCAGAACTCATTCTCAATAAGAAAGGAAAACTGTAGGACTAATAAAGACTTTATTATCACTAGTATGGCTTTATATGACTTAATATGGCTATAAAAACTGACTAATTTTTGACATTTCTCTTGTTTCTAGGTATTTGGTATGGAATTCTGGAAGGAATTGGAGTTTTGGCTGTCATCACCAATGCCTTTGTTATTGCCATTACTTCTGATTACATTCCACGTTTTGTCTATGCATACAAATATGGTCCCTGTACAGATCAAGGGTACAGACAAGAAAAGTAATTAGAATATTCTTTCTATATACATGTATTTTTCACTGGAAGCACAGTTTACTGCTGTCTGTCTATGGTAACATATATCAGATACATTTCTGGAAGCACAATTTACCACTGTATTTCTATGATAAAATATATCAGATACATTTCTTTTACATCTGTGCAAACCTTCACAGATGTGAAGTGCAGGTAAGTCAGCCATTCCAAAGAGTTTGCAAAGTAGCTAGTTATGGAAGAGGGAAATCATGTCTTCCCTTCTGAAGGCAAACAAAAAATTTGTACATTGCATCAGTTTTCTGATCTTTTCTAAGTAAGCTTTTCTTCTTCTCTGCAGTAGGTCTGTACTGTCTCCTTCCAGTTCATTGTCAAATACACATATATGCTCCCAAAAAACAGATTTACTCTTCCTGAGCTGTCACAGGAAAAGAGTTTAAGGGCAAAAATAATGAGGTGGGATGGGATGAAAAGAGACAGCATCAGAAAAATGTTAATGCTTAGTGCACACTACCCATTTAAGAGAGAACTATGTAATTCTATTTCTTTTTATGCCAGTAGTGATTTGAAGTATTACAGCAAACCTGAAGATCCAGATTATAAAAGGATTCCTCATGCATCTCTTCTTAAATCTTCTTTGACTTTCAAATGTGCTAGTTCAGTTACAAGACAGATTTCAAAGAAGATAGGATGCCTTACATGTCTGTGGTTTTCAAGCAGCAGCAAAAATTCACTCCTACAGTCATAAATCCATGTATTTATATGAATTTCTGTAATTAACAGTAATAAGTGTTTGCCTTTAATATAACTGTTTGGTATATATGCACTGAAAACATGTTAATTTTTTTATATACTGCATTATTTGTGGCCAGTTCTGCAGGGGTGTTAAATTATTCTGCTCTCTGCCCTTCTATCCATCTTTCAAAGTTCACTAATTTTAGGAAATGTCTAAAAACACCGTAGCAACATTTTTTGGTTTAGATCTCACAGTAGATAATAAACAAAACCATAGGAAATGCTGAAAATAGATTTTTAAACAGTGCTGTACCTGAAACAGATGTTAGTCTTTTTTTCCCAATGAACTTTGCTTCTCTGCATGAAATTTTAGAATTGCTTTTATCCTGATAAGCACATACAGTATTATGCTCACAGTGTCTGATAGCAGAATCTGCTTTTTCTTTCAGGTGTTTAAAAGGATATGTCAACAGCAGTTTATCAGTGTTTGATCTGAGTGAACTCGGCATGGGATACTCAGGCTACTGTCGGTATGTTTCAATGCTCTCACTTATTGTAATACAGAAATTAATGCAGACAGTACATTCAAAGTGCTTAAATTGCTGGCATTTTTTTTTGCACATCAAAGCATTGGAGCTCATGTTTGTTCAACATGGAAGCCTCAGGTGCAAAGTGGCAGTGCTAGGATACACTACTAACATATTGAAGTTTTTGGAGGACTCTTGCAAGCCATTATCTTCCATCTCTCTATGAATTATTTCAGTTAAAAATTTTATCAGCTACCAAGAAGGGTAAAAAATCCTCATTTCAATTTTGTTAAGCACTCTTAAGTCAATAAATTAAAATACATTAAAATCTTTGTTACCTCTCTAACCCGGGTTGAGATTGTAAACAATTATGCAAGATGAATACAAGAAATATAGCATAAAAATGAGATATGACATGAATCCATTCCTGTTTTCAAACTTAGTTTTGCAGTGAGCATTAGTTTAAATTACAGTCATATTTATGCAGATTTTATCTGGAGAATCTCAAAGGCTTTTAAGCAAAGACAAGAACCAATTTAGAATTAACACACTTAACACTCCAGCTTTGTGAACAATAAAAGAAACTGTTTTCTCTGGATTTTTGGAAGCAAAAACTACTGTCTCATAAACAACCTTATTTAATAGCCTGTATTCTGAAAAGTTGCTCTCCCTTTCTGTTTAATTCCTCTTGAAGTCTGCTTTCACTTCAATTTCTCTCCTTTTAGCCAGATCTGGGGTGAACTAGAGGCTGCTTGACCCTGTCTGGGTTTTTGGGCATGGGGTATCTTATTGGGATGTTACTGTGACACAGATAGGAACACACAGCAACACACACAGCAGGTGTTCAGGCAGAGAAGAAGAAAGGAACTCTCCAGTTTATTGTTGCCCTCGTATCTCTCAGTTTCTGGACAGTGATCAGAGATTGGACAGAGAGTTCCCACCTCTCCATCTCCACTGGTCCCTTGAGAAGTCCATCAGGTGATATCTTTTCACAAAGGAATGCAAACATGATCCTTGTTTATCTTACAATTCATGAGAACTGACTCTGCTATACTAAAACAAATCAGAAGGCTGATTTTCCTTTGGGATTCTCTTTGCTTTGCAGGTACAGAGACTACAGAGCTCCCCCGTGGAGTTCGACTCCGTACGAGTTCACTCTGCAGTTTTGGCACGTGCTGGCAGCACGGCTCGCCTTCATCATAGTGTTTGAGGTGAGTGGTGGAAGGGAACAATTCCTTTCTACCTCTTAGAAGTCTGAGCTGATTCTTTACAGTAGTCCTAGAAGTAAATTGTCATTTTAATCAATTGTTTGTTCATTACGGTCAAGAGAGAGAAAAAAAATTGCCTCCCCCAAACTGTTGTTGACAAAGAGTTGACAGGGCATGCATTTACTGTAGAGCTTCTCTAAAATCATATTTCCTTAACAGTCATCTTATACATCATGTTGGTTCCCTGCCCAGTCTTTCCTGTTCTATTGAAAAAGAAGAACTGCAAATTTTGTGTATATTAGGCACAGTTATTGCAAGATAGAATCTGCGTCAGGAAAATGATGCATGATTCTAGCCTAATATAAAAGTAGAAATGTATATACTAAGTTTGAAGAATGTGTTACATATTACTCAGAAATCTGATTACCTATTTCCATTATAAGCCCTAAACAAAGACTGCTTGTAGGTAGCATTTGCATTTATTGATCAAACTAGCATATCCTGTAGTCACATCTTCATTTAAGTCACTAACTATGCCCTTTGTTTTACTTTTTAGAAAATGTCAGCATTTGCCTATTTCTTTTAGATCACTCATTTACTCCCATATGAGAGTTTTTATTAAAAAAAAACCAAAACGGAGTTGCCCTTCAGTCATAAATTGAATCTCAGTTCCATTTTGCCACAGACCTTTAGGCTCTAAAGTGTAGTCTTATAAAGGAATACGTATTGATATGTTAAGCAATTATTTTTGTTTTTTCTTTTCAGCACCTGGTTTTTGGAATAAAGTCTTTCATTGCCTACCTGATTCCAGACATACCCAAAGACTTGTGTGACAGAATGAGAAGAGAGAAATACTTAGTCCAGGAGATGATGTATGAGGCTGAACTGGAACATTTGCAAAGAGAAAGAAAAAAGAACGGAAAACAGTATCACCATGAGTGGCCTTAGTCACTACTGTGCTACACAAAAACTCTGTTTGAAATTGGAGTGAAGTTATAAAATGAAGTCAGTCTGACATCAGTGTGAGATTTGGTGGTGGTGGTGTATGTATGTTCTTGCTGGTCAGTACTGTTGCATTTTTGGCGGGCACTGAAAAATAGATGTTCCCAATGATGACAATGAGAAGCCTTACCTGTAACTGGTCTGTGATGAGCTCCAATGACAACTGGCATTCAGAAATGTGCAGACAGATAAAAAAATCTGGACACTGTTTTAAAAAAAAGGCAATGGATTTCCATGCTGTTTATGAAGATAATACCAGCATGATGAAAACAGAAAATTACCTGTGAACCTGTAGAGTAAGGGCATGACTTATGTGATATCGACTTCTTCTACAGCTTCTGGTTGCTCAGCTCCATCTGTAATGCCTCTAAAGAAAAGGGCAGTTGTTGCCTTTGTGGCCATGACTTGATCTTTCAGGCTTACTGTTTTGTCAGGTTTGTCCTAGTCTCTTGTTGAGATTGTGGATGTGGTCCTACCCTACAGAAGGGGTCTGTGGCTGCTAAATATATACTATGCAGTTTAAGATTTGCACATCAGTGTCATTAATTTATCCATCTAGTTGAAAACCAAAAAGTCCAAATTCAGAAAGAAAACAGCAGCACTAGGAGAACTGTTTTTTCTGTTTGAAAATGACACAGCTGTTGGGTTGTCTTTCCACTTTTGTATGTGGAAAGGCCATCTCCACACCTTCCAGGATGAAGGAACTGTCATTTTCATGCTAACTGTGTTACTGTTCCTCTTGATCTGTCTGGGCAGTGGTTCCATGACTTCACAGAATGCTAGCTTGAAATACTCCCCTGCAGTGCAAATGACTCTCTCTTCAAAATACAATTATATCTTTATAGTATGCAAGCTTCTGCAGATATATATGAGACATACAGTATAATATTGTGGCTTGCTTGTTCAGGGAAGGAGAAGAAGAGCAATTTGCAACAAAGTTCTTCTTATTGTAATAGTAAATGTTGCAGTAATGTACAATTATTGGCCTAAATATGTCATCACGTTGGAGCTGGATACAGGCAAATATGTATACAGATTGTATATAATTGCATACACACACGGTGGTTACTCTTAGATTTATTGTTATTATTATTATTATTATTATTATTATTATTATTATGCCTTCTTACACTGTGGGGGGATTTTTTCGATAAAATCACTAAAATGTAGATGTTCATTGAAGACTCAAATTTCAGTTTTTATGTGCAAAGAGCATACTGCAGTGTTGCTTGTGGTTAATGGTCACATTTTGGTGATGAAATTGTCTGTTACTAACGTTTCATAGTACAGGAAAAGTACTTAATGTTTAAACAAGTTTGAAGGGATACCTTGCAGGGAAGGGAATGGATAAACAGAGTTACAGTTGTTCTGTTTCTCCTGTACAATTTTAAATAATGCTATTCTATATTGAATGAGAAGAATCTAAAAAACAGAGTCAGCAAAGCACACTACCTACAAAGTCTACAAATTTTGACATTATTTTTAGGCATAAAGCTGCAGCAAAATCACTGCTGACAGATCTGAAAAGACCTGAATTTTTGCTCTTTACACTCTCCTGTTGAATTAAAAAGTGTGATTCCAGCATTCACTTGCATTTATTAGCACAATAATTTTATTTTCTTTCATTGAAATGAATTTCAAGAGTCAAGAGCCCATCAGAGTGGGTAAATGGGATTTGTTGTATCCAGAGAGCCTAACATCAGACTTTTAAGTTCTTCAGTTGTTTCACCATATTCATTAGTGAGATTTCTTGGTTGGTTTCAGCTCTGTTACCAGACAAGGCACTTGTAGGAGTATCTATAGTACTGCATGAAGGGAGGAAAGAGATTTGGAGCTCTGGTCTGATCAGGTTCATTACCCACTCATTCTGTGAGAAAGGGCTGATGGAACTCAGCATGCCGTATTTTGGAAAGGCTGTTTTGTTCCTTCATATTTTGGGTTGTGCATTAAATTCCTCAGGAGTCATTATCAGAAAAAAAAATTACTGCACTCTCCTCAGTGCTAATAGAATCACAACGTTTGATTTGATTTATTGTCTCTCTGTCTCGTTCTCTGGATTGTCAAGCACTGATTGACAGCATTAACCCTGTGTCACAGGTTTTGTTACTGTGCCACCTGGTGATAGTTTTTCAATGCTTCAGAAGGTCACAGATGAGCTCTTTTTAGTATTTTCTCTAAAAACAAAATGTCTTGGCTGGCCCAAGTTATAAAGATACAGGGTAAAATCAGGCAAAAATCAGAAATACTATTTTATACTTCCGTGTTTGCTATTGATATTGACACATGTCAATACAAACCTGGGCAAATTCCAATCAGACTTGAAAAGCCACATTAAAAATCTTTTTGTATTTGAGATTTACATACATATATATATATTAGAGATTTTTTTTTTTTTCAACACTGGAATATAGAAGTATATGGAAGGCAAGTATGTAGATCTGATGGTGCATTTTATGCACTGGAAAAGCACAAGAAGTTTGGAGAAACACTCTGTGTCTTACTTTTGGAGGACATCAACGATGTGTAAATGTCTTGCCACTGTCTAGCCATTTGCTTAAGCTGAGAAACCTTTTTGCTAGACTTTGCTTAGAATGCTGTTTTCATTGACTGCACGTTATTTTCCTAAAGAATAAGGCACACACTGTCCTCAGGAATAATGTATTTTTTGAATGGTGAATGATCTTTTCATATTCTAAATATTGTCTTTTCAAACAAATGACTAGTCTGACTAGACTGTGCATGGAGGCTGCATTTGTGAAATTTGACAAAGCTTTAGAACCTCAATTTGTGCAAAAATGCTTTAGATCATTGCAGATCTAATCTATGAAAACTTTGCTCTATGCATGCGCCCTTGGAGAGACTGCATGAGCAACTGGATTTTTTATATATGAAGTATTTGTTCAAAATGTGTTAATTATTCTTAACCAAATTCTGCATCTTGATTCAGACAAAAGAAGTTATCATTTAAGAAATGGCACAAAGTCCAGAGACATGATATACACCTCATTTCTTATGACTTTTTATTCTAAATTTGTGCCTAATGTGTGAGATCTGAATTTTGGTGAATAAAAAAAGGAAAATAAGAAATGACTGGACATGGCACTTAGTGTTGTGATTTATTTGTATGGTGATATTGGGTCAAAGATTGGACCTGATAATTTTGGAGGTGTTTTCCAACATTAATGATTCTTTCCTAACCCTTTTCATTAAAGGATCTATAGGGAAAATGGTGACATGGCTAAAATTTTAATAGTGGTGATGGATGATAAGTGAGCTTTTGGGTTTTGTTAGATGTTTCTTTGGAAAATACATATCTCTACTAGTATGAAATACACATCAGCTGTGGATGTGCCCTTTTCTAATAACAAATTGTCATAAGCTGTGTTCTGAGGCACAGTTAGGCTCAATTGTGTCCTGTGGAAAGCTCAAAAGGAAAATGTCTAGACAGACTAGTAAAAATAGGTTAGTAGATAAATACCTTATGGAAAAATTAAGAAATTTCCAGAAGTTTCCCTCATAAAAAGTTGTAGAGAAGGAAAAGCACCTTGGGAAACATAGCTTCAGGGCAAGTTTTAATATGGGGAAAGGCAAGAGTTTTGGTGTGTTTTATTCTTAATGTGCCATTAAGATGATCAGTCCCATCCTCTGTGTAATGCACACCTGTAATGCAGCTTCCTCCACTGCAGGCTCCACTGGGAGTGTTGCCAGAGAGAATTTCTGGAGCCATGGAATCCATTGGAGTTACCTGCCAAGTCCTACATGCCACTGTGGCACTTAGCAAACTTTGGCATTATGCCACAGTTTGTTTGGAGGCAAATTAGCATAGTTAGCTTGTAAATGTCACCAATGTTCATTAAAAGTATTATAAACTAGATTTTTAATGTATACTGGGCAATAGCCTTATCAATAAAACTGATTTTATATAAACACCTCCTTATGAGTGCGATAAAGTTGATGGAAAATTAAAAAAAATCACATTTTCTATTTAGTTTCTATTAAGAAAATGGACAAAGATAAAAATATTGGTGTCAGTAATCAGTTGTAATCCAGTAGTACTTCCAGAAGCTTTGTATTTTTTTTGAATCCTCATAAAATGCTGATGTCGCTTGTTTGGGGGAAAAGTTTGGAACAAATATAAGGGCAGCATTTCATAATAATTATTTGATGTTAAAACTTATTCTAGCATTCAAGCAGAAGTCTACTTCTAAGCAGACCTGTTATTTTGTTCCAATGCATACTTCATCTGACTGATACACATACACTGACACTTCTTGAAAGTGTTTAAGTGAATTCTAACCTATATTCCTGTAGTGGAAAGTCCAGTAGCTTAAAAAATTCCCTAAGTCTTTTCATACTCAACCTCATGCTCACAAACCCCACGTTCTTCTGAGGTAAAATTCTGCAACCAGCACGTGGAGAGTGAGAATGAACAGAAGGCAGAAAGTTCACTCTGGCAAGTTTTGCTCTAGAATTGCAACAGGCTCTGAAAACTGAGGGTTTGAGGATGAAGCATGGGGACAGGCCACTTGGGCTGTTTTTTCTTTTTTTTTCTCCTTTGTCTCATTCTTTACTTATCCTCAGTGTTTTATTACACACTGCCTTCTGGGTGACAGTCCAATTTCCAAGGCAATTCTGTAACAGCAGATTTTTTACAGGCTCTTTTTGGATGTCCCTTACTGAGATGCCAAAGCAGAAAGTGCACAAATAGTAATGTGTTTGGTGCTTTTTACAAATCAGTATGCATTGATTGGATGGGGCAGTGTGGGCACCTCTACCTGTGCCATTTCTGTCCTTTCAGCACCAGTTTTTCATCCTTATGTCCCTTCCCACACACCCTTAAATATAATAACTCTTAAACCATAACTCTAAAATTTCTATGATGGATTAGTTCTGTCAAGTTTTTATCTGATATTGCCATTACAAATACATTCACTAGAATTTGGATGGTCATAACCTGGGTGTAACCATAATAGCACAATGTTGCCACAACAGCACAAAGTTCTAATGGCACAACAAGGAACAGAAGGGAAATCTCTTCACTATTTCGTGGTACACAGGATTTTTTTTTAGTCCAGGATTTAATCCAGGACTGGGATTTAGTCTCAGAGTGTTAATGGTGTATTCCCTCTTCACTGCTCTCGAAATGGCCTCGTGATGGTTCTGTTGGCTCATTCCATCTTCTCCATACAACCTCTCTATTGCTAATTGTTCTCTGTAATTTGCATTCTAATTGACATGAGCTCCTTGTTAGGATGCACAGAGTGAGAAATTAGGATTAAACCCAATGGAATCTAAAGCTAGTGAGATTTTTAACCACTGAGAACACGGTTTTTCTGTTAATATGAAAAAAATCAGATCACATTTTCTTTTCATGTTCTGTTTAAATGACTTGGAGTGTCATATTGAAAAATCTTCCAAAATGTTGGCTCTAATTTTTACCTAGAGTAGAATCACTGAAATTTCAGTTCTTTGAAATAATGTCATGTAAAATCTAACTAGTTCAGTCATTTTTTTTACTCTGATAGTCCTGGCTAACTTGCAATATCATGATCATAAGAGATTTCTTAAAATGTGTATATATTTGAAATTTGTGTAATGTTTAAATACGACTTGATTTCTAAGTAAGGAGTAAGAATAAAATTTCAGCTATTTTTTCTACTCATAAATCTACACTTTGTAAGTAATATTTAAAACAAGTTTACAGTATCAGAGAGCATTTTGGAGAAATCTACTTTACTGTGCAAAAGCTATAAGTTCCTCCAGCATGTCAGCTTTCGGTTTCTTTTGTTTTTTAAGTCTGCTTTTACAAGCACCTATGTACCCCAGAAGTAAAAGAATTCACTGAGGAAAAAGCTGTAAATCTGATTAACTATTGTAAGACACTTTTGGCATAAATTTGTCTTTGGGATGCTGTTTACTTTATCAAGGTTTACATATACAAATGCAACTACTTGCTGTATCATGCACATTTGATTATTACTTTTTTTTCAGTAATAAACTTGGATATCTTTGAAAAAGGCTGTGAGCTTTATTATTTCAAATATTCAAAGATAATTAAAAGCAATTGTATACTTGACAAGTGAGTGCTCATGAGCAATTCAAACCATAGTCTTGTAAGAAAGTAATTTCAGGGTCATACTTGGCTCAGGCATTTTTAACAATTAAATATTCGATTATTTTGGCCTCAAGGCACAGCTAGACTGAGTTTTCAAATTTTCAGTCATTTATGTTGTACTGCTTTCACTAGTGACTAACACTTTCTTAAATTCAAGCTCTTGTAGGATTAGTCTACAAAATAGATAGCTCCTAGTTTCATAATCTGTTTTTCAACCAAAATGGACATGCTAGATCTGCCTCTGGAAAGATCAATGGCTCAGGATGTAGAGGAAATGAGAAGATAACTAAACAACACTGGCATGAATATTTAAAAGAATGGGAATTTCTCTGAGTTCCAGTTTTGCTAGGATTTATCCTTAGATCTTGCTAGAAGGCTGAACAATGAAGTGATTTTAGCCCACCATACGTTGTCATGTATGATCCACATGTTGGAATTTCTGTAACCCTGTGTCTGGCTCCATTACAAATACAGAAAACACTTGAGCTCAATGAGCAGCTTTAGTTGTAGCAAAACTAGTCTGGAAATAGTTGAAGAAAAATCCATCAGGATATCTCTTCAATAGAATTTGGAGAGATTGCAATTCTAGCCAACCTAAGTCACTTTTTCCTGGTGTTAAATGGATAAAGTAAGATTCTCTTTTGTGGCAAATGACTTGAAAAGATGTTAAGTCTGTAGTGCATCCAATTCTGCCAGACTTGTGAAATGCATGCAGAGCATAACAATACTGCTATTGTTCCTCAAGAAATATTGGGAGGTGATGTGGTTGTCTCCAGAGTTACAGATCTCTGAATCAGGCATCCTCCAGCTATGCCTAGAGAGGGTTTTATTGTACTTATAGTATATATTACTATATAACTTCATTATTAGTGTTTTGAACCGCTTTCACTCAGGAATTATTTTGCATCCTTATGCATGGTAGTTCGACTTTCCTAATACAACCTAATCTGCAAGGTGTGTGGCCATGAGAGATAAATGATCCAGTATCATTTATTGAGCTTCCACCTTTGCCTTGCTAACAATCCCAAGCATGGAAGCAGGAAGGGAAAGCATGCCACATGAGACAGCAAGCAGCCAGCCAGACTCAGCTGTAAGCTTTAATGAGATTATAAAAGCAGTGTAAAAGGGATTAACACAAATATTGACTTAATTCTCAGTTTCTTGACAAACTCTTCCATGCAAGAAAGGGAGTGTCATTTACAGACTGCTGTTTCTGTTCTCTAATTAAAATCCTGGGTCCATTTCCAGGAGTAGGGCATGAACAGAGATGGGGGAAGTAACTTCAGGACCAGATTGACATACATCTGCTTTATAAAGATGGTCACTGATAAAGCAAAAGCAACTGAGGGCCTTTTCAAAGAAATACAGGCTAAATGTATCAGCTGGGTCCATGAGTCATCTTTGATATTTTCATTCAGTCTATTTCATTCAATGGTGAATTTTGTTTAAAAACAAATATATTTATGGAAAAACTATATCCAGGAGTTTATCAAGGTAAGAGGCAATCTGTTGACTTTTATTTACATCCAGCAAGTTTTAGAAGAAATGTGTTTCTCTGAAAGAGAGTGCTGGGTGGGCTCTGCTTCCAAGACATTGTGCCAGACAGATTATTTTGCCTAATTATGTGTATTTTCTTCAAAAATTCAGCATGAATTATCAATTAGGAGGCATGATCATCTTTAAATGTTGGTTTATTTTCTTTATTGCATAAACGTGGATCCTTTTGAGGTGAAAACTAACTCAGATAAAGAACTACCCTGAATTCAAAGTAAAATTTGCTACTCTGTCCTATAGCTTTTACAATGAGAAGTTGTAAAGAAAACTTGAATTCCCCAGAGGAAGCAAACTCAGTTATCTCGGTGACTGAGAGACCGGTCTGGGCTATACAAGGGTCCTGTGAGAAGACTTTTTGTGATACCAGGGTGCAGGCTCAACCTCTCCTCTCTCCCTCCACCCGAGGGCAGCTCACAGACCCTGCTCAGGGGCAGAGCTCACAAACTCCTCCAAAGCCTCACTTTATCTCAAGGTCACCTTTGCACATCCCCCTCAACAAGGAGCTGCTGAACAGAGCGTGTGGTGCAGATGTGCTGCAGCTGCATCTGAGTGGGAGCTTCCACAACAAAATTCAGGAAACATTTCTTCTGAAACAGCAGTGCTTCCAAAACCCCACTGTCTGATCAATCCCCAGGTCTGCCAAGAAATTTGTAAATAAAGATCTGGCCTTTATTGCTATGTGGAGCAATTGCTCCCCCTTGGGCACCTACAAGCTGGTAAATGCAGTAAAAGAAGTTATTAATTTCTGAAGCTGAAAAACTAAAGTTTGATTAAAGGTCCCTTGTCCCTCAGCTTCTAGAGGCGAGATTCTCTGCTTATATTTGTATATGAATTTTCCTCAGGATTGTAACCACGGATCTGGTGATGATTTTCTTTGTTGGTATTCTTGGAGGTGTAATCTGTTCGGCTTTTATTTGCAGCAACTTTAGGCAGTTTTTTCTGAAACTCCATCTGAAAAAAAAGGAAGAAAATACCCTTGTAGTTTGAAGCCTTTAAGTCTTTAAGGAAATTAAAATACATTAAGTCCCACAGATATGAAGTAAAAGTGTCAGTTTCAGCTTTAAGTAAGTAAAAATACATTTTAAGTGCCTTAAGAGAGTGAAAAAAACCTAAGACCTAGTTAAAAGTTCAGTACTTCTCTAGACATAACGAAAACATAGCAAAATATTGTTTTGCATTCCTAGATAGAACATGTATGCAGATAGAAAGGATAATGTGTACAAATATACGTAAAGATGTGTAAGAATTTTGCATTTTTAAATATAATTCTAACAGGTGAAGAGAGAATGTTTTAGAATCCTGTTTTTATCTTATTGGATAATTTATGGTTAGAAGCCCCCATCTGAGTCCTGCTGTCATTATACAGCTTGCTTTCACTTGCTGGTTTTTACCTGCATGCACTCTCACACACATGCACCCACATGGGAGAAGAAAGAAGAAAAGAAGAAGAAAAAGAGAAGAAGCTGCTGCTGTGCTCTGCTTGGGATTCTACTGCAGAGAAAAGCTTGGAAGCTGCTGCTGCCTTGCTCAGGGCTTTATACCAAGGAAAGCTGTGGGATCCACTGCTCCTGCTCGAGGCAGGACCAGAAAACTTTAGCACTGGCTTTAAGCATTCTGAGCTCTCGCCTTCACACTGATGTATTCATGGAATTAACCACTTTATGCCAATCCACTTCTGCTCTCATCTCTCTGAGACCCAGTCCATAGAACCAGCTTGACAGACCAGGGTTTGGCTGATCTCACCCCCAGTCTGTGGTGCTTGTGCAGCACCCCTTGCTTAGGCTGCAGGGCTGGTCAGTTCTGCTCAGCACGAGCAGCATTCCCTCTGCTCCTGGGCCACAGCAGCCCGAGCTGGTGGGCTCAGGTACCCACCTCCAGGCTGTCGTGCTGCACACCACACCACAGGAGTATTTTGAGTCTTTTAGACCAAAAGCAAAACAGGTTGCACACTGGCTTAATCAACACTGGTGGGATGTCTTCTCCTTTACTAGGTCCTGCAAAAAAAAAAAATAAAAGAAATCACAATACGTGAGAAATGTAAGCCCAAAGAGCTCCCAGGGCCTCAAGCTTTCAGGCTTAGAGATAGAGATGGGTAGTGTTTGATCTAAGGACTTGGAGATTTAAAACAATAAAGTAAAACTGGCATTTATAGTTTATATAGAAATATGTTTTAAGCAAGTAGAAGTATGCCTTATGTATAACGATGCAAAGTATGAAGTATGCAAATAAACATGTTAAGCAAGATATTAGAAAATATTAAAGTTTAGTAATAGAACATGTTATAGAGTTGTTAAAAGTAACAGGTACAGCAGTAAGGGTTTTGTAGAAATATATGATTGGATAAAGAAAAGCATCACAGCTCAGCAGAAATGTAGCAAACCTAACAATTGATGACGGGTTTATGAAGATGCTAGAGAACTTTGTGGAAGTAGCTGATTGGATAAGAAATTTATTAAAGACATTGTAACTAGAATTAAGATAATTTTCTGGTGTCATGGCACTGAATGCAATAAAAGGTTTTGGCCTTCCATGAGAATAACCAACCAATAACAATAAACCATCCTTTAGTCACCACATGGGTTGACCCCATCTCGTCTGTATCCCAAACATCCTCAGGAGCCTCAGACCACAAGATGGGGGAGCAGGATCAGAGCCCACTGCCCTCTTCTGAGTCTGTGTCTCAAGTCACCCACTGGACTTTTAAACAGCTTTTGTAACAGCTGAGTCAGTTTATGCAAAAGCATGTTTGTTCCGTCTGTGTGTACCTGTATGTCTGTGTGTGTTCAGAACACCGACCTGTGATGAAGCTTATCAGCAGCCCTGAGATGGCACAGCCCAGGCAGCCGATGGCACTGAAGTACAGGTAGGACAGGGAGTACCAGGAGTCTGCCAGCACAGGCCTGTGGAGAGGTGACAAAAGCAGCTGGTGATGAGCACCAGCTGCAGTAACACTGCTGCCTGGCTGTGCCAGCACCGTGCAGCTCCTGCTGCAGCTGCTGTGTCCCCTGGCACCAGCCTGCACTCCCAGCCTGCCACGGGCACTGCAGCTGCAGGCTGTGTGTGTGCTGCCGTGGCACACCTGGCTGAAGGGGTACCAGCAGGAAAAGTACCTCTCTGGAGCCACCGTGGGAGCTGCAGTGACCAGTGCCTCAGTGCTGTTAGCCAGGCTGCAGTTGAGGGTGGACAGCTGCAGAGGGAGGGACTTTGCTGGTGGTGCAGGGTAGATGAAAGAGCCGATACCTGCCCAAAAAGCCAAGCTGATCCCAGCTAAGAGGCCTCCGAGAGCACCCTTGGCAAGTACAGAAAGATACTGTTAAAGATGGTACGTGCAAAGTGCTTTTCTGTGAGTGGGAGATAGGCAGGAGGAGGTAATGACGGGTTACGGTGAAATAAATTCTGTTCTTGCTCAACTAAGGTATAAAACATGGTGTTTTAGTGCCCTCTATTTGTAAAAGTTGAAGCAGAAGTGTGATTCAAGCTGTGGTACAGATTTTAGTTTTACTTCTGCTAGCCTTGTTGGGAATCCTGATGGGGCAATATGGAATGAGCTCGTGTCGTGTTTCGAGTGAAAGAACGGAGGTAAAGTTTTTTAAATCACTCTCTGCATCCCAAGGCTGGTGCAAGTATTGAATAATTTTTTCTTCTTAATGAAACTCAGAAACAAAAAAACTTTAAGAAAATCATCATATTAATCTAATCACCAATTATTCCACAGTTGGATAGGCTTAAATTCAGCAGGATAAATTTTGGCAGGGAAAAGGCATGTATAGATAGATCTTAGATCCTTGGTCCTAAATCTGAAAAGCAGCTCAAAGACCCAAACAATTTTCAAAATGGAGTTTTAACCAAGAAAAAACCACGATATTTTCTTTTAGATCACAATTTTTGTGTCCTTACCTTCCAGTTAGCACAGGGAAACACAATTCCCAGAGTAAATAACCCCAGCATTGGCCCCCCACACATCCCGTGGATGGAGAGGGAAGCCTGTGGGTGAGAGAAGAAAGAGGAGTTCAGGGCAGAAGCTAAGGGGAAGCATGCCCAATTCTGATTTTGGTCTGTAATTTTCAGTGGAAAATGGTGAGGAAGAAGGGATGAGTAGTGATTTTGGGGCACAGTTAAAGAGAGAATCACGCCAGTATTGTTCCTAGCAGTGAGTCAATAGTGGAGGAGTTAGGGGATTTTTTTTCCCTACTTATTCCTCTCAGGAAAATGTCCAGAGAAATGGTTTAGGTAATCTAGCAGCTGTCAGAGCTGGCAGAATTACTTGCTCAGTTCATTACATTTTCTGTTCTTTCCTATTCTATTAATTGCATTTCTGGAGCAAGAAATACCTGCACAACTCCTCCCAGCAGTGATGCTGCTGCAGCCATCGAAGTGCAAAGGACACCATATAATATACCTGGAAAAGAGGAGGTAGCAAGGCTCTCAGTGCTGGTTAATAGTGGGATGGTTTCTAGCTCAGTGGTGTCTGAGATGGAAGCATGCAGGAATTTGCACCTCTTGGATGTTTAGACCATCACACACCCAGCATGTCTCGTGTGAAGTCTCATTGGGATTTTGGTTGACTGATATTTCTACAAAGTAGAACAACAGCAATGAAATTAATTTAGAAGTTATGCCTCATGTAGAAATGTTTCTCTGCCTTTAAATATCACTTTTTAAATAATCTAATAAACTAGTTGAGAAATGATAAAACAGCATATCCTTCTTCCCTTGACACCAGTTTTAACTTCATGGTAGGTGAAAATCTGTATGCAGCAGTCTTGAGTAAAGCCAACCAAAACTTCTGTGCTAACACATCTTGGTTTTGGACATAAAAATTATCTTTGTAGATCCAGAGTGAAAAAACTAAGTAGAAGTGGAAATACAAGAATGGAGAAGACTAGAAGCAGTTACAGATATAGAAAATGTAGGGGGTTGGCTCTTTCATGATATTTATGAACTTTAATAGAATTCTTATGGTATTATTATGGTATTTATAAAAGGGTTATGATCTTACTTAATTGTAACAAATATCCTAAAATTTAAAGTAAAGTTGGATGCTTGATATGTTGATGACATTTTGTGGGGTTTTGTATTTTTTGGTTTTATACTTTTTCTCTGAAAAGCTGAATAACCTGCTTATGCAATACTCTAGTTTTCAAAAGAAATTACTTACTGTACTATTCTAAATAAATGCTACTATGAAGTGGTGTTAATATTCTTTCTATGTTATGAAGAGTGTTTTCCAATATTTTCCAAGGATTTTGAATAGTGGTTGTTAATGTTAGTTTATATTTGTTTCTCTGCCAAATGGTGCTGACACTTAGTGCTGCTGAAGCATCAGGCTGATGTTCACCTCGAGGGTTTCTAAAGTGTTACATTCCTGGGAGGTTTGCAAAGTACAAGTGTTTCTGAGGGAGTCTGTCTGTGCAGTGCCCTTTGCTGCTACAGAAATGGCTCTCATCCAGAGTACCCACATAAGCCTTTGCTGATCCACGTGCTCATCTTCTCCGAGAGGTTTGGGAATCCTTCCTTCACCAAGTCTTCAAAGGTAACGGTTGCTAAAGCATTGATGCTAGCAGCTACTGTGCTGTAGAAAGGGACAAGAATGGTAAGTAAATAGGAAGCAATACAATCTGAACTCAAGTTGTATTTATAAAGAAATGCTTTCTCTTTTTCAGTACTAATTGTCTCCAAGAACTGTATGATCCACTGTATTTTTCATATGTGCTACTTTGACTGCAACTTCTGCAATTGCTGGGGGCTCTGCTTGGTGCTGGCATGGAGCAAGATAGAAACACATCCTAGTGACCCTCCCATTTACAAGTCTGCCAAGACCTTAAATATGGACATGTTCCAGAATTAAATCTTTACTCCCTTACAATCTGACAGATATGCAGTCACCACCAGTGCCACCCTGGTCCTCCATGAATGGCCCAACCCTTTTAGTAGGTGAGGGAGCCTATCTTTGGTGAATACAGCTCAGATAGACTTGCTGAAAACATTTATACCCCTGACTATGATATTGTTGCAGTTAAGTAAAGACAATTTCACCATGAGCAGCTCCCAAGAGTATTTTGGGAAGCTAAACTCAGTTTTCTACACTTTATCTGTATTGATAGCATTATACTAAAATGCATTTGGGATAAAAAGATACTGGGATGTGGAGTTAGACTTTATCATAAACATAATCATAGAAAAATTTAGGTTGGAAAAGACCTCTGAGATCAGAGTCCAACTGTTCACCCAGCACAGTCAAGTCACCACTAAACCAAGTCCCTAAATGCCACATCCATGTCTTTTAAATACCTCCAGGGATGTAACATAATTCAACAAAGAACTAGAATGTCCTTGAATGTTCTAAGAAAAACAGCTGCGCTTTTCTTGTGGTTTCATATTTTGACCTCATTCTGGCTCCTCAAGAAATTATCATAAAAAGCTAAATTGTCAATTCAGATTCACAAACCTTAGTGTTCCACTGAATGCACAGGCAACAAACAATCCGGGGACTCCTGGCATTGAAGAAAAAATGTCCATAACAAAGTATGGCATGAGCTGGGATAGAGGGAGCACAAGAGCAACACAAGAAATTAATTAAGAGTTTCCTAGGTAATGGAAGAGAAGTATTTAATGTTTATGACCATGTTGCTAAATTCTGGTGTTGTTCCAAATAACATGGTTTCAGATTTTGGGTAAAGGGGATGTCTTTTGGCAAAAATGCCCCATTGAATTAGTACTGCAGGAGTGCCAGAATACATATATATAAATATTATTGTAGCCCTGCTCTGGCACCCATCTCAGTCCCTGAGTGCTGAAAGGACAAAATTAAACTGTCCTGCAATATGTGAGCCCAAGGCAGCTCCTAATTACTGTAATGGAGCCCTGTACCTGATCAGGAGCTGAAATGAAAGCAGCAGTCCAAGGGTCACAGCTCTTGTAATGAGAGTACATCACCAATCCACAAAACACTGCACACACTAGAACTATCCAAAGTCCCAGCAAATTCAGGTAAAGTGCCCTAGACCAAAAGAGAGAAACTGTTTAATGGAAGATAATTTAAAAAGTTGTTACGAGATATTTATTCTGAACTTTTTGGGGAAATCTCTTAGTCCCAACTGATTATATAATTCAAACTGGCTGTATAATTCAAAGCAAGATTAAAAAATAAAGAAAAAGTATGCCATCTGTTAGAACTCCGGACACAGAGAATTTTAGGTTTTCTGTGTTGACAGAAAATTATTTATAAGACATACTACTTTATTTTACTTGAGGTTTTGGGAAAGGCTTTTAAAACTGAGTGATAGCACTGAGTCTGTGAGTTGAATAGAAGTGTGTTATATTACAGGGTGAGAAATTTAGGATTTAAGGTTGTAAAAATAATATATATGTAATAAAATAAGGAGTTTAAAGTGTAATTTACTTTTTCTTCTTTTCTTTTTTTTTCACAAGTTTGGGTGAATTTGTGTGTTATTAAAATAAAAATGAAAATAAATTAATTAACATCTCATAATTAAGTAGTTTATGTTTAAAAAGACCTTAAAACTTTACTCTATGTTCCATTTTTACCTTGTTGACTTAACATACAAAAGCACTCACAGTCCGTGAAAGTGTAACTCAAATAAAAAATAATAAATATCGAAGTCCAAACAAAAATTTTATCTCTCACACTTTTAATCCTAACACTAAAAATAAAATTAAAAAAAAAATAAAGAAAAAAACACAGCCATCCTTATGTTATGGGGCAAGGATAAAGTTCCCAAGTTCCACAGAGCTGGAAGAGTCAAGCAACCTTTGTGCAAAATGGGCTGCACTGAGTGCTGGCTCTCTCCTCCCTGTCCCTTGGAAGAACCGATTTTTGCCTGCTGGGAGGAGGTGATGCTGCCCTCCCTTTAAAGCACACAGAATATTTCCAGTGCTCCCATGCAAAGCAGCAGTCTTGGCTGTGTTTTGCTGTTCCTGCAGTGGGTGCAGGTGTCAGCATCTCCCAGCAGGGTGTGTGGCCGTGGGTCAGCAATCCTGCCAGGTTTGCAGCTCACACCGAGTCTGGAAATCACCTTGTGCATGATCTGCTAAGGCTGGGTCAGGGGGTGCTACCAGCACACAAAAATTAGCCCAACATGTGATGTTCTCACTGGTGGGACTTCTAAATGTTTTTCAGATTCTGAATTTTCTACAGGATATATTCATATAGACAGTCATGACCTTCAGAAAAATTAATATGTTTAAGACAGCAAAAAAGCTAACTGTTTGAAAAAGGAAGAAAATATCACCTTTCTTCTCTAGCCACATGTGTAAGCAACTGGCCCTAGGGGTGAGAAAAAAATCTGATTGTTTAGTAAAATATGTCTAGCTATGCAATACAGCTGCTGAAGTTGAGGCAGATAGCAAGCTGTATATCTATATTGTGAAAATTCACTTTGTTCTTCATTGATTCTGATTATTCTGATGCTGCAGAATTTTAAGAAATTATTAAGATTTAATTTTATTTACGTAATACCTTATACTGTAGTGCCCCACTAAATCAATAACAATTTTTAATCCAGTATAACATAAACACAGTTCCAATAGATACATTTTTTACAATGAGGCTGTAGAGAGCACAACTTCTGTGTTGGCATCTTTGCCATACTCTCCTTCTGAGAATTAGTTTATAAGCCTGATCATAAATTGATAAGCTGCAAAACATAGATTTTTCTTTTTCCTTTGCATGTTCTTAATTTATTTTGAGCCAGAGGTAGTAAGGGAGAACAAAAATAGCTTACTGCCACCTAATGGGATCCAAATATTTATTTAGTATAGCTGACAAACTTGGTGTAATTCTTGATTGATTGCAGGAATAGGTTAATGAGAGGTAGCTTACAGTTTAGCATGCTTTTCTGATTTGCAGGAAATGCATCTCTGTATTGTGGACTGATTGACTCCATAGAGCCCCAGCCATGTGAATGTTCCCCCAATAACTATTGTCCAGAAGGTATGTCGTCTCAAAGGGTCCACATCAAAGCTAGAAGAAAGAAAGAAAGAAAGAAGAAGTTTAATTTTTTATTTAAATGGGGTTTTTTAGCAAGAGGTAGATGATTTTTTTCAGAACTATCTGGAATGTCCTACCACTTGAATCAAAAATTCTGCATTGTTAATATTGTTTTCCAGAACAGGCAACACCTGATGTGTTCAGGTTTGGAAATATCATTATTTTTATATTGGAATGCATTGTTTTCGAGTCAGGATAAGCAAATATCATTCAGACCTTGTCAGAGGATCACTTAATTGAGATTAATCAAGGTTCTAATGATGCTTGTGCTCAGACATCAGACCCATGTCATATTGTAGCAGACCTGCAAGCCATCCTGACTGGGACCTGTCTTCTGTAAGGAACAAGGTTGCTTACCAAACTTTAAAAAATCCAGTTATCTTTTAATAACACATCATTATGATGTAACCTCCTTTACAAGAAATTGCTTCAGCTGCTGTGTTATCTTTTGTACAACAAAATTCTGGTAGTCAGCAAATCCAGCTTGTGCAAGTAGATCTTTCTGTCTCAAATGTGTCACCTTTGCAGTTCCCCTTATCTTGGTGGGGGCAGCAGATAACATTTCACCTTGCTGCTGGATATTCTGTCACTGACTTGCCTTGATTAACCAAGAAATGCCCCAAACAGCCAAAGGAAGATCATATTTCTATCCCAGTTCACTGGTGCACTGTTGCTAGCTGCTGTGGTGAGTGCAAGTAAAACAGTGCCAGTTCTATGAATAGAAAATGAAAGATAAAAACAATTAGCCACTGAGATTAGCTCAGTTGATTAGAACACGGTGCTAACTGCATCAAGGTTTCATGTTTGATCCCTCTATGGGCCATTTACTTAAGAGCTGGACTTGGGGATCTTTGGGGATCCCATCCAACTCAGAATATTCTGTGTATGAAATTGGAAGGAATAATTGGGCTGCATTGGTAAATACACAAGAAAAAATGGCAAATCTCCCTTTCAGCTCAGCACACCTTTGATTTCTTGAAAGAGTTAAGCTTTCCTAAAGGTCAAATGCATTACCAGTAGGGAAGAGATGAGGAATGGACTCCTCTGAGTCACCAAGGTTGTTTAATAACCGGTCTGTGTATTTTTGGCTTACTGAGGGTACGGTTTCTAAACATTAAATATACAGAAAGGAGTGGGTTTCATCGTTTGTTTCTTACTCAAATATGTTTAGCCGAGATCCCTCATGGGCATCCTGCCAGACTTTGGTTGCTCCACCGTTCAGAGCAGTTCCTCGGATCAGCACTGCCACGAAGCCAGCCACCATAACAATCATTTGGAATGCATCTGTCCAGACAACAGCTTTTAATCCTCCCTAAAACAAAGAGAAGCTGTATACCCCCAATCTTCCTTCCTGTTGTACTGAAAAATGTAGAAAGACTCCTTATTTTGACAGGTCATGGGCTGGATGTACAGCACCTAAGAAAATCAGGGCTCTACATACTCCAACCAAGTGTGTATTTTTGCAGGTTGGAAAATTTCACAGCCAAAATAGTTTTTCGTGGGCACAGGACAATATTTGTCTTTCAGTTAAATGCTTTTTTTTTGCCTCCTTTACTTGCATTTGAAGAACATATCATAGTGTGGAACAAAAGCATAGGGAGTTTTGGCCTGTTCCTGCCTCCCATAGGACTCCATACATTCTCAGAGCCCAGTGGTCCACAATCAGCCTAGCACAGAAAAATAGCTCCAGAAAATTTGCCATTCAGCTTTCTTCCACAGCTACTTTCATATTTGATCAAATCAGTGCTAGAGCATGTAAGTGTTTTCAATAGGAGAGGAGTGATATACTGAAATAAATCATTAGTGGCAATGAGGATGGTAATTAGTTTGTGTCCTGAGCCCCAGGGCTCTGCTGCTTCACTGCGAATATCTCTACAATAGATCTGGTTTGGAATTAGGAGTCTCATGTTGCTTCCACTGAAAAGTTAGCTCTCTGACCTGTTGATTATCCTTCCTAGGTCTTAGCTCTTTGCTCTTGAGCACAATTTTCATTACAGTGTTTTTCAGGCTATAATTTGTAAAAGATAAGAATCATCTTCCCAAAAGATGACAGGGATGTTTATTGCCTCCTTATCTGGACTCTGTCTCAAGATGCCTGGTTTAAACGTGTCGACATACAGCAGAGGATTAGAGAGGATTTTTCTTCCTCCAGACAGACTTCCTTATAACACAGAGTGTAGAAGAAATTTATCTGTGTGTTCTCCCAGGAGCTGTGCTTCTGTGATAGTCTGTCATGTTTAAAGGATGGTCGAATGAACTGTCTGTGTTCCAACTCTTCAGTTATTCCTGTTACATACCAGAGTGCAATAGAAAGTGCAGACAAGTCCTGTTGCAGCTACAGAGCCCCAGAGATCAAATCCAGTGACTGCAAAACCAATGAAAACAAAATTGTTGTGAAATGGATGTAAATCATCTGGACGGTAGCAGAAGAGCTGTAGTCCTTTAGCTCTAGAAGGATAGGAGGAATTATTAATTTTAATCTTTTGTGTGTATTAGGAGTTTTGCTGGATTGTTCAAGTTTTGTAAAACACTGTTTTTCATTGTTGTTCTCTTTCAAATTGAAATTAACTAACTTTCAAGCAGAAGTAGAACTTAATTATACTTGCACAAAGCAAAAATATCATTCTGATGGTACAGAGCTTTATAAGTAATGCTTCACTTCTGTTCTTAGTCCAGAACTTTGTCTTGAGAAACTAAGTCCTTCAGATATTCCCAAAAATCCTAAGACAAAAAACACCCAAGCCCTAAGGAAATTCCATTACCTGCACCTAAGAATGATTTAATGCTAAAATGTGCTTCACTAAAACAATTTTCTGTGTTCATTTTGCTTCAAAAAGTTTCTTTGCACAAGATGCACAAATATTATTCTGGCTGATACTGAAATCTCACCCACCAGTCATAGTCTGTGAGGGCAAAACTATTTGTAAAGGTTCTCTTATTAGCAAAGGTTAATAATGAATGAGAACTTCCACATGGAATTCAGCTGCATGACAGAGGAAGAAAATTTGGCATTGTGTAAGCAGTGGGCTCAAACAGACTGAATGCAACTCAGATAACGAACAATGAAAAGAGCCTCACAATCTCTTCCCAGACAGTTTTGGTAAAATCAGGATTTGGGCCATGATGATTCCTTGTGCCCTATGGCAGTAAAATTACAAATCCCCTCCATGGTGATGGATGCTCCATGGCTAGTTTGCAAATATTAATTGGAGCAGAACAGCATTCATCTCTGGCTACAGGGAAAAGAGTTATGCCCATGAAACCTGAATACAAGAGACAGGGATGGGGGAATCAAAGTACATAGTATGGTCTTGGATCATCAGCTTGTACTGTGAACTTTGTCAGGATGTTGGGAAATTGTTTCAAATCTCTTCAGGTGGCTCTGAGTGGGAAGGAGAGCAGAAGAGCAACCACGAGGCTCCTAGGAATGTTTGGGTTTGAGAGGAACCTGGGGAGTCAGAAATGCAGAGCTACAAGATGAAGGCAAAAACATTCTAGAACCTTTGAGAAGGTTTCTGTCTTTATCTATTTTTATTACTTCATTTGCTCAAGCAGTCCTTCTGGTGAGGTTATTTGGGGTAGCAGTGAGTGCAGCAAAAGAACTCACCTTGGTTGAGTGCCAGTGATGGAGCATAGACCACTATTCCTGTGTAAAGGATCTGAAGGAGAAAAATTATGTATTTGAATGCTCAGTGATAGAACTTGTATTTAGAGTAAGGCTCTGAGCAAAATACTAGATCTAGGGTTTCTTTAGAACAGCTTGTTTTGTTTATGGCTTTCTGTTTCAGCCCTTTAAAATTAAAATCTTGTGTTTAATTTCTTTCTGAGGGAAGGACCATTATCAGTCTTTGTATTAATTATTTCTCTACTGCTAAGACAAATAGATGAAAAAATACCCTCATGAAATAGAAAAAAGTGTATTTCCAGAAAACACAGATAGTGATACAGAAATAAATCTTAGAAATTAATTTTTCATTTTTCCATTCAATCCCTTCCAAAGTAACTGACTCAATACCCTTTAGGTGTAAGATCTGAGAGAACTGATGGAGAACCAAAGCATTAAAGTCAGTAAGAATTCAGATCTACTGCCAAAAGTTTGGGAATTATTAAAGTGGAATTAATGCAGAAGGAAATGTCCACTAATTTCCCATCAAATCCCAACTTTCCATTGAATACACAACTAAGTAACCTTTCAAGGTGGTCACAGCAGTGACCATCATGGGACCAGAGCTACCAGGGCATCACCAGGAAACCTCGTGCAACAGTTTTCAAATAGGACAGTTCACCTCAGAGTCATAAATGGGTAACTAAACATACCCAGCAAAGCCTGACCAGCTTCTCAAGAAAGAAGGAATCCACTTGTTTGGGAAGAGTCTTCAAGAGAACATAATGACACCAATAATGTGCTGTGAGAGTACAGCACAACGTCCAAGTGTTAAAGGCAAATGTTAAAAACTAAAGTGTTAAAAACTAAAATGGCATTCTCAATACTGAACAGGAAAAGTTAGGGAAGTTAGATAGTTCAAAATATAACCATACTTTCTTTTTAGCATTTGTGGTTCAAGTGAAAAAAGTATAAAAAAAAAAAAGGGTACAAACAGGAAAAGTTAGGGAAGTTTGTTCAAAATATAATCATACTTTCTTTCTAGCATTCATAGTTCAAGTGAAAAAAGTGGAAAAAATGGTACTCATTAAAACATCTCATTATAAAAAATGTGCTGTGGGAGACTAGTCAGTGAAAATCAATGCTGAGTGAAATTAGCATTAAAAAAGCCTCAGTGTTCTCTTACCGTCTGTAGGATGTAAATCAACGTTGCAGCGAGACGGACAATCTTGTTAAATCTTAACTCCAAATACTAGGAAAAAGGGGAATTTCAATAAAGTGCACATGTAGTATCTGTGACACAGATGTTACCCCTCTGTCTGCCCTTGCTGTGCAAGTAAACTCACTGGCAGCTGGCACTGCTGCTATGAGCAGTTAACCAGGAGAGCAGGATTGTCATTAGACATAATCATAATTACATTTAAGAAATCTTCTCTTTTGCACCATGTACTTGAAGTTCTATATTGGCTTGCAGTAATCAATACCTGCTTTGCACCAGGAATAACCGGAAGATCCCAAGAACTACAAAGAAATCTAAACTTCAAATGAAAGTGTATTCCAACTATACAATGGGGAAACTCAAGCTCATCTCTAGCAGAAATAGCATTGACTCCAGTAGTGACAAAAGTGGAGGTGGAGCAAATGAAGCAGCAGCATGGATTTTCCTAGTGCATGAGCTAAGCTGGCTTTTCCACTTGTTCTGTCTCAGCCTAAAGCCAAATCTGCACATCAGCACTACAGAGAGGCAAGAAGGGGGGAATCTTTACAGACTTCCAGGTTCAAGGCTGTAGAGAGGTATTGCCACCTTCAGAAGAACTGCAGAGGTGAGTGGATCTCAAAAGCCCAGGTTCTGAGGTTGAATCCCCACCTGGGGTCTCTGCAGGGTCTCTCTGCCCCGTGGCAGCCTCCATGCAGGGTGGCTCTTTTTGGGCCATAGTCCCATGTGTCCCCCAAACACACACCAGGCGTGGGCTGTACAAGTTTTCTCTCTTTTACCACTCTCTAGGCTGTGCACTTTGTGCTGCCAAAGCATCTTTTTTCTTCATTTTGCTCATGCTGATCTTGTGTTTCTTGCATAATAAACTCCATGGTCTGCCATATAAATACACAGCTGATTTATGTAACTCAGTGTGTTCCTAAAACTAATTCCTGAAGCCAACCATCATCTTTCCAGCATGTTTGAAGGGTCTCTGTCTACATGACACTTTTGGTGGTTCAGATGACAAAAGTAGTTAATTCTCTGATATTGGATCTAAACCACCTAGAAAATGCAATGGTCGTTACTTGCAGCAATGGTCAATTTTACTCCACTGACCCAAAAATATTTCCAAATACCCAGGCAGGTTGGTTTGACCAAAGCCCTTCCTTGGGTTTGGGCTCAGTGGGCATGAGTAGTATTCCTGTTACCAAAAAGTTCTTTGGGAATTAACACTGTTTCATCATCCAGTTCTTACTTAGTTGAAACTGCCCACAGAGAGGAGCAACCAAACTTGCAGGAGCTGACTGAAGTGAGTGAGAGACCCTCCCAAATGGTCAGTAGCTGTCCTGTGCATGTGCAGTTTATAAGAGTTGCTAGTGAACTGCATTATGAAGGAAAAAATGTGTTCCAGGGAAAATGCCAGGCAAAACTGCTACAAAATTCAGAAGTCATTAATTTCATTTCCTAGAGAATGCTTGAATTCATTCTCCAGGCCTGACTTATTTTTTCTTCTTTCTTTTTTACTTTTTGAATGGCCTGACACCTTCATTTTATTCTTCTCACTTCAGCTCTTTAGTTATAGTAACTTGGCCAAAATTACCATATCTAGACTAAGTATTGCATGTTGTTCTTAAAGTCTGTCTCTCTAAACCAGAGCAGAATACTCAAAAGACCAGAAGCATTTGGACGCTGTAACTTAACTTTTACACACACCAACTGTAACTTAATTTGGTGGCGTGTGTAAACCCATACCCTGTCTGTGCTATATGTGCATAAAAGGAGCTCTGACCCTTAAATTGTGATTTCAGCTTATGCAATATAAATAACTAGCTTAAATAATGTAAATGATTTCTTTAAAAAAATAACATATCAATATATTTGTTCAGTAAAACATTGCAGGAAGCTTTCTGTCAGAGATTTTCCTCTAAAAAATACACGCATGATACTTAGTTATGCCAGAATAGTGCCTTTATCTTATGATTTTTACTTACCTCATAAGTGCTCGTGATGCCAGATCCATAAAAAACAGGTAGAAAAAGTTCAGCAGTAAAGATTATGACGAGTGTATAGGAAAGAAAGAAGAGCACGAAGGATGCCCCGTAGCGATAAACTTCGGAGGGCGTCCCCAGGACTGTCACTGCTGACATGAAGCTTGATGTGAGAGAGAAAGCGATGGGGCCACATGTCATCTGCCTACCACCCACCAGAAACTCCTTTGAAGTTTTCTTTTTCCTCTCTTTAACTGCAAAAAAGACTCCAATGCTGGCAGAGATTAAAAATAGCGCCGCAAAAACGACATAGTCCCAGGTCACAAACTTTTTGACTTCTGGAGCTACAAAGTTTGTCATTGCAGTAATTGTGGAATTCTCTGATGGAAGATTCTGGTTTACTGTGTCTGGTGCTCTGACCAGATATACTCTGTTGACAGCAAAGCTGAAGCTTGTCTGTAGCTCAGCAATGACAAAAAATAAACTGAAAGACTCTTCAGCCAGAAGACTTTTTCTAATCCAGTTCAGATCTAAAGAGTTAAAAAGAAGGGTAGCTAAAGATGAGTTAAGAAGGAATGCACTTAGACCCTATGTGCTTCTGCCAGGCAAGCTGAAATAAGGGACTTAGCTGTGAAATTTGTAGTACAGTCCCTTTTTATCTGTGAAGTGTAAATTCAAGGTTAAATATTAGCCTGGCACGTTGACTTGATCCAACTCTTTTCTAACATCTCAGCATTTTTAAATAATAAAATGAGAGCAATGGAGAAAAAAATAAAGAAGTGAGAAAGGAAAGAAAGCTCAGTGTACAAAACTGTTGTCTCACTAATGAGTTTATTTTCAGAGGAGCAATTTCCTCATATGGTTAAAAACTGATCTTGAATGCCAGAAATAGGCTTTATTCTAAGTGTGCTCCTTGGGAGAATCTTTGAAATTTAAGGCACCATAAGAAACTGAAGTGTTTACTGGTTAAAACTAACTGTGGTGCTTCCCCCCACCTGCTGTAGTCCAGCCTTGGTGTGCTTGGAAACCCAATGGACCTCCAGATGAACAGCAGCATGGTTTGTGCTGCACTGTCTGGGGATGAATTTCAGTTAGAAATTAATTTTTAACTGACTTTTGTGAAGGACAATGTAGCCTGTATCAGTTTGTGTGAGAAGTGACTTATTTTATTTATCCATATGCAACTTTGTTTGCCTTAGAGGACTAAAGAATCATAGAAAACCACATTGAACAGCAACATTTATTTTAACTATGTCTTTGGCATAATTTTGTAAATTCGATTATTTGGTTTTCCTTTTGTGTTTTTGTTTAAAATAATTGAATATTCATTTTATATTCATTAATGTCATAACAATAAACTTTCCAAAGAAGCAGGAAATTACTTTTCATCCTGAAGAATTAACTACAGAGAGGTAGTGTGTGTAGTCACAACCCTGAAGGAAAGGTGGAGAAGAAAAGAAAAAAAAAAAAAAAAAAGTAATTAGAAAAAAGGAAATTACATAACCTGGGAGAGCTTTTGATAGCAGAAATCCTTTTCTTCAGCCTTGTCTTGGTTAGGGATGGATGCCTACATCTCCCTCTGAAGTCATCAGTAAATAGAGGCGGTTTTGCTGTGTCAGTAGGAACTCAGCATGTGTCCAGACCTGGAGTCTTGCCTGTTCCCATCCATATCTTAGGAGAAAGACTTCTTCTGTCCACATGTGCAGCAGGGATTGTGCAATTTTATGGTTGATTTTGGTGAGGTTGGGTGTGAAAGAGGGAGATGAAAGACCCCTTTTATTGCCAAATATGAACTGGAAAACACCAACAAACAAAAACCCCAAACCAATATGCAAAGATACTTCTTTAAAGGTTCATCTGCATCTGTAGATAAAACACTTTTAGTCCCCATAAGTTAAAAATATGAAGGGCATGTGAAAGCCAGGATATGGACACAGCAGCTGCCATAGCACACCTTTGTGTGCTGTAACCTGTGGGTGGGAGATGGAGGACCAGAGAGACAGCAGTGAACAACTCTCCATCCTGCAGGCATCAACTCTCATCCTGCAGGCATCAGCTCTCCATCTGCAGGCATCAACCTCCATCCTGCAGGCTCAACTCTCCATCCTGCAGCATCAACCCTCCATCTGCAGCATACCTCCATCCTGCAGCATCAACCTCCATCTGCAGGCATCAACCTTCCATCCTGCAGGCATCAACCCTCCATCCTGCAGGCATCAACCTTCCATCCTGCAGGCATCAACTCTCCATCCTGCAGGCATCAACTCTCCATCCTGCAGGCATCAACCCTCCATCCTGCAGGCATCAACTCTCCATCCTGCAGGCATCAACTCTCCATCCTGCAGGCATCAGCTCCACCCTGCAGGCATCAACCCTCCATCCTGCAGGCATCAACTCTCCATCCTGCAGGCATCAACTCCATCCTGCAGGCATCAACCTCCATCCTGCAGGCATCAACCCTCCATCCTGCAGGCATAAGCTCTCCATCCTGCAGGCATCAACCCTACATCCTGCAGGCATCAACCCTCCATCCTGCAGGCATCAGCTCTCCATCCTGCAGGCATCAACTCTCCATCCTGCAGGCATCAGCTCTCCATCCTGCAGGCATCAACCCTCCATCCTGCAGGCATCAACTCTCCATCCTGCAGGCATCAACTCTCCATCCTGCAGGCATCAACCTCCATCCTGCAGGCATCAACCCTCCATCCTGCAGGCATAAGCTCTCCATCTGCAGGCATCAACCTACATCCTGCAGGCATCAACCCTCCATCCTGCAGGCATCAGCTCTCCATCCTGCAGGCATCAACTCTCCATCCTGCAGCATCAGCTCTCCATCCTGCAGGCATCAGCTCTCATCCTGCAGGCATCAACTCTCCATCCTGCAGGCATCAGTCAGTCCGTGCAGGTAACACTCTGAGAGTTTTCACACAGCTGTATCCAAGCATACAACCATGGCTGGCTAATATTTCTCTTTTGTACAGACCAAATGCCTTGAAGTGTTATACTCAAAAAAGCAGGCAAGCATTCCTCTGCTTTTGAGAGGGTTTTTTTGCCATTTCCACTTTTTTCTCATCTCTCCTTATAAATGTGGATATGGATATGGATACTTTCTGCATGTTTTATTTCATACCTACAGGGTCTTACCAATAAATATCTCTGGCAATGAAAAATCAGGAAGTTTCTTGGCTCAACCATCAACCCAGTCTTGCAGGAGGCTAATTTAATAGTGTTTGTGTGCAGCTTATAGGGCTGAGCAGGAAAACCAGAGATTGATCTAGCTTGATCACAGGGACATCAAGTGAATTCACAAAAAGATGCAAAACCCTCAAACTTGAGGGTATTTCTTCCTAAATTTGAGCTGCTTAACTGCATTATGTAAATAAGATATCACCAGTCTTACAATGTTGAGAGGGCAGAGAACTGTTTGTAAAGCCTGGGATAAAAAATGAAAATATAAAGCAAATGAAAAAATAATCATCTGAGTCAGAAGGTTTCTCTCCTAGTCATGTTACCAAAGAAACTGTAAGTGGAAGATCCCTGTAATGTCCATTCTAGGAAAATAAGTGTAGTGTAAAACACTCCTATTGGCATAAATATAAGACTGCAGGAATTATTTTTAAAATTATGAATGTTTTTTTCTAACAGAAAAGTGGGGATTTTTTGGATGGTAGTATTTTACATGAAGTAGGAAAAAACTAATGGAATAACAAATTGAAAATCAAGCTAGAAATGTAAATTCATGTCTCTATCATGCCATAGTCTTCTGACACATTTTCAGCATTATGTCATGGGGTTGTCCAGAATAACCATTTTGGCTAAATCTCACATAGAAAATATAATATAACTTAGAAATACAATTTCTGGAGAAAAAATATATTTAAATACTATGGAAACACTTGTTATTCTGTCATGATGTTTTTCTATGTGTGGGAATAATTGGTATTTTTGTTTCCCTGAAATAATAAGATTTTTTTTAAATTTATTTATGCAAACTCTTGTGAAACTAATTTTCAGCCAGGGCAACCCAAGGAAGAACCTGCACTTTTTGAAGATTCAATATGTCTTTTGATATCTGATTCTGATATCTCACTCAATTCCAAGTTGAGTATTTCACTTTTCCCCTCCAGGTTGTATGCATCTGAGGTTCTACTCCAGGCTTCATTTCAACATCTGAAAAAAGTACTTGAGGGTAGCAAAGTTAAGGGTGTGACTAATGATCTGCAGCCTGCCTTTCTGCAGTCAGGCAAGAAAACTTGCAAGGAATGCTCTTTTCCATGAACTGCTGTGCCTTTTTGCCCCTGGCTGTAGGAAATACAAGAATAGCCTTTTAAGGGGGAGGAGGCACAGCTGGAGTGAATGGATAGACATCATTGCATCTTTCAGCTTGAGATTAGGAAAAAGACAAACCTATTAGCTTGAGAGTCGAGCCTCCCTTCCAGAGCTTACATGACGCACCTGCCTTCCCCTGACATGCAGAAAAGTGATGCTGTATGTGCCACACCTTGCATATTTACAAGCAGGTCCCTGGGAGGAAGCTGAAGACACCTCTGCCTGCTGCTCTCACCACCACAGCCACGTTGTCCACTCGTGTTTTCCTTTTTCCTTCTTTTCTCCCTTGCAATGAGAGCTTTCAGTTGGAGCAAATGCCAGTTTGGGATGAGAGAAGTCATCCCTTTCTGAGGCCAGACTAGATATGATGCTCAATGATCAGATCATGAATGTTTTTCCTGGCTTCAGCTGAGTTAATCTGCCAGATACCCTTTGTCACACATAACAGATCCAGGGCCTGACCCTTGATCCAAGACTGACTGATCACTAGTACTGAGAAGAAAAAAAATGAGGCTTGAATTCTGAAATTACTTAAAATTTTTGCATCTCCTGCACTTATTTTGATGCTAAAGTCCAGTATTTGAGTCTGAGATCTGTCCACTGTTATAAACTTGTGTCATTCTGTAACATAATATCAAGTCACATGTAAAATTTGATATCCATTTGTTGATATCCATTTGTTGGTGCTACTCTAAATGTTTAGATGTACACATAAAAAATACACTTGATTTAACTAACAAAATTAAGATCTCCTCACAGGCTGAATAATTTGCATAGTATCCATAAACAGCAACAGACTCTAAATATTATTATAAAAAAATAAACATTACATGTATTTCTCCAAGGAAAGAATTTCTAACACCTAGGTCAGAAAGTTTCTCTATTTAGTATATTGCTTTCAACTAGAAAGCTGCATTTAAAGTGCAACTGCCAGGTAAATAAATCCCTGTGCACTGAAGGATATTTCTTTTCTTCTAAAAATGCAGATATAATAGAATAAATTCTGCAAATAATTTCCTTTACTAAATAATAAAAAACTGTTTTCCTGTATTCTAATACGTCTAAATTACTTTCTTACTACATTTCAATATTTTTCAATATTAAGCTGTGAAAAATTCAAAGAAATAGGCACTAGGGGATTTAAGTCACATTTGATTAGATAGATGAAAAAGAAGTGATAACTAGTTTATTGAGGAAAAGTAAATTTCTGGGGCAAAAAAATGCACTGAAAACTGTGTCTTCCAGAAATCCTGTTAAACTTAGGGGTTATTATCTTTCCTTGACAGTGGACTTTGGTTTTTCTTAAGAGGCTCTTCTTTAATGATTACTCTTTGCTCAGAAAGTCATGCTCATTTATCTATAAAAAGATCATTATAGTCCAGTAGTATGAGGAACAGGAGGCATTGCTCAGAGTTTCAAAACAGCTCATCCTGGGGACACAGAGTCCTGCCCAGGGGATTGTTCTTCCCTGGGAGTGCCAGGGCACCTCAGGGCACCCAGGAGCCTCTGGACCCATCTGGTCCTGCTTCCCTCTCTTTTCATTGTACTGATGCCTTAAATTTGGGCATTTATATTTTTTTAGATTCTGTGCTGGTTTAGTGTGTGGTTCTGGGTTTCATATTAAGTGTTGGTGAGCTCTCTTCACAGAGCAGGCAGACAAAACAATTCCTTCTCCAGCTTGGCACCAAGGACAACCAATACAACTTTCAGGCCCAAGAACAAAACCAATGGTGAAGTGAGAAGATAAATCAATGAAGATGGAGCTTCATGACCTGGAGCTGTAATTGGACAATTAACTCCAATGTGCTGATGGACCAGAACTTATCAAAGTGTGAGCCCTCGTGGTCTCTCATCCATTTCGTGCCCATTTTGGGTTCCCCTTGGTGTGCCCAGCTGGGCTCTGGTGCTGCCCAGGTGTGCCCAGGGAGGCCTTTGAATAAATCCCTGCTTTGTCCTTGTGCTCTGGCTGGGCTCTGCTCCAGCTCTGCTCCAGCTCAGCTCCAGAAGGCATCAATCCCTACGCCTCCTCTCAGCCCCATCAGTATAATTTGACAGGCATTTGTAGTTATGACCTAAATGCTCTTCATGGGCTGTAATCTTTGATTTACAACTGAGACAAGTTGTAGGACACTTTGTTTTCAAAATGTTATCTAAGCTGGTAATTTAATTATGCTAACACAAAGGAGCCCTCATGGACTACTTATCCTGACTACTGGCGGGTACGTTAAATATTTGTGAATTCATTTTGCAATATGTATAGTTCTTTACGATTTTTCTTCCTAAGACATGAAGACTAGGCACAGCTCCATGGCACAGAAACAGCTGAGACCTGACAATTCTGAAGAAGGAATGAGATAGAAATTGAATGGAAAGAATAATAAAGAATTTGGAACACAACTATATATAAGGCTTGGACTAATACTGCTTTGAAAACAAGTGGTTTGGAAGTAGTCAGGTTTTTTCTCTTTGGAACTGTGAGTGAAATTTGTAGTACAGGGTTTGATGTGGATGAAGACAAGAGTAGATATCTGAGAGGTACAATAAATGCAAGGTAGGGTATGGTGAAAAATAGGAGGCTGACCAGGTACTTAAAGAATTTAGACATTACTGGGTCTTGTTCTATGTGGGTTTGTTTTTAATTTTGGAAGGTTACTAAGTTTAGAGCAATTTCACTAAAAAATGAGTGGATATGACCTATGCTTCATGAAACTATTTTCTATAGCTTTTTACATCGTTGCTGCTACCTTAAAGCTGGTATTACAGATGATGCTGTCAGAGTCATCATAAGTAAATAAGGTGTGAAGTGTGTATATGTGTGTGTAAGATGCCCTGCCAGGCAGGCTGCAAAAAGGGGGGTGAAGGAGTGGAGGACAGAAGGAGAAAGGAGAAGTGCTTTGTTCTGCCTTGCAATGCCTGTTGTTGATGTAGTTGTAGAGCATATATTGTTGCCTGTGAAATCTTCAGTAAAAGCTTTTGAAATAAAAAATATTCATGTGTAGCTATATGTGTCTTTTTCAGGTACAGCAAAATAAATCAATTTTTCCATTTTCTTCTCTAATAGCTCCTTGGACAGACAAAATAACCCCAGCAGGAAATAAGACACCATGCTGAAAAATTGTCTGCCTTCTACAGTTCTCTGTCTGGAAAATGTATCAGGTAGAAAGAAAAACAGTAAATCAGGAACAGTGGGGACTTACAAAAAATGAAGTAAATGTTAACTTAGTTAGAAGAAACTACAAAATTAGATTTTTTTAATTTTATTTTTTTTTTTTTTTTTTTTTTTTTTTTTGTTCACATCACCCCACTTCTCATCTGGAAAACAAAAAATCAAAAGAAACAGGAAAAATACTTACACAACAGCTGGATGATCTTAGTGTGGGAATCATATAACCTGGTTTTTCAATTACATGGAACCTCTGAGTGTGTGTGTGGATGTAGGAATGAGTAAGTTCCTTAGGTTTGGAAGCAGATCACTTCTTCAGTACTCCAGCTACTTGTGTTACTATCTCAATCTGCCTGAGTCCCATGGATGGGAGATGGAAATAGAGTCTCTCTCTGCACACTAGGGCTTTGGTTCTCCTGCTGTAGCAGATAAGTAAATCCCAGTTAGGTTGATGGAGATTTGGTGATGTCTTCTGGTGGGGGGGTGAGGCTACTGACCTGGGTGGCCTGGCTAGCCTTGTCACCCAGACAGAAATTTAACATCCACCACCACAGGGTGGAAATTTGGGGTTCTACTTGTCACTAGGGACTTAAAGAAGGGTTTAAGATCAGACTTCCTGGGCAAGGATGACTAAAAAGGTTATTGGATTATTTTATTTTCCTTATGTACAGATTAAAATTGCTTTTTAGTAGTAAATTTCAATCCTTTTTTGTTCAAAAGGTGGTTGAACAGTGTGGTGGTGTATGTTAAATTTGGGGTTTCCCCCTGTGGTCTATTCCTGTTACCCTCCACCATGGGTTTGCTCTGTCCCTGACTGCCCATTCCCTGTCCCACTGTGCCTGTACCCCAAAAGGGAACACCCCAGACTCATTCAATTTAAAAGCTTGGAAATCAGGATCCTGCCCCCTCTATTGCAGCCCCTTGAGAAGAATAAACATCTCTGCAAAAGTGCCTTCTGGGACCTTTACCTCAAACCTCAAAGCTGAGGTTTCAGGAGCCCTGGAGAGCAGAAAGCACTCTGCTCTCTACGTTCCAAGCCTGCTGCCAGCCTGAGAAGAGCAGCCCTGGCTGCAGGGGACAAAGCCAGCCAGCCCCCAGAGAGTCAGAACAGCCTCTCTTCACTGCTGTACCATCAACAAAGCCTGGGAGAAGCCTCTTTTCTTGTAGAGGAGAAGATGAAGCAAAGTGCACTGTTCTCTCAAGAGGGATTGGAAATGTCATCTGAGTCTTCGCAGCATGGATTTATTTAATCGAAATTAATACTGCAGATTAGAAGCTGTCATGGTTTGACACTGGCCAAACACCAGGCACCCACAAAAGCTGCTCACTCACCCTCCCCTGCCACAGCTGACTAGAGGGGAGAAAATTTAATGAAGGTTTCATGAGTAGAGATAAGGGCCTGAAGGAAACACTCCAAGGGCAAAACAGCCTCAACTTAGAGATGCAAATTGAATTTATTACTAACAAAACAGAGGAGGATAATGAGAAGTAAAATAAGCCCTTAAAAACACTTTTTTCCCCAACTCCTCTCTCCTTCCCGCAGGCAGCAAAAGGAGACAAGGGGTGAGGGTTTGGTCATTTTGTTGCCCAAGGTTTTCTTCTGCTTGGCTCAGGAGAGAATTTGTTCCCCTGTGAGACCCTGGGGTCTCTCCCATGGGGCCAGCTCTCTGTGACCTTCTCCAGTGTGGCTCCAATCTCACAAACAGCAGTCCTGCCAAAACTGCTGCACTGTGAATTCCCCCCATGGGCACACAGTTGGAGGAACTTCCAAAACATGGGTCTCTCCCGCGGGGTGCAGCCCCCAGGACAGGCTGCTCCAGCCTGGCAGCAGGGCCCCCTCCCCACCGGCTCTGCCACTGGCTCACAGCCCCTGCAGGCATCCCCTGCCCCGGCACGGGCACCTCCCCAGGGCTGGGGGGATCTGTGCATCCCCTGGATCCCCAGGGCTGGATCTGTGCATCCCCTGGATCCCCAGGGCTGGGGGGATCTGTGCATCCCCTGGATCCCCTGGGACTGGATCTGTGCATCCCCTGGATCCCCAGGGCTGGGGATCTGTGCATCCCCTGGATCCCCAGGGGCTGGATCTGTGCATCCCCTGAATCCCCAGGGCTGGGGTGGATCTGTGCATCCCCTGGATCCCCAGGGCTGGATCTGTGCATCCCCTGGATCCCCAGGGCTGGGGGGATCTGTGCATCCCCTGGATCCCCAGGGCTGGATCTGTGCATCCCCTGGATCCCCAGGGCTGGGGGGATCTGTGCATCCCCTGGATCCCCAGGGCTGGATCTGTGCATCCCCTGGATCCCCAGGGCTGGATCTGTGCATCCCCTGGATCCCCAGGGCTGGGGCTGGATCTGTGCATCCCCTGGATCCCCAGGGCTGGATCTGTGCATCCCCTGGATCCCCAGGGCTGGATCTGTGCATCCCCTGGATCCCCAGGGCTGGATCTGTGCATCCCCTGGATCCCCAGGGCTGGATCTGTGCATCCCCTGGATCCCCAGGGCTGGGGATCTGTGCATCCCCTGGATCCCCAGGGCTGGATCTGTGCATCCCCTGGATCCCCAGGGCTGGGTGGATTGTGATCCCTGGATCCCCAGGTGATCTGTGCATCCCCTGGATCCCCAGGGCTGGGGGTGGATCCCATGGGTTACTGCGCCCCAGCTGCTTCACCATGGTCATCACAATGGCCTGGAGCACCTCCTGCTCCTCCTTCCCCACTGACCTTGGTGTCTCTGTGTTGTTTTCTTCACACGTTCTCACCTCCTCTTCTTCTCTGGCTGGAATTAAAACTGTGCCCCTACCTTTATTTCGGTTTCTACTTAAATATGTCATCACAGAGGTGTTCCCAGCCTCTCTAATACCCCAGCCCTGGCCAGCAGCATGCCCATCCTCAGAGCCATCAGGGATTGGCTCTGCTGGACATGCTGGAAGCTTCCAGCAGCTCCTCACAGCAGCCACCTCTGTGGTCCCCCTGCTACTAAAAACGAGGCCAAGCAAAACCAACAGAAATGCTGTCCTGGCTTAAAAGAAATTTTAAAAGAAGGTTCCAAACATATTTATAAAACTGGAGCTGTCAAAACACATCAGTCAGGAGATAATTTTATCTAGTAGAAGTATCTTACATCCCTATCATTCATTCACCTTTCTGGTCCAAGTTTTACTAAATTTGAAACAAACACTGAAGCTCTCTTTTTCCCCCTCCTCAACTTGAGCCTCTGAGAAACAATAGGAGTTTGTGCTATTAATTCCCTCCAAGCCCCTGAGCTCATTTCAGAAGTGGCTGTGCTGGCTTTTCCCTGGAAAACACCAGGGTGTCCAAAGCCAAATGCATCTTGGAAGCACAAACCACTGCCCCAGCTCACTGGAGACAGCAGCATCTGAAATGAGCAATATTCACTTCTTAAGCTGGCTTGAAGTCTCCTAAAAAGCAATGTGCTAAATTCACTGGACTTAAATAAGTGTAATTGAACAGTGGTGGTTTAATTAAAAGTTGAGACATCTTGTTCCATGCAAAAAGAAGTACATGACTGTATTTTTCTGAAGAGAAAACACAGAAAAAAATAACTCAAAAAAAAAAAAAACTGGGTGAGGGATAAATCTAGGACAAACTGCGAGTTTACAAATCATGTTCATCATGAGTTTTGAAAGGAGGTGGAGAAAGAAAAATTAAGAGGTAATAAAAAACAACAAACTTTCCCAACTCATATGAGGTTTCAGGACTTTTAAATGTGGTATCAAATGGCATTCAAATATTTTAATAATTGCTGGGGAATGGAGAGCCAATTTGAAATACTCTGAACCATTAATTTAACATCTGCATCTTATAAAAAGCATGAAAATTATGTTTAGAGTGCATCAAAAGAGTATATAGGTTGTAGTAATATTGTAGCAGATGACAAACATTTCTTAGAAAAGTTCAGTGTTGTTTTATTTGAATTGGTACACTCACCATGATATAAAAGTGTAGTAATGCACTTTCAAAACAAGTCAAATAAGATTTCAGTATGAGAGACTTTCAGTAGGGTAAACAGCGGATTAGGGACAGACACAAAGCAAAATTACAGCTTTCTCTTGTTCTAGTCTAGGTGGTGACATCCCCTTTCTCTTGGAAATTCACCCTCTAGTCATTAATGGCAAAATTGCCATTAAAATTAGTACAGATTAGAAAGCATTTTATAATGAAAATATGTTGTGATCTTTCTTTATTTGCAGATTTTAAAATTAACAAGTTCTGCATTTATATTCCACTAGCTTGTTTTTAAATAAAAGGATAACTCTAGTCACAAACATCTGTTTGTAGCTAGTTTAGCACTGTGGTTTGTGCTGTTTTAAGTGACTACATGAAGTGAATGGAAACATCTGCTTCACCATCCCAGTGTCCTCCCCATCCATAAAACAAGAAAATGTAAGGTACTGTGAACACTCTCCTGCCACCAGAATAATCCAAATCCTTTTCAAAATCCCTTCAGAGGAATTACAAATATTGTACAGCTTAGAAAATACTGAAAGCTTAAAGGTTGTCAAGCAGCCTCTGGACTTCTCTGGGTCTGACTGTGAAGTGCAGTGCTCCTGCAGCTGCTGTGAGGATTATGCTGCACTGCAGGGAGAGCTCTTGTTGCTCTGACAGGAGAGAGGCTTGGCTGAAGGACTGTAACTCCCTGTCTGCCTTTTCTCTCTCACATCAAAGATTTGCAGAATTATGTTTTTCACCATACTTCCATGGGGCCTCAACCTCTCCATCCTCCAATGTCTTTCAGTATTATTACCAAACACAACTATAGTAAATCACTTTTGTTCCTCTAGCAGGCTTGCATGACAGAGCCTCTGTGGTACAATACTCTAAATATATGTGCAGTAGTCCTACAAGCTTCTTTGCAGATGGTCTACATTTTCATTCTATGTATAGTGCTGTGGACTTCAAGCATGGAAATACTGTCAAGGCTTGGGCAATGTTTGGTCATAATTCAAAACTAATTCAAGCAGTATTTAAATGCTTACTTGAAATATCTTGCCACTTGAAGATTTTACGCTGGCAGTTGGATAAAATATCTAAATTGTACAATCATGGAAGAAGTGTATTCTTATTGAAAATTGGCTCATTTTATTGTAATTTGCAAAAGCTCCCTAAGAAAATATTGGCTATGAGATAAACATGTTCAAAATGGAAAGATATTTTGATTCGATTTTTTATGGGGATTTATTTTTAATTTCCAAGATGTTTCTAAAATCGCTTCTCTCCTTTGGCTGTTTTTCACCACATGATACTTTCTGACCAGAGTTGTTCACAAATTTTACTTTAGCCAGTGTCCCTTTATTGATCATTACCAGACTACCTCTCTGATTTGGAGCTTAGTTTTGTTCAGGCTGAAATCTCAGTTAGTCTCAAACATTTCCATAGGCCTAGCAGTTGTTCTAAACTGTGTATGACAAAACATGAGCTCTAAAATCTTTCATTTCAAAGCCAGCAGTGAGGAGGCATAATGTGTCCCAACTAAGTGTTTATTGCAGAAATTATAGCTCCTCTCCTTCTTCCTCTCCTCTCCTCTCCTCTCCTCTCCTCTCCTCTCCTCTCCTCTCCTCTCCTCTCCTCTCCTCTCCTCTCCTCTCCTCTCCTCTCCTCTCCTCTCCTCTCCTCTCCTCTCCTCTCCTCTCCTCTCCTCTCCTCTCCTCCTCCTCTCCTCTCCTCTCCTCTCCTCTCCTTCTCCTCTCCTCTCCTCTCCTCTCTCTCTCTCCTCTCCTCCAAACTCTTGGAGTCTGCCAGAACTAAAATACAAACACATTTCTCCTGAATTTCATCAGGTGGAGCTCTTTTTGGAAGGGTTTGTTTCATCAGCATGCCAGACAGGGATGTGTCCATCTCTAAACAGGACACACCGTGGCTGCTGCCACAGCACAAAGCCTGGACCCTTCCTGCTGCCCTGGGCATGGGAAGGACACGTGCAGAGGGCCAGGAGGAGCTGAAGAGGGAGAGGGATGGTGTCTGACCATGGCATTGTCCCCAAGCCACAGGACCTTGCTGCAGGAGCTACCTTCATGTCCTCCTGTCCACAGATCTCTGTGGCACTCGCATCCCTGGGGATATTTTTCCATTTAATTCAGGATTCAGGCCTGCTGATATGAAAATCACAGAATATCCTGAGTTGGAGGACACCTACAAGGATCATCAAGGCCAACTTTTAAGTGAATGGCCCATAGAGGGATCAAACCCACATTCTTAGCATTATTAGTACCATGCTCTAACCAACTGAGTTAATGTCAGTGGCACTGAGGAATATTTTTCATCTATTTCTCTATTTTTCCTACTGATAATTTGGCTTCAAACTTCTGTAATTAAACTCAATGTACTCAATCTCTAAGATGTATTGTATGCAAACATACATGCCCACATACGCATCACGTATTTCTGGCAAAATTAGAAATGCTTTAATCTATATAAATCAGTTTACTTTCTAATTTCTTGAATAACTTTATTTTCTACTGTTGAAGAGCAGAGTACTATTCTGCTCTTTCCTCAGCTCATATGGTACAACATACACATCCTGTCACCACCAGGGCTGCTGGGACTGCAGTTCAGAGCAGCCACGGAACAGCTGGAGAGGGCAAATGGAAGCATGTGACTCTTCTTATGTTTACCTTGGCATTTTAGAAGAGCTTATCCAGACCTGAGTATTTATTTATACCAAAGAAAGGAAATAAGTCGTTTATGTTAAAGTAAAATGGAGAATGAATGCAGAATAATTTACTATCATTTAAAAGCAGCTCCAGCTTACTAATAACTAAATCCATATGTTTTTGCACGTGATGCAAAACACACTTGTGTTTGCAAATCACACAGCATGTGATTACACGGCCTAAAAATAACATTTCACTTGCTGAATATATCAATCCCAAAAAAGTTAATCTGGAGGGGTTTTTCTAATGAACAGTTATTTCTACTGTTTCTTATTTTAGTTAAAGAGGTGAGTTGGAGCTTCAAAATACTAAGATTTTATTTTTAAAATAAATACCTTTAAATGTTTTTTAAAAATATTTAAATGTATAAAAAATATTATTTGAATTGCCTTCTCTACATCCTGATGACTGTGAAACACGAACAGCTCCAGTTTCCAGGGCTTAAAAACACAACCCAGGTGTCACAGTACTTGTAGTAAAAACGTTTTGGTGACTACACTGATTTGCTTCTAAGTTTAAACTGCCTAATATAATTGGTTACTAAATGTCTGTGAGGAATGGAGGAAGGGAGATAGGCATTTTCCCTCACCTGTTCCAGTGATTCCTCAAAGAAGCTGCATTGCAGCTCTGAAGAAGTGTGTTCTCACTGGGGGCACGCCCCAGGCTGATGGAAGGGGTGTCCCTTGCAGGGATTGTGGTCACTGGTACCTGTGCACAGCCTTTTGCTCCCTTGGGGGGCCCTGGGAACACTGTTACAAGAAGGAACAAGAATGCTTACTTCTATGTTTAGAGTTAATTGTATTTTGAGTGTATGATGCTAACTTCTTCATGGTTTATCTTTAATATAGGCATGTCTTCTGTTCTAAACATAGATATAACACCAGGGTGCTACCATGGAACCTCTTCCCCAGAAGATCAATTAAAGTGTGGAATGCTATTACCATATTTAGGCTGAAATTATATGAAAAATGCCTCAATGAATAAAAACGGAGTACAATAAGCTTGATAAAAAGCAAAGCTTTCCATTATGTCCCAAGTCATCTTCATTAAGTTGTGTCTTTATTGCAGTAGATGTCCATTCATTTCTTGTCCCTTTCAAGAAATGCCAAAACACTAATTGCTCAGCCTAAATAGCCCTGAATATTATAATGCATGAAAAAAAATTCTCTTAAAGATAATCCTAATTCAACAAAATACTGGGTTGCTCCTCTGCTAACTGTAGGAGATGACAAAATGAAACTTCACATACTTTTCATATTCAGATGAAGATTTCTGTCAGGCTGATTCATTTAAAAAGGGCAGAAAACCATGATCTCACACTTAGCAGTCCTGGAGGTATTTGAAAGATGTGTAAATATGGCTCTTATGAACATGATCTAGTGGAGGACTTGCTGAGTTAATGATTAGACTTGATAATACTGAAGGTCTTTTTCATCTTGAACAGTTCTGTGATTCTTCGATCTTATTTTCTTCTTAGCTTGTGCAAAGTTCCCAGGGGCTCCCAGGAGCTGCAAGATCTCTACCAGCCTTTCCAAAAAGCGTCTCTTCATTTTTTGATACCCAAACCATTGAGATTACAACTTTTGAACTGTTCTAGAGGGATAATCTAGCCCAGACACTAGGCTGGTATTGATATTAATCTGATATTCAAGCCCATTCCACCACATGACACTACAGTCATGAGTTGCTAGTTTGGGTTTCTCCCTGTGCCAGTAATTTGTTGTACTGATTTTTCTAGTTCTTCTCAAAAAAAGTGTATGCTTTCTCTAGAAGAAAGTCAAAATTAGCAATTGATATTTGCTTCCTTGACAATTTCCCATTAATTGCTCATATCCCAAATGATTATCCACTTGCTGTTCAATGCCAATTCACATCGAGTACTTCTTGGCATTTATATGAACTCTGAAGGACCAAGATAATCATTGGCATAAGTAATTACACTTTTAAAAATACATTATAATGGAATCATCATTCTTTTTTTTCTTCAGAAGGAGATAATAGTCCCTGAAAATGGAAATATGTATTTTCCAGAGTTTCCAGTCTTGAAAAAAAATTACAGGCTCCTGTAGAAAAAAAAACTTTCTACTTATGCATAAACCCTTAATTTTTCTGCATATTGAACTTCAGACAAACTGCAAATTACTGAGTCTTGAAAGGTCCCCCCAAACAAGTGATTCCTACCATGGTATTATCTGAAAAAGCAAGGGGTGGTTAGTTTGGTTAGGTTAGTTTGGCCAAGTCAATGTTTGCCACATGTTCCTTGCATTGACACTTGCCAAAGTATGCCTTGTAATTGAGACTTTTTCCTCAGCTTGCAGCTTTTCCTGCTCTTTCCAGAGTGCTTCCAACATCCAAAAGACAGTGTTACATAAAAGCCAGCAGGACCATTATTTACATAGGAGATTGATAAGTTAGAAAGAATATATGAGTGGATTCCTTAACAGGAACAGTGTTCTGAATAACATAAATACATTTTAGCTGTTAGGGAACAGAAGGGGGAAAAATCTTTCATTTACTTCTGGTGTAGTTGTGATACATTTTTCTGTTATTGCTTTCCCACATTTGGAAGGGTCGAGAATCTTAAAGGGTTTGGAAAGTGACGTGAGCTAAATAAAATGAAAATATGAAAAATATTTTTTAATTTCCAGTGTGACCTGGCTAGAGATCTGGTATGTTTCCTCTGTGGCTTATTTATCCTCTCTACAGTGTCTTCCTCTTCCTCTTAAGAAGAAAGACACAACAGGACACAGTAATGTGCATAGTATTGTTAAAAATTCTCTAACTTAAATATGAATTCAGAATCTGAGTCTGGTGCTTAGTTAGACCTACAAAAGGGAAGACTCTCTGCAGCCTCATCTGTAAGGACTTAAAGGATAGAGTTGTCTGTCTCAGACACTGTTAAAGCCACAGAAGGAACTTGCCATAAGGAAAGCCACGGCAGCAGGAACTTGAGATGAGCACAGAAGGGAGGAATTTGGGACAGGGAGGTTCCAATTCCAGGCCTGGTGGAGGTGAGATTGGTTAGCACATCCTGGTTAACTCATCCAGACAAAAATTCCCACTGTGGTAAACTGGGAAAGGAAGCAACTGCTCATACACATATCACCAGTCAAGCAAGATCACCCCAAGTCATGGCACAGATGGCATCTGCGGCCACCAGTGACCACCAAAGGTGGGGTTCCATCAGAGGGCTGTGCACGATCTACAGTGTTAAAAACTGCCCCAGGGGAGGTGCTTGGGCACTCCCACCTGAACCTGAACTCATATCAACCTGTTGAACTCGATGCCTTAGGATTTCAGATTTTACATTTTTCAAATGCTGTACTACATTGGTACTTAGCTCTAAACTCCATATAGTGTTAGCTAACTGTCTTCACATTTTGGTCAGACAAAACAATCCCCCTGGGCCTGTGATCCAAGGACACCCTACAGCCTCAGACCCCCAAAAATATAAACAAAAGTGAATTGGAGAGGAGCAAACGGGGGGTATATGACTTCATTACCTGAAGCTGCAATTAGAGGATTAGTCTCTGAAATGTAAATGGACCAAACATATCTGTCTGAAAAACTCATGACCACCATCCCTCTTGGGTGTAGCCTCAGAGCTTTCGACTGCCTAAGGTGTATCTATTTAATAAACATCCACCTTATTCTCTTAACTCTGTCTAGCCTCTGTTCCAAGGCATCAAACTCTGTTTCATGGCTTCCCCCACCACGACAGATCAGGGCAGTGTCCATCCCCTCAACCAACACACACCTGGATTGCAGCAATCGAGCCTTGTACCTGGATCCATGGGTGACATCTTTCTTCTCCAGTATTTTCCTCACCAATGTCTACCTTTACCCTTTCTTTCTCATTTTTTTTTTTCTTTTCCCTATACATTTTCTATAGTGATATGTTATTGCTTTCATATTGTTGTATTACTTTCAAAAATAACCAAAATGGCTCTGTACTCCTTTCCATTGCAATCAAATTGTTGTAAAATATACATTATACACACAAACACACTCCAGTCATTCAGTGTCACTTCATTCCAAGCTGCTCCAAGGGGTGTTTTAGCAAGAACCTCAGCTCCCCCACTTTCAGAAGCAGGTTGTAATTCAGCATATTGGCTGTTCTTTTATAAAAATAAAGGTAAATTCCACCCACTACCACAACCCATTCTCCCCTCTCTCCCCCCACAAGAAAAAAAGATAATTAGATGCAGAATTCCCTTTTCAAAAGGTATGGTGTGGTTTTGCTCTCCATCTTTTTGTAAGGAGATGAGAAAAAAAACAGGCAGTTTTATAAGTGCAAGGAAACTTGAATTTCTCCTCAACATTCTTCACAACATGGCATCAGAAAAAACACAATGAAAAAGAATAAATTAAAGCTAAATCTCTCTGCAAAGACTGATAAACAGAATAAATGTCCATCACCCCAGATGAAACACTCAGATTAGTATTTAGAAAAGTGTATCTACTTGGTATTTGCAGCTGAGCTGCAAAGTGCTGATTAGTCTATATACCATCTTGAATCTATTTTGAAGAAATACAAAATAAAATCGTTAGAGAGTTTCAATGTGAATACTCTATAGGAAAAGTCAAGACGGAACTAAATACTCTGGGTTTTCCCCCAAAGTCATTCCTCAGGGAGGTTAAGTGAATGGATGTACATATTATGTATAAGATGCATCTCTCTTCTCTTAGCACAGATCTGTGCATGTGTTCTTTGTATTTAATAGTTTTGGAATTTGTTTGGGTTTTTTTGTTGTTGTTGGTTTTGTTTTGTTTTGCTTTGCTTTGCTTGTTTTGTTTTGCTTTGCTTTGTTTTGTTTTGTTTTGTTTTGCTTTGTTTTGTTTGGGTTTTCTTTTCTGGCACAGTAAGGACTGTTTTAAGAGCACAATTTAATCAGCTAGGAGTTTTAAACTCCTAACTGAGAAAGCATGAATTTACATGGCTTCAAATTTTGCACCCTAAGCAGCTAATGTTTTGAACATGCCAGGGAATAGCTTAGCTTGTAGAAGATAGAGACTGGAAAGAAAAGGGTGGGTTTGTTGTTAACTGGATGGTACTGAGATGAACAAATAATATCCATTGTAAGGCCTCAATCAACTGGCTCAATGAGACTTTTGGAAGGGGTTACAATAGTTCTTGTAATTCAGGGTAGGATGCATAGGAGAAATACCAACCAGATATTCTCAAGAGGTCAAAACAGCTTTCCTGGCAAACTTTACAAAGTCAGGAAGCTCTGGTAAAAGATTTAGCAGAACATCCAATCAACACAAAACACTTCTCAGAGCATTAACTTGGCCTGTTTGACTCAGCAAATATTAAACTTATTCGATGTTGTACTACTCAAAGTGCTCCAGGAAGAGGGAATTAGAAGAAAAAGAGAGAGAAAGACAGAAAAGATACAGAAAAGCACACATATTCAGATAGAAACTCCAAGATGAAGGCAGGGTCAAGATGAAAGCTTTACCTCATATTTGGCCTTAAATGCCCCTGTGCCTTTCCCCAGGGGGGAGTCCTGGTCATTTGGCCACTCAGCAGCTGGGTTAGTGTTTGAACCCTACACAGGATTTCAAGCTTTCTATACTGACAGAAACTGATCCTCAAAAATACACTACATTTGACCTAAAGCCATGGAAAAAGCTCCCAAAACTGAGTGATGGCACTGAGATTGTGAGTGTGCAGTTGAATAGAAGTGTGTTATATCACAGGGTGAAAGATTTAAAATTGAAGGTTTTAAGATATAATAATATATATATGTATATGTGTATATGTGTGTGTGTGTGTGTGTGTGTATATATATATATATATATGTATGTATGTATGTATATATGTATATGTATGTATATATGTATATATATATGTACCAAGATAGAGAATTTAAGGTGTAGTCTTCTTCTTCTTCACAAGTTTGGGTGATTTTGTGTGATTGGTTAAGAAAATCTACAGTGCAGAATATGAGTAGTTAGTTTTTAAATTGAAAGTAAAAAAAAAAATTGTTAACATCTCATAATTAGATAGTTTAAGCTTAAAAAAACCTTAAAGACATAACTTTGTACTCCATTTCTACTCTGTTAACTTAGCATGCAGAAGCACTCACAGTCAGTGAGGCAGTAACTGGGATATGAAATAATAAACATCCGAGTCTGAACAGGAATTCTGTCTCTCATACTTTTAATCCTGACCCAGAGAAGAACCAGCCAGAGCCCAGGGGCTCGGAGCAGGCTCTGGCAGAGTGGAGCTTTGCCTGGGCTGTGCCTGTGGTTGGCACCACTGCCAGGCTGGGCTGGAGGCTCCAGGGCTGGGGCTGTCAGTGCAGTGCCCCCATGGCATTACCACACCTGCCCCCTTCCCCTCGACGTGCACACAAACACCTTTCCAGTCACCCTTCCCAGCCTCTGTCACTCCACACTAGCATCAGGGCTTTTCTCTTATCTGTTTTCTTTCCATAGCTTGTGAGGCAAAGCAATCAATGGCTGTCCTGGGCGTTGGGAGACCCCCAGCAGAAGCAAAGAGCTTTGCTTCTCAATCCCGTGCCATGGCAGGGATTGTGAGCAAAGCAAAGCACATTCCAGCTCCAGGGAGCTTAAATGGCTATCAGGTCATATAAATGCTGGCTCAGAGCTGGGGAAAGGGTTTTTTTTTGTTTCGTTTTGATTTTTTTTTATGTAGAAATCCAGTGATTACTGAGCCACACTAGGCATGAGACTCACCTTTGCCATGTAGTGCTGTGTGTAGGGTTGTTGTTGCCTTCTTTTCTGTAACAGCCCTGCATCCTGCTCTACAAATGTGAATGAACTAGGTTAGAATACTCCATTGGAGTTCACACATAAAGATAATTCCATATAAATGTGGTATAAAACAAAATCTACAAGAATACCTCTGCTTTAGATCTAGTCAGGGGAGGAGAAAAGGAATTTCGTATGGAGTGAATCATCTCAATGCAGGTTGTAAAAGACAGCAGAAGCAGAAGATAACAGGAGTATCCAAACACAAAATATTATACTCTGCAAAATGTATTACCCATAACCAGGTTAAACAGGCTTAACTCACGTCTTAGTAAAGCTCCTTTAATAAAAATTTATGATCAGCTCAAGTTGACTGCATAACAGCTGTCTTATTTTTCCCCTTTTATGCTTTTATTTCTTTCATTGTTGCACCTTATTTTTGTATCCTATACACTTCAGGCTTCTGAAAGAACCTTTATCTTATTAGGATCTGATAAAACCTTAAAATTTACCCTTTTATTCATTAAGAATATATTCTGCTAAGACTATTTGAATGAAGGAAAAGACATGCTCAGAAAAAAGGGCTGCCTGAAGAGGAACCTGTGGCTAATATCAACACAGTACTTTATTCTGGTTATGATTAGGAGATATGATGTGAAATTCAGAGCACTTGAGGACCTTCTCAAGTTACACCACACCTCCCTGATCTCTTGTATTTGCACAGCATCCACCTCAGTGTGAAGGTTGAATCATCTGCCCCACAGGGATGCTGCCATATGCCTGTGTCTCATTTGTGGTTCACACAGAGTTTTGAAATCTGGAAAATTCATCTTTCATTTAAATGTATGCTTTAGCAGTCTGTTGTGACAATGAAAATAATATATTGTGTGTGTGCAAGAAATGTGGAATAAGGTTTCAAATCATGGCTTAGTTTTAGGGATTTGGCTGCCTGAGTACTGTTGGAGCTTATTTTACTTTTCTATTAAAAATTTGATGGAGTTTTCTTTCAAACAACTTAGCATGTTTAAACAGTTTACTGATTTTTCAAAGAGGTAAATTAATATATTTACACAAGGGGCTTGGAGGACCACAGCAATGAGAACATGGGTGAAATGCAATCCTGTGCATCTGGACATTTTTTCAATATAGTTGGTCTAATTGTTGTCACTATGTAAGAACGTGTCAGTCTTACCATGTAAGAAAACCCTGAAATATTCTGGCATATAATTTCTTGCAAAGGTGTTCTCTTGCTAATGCTTTGGTAGGCATACTGCTCACACCAAAGGATATTTGAGACATTTCCTGAGGGAGGGAGTGAAATCACACGGAAGAAAAGTAAATGCCAGGAAAAATTAATTCTTCTTGAAATCCTATACATTAGAGTGCTGTATTCCAGTAGTTAAACCTGAATTTTCACAGCCCACAGGAGCCAGCTAGCCAGGCATTTGCATGGTGATTGTGTGCAGCTCAGGAATCCAGCCTGCACTGCTGGCTAATGCCAAGGAGACAGGTTTGGGCTTTGGCTGAGCTTTGCTGTACTTTGCCACCCCAGCAATTCCCCCTCTCATTCTCAGGGCAGTAAGCAACAATGAAACATCATTTTATTGAAGGGCTAGTTGTTTCCCAAACTTGTACATAAAAATGCCCATCAAGTCACTATTGAGAACATGTTTGCCCTACGGGTTATTCTTACAAACATTTTCAGAAGGATTTAAGCAACAATATAAAGAATGGATATATAAAAATATTATATATAAACTCTACAAATTACTCTCATTTTGAGTAATGCAGGGAGGGAAGTGTCCTTTGTGAGGATACTGTCTGCAGAGATCAGCAGTGAGGGGGCTGACATACAAGAGTTGCCTCCTGTCATAAAGTGCAAGGGTGCACATTTAAGCACTTTTCCAGTTTTTCCACACCTGTAGTGGAATATCTTCACCTAAGGCAAATTGTTTCCACATACATCTAAGTCAGGTTTATGCTGATTCTGCCAGAGAAGTTTAGTTAATAATTTTTACAATATGTAGGGGAAAAGTAATACCTGTCATATCTGGAGCAAATTAATTTTTTAAGGCACGAGTGAGTCTGGAGTTACCTTAGTGTTTTCTTATTAAAAATTATCTAGCAGTTATGTTAAAAACACACACTTTGTTGAAAATATTTTAGTTAATGGTATTTATTAGGAGCTGAAATTTGCTTCAATCTTTCTTTTTTACTTTTGAAAACACTGTTGGTAAATATGGTTAAAACTCCACAGATTGGATTTTTATTTCCCCCCCTCTCCCGCTCCCACAAGAGTGGATTTCCCTTCTTCCCTTTATGAGGAGTTTAGAACCAGAAATTTTTCCTTTCTGCTTACCAAGGGATTAATAATATAAAACTTGGCAAGGAAACTGCTGTCTGCAAACCAGAGTGAACATTACTTGATGTAACCCAGATATAATAGTTTCTTCTGCAAGCTGAACTTTTTGAAGCAAAAGGAATGTAGGAATGGTTTAGTGGTCTGTGTAAACAAACAGAAAACAACTTTAACTTGTAGGTATAAAGGAGAGATTTTGCTCTGCTTTGGAAAGAACAATAAGGAAATAGGATTTAAAAATAGCTCCAGTCTGGGGGAAAGAAAAATGCACATGAAAGAATACGAAATTTCAGAGTGGAGGTTTGTTTTTATTTTTGGTTGGTTTTGGTTTGGTTTGGTTTTGATTTTTGGTTGGTTGTTTTTGCTGTCCAGGGCTTTTTTTTTCTGAAACCTTCCAAATTTTTATTTTTTCTGGACCAGTGTGATTCAAACCTGGATGGCTGCCAGGTCTTTTTAAAAGAACATGGAGCTGTAGACTGGGCTAAAGAACAGCAGTGACAGCCATGGTCTGGAAGGAGCTGTGGCATCCCTTGTTTATAAACAATTTTGAGAGACAGGCAGAGGGGGCAGCTCTGCCCATGCTTTATATCAAAAAGTTCTCAGAGTGAAGAGAGGTCAGAGCATGAGTCTGAGCTTTATCACCTTGTGTTTCTCTGAAAATGCAGTCCTAAAGTGGAAACATCACTGCCTTCCACATCTATGTGGCTCAGAAGAAACATGGTTTTGTAGCCACAAATGCTTCCTCAGGTGGGCTAAGCAAGAGGATTGCCTGCTATGATACTGTTAATCTGAACCCTGGCCTTCTTCCCCTGCATATACTGCATCTTCTTTCCAAGGCTTTCTTTGTGCACACACTTTCTTGACTATACAGCAATAAAGAACACAATCATTTAAATTTAATACAAGCTGCTCAATCTTTGTTTTAGATATCTTTCATTTGTGCAAGCCAATATCCTCAAAATATCTATATCAGTCCTCTTAGTGCTGTGAAAATGGCTCAGATAATTAATACTTTGAATACATATTGGGTTTAATGTTTTTGGTGCATTTGTTAATAAAAGTATATAAATCCATGTCTTTGGAGCAAAATACTTCTCAGAGCTTTTGTAGACAGTGGTGTATTGCTTTAGGCAATTTTGACCATTTATAAGAAAAACTCTATAATCTGGAAATGTCTCGAAGACAACTTCAAGAGGAGATATTTTTTAATAATCACTCCAGGCTGTTTCTAGAACTTGAACTATTAACTTGTTTGATGTTTTTCTTTAAATTAAGGACATCAGTGTTGCTTTTGGAACTTTGCTAAACTTCCTCCAAATGCTATGCATAATTGCAAATTCAGCTGAGTGTTTTAACACATGCCCGTGCCTATTTTCAGCACCATTTTAACCAGTGTTTCACTTGGACCCCAGGCACTCTTCATCAATTGCTGTACTGTAAGCACCACAGAGTCATACACATGCTTGCACCCATTTTCTCCTAACTAACCCTCACTGAAAGGGAGAGTGCTGCACTTGAGGCAGCATTGAACTGAATACTGAATACTGATTTTTACATCTGCAGCATAAATAAGGAGCAAAGAAAACATTTCTAGCAGCGTGGGGGCCCTCATAGTGTCAGAGGGAGTGCTCTCCTGTGTGAAAATAAACGTGCATCTGTCTTTGAGATGTGTTTAAATTTCCCCAGAAGGGTATACCTGGAAAGTTAGGCAGAAAGTCTTGGTTTACCCATGTGCATTTCGAAGGCATTACATCTCATCTCCTTTCCATCAGAGTTATTTCTGCCTGAACCATCTGCCTCTCTTGAATATCACTGTTTTCTTTCTTTCCCCACTTATTCTTAGAGCTTCGTTTGTCCATAGTTGTTATCATTTGCAAGAGTAGACTCTTAAACACACATTTTATCATAATCAAAACAAATTATATGCATTAAACCTGCTGCCTTCAACGCTAATTATTCATTCTTCCTTTGTTTGGGTTTTTGTTGGTATTTTGCATGCTCAGGCTGTTTTTGCAAGGGTAATGATAAACGTCCTGTGCCACCAGGGGAGGGGCTGCCTGAGAGTTATTTGGCAATAGCTGCAGATGTGTGGCTCCAATTTAAAATCCCTCCAAGAAGAATCCCTCTTTTTCACCCTTCAGTTACATTTCTTTTAACAATGCAGCAGAAATACAAGGATTTGTAGTCAGCTTTGGCATGATGGTTGGCTGCTGCTGCCAAATTAATGCTGGTAGCCTTTGAAGCATGTCACTGACTGTGGCTATAACATGACCCTGCAAGATCTTCCAAGGCAGAAAGAAAGGCATGCAGGCTAAAAGTCTTGTGTTGTTTTGAAATGGCATTTTCACTTAGTTATTTTTAGTGTAATAAATAAAGAAATTTTTCAGTGGTGGTGAAATTTTCAGCACCAGCTATACTGAAATCAAAGGTAATGCCTTAGACTATTCATGCAAAAATCCAAGGTTATGTTTTGCCAAGACTGAGGCTGTTGGTGTTATTAGAAAAAATACAATTGCATAATGGAAGAAGGATAATTGCACATATAAATTTGCTTATAAATGTGAAAATTAGTCTTTGTTCATAATTATAACCATTCCTCAGGCATAAAATTCCACTTGCTCCTTCATACTGAGGTGGCTTTACTGGATGAGGTTTTCCATACAGCGATGTAAAGTTTGTGAATAATAACTAAAATTAAAAAAATCCATTTCATTTTCCTTTGGTAAATTACCTCCTATTACTTTTTCATGATGTCATATACATGCACAAGGTATTTTTAATGGAATGACAAATGCAGGACTTCATCACATGTACCATGATGACTGTTTTCCAACTTGCAGCAAGCATTGAGGGTGATCAGAGCTTTACAGCTATGGGTGTATGTGAAACAAACACTTATTTTTTTTGTGAATTCTTGTATCATTTTAAAGATACCTGACTGGCATCAGAGAGGGAAGCAGATATTTATTTGTTCACAAACATAAAAATCTTGATTATTTTCTCCTAAAAAAAAAAATTGTGTTGGTTAAGTCCTTCCTACCCAAGCATACAAATAATTATGAGTTGAAAGGAAGGACACTGCAGACCACTGAATTAATTCCTTTAGTGAGCTTAATGAGCTTTGAATTAGGTCATGTGGTAATCAAAATACAAATAACAGCACATCTTTTGGGACACTCACTGTTTGATAAAAAAGTTGCAGCTCATTTTGTATTCAAAATTCCAGACTCCAATTTAGTCTGAAACTTGGTTGGGATAATTTTGTTATTTTTCAGACTTTATGTTGTTTGTTCTAAAAGTCTGGGGTTTATATAAAATTTGCTGTGTCTCCACTAGCAAGTAATATGGTGTAATAGATAAGCAGACTGAGGTGGTCAGAGCAAAAGCCTCTAGACCTACATCATCACTAAAATGCAACCTAAAATGCACTAAAACACAAGGGGTACAACCATGAGAGAATCCCAACTGGATCGCCCTCACAAACATCGAAAAAAGTTTATTTATTTCAGAAGCCCTTACATCTTCCTTTTATTTATTTGGTAAAGCACTCTTCACAAATAAAAAGAGACAATTAAATTTATATTATTTATTTTAATTTGATATTATTTATAAAGAAACTGAGAATCTTGAAGCTGGACCCAATTTCCTTTAGGGTAAAAATTCCAGTCTTGGTCCTTACATGAAACTTATAACAAAAAGTATTGGTAATGAGAAAGGAAATGTCCCCAGAACATGCATGTATCAATTTGCTCCCAGCCACCATTTACTTGGAACAAAGGCACCAGGAAAAGCAAACCAGAATTTTGTCAAGACTGACTGACAACCTCTCTTAATCTCCATTCTTCATGATTACTCTCACATTCACATTTCTTCTTAAAATCTCTGATATTACACTTTTATGTTGATAGTAGTTGTCTGCCCAAGTACTTGTTTCCTCTTTGCTTCAATCTGTTAAAAATTTGCCACCAATTACATCTGCCTTCCTGCTACACACTCTAGTGTACAGTGTTAATATGTAGATTTAAAGTTCTTATTTTCCTGCCAGCCTAGTATGATTGGATTCTGTCCACAAGACCTTTGGTACGTTTCTTGGTTTTGTCATCACCTTAAGTGTAATATAAAAGCCCAAAGCCAACTCTCAAATTCCATTTTTGGGGACCATAGCATCTAGCTTTGGATGCAGGTGTTTGTTTGGCATGCAGGAGAGTTTAAGATGCTGCTTTATGGCAGATTAGGTCCAAGGGATTGGCAAAATTTGGCATCATCACCTCCTCTTATCAGTAGTGTACAGAGTGGTACTGTAGTCTCTGGAAACTGAGCATGCTCTATTTTCATTATTTTTCATTTATCATCCTTAGGGTCCCCCATGGTAGGGAAAGGACTGTGCTTTTTCTTCTTTTGAAACCTTCACTTACAAAGCACTTTTTTCCCATGACAGTCTCTGACAACAGGAGGAATGTGCTCTGTAAAGCCCAGCAGTTGCCCAAGAAGCTGCCACCACACAGCAATAATGAGAGTTATTAAAGTTCAGAACATCAGAAGTGAGTGTTTCCAGTTGCAGAATATCACAGCCCTGGCTCGTTGCCACCAGCCTGTGCTCAAGCTGTTTTCATTTTTGCTAACCAGCAAAGAATAACAGGATGTTTATTCCCCTTTTTATTTTTTTTCCTGAGTGAGCAAGTCCTGCCTATAGGGCTGCAATTGAGGTTAAGTGCATCTTCACTTTTTATTCTATAGTTTGCAGAAAAGGCATCTGGTAATAAAAGCTGTGAAAGAAGAAAGGACTGAGCAGTGCAGGGTTCACATGGATTAAAGGTTTACTTTGGCAAAGCTCACAAGCACAACATGTACTTGCATCACAGGTGTTTTCCCAAAGCATCTCAGCTGCCTAGACAAGATGTCATGGCAACAACTCGTGTGCTCTTTACTGCTGGAGCAGGGCAAACATTTTGCTTAACCACAAAACAACTCATGTAATAAAAAAATAATGAAGAAAAAAAAAAAAAGAGAGAGATAAAAAGCCCATGATGCTGTACTCTCTCAATTGTTTTCAATTACATAAGTGATTTTGGGGCCAGGATTCAGATTTAGGCTGTCAGAGTTCATTCTGTCACCACAGAAAACATAATCCTATAGCTCAAGTTCAAGGCAGAGGGAGAAGATCTGCAGTGTGCTCTGAGCAAATTGCTTTTACAATTTTAAAATAGATTTTCCCTTGCAGGAAGACTGCTGGGCTCCTTCCTCTCTTGTCTTTTTTAGAACAGATCTGCTGGGAGCATGACCTCCTGGGCAGGGGACTTCTTTTGGCCTGCTCTTGGCCAGCACTCATGTTCCTTGGGTCTGACTGACCACTGCAACAGCAAACATGAATGGAGAGATGAGCAGACAAGGTGTAAAACAGAGCACAGTATGGGAACTGTTACTGAGGTCTGTCAGGCTCAAAATCCTTGGATGCAAATTTGTACGGAGATTTGCATTATTCTGGGAATGCTATCTATAATCCCTAAAAGAATTATAAATGTTCTGAGGTAGTGGAATGCAATAAAGTTGCTATATTTTAACTGAAACCAGCACTTTCTTGTTTGTTTCTTGTTCTGGAACCTGGAATCAGAGTCAAACACTGTTCTCTGCTGTTGAATGGAGATATTTGTAAATATCTGACACATTAATGATTTTTTTTCTGAATCTATTTCAGGAATTACACCTATCAACATGCTTATATATGAGAGTCTTGTTTGATTAGTTTTGGTGAACTGGTTTAGTGATGCTGGCACAGTTAATCAATTATTTGTAACTTGTAATCTAATGTAATCTAAAGCAGTAATGAGACAGCTATTTTCTGTGAAATTTCACTGCTTAATATTTTAATTAATAGGAGTTTCCTGACAAAAAAAAAGTGAGAGATAGTTTGGGGCATAACCTTTTATGAAACAATGCAGGAAGTCTCAAAAATGGTTAACAACCAAGACTGAGAGACAAATGCTTTTGTAGAAAGTCAGTATTAATATTTTAGAGGGTTTGGAATATTTTTTATGTATTTTTATCATACTGTGATTCACAAAGATATATTAGGCAATGGGAAATTAATTACTATTACCATCTTTACTCTTTAGGATGCGTTTGTGTATAACAAAACCTATAGAGAGCAGTGTTAACACACACAGTCATAGCAGTTTATACAGGGGGTAGAGGGAAGTTGCTGATAATTGCTGAGAGTTTCAATTTGCCCCATAGAGTTCTATTCCTGTAGAATACAAACTCTGCCAGCAGCTGTGTGTCCCATCCTGTCAAAGGTCAGGGAGACCTTCACCAGAGGTGTTCTCAGGGCAGCTGGGGTGAATCCAGCCAAGCAACACCAGCAGATCTTGATCATGCTCTGTGGTTGCTGTAAAAATTCATTGGATGTTCCAGTCCTTTGTGTTTGTCTGTTTTTTACAGACTTAGAAATTTGTACAATTATTAGGCCCTTAAACTGCAAAGAAATATGAAATTTTAACCCATGAGGTTGCTCTGCTGCCTTCAGAAGGTTAGTGTCATTAGAAAAGATGATGGCAGTTCATGTACTCATGTCTTTAGAAACTTCAGCCTTTAATAAATAATGTGTGGCAGCCCTGCAGTGGTGTAAAATTTCATGTCATGACATGTTCAATGCATTACAGATAACACATAATTTCAGTGTCAGCTAAAAATAGTAATTTGATATTAGTTTCAGCCCTTTAAATTCTGACTTGCAACCTTAAAGAAGTGAAGTTTATGTGTAAGAATAAATGAGAGACTGGAATTTCCTTCACTGCATGTTGCAGTAATGTTTTGTTTGTTTGTGGGGAACTAGAACTCTGGTCTGTAATTCCTTTATTTAGGCAACAATTCAACAGCACTGTTCAAAGTGCTGCTTGTGCAAGATGAGTATGAAGAAAGGTAGATTCAAAATAAAGGGATTTGTAGTGTTGACCAGGCAGTACAACTTTGTCTTGAAATGTGAAGATAAAAAGAAAGGATGACACATAAGCATATTTCACTTTTCAGAGACAAAAGCCTCTGTGCCAGGAAATTGTAATCAATTCTCCTGCAACATAATGGAGTGTCAGTCAACCTTCCCACTTCTAGGAGGACAAGGCAGCTGTGGGAGCTCTTCTCATAAGACATGGAACAACTGAAGAGCTGGCAATGGAAAGACTATGAACAGTCGTGAGCTTATCTGCTGCTGGGGAAATATCCTCTGTGCTTTGGCATCTTGCCCCCGAGGTTGCTGGCCAAATGTGAGATGATTTACCATTAGAGTGAGGCTGTCTGCCAGATGGATAAGCCCCTCCAAACCCAGCTCAGACTTCCTGACGTCTCCCACTTCTGCTTTCACGTGTCTAAGAGCTGTGGCTGGGACCTCCAGGTCAAAGGATCTATTAGTGGGAAATGGAATATGGGGAGAGTGTAATTGGTACTCAGGGAGAAGCATGCAGGGTCTGAATGCCCACTGTGACTCCTGTGCAGGATTGCAGCACAGCACGTGCAGAATCTGCAAGGCCTTCTGCACTCTCATGGACTGCTCCCAAATGAATTGCTGTCTAATCTGCAAGAGTACTGAAGCTTTGAAGCATTGTTTTGAAGCCTTGAAGCATTGTATTGAAGTCTTGTATATTCTAGTCAATATAAGGAACAATAAATTATTCTCATGGAGTGTTAGTTAATACAATATCTTGCACGCACATATACGTGTACAGATATTAATATAAATATGGAATTTTCCCAATTATTTGTTCAGCTCAGCTTTCAAAGCAAGTAGAAGGTGAGAATAAAACCAATCTCCTTCCCTTTTAAAGGAATTACTTTGGAATCACACACATAAACATACCCTTTATTTTAAAAGCTAAATCCTGTTAGAAATGAGCATGAAAACCTCCTGCATAATAATAATTTTCTCTTCCCTGAAGGAAGAGTTGACTCTCTTGAGATTTCAGCCTGTGACAAGGCTATTATAACCTGAGGATTAAATTTCAAAGCCACTAGTATGCTTTAATCTGCTGTGAAGCTGAACCAGCACGATGGATGGCTAGTAGCTTGCAAGGAGATTTAATATGATACAACTTTTCCTAACATCAAGTGTCATCCCTGCTACTTTACTGCATGGAATATAACAGAAGTACACCAATGGCTCTCACTTCTGGTGAGAGAAAGAGGGGTAGATTTGAGGAGAGGGGCTGTTGAGAAGGAGTGGTTCTCCCCTCCCCTAGGAAGAGCTGCAGAGGGGACAGTCTTGTCCCCAAGGCCAGGGCTTGATGCACTGGGTCCAGAGCCTGGCTGGCTTTGTCCCCTGCAGCCAGGGCTGCTCTTCTCAGGCTGGCAGCAGGCTTGGAACGTAGAGAGCAGAGTGCTTTCTGCTCTCCAGGGCTCCTGAAACCTCAGCTTTGAGGTTTGAGGTAAAGGTCCCAGAAGGCACTTTTGCAGAGATATTTATTCTTCTCAAGGGGCTGCAAAAGAGAAGGCAGGACCGTGATCCTGAAGCTTTTAAACTGAGTGGTAATGGGGGTGCTACCATCGGGGGATTGAGCCCTGACTGATGGCCCAGGGCCCGGGGGCGAGGTGGGACAGGGGGTGGCCAGCCAGGGAACCAAACCCATGGTGCAGGGTGACAGGAATAGAGCACTGGGGAAAAACAGCTTTAACCAAACTGAGCATGCACATCCCCAAGGGCTGCCTTCCCTCTGTGACAGCTCTGAGGCACGGCTTTCTTGCAGATGCTCCTGCCTGTTCTGGCACTGGTCTGTCCATGAAGGACGACAGGCTGAGACCGGGATTAAAGCCTCCTTTCTTGGCTTCTGGCGGATTGCTAAACTGGATTGCTGGCACTCTCAGTGCAATTTGAGAAGTTTGGTGTTTGACACTCAGTTTTATCTCAAGCTGCAAGTGTTCACAGTTTGTTTGCAATTAACTTACTTGAGAACAAGAATTTGCAAGTGATACTAATTTTAATAGGAGGTACATTTGCAATGGGCGTTGAGATTTCTGTGCATGCAGGCTCTGAGGTTGAGTGATAAATCCTTTCTGAAGGCTCTGTGGGCAGATTTCTTCTGCTTTCAAAATGGAGAGAAGTGTCCTTCTCTGTAATGGAAAACAAATGTGTCAACCCAATACTGAAACCCATGCAACCAAGGGGGATTGTCAGGCTTTTGTACACAAAGCACTCAATCTGTAATTCCATGAGAAAACAAGGCTATTTGCACTCAGAGTTTTAGGATAAAAACCTCATGTTTTGAAACCTTATCTTGGAACACCCAGATGCTATTATTTTGATTATTTTATAGAGAGTTTAGGACAATGATTGAAATAAAATTTGAGCAAAGTATTAAATTGGTCTGTATCCTTAAGCAGTTAGATATTTAAAGAAGGCAACACATCTCCCACCAGGCAGATGATCTTTTCCAAACACTGCAGAGTTGTGAAACAGAATGAAAAAAACTCTAAAGATTGAAGCCTGAGACAAAAAATTTAAAGATTTCCATCTGATCCCTCTATGAAAAAAGTGAAATTTCATTGTTCTCACTACCAGTCTCCATCTTTTTCTAAAGCTTTTGAAGACGGAGATAAGTTATTTTAGATTTAGATCAAAAATTTTAGATTTGACCACTAACATTAAACTGCAGTTAAAAAGAGCAAGCCTTCAAGTGTTTTCAAATATACTTCTGCACCAGACCACCACAACTGACATTGCTTAAAATTGTCAATATAGAGAAGCTTAGCTTAATATTCTGTGTATTTAAAATATAAACAGAGATGTTTGTTAGATTTTTGATTGGTTTTTTTCACATTAGCATTAAACCAAAGACTATCCAACATACTGCCAATGCTAAAGGGGAACAGCAGAGAGGATACATTGCACCAAATTCTGTCTTCTAATATCACTAAGCACTAAGTATAGCAAAGTGTACAGGATCTGTGAAAATAAGTTCAATTTGACTTACAGTTACAATAAAAATCTCTTAGAGGATGATGAAATCATTAAGAATAAAGAATACCCTTGGAAACTTGGAAACTGTAGACCTAGAAATTATAGCTCATTACTGTTACTGTAAAGTTTTTGCCCCTACAGCAACCACAGATTTATCCAATACCCATCACTGTGCTTGTTGCCTGATTTAATTGAAGATATTTGACCACAAGGAAAGCCATCCACAGGTCAGACAATGCTGGGGCTCTGTGGGTTGTTAGAACAGCTGCAGGTCTCACTGCAAGATTAGACTTTATGTGGACAGACTTCTCCTTGGAGCCTTTGAAGCAAATGCAGCTGCTGCTGCAAAGGAGTGAAGAGAAAATAAAAACTGGGGAATCAGGGAAATTTAGGCACTGGTGAGTATGGTTCGTTTGCAGCTTTGCATCACAAGTACTCAAGGAAAGTAGGAGCTGTATTTTAGTGTGGACTGAATCAATTGGAAGGGTCAATGTGCTGTGAGTGTAACATGGACCAGGGGCACCAAATGTTCCTTGGTATCCCCTCTGCCTTCTCTGGATACTTGGGTCACTTCTTGGCACATCATTTCATATGCTAGTGTAGGTGGACATTACTGTCAGCATATGAAGGCAATTCTCTACAGATGACCAGTTCTACATCTCTCATCCATTACTGTTACAGTAACATTTTTAAAATATGATCTCACATTTTCTGATGTAGAGTTTTTGTTCATTTTACTTTGGTGGCAGTATCTTACAAGTTTGTTGAATAACCAAAAACTTCCTTATTTCAGGAAACTATTTTCAAGTTTGGAGGCAGGCCAAGAAAGGAAGGAATTCCATTTTCTGTGACATCCAAAGATATCTGGACGTCTGTGTTTGTATGAATAACAGCTGTCTCTATAAATGCAATTTTTATCTTTTCTATCAAAAAACTGGTAACTCCAGAATGGTTCTTGATAAGACCCCAGGGAGGACAGTAAAAGAGGATCTTGGAAAAGAGAAGTTTGCTAATAGTGCAGCCCCTGTGTTTGGCTAGGGCTGCATCGAGAGGGAAGAAATCTCCTTCTGTCTCTGTGTGCAGCCAGTGGGACAAGCTGTGTGCTAGCGGGGCCACAGTGAAACTGCTTTCCTCTTGTGCCAAAGGAATGTATTATCATTGAAACAAAGGAAAATAAAGGATTCTCTTGTTTCAAACTATCTTCAGTGCCCTGGAGGAGGAAGGTTTTATGGCTTGCCAAGAGGGATAAACTTTCACCTGAATGGGGAAATCTCCTGGATCTCTCCAGCAATGGAGAAGTCGCTGGAGGGTGGGTGGCTGCAGCAGAGTTTTTTTTCTGCATGCCACACAGCAGTTCTGTGGGGTTTATCACTTGAAATTAACTGTACTACAAGCTTTTGTCTTGAGATTTCAAAAAGTGTTCACACTAATGTAATCACAGTGAACTCATCAGAGTTATATTATCTTGAGCTGTGACTGAATCTGACCCTTGTGTGTTTTGCTTCCAAATAGGAAAGGCAGAGGAATGACTAAGTACACAAGAAAGAGTTCTTGTGAATTATAGTTGAAAGCAAAGATTCTGCTTCTACATAGCAGGACTTACATGCCTTGATTTGCAAACATATGTCTCACTTTTCATGCACGGCATCATGGAAAATGTGGCTCGTAACTCTGCTGTGATTATAAATACAAATTATATCATTTGGGGGTTTTAATAAAGTAATTGTGAGCTTTCAGAATATTTTCCATTTATGGATGGCAAGAGGATTATGTTTCCCATTACATATATATATATATAACTGTGTATGTGTTCATCTACCTATGTATAAGTACATAGCATTCTCAGACTTCAAGATGCAGGTGGGTCTTTTTGAATCCTAAGAGCAGAATGTGTATCCTGAAAAGCAAATTTGAGGAGAAGATGATTGGTACCTAAGCTTTGTAAGGCTGGAAAACTACTGAAAGCAGTACAATAGGTTGGAAAATAAATATCCATAAGGAACAAGGTCTCTAAACTGTGGCAACAGCTCTGTAGCTTTTCTTGTGACAGGTAGAATATTATGGATTTTCCACACTTTCCTGAAGCTCAATGAGGCTGGCTAATGAACCTAACCCTCTTTTCCTGGAAAAGCCTGTTCCAGGACCACTCAATGCTGCTGATATTGGTGTCAGGAGGATCATGAAATCGGAAATGGCTATTTGAGAGCTTGATGAAATCTCACATGCTGCAGAAGGGCTGCTTTGGGGGCTGTCACCACCCCCTAGTACAGGGCATGATGTTCATTCTAAGTCCTCCTCAGGATGAACAAAGATTATGCGTCAAAGAACTCGAATTATTTTATTACATAGTTGCCTTAGATTCAGCAACCAGCTCACTATTTAGAGACATAAGGCATTGGTTAACAAGCCCTTAAATTTTAACACTTTTCAAAAGCAGTGGCTAATATACCCTTAATTTTTACTGCACAGTTTAACCAGCTCTCAACTCCCACAACACAGTGCTCACAGTTGCTGGCTAAGAAGCCACACTGCACCACTTCTCAAAGGTGCTGGCATAAGCCACAACACTGCTTTCCAAAGGTACTGGAACAAACCACGAGTTCCCCACTCCAGCAACAAACCTCAGTGTGGAGTCTGGGGTAGAATATGATAGCTGTTCTTTCCACAGGCAAGGCAAGGAAGGACAGAAATAAAGAGAGAGGAGAGAGGAAAAGAACAAAGAATATCATCCATCCTTAGATGCTGTGTTGGTCCTGCCACATGGATGGTCCAGAGCTGGGGAAAACAATAAGAGTAAAAGAGAAAAGGAAGAAAAAGAGCACAGGGTGTCCTGATCCACTTCCTTTTACAGTTAACTCGGTGCATACCTCTTATGCAAACTAGATTTTTCCTGCTCTTTTGTTTGCAAACAGACAACTTGGTGCCTTTCTCCAGGAGGTGAGCAGGTGGACTGAGCATGAGACCTAAGGGTGTTGATCCAGAACAGGTCTTCCCCACTTCCCTGGGACCCTCTCTTCCAATCACACCTTTTCTGTCAGAATGTTTGAGACAGAATATGCTCATGTCTGGTCCTTCATAAGGCTGAAAGGATGGTAGGACATGGTGAACAAAAAAGGGTTAATAGTGCTCAAAACTCCTGAAGAGGGACACCAGAAATCTCACAGGAAAGACATCTGCTGTATCTCATCTCATCTTGAGCCACTCAAAACACTCCAGAGGAGCTTCAGAGGTTTGGCAAAAAGGGTTGATAAAATGCAGCAAGGCACATTAGGATTGGAATGCAGGGCTTGGCTCTGGAGATGGGGAAAGGAATCACATAATAAATATATCTCTTCAGATACACATTGCCTCTCTCTCTCTGTCTAATGGTTCAAGGAGTCCCTACCCTGGAAGTGGAACACAGTGACGGCAGCGTTTACCTTTCTCCTTTTCTAGGGGTGACACACGCGGTTGTCAGTGGTTTGATTAGTCTATTAACAATAAGTGTCACAACCCATGAAAATGAGCACCAATGTGAGCTGCTGATTCCAGCACTATGGGATTTACAGGAGGATCCTAGAAAGGTAGGCACCAACAGGACTTAAATCCTGTTTCCAAGGGTTGCAACTCAGCCCATTAAATGCATTATGTCCCTCTGAATAAACTATTGAAAAACGTGTTAAGACCAAGCCCTAAGGCTGAAGTAATTTGATGTCCTTTTTAACCATATTTTTGATAAAATTCTTTGTGTATTTTGCTCATTAAACATTGTCTCCATGCTGTTTAAGTGGGCCCAAGGTGAAATCGAAGCACACAAAACCTCAGGCTAAAACAAATCCAGGTAGTAGTCCTGCTGCTTTTTGAAAAGTCAATTAGTTTAATACTTTTTCTCCAAAATGGGCAAAATCTACAGGTGAGATGACATTAAAGTTTAGACTTGCATTATCATTCGTATTTTATTTTAAAAGCAATTTTTAAAGAATCTTTTTAATCTGGTTGTTTTGGGCAGTACATTTAAAACTCTCCGTGCAGAATTGCCTGAAACAAATTACCATCTTACCTTCCATATATTCAGGTTTAATAACATGATTTCAGCAGCCATTAATCCCTTTGCAAGATCTCAAAAGGAAGCTAAGAATTGGAAAAGATTTCTTCTAGCACCAAGAATTACCTTGACAAGTTACATTTAACTGCAAATTTAAAATACTAAGAAAATCATAAAACCAGATCAAGAAAAATAAAGATGATTTTGTTTTCCTTTCAGTGGATGGTTTTTAACTAATTTGTGTTTGGTTCCTGTTGGTTTGTAGTAAGAAGTGAATTGGTTTTAGAATCATGGCTTGAGTGAGCAAACAAGGAGGACTGGAAAAGTTCTTTGGCAGAGATTCATCTACACATGAACTTGGCCTGCATACAGAGAAAATACACTACAGATGTATAAATTACGCAGGTTGGGATAGTGCTGGTCAAAACTATCCATACTGGAGTCATGTGGGAAAGAAAGTCTAGACAGCATAGATTAACTTACTTAAAGAAAATTATGCAAACTGGAAATTTTCTAAAACCACATTTGCACAAGTAGGCATAGAGAGGTTTCTAACCAGCTATGTTAACCATATGTTCAAATGGAACAACCAAAGAAATTTAGCCAGTTGGATTTATTAATAAAGCTTACATACGATTATGAGGGTTTTTAAACCACCAATTAATTAAGCCTTCCAGAGAGGCAAAATCAGTCCACAATTTATTACAGAAAGTAACCTACAGCCAAGGGTTAATTGTTGCAGTCCTACATTTTCATTGCTGCCAACAAACATTATCAAAAGAGAATCCAAATTCCTAATTATTAGCACACAAAGCCAAATCAAAACAATGTAATTTATTTGATAATTTTAACCAGGGACAAGCTTTATTCCTGAGGAGGAAAAATCAGAGTAGAAAAGGATCAATGAAGGATTGTTCAGTCATTCTTGGGAAAGATAAGGAACTTTGAGCTACTATCATTTATGAAGGACAGGAAAACTAGGGAATTGATATTGAGATGGATTTTATGTACTATATAATAACATATATTTATATTACATATAAATTCATGATATATTATAGCTACATTTCTGAGATTTGGATTTAACTTCCCTAGTTGTATCCCTTTTGTTGACTGTGGATAGTCTGGCCACTGCAGATAATCAGGTCATGAGTGCTTTTTGGACCTATGTGCTCAGTCCCAAGCAGATTTCAGGTCTAAAGATACTGCCAAGGGAAAAAACTGCTCAGGTGATGACATGGACAAGAGACTGAGTACTACTAAACCTTCTCAAAACTCCTGCTAGGTCTTTTTTGTGGTCTATGATTGCACAGAAAAATACTTACCTGGACAGTCAGAAGCTGGCTTGCATTTGAATGTTGCCAGACAACTTTTTATGGACAGTAAGGCTGAAGCAACGTGGTCAGCTCCAGTGTGCAACTACTGTAGTTGGGAGCTGTGTCAGCTTTAGCTGCATTACAACATGGTTGTTTAGGAAGATTGCAACTTTTCCAGGTCCCATGTGTTTGCTTCCTGCTAGGTCAAGCCATCTCCCCCTGCCCTCAGCATGTGCATGTGTGACACCAGACCTTCCCTCATGGTCTCACCTCTTGCCAGCAGTGGTGATGCTGCTCACTGCTGCATCTCCTCTTCTCAAAGCCTCCCTCATCACTCCCTTCTCTCCCAGGCAGCACTTGCTGTGTGTGCCCTGTGTGTTCTCCCCAGCTGAGCCTGGGAGCTGCCCCTGTGAGCCCTCTCTGCCCTGGGGTCTGGCACCCAGGGATGCACAGCTACAGCATCTTCTAAATGTGCCAAACACCTTCCAGGGTGTGTTTGGAACCACAGCCCCTCTGCCTTCCAGAAGCATTGCCTGGTGCTGGCAGATGTCACTGTGCACACCGAGGCTGTGCTCTGTAAGTGCCCTGGATTTGGTGGATGCAGACTATGAGCAGCCCCTTTTTGCAGCTTTCCCATAAACCTTTCACCTTTAATAATTCCCACAGGACTCCACCCCAACCGCACTGCAAACACAAAATCTCTCACAGGCACTCATCCACCTTCCAACAAACAACATGTTATCTGAAAAATTGCTTCTTCCACTGTAAAATATAGTGGAGCAGGGGTTTCTTTTTGAGCATTTTCAAGCTAAACTGCCCTCCAAAAATAGAAATATAACAGTATACTTGTCTACATGACATTTTAATTGAGAGGTTTTGCTAACTACCATAATGGAAACACCAAATTCTGACCTGAAGTCTGGAAAGAACTACAGTAACACCATGGACAATGAATATGTGAGGAGGAATAAAAAGAGAAGTAGGTATGTATATATAAGGCATGGTATGGTCTTTCAGAAGGCAGCAGAGAAACAGATTCCTCCAGTATTTCTCTATGCTTAAAAACCAAAGACCAAAAATACCCCACCTATAACAGGATTTTTCTGAAAAGAAGTGACTTATCTCCCTATATTGATGTTGAAAGTAAAAAGTGGCATCAGTTAAATTAGACATTGTATATATGTGGTATAGATACTTCAGTTGTGATAATGTATGCTGAGACTAAGAAGATTTTCCTGAAAAGTCAGCCAAGAAACCAAGTACACTTAAGGAATACAGATAGTGTTTTACTAGGGAAATACCTAAAATAGGTGAATCTTTAGTGTTCCATGTAGCATCCTTAAATGAAATGTTGGTTCGACTGGAAATGAAACCTTTGTGTGAAGATTTTTATAGAAGATGCTGAGTGTTTTCAGTTCAAGACTGAAGTCAGTTGGGGTCTGAGAACCTAACTTGCAGTATTTTTAAGTGTTTGGTGCAAGAAATCTTAGACTTGCTTTTTCAAGTGCATGAGTTTTCAAGATTAATTCCAGGTCTTCAAGCCAAGCAGTTGGAAAATAAAAAGTGCACAACTGGCAGATATCATTTTCTGTTTGGTTTTCTAGCCAGCTGTAACTCACCTCCCCTTCCAGGCTCCTCCTGCCCGTCCTGCATGTGCCAGTCAGAGTGGCACTATCCACCCCAGCAATGTTACAGCAGTCAGCACTTTTAAGCACTGCCAATTTTTAACCAGTTTTAATCCCCTGTTTGGCACTGGGTTTCCCATGTGCAACCTGGAACTGCTCTGCAACTGCTCCCCTGATGAGCACCCATGAGTCATCCAGAGGGGCTGAATTGTGCTGGTTGGTTCCTGGGCTTTTCTCTACTCATCAAAATGAGCTCAGCAAGAACCTGGGCTTCAGTATCCATCAGCCCTTCTGCTCCCAGAAAGCAGCACCATGTTATGAGGGCCAGCCACAGCACGTAATTACTTTCATGATTTGCCCAAACTTAATCTCACAGTTGTGTCAGTCTACGGCCTGTGGTGATTAACTGGGAGCATATTCAAGAACTCTCTTTCTTTGATGGCTCATTTCCCTCCAGTTTATGTCTATTTGCTGTATGTATGTGCACATATATAGTCATTTATCGTAAATCATTCTCTTATGTTCCTATGAGCTCATGGCATATTTATAGAAAGTAACTATATTGCTTCTCAGGCTTTATTTTAGTAGACTTAATGCAGTGTCTTCCAGTCTGTGTCAAAAGTCTGATATTTTTGGTTTTATGTTTTGTTTATTTTTAATTTGAAACGATCTTCCTCTAACAGGAAATTTCTGCTAACACACTGCAAAGTACAGTCCAACTAATACAATGACACTAATACTTACTTATTTCTGTCCAAAATGTCTTGGTTGAAATAGAAGGGGCTCCACTAAGATTCTTCCTGCTGTAAGGGAGTGGTTTAGTTATCCTGTGATCAATTAACATCCAGAGGTTTTTCTCTTCTTCTGCCTTTAGTTTGCCGAGTTCTAAGCTCAAGACAGAAATTCTCACTCTTAGTTCCAGAGCACATGTTTTTGCTAAATTTTATCCTGATTCTATTTGCGAGTTATAAATTCTCCTTTATCCTCCTTATATTAATTATGTCTTCTTGTTTTAGGGCACAATGATGTTTAGTTAATATCTTCTAGCTTGTTAGATATTAGGAGTAAATTTTTTATTGTGAAATAAAAGTTGCCCAGAGAAGCTGTGGCTGCCACATCTGGAAGAGTTCCAGGCCAGGCTGAAGGGGACTCTGGTCTAGTGGAAGGTGTCTGTGCCCGTGGCAGGGCAGCTGGAACTGCATGATCTTTATGGTGCCTTCCAAAAACCATTCCATGCTTCTAAGATTTGCAGTGTTCCAAAATGTTATTAGAACAGCATTAATCAAAGAATGAAATACAGTGTAGCAGTCTTATTGCAAAGATGTAAAAATACTTGATAGTTGAGTGACTTGATCTGGCTGTTGTACTCGTTAATTTGAGGTGACACTTTTATTTTCACATGTTTTGAGATAACAGACTCTTCTTTTATCTTTTAGCCTCCACTGGTTACATGAAGAAAATTAACAAAGGAAAAATGGCCTAATCAAAAATTGGAAATATCAGAAATTCATAAGCAGAATTTTCCAGGTAGTCTGTGGAATATCACAGTAGATCTAGACAAGGGATCAGAATGTTCCATTAATCCTAGAAACTGACTAAAAAACCAGTTTACCTTTGAGGGGTGATCTATTAGTAAACTAAAACAGTTTCTTACTATGATTGAGGAGTTACTAAAATCTTATTTCCTGTTAAATTCTTCATAAGACATTCTGAGGAGTCATTCTTTGACAGCTATATGCAGCAAAAGCAGGCATGCAGTCAGGTAATGGAAAGGATTACACACAGCAGCCACCAGAGCAGCCAAGGATTACCCTCAGGGGTGCAAAATTCCCTCCTGAGGGTCCCTGAGAAGCCAGGCTTCAAGCCTCCAGGAAACCATATTTTTCTCAATGTCTAGCTTCAGTTAAATCAAACTGAATTCAACTCTTTTTAGCAAAGCAGCTCTTCCAGATGCTCAGTGGAGTAGTCATTCTTAAACCTGTTGCTAATGAGTAATGTTTGTAGTGTCTGGACCTCACCTGGGAATGATTGCCACAGCACAGGGAAACTGCTCTTCTGGGGAGTCACAAATCCCTGTCTTGGGGTCAGTGAAAACATGAGGAAGCTGAGGCACTCCAATGAAGCATTTCAGGTCCAATATTTTTTAGATATTTTTGTCTGATTCTGCTCCTGTGCTCACATTTGTGTTTGAATTCTGAATCCAGTATGGCACAACCTTATTCTTTATTTGAATTCCAGTTACATCATAGAATGGTGTGGGTTGGAGTGAACTCTCCTAGGTTGTAATGAAAATGAGACTCACAAGCTGAGAGCAAAATGAATCCATTTATTGCAGATTTAAGACATTACTTACACACTTGGTGTGAGAATCTCTGTTCAGTCCTTCACACACAACCTGGCTGCAGGTCCATAATAAATCTGTTGGCCTGACTGTTCATTTCCTCAAGGTTTGCAGGCTTTGAAGAAACAGGATGAATGTGCATATATTAAACTAGATCCTCATCTAAAATCCATTCCCATCTTTGACTTAATGTTTTCTTTCTGTCTGATTTTTCATCAAGAAAAAAATTAACCATGGCATATTAGAAATACAGAATGCAGCCTAGTACAGACCTTGTGCTTAAACTTAATTCACTTCAGAAGAACACGCTTAGTCTGATTAAGTGCTGCAATTTGAAAAGAGAATCAATTCCTTCTGTCTGAAGCAAATGAGAAAAATCTCGTGCTCTGTCTGAGAAAAAAGTTCACAAGTTGTGAACTTCCTCACACCTCAGATGAGATTGCACAAACATGTATTACACACATCTGCTAGCTTTGTAATATACTGTTGTAGAAAATTCAGAAATTAAAAAAGATTTTATTTTGCAAAAGAAATTGGTAAGTCTGTGCAGCGAATGAAACAAAAGAGAGCGATATTGTTGCTCTTTATTTCATAATATAAAGAAGTTTGTGCTTAATTTAAAGCCTTTGCTTGGAGTTAAACCCTCAGATAGCTGACTTTCTGAAGGCTGGGCCAGGTCCATAGAGAAAGAGATCATTTACAGGCTGAAATTCTATTCCATTGCTATTGGTAAACACAAATATAAAATAAAATAATTTTCCAGGTCCATTCAATACTGCTTCTTTAAATTTTAAAGAGCTGCTTCTCATGCCAGACTTTCAAAAGGAAGGAGCTAGGCTGGATCAGCAAGTTTGCTGTAGAGGCATTCTGTAACTATATATGGATTTAGAAAGAAACTTAAGCCATATGAAGCTTGAATATTTCACAGCTAGGAATTAGGAAGAACTAATTGAGCTTCTTTCCATGAAATGATACAACCAGAAATTCAAGAATTGATTTATTAGAGAGGAAACTGAATGTGAGCCAGGAGCCCCAGTTGCCCCTTGTCCTGGCACATGGGACTTGTCCTGCTCCCACAGTCTCAGCATTCCTAGCCCTACTGAAAAGAGCTCTGCTTGGGAACAGTGCTAGTTTGCTGATCAACTATGCCCAGCATTGAAAATACATTTTAAAAGTAACATTCTGAAAAAGATCTTTTGTTTTCTGCAAATGTTGAGGACTGTTTAGACATATATTTAATGTGCTCTTGCATATACGGAAATTTGGCTTTTCTGCCTGGGATAGTTTTGGCTAAGGGTGTGTTCTTGCTGCCTTTTGTTTTTAAGAAACAAATGGGTTGTTATTTATTGCTGAGTGAAATGGCAAGAACTATTAATATCGTAGTGCTGACAAAGAAAGCCTTTTCCCAGTTTGTTCTTCTTTTTTTCTCTCCCTGTGGAAATTCCCGTTCTCTTTCCATAAACAGATACAAACAGACTAAATATTTCCTGCAAAATATGGTAGTGAGCACAAAGTAGTACTAGCAGGGTTATCAAAAGACATAATTTATTGTATGTCTGCACGGTCAAAGCACAAAATTTCACCGAGTTGAGAAGTTTTGTGTCAGGATGTTTGCCTGAAGTCAATTTTAAGTTGTGCTGCATAAAGATGAAAGGTATTCAGGTGCAAACTGAAGAAGTGAAGGTTTTTTTTTTACTCCCATCTTCCCATTTACACCACATAATGCCATTTTTTGCCCTGAGACTCGCAGCTACAAGCCCCTTTTGTGAATGAGTTGCTGTGATGCTGACGTGCCCTGCCCTGCCCAGAGAACCAAAGCCCTCTAGGAAATGGGAATGTTCTGAACAAAATTAAGGAACCTGCACACACCAAAATTGCTGGAATTTGTTAAGCTTATTTATATATTTGAAGGCTCTCTGAGCCTTCTGACATTTGGCAGTTTCACACTATCCTCAGCATTCTAAACACTGCATACCAAATCTAGGGGCAAAACTGAGTTTATGTCCCTGAAACAGCTGACCTTTGAAGCAAAAATGCTTTGCAATCCCTGACTAGTGGAAGCTGCCACCACCAAGCAGAGACAGGCTGGAAAAACTGAACATGAGCGTTCCCCAGTGCTATGAGAGGAATTATGTGACCTCAACCTGATACTTTTTGTTCATCTGGTTTGTGCTGAATGTTTACCGAAGCTCTGTCTTTTGTAGTTGATGATTTAAACACAGGATTATGTTGCCTAGAGGTCTTTTTTTTCCCTGATATGAAAATCATGGCAAATAGTCTATTCTTTACTCCTTCAGTTTATCTCTGTTTCCTATCCCAGCAGCACTGGAACTGTGAAACTGCCAGCATCTACTAGACTTGGTCAAATATAAGTATGACAATAACTGCAAGAAAAAAAGGAAGGGAAATACTAGTGTTACCTTAACCTTGTATGTCTATAGGGAATTTTATTATGCAGCTAGAGATCTGCAGCTTTATTTTGTGGTGTCATGACCTGCTTGTTCAGGGCATGGTGTCCATTATAAATTCTTGTCAGGTTGAACAAACACAGCAGTCCGTGTGTCAGGGAATCTTCTGCTTTACTGTAGAATTGTTTTAACTCTAGCAACTGGCCCACTATAGTCTCAAAAGCCTTGGCTCACAAGCCCTTCATTTTTACAACACTCTTCAACAAGATCCCAACTCCTGCAAACAACTTCTGTATAGAATACTGGGTATGAATACTGGGTATGATAGCCACACAGCCACTGTGTGCCAAAACTGCCATGGAAAATGAGCATGGACACCACTCAGGAGCGTCTGATGCAGCTTGCAATCAGCTGACAGCACACCAGCCCTCCTGCCCTGGGAGATATCTAGGATGGATAGAAGCCACAGTGATGGATTAAATGAACTCAGCTGACATTTTTAAGGGATGGCCCTTGACAATGGAAATGATACCTATATCAGTAATACAGATCTAACCACACACACATACACATATATAAATATGTACATTATTTTAGGTGGAAGACATAGGGTCTGGGCATGACATAGATGGCATAGCTTAAGGGGTGAGCATCTCTCAGGACAGCTTCTGCTGGATTGTTTCTGGTTGTCCTCTGTTCATGATTTGTTCGGTTCTGCAGGTAGAAGGCTCAGGGCAGCTTCCAGGACTGCCTGGTTCCCCATCTGGGCTGTTTCTCAGCACTCTGGAGTATGTAGCTGTGCCAGTGAGCTGGCACTGCTTGCAGGGATCTCTGGGTTCTTTAGGCTTCCCCCTGGAGAGGTCCCACAGCAGGGAGTGCTGCAGTGTGGAGCCCCTCCCTGCCCCAGCTCAGGCCAATGCAGCTCTCTGCAGACAGGTGGGGATCCAGAGAGATCCTGGACAACTCCTGGCACGGATGGTTGAGGTGTCCTGGACATGCACACAGGCACTGCCTCAACAGCTATCTACACCTTGGTCAATAGCTATGGAAAACCCTGAATTCCATCCTTACAGCTGTGCTGGCTTTGTCTAGGGGGGAGCTAGTTCTCTTTGTAGTAGCTGACATGGGCTATGTTTTGGATTTGTGCTGAGAACACTGGCAATAATACTGGGATGTTTTTGTTATTGCTGAACAGGTAAGGGTTTTTCTGCCTCCCACCTTACCAGCAAGGAGGCCTGGGGGCACAAGAAGTTGGGAGGGGATGCAGCTGGGGCAGCTGGCCCCAACTGACCCAACAGATATTCCAGACCATTTGGGGTCATAATCAGCATATAAAGCTGGAGAAAAAAAAGAAGAAAGGGGGTCAGAGAGGACCTGTTTGGAGTGATAGTGTTTGTCTTCCCAAGTCACTGTTACAGGAGATTGTTATTGTAAGTCTAGGTTGCTAGAGTTCTGTTATAGTATTAAAAACTATTTATTAAAAGCATCAGTCTAATAAAACAGTTCTGAAGGTGCAGTTCTTTTAGCTGAAGGGTTCTCTCTGGGTGAGGCTCTGGAGAGACACAGGAGCCTCTGGGTCTTCTTGGTGCCATGAACCTCAGGGAGCCAGCAGGAATAATTTCAGGGTGAGGTCTTAGGGATCTAAGGGAGCTCCCCAGGGCATGGGTCTGGTGGCTTTTGGGCCAGGAGATCCGTGTAGCTGGCTGGAACCATGCAACCATCTTCCTTTCTTCTTCCTTCTTTCTTTCTTTTTTCTTTTCTTCTTTTCTTCTTTCTTCTTTCTTCCTCCTAGTCTTTTGCAAGCAAAGCAAAGCAGCAGCATGATAGCTAGATAATAAGGATTGCTGCCCCTCTGCTGGCCTCTATGGCTAGGTTTTAACTCTAAATTGACCAAATAGCTAAATACACAAATTAAAGACAAGTTCTCTACACCTATTACAATTATAGTAAATATTCATTATAATCACTTCAACATGATTTTACATAAGTTGTTTTTTCCGTGTACATGCAGGCTTTATCTTGGTTTTGTTCTTAATTTTATATATATATGTTCTACCTTGGTTTTTTGACCTTAATACTGTCTGGTTTTAGTGGATTATTCTGTCTAAAAATGCAAAACAATATTGTACTGTGTTTTGTACTATGTTTTAGTTCTGTCTATGAAATCCTAAACTTTATCTGGATTTTTAGGGCACTGGCCCTCTACAACTACTCAGGCAGCCTACATGCTGCCTCTCATCAAAAACACTGAGAAAGCCTAAAGATTTATTCTTTTCTTCTTCTTCTGAGATTCAAAAGGGAATTTAGTTTCTTAATTTCTAACAGTTCTGATATGTCAGCTTCCTGTATTACATATAGGTGAGACAGAAATTCTACAATTATTTTGTTGGTTACCCTTAAAGTGACTGCTATAGTTTCAGAAGCATACAACAATTAGTGGAAAAGGGAGAAAGGACTGTGCTGTAGGGCCATGTAGTCAATCCATTTTCCCAACCTCCCCTCAGGAGATCATCCATGATGTTTGAAACTTGCTGGCTCACCTGGGTGACCCACCAGTGGGGATGACTGCACAGAAAACATCTGCTTCCTGCCTTGCCTTGTGAGGACAGCATGCGCCTTGCCTTGTGAATGTAACTAGCCCTGCCGAGTTTGGTAGGACACAAACACAGTTAAATATAGACAGGAATGTTTCCTTCAGCCTTAATTTGTCTAAAAGCACAGCTGGAAATGAACTCAAGTCCATTTCCCTGGGTTGGATTGGATCTAGAAAAAAAAAAAAAAAAAATCACCAAAAGTTTCTCAAGCCCTGGAACAGGCTACCCAGGGAAATGGTGGAGTCAAGCACCACCCCGGGGCTGTTGAAGAGCCACGTCAATGGCACTGAGTTGCCTGTTGAGATTTTCTCTGCCTCTCTCTTTTTTTTAAGATGCTGATGTCTTGTTGGTTTTCATTGCCTTGGCTGACATACAGCAATGAGTGCTGGAGAACTCCTGTTTTGGGTTTGTCACAGTGTCACAGAAACATATGCTGGCTGCTCTCAAAGGTTCTGGTGGTTAAGGCTGCCTACTTTCAAATCCCCCACCAGCTCTGACATGTACCAGATTTCTCTGAAAAGTGATCTTCAAGATTCTAAGTTGCTTCTAATCAAAACATACAGCTAATTCTTTGAGAATGTTTGATAACCAACATCATTAATAAATGTCAATACTTTTGCACACCTCATCAGGAAAAAAAAAACTCTGCTGAAAATTTGTATCAGAAGGATTCTTTGCCATGATGATTTTTCTCATGCAACAACTTTGTCCCAATGCTACCCATCAAATACCAGTAATTATCTGGTGGTCAGAGAGAACTGTTAGAAAGCACTGTGCAGGCTGTAATTTGATTATCAATTCATTTTCTAAATAATCTGGAATTAACAAAATTACCAGTCTAGGAATTACAACTCAAATCTGTAAATCCCTAACATTTCTGGAAAATTATGTCAACAGAGGAGCTGTGAGTGACACCAAATGGGGCTTTCTCATCCAAGGCAACCAAGCTGGAAGAGCTGTAATATTTTCTAAGCCTAAACTATACCCTGAACTTTAAAACCAATCAGAGTAAAGATCAAGATGCTGCTTGACCATCAAGGTGGAAGCAGGCAGGTCTTGTTCCTGCAGCTTTGAGACTCACTGGGGTTCAGAGTCAGGGCAAATGACTGTGCTGGGGCTCCAGGGCAAGCTGCAGAGGCAAATTTCACCAGCACCCATTGCAGAGCCACAAGGAAATAACCTCGAATGCCAATTTCTAAGCCATGCCATTCCAAATAAAAGTCATAAATTGTACTAGGAGGAATAAATTCCATATTGACATTCCGCACCAGCCTCAAGCATGGGAGAATAAGGCACTGTTCAGGCTGCTGAATGAGTGCTCTGTGTGCACTGAGTTGTTAAAAACCTGTGGAATAGCCAACCATGGCTGCACAAAAATAAATATACAGCTGACTGTAAGTAATTCCTTCACCTGCTTTTTCAAGTAGAATTTTATAAAAATGTTTGTTAAAGGGAATGTTGTTTTTTGTTGGTTTTTTTTTTTTTTTTTTTAGCACAGAGGTTTTGGTATATTTGAATTGAAACCATATGTCTGGGTTTTACACTGCTCACATACAATGTCTGACTAGCTTTAAGTTTAACACACTGCTAAAAACAACTAAATAAAAATCTAAGTGAATGTGTTAGGATACAAAAATGACATTTTTCAACTCCTAAAAATCAGATCTGTGAATGGAAGTGGATTTTACTACAGAAGCACGGTGGGGGGACGCTACAATTGTAAAGGAATGGCTGAGAGGAATTAAATTAGTTAAATCCGATGATTATTTTACATTTTCCATATCATCTTACTTTTATCTGCACAGAGGATACTATTACATATATTTCAGTTTTACCTCAGGCAGGAAGGCTAATCCTCTGTGTTTAATAAAAGTGCATGCAGTTGGTTAGCCTAAACAGGTAGGCTCCCCCTTTAAAATCATGAGCAAAGGCCTGAAAAGTGAGAAGAGGAAATTTGATGACTAACCAGTATAAATGTGTCAGAATCTAGCTTTTATTCAGGAATTCATGCCTGATCTTGATATATAAGATTACGTGTATAAATCAGAACATACCATCCTTATAAAGGCAGTAAAACTGGAAATTCTTTAGTGTGTTTAAATTGTTGGGGAACTGACCTAAAGAACAGACCTGGTGAAATCCAGCTTTCAGAAAATTTATGTTCTCAAGAACCTGCCTCAAATGAATACATTAGATCACAGGTCTACAGATCCTGAGAAACTATAAATGGATTAATCCCATTGGAGATGACATCAGCATTTCCTCACCAGACTGTTCTAGATTTCTTCCAAAGCTTTTATTTAAATTCTTTGCTACCCCTGCCTGAGAAAGACATTTCAGATTGTAAACTTTCTCTATTTTGTGAGACACAGAGAGAAGGAGAGAGAAACTTTGGGGGTTTTAAAATCTTATTTACTCCTAACAGGTTAGATGGAAGGAGAAAGCATTTTTATGAATAATTGGTCAACTATGTTTCTGTAACAACTGCAAAGTACATGTTTCCACATGCAGCCTTTTCATGCTGACAGAGAACATTAAAAATAACACAGAAAGGATTGAAAATCAAATCAACATGTTAAAAGCATGATATGCTGTCTCTGTAACAAACCACTTTTACAGTAATTGGAAAACTTCTCCATGTGCTGGCGAGCAAGGATGTTTTTTAAGTGTTTTCATTTCCACTGAGGAAGTGTTATTATTTCCACTTCAGGAACCTTGCTGAAGAGATGCTAGCAATATCCCTTTTGGGATTCAAGGTTTTTCATCAACAGGCAGAAAAGAAACTGCACTACCAAAATACTAGTCCATATTTTTCCTGCTTCAACTCTCTTTTAACCTTTTCCCTTCTTAGAAAGCATCCAGATGCATCACTTCACTTTATAAAAGCAAGCATAGCCTCAGTTTTCTGCTTTAAGGAAATTATATTTCCATAAAGTAAACCAGCACCCACTACAGAGATGGGCTGTGGTAAAATCTTTTTCCATATTTTTCTGCCAAGGCCAAGGTCATTTTGGTGCTGGCTAAAGCTGAAGTAGGTTTAATATTAATTGCAAACTATTCTGAGGCAAACAGCCTGACAGACCTTTTCCATTAGTTGTATTCACATTCAGCCTCATACCCAATCTTTCTATTGCTACTTGTGTTTTTTGAATTTGGTTTTCTGTACTGCTAATCCAAGACAGGCCAGTGCTAATGGACTCAGAGGATTCTGTGCACAGACGCAGATGTGGTTTCAGCCTGAAGTTTGTGAAGGAGAAAAGAATCAGTTAGCTCAAATAAGTTAACAATGAAGTTGTTGTCTCTACAAATTTCTTTTTGAGATATCTGTTGGTTTGGTCAGCTGTTCCAATTCTGAATTAAGTATGCCTTTCTGAGAAATTAAAAATTTCAGTGAAACCCCAGACATTCTTCTGGTCCTGGAATACTCAGTATGGTTTGTGCTTCGGCATATTGATTCTGAATTTCTGCTGTATTGCAGAGTTATATTGAATGAATACTAAATATGTTATAAAAGCTTAATTTCCCAAACCTTTCTTTTCACTCCACAAAATTTCTGCTAGGTTCTTATGGTAATTTTCCTACAAAACCCCTGGCATTACTCTTTCATGCTCCACCACCCCCCCGGCTAACTTGATACCATTTGAGCATTTAGCCCTGTACCCTACAATCAGAAATTACATACTCATACTTTTTAGTCTCATTTTTAAACAAAGTATCTTTATGAAATCCATAGTACAGTTTATAGGAGGAAAACAGAAGCCAGTAGTCAGAAAACATTTATACTCTAAAGCCTGTGGGGCCTTTAGGACCACATAACATATTTCTGTTCTCCAAATAAATGACCATTTACATGATGTTGCAAAAGTTTACCACGATCTACAACAGAAATAGCAACGACATGTGAGCCAAAATCCAAGGATGAAGCATAGTTTGCAGAAGAAGATGTATACAACTGTCACCTGAAATCCAGTGCTGAGCTGTGCATTTGCCATCAGTTTATAGGCAATTTCTGGGCTGGAGGCTGATTTTGGTGCTGCATAAACAGGTTATGCAGAGTAAATTCTACAGCTCTTTATATTACTTTAAACTAATGTGGTTCAGTGGAAAAACAGTGGTTGACCACAGCAGAGTATATCATGCCAAGTATTTGTAAGACAACAGTACCAGTATGCTGCTTTATTTTTGCTTCCTGTACTTTTTCCTCATTTATACAGAAGGAACTTTTAAATGCTTAAGCAGGCATGGAGGATAAAGTACTGAAATCAACCAGCCTTTTGACAATGCCAGGATTTAAATGAGGGCCTTCATGGGAGCATGCCACAAGGAAGATCTGTTTCTTGGATGCATCCCAAAAGTTCTCCAGATATCTGATGTCATGCAACTATCCCTATGGACTCCAGCAGAAAATGTAACATTCAGCAGAAAAATGGCTTGCTCTGTTCCCTGCTTCTCTGCATTCCAGATTTCTGGTATTCCTGAGAAATTCCCTTCTGCCTTACTTCAGTTTTATTGCCCTCTGAACTTTGAGATATTGCCAGAAATTACTTTACAAAGTTCTGCACTGAACAATTTTTGTGTTGTTACTTCAGCCTTTGCTGTGGTGTTCCTGCTGCTGTTAACTGTGATGAAAATTTCAGACCCTTCAACTCAGGTCTTGATAGATAAAGATCATTGTTACTTTCAGTGCAAGTATTTCAGAATAAAAATAACCTGATTTTCATTCACATGCACATGGTTTCACAGACAGTTTAAGGGTATTCATATTAGATTATCTCATTGCAGTCTTAAGACTTTTGTCTCTTAGGTGTGATTTTGGAATGAATAATGGCTACTCATTCACAGTCTTGTTCTGTCAGTGTGAGCCTTCATCTTTTCCACTGTTTGATGCTTTTCAGTTTAAACATAGAATTCTGCTGCTTTGTAATCCTGACCCATAATAGGTATTACCTTGTTATCAGGCTGTTGTGTATCTTTCACAGAGTTCCAGTTTTCACCAGACCTATGCCCATTGAATCACTAAGACTGTAGATCCCAAACTGCAGACTTCCTTCAAAAGTAGACATTCCAAGTCTGCTTTCCATTGGGGTGAGACAATATGGATATAAAATTTAAATTAAACCTGGATAATGCGTGCCCAATTGAAAACAGCAGTGGCAGACAGTCAGCAGCTGTAGCAGGGAACAGCATAAACCTCTCAGTCTTCAAATGTAAAAAGAAGACAAGACATTTAGGAATGCTAGGGGGTTCTTCTACCCTGTGTGGCACTGGTGACAGCATAACCATGCTGACAAAGCTATAGCTGGGTGATTTACTGTGCTGTACTTCCATGAAGAGACATCAAAAGTGGAGTCCACTACATCCCAAGTACCAGCCAAATCAGCTGACTGTCAGTAATACCAGCCTGGGTGGAAATGGATGGAAACAGTGTACTCTGATCAGCAAAGTACAGGAATCCAAACAACAAATCAGGTGAAACAAAAGCATCCCGGGAATAGAATTGTTTCAAGGAGCCCCGATTGGCTAACATAGACCAAGGACAAATACCAAACAGACTCAGCTGAATAGGATTTAATCATTTCATAGAAAGCTGAAGCACAGTACCTTAGCCTAATCAAACCTATTTATATGAGTGTTTTGTGAACTTAATTACAAATTTTAAATGTTTTCAAATGAGTGGAGTGCTTTTGTTACAATAGCTTGTCTGGCCTGGCTTCTCAACAGAAAGTTGCTTTGAAAGAGAAGTTGACTAGACACTGCAAACACTTCTCACCTTGAGATGTCTGTGTTTGTGATCTCAAATGACTCCAGAACTTGCAGAGACTACTTTAAGTCAATTCAGCAAGTGAACGCTTCAGTTATTACTCTTGCTGTCTCTGGTTAGTTTTTTGTTGGTTGTCTGACTGGCTGGTTTACTCTTTGCTTTTGTCTCTTGGTGTTATTCTTATGACCATCTGTGCTTACATGAAGTGCTTCAGCAGGCTCTGAAGTCAATAAGCAGGCACACTGAGATCACAGGTTATCATGAAGTACTGAAGGCCACATGGCAGTGACAACCTGCACTCAGTAGCTGTGTCTTACATTACAGGTCCTGGCTATGTAGTTAAGTCCATCACTGGGCACCCAGGAACCTACCAGGCATGTGGGAATAACTGCCTGCCTGAATCCTCTCAAGGAGCAGTCAGCAAAGAAGGGAGCAGCCTGTAAAGCTCAGTACACTTGAAATCGAGATGAGCAGCTGGTCTCCACAGCAGTTATTTGCTTCACATGTGCCCAGAGACAGGATAGCTTACGATTACAGAATGAAGCTGATGTGAGGGAAGGGGCTCGAGACTGCTTTTGAATTATAGGTGTCTAAAATGATGACAGCATAAGAAATGGTAGAGCTGAAGGACTCTGAGACCCAAAAGCCTTTCATCTATGATGCCCAGAACGATAGTGAAAAAACCAGAGATATATCTCAAGTGTCTGGCTTATTTTCCCAACTAAATTAACTGCAAGCACCGTAGTTTTTACAACATGCAGAAAGTGTCAAGATGATAATTAAAGTACTTCCTTACTTTATAGAGGCAATATAAAAACTGTTTCATGCAAATCTCCCACAAACAGCAGCAGGAGTTTTACCTCTGAATGACTGCAGGATTTGGTATAATCTTTGCTAGGCAGTGATTTTTTCCATGAAAGAGGAAAAACTATGTGGAAGGAGTGGTGTCTTCACGGACCTTTTCTTTTTGTGGTCTCACCTAGATTTAACAACTCAAAAACGGTAAAGACAGATTTCTACAGGTTACATGCACGGTTCAACTGTGCCACAATTCTGACATTAGATTCACCCAAAATATTGTTTGATGAAAAAGAAACGCTTCTTATGAAGGATAAGATGCACTGTAATTGGGTTTTCCTTAAACACGTCAGACATTTTGTTTAAGAACAAGCTGTGCTTCACTCTCCCATCTTACTGTATCAAGGTTTATTGTTTTACACTTCGTACTTGATCCTGCATCTTTTTCCCATCCAAGTTTTTTTATCAATGACAAACTACGCGGCCTGAGCGACTTAGAGAACTCCCTCCGCCCCAAGCTGGAGCTGCTGCACAGATCAGGCTGCTAGCCAAGCCGTCGTTTCTAACGGCAAGGAGAGCAGAGCTGAGTAAGGCCAGGTTTAGGGGGTTCTTTATTAAGCTCTGTCCGTGTACCCGCGCCCGTGTCCGGCACGCCCGCGAGGGCGATGCGGGGCGGTGCTGCGGGCCCGCGGGGGCCGCTTCCCCTCGCCGCGGCCGCCGGCTCTTAAGGGCGGCGCGGGGCGGGCGGTCCCACACACACACGCAACACACACAGACACAAGACACAGACACACAGACACAGACACACAGACACACGCTGCCGGCAGCTCCCGGCCCCGCTCCGAGCACACCCATGCGGCACGGGCGGCGCTAGGCTGCCCGCCGGCCGCAGCATGCCGGCCCCGCTGCGCCTGGCCTGGCTGCTGGGGCTCTGCAGCCTCTGCCGCGGGCACTTCGAGGGGCCGCTCTACCCGAGATGTCCAACGGGAGCCTGCACCACTACTTCGTCCCGGATGGGGACTACGAGGAGAACGACGACCCCGAGCGGTGCCAGCTGCTGTTCCGGGTGAGCGAGCAGCGGCGGTGCGGGGGGGCGGCGGCGGCGGCGGGCGGCGGGCTCAGCCTGCGGGAGGAGCTGACGGTGCTGGGCAGGCAGGTGGAGGACGCGGGCCGGGTGCTGGAAGGCATCGGCAGGAGCATCTCCTACGACCTGGACGGCGAGGAGAGCTACGGCGCCTACCTGCGCCGCGAGTCCGCCCAGATCAGCGACGCCTACTCCAGCTCGGACCGCTCGCTGAGCGAGCTGGAGGGCAAATTCCGCCAGGGGCAGGAGCAGGGCGGCCGGGAGGAGTCCCGCCTGGGCGACAGCTTCCTGGGGCTGCTGCTGCACGCCCGCGCCCTGCTCCGCGAGACGCGCCACGTCTCCAGCGGGCTGCGCGACAAGTACGACCTGCTGGCGCTGACCGTGCGCAGCCACGGCGCCCGCCTCAGCCGCCTCAAGAACGACTATCTCCGCGCCTGAGAGAGCCCAGAGCATCCTCAGCCGCCCCAAGAACGACTATCTCCGCGCCTGAGAGAGCCCAGAGCATCCTCAGCCGCCCCAAGAACGACTATCTCCGCGCCTGAGCGAGCCCGGAGCATCCTCAGCCGCCCCAAGAACGACTATCTCCGCGCCTGAGAGAGCCCAGAGCATCCTCAGGCCGCCCCAAGAACGACTGTCTCCGCGCCTGAGAGAGCCCGGAGCATCCTCAGCCGCCCCAAGAACGACTATCTCCGCGCCTGAGAGAGTCCTGCCCCGCCGGACCCGGACCCCACTGTCTTCAAGAGAACCCCCCCAGCCCCGCCGCCGGTCCCCCGGAAGGCACAGCCCTGGCGTCTGCCTGGAAGGAGCACCTCCTTGGACAAACCCTAGAATTATTAAGGTCGGAAAAGACCTCCGACATCATCGACTCCAACCTTTGACTTGATACCACCACGCCCGTATGGAGAAGTGCCACATTTACTCTTTTTTGAACACTTCCAGGGACAGTAACTCAACCAAAATACATTCTTCTTCATGGAAAAACCTTATTTATTTTACCTTCTAAACATATAGCACTATTTTATAAACCAGGAGGTTCGAGGTATGTTTAAGTTAATATCCCATGTTCAAAAATCTACCCTCTGTTATATCACTCATCTTTGGTTGCACAGTGAAGTAAGCTTTCTCATCTCTGATTCCCTGTTGTTTTTGTATCACCTGTTCTGCTGTGGCTCACCTGCCCTAAGTGTAGCTGAAGTGAGGTGCTGGCCAGCTCCTTCCAAGACTCCTGCATAGCAAATACTTAAATTGCTTTTGTTGTTCTTTGTCCTTTAGGGTGAGGCCTCTATTAACTTCTTTTCTAATGATAAGTATTATAAGCTTGTTAAACGTTGTTCCGCTAAATAAAGCTGTGATTTTCATTTGTGTTTGGAAAGATGGGAACTATTCTGGCAGGATTTTGCTTATCTGTGACTCTAAGCTATCATAACCCTAAGAAGCAGCCAAAAAGGCTTATGTCAGATCCTGAGAATGCTGGTAGAGATTTTTATAGCAAAAAGAATGAGCCCTAGTGGTGACTAGAGTTTTGGATCCCAGATTTGAGAGCCAGGAGCATGTTTCTAAAGCAGACAAAAAGGTTTTTGTCTTTGCAAGCACATTGACTTTTCTTGTTAGTGACTTTGTACTTTTGCTAGCTAAATTATTATTTTGCTAGCTAAGTTATTAATAAAACTTTGTGGTCCTAGACAAGAGCAAAAGTGGCTGGTGGGAAGGAGGCTGGGGATTATTTGGATTTTTAGACTCATTGCTATTTAACTGACAATTTGGGGTAATGTGGCTATTAGGTTACAGATACTGCAGGCAGAATACCTGTTTGAATGAAAAGAGTTTATAAGTGGTTGTAATAAGTATTTGAAAACAATGTTAAAGTACATTTTTGTTATTAGTTTCCGAGATGCTCTTGATTTTAAGACATTCTGTTGAAATGTGTCTTTTCAGCAAAAAAAATTAAAGTTTGTAGCTCCTGCCAAGTGAAATAACTTGCTTTTAACCTGCTTTTGCTTTTTATCTGATAGAACTTATTTGTTTGGAGGGTTTGAAGTTCCCCTGGACCTGGCTCTTCATACAGCCTATTTTAAAGAGTAAAGGCCCTTCTATCATTGAAAACTTGACAATTATTTTTAAGCAGAGAGCTTTAAAGGGATGATTGTAGCAGCAATCATCCCCATTATGTCCTTCTGTTATGTTAAAATATTGCATTGGTACTAGATTCTTTTTTCTTTTTCAGAATACAGAAGTTCAAGCTAAAATTGAGCTGACTGCGGGTTTTTTTTGTAGTTTTCGGACAATTTTCAAAACATGTAGTATTTCTGAATTCATTAGACTGGATGGTACTGAAGAGCAGAAGACTATTTTCTGGGGAAAAAAAAAAAAAAAGCCACAGCTGGAACAGTCATAGAGAGCTTACTTAAGTTTTTAATGAAGCGGAACAGATTGCCCAGAGAAGGTGTGGATGCTCCATCCTTGAAAGATTTCAAGGCCAGGCTAGATGGAGCTCTGAGCAGCCTGGTCTAGTGGATTGGAATGAGATCTTTAAGGTCCCTTCCAACTCAAAGCATCCTATGGATAGAGTCAAAGCAAGGCACTGAGGGAATCACCCCCACCTCTCTCCAGGTAGCTCACTTTTGAAGGCAGTGCTCTGATGTAGACATTCTCACTTCCACTGATACACACAGAACAGAAGAAGCTCAGAGCATGCACAAAGCCATTAACAAAATCTTGAGAAAGAAAAGTCTTCTTGCCTTGGGCTGGGAATTCAGAGGGAAGTGTGCAAACTGGATTTCAAAACTGCCATTTGCAGTTTCACAGGTCCTGACTTACACAGGACCATCCTCACAGACAAGTCAAGAGAAGTGTTCAAAAACTTGGTGAGCCTTCAAAAAACCTTATGTGTGCCAAGCTGGGTGTATGAATTGTCTGAATCTAAACTGTTGCTCCTATAGGTTGTCATGTACTCAGATGCAGCTTGGCAGGACATAAACCTCATAAGCAAAAAATATACCTGGCTTAGTCACTAGAAACAACCTTGTGAGCTACAGAGCTCTGGTTATAATCTTGTCTAGGAAATGTGTATTTTATGGAGAAATTCTATTGGATGTGTCTATTACTTGTTTGTATGGTTGTTTATTTAGATGGTCTTCATGTTGCTTTACCAGTTTCTTGCTCATTCTTCTTGAATATCAATTTTGTGATTATTAAAGAAGTTTTCAGCTAACACTGAAGTGTTGTGAGTGAAGTGCATTTCACAGCCACTGCTCCTGAAGTAAGCCTGTGGATTCAAAGTCTGTAATTTTTCTGTCTTTTAAAACATATTTTTACTTGCAGTTCATTGGGGATTTTGATTTTTTACTACCTAGATTTTTCTTTTGGTGAGCCATTAGAAAAATATTGTTCAATTTGTGGGTCTGTATTTCATTCCTATAATATGTGAAACTGGCAAAAAAAAATGACAGTGCTAATGCACCTTTAAAAAGCTGTTATTATAACATATGTGTAAAAAAATACTAAAATTGCCTATTTTATTTTCTTCATTGAGTTGTCATCCTGCCTACAGGATCAATTTATAACTGTAAAAGGCAGAATTTAATGACTACTTGTGTAACAAGGAAAACATATGGTCTCCATAACCATTACATTTTTAATGATGTGGCTTGGCCAGAGTCATTCATGTCGGTGTTGAGTCATTCCTCCTTGAAAACTACCTTACCTTGGGGAGGTACTGCTGGCAGTCTCCAACATGCCATTAACATTCTTTCATGAGAAAAGACAATGCCAAGACTACCATATTTTCTCAGATGACAACCTTCCTTAGTCTGTGTGCACCCCTTGTAAGTTCTTAGAAACTCTGTATAGCAGTCATTGTTCATGTCTAAACTTTCTTTTTTTTTGGGGGGGAGGGTGAAGAAAGTCATTAGAGAAGGTTGGTTCAGGGAAAAGATTCCGTTACCCAGTGAAGTGGATAACGTGAATATTGTGAAGAGCACAATGACCAAAAAAGCTATGTACTTGTATCATATTTTCCATACATTTTCCACTCTGCACATTTTTCCCTGTGACAGGAGTTACCAACACAGAATAGTTTAAGTGTTATAATATAGATTTACTGTTATTAATACTAATAATTTGGTATTATGTATTTGGTATATAGTGTAAATACTATTATTTACACAAAAAATTTGGACACACTCCAAACTGCAAGATGATTTTTCTGTCTACTTCTTATTTCTTCTCAAAAATAATGCGACTGTGATTTCAGTTTAGTGTTAAGTTTTAATCCACAAAAATTAATTTGGTGGAGTTTGTTTCTCAGCTGAATTTCTCTCAGACCTTATAATGCCTTTTTCAGGGTAATGATAGAATTATTTCCTTTACACTTTCTGTGTGGACAGCTTCTTGGTTAATGAAGAGCAGTGAATTTTTCTTAGTAGCAGGCTTTGTCCTTTTTTAATTAATATTATTTTGTTTCTAATTTAATGTAATCCATCTGAGATTTGTATTAAAGTAATGCATTTTATACTCAGGATTCAAACAGAGGTACAACAAAATGCAAGTTAATTCATAACTGGATCCGCATATAAATTAGGATGCTATTAGATTTGTGATTTTAAATAATACCTCACATACACTCTAATTTCAGAAGTGTAACTCTAGGAAAAAAGAGTGAATGAACAAGAGGTAAACCTTGCTCAGATTTTTTTTTCTTATATAAGTGCAGAGGAATTAATCTGACCATGTACATCAGGAATGAACTGAAGTTCACTGTGTGCTTATTTACCCTAGAAGCTAATTTGCAGCCAAGTCCAGTTTTCATTTCTAATACTTCTATTTCTTTGTCAATTATGTTTTTCAAAAAGTCAGGCTACTTGTATATTGATTTATAGCTCCTATTCAAATCACTTTTCCATTGTATCTAATTCCATAACCATATGCAGGCTGCATGGTATTTATTTACTTGCACAGCTCACTGACTAACAGTAATTCCTCTACGTTTCTAATCTACATTTCAGTCTGCCCCACTGCACATACATCTCAGGTCTGCTTTTATCTCCCTTAGCATGTGTGCAGAGCTCCAGCTCACAGAACCACGAAAACATTGTTATTGTTGGCTATGTCTGACTCAACTGGAAATCCTGCTCTACGCAGTAGTCTTACTGCCACGTCAGGGTGACAAGCAGAGTTTGCTTTCTAAGATGTTTGCTCTTTGTATACTACCTGACAGGTCCTCTTCTGTTTGGAATTTTGGCAGGCAGAAGCCCACTGGTCTACAGCCCTCTGTATACAAACTGAGGTCCATTTCCACTGGAAATTTTTGCCAGGTGTTTTCAAGTTTGTTAGTGCACTCTGAGAGAGTGAAAAGCTTTTGGTTAAGGCAAAGGAGCTGATGTTTCCCTTTAAGCGTGGTGCAAAGAAGAGTACATGCAGTCAGAAGGCGAAGATCAGCGAAATCTTTTGTGGTGGCGCTGCAGCTTGGAGAGCAGGGACGCTCGCAGCCTGGCTCTGCGCTCGGGGCTGGAGCCGGGCTGGGGGCGCCCTTCTTGTGCGAGCCGGCAGCGGCATCGTGCGGTTGTTTCCAGGGGGCTGCCGGGGCCACGAGGGAGGCGAGGGCCTTCCCGGCCCGGCCCCGCTCCTGCGGGAGCAGCGCGGGCAGAGCTGCACTGCGGAGCCTGGCTCTTGGACACCGGCAGCGTGTGCTGCTGCACGTAGCGGAGGAGGAAGAGGAATCGTTTCATTGCTGGCTGAGCAGTATATTGCAAGAGGTGCAATTTGTGCAGTCTGTTCAGACTCTGAATGATGCACAGAAATTGGTGGGTGTCATTACTTGGTTATGTGTGTATTTGGGACTCACCCGACACAACTGTCTCCATTGTTTGATCTGTTAACAGGGGACTCTGATTTTGTCACCTCGCACATTGACCCCTGAGACACGACGAGTGCTGGAGGAGTTGCAGCAAGCTATTTCTGCTTGTCAAGTGTATCGCATTGATCCCTCCAGTGATGTCACTATTTTCGTTACTGCTCTGGATTTGCCTCCTACAGGTATCATCAGCCATTGGAGTGACAAATGGTCAGACACCTTGCACGTTCTGGAATGGGGTTTTTTGTCCCACCAGCCAAAAAAGACAGACCCCATTGCTTGAATTGATCGTCCACCTGCTAATCAAATGCCGGCAACGGTGTTTGCAATTGATGGGGGATGATCCAGCAAGGATTGTACTCCCAGTACAGCAGGAGGAATTGGACTGGGCCTTTGCAAACAGCGTTTCTCTGCAAAGTGCTCTGGAAAACTTTAAAGGGCAAATCATTTATCATATGCCCAGCCACAAGGTATTGGAGGTGGCAAAGCAAACTAAATTTTCTTTGTGGCCAAAGTGTAGTAGGGAGCCAGTGCAAGGACCCACTGTCTTTACTGACGGTTAGGGAAAAACAGGAAAGAACATTGTTAATTGGCAGGATGGATCTGAGTGGCAGGAGCTGTAGGGTCATGAGACTGGCTCAGCCCAATTGGTGGAATTCAGAGCTGCTGTCATGGCATTTCAGTGATTTTCCCAGGTTCCTTTCAATTTGGTCATATGTGGCAGACATAGCACAATGGATAGGTTATTCACTTTTGAAAAAAGTCAGCAATGCTGCTTTGTTTCATTTGCTGAAAACCTTGTGGTGTGCCATTCAAGCCTGAGTTCATCCATACTACATTCTGCACTTAACAAGCCATACCAGTCTGCCAGGATTCATAGCAGAGGGTGACACAAGGGCTGACAAGACGGCTAACCCTGCATGGGTAGCACCTCAGCCTGACACACTCGTGCAAGCCATGGCATCGCATGAATTTTTTCATCAGAATGCACATGCGTTGCAGAAGCAGTTTCAGTTGACACCAACTGAGGCTCGTGACATTGTCAATTCTTGTGACGATTGTCATGCGCTCGCTGTGCCTTTGCTGGCAGGGGTGAATCCCAGAGGCCTTAAGGCCTTGTAGATCTGGCAGAAGGATGTGCCAAATTGCCAAATTTGGCCGGCCCAAGTATGTGCACTTCTCTGTTGACACATTTTCTTCAGCTATGTGGGCTTCTGCTCACACTGGAGAAAAAAACCCACGATGTCATTGCCCACTGGAGGCAGGCCTTTGCCATTCTAGGCACACCTTCTACTGTGAAGACCAACGATGGTCCTGCTTACGCCTTGCAGAAGGTGTGGCAGTTCCTGCAATTGTGGGGTGTGTCACACAAGTTTGGTATCCCACACTCCCTGACTGGTCAAGCTATAGTGGAATGCGTTCACGGCACTCTGAAGCAGGTGCTTCAATAAACAAAAACGGGGAATGCAGGCTGAAACCCCGCACAGTTGTTTGGCAAAAGCTTTGTATACAATCAATCACCTTACGGTGCTGCAGAATTCGAGTAACACTATCATTTTGAACCATCACCTTTCGTTGCAGGCTTTGGATGAGACACATCAGCCTCAAGCGCAGGTTTGGGTACAAAATTTAACCACCAAGCAGTGGGAAGGCCCATTTGAGCTTATCGCTTCGGGTTGTGGGTATGCGTGTGTATCCACTGATACTGGGGTACACTGGGTGCCTGCAAAGTGGGTTCATCCTGACCTGCGACCACAAAGGCAGAATTGGGCCAACAGGCAACCTGAAAACCGTGACCAAAGTGAAAGTCATCCAGTGGAGGAATCTCCGAGTGATGACTCAAATACAGATGATGTGAGTGATCACTCAGATGGTCCCTCCACAAGCAGGCACTGAAAACCTTGCATATTTTTCTTTTTTTTAAACCGAAAGGCTACATTGTAGTCTGGGTTTTCAGTCCTGAAGCTTCTGTGTTTCTAAGCTCTGTTTTCTGATGTTTGGGTTTTATGACATTTGTTCCCAGAGTTTGAACATAAACAACAGAAGTGTTTTTGTAACAACATTCATATTTTCAATTCTTTCTGTGAGAGGGATTTTCTTTTGATGTCCCTCTGGTTTGGCCAATATGGGTGAAGAGTTCTGTCTCTCATTTACTAATCAGAGTGGCCTGTGGAAAAACTATATAAGGGAATGAGTTCAAATAAAGATTCTACTTATGCAGCCATGGAAGAAATTTCACAGGAGTCTGTGTCATGTGTGTTATTGCAACAGCAACACACTCCCCAGCACAAAAAAATGAGCAATACTACACAACAAAACCTCTCACTACTCCAAAGAGATGACAAATTCAGACAGTCTCTCTCAGGGGTTGTAGCTCAGCTCACTAAGTCTGTGTCAGCCCCTCCAGCACTGGGAAATGCTGTGGCCCAGGCCAGGCCCCAGTGGGCCACAGGTGTGAGCTCCCGGTGCTCTTCTGGGTTTTTAGTCTAAAGCAGGCTCAAGAAAAAGAAAAAAAAAAAAAAAAATCCCACAGACCAGAGAACTCTGCTTTAGCTAGCCAAAAAAGACTAACAAACAGCAAAGGAAATCTGAAAATTCTTACCATTATCTTTTGAAAACCACTGCCTCAGACATTCCACCACTTCTCCTTCTCCCCCCTCACTCACAGATCCAGTTTTAAAGGTGCAAAACTTAATTCTGAGCTAAACAGATGAAGGGGGATACAATTCAGCATCAACCCAGGACAGCTGCAGAGAGCTCCTGGAGCCCAAGAACCACAACAAGGCATCCAGTCGTGATGCCTAGGCAAGGAGATAATGGCTGAGCTATGCAAAAAGATGTAGCTCTGCAGAAAGAAGTAGCTAGTTTTTAAGAGGGTATGTGAATGAAGCACTGTTTAGAAATCAGCCAATTTAGCAGAACAAGCTAAATGCAAACAGCTCACCACTGGCTATTTGAGCAGCCAATCCTACAGAGCACTTGCAGAAATGAGAGGTGAAAAGTTGCAGCCCAAGGAAGACTTCTGAGCCTTGATGCAAAACGACCCCCAGGAGGCTGAGGAGCACCTCCTGCAGAAACCGTGCATGTGCTGCAAGGGCTCACATAATCATGTGATCAGAAAATGTGTTGCAATATGAAGGTTAGGAAAGTTTAATGTACACATTAAGGAAAAAAACGTATAAAGGCCAGTACAGTGTGAAGAATTGTGTTTGTGGTAGAGCAGTACCCCTCATTCCTGGGTTGAATAAACAAATCCCTGCTCCGTAGGCCTTCTACAATGGAGTATTGTTTTCTTGCCTAGTGTTTGGGCATCAGAATGCAGTGGATTTCAGCATCATCTACCCCCAGAAAGCCTTTGGTCCAGCCCTGCATCCCTATTTCAGACTGTACAGAAACACTGTGGATTTCCCCCCACTCTAGCTGGAACCGTGCAGCAGGAGTTCAGCTTTTACAGCCCTGCATGGGAGACACTTCAGTTCATTTAGGAAGTGTTTCCAAAGGCCTTGTGAGCAATCCCTTCTTATTTCTTTAGTCATAATTTTTTTACCCTGGAATGCTGGAATTCATTTGGCTTTTCCAGTATGTGTTTGCTGATGTTTGCATTTGGAAATGAAAAAGAGATTATTGGAAGCTTTATTTATTGCACTGCTTAAATTTCCCTGTTTGTGGCTCTCCACTGCCGTGCTCAGAAGGCACCCTGTTCTGTTGGGACATGAGCTACCACCACCAGACACACAGCAATAGGAGCAGTGAACATCAGAGACTGATTCTCAGGGATAATGTTTTTGTCAGAGCACAAGGAAACATGCTAGTGCCTCTGTATGATCTAACCATCCTGTGAAACTCAGCCGCTGATGGTGTTGGGGTGCTACTACCAATCCCTTCCATGAAATCATTTCAGCTCTATCAGCTTCTGCCTCTGACAGAGACCCCAGGCACTGCCAGCAGCTGCTCCAGGTGCTCCTGCCAGCAGCCCCTGCAGGAAGCAGCACAGCCCCAGTGCCCGTGGGCTTTGGCTGCCTCTGGCAGAGAAGCCCCCCAGGGCACAGGTCTCTGGGGCAGGAGATGGGCACCAGCGCTGCCAGGGCTCGGGGGGTGGCAGCTCTGCTTGGGCAGAGACTCTGCCAGCCCTGCTGATTTCAGAGCTGCCCAGGGCCAGGGCTCAGAGCAGCATTCATGCCCTGGCCCACGCGTTCCTTGTCCGTGTCACCCCCGTGGGTTTAGGATGGCCCCAGGCAGGACGTGTCCCAAGAAGGCCGTGCCAGCTCCTGGGCAAGGCCCCGTGCCCTTCCCACTGCAGCTGCATCAGCAGCCCTGGGGGCTCCTTCTGCTGCCCTGAGCCCGCAGAGCAGGGCAGCATTTGCTGATGGTTGGAACCCTTCCTAAAGATCCTGTTGGGCTGTCTTAGACATTGGGGGTGAGGGATTCCCTCTGACCTGGGCCAGTTTTGGTGGGCTGGGGGTGGCCTCAGGGCAGGTGGCAGCGTGTGCCAGGGCCCTTTGTGACACACGGTGCAGCGTGGTCACCATGGGCTGGAACGGGACAGGGTGTCGCAGGACCCTTGGTGACACTGGTGGCAGAGGTGCTGGTGTTGACACGGCAACGCCAGAGTGCTCGGAGCAGGCAACGGGACAGGACGGGAGAGAGCAGTGCTGTGAGGAGTCCCTGCACAGCACACTCATTGCTGTCTGACCCTCAGCTTTCCCGAGGCTCTATTGCCTTCCCGAGGATTCTCTTTTGCAGGCGCCCTTGAAGGCAGGCAGTGGGACTTGGTGCCCGGATCTCTTCTGAGGCACCACCCATCTCTGTCACCAGTGCCCTCGAGGCCAGACCACAATCCTTGACGAGGAGTCTCCTGTTCTTGTGACAGGAGCCCTTGGGACCAGAGTGCAGGACCTGCTGTCCTGTAGCCTTCCCGAGGCTTCTGTCTTGCAATTGGTTTCCAAGCACCACTACAGGACTTGCTGACTTGGAGCTTTTCAGACCCATCTTTCCTGCAAGTAATCATAAATTCAGTCACTGACATGGAGCAGAGACCCCTGAGAGTGCCCCAGGTGGTCTGGGTAGAGGAGGAGGAAGAAGGCCCTGGAGCTGCCCTAGCACAGGAGATGGACAACGTGGAAGAGATCCAGCTGCTGCAGGAGGGTGAGTGGCTCAGCTGGGCCACAGGGCTGGTGCCTGCAGCCAGCTTAGCTGTACCCCATCCCATCCCATCCCATCCCACCACGTCCCGTCCCATCCCGTCCTGTCCCATCCAATTTCCTGGTGATGTGCTTATGGCCAGGAGGGAAGATGGCTGGAGAAGACATGGGGCACAGACCCCCAAGTGTGCCCAAACTGACCAGGGTAGAGGAGGAGGAAGATGGCCCTGGAGGTGCCCCAGCACAGGACACTGATGTGGTGGAGGAGTTGCAGCTGCCTCAGGCAGGTGAGTGGCAGAGGTGGGCCACAGGGCTGGTGCCTGCTGCCAGCTTGGTCCCATGCCATGCCATGCCATGCCATGCCATGCCATGCCATGCCATGCCATGCCATCCTATCCCAGTGCACATGCCCATGGACAGGATGTCAGAGGGGCCAGGGCTGCCCCCCACTGTGGCCGTGCTCCATCCCTGGGGCATCCCAGGGCTCTCCCTGCCTGGGCAGAGCAGGGCTGGGCTGTGTTCTCCGGCCTCTCCTGCAGCCCCTCAGCTCTGGCTGTGCTTGCTCTTTGCCAGATGCAGACATGAAGCGGACACAGAGGCACAAACCCACCCGTGGCCGCTTCCACAGAACAGCACAGGTACCTGCAGCCATCCCCACCTGGGCTGGGCCTGCTGTCCTTGCTCAGCCCAGCACAGCGCTTGGAGCACTCCATGGAACATCCCTGGCTTCTTGCCCTTCTGCTACAGATGGTTTGCAAATTCATCAAGAGAGTTCGGGAGGAAGAGACCAGTGTCATGGGCAATTGGGGCAGAGCATATCCACACATCTTCAAAACCAAGACCAGTGCTGCCCTGCTGGACATGCTTGTAGAGGAGGGTTTTTTTCAGGCCAAAGCAAGTAAGCAGCCTCTGGACAGGGTTTGATCCTCCCATGAATTGCTTGGCTTCCCAAGCCAGGCCAGCTGGTCACTGTAAGCCTTTGAAGCCATCACTGTGAGGTGGGAAGGGAAGCACTTCTCTGGGGAAGCTGGGCACATTACTCCCTCTGCCAGCTTTCCAAGTCTCCCCGTGCCTTCTCCAGGTCCCTGCCATCGTGAGGTACATCCACCAGTGGCTCACATCAAATCGGTTTGCTGAGCACAGGCTGAACAGGACCCTGCTGGATCTCACCAAGGCTCAGCCTGATGATGTAGTAATGACACTCTTGCGTGTGTCCCCATCGTGTGACAGGTATGGGGCCCACCTGCCCAGAGTGCTCAGGGCTCCCCAGCCCACCACCCTGTACAGCCTGTCCCAGGTATCTGACCAACCGACAGTTCCAGGGCCCTCTGGAAAGCTGCTCCCTTTCCCAGCCCTGGCATGGCATCCCCCCAGCCTGCTGCCATGCTCCCTCCCTGCCCCTCAGGGGCCTGTCCCCACAGGCCTGGGCTGCCTGCGTGCTGCCGGTGAAGGGCAGTGGGCAGAGGCAGAGCTGGCAGCCAGCTCAGCTCCCCGCTGCTGCCCAGGCCACAGTGCTGTGTCTGAGACCCCCCTGACACAGAGCCCTGACCCCGCAGAGCTGCTATGACCATGTGGAAGACGATCTTGTGCTCGCTCAGGACTAGTGAGCTGGTGCAGCTGACACTCCTCAACGTGCTGAAGAGCTGGCCAGAGCACAGCACGTGCACCTCTGATGGGGACAAGATGGGTGTCTTTGCCCTGGCTGTGAGTTTCTGGAACTGGCCTTTGCTCACCCCAAGGCCTCTTCTGCAGCAGCTCTCCACCCTCCTTCCCTCCCTGCATCTCCCTGCCTCAGGCGCTGGACTGAAACCTGGCCTAGGGGCAGCTTCAGGGCACCAGGCCCGGTGCTCCTCCTGTGTCTGCCCTGGCCTCTCCCTGCCACACTCAGGCCCTGCCACACTGACACCCTGGCACTGAGCACTGTCTCGGGGGCTTTGTCCTTTGCAGGCTACTCTGGTGATGTGGAAGATCCTCCAGCTACGCTGTGTCCCACTGGCAGTCATGCTGTATTTTCCCCGACTATTTGTGCTTCTACTCTTCCAAGTGTTCTTCAGCACTCTGGATATGTCAGAGGAGATCAATAACTTCTGGAAGGGATGCCAGGAGCAGCATGGTTTTTCCATCAGCCCCAACAGGTGCTCCACGCCATTCCTCCAGTCCCTGTCATGTCCCCAGGGCAGGAGCCAGTGCTCCCAGCGTGACCTGGGCTTTGCTCTGCATGCAGGTTTGCAGTGTGGACCCTGAAGTCCCTGCTCTACCAAAGGCAGTATGAGGATGTGGTGATGGCCGTGGAACGCAAGAATGGCTGGGACATGCTGCTCTGTCCTGACACCCACCACTATGCGGTGGGTCTGCTGGCCAGGTGAGACACCCTTCTCCCCACTGCCTCTGAACTTTGTGCTCTGTGCTCAGGGTGCCCCACACAGTCACCATGGTCCTGGGGCCTTAAGCGGCCTTGTTACCAAGGCAAGGCTGAGCAGACTGGAAAAGACTGGGAGAGGAGGGTGCTCACAACCAGCTGCCTCCCAAACGGCCCAGGTCCCCTTGAGGATGGTGGGGAATGTGGGAGATGCTGGGAGTCAGTCCTGGGAGCAGTCTGTCCCCCTGGTTCACAGTCTTGGTTACTTTTACCCCTGCCAGGGAGATGTCCTGTATCACCATGCCCGTGTATTCCCGGATCGTTCGCTACCTGCTCCAACTGCTCAGCACACAGAAGACACGCTGGGATCGGCCTGGCCTGGCATTCATTGTAGGGGTGAGCCTGATGGCCAGTGCTGCTGAGCTGAGCTGCCTCCCAGCTCTCTGCCTTCTCATAGCCGCACCTCCCTGGGACGGTGCCCGCACCCTGGGCTGCTGCCTGGGCCAAGCCCTGTGCAGTTCCAGGCTCCTGCTGGCTGGGCACCCCTGTCATTGCTCTGTGCCTTTCAGATTCTGGATTGCATGAAATTGAGTAAACACGGTGCTAACAGAGTCCTGAAAATCTTGCCAAAGAGCCTGCGGGGCGAGTGCAGGGAGACGCGTCGCCTGGCGCTCAGGGTCCTTATCAATATCATTGAGTACACGTCCATGGTGAGGAGGGGGCAGCGGCTGAAGCTGCGCTGGGGAACGCAGTCGCTTGGGCTCGGCTGGGCTTTGGGCTCTCCTGTCTCCTGGCTCAGCTGCCCAAGTGCTTTGGGACAGGCCTTTGGCCTCTGGGCCCTGAGGCAGCAGGGTGGCCATTCACAGACTTGTGTTCCACACAGACTGAAAAAATGTGGAGCGTCACTGAAAGTCTTGTGGAGCTCCTGCAGGATGGAGATGAGAGACAGTTAGCATGTCAGTCATGGCACTCAGCTTTATCATCTTGGACAAGGACATGCCGATACCCGGCCCCATCGCCCTGCAGCTGACTGAGGCGCTCCTGCCACATTTTGACCATGTAAGGCTCTTTGCCCCCAGCCATGGCCACTGGCTGATGCCTGGACACTTTGTGCTCTGTGCATTTGCAGGCCTGTGCCCAGCTAAGCCCCATGCAGCTGATGCTGAGGTACTTTTTTCTTCCTTTCATATAGGATGATAGCCAGGTGCGGGTGGTCTCCATACTGCTCTTCCGAACACTGGTGACTCTTCTGCCGGAAAAGGAGAAAAGGACCTTTAAGAGACACATGTGCCAGAGCCTCTTCCCACTCTTTTTCCACTGCTATGATGAGAATCGCCACGTGGCACAGGTGAGGACTTGTGGGCTGCTGGTGTCTCCTGGGAAGGGCTCGGCTGCCTCCTGCCCTGGTGCCTCCCGGATGCAGCCTCCTCCAGGCCCTTGCACAGGGAGGCGGGTCCTGTGCCCTGGGCTGTGGGGACATCTTCTGCATCTCTGCTGCTCTCCAGACCGCTCGGGAAGCACTGCTTTGTATGGCCGCGTTCCTGAAGAGGAGGGATATAGAAAAACTGGCGAAGCAGCAGCAGCTGTGGATGTTCGGGAGCGTCTGGTATGGCTGGTTTGGAAGCCCCAACCTGTCCTGGAGAAATTCCCTGCCCAGAGTGCTAAGTGTGTGGGGCTGGCAGCTGTGCCCCTGCCCGGTGCTGCAGCCGGGGGCCGCAGGGGCTCTGCTCCAGGCTCCCGTGGCCCCGAGCCGGTGCCGATGGAGCCCCGGCTGCCCAGCGGGGCTGCGGGGCGGGCGGCACCACGGCTCCGCGGGCAGACCCCGACCCTCTGCCCCTGCAGAGCCCAGCGCCAGCGGCTGCTGGCCGGGCCGCAGGGCTGTGCGGGCAGGGCAGGCCGGCGCTGGGTGCAGGCAGAGCCCGGCCCAGGGCCAGCACCAACCCTTCCCTCCTGCTGCTCTTTCAGCTGGCACAGGACAGAAGCCGAGCGGCCGAGCAGCTGCACCGAGCGCTGCCGTACCTGCAGAGCCTGCAGGAGCCCCTGCGAGAGGCGGCCGTCAGGTTCCTGGGTGAGCTCTGCCGAGGCCGGGCTCCCTGCCCGCCCCGCCGCAGCTCGGCCCCAGCCCCGGCTGCTGCCCCGGCAGCGCCAGGCGGGCCCGGCGCCGTGCAGCCCCGGCTGCCCTGGGCGCTGCTGCCGCCCCCTCACAGCCGTGCCCTGGGGCCTCAGCCTGCGGCCAGCGCCCGGGCTGAGCCCTGCCGGGCCACGGGGGCCAGTGGCCACAGGGCTGGCAGCGCCGCTGGCTCGCAGCTGTGCCGCTGGCGCCCTGACACAGAGCTCTGTGTTCGCAGGCATGGCCGGGCGGTACCTGAGGCGGCAGCAGGAGAGCTCCAGCTTATCTACGAAGGTGAGTGAGGGCAAGCGGGGCTGTCAGCTGGGTCTGGTGGGGGGAGCTGCAAGCCCTGCCCTGACTGTGCAGGGCTCTGCTCCCTGTGCAGGCGAGGGGCAGCGTGGGCAGGGTGCACAGAGATTTCAGGGGCACGTGAGGGATTCGTGGGCAGCAGCTTCGGGCTGATCCCGTTGGTCCCCACTCCCTCCTGGCCATGGCTAGAGCGGGCCGGATGGCCCTGGCACAGAGCTCTCCTCTGGTCCCAGCAGATCCGGGATCTGACCGTGGCTCTGTTCCACTCTCTCGCAGCCCTTGAAGACGTGGCTAAAGATACCAGCGTCACCATTCGAAACCTGGCAATTCAAACAATCTATATCCTCAAGTCTGTGGAGAGATCTCAGTATTCCATTCTCGAGACCATACAAGATCGGCTCCACAGGGCGTGGATTACACGGCCTCGTCTGTTGCGGCTTGGCTGTCTGAGCAGCTGGAGATCTGCAGAGAACTGATCTGGGAGACTCCGTCTGCTGGGGCCACCTGAGCCAGTGGGGATTCTACGTTTCTTCGATTGTTCTTATCTTCTTTATCTTTTACTTTAGGATATTAATAAAGGATGTGTTAAAATACACAGACTCCCATGATCTTCCTTTTGCTGCCCAGGCTCTGCAAGGCATAGGGGAACAGAGGAAAAATGGTGCTTGTGCTCAACAAGCTGCCTGGGTGTGCAGTGTTGCAGGGAAAATGGCCAGAAGCTCCTTGGCCTTTGGTGGTTCTGCTGAAGCCTTTGTGCTTCTGACGGAGCAGGTGGGCAGGGGCCAGAGCTGCAGGGATCCATGTGAGACCGGTGCCTGGAGATGGCCACAAGCCCTGTGCCAGCCAGGAACCCCCACCTGTGGCAGAGGGTGACACGAGGGCTGACAAGACGGCTAACCCTGCATGGGTAGCACCTCAGCCTGACACACTCGTGCAAGCCATGGCATCGCATGAATTTTTTCATCAGAATGCACATGCGTTGCAGAAGCAGTTTCAGTTGACACCAACTGAGGCTCGTGACATTGTCAATTCTTGTGACGATTGTCATGCGCTCGCTGTGCCTTTGCTGGCAGGGGTGAATCCCAGAGGCCTTAAGGCCTTGTAGATCTGGCAGAAGGATGTGCCAAATTGCCAAATTTGGCCGGCCCAAGTATGTGCACTTCTCTGTTGACACATTTTCTTCAGCTATGTGGGCTTCTGCTCACACTGGAGAAAAAACCCACGATGTCATTGCCCACTGGAGGCAGGCCTTTGCCATTCTAGGCACACCTTCTACTGTGAAGACCAACGATGGTCCTGCTTACGCCTTGCAGAAGGTGTGGCAGTTCCTGCAATTGTGGGGTGTGTCACACAAGTTTGGTATCCCACACTCCCTGACTGGTCAAGCTATAGTGGAATGCGTTCACGGCACTCTGAAGCAGGTGCTTCAATAAACAAAAACGGGGAATGCAGGCTGAAACCCCGCACAGTTGTTTGGCAAAAGCTTTGTATACAATCAATCACCTTACGGTGCTGCAGAATTCGAGTAACACTATCATTTTGAACCATCACCTTTCGTTGCAGGCTTTGGATGAGACACATCAGCCTCAAGCGCAGGTTTGGGTACAAAATTTAACCACCAAGCAGTGGGAAGGCCCATTTGAGCTTATCGCTTCGGGTTGTGGGTATGCGTGTGTATCCACTGATACTGGGGTACACTGGGTGCCTGCAAAGTGGGTTCATCCTGACCTGCGACCACAAAGGCAGAATTGGGCCAACAGGCAACCTGAAAACCGTGACCAAAGTGAAAGTCATCCAGTGGAGGAATCTCCGAGTGATGACTCAAATACAGATGATGTGAGTGATCACTCAGATGGTCCCTCCACAAGCAGGCACTGAAAACCTTGCATATTTTTCTTTTTTTTAAACCGAAAGGCTACATTGTAGTCTGGGTTTTCAGTCCTGAAGCTTCTGTGTTTCTAAGCTCTGTTTTCTGATGTTTGGGTTTTATGACATTTGTTCCCAGAGTTTGAACATAAACAACAGAAGTGTTTTTGTAACAACATTCATATTTTCAATTCTTTCTGTGAGAGGGATTTTCTTTTGATGTCCCTCTGGTTTGGCCAATATGGGTGAAGAGTTCTGTCTCTCATTTACTAATCAGAGTGGCCTGTGGAAAAACTATATAAGGGAATGAGTTCAAATAAAGATTCTACTTATGCAGCCATGGAAGAAATTTCACAGGAGTCTGTGTCATGTGTGTTATTGCAACAGCAACACACTCCCCAGCACAAAAAAATGAGCAATACTACACAACAAAACCTCTCACTACTCCAAAGAGATGACAAATTCAGACAGTCTCTCTCAGGGGTTGTAGCTCAGCTCACTAAGTCTGTGTCAGCCCCTCCAGCACTGGGAAATGCTGTGGCCCAGGCCAGGCCCCAGTGGGCCACAGGTGTGAGCTCCCGGTGCTCTTCTGGGTTTTTAGTCTAAAGCAGGCTCAAGAAAAAGAAAAAAAAAAAAAAAAATCCCACAGACCAGAGAACTCTGCTTTAGCTAGCCAAAAAAGACTAACAAACAGCAAAGGAAATCTGAAAATTCTTACCATTATCTTTTGAAAACCACTGCCTCAGACATTCCACCACTTCTCCTTCTCCCCCCTCACTCACAGATCCAGTTTTAAAGGTGCAAAACTTAATTCTGAGCTAAACAGATGAAGGGGGATACAATTCAGCATCAACCCAGGACAGCTGCAGAGAGCTCCTGGAGCCCAAGAACCACAACAAGGCATCCAGTCGTGATGCCTAGGCAAGGAGATAATGGCTGAGCTATGCAAAAAGATGTAGCTCTGCAGAAAGAAGTAGCTAGTTTTTAAGAGGGTATGTGAATGAAGCACTGTTTAGAAATCAGCCAATTTAGCAGAACAAGCTAAATGCAAACAGCTCACCACTGGCTATTTGAGCAGCCAATCCTACAGAGCACTTGCAGAAATGAGAGGTGAAAAGTTGCAGCCCAAGGAAGACTTCTGAGCCTTGATGCAAAACGACCCCCAGGAGGCTGAGGAGCACCTCCTGCAGAAACTGTGCATGTGCTGCAAGGGCTCACATAATCATGTGATCAGAAAATGTGTTGCAATATGAAGGTTAGGAAAGTTTAATGTACACATTAAGGAAAAAACGTATAAAGGCCAGTACAGTGTGAAGAATTGTGTTTGTGGTAGAGCAGTACCCCTCATTCCTGGGTTGAATAAACAAATCCCTGCTCCGTAGGCCTTCTACAATGGAGTATTGTTTTCTTGCCTAGTGTTTGGGCATCAGAATGCAGTGGATTTCAGCATCATCTACCCCCAGAAAGCCTTTGGTCCAGCCCTGCATCCCTATTTCAGACTGTACAGAAACACTGTGGATTTCCCCCCACTCTAGCTGGAACCGTGCAGCAGGAGTTCAGCTTTTACAGCCCTGCATGGGAGACACTTCAGTTCATTTAGGAAGTGTTTCCAAAGGCCTTGTGAGCAATCCCTTCTTATTTCTTTAGTCATAATTTTTTACCCTGGAATGCTGGAATTCATTTGGCTTTTCCAGTATGTGTTTGCTGATGTTTGCATTTGGAAATGAAAAAGAGATTATTGGAAGCTTTATTTATTGCACTGCTTAAATTTCCCTGTTTGTGGCTCTCCACTGCCGTGCTCAGAAGGCACCCTGTTCTGTTGGGACATGAGCTACCACCACCAGACACACAGCAATAGGAGCAGTGAACATCAGAGACTGATTCTCAGGATAATGTTTTTGTCAGAGCACAAGGAAACATGCTAGTGCCTCTGTATGATCTAACCATCCTGTGAAACTCAGCCGCTGATGGTGTTGGGGTGCTACTACCAATCCCTTCCATGAAATCATTTCAGCTCTATCAGCTTCTGCCTCTGACAGAGACCCCAGGCACTGCCAGCAGCTGCTCCAGGTGCTCCTGCCAGCAGCCCCTGCAGGAAGCAGCACAGCCCCAGTGCCCGTGGGCTTTGGCTGCCTCTGGCAGAGAAGCCCCCCAGGGCACAGGTCTCTGGGGCAGGAGATGGGCACCAGCGCTGCCAGGGCTCGGGGGGTGGCAGCTCTGCTTGGGCAGGGACTCTGCCAGCCCTGCTGATTTCAGAGCTGCCCAGGGCCAGGGCTCAGAGCAGCATTCATGCCCTGGCCCACGCGTTCCTTGTCCGTGTCACCCCCGTGGGTTTAGGATGGCCCCAGGCAGGACGTGTCCCAAGAAGGCCGTGCCAGCTCCTGGGCAAGGCCCCGTGCCCTTCCCACTGCAGCTGCATCAGCAGCCCTGGGGGCTCCTTCTGCTGCCCTGAGCCCGCAGAGCAGGGCAGCATTTGCTGATGGTTGGAACCCTTCCTAAAGATCCTGTTGGGCTGTCTTAGACATTGGGGGTGAGGGATTCCCTCTGACCTGGGCCAGTTTTGGTGGGCTGGGGGTGGCCTCAGGGCAGGTGGCAGCGTGTGCCAGGGCCCTTTGTGACACACGGTGCAGCGTGGTCACCATGGGCTGGAACGGGACAGGGTGTCGCAGGACCCTTGGTGACACTGGTGGCAGAGGTGCTGGTGTTGACACGGCAACGCCAGAGTGCTCGGAGCAGGCAACGGGACAGGACGGGAGAGAGCAGTGCTGTGAGGAGTCCCTGCACAGCACACTCATTGCTGTCTGACCCTCAGCTTTCCCGAGGCTCTATTGCCTTCCCGAGGATTCTCTTTTGCAGGCGCCCTTGAAGGCAGGCAGTGGGACTTGGTGCCCGGATCTCTTCTGAGGCACCACCCATCTCTGTCACCAGTGCCCTCGAGGCCAGACCACAATCCTTGACGAGGAGTCTCCTGTTCTTGTGACAGGAGCCCTTGGGACCAGAGTGCAGGACCTGCTGTCCTGTAGCCTTCCCGAGGCTTCTGTCTTGCAATTGGTTTCCAAGCACCACTACAGGACTTGCTGACTTGGAGCTTTTCAGACCCATCTTTCCTGCAAGTAATCATAAATTCAGTCACTGACATGGAGCAGAGACCCCTGAGAGTGCCCCAGGTGGTCTGGGTAGAGGAGGAGGAAGAAGGCCCTGGAGCTGCCCTAGCACAGGAGATGGACAACGTGGAAGAGATCCAGCTGCTGCAGGAGGGTGAGTGGCTCAGCTGGGCCACAGGGCTGGTGCCTGCAGCCAGCTTAGCTGTACCCCATCCCATCCCATCCCATCCCACCACGTCCCGTCCCATCCCGTCCTGTCCCATCCAATTTCCTGGTGATGTGCTTATGGCCAGGAGGGAAGATGGCTGGAGAAGACATGGGGCACAGACCCCCAAGTGTGCCCAAACTGACCAGGGTAGAGGAGGAGGAAGATGGCCCTGGAGGTGCCCCAGCACAGGACACTGATGTGGTGGAGGAGTTGCAGCTGCCTCAGGCAGGTGAGTGGCAGAGGTGGGCCACAGGGCTGGTGCCTGCTGCCAGCTTGGTCCCATGCCATGCCATGCCATGCCATGCCATGCCATGCCATGCCATGCCATGCCATGCCATGCCATGCCATCCTATCCCAGTGCACATGCCCATGGACAGGATGTCAGAGGGGCCAGGGCTGCCCCCCACTGTGGCCGTGCTCCATCCCTGGGGCATCCCAGGCTCTCCCTGCCTGGGCAGAGCAGGGCTGGGCTGTGTTCTCCGGCCTCTCCTGCAGCCCCTCAGCTCTGGCTGTGCTTGCTCTTTGCCAGATGCAGACATGAAGCGGACACAGAGGCACAAACCCACCCGTGGCCGCTTCCACAGAACAGCACAGGTACCTGCAGCCATCCCCACCTGGGCTGGGCCTGCTGTCCTTGCTCAGCCCAGCACAGCGCTTGGAGCACTCCATGGAACATCCCTGGCTTCTTGCCCTTCTGCTACAGATGGTTTGCAAATTCATCAAGAGAGTTCGGGAGGAAGAGACCAGTGTCATGGGCAATTGGGGCAGAGCATATCCACACATCTTCAAAACCAAGACCAGTGCTGCCCTGCTGGACATGCTTGTAGAGGAGGGTTTTTTCAGGCCAAAGCAAGTAAGCAGCCTCTGGACAGGGTTTGATCCTCCCATGAATTGCTTGGCTTCCCAAGCCAGGCCAGCTGGTCACTGTAAGCCTTTGAAGCCATCACTGTGAGGTGGGAAGGGAAGCACTTCTCTGGGGAAGCTGGGCACATTACTCCCTCTGCCAGCTTTCCAAGTCTCCCCGTGCCTTCTCCAGGTCCCTGCCATCGTGAGGTACATCCACCAGTGGCTCACATCAAATCGGTTTGCTGAGCACAGGCTGAACAGGACCCTGCTGGATCTCACCAAGGCTCAGCCTGATGATGTAGTAATGACACTCTTGCGTGTGTCCCCATCGTGTGACAGGTATGGGGCCCACCTGCCCAGAGTGCTCAGGGCTCCCCAGCCCACCACCCTGTACAGCCTGTCCCAGGTATCTGACCAACCGACAGTTCCAGGGCCCTCTGGAAAGCTGCTCCCTTTCCCAGCCCTGGCATGGCATCCCCCCAGCCTGCTGCCATGCTCCCTCCCTGCCCCTCAGGGGCCTGTCCCCACAGGCCTGGGCTGCCTGCGTGCTGCCGGTGAAGGGCAGTGGGCAGAGGCAGAGCTGGCAGCCAGCTCAGCTCCCCGCTGCTGCCCAGGCCACAGTGCTGTGTCTGAGACCCCCCTGACACAGAGCCCTGACCCCGCAGAGCTGCTATGACCATGTGGAAGACGATCTTGTGCTCGCTCAGGACTAGTGAGCTGGTGCAGCTGACACTCCTCAACGTGCTGAAGAGCTGGCCAGAGCACAGCACGTGCACCTCTGATGGGGACAAGATGGGTGTCTTTGCCCTGGCTGTGAGTTTCTGGAACTGGCCTTTGCTCACCCCAAGGCCTCTTCTGCAGCAGCTCTCCACCCTCCTTCCCTCCCTGCATCTCCCTGCCTCAGGCGCTGGACTGAAACCTGGCCTAGGGGCAGCTTCAGGGGCACCAGGCCCGGTGCTCCTCCTGTGTCTGCCCTGGCCTCTCCCTGCCACACTCAGGCCCTGCCACACTGACACCCTGGCACTGAGCACTGTCTCGGGGGGCTTTGTCCTTTGCAGGCTACTCTGGTGATGTGGAAGATCCTCCAGCTACGCTGTGTCCCACTGGCAGTCATGCTGTATTTTCCCCGACTATTTGTGCTTCTACTCTTCCAAGTGTTCTTCAGCACTCTGGATATGTCAGAGGAGATCAATAACTTCTGGAAGGGATGCCAGGAGCAGCATGGTTTTTCCATCAGCCCCAACAGGTGCTCCACGCCATTCCTCCAGTCCCTGTCATGTCCCCAGGGCAGGAGCCAGTGCTCCCAGCGTGACCTGGGCTTTGCTCTGCATGCAGGTTTGCAGTGTGGACCCTGAAGTCCCTGCTCTACCAAAGGCAGTATGAGGATGTGGTGATGGCCGTGGAACGCAAGAATGGCTGGGACATGCTGCTCTGTCCTGACACCCACCACTATGCGGTGGGTCTGCTGGCCAGGTGAGACACCCTTCTCCCCACTGCCTCTGAACTTTGTGCTCTGTGCTCAGGGTGCCCCACACAGTCACCATGGTCCTGGGCCTTAAGCGGCCTTGTTACCAAGGCAAGGCTGAGCAGACTGGAAAAGACTGGGAGAGGAGGGTGCTCACAACCAGCTGCCTCCCAAACGGCCCAGGTCCCCTTGAGGATGGTGGGGAATGTGGGAGATGCTGGGAGTCAGTCCTGGGAGCAGTCTGTCCCCCTGGTTCACAGTCTTGGTTACTTTTACCCCTGCCAGGGAGATGTCCTGTATCACCATGCCCGTGTATTCCCGGATCGTTCGCTACCTGCTCCAACTGCTCAGCACACAGAAGACACGCTGGGATCGGCCTGGCCTGGCATTCATTGTAGGGGTGAGCCTGATGGCCAGTGCTGCTGAGCTGAGCTGCCTCCCAGCTCTCTGCCTTCTCATAGCCGCACCTCCCTGGGACGGTGCCCGCACCCTGGGCTGCTGCCTGGGCCAAGCCCTGTGCAGTTCCAGGCTCCTGCTGGCTGGGCACCCCTGTCATTGCTCTGTGCCTTTCAGATTCTGGATTGCATGAAATTGAGTAAACACGGTGCTAACAGAGTCCTGAAAATCTTGCCAAAGAGCCTGCGGGGCGAGTGCAGGGAGACGCGTCGCCTGGCGCTCAGGGTCCTTATCAATATCATTGAGTACACGTCCATGGTGAGGAGGGGGCAGCGGCTGAAGCTGCGCTGGGGAACGCAGTCGCTTGGGCTCGGCTGGGCTTTGGGCTCTCCTGTCTCCTGGCTCAGCTGCCCAAGTGCTTTGGGACAGGCCTTTGGCCTCTGGGCCCTGAGGCAGCAGGGTGGCCATTCACAGACTTGTGTTCCACACAGACTGAAAAAATGTGGAGCGTCACTGAAAGTCTTGTGGAGCTCCTGCAGGATGGAGATGGAGAGACAGTTAGCATGTCAGTCATGGCACTCAGCTTTATCATCTTGGACAAGGACATGCCGATACCCGGCCCCATCGCCCTGCAGCTGACTGAGGCGCTCCTGCCACATTTTGACCATGTAAGGCTCTTTGCCCCCAGCCATGGCCACTGGCTGATGCCTGGACACTTTGTGCTCTGTGCATTTGCAGGCCTGTGCCCAGCTAAGCCCCATGCAGCTGATGCTGAGGTACTTTTTTCTTCCTTTCATATAGGATGATAGCCAGGTGCGGGTGGTCTCCATACTGCTCTTCCGAACACTGGTGACTCTTCTGCCGGAAAAGGAGAAAAGGACCTTTAAGAGACACATGTGCCAGAGCCTCTTCCCACTCTTTTTCCACTGCTATGATGAGAATCGCCACGTGGCACAGGTGAGGACTTGTGGGCTGCTGGTGTCTCCTGGGAAGGGCTCGGCTGCCTCCTGCCCTGGTGCCTCCCGGATGCAGCCTCCTCCAGGCCCTTGCACAGGGAGGCGGGTCCTGTGCCCTGGGCTGTGGGGACATCTTCTGCATCTCTGCTGCTCTCCAGACCGCTCGGGAAGCACTGCTTTGTATGGCCGCGTTCCTGAAGAGGAGGGATATAGAAAAACTGGCGAAGCAGCAGCAGCTGTGGATGTTCGCGGAGCGTCTGGTATGGCTGGTTTGGAAGCCCCAACCTGTCCTGGAGAAATTCCTGCCCAGAGTGCTAAGTGTGTGGGGCTGGCAGCTGTGCCCCTGCCCGGTGCTGCAGCCGGGGGCCGCAGGGGCTCTGCTCCAGGCTCCCGTGGCCCCGAGCCGGTGCCGATGGAGCCCCGGCTGCCCAGCGGGGCTGCGGGGCGGGCGGCACCACGGCTCCGCGGGCAGACCCCGACCCTCTGCCCCTGCAGAGCCCAGCGCCAGCGGCTGCTGGCCGGGCCGCAGGGCTGTGCGGGCAGGGCAGGCCGGCGCTGGGTGCAGGCAGAGCCCGGCCCAGGGCCAGCACCAACCCTTCCCTCCTGCTGCTCTTTCAGCTGGCACAGGACAGAAGCCGAGCGGCCGAGCAGCTGCACCGAGCGCTGCCGTACCTGCAGAGCCTGCAGGAGCCCCTGCGAGAGGCGGCCGTCAGGTTCCTGGGTGAGCTCTGCCGAGGCCGGGCTCCCTGCCCGCCCCGCCGCAGCTCGGCCCCAGCCCCGGCTGCTGCCCCGGCAGCGCCAGGCGGGCCCGGCGCCGTGCAGCCCCGGCTGCCCTGGGCGCTGCTGCCGCCCCCTCACAGCCGTGCCCTGGGGCCTCAGCCTGCGGCCAGCGCCCGGGCTGAGCCCTGCCGGGCCACGGGGGCCAGTGGCCACAGGGCTGGCAGCGCCGCTGGCTCGCAGCTGTGCCGCTGGCGCCCTGACACAGAGCTCTGTGTTCGCAGGCATGGCCGGGCGGTACCTGAGGCGGCAGCAGGGAGAGCTCCAGCTTATCTACGAAGGTGAGTGAGGGCAAGCGGGGCTGTCAGCTGGGTCTGGTGGGGGGAGCTGCAAGCCCTGCCCTGACTGTGCAGGGCTCTGCTCCCTGTGCAGGCGAGGGGCAGCGTGGGCAGGGTGCACAGAGATTTCAGGGGCACGTGAGGGATTCGTGGGCAGCAGCTTCGGGCTGATCCCGTTGGTCCCCACTCCCTCCTGGCCATGGCTAGAGCGGGCCGGATGGCCCTGGCACAGAGCTCTCCTCTGGTCCCAGCAGATCCGGGATCTGACCGTGGCTCTGTTCCACTCTCTCGCAGCCCTTGAAGACGTGGCTAAAGATACCAGCGTCACCATTCGAAACCTGGCAATTCAAACAATCTATATCCTCAAGTCTGTGGAGAGATCTCAGTATTCCATTCTCGAGACCATACAAGATCGGCTCCACAGGGCGTGGATTACACGGCCTCGTCTGTTGCGGCTTGGCTGTCTGAGCAGCTGGAGATCTGCAGAGAACTGATCTGGGAGACTCCGTCTGCTGGGGCCACCTGAGCCAGTGGGGATTCTACGTTTCTTCGATTGTTCTTATCTTCTTTATCTTTTACTTTAGGATATTAATAAAGGATGTGTTAAAATACACAGACTCCCATGATCTTCCTTTTGCTGCCCAGGCTCTGCAAGGCATAGGGGAACAGAGGAAAAATGGTGCTTGTGCTCAACAAGCTGCCTGGGTGTGCAGTGTTGCAGGGAAAATGGCCAGAAGCTCCTTGGCCTTTGGTGGTTCTGCTGAAGCCTTTGTGCTTCTGACGGAGCAGGTGGGCAGGGGCCAGAGCTGCAGGGATCCATGTGAGACCGGTGCCTGGAGATGGCCACAAGCCCTGTGCCAGCCAGGAACCCCCACCTGTGGCAGAGGTGACACGAGGGCTGACAAGACGGCTAACCCTGCATGGGTAGCACCTCAGCCTGACACACTCGTGCAAGCCATGGCATCGCATGAATTTTTTCATCAGAATGCACATGCGTTGCAGAAGCAGTTTCAGTTGACACCAACTGAGGCTCGTGACATTGTCAATTCTTGTGACGATTGTCATGCGCTCGCTGTGCCTTTGCTGGCAGGGGTGAATCCCAGAGGCCTTAAGGCCTTGTAGATCTGGCAGAAGGATGTGCCAAATTGCCAAATTTGGCCGGCCCAAGTATGTGCACTTCTCTGTTGACACATTTTCTTCAGCTATGTGGGCTTCTGCTCACACTGGAGAAAAAACCCACGATGTCATTGCCCACTGGAGGCAGGCCTTTGCCATTCTAGGCACACCTTCTACTGTGAAGACCAACGATGGTCCTGCTTACGCCTTGCAGAAGGTGTGGCAGTTCCTGCAATTGTGGGGTGTGTCACACAAGTTTGGTATCCCACACTCCCTGACTGGTCAAGCTATAGTGGAATGCGTTCACGGCACTCTGAAGCAGGTGCTTCAATAAACAAAAACGGGGAATGCAGGCTGAAACCCCGCACAGTTGTTTGGCAAAAGCTTTGTATACAATCAATCACCTTACGGTGCTGCAGAATTCGAGTAACACTATCATTTTGAACCATCACCTTTCGTTGCAGGCTTTGGATGAGACACATCAGCCTCAAGCGCAGGTTTGGGTACAAAATTTAACCACCAAGCAGTGGGAAGGCCCATTTGAGCTTATCGCTTCGGGTTGTGGGTATGCGTGTGTATCCACTGATACTGGGGTACACTGGGTGCCTGCAAAGTGGGTTCATCCTGACCTGCGACCACAAAGGCAGAATTGGGCCAACAGGCAACCTGAAAACCGTGACCAAAGTGAAAGTCATCCAGTGGAGGAATCTCCGAGTGATGACTCAAATACAGATGATGTGAGTGATCACTCAGATGGTCCCTCCACAAGCAGGCACTGAAAACCTTGCATATTTTTCTTTTTTTTAAACCGAAAGGCTACATTGTAGTCTGGGTTTTCAGTCCTGAAGCTTCTGTGTTTCTAAGCTCTGTTTTCTGATGTTTGGGTTTTATGACATTTGTTCCCAGAGTTTGAACATAAACAACAGAAGTGTTTTTGTAACAACATTCATATTTTCAATTCTTTCTGTGAGAGGGATTTTCTTTTGATGTCCCTCTGGTTTGGCCAATATGGGTGAAGAGTTCTGTCTCTCATTTACTAATCAGAGTGGCCTGTGGAAAAACTATATAAGGGAATGAGTTCAAATAAAGATTCTACTTATGCAGCCATGGAAGAAATTTCACAGGAGTCTGTGTCATGTGTGTTATTGCAACAGCAACACACTCCCCAGCACAAAAAAATGAGCAATACTACACAACAAAACCTCTCACTACTCCAAAGAGATGACAAATTCAGACAGTCTCTCTCAGGGGTTGTAGCTCAGCTCACTAAGTCTGTGTCAGCCCCTCCAGCACTGGGAAATGCTGTGGCCCAGGCCAGGCCCCAGTGGGCCACAGGTGTGAGCTCCCGGTGCTCTTCTGGGTTTTTAGTCTAAAGCAGGCTCAAGAAAAAGAAAAAAAAAAAAAAAATCCCACAGACCAGAGAACTCTGCTTTAGCTAGCCAAAAAAGACTAACAAACAGCAAAGGAAATCTGAAAATTCTTACCATTATCTTTTGAAAACCACTGCCTCAGACATTCCACCACTTCTCCTTCTCCCCCTCACTCACAGATCCAGTTTTAAAGGTGCAAAACTTAATTCTGAGCTAAACAGATGAAGGGGGATACAATTCAGCATCAACCCAGGACAGCTGCAGAGAGCTCCTGGAGCCCAAGAACCACAACAAGGCATCCAGTCGTGATGCCTAGGCAAGGAGATAATGGCTGAGCTATGCAAAAAGATGTAGCTCTGCAGAAAGAAGTAGCTAGTTTTTAAGAGGGTATGTGAATGAAGCACTGTTTAGAAATCAGCCAATTTAGCAGAACAAGCTAAATGCAAACAGCTCACCACTGGCTATTTGAGCAGCCAATCCTACAGAGCACTTGCAGAAATGAGAGGTGAAAAGTTGCAGCCCAAGGAAGACTTCTGAGCCTTGATGCAAAACGACCCCCAGGAGGCTGAGGAGCACCTCCTGCAGAAACTGTGCATGTGCTGCAAGGGCTCACATAATCATGTGATCAGAAAATGTGTTGCAATATGAAGGTTAGGAAAGTTTAATGTACACATTAAGGAAAAAACGTATAAAGGCCAGTACAGTGTGAAGAATTGTGTTTGTGGTAGAGCAGTACCCTCATTCCTGGGTTGAATAAACAAATCCCTGCTCCGTAGGCCTTCTACAATGGAGTATTGTTTTCTTGCCTAGTGTTTGGGCATCAGAATGCAGTGGATTTCAGCATCATCTACCCCCAGAAAGCCTTTGGTCCAGCCCTGCATCCCTATTTCAGACTGTACAGAAACACTGTGGATTTCCCCCCACTCTAGCTGGAACCGTGCAGCAGGAGTTCAGCTTTTACAGCCCTGCATGGGAGACACTTCAGTTCATTTAGGAAGTGTTTCCAAAGGCCTTGTGAGCAATCCCTTCTTATTTCTTTAGTCATAATTTTTTACCCTGGAATGCTGGAATTCATTTGGCTTTTCCAGTATGTGTTTGCTGATGTTTGCATTTGGAAATGAAAAAGAGATTATTGGAAGCTTTATTTATTGCACTGCTTAAATTTCCCTGTTTGTGGCTCTCCACTGCCGTGCTCAGAAGGCACCCTGTTCTGTTGGGACATGAGCTACCACCACCAGACACACAGCAATAGGAGCAGTGAACATCAGAGACTGATTCTCAGGGATAATGTTTTTGTCAGAGCACAAGGAAACATGCTAGTGCCTCTGTATGATCTAACCATCCTGTGAAACTCAGCCGCTGATGGTGTTGGGGTGCTACTACCAATCCCTTCCATGAAATCATTTCAGCTCTATCAGCTTCTGCCTCTGACAGAGACCCCAGGCACTGCCAGCAGCTGCTCCAGGTGCTCCTGCCAGCAGCCCCTGCAGGAAGCAGCACAGCCCCAGTGCCCGTGGGCTTTGGCTGCCTCTGGCAGAGAAGCCCCCAGGGCACAGGTCTCCGGGGCAGGAGATGGGCACCAGCGCTGCCAGGGCTCGGGGGTGGCAGCTCTGCTTGGGCAGGGACTCTGCCAGCCCTGCTGATTTCAGAGCTGCCCAGGGCCAGGGCTCAGAGCAGCATTCATGCCCTGGCCCACGCGTTCCTTGTCCGTGTCACCCCCGTGGGTTTAGGATGGCCCCAGGCAGGACGTGTCCCAAGAAGGCCGTGCCAGCTCCTGGGCAAGGCCCCGTGCCCTTCCCACTGCAGCTGCATCAGCAGCCCTGGGGGCTCCTTCTGCTGCCCTGAGCCCGCAGAGCAGGGCAGCATTTGCTGATGGTTGGAACCCTTCCTAAAGATCCTGTTGGGCTGTCTTAGACATTGGGGGTGAGGGATTCCCTCTGACCTGGGCCAGTTTTGGTGGGCTGGGGGTGGCCTCAGGGCAGGTGGCAGCGTGTGCCAGGGCCCTTTGTGACACACGGTGCAGCGTGGTCACCATGGGCTGGAACGGGACAGGGTGTCGCAGGACCCTTGGTGACACTGGTGGCAGAGGTGCTGGTGTTGACACGGCAACGCCAGAGTGCTCGGAGCAGGCAACGGGACAGGACGGGAGAGAGCAGTGCTGTGAGGAGTCCCTGCACAGCACACTCATTGCTGTCTGACCCTCAGCTTTCCCGAGGCTCTATTGCCTTCCCGAGGATTCTCTTTTGCAGGCGCCCTTGAAGGCAGGCAGTGGGACTTGGTGCCCGGATCTCTTCTGAGGCACCACCCATCTCTGTCACCAGTGCCCTCGAGGCCAGACCACAATCCTTGACGAGGAGTCTCCTGTTCTTGTGACAGGAGCCCTTGGGACCAGAGTGCAGGACCTGCTGTCCTGTAGCCTTCCCGAGGCTTCTGTCTTGCAATTGGTTTCCAAGCACCACTACAGGACTTGCTGACTTGGAGCTTTTCAGACCCATCTTTCCTGCAAGTAATCATAAATTCAGTCACTGACATGGAGCAGAGACCCCTGAGAGTGCCCCAGGTGGTCTGGGTAGAGGAGGAGGAAGAAGGCCCTGGAGCTGCCCTAGCACAGGAGATGGACAACGTGGAAGAGATCCAGCTGCTGCAGGAGGGTGAGTGGCTCAGCTGGGCCACAGGGCTGGTGCCTGCAGCCAGCTTAGCTGTACCCCATCCCATCCCATCCCATCCCACCACGTCCCGTCCCATCCCGTCCTGTCCCATCCAATTTCCTGGTGATGTGCTTATGGCCAGGAGGGAAGATGGCTGGAGAAGACATGGGGCACAGACCCCCAAGTGTGCCCAAACTGACCAGGGTAGAGGAGGAGGAAGATGGCCCTGGAGGTGCCCCAGCACAGGACACTGATGTGGTGGAGGAGTTGCAGCTGCCTCAGGCAGGTGAGTGGCAGAGGTGGGCCACAGGGCTGGTGCCTGCTGCCAGCTTGGTCCCATGCCATGCCATGCCATGCCATGCCATGCCATGCCATGCCATGCCATGCCATGCCATGCCATGCCATCCTATCCCAGTGCACATGCCCATGGACAGGATGTCAGAGGGGCCAGGGCTGCCCCCCACTGTGGCCGTGCTCCATCCCTGGGGCATCCCAGGGCTCTCCCTGCCTGGGCAGAGCAGGGCTGGGCTGTGTTCTCCGGCCTCTCCTGCAGCCCCTCAGCTCTGGCTGTGCTTGCTCTTTGCCAGATGCAGACATGAAGCGGACACAGAGGCACAAACCCACCCGTGGCCGCTTCCACAGAACAGCACAGGTACCTGCAGCCATCCCCACCTGGGCTGGGCCTGCTGTCCTTGCTCAGCCCAGCACAGCGCTTGGAGCACTCCATGGAACATCCCTGGCTTCTTGCCCTTCTGCTACAGATGGTTTGCAAATTCATCAAGAGAGTTCGGGAGGAAGAGACCAGTGTCATGGGCAATTGGGGCAGAGCATATCCACACATCTTCAAAACCAAGACCAGTGCTGCCCTGCTGGACATGCTTGTAGAGGAGGGTTTTTTCAGGCCAAAGCAAGTAAGCAGCCTCTGGACAGGGTTTGATCCTCCCATGAATTGCTTGGCTTCCCAAGCCAGGCCAGCTGGTCACTGTAAGCCTTTGAAGCCATCACTGTGAGGTGGGAAGGGAAGCACTTCTCTGGGGAAGCTGGGCACATTACTCCCTCTGCCAGCTTTCCAAGTCTCCCCGTGCCTTCTCCAGGTCCCTGCCATCGTGAGGTACATCCACCAGTGGCTCACATCAAATCGGTTTGCTGAGCACAGGCTGAACAGGACCCTGCTGGATCTCACCAAGGCTCAGCCTGATGATGTAGTAATGACACTCTTGCGTGTGTCCCCATCGTGTGACAGGTATGGGGCCCACCTGCCCAGAGTGCTCAGGGCTCCCCAGCCCACCACCCTGTACAGCCTGTCCCAGGTATCTGACCAACCGACAGTTCCAGGGCCCTCTGGAAAGCTGCTCCCTTTCCCAGCCCTGGCATGGCATCCCCCCAGCCTGCTGCCATGCTCCCTCCCTGCCCCTCAGGGGCCTGTCCCCACAGGCCTGGGCTGCCTGCGTGCTGCCGGTGAAGGGCAGTGGGCAGAGGCAGAGCTGGCAGCCAGCTCAGCTCCCCGCTGCTGCCCAGGCCACAGTGCTGTGTCTGAGACCCCCCTGACACAGAGCCCTGACCCCGCAGAGCTGCTATGACCATGTGGAAGACGATCTTGTGCTCGCTCAGGACTAGTGAGCTGGTGCAGCTGACACTCCTCAACGTGCTGAAGAGCTGGCCAGAGCACAGCACGTGCACCTCTGATGGGGACAAGATGGGTGTCTTTGCCCTGGCTGTGAGTTTCTGGAACTGGCCTTTGCTCACCCCAAGGCCTCTTCTGCAGCAGCTCTCCACCCTCCTTCCCTCCCTGCATCTCCCTGCCTCAGGCGCTGGACTGAAACCTGGCCTAGGGGCAGCTTCAGGGGCACCAGGCCCGGTGCTCCTCCTGTGTCTGCCCTGGCCTCTCCCTGCCACACTCAGGCCCTGCCACACTGACACCCTGGCACTGAGCACTGTCTCGGGGGGCTTTGTCCTTTGCAGGCTACTCTGGTGATGTGGAAGATCCTCCAGCTACGCTGTGTCCCACTGGCAGTCATGCTGTATTTTCCCCGACTATTTGTGCTTCTACTCTTCCAAGTGTTCTTCAGCACTCTGGATATGTCAGAGGAGATCAATAACTTCTGGAAGGGATGCCAGGAGCAGCATGGTTTTTCCATCAGCCCCAACAGGTGCTCCACGCCATTCCTCCAGTCCCTGTCATGTCCCCAGGGCAGGAGCCAGTGCTCCCAGCGTGACCTGGGCTTTGCTCTGCATGCAGGTTTGCAGTGTGGACCCTGAAGTCCCTGCTCTACCAAAGGCAGTATGAGGATGTGGTGATGGCCGTGGAACGCAAGAATGGCTGGGACATGCTGCTCTGTCCTGACACCCACCACTATGCGGTGGGTCTGCTGGCCAGGTGAGACACCCTTCTCCCCACTGCCTCTGAACTTTGTGCTCTGTGCTCAGGGTGCCCCACACAGTCACCATGGTCCTGGGGCCTTAAGCGGCCTTGTTACCAAGGCAAGGCTGAGCAGACTGGAAAAGACTGGGAGAGGAGGGTGCTCACAACCAGCTGCCTCCCAAACGGCCCAGGTCCCCTTGAGGATGGTGGGGAATGTGGGAGATGCTGGGAGTCAGTCCTGGGAGCAGTCTGTCCCCCTGGTTCACAGTCTTGGTTACTTTTACCCCTGCCAGGGAGATGTCCTGTATCACCATGCCCGTGTATTCCCGGATCGTTCGCTACCTGCTCCAACTGCTCAGCACACAGAAGACACGCTGGGATCGGCCTGGCCTGGCATTCATTGTAGGGGTGAGCCTGATGGCCAGTGCTGCTGAGCTGAGCTGCCTCCCAGCTCTCTGCCTTCTCATAGCCGCACCTCCCTGGGACGGTGCCCGCACCCTGGGCTGCTGCCTGGGCCAAGCCCTGTGCAGTTCCAGGCTCCTGCTGGCTGGGCACCCCTGTCATTGCTCTGTGCCTTTCAGATTCTGGATTGCATGAAATTGAGTAAACACGGTGCTAACAGAGTCCTGAAAATCTTGCCAAAGAGCCTGCGGGGCGAGTGCAGGGAGACGCGTCGCCTGGCGCTCAGGGTCCTTATCAATATCATTGAGTACACGTCCATGGTGAGGAGGGGGCAGCGGCTGAAGCTGCGCTGGGGAACGCAGTCGCTTGGGCTCGGCTGGGCTTTGGGCTCTCCTGTCTCCTGGCTCAGCTGCCCAAGTGCTTTGGGACAGGCCTTTGGCCTCTGGGCCCTGAGGCAGCAGGGTGGCCATTCACAGACTTGTGTTCCACACAGACTGAAAAAATGTGGAGCGTCACTGAAAGTCTTGTGGAGCTCCTGCAGGATGGAGATGGAGAGACAGTTAGCATGTCAGTCATGGCACTCAGCTTTATCATCTTGGACAAGGACATGCCGATACCCGGCCCCATCGCCCTGCAGCTGACTGAGGCGCTCCTGCCACATTTTGACCATGTAAGGCTCTTTGCCCCCAGCCATGGCCACTGGCTGATGCCTGGACACTTTGTGCTCTGTGCATTTGCAGGCCTGTGCCCAGCTAAGCCCCATGCAGCTGATGCTGAGGTACTTTTTTCTTCCTTTCATATAGGATGATAGCCAGGTGCGGGTGGTCTCCATACTGCTCTTCCGAACACTGGTGACTCTTCTGCCGGAAAAGGAGAAAAGGACCTTTAAGAGACACATGTGCCAGAGCCTCTTCCCACTCTTTTTCCACTGCTATGATGAGAATCGCCACGTGGCACAGGCAGATGTGGGCTGCTGGTGTCTCCTGGGAAGGGCTCGGCTGCCTCCTGCCCTGGTGCCTCCCGGATGCAGCCTCCTCCAGGCCCTTGCACAGGGAGGCGGGTCCTGTGCCCTGGGCTGTGGGGACATCTTCTGCATCTCTGCTGCTCTCCAGACCGCTCGGGAAGCACTGCTTTGTATGGCCGCGTTCCTGAAGAGGAGGGATATAGAAAAACTGGCGAAGCAGCAGCAGCTGTGGATGTTCGCGGAGCGTCTGGTATGGCTGGTTTGGAAGCCCCAACCTGTCCTGGAGAAATTCCCTGCCCAGAGTGCTAAGTGTGTGGGGCTGGCAGCTGTGCCCCTGCCCGGTGCTGCAGCCGGGGGCCGCAGGGGCTCTGCTCCAGGCTCCCGTGGCCCCGAGCCGGTGCCGATGGAGCCCCGGCTGCCCAGCGGGGCTGCGGGGCGGGCGGCACCACGGCTCCGCGGGCAGACCCCGACCCTCTGCCCCTGCAGAGCCCAGCGCCAGCGGCTGCTGGCCGGGCCGCAGGGCTGTGCGGGCAGGGCAGGCCGGCGCTGGGTGCAGGCAGAGCCCGGCCCAGGGCCAGCACCAACCCTTCCCTCCTGCTGCTCTTTCAGCTGGCACAGGACAGAAGCCGAGCGGCCGAGCAGCTGCACCGAGCGCTGCCGTACCTGCAGAGCCTGCAGGAGCCCCTGCGAGAGGCGGCCGTCAGGTTCCTGGGTGAGCTCTGCCGAGGCCGGGCTCCCTGCCCGCCCCGCCGCAGCTCGGCCCCAGCCCCGGCTGCTGCCCCGGCAGCGCCAGGCGGGCCCGGCGCCGTGCAGCCCCGGCTGCCCTGGGCGCTGCTGCCGCCCCCTCACAGCCGTGCCCTGGGGCCTCAGCCTGCGGCCAGCGCCCGGGCTGAGCCCTGCCGGGCCACGGGGGCCAGTGGCCACAGGGCTGGCAGCGCCGCTGGCTCGCAGCTGTGCCGCTGGCGCCCTGACACAGAGCTCTGTGTTCGCAGGCATGGCCGGGCGGTACCTGAGGCGGCAGCAGGGAGAGCTCCAGCTTATCTACGAAGGTGAGTGAGGGCAAGCGGGGCTGTCAGCTGGGTCTGGTGGGGGGAGCTGCAAGCCCTGCCCTGACTGTGCAGGGCTCTGCTCCCTGTGCAGGCGAGGGGCAGCGTGGGCAGGGTGCACAGAGATTTCAGGGGCACGTGAGGGATTCGTGGGCAGCAGCTTCGGGCTGATCCCGTTGGTCCCCACTCCCTCCTGGCCATGGCTAGAGCGGGCCGGATGGCCCTGGCACAGAGCTCTCCTCTGGTCCCAGCAGATCCGGGATCTGACCGTGGCTCTGTTCCACTCTCTCGCAGCCCTTGAAGACGTGGCTAAAGATACCAGCGTCACCATTCGAAACCTGGCAATTCAAACAATCTATATCCTCAAGTCTGTGGAGAGATCTCAGTATTCCATTCTCGAGACCATACAAGATCGGCTCCACAGGGCGTGGATTACACGGCCTCGTCTGTTGCGGCTTGGCTGTCTGAGCAGCTGGAGATCTGCAGAGAACTGATCTGGGAGACTCCGTCTGCTGGGGCCACCTGAGCCAGTGGGGATTCTACGTTTCTTCGATTGTTCTTATCTTCTTTATCTTTTACTTTAGGATATTAATAAAGGATGTGTTAAAATACACAGACTCCCATGATCTTCCTTTTGCTGCCCAGGCTCTGCAAGGCATAGGGGAACAGAGGAAAAATGGTGCTTGTGCTCAACAAGCTGCCTGGGTGTGCAGTGTTGCAGGGAAAATGGCCAGAAGCTCCTTGGCCTTTGGTGGTTCTGCTGAAGCCTTTGTGCTTCTGACGGAGCAGGTGGGCAGGGGCCAGAGCTGCAGGGATCCATGTGAGACCGGTGCCTGGAGATGGCCACAAGCCCTGTGCCAGCCAGGAACCCCCACCTGTGGCAGAGGGTGACACGAGGGCTGACAAGACGGCTAACCCTGCATGGGTAGCACCTCAGCCTGACACACTCGTGCAAGCCATGGCATCGCATGAATTTTTTCATCAGAATGCACATGCGTTGCAGAAGCAGTTTCAGTTGACACCAACTGAGGCTCGTGACATTGTCAATTCTTGTGACGATTGTCATGCGCTCGCTGTGCCTTTGCTGGCAGGGGTGAATCCCCGAGGCCTTAAGGCCTTGTAGATCTGGCAGAAGGATGTGCCAAATTGCCAAATTTGGCCGGCCCAAGTATGTGCACTTCTCTGTTGACACATTTTCTTCAGCTATGTGGGCTTCTGCTCACACTGGAGAAAAAACCCACGATGTCATTGCCCACTGGAGGCAGGCCTTTGCCATTCTAGGCACACCTTCTACTGTGAAGACCAACGATGGTCCTGCTTACGCCTTGCAGAAGGTGTGGCAGTTCCTGCAATTGTGGGGTGTGTCACACAAGTTTGGTATCCCACACTCCCTGACTGGTCAAGCTATAGTGGAATGCGTTCACGGCACTCTGAAGCAGGTGCTTCAATAAACAAAAACGGGGAATGCAGGCTGAAACCCCGCACAGTTGTTTGGCAAAAGCTTTGTATACAATCAATCACCTTACGGTGCTGCAGAATTCGAGTAACACTATCATTTTGAACCATCACCTTTCGTTGCAGGCTTTGGATGAGACACATCAGCCTCAAGCGCAGGTTTGGGTACAAAATTTAACCACCAAGCAGTGGGAAGGCCCATTTGAGCTTATCGCTTCGGGTTGTGGGTATGCGTGTGTATCCACTGATACTGGGGTACACTGGGTGCCTGCAAAGTGGGTTCATCCTGACCTGCGACCACAAAGGCAGAATTGGGCCAACAGGCAACCTGAAAACCGTGACCAAAGTGAAAGTCATCCAGTGGAGGAATCTCCGAGTGATGACTCAAATACAGATGATGTGAGTGATCACTCAGATGGTCCCTCCACAAGCAGGCACTGAAAACCTTGCATATTTTTCTTTTTTTTAAACCGAAAGGCTACATTGTAGTCTGGGTTTTCAGTCCTGAAGCTTCTGTGTTTCTAAGCTCTGTTTTCTGATGTTTGGGTTTTATGACATTTGTTCCCAGAGTTTGAACATAAACAACAGAAGTGTTTTTGTAACAACATTCATATTTTCAATTCTTTCTGTGAGAGGGATTTTCTTTTGATGTCCCTCTGGTTTGGCCAATATGGGTGAAGAGTTCTGTCTCTCATTTACTAATCAGAGTGGCCTGTGGAAAAACTATATAAGGGAATGAGTTCAAATAAAGATTCTACTTATGCAGCCATGGAAGAAATTTCACAGGAGTCTGTGTCATGTGTGTTATTGCAACAGCAACACACTCCCCAGCACAAAAAAATGAGCAATACTACACAACAAAACCTCTCACTACTCCAAAGAGATGACAAATTCAGACAGTCTCTCTCAGGGGTTGTAGCTCAGCTCACTAAGTCTGTGTCAGCCCCTCCAGCACTGGGAAATGCTGTGGCCCAGGCCAGGCCCCAGTGGGCCACAGGTGTGAGCTCCGGTGCTCTTCTGGGTTTTTAGTCTAAAGCAGGCTCAAGAAAAAAAAAAAAAAAAAAAATCCCACAGACCAGAGAACTCTGCTTTAGCTAGCCAAAAAAGACTAACAAACAGCAAAGGAAATCTGAAAATTCTTACCATTATCTTTTGAAAACCACTGCCTCAGACATTCCACCACTTCTCCTTCTCCCCCCTCACTCACAGATCCAGTTTTAAAGGTGCAAAACTTAATTCTGAGCTAAACAGATGAAGGGGGATACAATTCAGCATCAACCCAGGACAGCTGCAGAGAGCTCCTGGAGCCCAAGAACCACAACAAGGCATCCAGTCGTGATGCCTAGGCAAGGAGATAATGGCTGAGCTATGCAAAAAGATGTAGCTCTGCAGAAAGAAGTAGCTAGTTTTTAAGAGGGTATGTGAATGAAGCACTGTTTAGAAATCAGCCAATTTAGCAGAACAAGCTAAATGCAAACAGCTCACCACTGGCTATTTGAGCAGCCAATCCTACAGAGCACTTGCAGAAATGAGAGGTGAAAAGTTGCAGCCCAAGGAAGACTTCTGAGCCTTGATGCAAAACGACCCCCAGGAGGCTGAGGAGCACCTCCTGCAGAAACTGTGCATGTGCTGCAAGGGCTCACATAATCATGTGATCAGAAAATGTGTTGCAATATGAAGGTTAGGAAAGTTTAATGTACACATTAAGGAAAAAACGTATAAAGGCCAGTACAGTGTGAAGAATTGTGTTTGTGGTAGAGCAGTACCCCTCATTCCTGGGTTGAATAAACAAATCCCTGCTCCGTAGGCCTTCTACAATGGAGTATTGTTTTCTTGCCTAGTGTTTGGGCATCAGAATGCAGTGGATTTCAGCATCATCTACCCCCAGAAAGCCTTTGGTCCAGCCCTGCATCCCTATTTCAGACTGTACAGAAACACTGTGGATTTCCCCCCACTCTAGCTGGAACCGTGCAGCAGGAGTTCAGCTTTTACAGCCCTGCATGGGAGACACTTCAGTTCATTTAGGAAGTGTTTCCAAAGGCCTTGTGAGCAATCCCTTCTTATTTCTTTAGTCATAATTTTTTACCCTGGAATGCTGGAATTCATTTGGCTTTTCCAGTATGTGTTTGCTGATGTTTGCATTTGGAAATGAAAAAGAGATTATTGGAAGCTTTATTTATTGCACTGCTTAAATTTCCCTGTTTGTGGCTCTCCACTGCCGTGCTCAGAAGGCACCCTGTTCTGTTGGGACATGAGCTACCACCACCAGACACACAGCAATAGGAGCAGTGAACATCAGAGACTGATTCTCAGGGATAATGTTTTTGTCAGAGCACAAGGAAACATGCTAGTGCCTCTGTATGATCTAACCATCCTGTGAAACTCAGCCGCTGATGGTGTTGGGGTGCTACTACCAATCCCTTCCATGAAATCATTTCAGCTCTATCAGCTTCTGCCTCTGACAGAGACCCCAGGCACTGCCAGCAGCTGCTCCAGGTGCTCCTGCCAGCAGCCCCTGCAGGAAGCAGCACAGCCCCAGTGCCCGTGGGCTTTGGCTGCCTCTGGCAGAGAAGCCCCCCAGGGCACAGGTCTCCGGGGCAGGAGATGGGCACCAGCGCTGCCAGGGCTCGGGGGGTGGCAGCTCTGCTTGGGCAGGGACTCTGCCAGCCCTGCTGATTTCAGAGCTGCCCAGGGCCAGGGCTCAGAGCAGCATTCATGCCCTGGCCCACGCGTTCCTTGTCCGTGTCACCCCCGTGGGTTTAGGATGGCCCCAGGCAGGACGTGTCCCAAGAAGGCCGTGCCAGCTCCTGGGCAAGGCCCCGTGCCCTTCCCACTGCAGCTGCATCAGCAGCCCTGGGGGCTCCTTCTGCTGCCCTGAGCCCGCAGAGCAGGGCAGCATTTGCTGATGGTTGGAACCCTTCCTAAAGATCCTGTTGGGCTGTCTTAGACATTGGGGGTGAGGGATTCCCTCTGACCTGGGCCAGTTTTGGTGGGCTGGGGGTGGCCTCAGGGCAGGTGGCAGCGTGTGCCAGGGCCCTTTGTGACACACGGTGCAGCGTGGTCACCATGGGCTGGAACGGGACAGGGTGTCGCAGGACCCTTGGTGACACTGGTGGCAGAGGTGCTGGTGTTGACACGGCAACGCCAGAGTGCTCGGAGCAGGCAACGGGACAGGACGGGAGAGAGCAGTGCTGTGAGGAGTCCCTGCACAGCACACTCATTGCTGTCTGACCCTCAGCTTTCCCGAGGCTCTATTGCCTTCCCGAGGATTCTCTTTTGCAGGCGCCCTTGAAGGCAGGCAGTGGGACTTGGTGCCCGGATCTCTTCTGAGGCACCACCCATCTCTGTCACCAGTGCCCTCGAGGCCAGACCACAATCCTTGACGAGGAGTCTCCTGTTCTTGTGACAGGAGCCCTTGGGACCAGAGTGCAGGACCTGCTGTCCTGTAGCCTTCCCGAGGCTTCTGTCTTGCAATTGGTTTCCAAGCACCACTACAGGACTTGCTGACTTGGAGCTTTTCAGACCCATCTTTCCTGCAAGTAATCATAAATTCAGTCACTGACATGGAGCAGAGACCCCTGAGAGTGCCCCAGGTGGTCTGGGTAGAGGAGGAGGAAGAAGGCCCTGGAGCTGCCCTAGCACAGGAGATGGACAACGTGGAAGAGATCCAGCTGCTGCAGGAGGGTGAGTGGCTCAGCTGGGCCACAGGGCTGGTGCCTGCAGCCAGCTTAGCTGTACCCCATCCCATCCCATCCCACCACGTCCCGTCCCATCCCGTCCTGTCCCATCCAATTTCCTGGTGATGTGCTTATGGCCAGGAGGGAAGATGGCTGGAGAAGACATGGGGCACAGACCCCCAAGTGTGCCCAAACTGACCAGGGTAGAGGAGGAGGAAGATGGCCCTGGAGGTGCCCCAGCACAGGACACTGATGTGGTGGAGGAGTTGCAGCTGCCTCAGGCAGGTGAGTGGCAGAGGTGGGCCACAGGGCTGGTGCCTGCTGCCAGCTTGGTCCCATGCCATGCCATGCCATGCCATCCTATCCCAGTGCACATGCCCATGGACAGGATGTCAGAGGGGCCAGGGCTGCCCCCCACTGTGGCCGTGCTCCATCCCTGGGGCATCCCAGGGCTCTCCCTGCCTGGGCAGAGCAGGGCTGGGCTGTGTTCTCCGGCCTCTCCTGCAGCCCCTCAGCTCTGGCTGTGCTTGCTCTTTGCCAGATGCAGACATGAAGCGGACACAGAGGCACAAACCCACCCGTGGCCGCTTCCACAGAACAGCACAGGTACCTGCAGCCATCCCCACCTGGGCTGGGCCTGCTGTCCTTGCTCAGCCCAGCACAGCGCTTGGAGCACTCCATGGAACATCCCTGGCTTCTTGCCCTTCTGCTACAGATGGTTTGCAAATTCATCAAGAGAGTTCGGGAGGAAGAGACCAGTGTCATGGGCAATTGGGGCAGAGCATATCCACACATCTTCAAAACCAAGACCAGTGCTGCCCTGCTGGACATGCTTGTAGAGGAGGGTTTTTTCAGGCCAAAGCAAGTAAGCAGCCTCTGGACAGGGTTTGATCCTCCCATGAATTGCTTGGCTTCCCAAGCCAGGCCAGCTGGTCACTGTAAGCCTTTGAAGCCATCACTGTGAGGTGGGAAGGGAAGCACTTCTCTGGGGAAGCTGGGCACATTACTCCCTCTGCCAGCTTTCCAAGTCTCCCCGTGCCTTCTCCAGGTCCCTGCCATCGTGAGGTACATCCACCAGTGGCTCACATCAAATCGGTTTGCTGAGCACAGGCTGAACAGGACCCTGCTGGATCTCACCAAGGCTCAGCCTGATGATGTAGTAATGACACTCTTGCGTGTGTCCCCATCGTGTGACAGGTATGGGGCCCACCTGCCCAGAGTGCTCAGGGCTCCCCAGCCCACCACCCTGTACAGCCTGTCCCAGGTATCTGACCAACCGACAGTTCCAGGGCCCTCTGGAAAGCTGCTCCCTTTCCCAGCCCTGGCATGGCATCCCCCCAGCCTGCTGCCATGCTCCCTCCCTGCCCCTCAGGGGCCTGTCCCCACAGGCCTGGGCTGCCTGCGTGCTGCCGGTGAAGGGCAGTGGGCAGAGGCAGAGCTGGCAGCCAGCTCAGCTCCCCGCTGCTGCCCAGGCCACAGTGCTGTGTCTGAGACCCCCCTGACACAGAGCCCTGACCCCGCAGAGCTGCTATGACCATGTGGAAGACGATCTTGTGCTCGCTCAGGACTAGTGAGCTGGTGCAGCTGACACTCCTCAACGTGCTGAAGAGCTGGCCAGAGCACAGCACGTGCACCTCTGATGGGGACAAGATGGGTGTCTTTGCCCTGGCTGTGAGTTTCTGGAACTGGCCTTTGCTCACCCCAAGGCCTCTTCTGCAGCAGCTCTCCACCCTCCTTCCCTCCCTGCATCTCCCTGCCTCAGGCGCTGGACTGAAACCTGGCCTAGGGGCAGCTTCAGGGGCACCAGGCCCGGTGCTCCTCCTGTGTCTGCCCTGGCCTCTCCCTGCCACACTCAGGCCCTGCCACACTGACACCCTGGCACTGAGCACTGTCTCGGGGGGCTTTGTCCTTTGCAGGCTACTCTGGTGATGTGGAAGATCCTCCAGCTACGCTGTGTCCCACTGGCAGTCATGCTGTATTTTCCCCGACTATTTGTGCTTCTACTCTTCCAAGTGTTCTTCAGCACTCTGGATATGTCAGAGGAGATCAATAACTTCTGGAAGGGATGCCAGGAGCAGCATGGTTTTTCCATCAGCCCCAACAGGTGCTCCACGCCATTCCTCCAGTCCCTGTCATGTCCCCAGGGCAGGAGCCAGTGCTCCCAGCGTGACCTGGGCTTTGCTCTGCATGCAGGTTTGCAGTGTGGACCCTGAAGTCCCTGCTCTACCAAAGGCAGTATGAGGATGTGGTGATGGCCGTGGAACGCAAGAATGGCTGGGACATGCTGCTCTGTCCTGACACCCACCACTATGCGGTGGGTCTGCTGGCCAGGTGAGACACCCTTCTCCCCACTGCCTCTGAACTTTGTGCTCTGTGCTCAGGGTGCCCCACACAGTCACCATGGTCCTGGGGCCTTAAGCGGCCTTGTTACCAAGGCAAGGCTGAGCAGACTGGAAAAGACTGGGAGAGGAGGGTGCTCACAACCAGCTGCCTCCCAAACGGCCCAGGTCCCCTTGAGGATGGTGGGGAATGTGGGAGATGCTGGGAGTCAGTCCTGGGAGCAGTCTGTCCCCTGGTTCACAGTCTTGGTTACTTTTACCCCTGCCAGGGAGATGTCCTGTATCACCATGCCCGTGTATTCCCGGATCGTTCGCTACCTGCTCCAACTGCTCAGCACACAGAAGACACGCTGGGATCGGCCTGGCCTGGCATTCATTGTAGGGGTGAGCCTGATGGCCAGTGCTGCTGAGCTGAGCTGCCTCCCAGCTCTCTGCCTTCTCATAGCCGCACCTCCCTGGGACGGTGCCCGCACCCTGGGCTGCTGCCTGGGCCAAGCCCTGTGCAGTTCCAGGCTCCTGCTGGCTGGGCACCCCTGTCATTGCTCTGTGCCTTTCAGATTCTGGATTGCATGAAATTGAGTAAACACGGTGCTAACAGAGTCCTGAAAATCTTGCCAAAGAGCCTGCGGGGCGAGTGCAGGGAGACGCGTCGCCTGGCGCTCAGGGTCCTTATCAATATCATTGAGTACACGTCCATGGTGAGGAGGGGGCAGCGGCTGAAGCTGCGCTGGGGAACGCAGTCGCTTGGGCTCGGCTGGGCTTTGGGCTCTCCTGTCTCCTGGCTCAGCTGCCCAAGTGCTTTGGGACAGGCCTTTGGCCTCTGGGCCCTGAGGCAGCAGGGTGGCCATTCACAGACTTGTGTTCCACACAGACTGAAAAAATGTGGAGCGTCACTGAAAGTCTTGTGGAGCTCCTGCAGGATGGAGATGGAGAGACAGTTAGCATGTCAGTCATGGCACTCAGCTTTATCATCTTGGACAAGGACATGCCGATACCCGGCCCCATCGCCCTGCAGCTGACTGAGGCGCTCCTGCCACATTTTGACCATGTAAGGCTCTTTGCCCCCAGCCATGGCCACTGGCTGATGCCTGGACACTTTGTGCTCTGTGCATTTGCAGGCCTGTGCCCAGCTAAGCCCCATGCAGCTGATGCTGAGGTACTTTTTTCTTCCTTTCATATAGGATGATAGCCAGGTGCGGGTGGTCTCCATACTGCTCTTCCGAACACTGGTGACTCTTCTGCCGGAAAAGGAGAAAAGGACCTTTAAGAGACACATGTGCCAGAGCCTCTTCCCACTCTTTTTCCACTGCTATGATGAGAATCGCCACGTGGCACAGGTGAGGACTTGTGGGCTGCTGGTGTCTCCTGGGAAGGGCTCGGCTGCCTCCTGCCCTGGTGCCTCCCGGATGCAGCCTCCTCCAGGCCCTTGCACAGGGAGGCGGGTCCTGTGCCCTGGGCTGTGGGGACATCTTCTGCATCTCTGCTGCTCTCCAGACCGCTCGGGAAGCACTGCTTTGTATGGCCGCGTTCCTGAAGAGGAGGGATATAGAAAAACTGGCGAAGCAGCAGCAGCTGTGGATGTTCGCGGAGCGTCTGGTATGGCTGGTTTGGAAGCCCCAACCTGTCCTGGAGAAATTCCCTGCCCAGAGTGCTAAGTGTGTGGGGCTGGCAGCTGTGCCCCTGCCCGGTGCTGCAGCCGGGGGCCGCAGGGGCTCTGCTCCAGGCTCCCGTGGCCCCGAGCCGGTGCCGATGGAGCCCCGGCTGCCCAGCGGGGCTGCGGGGCGGGCGGCACCACGGCTCCGCGGGCAGACCCCGACCCTCTGCCCCTGCAGAGCCCAGCGCCAGCGGCTGCTGGCCGGGCCGCAGGGCTGTGCGGGCAGGGCAGGCCGGCGCTGGGTGCAGGCAGAGCCCGGCCCAGGGCCAGCACCAACCCTTCCCTCCTGCTGCTCTTTCAGCTGGCACAGGACAGAAGCCGAGCGGCCGAGCAGCTGCACCGAGCGCTGCCGTACCTGCAGAGCCTGCAGGAGCCCCTGCGAGAGGCGGCCGTCAGGTTCCTGGGTGAGCTCTGCCGAGGCCGGGCTCCCTGCCCGCCCCGCCGCAGCTCGGCCCCAGCCCCGGCTGCTGCCCCGGCAGCGCCAGGCGGGCCCGGCGCCGTGCAGCCCCGGCTGCCCTGGGCGCTGCTGCCGCCCCCTCACAGCCGTGCCCTGGGGCCTCAGCCTGCGGCCAGCGCCCGGGCTGAGCCCTGCCGGGCCACGGGGGCCAGTGGCCACAGGGCTGGCAGCGCCGCTGGCTCGCAGCTGTGCCGCTGGCGCCCTGACACAGAGCTCTGTGTTCGCAGGCATGGCCGGGCGGTACCTGAGGCGGCAGCAGGGAGAGCTCCAGCTTATCTACAAAGGTGAGTGAGGGCAAGCGGGGCTGTCAGCTGGGTCTGGTGGGGGGAGCTGCAAGCCCTGCCCTGACTGTGCAGGGCTCTGCTCCCTGTGCAGGCGAGGGGCAGCGTGGGCAGGGTGCACAGAGATTTCAGGGGCACGTGAGGGATTCGTGGGCAGCAGCTTCGGGCTGATCCCGTTGGTCCCCACTCCCTCCTGGCCATGGCTAGAGCGGGCCGGATGGCCCTGGCACAGAGCTCTCCTCTGGTCCCAGCAGATCCGGGATCTGACCGTGGCTCTGTTCCACTCTCTCGCAGCCCTTGAAGACGTGGCTAAAGATACCAGCGTCACCATTCGAAACCTGGCAATTCAAACAATCTATATCCTCAAGTCTGTGGAGAGATCTCAGTATTCCATTCTCGAGACCATACAAGATCGGCTCCACAGGGCGTGGATTACACGGCCTCGTCTGTTGCGGCTTGGCTGTCTGAGCAGCTGGAGATCTGCAGAGAACTGATCTGGGAGACTCCGTCTGCTGGGGCCACCTGAGCCAGTGGGGATTCTACGTTTCTTCGATTGTTCTTATCTTCTTTATCTTTTACTTTAGGATATTAATAAAGGATGTGTTAAAATACACAGACTCCCATGATCTTCCTTTTGCTGCCCAGGCTCTGCAAGGCATAGGGGAACAGAGGAAAAATGGTGCTTGTGCTCAACAAGCTGCCTGGGTGTGCAGTGTTGCAGGGAAAATGGCCAGAAGCTCCTTGGCCTTTGGTGGTTCTGCTGAAGCCTTTGTGCTTCTGACGGAGCAGGTGGGCAGGGGCCAGAGCTGCAGGGATCCATGTGAGACCGGTGCCTGGAGATGGCCACAAGCCCTGTGCCAGCCAGGAACCCCCACCTGTGGCAGAGGGTGACACGAGGGCTGTCAAGACGGCTAACCCTGCATGGGTAGCACCTCAGCCTGACACACTCGTGCAAGCCATGGCATCGCATGAATTTTTTCATCAGAATGCACATGCGTTGCAGAAGCAGTTTCAGTTGACACCAACTGAGGCTCGTGACATTGTCAATTCTTGTGACGATTGTCATGCGCTCGCTGTGCCTTTGCTGGCAGGGGTGAATCCCAGAGGCCTTAAGGCCTTGTAGATCTGGCAGAAGGATGTGCCAAATTGCCAAATTTGGCCGGCCCAAGTATGTGCACTTCTCTGTTGACACATTTTCTTCAGCTATGTGGGCTTCTGCTCACACTGGAGAAAAAACCCACGATGTCATTGCCCACTGGAGGCAGGCCTTTGCCATTCTAGGCACACCTTCTACTGTGAAGACCAACGATGGTCCTGCTTACGCCTTGCAGAAGGTGTGGCAGTTCCTGCAATTGTGGGGTGTGTCACACAAGTTTGGTATCCCACACTCCCTGACTGGTCAAGCTATAGTGGAATGCGTTCACGGCACTCTGAAGCAGGTGCTTCAATAAACAAAAACGGGGAATGCAGGCTGAAACCCCGCACAGTTGTTTGGCAAAAGCTTTGTATACAATCAATCACCTTACGGTGCTGCAGAATTCGAGTAACACTATCATTTTGAACCATCACCTTTCGTTGCAGGCTTTGGATGAGACACATCAGCCTCAAGCGCAGGTTTGGGTACAAAATTTAACCACCAAGCAGTGGGAAGGCCCATTTGAGCTTATCGCTTCGGGTTGTGGGTATGCGTGTGTATCCACTGATACTGGGGTACACTGGGTGCCTGCAAAGTGGGTTCATCCTGACCTGCGACCACAAAGGCAGAATTGGGCCAACAGGCAACCTGAAAACCGTGACCAAAGTGAAAGTCATCCAGTGGAGGAATCTCCGAGTGATGACTCAAATACAGATGATGTGAGTGATCACTCAGATGGTCCCTCCACAAGCAGGCACTGAAAACCTTGCATATTTTTCTTTTTTTTAAACCGAAAGGCTACATTGTAGTCTGGGTTTTCAGTCCTGAAGCTTCTGTGTTTCTAAGCTCTGTTTTCTGATGTTTGGGTTTTATGACATTTGTTCCCAGAGTTTGAACATAAACAACAGAAGTGTTTTTGTAACAACATTCATATTTTCAATTCTTTCTGTGAGAGGGATTTTCTTTTGATGTCCCTCTGGTTTGGCCAATATGGGTGAAGAGTTCTGTCTCTCATTTACTAATCAGAGTGGCCTGTGGAAAAACTATATAAGGGAATGAGTTCAAATAAAGATTCTACTTATGCAGCCATGGAAGAAATTTCACAGGAGTCTGTGTCATGTGTGTTATTGCAACAGCAACACACTCCCCAGCACAAAAAAATGAGCAATACTACACAACAAAACCTCTCACTACTCCAAAGAGATGACAAATTCAGACAGTCTCTCTCAGGGGTTGTAGCTCAGCTCACTAAGTCTGTGTCAGCCCCTCCAGCACTGGGAAATGCTGTGGCCCAGGCCAGGCCCCAGTGGGCCACAGGTGTGAGCTCCCGGTGCTCTTCTGGGTTTTTAGTCTAAAGCAGGCTCAAGAAAAAGAAAAAAAAAAAAAAAAAATCCCACAGACCAGAGAACTCTGCTTTAGCTAGCCAAAAAAGACTAACAAACAGCAAAGGAAATCTGAAAATTCTTACCATTATCTTTTGAAAACCACTGCCTCAGACATTCCACCACTTCTCCTTCTCCCCCTCACTCACAGATCCAGTTTTAAAGGTGCAAAACTTAATTCTGAGCTAAACAGATGAAGGGGGATACAATTCAGCATCAACCCAGGACAGCTGCAGAGAGCTCCTGGAGCCCAAGAACCACAACAAGGCATCCAGTCGTGATGCCTAGGCAAGGAGATAATGGCTGAGCTATGCAAAAAGATGTAGCTCTGCAGAAAGAAGTAGCTAGTTTTTAAGAGGGTATGTGAATGAAGCACTGTTTAGAAATCAGCCAATTTAGCAGAACAAGCTAAATGCAAACAGCTCACCACTGGCTATTTGAGCAGCCAATCCTACAGAGCACTTGCAGAAATGAGAGGTGAAAAGTTGCAGCCCAAGGAAGACTTCTGAGCCTTGATGCAAAACGACCCCCAGGAGGCTGAGGAGCACCTCCTGCAGAAACCGTGCATGTGCTGCAAGGGCTCACATAATCATGTGATCAGAAAATGTGTTGCAATATGAAGGTTAGGAAAGTTTAATGTACACATTAAGGAAAAAACGTATAAAGGCCAGTACAGTGTGAAGAATTGTGTTTGTGGTAGAGCAGTACCCCTCATTCCTGGGTTGAATAAACAAATCCCTGCTCCGTAGGCCTTCTACAATGGAGTATTGTTTTCTTGCCTAGTGTTTGGGCATCAGAATGCAGTGGATTTCAGCATCATCTACCCCCAGAAAGCCTTTGGTCCAGCCCTGCATCCCTATTTCAGACTGTACAGAAACACTGTGGATTTCCCCCCACTCTAGCTGGAACCGTGCAGCAGGAGTTCAGCTTTTACAGCCCTGCATGGGAGACACTTCAGTTCATTTAGGAAGTGTTTCCAAAGGCCTTGTGAGCAATCCCTTCTTATTTCTTTAGTCATAATTTTTTACCCTGGAATGCTGGAATTCATTTGGCTTTTCCAGTATGTGTTTGCTGATGTTTGCATTTGGAAATGAAAAAGAGATTATTGGAAGCTTTATTTATTGCACTGCTTAAATTTCCCTGTTTGTGGCTCTCCACTGCCGTGCTCAGAAGGCACCCTGTTCTGTTGGGACATGAGCTACCACCACCAGACACACAGCAATAGGAGCAGTGAACATCAGAGACTGATTCTCAGGGATAATGTTTTTGTCAGAGCACAAGGAAACATGCTAGTGCCTCTGTATGATCTAACCATCCTGTGAAACTCAGCCGCTGATGGTGTTGGGGTGCTACTACCAATCCCTTCCATGAAATCATTTCAGCTCTATCAGCTTCTGCCTCTGACAGAGACCCCAGGCACTGCCAGCAGCTGCTCCAGGTGCTCCTGCCAGCAGCCCCTGCAGGAAGCAGCACAGCCCCAGTGCCCGTGGGCTTTGGCTGCCTCTGGCAGAGAAGCCCCCCAGGGCACAGGTCTCTGGGGCAGGAGATGGGCACCAGCGCTGCCAGGGCTCGGGGGGTGGCAGCTCTGCTTGGGCAGGGACTCTGCCAGCCCTGCTGATTTCAGAGCTGCCCAGGGCCAGGGCTCAGAGCAGCATTCATGCCCTGGCCCACGCGTTCCTTGTCCGTGTCACCCCCGTGGGTTTAGGATGGCCCCAGGCAGGACGTGTCCCAAGAAGGCCGTGCCAGCTCCTGGGCAAGGCCCCGTGCCCTTCCCACTGCAGCTGCATCAGCAGCCCTGGGGGCTCCTTCTGCTGCCCTGAGCCCGCAGAGCAGGGCAGCATTTGCTGATGGTTGGAACCCTTCCTAAAGATCCTGTTGGGCTGTCTTAGACATTGGGGGTGAGGGATTCCCTCTGACCTGGGCCAGTTTTGGTGGGCTGGGGGTGGCCTCAGGGCAGGTGGCAGCGTGTGCCAGGGCCCTTTGTGACACACGGTGCAGCGTGGTCACCATGGGCTGGAACGGGACAGGGTGTCGCAGGACCCTTGGTGACACTGGTGGCAGAGGTGCTGGTGTTGACACGGCAACGCCAGAGTGCTCGGAGCAGGCAACGGGACAGGACGGGAGAGAGCAGTGCTGTGAGGAGTCCCTGCACAGCACACTCATTGCTGTCTGACCCTCAGCTTTCCCGAGGCTCTATTGCCTTCCCGAGGATTCTCTTTTGCAGGCGCCCTTGAAGGCAGGCAGTGGGACTTGGTGCCCGGATCTCTTCTGAGGCACCACCCATCTCTGTCACCAGTGCCCTCGAGGCCAGACCACAATCCTTGACGAGGAGTCTCCTGTTCTTGTGACAGGAGCCCTTGGGACCAGAGTGCAGGACCTGCTGTCCTGTAGCCTTCCCGAGGCTTCTGTCTTGCAATTGGTTTCCAAGCACCACTACAGGACTTGCTGACTTGGAGCTTTTCAGACCCATCTTTCCTGCAAGTAATCATAAATTCAGTCACTGACATGGAGCAGAGACCCCTGAGAGTGCCCCAGGTGGTCTGGGTAGAGGAGGAGGAAGAAGGCTCTGGAGCTGCCCTAGCACAGGAGATGGACAACGTGGAAGAGATCCAGCTGCTGCAGGAGGGTGAGTGGCTCAGCTGGGCCACAGGGCTGGTGCCTGCAGCCAGCTTAGCTGTACCCCATCCCATCCCATCCCATCCCACCACGTCCCGTCCCATCCCGTCCTGTCCCATCCAATTTCCTGGTGATGTGCTTATGGCCAGGAGGGAAGATGGCTGGAGAAGACATGGGGCACAGACCCCCAAGTGTGCCCAAACTGACCAGGGTAGAGGAGGAGGAAGATGGCCCTGGAGGTGCCCCAGCACAGGACACTGATGTGGTGGAGGAGTTGCAGCTGCCTCAGGCAGGTGAGTGGCAGAGGTGGGCCACAGGGCTGGTGCCTGCTGCCAGCTTGGTCCCATGCCATGCCATGCCATGCCATGCCATGCCATGCCATGCCATGCCATGCCATCCTATCCCAGTGCACATGCCCATGGACAGGATGTCAGAGGGGCCAGGGCTGCCCCCCACTGTGGCCGTGCTCCATCCCTGGGGCATCCCAGGGCTCTCCCTGCCTGGGCAGAGCAGGGCTGGGCTGTGTTCTCCGGCCTCTCCTGCAGCCCCTCAGCTCTGGCTGTGCTTGCTCTTTGCCAGATGCAGACATGAAGCGGACACAGAGGCACAAACCCACCCGTGGCCGCTTCCACAGAACAGCACAGGTACCTGCAGCCATCCCCACCTGGGCTGGGCCTGCTGTCCTTGCTCAGCCCAGCACAGCGCTTGGAGCACTCCATGGAACATCCCTGGCTTCTTGCCCTTCTGCTACAGATGGTTTGCAAATTCATCAAGAGAGTTCGGGAGGAAGAGACCAGTGTCATGGGCAATTGGGGCAGAGCATATCCACACATCTTCAAAACCAAGACCAGTGCTGCCCTGCTGGACATGCTTGTAGAGGAGGGTTTTTTTCAGGCCAAAGCAAGTAAGCAGCCTCTGGACAGGGTTTGATCCTCCCATGAATTGCTTGGCTTCCCAAGCCAGGCCAGCTGGTCACTGTAAGCCTTTGAAGCCATCACTGTGAGGTGGGAAGGGAAGCACTTCTCTGGGGAAGCTGGGCACATTACTCCCTCTGCCAGCTTTCCAAGTCTCCCCGTGCCTTCTCCAGGTCCCTGCCATCGTGAGGTACATCCACCAGTGGCTCACATCAAATCGGTTTGCTGAGCACAGGCTGAACAGGACCCTGCTGGATCTCACCAAGGCTCAGCCTGATGATGTAGTAATGACACTCTTGCGTGTGTCCCCATCGTGTGACAGGTATGGGGCCCACCTGCCCAGAGTGCTCAGGGCTCCCCAGCCCACCACCCTGTACAGCCTGTCCCAGGTATCTGACCAACCGACAGTTCCAGGGCCCTCTGGAAAGCTGCTCCCTTTCCCAGCCCTGGCATGGCATCCCCCCAGCCTGCTGCCATGCTCCCTCCCTGCCCCTCAGGGGCCTGTCCCCACAGGCCTGGGCTGCCTGCGTGCTGCCGGTGAAGGGCAGTGGGCAGAGGCAGAGCTGGCAGCCAGCTCAGCTCCCCGCTGCTGCCCAGGCCACAGTGCTGTGTCTGAGACCCCCCTGACACAGAGCCCTGACCCCGCAGAGCTGCTATGACCATGTGGAAGACGATCTTGTGCTCGCTCAGGACTAGTGAGCTGGTGCAGCTGACACTCCTCAACGTGCTGAAGAGCTGGCCAGAGCACAGCACGTGCACCTCTGATGGGGACAAGATGGGTGTCTTTGCCCTGGCTGTGAGTTTCTGGAACTGGCCTTTGCTCACCCCAAGGCCTCTTCTGCAGCAGCTCTCCACCCTCCTTCCCTCCCTGCATCTCCCTGCCTCAGGCGCTGGACTGAAACCTGGCCTAGGGGCAGCTTCAGGGGCACCAGGCCCGGTGCTCCTCCTGTGTCTGCCCTGGCCTCTCCCTGCCACACTCAGGCCCTGCCACACTGACACCCTGGCACTGAGCACTGTCTCGGGGGGCTTTGTCCTTTGCAGGCTACTCTGGTGATGTGGAAGATCCTCCAGCTACGCTGTGTCCCACTGGCAGTCATGCTGTATTTTCCCCGACATTTGTGCTTCTACTCTTCCAAGTGTTCTTCAGCACTCTGGATATGTCAGAGGAGATCAATAACTTCTGGAAGGGATGCCAGGAGCAGCATGGTTTTTCCATCAGCCCCAACAGGTGCTCCACGCCATTCCTCCAGTCCCTGTCATGTCCCCAGGGCAGGAGCCAGTGCTCCCAGCGTGACCTGGGCTTTGCTCTGCATGCAGGTTTGCAGTGTGGACCCTGAAGTCCCTGCTCTACCAAAGGCAGTATGAGGATGTGGTGATGGCCGTGGAACGCAAGAATGGCTGGGACATGCTGCTCTGTCCTGACACCCACCACTATGCGGTGGGTCTGCTGGCCAGGTGAGACACCCTTCTCCCCACTGCCTCTGAACTTTGTGCTCTGTGCTCAGGGTGCCCCACACAGTCACCATGGTCCTGGGGCCTTAAGCGGCCTTGTTACCAAGGCAAGGCTGAGCAGACTGGAAAAGACTGGGAGAGGAGGGTGCTCACAACCAGCTGCCTCCCAAACGGCCCAGGTCCCCTTGAGGATGGTGGGGAATGTGGGAGATGCTGGGAGTCAGTCCTGGGAGCAGTCTGTCCCCCTGGTTCACAGTCTTGGTTACTTTTACCCCTGCCAGGGAGATGTCCTGTATCACCATGCCCGTGTATTCCCGGATCGTTCGCTACCTGCTCCAACTGCTCAGCACACAGAAGACACGCTGGGATCGGCCTGGCCTGGCATTCATTGTAGGGGTGAGCCTGATGGCCAGTGCTGCTGAGCTGAGCTGCCTCCCAGCTCTCTGCCTTCTCATAGCCGCACCTCCCTGGGACGGTGCCCGCACCCTGGGCTGCTGCCTGGGCCAAGCCCTGTGCAGTTCCAGGCTCCTGCTGGCTGGGCACCCCTGTCATTGCTCTGTGCCTTTCAGATTCTGGATTGCATGAAATTGAGTAAACACGGTGCTAACAGAGTCCTGAAAATCTTGCCAAAGAGCCTGCGGGGCGAGTGCAGGGAGACGCGTCGCCTGGCGCTCAGGGTCCTTATCAATATCATTGAGTACACGTCCATGGTGAGGAGGGGGCAGCGGCTGAAGCTGCGCTGGGGAACGCAGTCGCTTGGGCTCGGCTGGGCTTTGGGCTCTCCTGTCTCCTGGCTCAGCTGCCCAAGTGCTTTGGGACAGGCCTTTGGCCTCTGGGCCCTGAGGCAGCAGGGTGGCCATTCACAGACTTGTGTTCCACACAGACTGAAAAAATGTGGAGCGTCACTGAAAGTCTTGTGGAGCTCCTGCAGGATGGAGATGGAGAGACAGTTAGCATGTCAGTCATGGCACTCAGCTTTATCATCTTGGACAAGGACATGCCGATACCCGGCCCCATCGCCCTGCAGCTGACTGAGGCGCTCCTGCCACATTTTGACCATGTAAGGCTCTTTGCCCCCAGCCATGGCCACTGGCTGATGCCTGGACACTTTGTGCTCTGTGCATTTGCAGGCCTGTGCCCAGCTAAGCCCCATGCAGCTGATGCTGAGGTACTTTTTTCTTCCTTTCATATAGGATGATAGCCAGGTGCGGGTGGTCTCCATACTGCTCTTCCGAACACTGGTGACTCTTCTGCCGGAAAAGGAGAAAAGGACCTTTAAGAGACACATGTGCCAGAGCCTCTTCCCACTCTTTTTCCACTGCTATGATGAGAATCGCCACGTGGCACAGGTGAGGACTTGTGGGCTGCTGGTGTCTCCTGGGAAGGGCTCGGCTGCCTCCTGCCCTGGTGCCTCCCGGATGCAGCCTCCTCCAGGCCCTTGCACAGGGAGGCGGGTCCTGTGCCCTGGGCTGTGGGGACATCTTCTGCATCTCTGCTGCTCTCCAGACCGCTCGGGAAGCACTGCTTTGTATGGCCGCGTTCCTGAAGAGGAGGGATATAGAAAAACTGGCGAAGCAGCAGCAGCTGTGGATGTTCGCGGAGCGTCTGGTATGGCTGGTTTGGAAGCCCCAACCTGTCCTGGAGAAATTCCCTGCCCAGAGTGCTAAGTGTGTGGGGCTGGCAGCTGTGCCCCTGCCCGGTGCTGCAGCCGGGGGCCGCAGGGGCTCTGCTCCAGGCTCCCGTGGCCCCGAGCCGGTGCCGATGGAGCCCCGGCTGCCCAGCGGGGCTGCGGGGCGGGCGGCACCACGGCTCCGCGGGCAGACCCCGACCCTCTGCCCCTGCAGAGCCCAGCGCCAGCGGCTGCTGGCCGGGCCGCAGGGCTGTGCGGGCAGGGCAGGCCGGCGCTGGGTGCAGGCAGAGCCCGGCCCAGGGCCAGCACCAACCCTTCCCTCCTGCTGCTCTTTCAGCTGGCACAGGACAGAAGCCGAGCGGCCGAGCAGCTGCACCGAGCGCTGCCGTACCTGCAGAGCCTGCAGGAGCCCCTGCGAGAGGCGGCCGTCAGGTTCCTGGGTGAGCTCTGCCGAGGCCGGGCTCCCTGCCCGCCCCGCCGCAGCTCGGCCCCAGCCCCGGCTGCTGCCCCGGCAGCGCCAGGCGGGCCCGGCGCCGTGCAGCCCCGGCTGCCCTGGGCGCTGCTGCCGCCCCCTCACAGCCGTGCCCTGGGGCCTCAGCCTGCGGCCAGCGCCCGGGCTGAGCCCTGCCGGGCCACGGGGGCCAGTGGCCACAGGGCTGGCAGCGCCGCTGGCTCGCAGCTGTGCCGCTGGCGCCCTGACACAGAGCTCTGTGTTCGCAGGCATGGCCGGGCGGTACCTGAGGCGGCAGCAGGGAGAGCTCCAGCTTATCTACAAAGGTGAGTGAGGGCAAGCGGGGCTGTCAGCTGGGTCTGGCGGGGGGAGCTGCAAGCCCTGCCCTGACTGTGCAGGGCTCTGCTCCCTGTGCAGGCGAGGGGCAGCGTGGGCAGGGTGCACAGAGATTTCAGGGGCACGTGAGGGATTCGTGGGCAGCAGCTTCGGGCTGATCCCATTGGTCCCCACTCCCTCCTGGCCATGGCTAGAGCGGGCCGGATGGCCCTGGCACAGAGCTCTCCTCTGGTCCCAGCAGATCCGGGATCTGACCGTGGCTCTGTTCCACTCTCTCGCAGCCCTTGAAGACGTGGCTAAAGATACCAGCGTCACCATTCGAAACCTGGCAATTCAAACAATCTATATCCTCAAGTCTGTGGAGAGATCTCAGTATTCCATTCTCGAGACCATACAAGATCGGCTCCACAGGGCGTGGATTACACGGCCTCGTCTGTTGCGGCTTGGCTGTCTGAGCAGCTGGAGATCTGCAGAGAACTGATCTGGGAGACTCCGTCTGCTGGGGCCACCTGAGCCAGTGGGGATTCTACGTTTCTTCGATTGTTCTTATCTTCTTTATCTTTTACTTTAGGATATTAATAAAGGATGTGTTAAAATACACAGACTCCCATGATCTTCCTTTTGCTGCCCAGGCTCTGCAAGGCATAGGGGAACAGAGGAAAAATGGTGCTTGTGCTCAACAAGCTGCCTGGGTGTGCAGTGTTGCAGGGAAAATGGCCAGAAGCTCCTTGGCCTTTGGTGGTTCTGCTGAAGCCTTTGTGCTTCTGACGGAGCAGGTGGGCAGGGGCCAGAGCTGCAGGGATCCATGTGAGACCGGTGCCTGGAGATGGCCACAAGCCCTGTGCCAGCCAGGAACCCCCACCTGTGGCAGAGGGTGACACGAGGGCTGACAAGACGGCTAACCCTGCATGGGTAGCACCTCAGCCTGACACACTCGTGCAAGCCATGGCATCGCATGAATTTTTTCATCAGAATGCACATGCGTTGCAGAAGCAGTTTCAGTTGACACCAACTGAGGCTCGTGACATTGTCAATTCTTGTGACGATTGTCATGCGCTCGCTGTGCCTTTGCTGGCAGGGGTGAATCCCAGAGGCCTTAAGGCCTTGTAGATCTGGCAGAAGGATGTGCCAAATTGCCAAATTTGGCCGGCCCAAGTATGTGCACTTCTCTGTTGACACATTTTCTTCAGCTATGTGGGCTTCTGCTCACACTGGAGAAAAAACCCACGATGTCATTGCCCACTGGAGGCAGGCCTTTGCCATTCTAGGCACACCTTCTACTGTGAAGACCAACGATGGTCCTGCTTACGCCTTGCAGAAGGTGTGGCAGTTCCTGCAATTGTGGGGTGTGTCACACAAGTTTGGTATCCCACACTCCCTGACTGGTCAAGCTATAGTGGAATGCGTTCACGGCACTCTGAAGCAGGTGCTTCAATAAACAAAAACGGGGAATGCAGGCTGAAACCCCGCACAGTTGTTTGGCAAAAGCTTTGTATACAATCAATCACCTTACGGTGCTGCAGAATTCGAGTAACACTATCATTTTGAACCATCACCTTTCGTTGCAGGCTTTGGATGAGACACATCAGCCTCAAGCGCAGGTTTGGGTACAAAATTTAACCACCAAGCAGTGGGAAGGCCCATTTGAGCTTATCGCTTCGGGTTGTGGGTATGCGTGTGTATCCACTGATACTGGGGTACACTGGGTGCCTGCAAAGTGGGTTCATCCTGACCTGCGACCACAAAGGCAGAATTGGGCCAACAGGCAACCTGAAAACCGTGACCAAAGTGAAAGTCATCCAGTGGAGGAATCTCCGAGTGATGACTCAAATACAGATGATGTGAGTGATCACTCAGATGGTCCCTCCACAAGCAGGCACTGAAAACCTTGCATATTTTTCTTTTTTTTAAACCGAAAGGCTACATTGTAGTCTGGGTTTTCAGTCCTGAAGCTTCTGTGTTTCTAAGCTCTGTTTTCTGATGTTTGGGTTTTATGACATTTGTTCCCAGAGTTTGAACATAAACAACAGAAGTGTTTTTGTAACAACATTCATATTTTCAATTCTTTCTGTGAGAGGGATTTTCTTTTGATGTCCCTCTGGTTTGGCCAATATGGGTGAAGAGTTCTGTCTCTCATTTACTAATCAGAGTGGCCTGTGGAAAAACTATATAAGGGAATGAGTTCAAATAAAGATTCTACTTATGCAGCCATGGAAGAAATTTCACAGGAGTCTGTGTCATGTGTGTTATTGCAACAGCAACACACTCCCCAGCACAAAAAAATGAGCAATACTACACAACAAAACCTCTCACTACTCCAAAGAGATGACAAATTCAGACAGTCTCTCTCAGGGGTTGTAGCTCAGCTCACTAAGTCTGTGTCAGCCCCTCCAGCACTGGGAAATGCTGTGGCCCAGGCCAGGCCCCAGTGGGCCACAGGTGTGAGCTCCCGGTGCTCTTCTGGGTTTTTAGTCTAAAGCAGGCTCAAGAAAAGAAAAAAAAAAAAAAAAAAATCCCACAGACCAGAGAACTCTGCTTTAGCTAGCCAAAAAAGACTAACAAACAGCAAAGGAAATCTGAAAATTCTTACCATTATCTTTTGAAAACCACTGCCTCAGACATTCCACCACTTCTCCTTCTCCCCCCTCACTCACAGATCCAGTTTTAAAGGTGCAAAACTTAATTCTGAGCTAAACAGATGAAGGGGGATACAATTCAGCATCAACCCAGGACAGCTGCAGAGAGCTCCTGGAGCCCAAGAACCACAACAAGGCATCCAGTCGTGATGCCTAGGCAAGGAGATAATGGCTGAGCTATGCAAAAAGATGTAGCTCTGCAGAAAGAAGTAGCTAGTTTTTAAAAGGGTATGTGAATGAAGCACTGTTTAGAAATCAGCCAATTTAGCAGAACAAGCTAAATGCAAACAGCTCACCACTGGCTATTTGAGCAGCCAATCCTACAGAGCACTTGCAGAAATGAGAGGTGAAAAGTTGCAGCCCAAGGAAGACTTCTGAGCCTTGATGCAAAACGACCCCCAGGAGGCTGAGGAGCACCTCCTGCAGAAACCGTGCATGTGCTGCAAGGGCTCACATAATCATGTGATCAGAAAATGTGTTGCAATATGAAGGTTAGGAAAGTTTAATGTACACATTAAGGAAAAAACGTATAAAGGCCAGTACAGTGTGAAGAATTGTGTTTGTGGTAGAGCAGTACCCCTCATTCCTGGGTTGAATAAACAAATCCCTGCTCCGTAGGCCTTCTACAATGGAGTATTGTTTTCTTGCCTAGTGTTTGGGCATCAGAATGCAGTGGATTTCAGCATCATCTACCCCCAGAAAGCCTTTGGTCCAGCCCTGCATCCCTATTTCAGACTGTACAGAAACACTGTGGATTTCCCCCCACTCTAGCTGGAACCGTGCAGCAGGAGTTCAGCTTTTACAGCCCTGCATGGGAGACACTTCAGTTCATTTAGGAAGTGTTTCCAAAGGCCTTGTGAGCAATCCCTTCTTATTTCTTTAGTCATAATTTTTTACCCTGGAATGCTGGAATTCATTTGGCTTTTCCAGTATGTGTTTGCTGATGTTTGCATTTGGAAATGAAAAAGAGATTATTGGAAGCTTTATTTATTGCACTGCTTAAATTTCCCTGTTTGTGGCTCTCCACTGCCGTGCTCAGAAGGCACCCTGTTCTGTTGGGACATGAGCTACCACCACCAGACACACAGCAATAGGAGCAGTGAACATCAGAGACTGATTCTCAGGGATAATGTTTTTGTCAGAGCACAAGGAAACATGCTAGTGCCTCTGTATGATCTAACCATCCTGTGAAACTCAGCCGCTGATGGTGTTGGGGTGCTACTACCAATCCCTTCCATGAAATCATTTCAGCTCTATCAGCTTCTGCCTCTGACAGAGACCCCAGGCACTGCCAGCAGCTGCTCCAGGTGCTCCTGCCAGCAGCCCCTGCAGGAAGCAGCACAGCCCCAGTGCCCGTGGGCTTTGGCTGCCTCTGGCAGAGAAGCCCCCCAGGGCACAGGTCTCTGGGGCAGGAGATGGGCACCAGCGCTGCCAGGGCTCGGGGGGTGGCAGCTCTGCTTGGGCAGGGACTCTGCCAGCCCTGCTGATTTCAGAGCTGCCCAGGGCCAGGGCTCAGAGCAGCATTCATGCCCTGGCCCACGCGTTCCTTGTCCGTGTCACCCCCGTGGGTTTAGGATGGCCCCAGGCAGGACGTGTCCCAAGAAGGCCGTGCCAGCTCCTGGGCAAGGCCCCGTGCCCTTCCCACTGCAGCTGCATCAGCAGCCCTGGGGGCTCCTTCTGCTGCCCTGAGCCCGCAGAGCAGGGCAGCATTTGCTGATGGTTGGAACCCTTCCTAAAGATCCTGTTGGGCTGTCTTAGACATTGGGGGTGAGGGATTCCCTCTGACCTGGGCCAGTTTTGGTGGGCTGGGGGTGGCCTCAGGGCAGGTGGCAGCGTGTGCCAGGGCCCTTTGTGACACACGGTGCAGCGTGGTCACCATGGGCTGGAACGGGACAGGGTGTCGCAGGACCCTTGGTGACACTGGTGGCAGAGGTGCTGGTGTTGACACGGCAACGCCAGAGTGCTCGGAGCAGGCAACGGGACAGGACGGGAGAGAGCAGTGCTGTGAGGAGTCCCTGCACAGCACACTCATTGCTGTCTGACCCTCAGCTTTCCCGAGGCTCTATTGCCTTCCCGAGGATTCTCTTTTGCAGGCGCCCTTGAAGGCAGGCAGTGGGACTTGGTGCCCGGATCTCTTCTGAGGCACCACCCATCTCTGTCACCAGTGCCCTCGAGGCCAGACCACAATCCTTGACGAGGAGTCTCCTGTTCTTGTGACAGGAGCCCTTGGGACCAGAGTGCAGGACCTGCTGTCCTGTAGCCTTCCCGAGGCTTCTGTCTTGCAATTGGTTTCCAAGCACCACTACAGGACTTGCTGACTTGGAGCTTTTCAGACCCATCTTTCCTGCAAGTAATCATAAATTCAGTCACTGACATGGAGCAGAGACCCCTGAGAGTGCCCCAGGTGGTCTGGGTAGAGGAGGAGGAAGAAGGCTCTGGAGCTGCCCTAGCACAGGAGATGGACAACGTGGAAGAGATCCAGCTGCTGCAGGAGGGTGAGTGGCTCAGCTGGGCCACAGGGCTGGTGCCTGCAGCCAGCTTAGCTGTACCCCATCCCATCCCATCCCATCCCACCACGTCCCGTCCCATCCCGTCCTGTCCCATCCAATTTCCTGGTGATGTGCTTATGGCCAGGAGGGAAGATGGCTGGAGAAGACATGGGGCACAGACCCCCAAGTGTGCCCAAACTGACCAGGGTAGAGGAGGAGGAAGATGGCCCTGGAGGTGCCCCAGCACAGGACACTGATGTGGTGGAGGAGTTGCAGCTGCCTCAGGCAGGTGAGTGGCAGAGGTGGGCCACAGGGCTGGTGCCTGCTGCCAGCTTGGTCCCATGCCATGCCATGCCATGCCATCCCAAATGCCATGCCATGCCATGCCATGCCATCCTATCCCAGTGCACATGCCCATGGACAGGATGTCAGAGGGGCCAGGGCTGCCCCCCACTGTGGCCGTGCTCCATCCCTGGGGCATCCCAGGGCTCTCCCTGCCTGGGCAGAGCAGGGCTGGGCTGTGTTCTCCGGCCTCTCCTGCAGCCCCTCAGCTCTGGCTGTGCTTGCTCTTTGCCAGATGCAGACATGAAGCGGACACAGAGGCACAAACCCACCCGTGGCCGCTTCCACAGAACAGCACAGGTACCTGCAGCCATCCCCACCTGGGCTGGGCCTGCTGTCCTTGCTCAGCCCAGCACAGCGCTTGGAGCACTCCATGGAACATCCCTGGCTTCTTGCCCTTCTGCTACAGATGGTTTGCAAATTCATCAAGAGAGTTCGGGAGGAAGAGACCAGTGTCATGGGCAATTGGGGCAGAGCATATCCACACATCTTCAAAACCAAGACCAGTGCTGCCCTGCTGGACATGCTTGTAGAGGAGGGTTTTTTCAGGCCAAAGCAAGTAAGCAGCCTCTGGACAGGGTTTGATCCTCCCATGAATTGCTTGGCTTCCCAAGCCAGGCCAGCTGGTCACTGTAAGCCTTTGAAGCCATCACTGTGAGGTGGGAAGGGAAGCACTTCTCTGGGGAAGCTGGGCACATTACTCCCTCTGCCAGCTTTCCAAGTCTCCCCGTGCCTTCTCCAGGTCCCTGCCATCGTGAGGTACATCCACCAGTGGCTCACATCAAATCGGTTTGCTGAGCACAGGCTGAACAGGACCCTGCTGGATCTCACCAAGGCTCAGCCTGATGATGTAGTAATGACACTCTTGCGTGTGTCCCCATCGTGTGACAGGTATGGGGCCCACCTGCCCAGAGTGCTCAGGGCTCCCCAGCCCACCACCCTGTACAGCCTGTCCCAGGTATCTGACCAACCGACAGTTCCAGGGCCCTCTGGAAAGCTGCTCCCTTTCCCAGCCCTGGCATGGCATCCCCCCAGCCTGCTGCCATGCTCCCTCCCTGCCCCTCAGGGGCCTGTCCCCACAGGCCTGGGCTGCCTGCGTGCTGCCGGTGAAGGGCAGTGGGCAGAGGCAGAGCTGGCAGCCAGCTCAGCTCCCCGCTGCTGCCCAGGCCACAGTGCTGTGTCTGAGACCCCCCTGACACAGAGCCCTGACCCCGCAGAGCTGCTATGACCATGTGGAAGACGATCTTGTGCTCGCTCAGGACTAGTGAGCTGGTGCAGCTGACACTCCTCAACGTGCTGAAGAGCTGGCCAGAGCACAGCACGTGCACCTCTGATGGGGACAAGATGGGTGTCTTTGCCCTGGCTGTGAGTTTCTGGAACTGGCCTTTGCTCACCCCAAGGCCTCTTCTGCAGCAGCTCTCCACCCTCCTTCCCTCCCTGCATCTCCCTGCCTCAGGCGCTGGACTGAAACCTGGCCTAGGGGCAGCTTCAGGGGCACCAGGCCCGGTGCTCCTCCTGTGTCTGCCCTGGCCTCTCCCTGCCACACTCAGGCCCTGCCACACTGACACCCTGGCACTGAGCACTGTCTCGGGGGGCTTTGTCCTTTGCAGGCTACTCTGGTGATGTGGAAGATCCTCCAGCTACGCTGTGTCCCACTGGCAGTCATGCTGTATTTTCCCCGACTATTTGTGCTTCTACTCTTCCAAGTGTTCTTCAGCACTCTGGATATGTCAGAGGAGATCAATAACTTCTGGAAGGGATGCCAGGAGCAGCATGGTTTTTCCATCAGCCCCAACAGGTGCTCCACGCCATTCCTCCAGTCCCTGTCATGTCCCCAGGGCAGGAGCCAGTGCTCCCAGCGTGACCTGGGCTTTGCTCTGCATGCAGGTTTGCAGTGTGGACCCTGAAGTCCCTGCTCTACCAAAGGCAGTATGAGGATGTGGTGATGGCCGTGGAACGCAAGAATGGCTGGGACATGCTGCTCTGTCCTGACACCCACCACTATGCGGTGGGTCTGCTGGCCAGGTGAGACACCCTTCTCCCCACTGCCTCTGAACTTTGTGCTCTGTGCTCAGGGTGCCCCACACAGTCACCATGGTCCTGGGGCCTTAAGCGGCCTTGTTACCAAGGCAAGGCTGAGCAGACTGGAAAAGACTGGGAGAGGAGGGTGCTCACAACCAGCTGCCTCCCAAACGGCCCAGGTCCCCTTGAGGATGGTGGGGAATGTGGGAGATGCTGGGAGTCAGTCCTGGGAGCAGTCTGTCCCCCTGGTTCACAGTCTTGGTTACTTTTACCCCTGCCAGGGAGATGTCCTGTATCACCATGCCCGTGTATTCCCGGATCGTTCGCTACCTGCTCCAACTGCTCAGCACACAGAAGACACGCTGGGATCGGCCTGGCCTGGCATTCATTGTAGGGGTGAGCCTGATGGCCAGTGCTGCTGAGCTGAGCTGCCTCCCAGCTCTCTGCCTTCTCATAGCCGCACCTCCCTGGGACGGTGCCCGCACCCTGGGCTGCTGCCTGGGCCAAGCCCTGTGCAGTTCCAGGCTCCTGCTGGCTGGGCACCCCTGTCATTGCTCTGTGCCTTTCAGATTCTGGATTGCATGAAATTGAGTAAACACGGTGCTAACAGAGTCCTGAAAATCTTGCCAAAGAGCCTGCGGGGCGAGTGCAGGGAGACGCGTCGCCTGGCGCTCAGGGTCCTTATCAATATCATTGAGTACACGTCCATGGTGAGGAGGGGGCAGCGGCTGAAGCTGCGCTGGGGAACGCAGTCGCTTGGGCTCGGCTGGGCTTTGGGCTCTCCTGTCTCCTGGCTCAGCTGCCCAAGTGCTTTGGGACAGGCCTTTGGCCTCTGGGCCCTGAGGCAGCAGGGTGGCCATTCACAGACTTGTGTTCCACACAGACTGAAAAAATGTGGAGCGTCACTGAAAGTCTTGTGGAGCTCCTGCAGGATGGAGATGGAGAGACAGTTAGCATGTCAGTCATGGCACTCAGCTTTATCATCTTGGACAAGGACATGCCGATACCCGGCCCCATCGCCCTGCAGCTGACTGAGGCGCTCCTGCCACATTTTGACCATGTAAGGCTCTTTGCCCCCAGCCATGGCCACTGGCTGATGCCTGGACACTTTGTGCTCTGTGCATTTGCAGGCCTGTGCCCAGCTAAGCCCCATGCAGCTGATGCTGAGGTACTTTTTTCTTCCTTTCATATAGGATGATAGCCAGGTGCGGGTGGTCTCCATACTGCTCTTCCGAACACTGGTGACTCTTCTGCCGGAAAAGGAGAAAAGGACCTTTAAGAGACACATGTGCCAGAGCCTCTTCCCACTCTTTTTCCACTGCTATGATGAGAATCGCCACGTGGCACAGGTGAGGACTTGTGGGCTGCTGGTGTCTCCTGGGAAGGGCTCGGCTGCCTCCTGCCCTGGTGCCTCCCGGATGCAGCCTCCTCCAGGCCCTTGCACAGGGAGGCGGGTCCTGTGCCCTGGGCTGTGGGGACATCTTCTGCATCTCTGCTGCTCTCCAGACCGCTCGGGAAGCACTGCTTTGTATGGCCGCGTTCCTGAAGAGGAGGGATATAGAAAAACTGGCGAAGCAGCAGCAGCTGTGGATGTTCGCGGAGCGTCTGGTATGGCTGGTTTGGAAGCCCCAACCTGTCCTGGAGAAATTCCCTGCCCAGAGTGCTAAGTGTGTGGGGCTGGCAGCTGTGCCCCTGCCCGGTGCTGCAGCCGGGGGCCGCAGGGGCTCTGCTCCAGGCTCCCGTGGCCCCGAGCCGGTGCCGATGGAGCCCCGGCTGCCCAGCGGGGCTGCGGGGCGGGCGGCACCACGGCTCCGCGGGCAGACCCCGACCCTCTGCCCCTGCAGAGCCCAGCGCCAGCGGCTGCTGGCCGGGCCGCAGGGCTGTGCGGGCAGGGCAGGCCGGCGCTGGGTGCAGGCAGAGCCCGGCCCAGGGCCAGCACCAACCCTTCCCTCCTGCTGCTCTTTCAGCTGGCACAGGACAGAAGCCGAGCGGCCGAGCAGCTGCACCGAGCGCTGCCGTACCTGCAGAGCCTGCAGGAGCCCCTGCGAGAGGCGGCCGTCAGGTTCCTGGGTGAGCTCTGCCGAGGCCGGGCTCCCTGCCCGCCCCGCCGCAGCTCGGCCCCAGCCCCGGCTGCTGCCCCGGCAGCGCCAGGCGGGCCCGGCGCCGTGCAGCCCCGGCTGCCCTGGGCGCTGCTGCCGCCCCCTCACAGCCGTGCCCTGGGGCCTCAGCCTGCGGCCAGCGCCCGGGCTGAGCCCTGCCGGGCCACGGGGGCCAGTGGCCACAGGGCTGGCAGCGCCGCTGGCTCGCAGCTGTGCCGCTGGCGCCCTGACACAGAGCTCTGTGTTCGCAGGCATGGCCGGGCGGTACCTGAGGCGGCAGCAGGGAGAGCTCCAGCTTATCTACAAAGGTGAGTGAGGGCAAGCGGGGCTGTCAGCTGGGTCTGGCGGGGGGAGCTGCAAGCCCTGCCCTGACTGTGCAGGGCTCTGCTCCCTGTGCAGGCGAGGGGCAGCGTGGGCAGGGTGCACAGAGATTTCAGGGGCACGTGAGGGATTCGTGGGCAGCAGCTTCGGGCTGATCCCATTGGTCCCCACTCCCTCCTGGCCATGGCTAGAGCGGGCCGGATGGCCCTGGCACAGAGCTCTCCTCTGGTCCCAGCAGATCCGGGATCTGACCGTGGCTCTGTTCCACTCTCTCGCAGCCCTTGAAGACGTGGCTAAAGATACCAGCGTCACCATTCGAAACCTGGCAATTCAAACAATCTATATCCTCAAGTCTGTGGAGAGATCTCAGTATTCCATTCTCGAGACCATACAAGATCGGCTCCACAGGGCGTGGATTACACGGCCTCGTCTGTTGCGGCTTGGCTGTCTGAGCAGCTGGAGATCTGCAGAGAACTGATCTGGAGACTCCGTCTGCTGGGGCCACCTGAGCCAGTGGGGATTCTACGTTTCTTCGATTGTTCTTATCTTCTTTATCTTTTACTTTAGGATATTAATAAAGGATGTGTTAAAATACACAGACTCCCATGATCTTCCTTTTGCTGCCCAGGCTCTGCAAGGCATAGGGGAACAGAGGAAAAATGGTGCTTGTGCTCAACAAGCTGCCTGGGTGTGCAGTGTTGCAGGGAAAATGGCCAGAAGCTCCTTGGCCTTTGGTGGTTCTGCTGAAGCCTTTGTGCTTCTGACGGAGCAGGTGGGCAGGGGCCAGAGCTGCAGGGATCCATGTGAGACCGGTGCCTGGAGATGGCCACAAGCCCTGTGCCAGCCAGGAACCCCCACCTGTGGCAGAGGGTGACACGAGGGCTGACAAGACGGCTAACCCTGCATGGGTAGCACCTCAGCCTGACACACTCGTGCAAGCCATGGCATCGCATGAATTTTTTCATCAGAATGCACATGCGTTGCAGAAGCAGTTTCAGTTGACACCAACTGAGGCTCGTGACATTGTCAATTCTTGTGACGATTGTCATGCGCTCGCTGTGCCTTTGCTGGCAGGGGTGAATCCCAGAGGCCTTAAGGCCTTGTAGATCTGGCAGAAGGATGTGCCAAATTGCCAAATTTGGCCGGCCCAAGTATGTGCACTTCTCTGTTGACACATTTTCTTCAGCTATGTGGGCTTCTGCTCACACTGGAGAAAAAACCCACGATGTCATTGCCCACTGGAGGCAGGCCTTTGCCATTCTAGGCACACCTTCTACTGTGAAGACCAACGATGGTCCTGCTTACGCCTTGCAGAAGGTGTGGCAGTTCCTGCAATTGTGGGGTGTGTCACACAAGTTTGGTATCCCACACTCCCTGACTGGTCAAGCTATAGTGGAATGCGTTCACGGCACTCTGAAGCAGGTGCTTCAATAAACAAAAACGGGGAATGCAGGCTGAAACCCCGCACAGTTGTTTGGCAAAAGCTTTGTATACAATCAATCACCTTACGGTGCTGCAGAATTCGAGTAACACTATCATTTTGAACCATCACCTTTCGTTGCAGGCTTTGGATGAGACACATCAGCCTCAAGCGCAGGTTTGGGTACAAAATTTAACCACCAAGCAGTGGGAAGGCCCATTTGAGCTTATCGCTTCGGGTTGTGGGTATGCGTGTGTATCCACTGATACTGGGGTACACTGGGTGCCTGCAAAGTGGGTTCATCCTGACCTGCGACCACAAAGGCAGAATTGGGCCAACAGGCAACCTGAAAACCGTGACCAAAGTGAAAGTCATCCAGTGGAGGAATCTCCGAGTGATGACTCAAATACAGATGATGTGAGTGATCACTCAGATGGTCCCTCCACAAGCAGGCACTGAAAACCTTGCATATTTTTCTTTTTTTTAAACCGAAAGGCTACATTGTAGTCTGGGTTTTCAGTCCTGAAGCTTCTGTGTTTCTAAGCTCTGTTTTCTGATGTTTGGGTTTTATGACATTTGTTCCCAGAGTTTGAACATAAACAACAGAAGTGTTTTTGTAACAACATTCATATTTTCAATTCTTTCTGTGAGAGGGATTTTCTTTTGATGTCCCTCTGGTTTGGCCAATATGGGTGAAGAGTTCTGTCTCTCATTTACTAATCAGAGTGGCCTGTGGAAAAACTATATAAGGGAATGAGTTCAAATAAAGATTCTACTTATGCAGCCATGGAAGAAATTTCACAGGAGTCTGTGTCATGTGTGTTATTGCAACAGCAACACACTCCCCAGCACAAAAAAATGAGCAATACTACACAACAAAACCTCTCACTACTCCAAAGAGATGACAAATTCAGACAGTCTCTCTCAGGGGTTGTAGCTCAGCTCACTAAGTCTGTGTCAGCCCCTCCAGCACTGGGAAATGCTGTGGCCCAGGCCAGGCCCCAGTGGGCCACAGGTGTGAGCTCCCGGTGCTCTTCTGGGTTTTTAGTCTAAAGCAGGCTCAAGAAAAAGAAAAAAAAAAAAAAAAAAATCCCACAGACCAGAGAACTCTGCTTTAGCTAGCCAAAAAAGACTAACAAACAGCAAAGGAAATCTGAAAATTCTTACCATTATCTTTTGAAAACCACTGCCTCAGACATTCCACCACTTCTCCTTCTCCCCCCTCACTCACAGATCCAGTTTTAAAGGTGCAAAACTTAATTCTGAGCTAAACAGATGAAGGGGGATACAATTCAGCATCAACCCAGGACAGCTGCAGAGAGCTCCTGGAGCCCAAGAACCACAACAAGGCATCCAGTCGTGATGCCTAGGCAAGGAGATAATGGCTGAGCTATGCAAAAAGATGTAGCTCTGCAGAAAGAAGTAGCTAGTTTTTAAAAGGGTATGTGAATGAAGCACTGTTTAGAAATCAGCCAATTTAGCAGAACAAGCTAAATGCAAACAGCTCACCACTGGCTATTTGAGCAGCCAATCCTACAGAGCACTTGCAGAAATGAGAGGTGAAAAGTTGCAGCCCAAGGAAGACTTCTGAGCCTTGATGCAAAACGACCCCCAGGAGGCTGAGGAGCACCTCCTGCAGAAACCGTGCATGTGCTGCAAGGGCTCACATAATCATGTGATCAGAAAATGTGTTGCAATATGAAGGTTAGGAAAGTTTAATGTACACATTAAGGAAAAAACGTATAAAGGCCAGTACAGTGTGAAGAATTGTGTTTGTGGTAGAGCAGTACCCCTCATTCCTGGGTTGAATAAACAAATCCGTAGGCCTTCTACAATGGAGTATTGTTTTCTTGCCTAGTGTTTGGGCATCAGAATGCAGTGGATTTCAGCATCATCTACCCCCAGAAAGCCTTTGGTCCAGCCCTGCATCCCTATTTCAGACTGTACAGAAACACTGTGGATTTCCCCCCACTCTAGCTGGAACCGTGCAGCAGGAGTTCAGCTTTTACAGCCCTGCATGGGAGACACTTCAGTTCATTTAGGAAGTGTTTCCAAAGGCCTTGTGAGCAATCCCTTCTTATTTCTTTAGTCATAATTTTTTACCCTGGAATGCTGGAATTCATTTGGCTTTTCCAGTATGTGTTTGCTGATGTTTGCATTTGGAAATGAAAAAGAGATTATTGGAAGCTTTATTTATTGCACTGCTTAAATTTCCCTGTTTGTGGCTCTCCACTGCCGTGCTCAGAAGGCACCCTGTTCTGTTGGGACATGAGCTACCACCACCAGACACACAGCAATAGGAGCAGTGAACATCAGAGACTGATTCTCAGGGATAATGTTTTTGTCAGAGCACAAGGAAACATGCTAGTGCCTCTGTATGATCTAACCATCCTGTGAAACTCAGCCGCTGATGGTGTTGGGGTGCTACTACCAATCCCTTCCATGAAATCATTTCAGCTCTATCAGCTTCTGCCTCTGACAGAGACCCCAGGCACTGCCAGCAGCTGCTCCAGGTGCTCCTGCCAGCAGCCCCTGCAGGAAGCAGCACAGCCCCAGTGCCCGTGGGCTTTGGCTGCCTCTGGCAGAGAAGCCCCCCAGGGCACAGGTCTCTGGGGCAGGAGATGGGCACCAGCGCTGCCAGGGCTCGGGGGGTGGCAGCTCTGCTTGGGCAGGGACTCTGCCAGCCCTGCTGATTTCAGAGCTGCCCAGGGCCAGGGCTCAGAGCAGCATTCATGCCCTGGCCCACGCGTTCCTTGTCCGTGTCACCCCCGTGGGTTTAGGATGGCCCCAGGCAGGACGTGTCCCAAGAAGGCCGTGCCAGCTCCTGGGCAAGGCCCCGTGCCCTTCCCACTGCAGCTGCATCAGCAGCCCTGGGGGCTCCTTCTGCTGCCCTGAGCCCGCAGAGCAGGGCAGCATTTGCTGATGGTTGGAACCCTTCCTAAAGATCCTGTTGGGCTGTCTTAGACATTGGGGGTGAGGGATTCCCTCTGACCTGGGCCAGTTTTGGTGGGCTGGGGGTGGCCTCAGGGCAGGTGGCAGCGTGTGCCAGGGCCCTTTGTGACACACGGTGCAGCGTGGTCACCATGGGCTGGAACGGGACAGGGTGTCGCAGGACCCTTGGTGACACTGGTGGCAGAGGTGCTGGTGTTGACACGGCAACGCCAGAGTGCTCGGAGCAGGCAACGGGACAGGACGGGAGAGAGCAGTGCTGTGAGGAGTCCCTGCACAGCACACTCATTGCTGTCTGACCCTCAGCTTTCCCGAGGCTCTATTGCCTTCCCGAGGATTCTCTTTTGCAGGCGCCCTTGAAGGCAGGCAGTGGGACTTGGTGCCCGGATCTCTTCTGAGGCACCACCCATCTCTGTCACCAGTGCCCTCGAGGCCAGACCACAATCCTTGACGAGGAGTCTCCTGTTCTTGTGACAGGAGCCCTTGGGACCAGAGTGCAGGACCTGCTGTCCTGTAGCCTTCCCGAGGCTTCTGTCTTGCAATTGGTTTCCAAGCACCACTACAGGACTTGCTGACTTGGAGCTTTTCAGACCCATCTTTCCTGCAAGTAATCATAAATTCAGTCACTGACATGGAGCAGAGACCCCTGAGAGTGCCCCAGGTGGTCTGGGTAGAGGAGGAGGAAGAAGGCCCTGGAGCTGCCCTAGCACAGGAGATGGACAACGTGGAAGAGATCCAGCTGCTGCAGGAGGGTGAGTGGCTCAGCTGGGCCACAGGGCTGGTGCCTGCAGCCAGCTTAGCTGTACCCCATCCCATCCCATCCCATCCCACCACGTCCCGTCCCATCCCGTCCTGTCCCATCCAATTTCCTGGTGATGTGCTTATGGCCAGGAGGGAAGATGGCTGGAGAAGACATGGGGCACAGACCCCCAAGTGTGCCCAAACTGACCAGGGTAGAGGAGGAGGAAGATGGCCCTGGAGGTGCCCCAGCACAGGACACTGATGTGGTGGAGGAGTTGCAGCTGCCTCAGGCAGGTGAGTGGCAGAGGTGGGCCACAGGGCTGGTGCCTGCTGCCAGCTTGGTCCCATGCCATGCCATGCCATGCCATGCCATGCCATGCCATGCCATGCCATGCCATGCCATGCCATCCTATCCCAGTGCACATGCCCATGGACAGGATGTCAGAGGGGCCAGGGCTGCCCCCCACTGTGGCCGTGCTCCATCCCTGGGGCATCCCAGGGCTCTCCCTGCCTGGGCAGAGCAGGGCTGGGCTGTGTTCTCCGGCCTCTCCTGCAGCCCCTCAGCTCTGGCTGTGCTTGCTCTTTGCCAGATGCAGACATGAAGCGGACACAGAGGCACAAACCCACCCGTGGCCGCTTCCACAGAACAGCACAGGTACCTGCAGCCATCCCCACCTGGGCTGGGCCTGCTGTCCTTGCTCAGCCCAGCACAGCGCTTGGAGCACTCCATGGAACATCCCTGGCTTCTTGCCCTTCTGCTACAGATGGTTTGCAAATTCATCAAGAGAGTTCGGGAGGAAGAGACCAGTGTCATGGGCAATTGGGGCAGAGCATATCCACACATCTTCAAAACCAAGACCAGTGCTGCCCTGCTGGACATGCTTGTAGAGGAGGGTTTTTTCAGGCCAAAGCAAGTAAGCAGCCTCTGGACAGGGTTTGATCCTCCCATGAATTGCTTGGCTTCCCAAGCCAGGCCAGCTGGTCACTGTAAGCCTTTGAAGCCATCACTGTGAGGTGGGAAGGGAAGCACTTCTCTGGGGAAGCTGGGCACATTACTCCCTCTGCCAGCTTTCCAAGTCTCCCCGTGCCTTCTCCAGGTCCCTGCCATCGTGAGGTACATCCACCAGTGGCTCACATCAAATCGGTTTGCTGAGCACAGGCTGAAAAGGACCCTGCTGGATCTCACCAAGGCTCAGCCTGATGATGTAGTAATGACACTCTTGCGTGTGTCCCCATCGTGTGACAGGTATGGGGCCCACCTGCCCAGAGTGCTCAGGGCTCCCCAGCCCACCACCCTGTACAGCCTGTCCCAGGTATCTGACCAACCGACAGTTCCAGGGCCCTCTGGAAAGCTGCTCCCTTTCCCAGCCCTGGCATGGCATCCCCCCAGCCTGCTGCCATGCTCCCTCCCTGCCCCTCAGGGGCCTGTCCCCACAGGCCTGGGCTGCCTGCGTGCTGCCGGTGAAGGGCAGTGGGCAGAGGCAGAGCTGGCAGCCAGCTCAGCTCCCCGCTGCTGCCCAGGCCACAGTGCTGTGTCTGAGACCCCCCTGACACAGAGCCCTGACCCCGCAGAGCTGCTATGACCATGTGGAAGACGATCTTGTGCTCGCTCAGGACTAGTGAGCTGGTGCAGCTGACACTCCTCAACGTGCTGAAGAGCTGGCCAGAGCACAGCACGTGCACCTCTGATGGGGACAAGATGGGTGTCTTTGCCCTGGCTGTGAGTTTCTGGAACTGGCCTTTGCTCACCCCAAGGCCTCTTCTGCAGCAGCTCTCCACCCTCCTTCCCTCCCTGCATCTCCCTGCCTCAGGCGCTGGACTGAAACCTGGCCTAGGGGCAGCTTCAGGGGCACCAGGCCCGGTGCTCCTCCTGTGTCTGCCCTGGCCTCTCCCTGCCACACTCAGGCCCTGCCACACTGACACCCTGGCACTGAGCACTGTCTCGGGGGGCTTTGTCCTTTGCAGGCTACTCTGGTGATGTGGAAGATCCTCCAGCTACGCTGTGTCCCACTGGCAGTCATGCTGTATTTTCCCCGACTATTTGTGCTTCTACTCTTCCAAGTGTTCTTCAGCACTCTGGATATGTCAGAGGAGATCAATAACTTCTGGAAGGGATGCCAGGAGCAGCATGGTTTTTCCATCAGCCCCAAAAGGTGCTCCACGCCATTCCTCCAGTCCCTGTCATGTCCCCAGGGCAGGAGCCAGTGCTCCCAGCGTGACCTGGGCTTTGCTCTGCATGCAGGTTTGCAGTGTGGACCCTGAAGTCCCTGCTCTACCAAAGGCAGTATGAGGATGTGGTGATGGCCGTGGAACGCAAGAATGGCTGGGACATGCTGCTCTGTCCTGACACCCACCACTATGCGGTGGGTCTGCTGGCCAGGTGAGACACCCTTCTCCCCACTGCCTCTGAACTTTGTGCTCTGTGCTCAGGGTGCCCCACACAGTCACCATGGTCCTGGGGCCTTAAGCGGCCTTGTTACCAAGGCAAGGCTGAGCAGACTGGAAAAGACTGGGAGAGGAGGGTGCTCACAACCAGCTGCCTCCCAAACGGCCCAGGTCCCCTTGAGGATGGTGGGGAATGTGGGAGATGCTGGGAGTCAGTCCTGGGAGCAGTCTGTCCCCCTGGTTCACAGTCTTGGTTACTTTTACCCCTGCCAGGGAGATGTCCTGTATCACCATGCCCGTGTATTCCCAGATCGTTCGCTACCTGCTCCAACTGCTCAGCACACAGAAGACACGCTGGGATCGGCCTGGCCTGGCATTCATTGTAGGGGTGAGCCTGATGGCCAGTGCTGCTGAGCTGAGCTGCCTCCCAGCTCTCTGCCTTCTCATAGCCGCACCTCCCTGGGACGGTGCCCGCACCCTGGGCTGCTGCCTGGGCCAAGCCCTGTGCAGTTCCAGGCTCCTGCTGGCTGGGCACCCCTGTCATTGCTCTGTGCCTTTCAGATTCTGGATTGCATGAAATTGAGTAAACACGGTGCTAACAGAGTCCTGAAAATCTTGCCAAAGAGCCTGCGGGGCGAGTGCAGGGAGACGCGTCGCCTGGCGCTCAGGGTCCTTATCAATATCATTGAGTACACGTCCATGGTGAGGAGGGGGCAGCGGCTGAAGCTGCGCTGGGGAACGCAGTCGCTTGGGCTCGGCTGGGCTTTGGGCTCTCCTGTCTCCTGGCTCAGCTGCCCAAGTGCTTTGGGACAGGCCTTTGGCCTCTGGGCCCTGAGGCAGCAGGGTGGCCATTCACAGACTTGTGTTCCACACAGACTGAAAAAATGTGGAGCGTCACTGAAAGTCTTGTGGAGCTCCTGCAGGATGGAGATGGAGAGACAGTTAGCATGTCAGTCATGGCACTCAGCTTTATCATCTTGGACAAGGACATGCCGATACCCGGCCCCATCGCCCTGCAGCTGACTGAGGCGCTCCTGCCACATTTTGACCATGTAAGGCTCTTTGCCCCCAGCCATGGCCACTGGCTGATGCCTGGACACTTTGTGCTCTGTGCATTTGCAGGCCTGTGCCCAGCTAAGCCCCATGCAGCTGATGCTGAGGTACTTTTTTCTTCCTTTCATATAGGATGATAGCCAGGTGCGGGTGGTCTCCATACTGCTCTTCCGAACACTGGTGACTCTTCTGCCGGAAAAGGAGAAAAGGACCTTTAAGAGACACATGTGCCAGAGCCTCTTCCCACTCTTTTTCCACTGCTATGATGAGAATCGCCACGTGGCACAGGTGAGGACTTGTGGGCTGCTGGTGTCTCCTGGGAAGGGCTCGGCTGCCTCCTGCCCTGGTGCCTCCCGGATGCAGCCTCCTCCAGGCCCTTGCACAGGGAGGCGGGTCCTGTGCCCTGGGCTGTGGGGACATCTTCTGCATCTCTGCTGCTCTCCAGACCGCTCAGGAAGCACTGCTTTGTATGGCCGAGTTCCTGAAGAGGAGGGATATAGAAAAACTGGCGAAGCAGCAGCAGCTGTGGATGTTCGCGGAGCGTCTGGTATGGCTGGTTTGGAAGCCCCAACCTGTCCTGGAGAAATTCCCTGCCCAGAGTGCTAAGTGTGTGGGGCTGGCAGCTGTGCCCCTGCCCGGTGCTGCAGCCGGGGGCCGCAGGGGCTCTGCTCCAGGCTCCCGTGGCCCCGAGCCGGTGCCGATGGAGCCCCGGCTGCCCAGCGGGGCTGCGGGGCGGGCGGCACCACGGCTCCGCGGGCAGACCCCGACCCTCTGCCCCTGCAGAGCCCAGCGCCAGCGGCTGCTGGCCGGGCCGCAGGGCTGTGCGGGCAGGGCAGGCCGGCGCTGGGTGCAGGCAGAGCCCGGCCCAGGGCCAGCACCAACCCTTCCCTCCTGCTGCTCTTTCAGCTGGCACAGGACAGAAGCCGAGCGGCCGAGCAGCTGCACCGAGCGCTGCCGTACCTGCAGAGCCCGCAGGAGCCCCTGCGAGAGGCGGCCGTCAGGTTCCTGGGTGAGCTCTGCCGAGGCCGGGCTCCCTGCCCGCCCCGCCGCAGCTCGGCCCCAGCCCCGGCTGCTGCCCCGGCAGCGCCAGGCGGGCCCGGCGCCGTGCAGCCCCGGCTGCCCTGGGCGCTGCTGCCGCCCCCTCACAGCCGTGCCCTGGGGCCTCAGCCTGCGGCCAGCGCCCGGGCTGAGCCCTGCCGGGCCACGGGGGCCAGTGGCCACAGGGCTGGCAGCGCCGCTGGCTCGCAGCTGTGCCGCTGGCGCCCTGACACAGAGCTCTGTGTTTGCAGGCATGGCCGGGCGGTACCTGAGGCGGCAGCAGGGAGAGCTCCAGCTTATCTACGAAGGTGAGTGAGGGCAAGCGGGGCTGTCAGCTGGGTCTGGCGGGGGGAGCTGCAAGCCCTGCCCTGACTGTGCAGGGCTCTGCTCCCTGTGCAGGCGAGGGGCAGCGTGGGCAGGGTGCACAGAGATTTCAGGGGCACGTGAGGGATTCGTGGGCAGCAGCTTCGGGCTGATCCCGTTGGTCCCCACTCCCTCCTGGCCATGGCTAGAGCGGGCCGGATGGCCCTGGCACAGAGCTCTCCTCTGGTCCCAGCAGATCCGGGATCTGACCGTGGCTCTGTTCCACTCTCTCGCAGCCCTTGAAGACATGGCTAAAGATACCAGCGTCACCATTCGAAACCTGGCAATTCAAACAATCTATATCCTCAAGTCTGTGGAGAGATCTCAGTATTCCATTCTCGAGACCATACAAGATCGGCTCCACAGGGCGTGGATTACACGGCCTCGTCTGTTGCGGCTTGGCTGTCTGAGCAGCTGGAGATCTGCAGAGAACTGATCTGGGAGACTCCGTCTGCTGGGGCCACCTGAGCCAGTGGGGATTCTACGTTTCTTCGATTGTTCTTATCTTCTTTATCTTTTACTTTAGGATATTAATAAAGGATGTGTTAAAATACACAGACTCCCATGATCTTCCTTTTGCTGCCCAGGCTCTGCAAGGCATAGGGGAACAGAGGAAAAATGGTGCTTGTGCTCAACAAGCTGCCTGGGTGTGCAGTGTTGCAGGGAAAATGGCCAGAAGCTCCTTGGCCTTTGGTGGTTCTGCTGAAGCCTTTGTGCTTCTGACGGAGCAGGTGGGCAGGGGCCAGAGCTGCAGGGATCCATGTGAGACCGGTGCCTGGAGATGGCCACAAGCCCTGTGCCAGCCAGGAACCCCCACCTGTGGCAGAGGGTGACACGAGGGCTGACAAGACGGCTAACCCTGCATGGGTAGCACCTCAGCCTGACACACTCGTGCAAGCCATGGCATCGCATGAATTTTTTCATCAGAATGCACATGCGTTGCAGAAGCAGTTTCAGTTGACACCAACTGAGGCTCGTGACATTGTCAATTCTTGTGACGATTGTCATGCGCTCGCTGTGCCTTTGCTGGCAGGGGTGAATCCCAGAGGCCTTAAGGCCTTGTAGATCTGGCAGAAGGATGTGCCAAATTGCCAAATTTGGCCGGCCCAAGTATGTGCACTTCTCTGTTGACACATTTTCTTCAGCTATGTGGGCTTCTGCTCACACTGGAGAAAAAACCCACGATGTCATTGCCCACTGGAGGCAGGCCTTTGCCATTCTAGGCACACCTTCTACTGTGAAGACCAACGATGGTCCTGCTTACGCCTTGCAGAAGGTGTGGCAGTTCCTGCAATTGTGGGGTGTGTCACACAAGTTTGGTATCCCACACTCCCTGACTGGTCAAGCTATAGTGGAATGCGTTCACGGCACTCTGAAGCAGGTGCTTCAATAAACAAAAACGGGGAATGCAGGCTGAAACCCCGCACAGTTGTTTGGCAAAAGCTTTGTATACAATCAATCACCTTACGGTGCTGCAGAATTCGAGTAACACTATCATTTTGAACCATCACCTTTCGTTGCAGGCTTTGGATGAGACACATCAGCCTCAAGCGCAGGTTTGGGTACAAAATTTAACCACCAAGCAGTGGGAAGGCCCATTTGAGCTTATCGCTTCGGGTTGTGGGTATGCGTGTGTATCCACTGATACTGGGGTACACTGGGTGCCTGCAAAGTGGGTTCATCCTGACCTGCGACCACAAAGGCAGAATTGGGCCAACAGGCAACCTGAAAACCGTGACCAAAGTGAAAGTCATCCAGTGGAGGAATCTCCGAGTGATGACTCAAATACAGATGATGTGAGTGATCACTCAGATGGTCCCTCCACAAGCAGGCACTGAAAACCTTGCATATTTTTCTTTTTTTTAAACCGAAAGGCTACATTGTAGTCTGGGTTTTCAGTCCTGAAGCTTCTGTGTTTCTAAGCTCTGTTTTCTGATGTTTGGGTTTTATGACATTTGTTCCCAGAGTTTGAACATAAACAACAGAAGTGTTTTTGTAACAACATTCATATTTTCAATTCTTTCTGTGAGAGGGATTTTCTTTTGATGTCCCTCTGGTTTGGCCAATATGGGTGAAGAGTTCTGTCTCTCATTTACTAATCAGAGTGGCCTGTGGAAAAACTATATAAGGGAATGAGTTCAAATAAAGATTCTACTTATGCAGCCATGGAAGAAATTTCACAGGAGTCTGTGTCATGTGTGTTATTGCAACAGCAACACACTCCCAGCACAAAAAAATGAGCAATACTACACAACAAAACCTCTCACTACTCCAAAGAGATGACAAATTCAGACAGTCTCTCTCAGGGGTTGTAGCTCAGCTCACTAAGTCTGTGTCAGCCCCTCCAGCACTGGGAAATGCTGTGGCCCAGGCCAGGCCCCAGTGGGCCACAGGTGTGAGCTCCCGGTGCTCTTCTGGGTTTTTAGTCTAAAGCAGGCTCAAGAAAAAGAAAAAAAAAAAAAAAAAAAATCCCACAGACCAGAGAACTCTGCTTTAGCTAGCCAAAAAAGACTAACAAACAGCAAAGGAAATCTGAAAATTCTTACCATTATCTTTTGAAAACCACTGCCTCAGACATTCCACCACTTCTCCTTCTCCCCCCTCACTCACAGATCCAGTTTTAAAGGTGCAAAACTTAATTCTGAGCTAAACAGATGAAGGGGGATACAATTCAGCATCAACCCAGGACAGCTGCAGAGAGCTCCTGGAGCCCAAGAACCACAACAAGGCATCCAGTCGTGATGCCTAGGCAAGGAGATAATGGCTGAGCTATGCAAAAAGATGTAGCTCTGCAGAAAGAAGTAGCTAGTTTTTAAAAGGGTATGTGAATGAAGCACTGTTTAGAAATCAGCCAATTTAGCAGAACAAGCTAAATGCAAACAGCTCACCACTGGCTATTTGAGCAGCCAATCCTACAGAGCACTTGCAGAAATGAGAGGTGAAAAGTTGCAGCCCAAGGAAGACTTCTGAGCCTTGATGCAAAACGACCCCCAGGAGGCTGAGGAGCACCTCCTGCAGAAACCGTGCATGTGCTGCAAGGGCTCACATAATCATGTGATCAGAAAATGTGTTGCAATATGAAGGTTAGGAAAGTTTAATGTACACATTAAGGAAAAAACGTATAAAGGCCAGTACAGTGTGAAGAATTGTGTTTGTGGTAGAGCAGTACCCCTCATTCCTGGGTTGAATAAACAAATCCCTGCTCCGTAGGCCTTCTACAATGGAGTATTGTTTTCTTGCCTAGTGTTTGGGCATCAGAATGCAGTGGATTTCAGCATCATCTACCCCCAGAAAGCCTTTGGTCCAGCCCTGCATCCCTATTTCAGACTGTACAGAAACACTGTGGATTTCCCCCCACTCTAGCTGGAACCGTGCAGCAGGAGTTCAGCTTTTACAGCCCTGCATGGGAGACACTTCAGTTCATTTAGGAAGTGTTTCCAAAGGCCTTGTGAGCAATCCCTTCTTATTTCTTTAGTCATAATTTTTTACCCTGGAATGCTGGAATTCATTTGGCTTTTCCAGTATGTGTTTGCTGATGTTTGCATTTGGAAATGAAAAAGAGATTATTGGAAGCTTTATTTATTGCACTGCTTAAATTTCCCTGTTTGTGGCTCTCCACTGCCGTGCTCAGAAGGCACCCTGTTCTGTTGGGACATGAGCTACCACCACCAGACACACAGCAATAGGAGCAGTGAACATCAGAGACTGATTCTCAGGGATAATGTTTTTGTCAGAGCACAAGGAAACATGCTAGTGCCTCTGTATGATCTAACCATCCTGTGAAACTCAGCCGCTGATGGTGTTGGGGTGCTACTACCAATCCCTTCCATGAAATCATTTCAGCTCTATCAGCTTCTGCCTCTGACAGAGACCCCAGGCACTGCCAGCAGCTGCTCCAGGTGCTCCTGCCAGCAGCCCCTGCAGGAAGCAGCACAGCCCCAGTGCCCGTGGGCTTTGGCTGCCTCTGGCAGAGAAGCCCCCAGGGCACAGGTCTCTGGGGCAGGAGATGGGCACCAGCGCTGCCAGGGCTCGGGGGGTGGCAGCTCTGCTTGGGCAGGGACTCTGCCAGCCCTGCTGATTTCAGAGCTGCCCAGGGCCAGGGCTCAGAGCAGCATTCATGCCCTGGCCCACGCGTTCCTTGTCCGTGTCACCCCCGTGGGTTTAGGATGGCCCCAGGCAGGACGTGTCCCAAGAAGGCCGTGCCAGCTCCTGGGCAAGGCCCCGTGCCCTTCCCACTGCAGCTGCATCAGCAGCCCTGGGGGCTCCTTCTGCTGCCCTGAGCCCGCAGAGCAGGGCAGCATTTGCTGATGGTTGGAACCCTTCCTAAAGATCCTGTTGGGCTGTCTTAGACATTGGGGGTGAGGGATTCCCTCTGACCTGGGCCAGTTTTGGTGGGCTGGGGGTGGCCTCAGGGCAGGTGGCAGCGTGTGCCAGGGCCCTTTGTGACACACGGTGCAGCGTGGTCACCATGGGCTGGAACGGGACAGGGTGTCGCAGGACCCTTGGTGACACTGGTGGCAGAGGTGCTGGTGTTGACACGGCAACGCCAGAGTGCTCGGAGCAGGCAACGGGACAGGACGGGAGAGAGCAGTGCTGTGAGGAGTCCCTGCACAGCACACTCATTGCTGTCTGACCCTCAGCTTTCCCGAGGCTCTATTGCCTTCCCGAGGATTCTCTTTTGCAGGCGCCCTTGAAGGCAGGCAGTGGGACTTGGTGCCCGGATCTCTTCTGAGGCACCACCCATCTCTGTCACCAGTGCCCTCGAGGCCAGACCACAATCCTTGACGAGGAGTCTCCTGTTCTTGTGACAGGAGCCCTTGGGACCAGAGTGCAGGACCTGCTGTCCTGTAGCCTTCCCGAGGCTTCTGTCTTGCAATTGGTTTCCAAGCACCACTACAGGACTTGCTGACTTGGAGCTTTTCAGACCCATCTTTCCTGCAAGTAATCATAAATTCAGTCACTGACATGGAGCAGAGACCCCTGAGAGTGCCCCAGGTGGTCTGGGTAGAGGAGGAGGAAGAAGGCCCTGGAGCTGCCCTAGCACAGGAGATGGACAACGTGGAAGAGATCCAGCTGCTGCAGGAGGGTGAGTGGCTCAGCTGGGCCACAGGGCTGGTGCCTGCAGCCAGCTTAGCTGTACCCCATCCCATCCCATCCCATCCCACCACGTCCCGTCCCATCCCGTCCTGTCCCATCCAATTTCCTGGTGATGTGCTTATGGCCAGGAGGGAAGATGGCTGGAGAAGACATGGGGCACAGACCCCCAAGTGTGCCCAAACTGACCAGGGTAGAGGAGGAGGAAGATGGCCCTGGAGGTGCCCCAGCACAGGACACTGATGTGGTGGAGGAGTTGCAGCTGCCTCAGGCAGGTGAGTGGCAGAGGTGGGCCACAGGGCTGGTGCCTGCTGCCAGCTTGGTCCCATGCCATGCCATGCCATGCCATGCCATGCCATGCCATGCCATGCCATGCCATGCCATGCCATGCCATGCCATGCCATCCTATCCCAGTGCACATGCCCATGGACAGGATGTCAGAGGGGCCAGGGCTGCCCCCCACTGTGGCCGTGCTCCATCCCTGGGGCATCCCAGGGCTCTCCCTGCCTGGGCAGAGCAGGGCTGGGCTGTGTTCTCCGGCCTCTCCTGCAGCCCCTCAGCTCTGGCTGTGCTTGCTCTTTGCCAGATGCAGACATGAAGCGGACACAGAGGCACAAACCCACCCGTGGCCGCTTCCACAGAACAGCACAGGTACCTGCAGCCATCCCCACCTGGGCTGGGCCTGCTGTCCTTGCTCAGCCCAGCACAGCGCTTGGAGCACTCCATGGAACATCCCTGGCTTCTTGCCCTTCTGCTACAGATGGTTTGCAAATTCATCAAGAGAGTTCGGGAGGAAGAGACCAGTGTCATGGGCAATTGGGGCAGAGCATATCCACACATCTTCAAAACCAAGACCAGTGCTGCCCTGCTGGACATGCTTGTAGAGGAGGGTTTTTTCAGGCCAAAGCAAGTAAGCAGCCTCTGGACAGGGTTTGATCCTCCCATGAATTGCTTGGCTTCCCAAGCCAGGCCAGCTGGTCACTGTAAGCCTTTGAAGCCATCACTGTGAGGTGGGAAGGGAAGCACTTCTCTGGGGAAGCTGGGCACATTACTCCCTCTGCCAGCTTTCCAAGTCTCCCCGTGCCTTCTCCAGGTCCCTGCCATCGTGAGGTACATCCACCAGTGGCTCACATCAAATCGGTTTGCTGAGCACAGGCTGAAAAGGACCCTGCTGGATCTCACCAAGGCTCAGCCTGATGATGTAGTAATGACACTCTTGCGTGTGTCCCCATCGTGTGACAGGTATGGGGCCCACCTGCCCAGAGTGCTCAGGGCTCCCCAGCCCACCACCCTGTACAGCCTGTCCCAGGTATCTGACCAACCGACAGTTCCAGGGCCCTCTGGAAAGCTGCTCCCTTTCCCAGCCCTGGCATGGCATCCCCCCAGCCTGCTGCCATGCTCCCTCCCTGCCCCTCAGGGGCCTGTCCCCACAGGCCTGGGCTGCCTGCGTGCTGCCGGTGAAGGGCAGTGGGCAGAGGCAGAGCTGGCAGCCAGCTCAGCTCCCCGCTGCTGCCCAGGCCACAGTGCTGTGTCTGAGACCCCCCTGACACAGAGCCCTGACCCCGCAGAGCTGCTATGACCATGTGGAAGACGATCTTGTGCTCGCTCAGGACTAGTGAGCTGGTGCAGCTGACACTCCTCAACGTGCTGAAGAGCTGGCCAGAGCACAGCACGTGCACCTCTGATGGGGACAAGATGGGTGTCTTTGCCCTGGCTGTGAGTTTCTGGAACTGGCCTTTGCTCACCCCAAGGCCTCTTCTGCAGCAGCTCTCCACCCTCCTTCCCTCCCTGCATCTCCCTGCCTCAGGCGCTGGACTGAAACCTGGCCTAGGGGCAGCTTCAGGGGCACCAGGCCCGGTGCTCCTCCTGTGTCTGCCCTGGCCTCTCCCTGCCACACTCAGGCCCTGCCACACTGACACCCTGGCACTGAGCACTGTCTCGGGGGGCTTTGTCCTTTGCAGGCTACTCTGGTGATGTGGAAGATCCTCCAGCTACGCTGTGTCCCACTGGCAGTCATGCTGTATTTTCCCCGACTATTTGTGCTTCTACTCTTCCAAGTGTTCTTCAGCACTCTGGATATGTCAGAGGAGATCAATAACTTCTGGAAGGGATGCCAGGAGCAGCATGGTTTTTCCATCAGCCCCAAAAGGTGCTCCACGCCATTCCTCCAGTCCCTGTCATGTCCCCAGGGCAGGAGCCAGTGCTCCCAGCGTGACCTGGGCTTTGCTCTGCATGCAGGTTTGCAGTGTGGACCCTGAAGTCCCTGCTCTACCAAAGGCAGTATGAGGATGTGGTGATGGCCGTGGAACGCAAGAATGGCTGGGACATGCTGCTCTGTCCTGACACCCACCACTATGCGGTGGGTCTGCTGGCCAGGTGAGACACCCTTCTCCCCACTGCCTCTGAACTTTGTGCTCTGTGCTCAGGGTGCCCCACACAGTCACCATGGTCCTGGGGCCTTAAGCGGCCTTGTTACCAAGGCAAGGCTGAGCAGACTGGAAAAGACTGGGAGAGGAGGGTGCTCACAACCAGCTGCCTCCCAAACGGCCCAGGTCCCCTTGAGGATGGTGGGGAATGTGGGAGATGCTGGGAGTCAGTCCTGGGAGCAGTCTGTCCCCCTGGTTCACAGTCTTGGTTACTTTTACCCCTGCCAGGGAGATGTCCTGTATCACCATGCCCGTGTATTCCCAGATCGTTCGCTACCTGCTCCAACTGCTCAGCACACAGAAGACACGCTGGGATCGGCCTGGCCTGGCATTCATTGTAGGGGTGAGCCTGATGGCCAGTGCTGCTGAGCTGAGCTGCCTCCCAGCTCTCTGCCTTCTCATAGCCGCACCTCCCTGGGACGGTGCCCGCACCCTGGGCTGCTGCCTGGGCCAAGCCCTGTGCAGTTCCAGGCTCCTGCTGGCTGGGCACCCCTGTCATTGCTCTGTGCCTTTCAGATTCTGGATTGCATGAAATTGAGTAAACACGGTGCTAACAGAGTCCTGAAAATCTTGCCAAAGAGCCTGCGGGGCGAGTGCAGGGAGACGCGTCGCCTGGCGCTCAGGGTCCTTATCAATATCATTGAGTACACGTCCATGGTGAGGGAGGGGGCAGCGGCTGAAGCTGCGCTGGGGAACGCAGTCGCTTGGGCTCGGCTGGGCTTTGGGCTCTCCTGTCTCCTGGCTCAGCTGCCCAAGTGCTTTGGGACAGGCCTTTGGCCTCTGGGCCCTGAGGCAGCAGGGTGGCCATTCACAGACTTGTGTTCCACACAGACTGAAAAAATGTGGAGCGTCACTGAAAGTCTTGTGGAGCTCCTGCAGGATGGAGATGGAGAGACAGTTAGCATGTCAGTCATGGCACTCAGCTTTATCATCTTGGACAAGGACATGCCGATACCCGGCCCCATCGCCCTGCAGCTGACTGAGGCGCTCCTGCCACATTTTGACCATGTAAGGCTCTTTGCCCCCAGCCATGGCCACTGGCTGATGCCTGGACACTTTGTGCTCTGTGCATTTGCAGGCCTGTGCCCAGCTAAGCCCCATGCAGCTGATGCTGAGGTACTTTTTTCTTCCTTTCATATAGGATGATAGCCAGGTGCGGGTGGTCTCCATACTGCTCTTCCGAACACTGGTGACTCTTCTGCCGGAAAAGGAGAAAAGGACCTTTAAGAGACACATGTGCCAGAGCCTCTTCCCACTCTTTTTCCACTGCTATGATGAGAATCGCCACGTGGCACAGGTGAGGACTTGTGGGCTGCTGGTGTCTCCTGGGAAGGGCTCGGCTGCCTCCTGCCCTGGTGCCTCCCGGATGCAGCCTCCTCCAGGCCCTTGCACAGGGAGGCGGGTCCTGTGCCCTGGGCTGTGGGGACATCTTCTGCATCTCTGCTGCTCTCCAGACCGCTCAGGAAGCACTGCTTTGTATGGCCGAGTTCCTGAAGAGGAGGGATATAGAAAAACTGGCGAAGCAGCAGCAGCTGTGGATGTTCGCGGAGCGTCTGGTATGGCTGGTTTGGAAGCCCCAACCTGTCCTGGAGAAATTCCCTGCCCAGAGTGCTAAGTGTGTGGGGCTGGCAGCTGTGCCCCTGCCCGGTGCTGCAGCCGGGGGCCGCAGGGGCTCTGCTCCAGGCTCCCGTGGCCCCGAGCCGGTGCCGATGGAGCCCCGGCTGCCCAGCGGGGCTGCGGGGCGGGCGGCACCACGGCTCCGCGGGCAGACCCCGACCCTCTGCCCCTGCAGAGCCCAGCGCCAGCGGCTGCTGGCCGGGCCGCAGGGCTGTGCGGGCAGGGCAGGCCGGCGCTGGGTGCAGGCAGAGCCCGGCCCAGGGCCAGCACCAACCCTTCCCTCCTGCTGCTCTTTCAGCTGGCACAGGACAGAAGCCGAGCGGCCGAGCAGCTGCACCGAGCGCTGCCGTACCTGCAGAGCCCGCAGGAGCCCCTGCGAGAGGCGGCCGTCAGGTTCCTGGGTGAGCTCTGCCGAGGCCGGGCTCCCTGCCCGCCCCGCCGCAGCTCGGCCCCAGCCCCGGCTGCTGCCCCGGCAGCGCCAGGCGGGCCCGGCGCCGTGCAGCCCCGGCTGCCCTGGGCGCTGCTGCCGCCCCCTCACAGCCGTGCCCTGGGGCCTCAGCCTGCGGCCAGCGCCCGGGCTGAGCCCTGCCGGGCCACGGGGGCCAGTGGCCACAGGGCTGGCAGCGCCGCTGGCTCGCAGCTGTGCCGCTGGCGCCCTGACACAGAGCTCTGTGTTTGCAGGCATGGCCGGGCGGTACCTGAGGCGGCAGCAGGGAGAGCTCCAGCTTATCTACGAAGGTGAGTGAGGGCAAGCGGGGCTGTCAGCTGGGTCTGGCGGGGGGAGCTGCAAGCCCTGCCCTGACTGTGCAGGGCTCTGCTCCCTGTGCAGGCGAGGGGCAGCGTGGGCAGGGTGCACAGAGATTTCAGGGGCACGTGAGGGATTCGTGGGCAGCAGCTTCGGGCTGATCCCGTTGGTCCCCACTCCCTCCTGGCCATGGCTAGAGCGGGCCGGATGGCCCTGGCACAGAGCTCTCCTCTGGTCCCAGCAGATCCGGGATCTGACCGTGGCTCTGTTCCACTCTCTCGCAGCCCTTGAAGACATGGCTAAAGATACCAGCGTCACCATTCGAAACCTGGCAATTCAAACAATCTATATCCTCAAGTCTGTGGAGAGATCTCAGTATTCCATTCTCGAGACCATACAAGATCGGCTCCACAGGGCGTGGATTACACGGCCTCGTCTGTTGCGGCTTGGCTGTCTGAGCAGCTGGAGATCTGCAGAGAACTGATCTGGGAGACTCCGTCTGCTGGGGCCACCTGAGCCAGTGGGGATTCTACGTTTCTTCGATTGTTCTTATCTTCTTTATCTTTTACTTTAGGATATTAATAAAGGATGTGTTAAAATACACAGACTCCCATGATCTTCCTTTTGCTGCCCAGGCTCTGCAAGGCATAGGGGAACAGAGGAAAAATGGTGCTTGTGCTCAACAAGCTGCCTGGGTGTGCAGTGTTGCAGGGAAAATGGCCAGAAGCTCCTTGGCCTTTGGTGGTTCTGCTGAAGCCTTTGTGCTTCTGACGGAGCAGGTGGGCAGGGGCCAGAGCTGCAGGGATCCATGTGAGACCGGTGCCTGGAGATGGCCACAAGCCCTGTGCCAGCCAGGAACCCCCACCTGTGGCAGAGGGTGACACGAGGGCTGACAAGACGGCTAACCCTGCATGGGTAGCACCTCAGCCTGACACACTCGTGCAAGCCATGGCATCGCATGAATTTTTTCATCAGAATGCACATGCGTTGCAGAAGCAGTTTCAGTTGACACCAACTGAGGCTCGTGACATTGTCAATTCTTGTGACGATTGTCATGCGCTCGCTGTGCCTTTGCTGGCAGGGGTGAATCCCAGAGGCCTTAAGGCCTTGTAGATCTGGCAGAAGGATGTGCCAAATTGCCAAATTTGGCCGGCCCAAGTATGTGCACTTCTCTGTTGACACATTTTCTTCAGCTATGTGGGCTTCTGCTCACACTGGAGAAAAAACCCACGATGTCATTGCCCACTGGAGGCAGGCCTTTGCCATTCTAGGCACACCTTCTACTGTGAAGACCAACGATGGTCCTGCTTACGCCTTGCAGAAGGTGTGGCAGTTCCTGCAATTGTGGGGTGTGTCACACAAGTTTGGTATCCCACACTCCCTGACTGGTCAAGCTATAGTGGAATGCGTTCACGGCACTCTGAAGCAGGTGCTTCAATAAACAAAAACGGGGAATGCAGGCTGAAACCCCGCACAGTTGTTTGGCAAAAGCTTTGTATACAATCAATCACCTTACGGTGCTGCAGAATTCGAGTAACACTATCATTTTGAACCATCACCTTTCGTTGCAGGCTTTGGATGAGACACATCAGCCTCAAGCGCAGGTTTGGGTACAAAATTTAACCACCAAGCAGTGGGAAGGCCCATTTGAGCTTATCGCTTCGGGTTGTGGGTATGCGTGTGTATCCACTGATACTGGGGTACACTGGGTGCCTGCAAAGTGGGTTCATCCTGACCTGCGACCACAAAGGCAGAATTGGGCCAACAGGCAACCTGAAAACCGTGACCAAAGTGAAAGTCATCCAGTGGAGGAATCTCCGAGTGATGACTCAAATACAGATGATGTGAGTGATCACTCAGATGGTCCCTCCACAAGCAGGCACTGAAAACCTTGCATATTTTTCTTTTTTTAAACCGAAAGGCTACATTGTAGTCTGGGTTTTCAGTCCTGAAGCTTCTGTGTTTCTAAGCTCTGTTTTCTGATGTTTGGGTTTTATGACATTTGTTCCCAGAGTTTGAACATAAACAACAGAAGTGTTTTTGTAACAACATTCATATTTTCAATTCTTTCTGTGAGAGGGATTTTCTTTTGATGTCCCTCTGGTTTGGCCAATATGGGTGAAGAGTTCTGTCTCTCATTTACTAATCAGAGTGGCCTGTGGAAAAACTATATAAGGGAATGAGTTCAAATAAAGATTCTACTTATGCAGCCATGGAAGAAATTTCACAGGAGTCTGTGTCATGTGTGTTATTGCAACAGCAACACACTCCCCAGCACAAAAAAATGAGCAATACTACACAACAAAACCTCTCACTACTCCAAAGAGATGACAAATTCAGACAGTCTCTCTCAGGGGTTGTAGCTCAGCTCACTAAGTCTGTGTCAGCCCCTCCAGCACTGGGAAATGCTGTGGCCCAGGCCAGGCCCCAGTGGGCCACAGGTGTGAGCTCCCGGTGCTCTTCTGGGTTTTTAGTCTAAAGCAGGCTCAAGAAAAAGAAAAAAAAAAAAAAAATCCCACAGACCAGAGAACTCTGCTTTAGCTAGCCAAAAAAGACTAACAAACAGCAAAGGAAATCTGAAAATTCTTACCATTATCTTTTGAAAACCACTGCCTCAGACATTCCACCACTTCTCCTTCTCCCCCCTCACTCACAGATCCAGTTTTAAAGGTGCAAAACTTAATTCTGAGCTAAACAGATGAAGGGGGATACAATTCAGCATCAACCCAGGACAGCTGCAGAGAGCTCCTGGAGCCCAAGAACCACAACAAGGCATCCAGTCGTGATGCCTAGGCAAGGAGATAATGGCTGAGCTATGCAAAAAGATGTAGCTCTGCAGAAAGAAGTAGCTAGTTTTTAAGAGGGTATGTGAATGAAGCACTGTTTAGAAATCAGCCAATTTAGCAGAACAAGCTAAATGCAAACAGCTCACCACTGGCTATTTGAGCAGCCAATCCTACAGAGCACTTGCAGAAATGAGAGGTGAAAAGTTGCAGCCCAAGGAAGACTTCTGAGCCTTGATGCAAAACGACCCCCAGGAGGCTGAGGAGCACCTCCTGCAGAAACTGTGCATGTGCTGCAAGGGCTCACATAATCATGTGATCAGAAAATGTGTTGCAATATGAAGGTTAGGAAAGTTTAATGTACACATTAAGGAAAAAAACGTATAAAGGCCAGTACAGTGTGAAGAATTGTGTTTGTGGTAGAGCAGTACCCCTCATTCCTGGGTTGAATAAACAAATCCCTGCTCCGTAGGCCTTCTACAATGGAGTATTGTTTTCTTGCCTAGTGTTTGGGCATCAGAATGCAGTGGATTTCAGCATCATCTACCCCAGAAAGCCTTTGGTCCAGCCCTGCATCCCTATTTCAGACTGTACAGAAACACTGTGGATTTCCCCCCACTCTAGCTGGAACCGTGCAGCAGGAGTTCAGCTTTTACAGCCCTGCATGGGAGACACTTCAGTTCATTTAGGAAGTGTTTCCAAAGGCCTTGTGAGCAATCCCTTCTTATTTCTTTAGTCATAATTTTTTACCCTGGAATGCTGGAATTCATTTGGCTTTTCCAGTATGTGTTTGCTGATGTTTGCATTTGGAAATGAAAAAGAGATTATTGGAAGCTTTATTTATTGCACTGCTTAAATTTCCCTGTTTGTGGCTCTCCACTGCCGTGCTCAGAAGGCACCCTGTTCTGTTGGGACATGAGCTACCACCACCAGACACACAGCAATAGGAGCAGTGAACATCAGAGACTGATTCTCAGGGATAATGTTTTTGTCAGAGCACAAGGAAACATGCTAGTGCCTCTGTATGATCTAACCATCCTGTGAAACTCAGCCGCTGATGGTGTTGGGGTGCTACTACCAATCCCTTCCATGAAATCATTTCAGCTCTATCAGCTTCTGCCTCTGACAGAGACCCCAGGCACTGCCAGCAGCTGCTCCAGGTGCTCCTGCCAGCAGCCCCTGCAGGAAGCAGCACAGCCCCAGTGCCCGTGGGCTTTGGCTGCCTCTGGCAGAGAAGCCCCCCAGGGCACAGGTCTCCGGGGCAGGAGATGGGCACCAGCGCTGCCAGGGCTCGGGGGGTGGCAGCTCTGCTTGGGCAGGGACTCTGCCAGCCCTGCTGATTTCAGAGCTGCCCAGGGCCAGGGCTCAGAGCAGCATTCATGCCCTGGCCCACGCGTTCCTTGTCCGTGTCACCCCCGTGGGTTTAGGATGGCCCCAGGCAGGACGTGTCCCAAGAAGGCCGTGCCAGCTCCTGGGCAAGGCCCCGTGCCCTTCCCACTGCAGCTGCATCAGCAGCCCTGGGGGCTCCTTCTGCTGCCCTGAGCCCGCAGAGCAGGGCAGCATTTGCTGATGGTTGGAACCCTTCCTAAAGATCCTGTTGGGCTGTCTTAGACATTGGGGGTGAGGGATTCCCTCTGACCTGGGCCAGTTTTGGTGGGCTGGGGGTGGCCTCAGGGCAGGTGGCAGCGTGTGCCAGGGCCCTTTGTGACACACGGTGCAGCGTGGTCACCATGGGCTGGAACGGGACAGGGTGTCGCAGGACCCTTGGTGACACTGGTGGCAGAGGTGCTGGTGTTGACACGGCAACGCCAGAGTGCTCGGAGCAGGCAACGGGACAGGACGGGAGAGAGCAGTGCTGTGAGGAGTCCCTGCACAGCACACTCATTGCTGTCTGACCCTCAGCTTTCCCGAGGCTCTATTGCCTTCCCGAGGATTCTCTTTTGCAGGCGCCCTTGAAGGCAGGCAGTGGGACTTGGTGCCCGGATCTCTTCTGAGGCACCACCCATCTCTGTCACCAGTGCCCTCGAGGCCAGACCACAATCCTTGACGAGGAGTCTCCTGTTCTTGTGACAGGAGCCCTTGGGACCAGAGTGCAGGACCTGCTGTCCTGTAGCCTTCCCGAGGCTTCTGTCTTGCAATTGGTTTCCAAGCACCACTACAGGACTTGCTGACTTGGAGCTTTTCAGACCCATCTTTCCTGCAAGTAATCATAAATTCAGTCACTGACATGGAGCAGAGACCCCTGAGAGTGCCCCAGGTGGTCTGGGTAGAGGAGGAGGAAGAAGGCCCTGGAGCTGCCCTAGCACAGGAGATGGACAACGTGGAAGAGATCCAGCTGCTGCAGGAGGGTGAGTGGCTCAGCTGGGCCACAGGGCTGGTGCCTGCAGCCAGCTTAGCTGTACCCCATCCCATCCCATCCCATCCCACCACGTCCCGTCCCATCCCGTCCTGTCCCATCCAATTTCCTGGTGATGTGCTTATGGCCAGGAGGGAAGATGGCTGGAGAAGACATGGGCACAGACCCCCAAGTGTGCCCAAACTGACCAGGGTAGAGGAGGAGGAAGATGGCCCTGGAGGTGCCCCAGCACAGGACACTGATGTGGTGGAGGAGTTGCAGCTGCCTCAGGCAGGTGAGTGGCAGAGGTGGGCCACAGGGCTGGTGCCTGCTGCCAGCTTGGTCCCATGCCATGCCATGCCATGCCATGCCATGCCATGCCATGCCATGCCATGCCATGCCATGCCATCCTATCCCAGTGCACATGCCCATGGACAGGATGTCAGAGGGGCCAGGGCTGCCCCCCACTGTGGCCGTGCTCCATCCCTGGGGCATCCCAGGGCTCTCCCTGCCTGGGCAGAGCAGGGCTGGGCTGTGTTCTCCGGCCTCTCCTGCAGCCCCTCAGCTCTGGCTGTGCTTGCTCTTTGCCAGATGCAGACATGAAGCGGACACAGAGGCACAAACCCACCCGTGGCCGCTTCCACAGAACAGCACAGGTACCTGCAGCCATCCCCACCTGGGCTGGGCCTGCTGTCCTTGCTCAGCCCAGCACAGCGCTTGGAGCACTCCATGGAACATCCCTGGCTTCTTGCCCTTCTGCTACAGATGGTTTGCAAATTCATCAAGAGAGTTCGGGAGGAAGAGACCAGTGTCATGGGCAATTGGGGCAGAGCATATCCACACATCTTCAAAACCAAGACCAGTGCTGCCCTGCTGGACATGCTTGTAGAGGAGGGTTTTTTCAGGCCAAAGCAAGTAAGCAGCCTCTGGACAGGGTTTGATCCTCCCATGAATTGCTTGGCTTCCCAAGCCAGGCCAGCTGGTCACTGTAAGCCTTTGAAGCCATCACTGTGAGGTGGGAAGGGAAGCACTTCTCTGGGGAAGCTGGGCACATTACTCCCTCTGCCAGCTTTCCAAGTCTCCCCGTGCCTTCTCCAGGTCCCTGCCATCGTGAGGTACATCCACCAGTGGCTCACATCAAATCGGTTTGCTGAGCACAGGCTGAACAGGACCCTGCTGGATCTCACCAAGGCTCAGCCTGATGATGTAGTAATGACACTCTTGCGTGTGTCCCCATCGTGTGACAGGTATGGGGCCCACCTGCCCAGAGTGCTCAGGGCTCCCCAGCCCACCACCCTGTACAGCCTGTCCCAGGTATCTGACCAACCGACAGTTCCAGGGCCCTCTGGAAAGCTGCTCCCTTTCCCAGCCCTGGCATGGCATCCCCCCAGCCTGCTGCCATGCTCCCTCCCTGCCCCTCAGGGGCCTGTCCCCACAGGCCTGGGCTGCCTGCGTGCTGCCGGTGAAGGGCAGTGGGCAGAGGCAGAGCTGGCAGCCAGCTCAGCTCCCCGCTGCTGCCCAGGCCACAGTGCTGTGTCTGAGACCCCCCTGACACAGAGCCCTGACCCCGCAGAGCTGCTATGACCATGTGGAAGACGATCTTGTGCTCGCTCAGGACTAGTGAGCTGGTGCAGCTGACACTCCTCAACGTGCTGAAGAGCTGGCCAGAGCACAGCACGTGCACCTCTGATGGGGACAAGATGGGTGTCTTTGCCCTGGCTGTGAGTTTCTGGAACTGGCCTTTGCTCACCCCAAGGCCTCTTCTGCAGCAGCTCTCCACCCTCCTTCCCTCCCTGCATCTCCCTGCCTCAGGCGCTGGACTGAAACCTGGCCTAGGGGCAGCTTCAGGGGCACCAGGCCCGGTGCTCCTCCTGTGTCTGCCCTGGCCTCTCCCTGCCACACTCAGGCCCTGCCACACTGACACCCTGGCACTGAGCACTGTCTCGGGGGGCTTTGTCCTTTGCAGGCTACTCTGGTGATGTGGAAGATCCTCCAGCTACGCTGTGTCCCACTGGCAGTCATGCTGTATTTTCCCCGACTATTTGTGCTTCTACTCTTCCAAGTGTTCTTCAGCACTCTGGATATGTCAGAGGAGATCAATAACTTCTGGAAGGGATGCCAGGAGCAGCATGGTTTTTCCATCAGCCCCAAAAGGTGCTCCACGCCATTCCTCCAGTCCCTGTCATGTCCCCAGGGCAGGAGCCAGTGCTCCCAGCGTGACCTGGGCTTTGCTCTGCATGCAGGTTTGCAGTGTGGACCCTGAAGTCCCTGCTCTACCAAAGGCAGTATGAGGATGTGGTGATGGCCGTGGAATGCAAGAATGGCTGGGACATGCTGCTCTGTCCTGACACCCACCACTATGCGGTGGGTCTGCTGGCCAGGTGAGACACCCTTCTCCCCACTGCCTCTGAACTTTGTGCTCTGTGCTCAGGGTGCCCCACACAGTCACCATGGTCCTGGGGCCTTAAGCGGCCTTGTTACCAAGGCAAGGCTGAGCAGACTGGAAAAGACTGGGAGAGGAGGGTGCTCACAACCAGCTGCCTCCCAAACGGCCCAGGTCCCCTTGAGGATGGTGGGGAATGTGGGAGATGCTGGGAGTCAGTCCTGGGAGCAGTCTGTCCCCCTGGTTCACAGTCTTGGTTACTTTTACCCCTGCCAGGGAGATGTCCTGTATCACCATGCCCGTGTATTCCCGGATCGTTCGCTACCTGCTCCAACTGCTCAGCACACAGAAGACACGCTGGGATCGGCCTGGCCTGGCATTCATTGTAGGGGTGAGCCTGATGGCCAGTGCTGCTGAGCTGAGCTGCCTCCCAGCTCTCTGCCTTCTCATAGCCGCACCTCCCTGGGACGGTGCCCGCACCCTGGGCTGCTGCCTGGGCCAAGCCCTGTGCAGTTCCAGGCTCCTGCTGGCTGGGCACCCCTGTCATTGCTCTGTGCCTTTCAGATTCTGGATTGCATGAAATTGAGTGAACACGGTGCTAACAGAGTCCTGAAAATCTTGCCAAAGAGCCTGCGGGGCGAGTGCAGGGAGACGCGTCGCCTGGCGCTCAGGGTCCTTATCAATATCATTGAGTACACGTCCATGGTGAGGAGGGGGCAGCGGCTGAAGCTGCGCTGGGGAACGCAGTCGCTTGGGCTCGGCTGGGCTTTGGGCTCTCCTGTCTCCTGGCTCAGCTGCCCAAGTGCTTTGGGACAGGCCTTTGGCCTCTGGGCCCTGAGGCAGCAGGGTGGCCATTCACAGACTTGTGTTCCACACAGACTGAAAAAATGTGGAGCGTCACTGAAAGTCTTGTGGAGCTCCTGCAGGATGGAGATGGAGAGACAGTTAGCATGTCAGTCATGGCACTCAGCTTTATCATCTTGGACAAGGACATGCCGATACCCGGCCCCATCGCCCTGCAGCTGACTGAGGCGCTCCTGCCACATTTTGACCATGTAAGGCTCTTTGCCCCCAGCCATGGCCACTGGCTGATGCCTGGACACTTTGTGCTCTGTGCATTTGCAGGCCTGTGCCCAGCTAAGCCCCATGCAGCTGATGCTGAGGTACTTTTTTCTTCCTTTCATATAGGATGATAGCCAGGTGCGGGTGGTCTCCATACTGCTCTTCCGAACACTGGTGACTCTTCTGCCGGAAAAGGAGAAAAGGACCTTTAAGAGACACATGTGCCAGAGCCTCTTCCCACTCTTTTTCCACTGCTATGATGAGAATCGCCACGTGGCACAGGTGAGGACTTGTGGGCTGCTGGTGTCTCCTGGGAAGGGCTCGGCTGCCTCCTGCCCTGGTGCCTCCCGGATGCAGCCTCCTCCAGGCCCTTGCACAGGGAGGCGGGTCCTGTGCCCTGGGCTGTGGGGACATCTTCTGCATCTCTGCTGCTCTCCAGACCGCTCAGGAAGCACTGCTTTGTATGGCCGAGTTCTTGAAGAGGAGGGATATAGAAAAACTGGCGAAGCAGCAGCAGCTGTGGATGTTCGCGGAGCGTCTGGTATGGCTGGTTTGGAAGCCCCAACCTGTCCTGGAGAAATTCCCTGCCCAGAGTGCTAAGTGTGTGGGGCTGGCAGCTGTGCCCCTGCCCGGTGCTGCAGCCGGGGGCCGCAGGGGCTCTGCTCCAGGCTCCCGTGGCCCCGAGCCGGTGCCGATGGAGCCCCGGCTGCCCAGCGGGGCTGCGGGGCGGGCGGCACCACGGCTCCGCGGGCAGACCCCGACCCTCTGCCCCTGCAGAGCCCAGCGCCAGCGGCTGCTGGCCGGGCCGCAGGGCTGTGCGGGCAGGGCAGGCCGGCGCTGGGTGCAGGCAGAGCCCGGCCCAGGGCCAGCACCAACCCTTCCCTCCTGCTGCTCTTTCAGCTGGCACAGGACAGAAGCCGAGCGGCCGAGCAGCTGCACCGAGCGCTGCCGTACCTGCAGAGCCTGCAGGAGCCCCTGCGAGAGGCGGCCGTCAGGTTCCTGGGTGAGCTCTGCCGAGGCCGGGCTCCCTGCCCGCCCCGCCGCAGCTCGGCCCCAGCCCCGGCTGCTGCCCCGGCAGCGCCAGGCGGGCCCGGCGCCGTGCAGCCCCGGCTGCCCTGGGCGCTGCTGCCGCCCCTCACAGCCGTGCCCTGGGGCCTCAGCCTGCGGCCAGCGCCCGGGCTGAGCCCTGCCGGGCCACGGGGGCCAGTGGCCACAGGGCTGGCAGCGCCGCTGGCTCGCAGCTGTGCCGCTGGCGCCCTGACACAGAGCTCTGTGTTCGCAGGCATGGCCGGGCGGTACCTGAGGCGGCAGCAGGGAGAGCTCCAGCTTATCTACAAAGGTGAGTGAGGGCAAGCGGGGCTGTCAGCTGGGTCTGGCGGGGGGAGCTGCAAGCCCTGCCCTGACTGTGCAGGGCTCTGCTCCCTGTGCAGACGAGGGGCAGCGTGGGCAGGGTGCACAGAGATTTCAGGGGCACGTGAGGGATTCGTGGGCAGCAGCTTCGGGCTGATCCCGTTGGTCCCCACTCCCTCCTGGCCATGGCTAGAGCGGGCCGGATGGCCCTGGCACAGAGCTCTCCTCTGGTCCCAGCAGATCCGGGATCTGACCGTGGCTCTGTTCCACTCTCTCGCAGCCCTTGAAGACATGGCTAAAGATACCAGCGTCACCATTCGAAACCTGGCAATTCAAACAATCTATATCCTCAAGTCTGTGGAGAGATCTCAGTATTCCATTCTCGAGACCATACAAGATCGGCTCCACAGGGCGTGGATTACACGGCCTCGTCTGTTGCGGCTTGGCTGTCTGAGCAGCTGGAGATCTGCAGAGAACTGATCTGGGAGACTCCGTCTGCTGGGGCCACCTGAGCCAGTGGGGATTCTACGTTTCTTCGATTGTTCTTATCTTCTTTATCTTTTACTTTAGGATATTAATAAAGGATGTGTTAAAATACACAGACTCCCATGATCTTCCTTTTGCTGCCCAGGCTCTGCAAGGCATAGGGGAACAGAGGAAAAATGGTGCTTGTGCTCAACAAGCTGCCTGGGTGTGCAGTGTTGCAGGGAAAATGGCCAGAAGCTCCTTGGCCTTTGGTGGTTCTGCTGAAGCCTTTGTGCTTCTGACGGAGCAGGTGGGCAGGGGCCAGAGCTGCAGGGATCCATGTGAGACCGGTGCCTGGAGATGGCCACAAGCCCTGTGCCAGCCAGGAACCTCCATCTGTGTCCTGCTGCCCGTGAGCTGCTGGCTGGGTTGCCCAGGGCTCCGAGGTTTCTCTTGCTCGGGCTGCTGTGGAGCTCCTGTGGGGCTGTGGCGCTGCTGCTGGGTAGCTTGCCCGGGCTGGGGAGCCCCTAAGGGGACGGGGCGCTGGGAGGCCCTGATGCGATGAGGGGCGGCGGACACCCTGACAGGACAAGGCAGTGGGAAGGCACAGGGGGGATGTGTGGTTTCCGCGGGCCCTCGGGGCAGCTCCAGTAAAGTCGCGGTGACAAAGCTGAGCCGCGTCCCGCTGTGTCCCCGTGTTGTCCTACGTCTCCCGGCGGCGGGACCGCCTCGGCTGGACATCAACTTATGGTATCACTGCGCATGGCCCGCGGCGCAGCCAAAGGGAGCGCGCAGGGCCCGCGGCGCAGCCAATGGGAGCGCGCAGGGCCCGCGGCGCAGCCAATGGGAGCGCGCACGGCCCGCGGCGCAGCCAATGGGAGCGCACACGGCCCGCGGCACAGCCAATGGGAGCGCGCAGGGCCCTCGTCGCAGCCAATGGGGGCGGGCCGTGGCTGCCGGCGGCGCGGGGCGCTCGGGCTGCGCACGGCGGTCGCTTCATCGGCGCGGCGGGGCGTGCGGAGCGCTGGCGTTCGCGGGCGGCGTGGAGCGCTCGGCGGTGGCCGCGGCCCGGAGGTGCCCTTCCGCAGCGAGGCCCGCAGCAACTTGGCTCTTTGCCGGGACAAGGAGCTGCGGCCGGCGCCGAGCGCGCTGCCCCGCAGGAGCTCGCGTTTCGCTTCGGCACGTCGGGGTCGTTCCGGCTGTTCCCCGCCGCGGAGCTGCCCCGCCATGCCCACCTGCCCTTCCTCACCTGTGGGAGCCCCGCGCCCCCTCCGCTTCGCCGGGCCCTGGCGCCTGGGGGGCGCCTGGCAGCGGAACGCGGGCCCTGCGTCACCTCCGAGTAGCAGCCTTCAGGTGAGCGTCCTGAGGAATGCCCCCCGCTTGCTTTCGCTGCTTTTCCTGCACAGACACGGCCCGGAGACTCTTCTTGATGGCCTGTGCTCTCTTGCAGGGAGAATGTGCTGAAGAACCTGGATGACGGGGCTTTTGCCAAGCCCGTCTCTGAGATCCTCTTAAACCAGACGTGTTTCAGTGGAATTGGGAATTACCTGCGTGCTGCGATCCTGTACAGGTAAGGTGGGTTGAGCACCCGCTGACCTGCCAATGAGGTTTCGTCTCCAAAAGCTTGCTGGGGCTGGACAGCTCCTTGGCTGAGCCGGCTGTGCCTCCTCGCCTGGTAGACTCTGGAAGTGCCAGAAGCCAGGCTTTAGGCTTGTGTGTAACACTCTCAGATTGAAGATCCCCCTCCCTTTGAAAGAGCTTGGACGGAGCTGGAGGCCCCGAGAAATCAGGAGCAG